>CM041785.1:28694175-30095417 GCA_023375725.1 Nephotettix cincticeps
TGGTAAACGCCCTTACAAATTGTCTTAGATGTAGAAAATATTTTTTAAGGAAAATACATTTGTATTTACACACTGGTGAACGCCCTTACAAAATGTCTTTGTTGTAGAAAATATTTTATAAGAAAAATACATTTGTATTTACACACTGGTGAACGCCCTTACAAATTGTCTTAGATGTAGAAAATATTTTTTAAGGAAAATACATTTGTATTCACATTCTGAGGAGCACTCTTGTAAGAGCTAGACACTTTGAAAATGTTTGATACGGCTTAGTAGTTATAACGATATAAATTAAACAAAACTATTTAGTCGTAATTTTGTGATTTAATAATTTGATTTAAAAAATTTTTGGCTCGGGATTTCTGTTAAATAAATTTAATTGTTATAAATATTTGTCTTTTTTATCAGCCCTGTTGTACAATTGATATCCTTCTAATTACTTAATCATAAAATTCCTCGTATTTTCCTCAGAAAATTACCCTTTTATACAGGGTGTTCATTAACTCGGGGACAAACTTCGAGGAGTGATATTACTTATCAAAATAAACAAAAAAATTACCTATAAATATATCTCGAATAATCCTTCGTTTAGCCGCCTGCCGACATTTTGTATTTTATACAAAAATTGTTATATCTCAAGAACAATTTAAGATACAGAAACTAATCTTTGCACACATCTTTATTGGCTAACTCATATACTCAAAGTATTATTTAAATGTCTTATATAATTAGCAAATGGCGGTGGTTAAAAATCTTTTAATTTAAATAACAACAAAACCATTAACTTCATAACATTTTTAGACGATTTAGACGAAAACAGGTTGGAGTTTTAATTTCAAATCGAACGATACTTTGTTGAACGAAATCCGTCCATGGATATGCGAGAAAATGCACTTATAATATTTTAAGTGCAGTTATTATATTTTTATAAGGTTACAGAGCCCATGTATCTTGATTACACACAGGGTTCAATTCTTGGTCCTCTACTGTTTACTATTTACACAAATGACATTTCCACAGTCCTACGCCATTCGAAGTTTCATTCTTATGCTGACGATTTACAAATCTATGCTCATTTTAAAGTCAGTGAATTGAATGAAACCATCACTCAAACTAATCACGACATTGACAAGATTGTTCTTTGGGCGGCCAAAAATGGTCTCAGACTAAATCCTGACAAAACTAAACCAATCATCCTTGGACACTCACGCTTACTTCACAAAATTGACACAAACACCGCCCCCAGGATAACTGTTAACGGGACAACTATACCTTACTGTGACAAAGTAAAAAGCCTGGGGTTGACTATTTGCAAAACACTAGACTGAACAGATACAGTGGTGAATACTTGTAAAAAGGTGTTCGCTGCTGTCCACACTCTGAAAAAAATGCAGCGAATTTTACCATTCCACATTAGACTTCTTCTAATAAAATCACTTGTCTTTCCACATTTCAGTTACTGCAACTCTGTAATTAATGACATGACTGTAGTCTTGCAAACAAAATTACAACGTACTCAAAATTATTGCATTCGTTTTCTGTTCAATCTTCGCCGAGACGATCGTGTTACACCTTATTACATTCAATCTTCTCTTTTAAAGCTCTCTGAATTAAGGGAGATGCGAATCGTCCAAATTACTCATTCTCTTGTCAATCTTGGATTTCCGCGTTATCTGGGTGCTAATTTTGAATTAATGGGTGGGGGAGGTGCAAGAAACACCCGCTCTGGCTCGTCAACTCTTCGTATTCCTCGACACAAAACCACGGTGTTTAGTCGTTCTTTCACAGTAACTGCTTGCCGGTTGTGGAACTCATTACCTCAAAATATAAAATCAATAGACACTCGCTCACGGCTGACGGTGGCGTTGAAACCAGCGAGCACATAATACAATAGAGAGGACACGGCGTTCTATTCCAATGCATTGCTAGTGAAGCCAAATCCGCCATCTTGGTCCGAACAATCGCCTCGAATCCGCGCAGCAGTGAGCTCAGTTCACATTAAAACGCCGCGACAAATACACGATCATAAACTATACTATTAATTGAATGAAATTGCTGAAATTTTGCAAACTTGTAGTTTAGATACTGAGGATAGCGATAGTGTTGATTTAAAGATCATATTAATTATAATAACTAATTAATTAAATTATATTTAAACACTTGTCGATCCATTTTCTAGATCAAGACATGAAAAAGTTGTATAGCGAGGATTTTTTTTATTTTTTGGTCAGAGACTTTTTGTCAGCGAGAAAGTTTTAGGTAAATAACCAAATTTAATTATATAATTTACAAATATTTTTTATCATGTTTGGTTTTCTTGCAAAGTTAGGTATAATACCGGTGGGAATTAATTCCGTCACATCGCGCCGCGGCCGCGGCCAAATGTGAGTCAATGATACCATTATGTGATGTTATTAATTACATTTTAAATTAAATGTTCACTATGGATTTCACAATTATGTATATAAATGAATGATGAAAGATTTTATTTCCAGAAATTACCCAAAATACAAATAATTTACAATAATAATGAGGAGGGATTGTATTTACTAAAGAAATAAATTTATTTTTTTAGAAATTTATTTGTTTTTTAAGAAATTAAATTTATTTTTCCAGTTAATGTGCCAGAAAAAAATATTTTATCAGCACTACATTTTAATAAGGACTAATCTCTTTAAAAATTTTAAATGCTTAAACTACATAATTGTTCTCATTCATACAAAAGATTCTGTAGAGGTTAAAATAAAAACAATTACAATTTATCAAATTGTATTTGTAATTTGTATTGTAATTGTATTGTATATTAAACACTATTCACGCACTTTAGTTATTTGTACTTTTTGTATTTGATTTGCTCTTAGCCATAATAATTTTTTTGAAGTGCGTGAATAGTGCACGCACTTTAAAAAAAATTATTATTGTATCAAATTATATCAAATACAAAAAGTTATTCAATACATTTTATTTATGAATAGTATGTGAAGTTTATTTAGGTCCAAAGTTTGAAATTTCCCATTGATAAACAAACATAATACAACGGAATCAGTTTTGTTAAATCATTATGGGATTTTAATTTTCTAATTTCGAAAAAATAAAATATTTCTAAGCATTAGTTTTGGTATTTTAACACATCAATATTTAGATAAGGACCTATAAAATACTTTGTATTTGGTATTTTGTTTTTAATAAATTTCCTTTACGAGCAATTAAAAGATAATTAAACCCATGTCATGTCAAGCGTGTGAGCGCCTGGACTGACTCCTGCCGCCTCTTAATATAAGATGAAAGATTTTATTTCCAGAAATTACACAAAAATACAAATCATTTACAATAATAATGAGGAGGAATTGTATTTACTAAAGAAATAAATTTATTTTTTAGAAATTTATTTGTTTTTTTAAGAAATTAAATTTATTTTTTCCAGTTAATGTGCCAGGAAAAATTTTAATAGCACTACATTTTAATACGGACAAATCTGTTTAAAAATTTTAAATGCTTACATTACAGAATTGTTCTCATTCATACAAAAGATTCTGTAAAGGGTAAAATAAAAACAATTACACTTTATAAAAAATGCACGCGAAACAACGAAATGACAGCCGACTTGGCGCGAGGCAGACGCTCAGGAGTAGGCTTGCGCCGCCATCTTGGTTTGATTTCTGCTCGCCAAATGGCTTCACTTCGGCGTTCCAAGTAGCGCTTCTATTTTGTTATGTGTTCGCTGGTTGAAACAGTACTATCTCGACCGGATGACAAAGGCGTGGCGGGAGGGCGTGCGTTAGGCCTGGGTGTAGCGGGCAAAGGGTGATTGTGTGAGTGTGTGTTATTAGTATTTTAGTTTCTGTTAATATTTTAATTCGTATTTGAAGTTTATAAATAATATTTTCTTTTAGTTTACTTTAAACCTAATGTTATTTTATTTTATATTTCATTATTATTACTGACATGAATGTTATTATTATATTATTGAGGTTGATTGTAAGAGAGGACCATGTGGTCCTAAATTCGCCTCAAAATAAAGAAGTATTTTCATTCATTCATTCATTCATTACAAATCGTCTGAGCCTGTGTCGTTTTTACGAACGTACAAATACAAGTACTGTACATTAATATAGAGGTCTTGCCATGAGACCTATGATAATAACTTCAGGAGTTCACAAAAAGTGTGAATACATTTTTACTGAGCACTATTATTTGCAACTTATACCAATTTTTATTTCAACACACAAAGAATTATTTCCTCTTTTTACTCTTCAACTGAAACCATAGCAACTGTGAATAATAAAATTACGTTGTTTTCCAAAGGAATATATTGTTGTGGTTGAAAACTGAAACGAACTGAATAGTGAAATGTATTTTAACAGAATATTCAGTTAGTGGTTGAAATTAATTTATTTGATAGGGTTAGGGGGTTGGTGATGTAATTACAAATCTGAAACTCACTCGACAAGTCATCAAACCAATAACGCCTGTTGGCGGCCAACTTGGCCTCAATATTCGCGGCTTGCTTTGGCGTTAACTGTTAAGCACGCCTATTTAAATCATTATTAGTGAAATTCTTTTACATTTTGAACTCTTTGGTTAAGGCAACAACTATTTATACATGTAGGATATTTATTTGAACCAATAGTTTTTTCATGTATCAATAAAAAGTATCACAGTTTAGGGTTTGTTACACTACCTTGATACAATCTCTTCCTTAATTAAGGAAATTTTACTTACAGAATAACATGAGTAAGCTGTTTGACCTATGTGGTACCACCAAGACAATCATATATGTAGTTAGCATTTTTATTCTCTTAGAAACTATGAATGATAAAAATATCATGGAAGGTGGTAATTGGCTACAATTAATTGGTAAACCTTCATTTTCGATAGGATTGGAACCTACGTTTCCACTTGAGGAGGTGATAGGCCGAACTGACACATTGAAGTGATTGTGTGCGAGACCCTAACCCTTCGTAAAAAACCAAAATTTCTCAAAAATGGCTCTAGCGATTTTGATTTAAATTCGGTAGTTCATGGGGTATAGAGTAGCTACTAAATAATATGACACCACCCGCTTCTATGTAAATATGATGGTTAAAAATGCTATGGGCTTAAAATGTAAAACATTTCATATTTTTAGTTTTCCGCGAAAACAAAGGTAAAGTATAATTTGACCACCACCATTAAAACCAGCTTAAGAACTAAACAAATCAAAATATTAAATTATTAGTCTACGACTTAAGGGCTTCAGAGAAAATCTAAATTTAATCTCCATGGTAAACGCTGTGTAGGTTGTCTTAAAGCATTAAGGTAGGTTGTCCAATGTTATTCCTTATTTCCCAACCACTTTCCTCTTAATACTCAATTTATCTCTAATTCTGATTGATTTTACAAAACAATCAGTGATCCATGGTTTTATTATTTCATATCTAAACGATTTAAATCAAATGGGTTTAGTAGTTCTCTTGTACAGGCACTTGAGGCAGTCACTGTTGGACCCAAAAACAAAATCTTACTTAATGCAGAGCTATTTTCTACAGAGAAACTGTCAAAATATGTATCTAAGATTTTTCCATCAACCCATCTGCCAGGACTTTGCCTCACTTTCTTTATTTTTTGCCCTTAAATCAATCACTGCGTCCGTTAACAAATTTTTTCCTAGATACAGTTTCTTCTAAATTGATTTTGTTTCGCAATAACCCCATCCTTTTCAGTTATTATAGATTTTAATACAGTACACTCTTCATTCAGAGAAAAAAGCTTAGACTTAATACTAACTTACTTAGTTAAAATAATGTTTTTTTCTTTCATTAAAGTTTCCTTTTCTTATAAAATAATATCCTGTGCATTCACTGAATCATTTAAGTCCAAACGCCTTCTTTTTTTCCTGGTGAAGTTAGTCTTCCAGCAATACCATCTGTTTCTTCAGATCACTGACAGCATCTCCAGCGCTTCTTCGGCAGACCAGGCGTCGTCAATGAGCTTAATAAGGCTACATATACCGATTTTTAAATCATTCAAAGCAATGTCAGGATGATTAGCTTCCAATTGCTTGCAGTTACAACACAAGTGAGTAATAATGCTCTCAGTTTCATCATCAAAACAAGATGCATTAGATGGCAGCTCTTCAAAAATAGACACAGTACTTTGTGACATTCCACGTGTTAAAACCATTTTGAGTACTCAAGCACACAGTAAAAAATGCAACGGAATGAAAAAACGTACACTGTAAGTTGCAATACGGCCCTTAATATGCAGCAACCACGCCGTAAATAAATCACACACCACCCCAATGAAATGATAATACCCCCGTCGCAGCAGACCTGCGTACTCAGCGAATTTCCAAATCAATAATATATGACAAGTTTAAAAAAAAATCTGTCTATAAACATGAAAATTATTTGCCTATTCTCCATAAGATTAACATGGCAAAGAGTGTGCAGGTTTGCTGCTGTGAGGAACACTGAAATTAGGCATTTCTACCATAAATAATTTTTATCTTAACATTTATATCAACTTTAATCAACATCTGTCCATAAATAAGGGAGTTTGCCTATTCCCTATATCATTATTATGGAAAAAGAGTATGCAGGTTTGCTGCCATAATAAACACATAAACTATGATTTTTAAGCATAAATGGATAGATCTCAACCACATGAAGCTAAATATCAAGTTTTATCCAAAAATATACATTAATATGAGAAATATTAATATATTTATCATTAGTAGCAGCATATGCTACTAGGTGAGGTGCTCAATGTTTAATGAGGTTGTATCATTTTTAATGCTATCATATGTTTGTATATGGCCACACCTCCCTTAATCACATTGCTCCTGCTGAAACAAGACTACAGTTGATAAGCTGGTATTAGCTATGTCATTCTCGTTTTGGCCATGTTCAGTGTTCTCTACTAAATTTGGATGTGTTAAGTGGAGTACATGGTTCATTCTTTCAATTTTATTACTGATCCTGTCTGTATTTTGGTGGAAGATAGTAAAACCTTTGGCATTTTTCTGGCTGAATCTATAAAACTTCTCTTGAACCCTGTTGGGTCTTTTAACTTTGACCTTATCTTGTGGCTCTCTCCTAAATAATGATGATTTTCTTCTACGACTGCAACTGAAATGGTTCCTGCTGTGTCATGATTGGATTTATCATTTACTGACGGAGCTTGAACTAGTGGGAGTTGATTTCCTTCAAATTGTTCTAGTATTTCTTTTTCTTCGCCGGAAAGGACAAGATTTGCTTCTTTGATTTCTTTTTTAAATTCTTCAATGTTGTTGTTGAAAAAGTCCTAAAATATCTCTCCCTCAAGAAGAATCTTGGCGCTAATTGGCGGCTTCCTAACAGTTCCAATTGGAATTTCTTGCTTTTCGCAAATAGGTAGGGTTTTGCCAATTTTGTGTGGATTAACCTTTTTATAATCTGTGCTAGAAGATTTTTTAGTGTTAAATGCTTCCAAAGACCGTACAAAGAGAGCCTTTTCTACATAAACAAGTGGCTATTTGTAAGTCTGTTCAGTTTTGCTGTAAGATTGTTCAAAACATCATTACCCATTTCCTTGGACTCACTTGGACTTATTCTTAAAGATTGCTCTTCTTCGGAATTTCTGTTGATATTTTTAGCTTCTTTTAGTTTTTAGCTTTGACTATACATATTAATATGTATAGTCAAATCTATTACTGTCTTCCAATGATTACAGTAGTTTTTCTTGTCTTCTCGCCAGTTTGTTATTGGTCGATTGCAGTTCCTTTATTTCCATCGTAAGTGCTATCAGTTTATTGTTTTTCTGTAAATTTACAACCTTTAAGTATTTTATCTCTTTTTAACAAAGCATTGCCGAATTCACCAGCAATTTTCAAGGCTTCATCTTCAATAATAATGTTATTTTCCTTCGTGACCTTGAGACATAATTCTAATTCAAGTTCATCCTGAGTTTTTTTGAAAAAACTTGGAGGTGTAACGTCCGGTGTTTTAGAGCCAGCGCTGTCACAAAAGGGACAGAACCATTTTGCATAACCTTTAGCACCTAATACAATCTTATCATAGTGGTCCTCCATGATCATGCCCATACAATTTCTGTGATACCACGTGCAGCACGAACCGTCACAGAGAACACCCTCATCATTTACTATAAGACCACATATGGGACACGTGATGTTTTCTATTTCAATTTTTTTTGTTTTACGGGCATCTTTGGACCTTAGGTGCTTTGTAAAAATTTCTTTTTTAAATCCTCTTGAGTCTTTCACGTTAAAACAGTAAGACATGCGTTCAGATTGCAATTTATTTATTGCAGATTTGTATATTACATATAGTGGTGGTCCGTACTAAGAATTCAGTGACGAAAAAGCCTTTTGAAAAAGGCTTTTCCCTCGTCATCTAGATGGTCGTGGCAACAGAAAAAAACAGACCATGACTTTTTGAGCAAAGACAAAATTTTTTTTTTAATAACCAGTATATTTATTTACAATCTGTTACATCAAATTATAACAATAAGTAAATGAGAGAAAATACGAAATTGACATTAGTTGTTAGTGACAAACCATTGAATGAACTAACAGTATTATAATTTAGATACAGCTATTTGAATCGATCACTTAGATTTGTAAAATCGTGCCTCTTCAGCCGGTATACCGTCTCACTGTTGTTCAAAAGGTTCACAGCTAAGTAATTTGGATGGTTGTTGAGTTTTTTTCATACATCTCACTGAATTTTGAGATTTCTTCACGAACAAAAGGAATTTTGAGATCACGATGAATAACTTGATTTGAAACATACCAAGGGGCTTGAACAATATTCCTAATAGTTTTTGACTCGTATCTTTGAATTATGTCAATATTAGTGTTGGAAGCGGTTCCCCATAGCTGGATGCCATATGTCCATGTCGGTTTCAATATTGTTTTATACACTAAAATTTTGTTTTCAACTGATAATTTTGAGTATTTTCCAATGAGCCAATTTAATTTTTTTGTTTTTAAATTTAAATTCAGTCTTTTAGTCCAAATATGATGATGCCAGGTAAGTCGACTGTCCAGGTGGATACCCAGGTATTTCACAACTTCTACTTGAGGGATTGCAGCATTGTTTAAAAAGACTTGAGGACAGACCTCACGCCTTAGTGTGAAAGTTACGTGGGCTGACTTTCCTTCGTTAACTTTGATTCTCCATCTCTTGAGCCAGTCTGATATACTATTTAAGGTTTGTTGAAGAATTTGGGAGGCAGAAATAGCGTTTTGATGTGATTCCAATATTGCTGTATCATCTGCAAATGTAGCAACGACCACTCTTGGGTTTATTGGAAGATCTGCTGTGTACAGTATATATAATACAGGTCCGAGAACACTTCCTTGAGGAACTCCAGATTCAATCCTACAGAAGCTAGAACGTGCATCCTGAAATTTTATTTGAAAAAACCTACCATTTAAATATGATTTAAATAGGTTGTAGAAAGGGTGAGGGAGCAAAGATTTTATTTTATAAAGTAGACCATTATGCCAAACTTTATCATATGCCTGACTTATATCCAAGAAAGCAGTTGAGCAAAATTGTTTCTTCTCCAAGTCTTGTTTAATTACATTCGCTACTCTGTGAACTTGTTCAACTGTTGAGTGTTCTCTTCTGAACCCAAACTGGTGGCTCGGAATTAAATTGTTATCACTAATTATAGGCAGTAAACGCTTTAGTAATAGCTTTTCAAATACTTTAGAGATAACAGGAAGAAGACTTATAGGTCTCTAAGATGACACTTCATGAAGAGGTTTGCCAGGCTTAGGAACCACGACAATCTGAGATATTTTCCACTGACTCGGAAAGTATTCCAATCGTAAAACAGCGTTGAATATCAACATCAACATAAAAAATGCTCTACCAGGAAGCTCTTTGAGGATCTTACCTGTTATCAAATCATAGCCAGGAGATTTTCTTTCGTGAAGCTCCTTCTGGACGACAGATCTTAGTTCATCAATAGTAACAGATTGGATTGGGAGGTCCATTTGTGTTGGGGCTTCAAGAAGTACGTTTACTTCATCACTAATGTCAACTCCTGTGTTATTAGGTTTAAATACGTCTTTAAAATGATTTGAAAACACATCACTCTTCTCTTGACTGCTCTTCGCCCATTGGCCGTCTGGTTTCAAAATTGGAGGAATTGGAGTTTTAGGTTGCTTGAAATTTCTCGTAGCTTTCCATAAAGAGTAGTTTGTTGATTCATTTGGCGTCAAGTTTGAGGTATACTCATAAAACCAATCATTTTTAATTTTGAGTAACATTGCCGATAAATTGCGTGAAGCTCTGTTGAAGTTGGTTTTGTCCACTGGACTCCTTGAGTTTTGCCATACTCTTCTTAGGCGCCTCCTTTCTGCTATTTTCTTTTTTACGCAAATAGGGTAGTTGATTTTTTGATACTGTTTAGCGGTCGGTTTTGGAGTAGTAAGCCAAGCCGATTGCTGTAAGGCTTGCGTTAAACATTCCACACAGTTATCTACGTCTTCTGGTGTTTTTAAAGGAATATTAGTATCAATTTTTGATGACAGAACTTCACGAAAATGACACCAGTCAGTATATTTATTGCTTAAATGAATATCATTTTCTGCTGTAATAACTGACATGCCAACACGTAGAATTATTGGTGATCGGGATAGATCAAGATGAAGAATTTGATCATGACAAAGAATCGTATTAATTTTGAGTAACATTGCCGATAAATTGCGTGAAGCTCTGTTGAAGTTGGTTTTGTCCACTGGACTCCTTGAGTTTTGCCATACTCTTCTTAGGCGCCTCCTTTCTGCTATTTTCTTTTTTACGCAAATAGGGTAGTTGATTTTTTGATACTGTTTAGCGGTCGGTTTTGGAGTAGTAAGCCAAGCCGATTGCTGTAAGGCTTGCGTTAAACATTCCACACAGTTATCTACGTCTTCTGGTGTTTTTAAAGGAATATTAGTATCAATTTTTGATGACAGAACTTCACGAAAATGACACCAGTCAGTATATTTATTGCTTAAATGAATATCATTTTCTGCTGTAATAACTGACATGCCAACACTTAGAATTATTGGTGAGTGATCGGACGAAAGATCAAGACAAGACTCGATATTAAGATAGTTATCAGAAATATTTTTGGTTACGAAAAAATCCAGCAAGTCAGGTCGCTTATTGAGGTCGGAAGGCCAATATGTAGGTTCCCCCGTGGACATATAACCCAAGTTGTTATTTAGGATGGTTCGCTCAAGTTGCCTACCTCGTGGATTTGTAATTCTTGATCCCCACATCTCATTTTTTGCGTTATAGTCACCGCCAGATAAGAATCTGTTACCAAGAGTATTGAAAACGTTTGTAAAATCATCACTAGAAACGTTATGTCTCGGAGGGCAGTACACAGAAGCCAATGTTATGGGACCATGCCAATCTTCTAAGGTTATTTTTGTGGCCTGTAAATGGTCTAATTGATATTTAGGATGTTCATAATGTTTGATATTGTTTTTGATTAGAATTGCTGTTCCGCCATGAGCAGTATTATCAGGATGATTAGTAGAATACGTAACAAAGTTGGGAATTTTAAAATAATTTAAATTAGTAAAGTGAGTTTCTGAAACTAACAGTATATCTAACTTGTTGTGATGTATAAACAGGTTAATGTCTTGGTAGTGTTTGGCCAAGCCGTTAGCATTCCATAATCCTATTCTATAAGAAGAGTTCATTTAATTTTGCTGACTACAGTGGATAATAGGTTCATTAATGTCCCTATCTGTTGTGCCTGCTGTAGCATTATTTTTTCGAATTTGTCGAAAAAACTATTTATTACCTGAGTAATATTGCTGGTTTCGTCTTCTTTTAAACATCTGCCTTTTGATGAGACGATCTGGGCATAAGATGAGGCCCGGCCTCGGCTTGAGTTCGGAGCGTCATTTTCGTGGGAGCTTGACGGGTGCGAATTTGATTTTGGAGCTGGGGTTTCTTCTGTTCCACGTATTATCGTAGTATTCCTCTGTCTTAAAGGAGGGAAAGACTTTTGTTTGATTTCTTTGTAAATCGTACAGCCCTTGTAATTACCATTACAGAGTGCACAAGTAGGCGGAGCTTCTTTTGGTTTTGTACAATTATGGGATTCATGTTGCTGACCGCACTTAACACAGCGGGGATTGTGCCAGCAATAAGATTTCGTATGACCGTAGGATTGACATTTTTTGCACTGGACTATCTCTTTCCTTTTGTGCGGTGGTTCAAATGTAATTTTTGCATTTAACAAGTAGTTTATTTTTAAAATGTCTTTGTTTTGGGAGTTAGGTTCCAGGTCAATGAAGAACATATGCAAAGGATTTTTTGTTTGACTTTGCTTTGCGTTTGTTATATTTCGGACTGAGAACCCGTGATCCTCAATCGCGGTTTTAATCTCTGAAGTTTCGGTTGAAAAGTGCATATTTTTTAGTACAACACGATAAGCTTTTTCTTGTTTTAGCTGAAATGTATGGAATTTAACGTTCATTTCAGTCAACCTGCGAACCATGCAGTTTACGGTAGGCATCAACAGAAGTAGGATTGAGTTTTATTTGATTTTGACTCATACACCTGTAAGTATATTCATTCTTCAGAATAACCGATTCAACAGATAGTATCATATTCTTTACATTCTGAACATCAGGTATGAAAATCGGAGGAGGTTTAGGATCCCGGGGTGGGGTGGTTTCATCTGCAGACACAGTCGATGCATTAAGTGGATCGAAACTATTTTGGGTTTTCAACGTAAACTCATTTACGTTTTGACGGGATTTTTTGATTTTTGGGTGACATTAGTACTCAACCCTCTCTTTTGAGTGCTATAGACAACAGTTTGCCAGGCGTTTACAGATTGGCTAAGCACGTTATTGTCTAAGCAAGATGAACGAGTTAAATTTCTGCTATAGCTATTATGGTCATTAGAGATGTGTTCGTTGTGAATGTCCATATCACATCGAGACACCTGGGTGCTATCCATTTGGGAATGATGCCAAAATATAAACAAAGTAAACAAACAAACAAAGATTGAACAGGTTAGAAAGACATTATTACAATTAAAACATAATTAACAGGAGAAAAATGTCAAATTTTACTTGGAATGAAAAAATAAATTAATTAAAATAAAATAAAATAAAAAATAAATTAAGTAGCACAATATCAGAAAAAATATCAACGTTTTAAAAAAAAATCGCACACTAAAAAAGTAAACTTAATTTCACAACAACTATTGTCTACAATGAAAAGACAATTTGTATTAGAATAAAATTGTCTTTGGTTTGAGTTTGTTTTTCGTGACGTAAAAAGAGGATCGGTGGAATTGGAATGTTTGAATGAGGTTAAGGTTATATTGTTAGCGTGTTGTGGTCGGTAGTTGGATTTGTTAAACGTCTTATGGATGTTAGTTAGTGTTTTTAATGGTTAATTTGACTCACGCTTATTTCCTGATCAGTTTTCAGTCCTTTAAAATATATTTATTGTCACTTTATATGAGTTATTGTAATTTAAAACACTTCACCCAACATCTTGCCGCCAGTGCAATGGCAATAATGAATCACTCATAGGAACATGTCCTGTATTTCTTTCTTCTAGAAGTGTATTAATGATTCTTGATTGGTTGTCCAGGCATTGTTGAAGGTAATTTAGTAGCTTTGGATCCATATCACTCATTGCCAATAATAAATCTTAGATATAAGAGAGCTAGATTGTATGAAATAATTTAAAAAAAAGGTTAACTGCCATGGCCATGAGGACCTTGAGCATGATCAGTTACAGAAATGTGAAACAGATTGACAGGGTATTTTTTAACACAAGATCAATAATTATGGTCTTGGACCTCTTCGCTTTTGAAGGATGTGATTGTTTGGCAGATTTCAAAGGAAGACATGTTTTGTTTTGCAACAGTTAAGCAGATTCAGTAGGCACAGTCATATCATCTATGTGGAAGTTCCCCAAAACAACTGTCCTAATGTTGCTTTTTATGAGACGTTCTAAGCAACCTTAAATTTTGTCAAAGAAAAGTCAATATCGTTTAGTCTTTTACCGCCGAGGTTACAAAACTACCCTCTATGCAAAATTTGTCCATTGACCACAATATGATATAAATATAACTTAAACATTATCATATATAGATAGTAGTGATTTCAATTTATCTATCTGAGGAATTCTCTATGAATCCGGAGAAATGTTTCCTGGTGATTCTTTCTAGTCCTAATGGCAACACTGCATTTCAACATGTTTTGGCAACAATTCGACCAGGCTGAACTTAGCTACTAACTAACATGTTCAGTTTTTTGATTAGGTGATTAGCAGGTAAGTTTATTTTAATTTTGTTAAGCTTATGCTCTCGTTAACTGCACACTGCAGCATTTCTATAAAATAAAGTACATGAGGAGTTGCTTTTGTTCATTTTGCTACAAACCTAATGATTAAGCCTAACTGATTATTGTCAGTAACAAAGTTACTGTAGGCATTGTGAAATCAGTTACAGTATGTTAATTTCATGCACCTTTGGGCTAGTATTTAGAACACAGTATTCTACTACTTTATATCAAATCGATGTCAGTCTTACTTTTGCACTTTCTAACAACCTTAAAGATTCTGCCTACGGAAGAAACCAATTTTGACATTTCATATGATTTTAGGCTGAAATGTCACACTCTCAAACCTTACCCTAGCTAGGTAATCGACAGGAATTGGTGTTCTGGGCGAGGAAAAAATCACTCAAATACACTTATTTCACTCTAATAACATAGGGTAATTAAGAATAAAAACACAGCAGAACACTGTTTTCCGATGTTTTTGACCTAAAAAAGACACCCTTCAAACATCCAGTCAACCTTGTTGTCTACAACAATCTAAGTTCTGATCGGGGAGAAACAGGATTTATTTGGGATTCAGGAATATTTTAGGGAATTTGGGGTATAAAAGGTTAATTTCAGGGAAAAAGGGAGATTCTCGTGATTTACAATTTTAACTGCAAAAACTTGTTTAATTGGAGATGTTAGGTGTAAGGTTAAGTTTATATCAAGGATTTGTTATTCACTTTAAATTATTAAGCTTAATTTTATCAAACTGAATTAAAAATAAATTAGTTGAGAACATTCTCAAACAAAAAAAATGGCACAATAAATCATCAACTGAATTCAAATTTGTAGTTTATTTTATTGTCAATCAGCTGATAACAAATCTGTTAGTTCTTCAGCCCTATGTAACTAGAAATATACAAAGAGGTATGACAAAGTACAGAAACCACTTCTGACCAGTGACATAATTGTTTATTTACATTAATAATTAATAACATAAAGAATATTTATTTTATAATTGGTTTAATTTCTAAAATATGAAAATTATACTTTTCTGTAATTAACACGTTTAGATGTTGTAAAATTCCTAGTTGTAATATGTGTTGGACTGTCAATTAAAATAAATGGGGTTTCTGCCGTATCGTTCAAAAATATAACTAATTGTAAAAGTTGTATGTCAGCGACCAATACACGTTACGTTACATCGTAATAAATGGGATATTGCCTATATACAATGCTCTTTGAAGTTAAGTTAGGTTCATTATTGACAGTATTAACTATTATTGAAGATATAAAAATTTCAATAAAGAACCTAACTGAACTACACAAAGTGCAGTGTGTCAGCAATATCGCCTATATTATCATGTGATATATGTGTAATAATTACAACACAATCATTACAGAATATTATAATAATCATCATAATAATAGTGATAATTTAATAATAAGAAAATGATAATAGTAGATAATATTGTTTTATATATTCATATTATGATACGCACAATCAAGGTAAAAACTGGCACATTAATTACAAACAAGTTAATATATTATTTCTAAATAATAATTCCCATAATTGCATCGTCATAGTGAAATGACATTATAAGGATTGGTGCTATCCCAGATTCTCTTATCCGTTTTTTCCTGCCTTAAACCGAGATCCATGGACAAAATATCCCTGCTTCCTTAAAAATATCCTGTTTCTCCCCGCCCAAAAGCCAGATTCCTGCAGACGTCAATGTTGACTGGATGTTAGTGTCAAATTTTGGTCCAAAAAAATGCTAGAAAATGTCGGAAAAACTATGTTCCGCGGTGTTTTTATTTTTAATTATGTTATTAGAGAGTAAAATAAGTATATTAGAGTGATTTTTCCCGTCGATCCCCTAGCTATGACGACATGGTTTGAGAGTGTCATGTATCAGCCTAAAATCATACTGAACGTCAAAATTGTTGTGTTCCTTCACAGACAAAATCTTTGTTAAAAGGTTGTGAGAAAGTGCATAAAGTAAGTCTGACATTGATTTGATATAGAATAGTGGAATACTGTGATCTAAATATTTACCACCCAACTTAGCTCATATTCACCTTAAAGTAAGGGGTATCCATGTAAATAATGGAACAGTGTCTCATGCATGAAAATAAAATCCATCACTTGATGGATGTATTAGGCCTATTACAGTCTTTATTTATGATATTGCAGATTGACAATCATCTGAAACATGAAGTGGACAGTATTTCATGATTAGTATCTTCTGCTCAGGGTTGTAAGGAATCTAATCATTGCAACCAATTGAAGTAGTTTATTGGCACGAGTTCTTTTTTAAAATTTTCTTTAATAAGTTACTGGAGAAGCTAACTGTGTTTTTGCCATTATCCCAATAATAGGGTTGCCATATGTCTGTATTTTGTCAAACAGCAAATCGTAAGCACTGACATAACCATGTCAGGGCTTGTGACAGGTTTTTTTATTTGGTTTCTCTCAATTATTTTGGTACGTACGTATTATACCGACCACACAACTATTAAGAGAAAGTAAAATAATAAATGTTTAGTCATGTAATCTAATGGACATAAAAACAACAAACTTAAGACTTTGTTCTTTGTCTGTGTTGGCCAAAACTTGGCGATGTCGGCGAGAGGTGTGCGGAACAAATTCCCGCCTTCAGCCGCCACTTGTAATCTGTCGGATAGGATTCTAGATTCATTCAATAGTGCTCTGCGGAGTTACTTAAGGTTGGTTTTTGATAATATATATATATATATATATATATATATATATATATTCATAGTATAATAACATCAATAACCTTACCTAACTTAACTTCATAGAATGCAGAATGACAGAATATACATCACCGACGTATTGGTGTGGTCAGTATAAAACGAAAGTGTACTGTAATTTTTTTAGAATTGTTCTTTAATTTGTGGGGGATATATGTTTCTTAAAATTCCCTCGATGAAGAGCGGAAAGACATAAGCCAAAAGGTAATAGGCTCATTTACTTGCCTTTATATACTGTTTAGTATTTAAGCATATAGTTTAACTCAAATAATCATTTATGAACAATGACACATTCCTCATTTAACATGTCTTTTCTAAAGAAATAATACTGTATCAAACACCCTTTGTATGGACAAATGACAATTTTACTCACACTATACCCCCTCCCCGATACTGTTAGTTGTCGTCTGGTGGCTCTGAAAAGAGTGTGGCTTCATCCTGCATCTCCTGTACTCAAACTCTCATTAATTAACATCAACAGTTCAATCTTTCTTAAAGTCATTGTGTAAACGTAACTTTACACTAATTGCAATGTTTTTAAAATCTCTCTCCCCTTGCAAAACTGTGTTATTTATTGTTATTGCGCTTCTCTCTCGCCAAGTGTCGCCTAGCCGCCTCGTCCCTTGTCACTTACTGTACCTAATGTGTGTCGCAAAATCGCCCAGTGTCTTCAGTGCTGTACCCTCTACAAAACCCTGGTGTTCTTCACCCCCAAGAATACTAAACTCCATCAAAATTAATAAATCACACAATTAGGCTAATGAGCAATTGTTTGGATTTTAATGCCTATGTTATCATTGAGGTCAGTTCATGTGTGCTTAGATTTAACTCCTGTTTCTTCATATAAAGTATTATTGTGAAAATAGCAACCTAACTACTCGTTTCAACAATGTAGGCCTATGTTTGCAGGTCATGTGTGATTTTTGTGTTAGATTATTTGAAAGGTTTTTTTTCAAATACAGGCGACCATAAATAATGTTTAACCAAAGGTTAAACATTGGTTTAAAATAAATTAAGATTTTAAAAAAATGTTTTTACAATCAATAATTATTAGTCAAAATATTTTTTAGTACATTTTTTCAGTATACATATTTATATAATATAGTCTAGGGGTTTTCTTAAATAGTAGGCCTATTATAATTTTTTACTGACAATTTAATTAATTAATTTAGTAACAATACCCGTTACATATAAACAAGTAACACACAAATATTTCAACCTTGAAATAATTACTGTCCATTAAAAACTAAAATAATAAAAAAGTCCATTAAAAAAGTTCTTGGATTACAAAATACATTTTAATATCAAGAAAAAATATGAATAAATTTTATAATCAGTCAAAAACTTTTAGTCACATAAAAATATTTGATCAGTTTAAAAATTAGTACCTGGTGACCGAGCTTTGCTCTTTTTATTCTAAACGAGCAAAGCTACGTACATGTATTACAAAAATTAATTAGAAAACTTAACACATTTATTACTCAATGAAAACATTTATGTGGTTTAAATAAAACCAATTTAATACACCATAAGTAATATAGCACTGAACAAAAAGTATTGCCCCTTATGGGGTTTGAACACGCGACCTTCATGCTACGAGGCCAACACACTACCGCTGGACCACGGCGTCTGCAAATGAGCAACGCCGGTTAAGGTCTTTTAGCCAACCTCAATTTTTTTAGCCGATCATTTACTGTTTAAATATCCATACAGTTATTATTAGTCTATGACCAACTGATTTTGATATAAACGGAATGAGGATTGAAAAGCAAAAGAGAAATTTAATTTACACATATTAATTGGTTTGTTACAGTGGCTTCAAGCAATACAACAAATACGTTTCTATCAAAACACGGAAGATTTTGGAAATACTCTTTCTTGCTTTTATTTCGCACAGTTATGTTACCCTTAAGTTTTTACAAATTTTTTAGTAACCTGATAATTTTACATTTATTACATACATAAAATAAATATTTATGAAAATCCTCTATTCACATATTGTTCTTTGTTAATTGTTCTTTCATCTTGTTCTTCAATCAAGAACTGTCAAACGGCGTTATGGTTTGTATTGTTTACATTTTATTCTCCATAAGAGTAATGTTAAAATTTTAGATTTTAAACTTAATATTACAAGAAAACACGAATTTTCTTGGACATTAGACCTATCTAGAACTTATTTTCTACTTGGAAATTAGTTATTTTCAAAATTTAAAGAAATTCCTTAGTGCCGTTTTCGAGATCCATATATATATATATATATATATATCTATATATATATATATATATATAGATATATATATATATATATATATCTATTCAAACCTTGCTCGTATTATAGTATTAGATAAACAAATTTATTGGAAAGTTATTAAAGCTGCTAAAGCTTATGGTGTTAATAAACAAATTATCTTGTCCAAAAATATATCTCTAAAACAGCTTGGGTCGTAATAAGTAAAGGTCAACCTATATTCTAAACCTATATTAATTTAATCAGCAGCAAATAGTGACATTATTGGAGAGTCAGAAAGTGTTGCTAACACATTAAACAAATTTTTTCTACCATCGCGATTCCCACAAGAGATAGGAACAAAAACCGTTATGACACCAAAATTATTTCTACAAAAACTGTAGCATAATTAATTATCCTGGATCCTATTACAATTTATGAATTAAAATCTGTATTCAAAAATTTGGAAGCAAAGAAAACACCTGATATAGATGATGTATTTACTTGGCTCATCAATTGCTGGTTGGATTCAATTTTAGAGCCACTATTGTGATAAACTATTCATTTCTTAACTGATATTGATAAAATCTAGGGGAAAGATTGCACTGCTACCTATGAGATGTGCCTAGTCTCTAGTTCTTGCCTAGAGAACCCCCTCTAGTCCTCTTAATAAGTTAATAAATTTTGGTATTATTTTCTTTTATTAGTAGTATAGTTCTGATAGCAAATATTCCTATATTAAATTCGGTATCAGTACTTTCACCCTTAAGTCAATTTAACAAACTATCATATTCTTCAAAGTACTATTTCTTATATCATTTAATGATTTATTTTTAATCCCCTTTATTTTAGAAAGTATTGTTTTTTGTCATTAATTTGAGTTGTATATTTCTGTTTTTTCCCCTGAATTCCAAAAAAGTGGGTTTGGAGGTGATGGTGTGTGTGTGTGTGTGTGTGTGTGTGTGTCTGTGTCTTGCCACAGCCTACCCCTACCTTGGTCCGATTTAGATGAAATATGGTATTATGAAGGGTTCTATTCATTTCTTAAAGGTATAGTTCCAGATTCCCTGAGAATAGCAAAGATTATTCCTATATTTAATAAACGGTATCAGTGGACTGACACATACTTTCTCCCTTAAGTCAATTTAAAAAAGAAAATCTGTAATAAAACTATCATATTCTTCAAAGTTGATCTAAATATCATTTAATGATTTATTGTTTCAAAAATAATCATCCCATTTCTTAAAATAAACAAATATTTTACAGACATTTAGGGGTGGTCATATTATTTTTGTCAAAAAATTTAAATCTGTGTTTTTTTTTGTGTTTTGTGTGTCTTTTTAACTATTTTAAAACATAAAAATAAAAACAAAAAAAAAATAGCAAAGATTACCTATATTTAATAGTTTTATACAATATCTTTAAAAATTAAAAAAGAAAATAAAAATATTCCAGTTATCTAAATATATTTAATGATTTATTACAAAAATAATATCCTTCTTAAAATAAACTATACAGACATGCGGGGTGTCAAATTATTTAGTACTCTGTGCACTATACCTATAAAATTATATCAAAAACTAGCCGTTTTTTGAGAAATTTGAATACGTATAGAGTGGACTAACCCTTAAAAATAAAAAATTCAAAAAATAAGAAATGATATGATAGTTTTATTACAGATTTCTAAAATTGAATTAAGGGAGAAATTTGTCAGTCCACTGATACGTTCATTAATATAGGAATAATCTTTGCTTTTTCTCAAATCAAACTATTTAAGAAATTAATAGAATTCATAATACCAAACTTTATTAAGGCATTAGGACTAGATTTTTCTAACTAGAGACAATCTCAATAGATCTCATAGGTAGCAGTGCAATCTTTTAGATTTTATCATATCAGTTAAGAAATGAATAGTTTTAATAGTGCTCTAAAATTGAATCCAACATCAATTGATAAGCAAGTAAATACATCATCTATATCAGGCTTTGCTTCCAAATTTTTGAATACAGATTTTAATTCATATTGTTAGGATCCAGGATAATTAATTATGCTACATTAGAATAATTTTGGTGTCATAACGGTTTTTGTTCCTATCTCTTGTAATCGCGATGGTAGAAAAAATTTGTTTAATGTGTTAGCAACACTTTCTGACTCTCCAATAATGTCACTATTTGCTGCTGATTAAATTAATATAGGTTTAGAATATAGGTTGACCTTTACTTATTACGACCCAAGCTGTTTTAGAGATATATTTTTGGACAAGATAATTTGTTTATTAACACCATAAGCTTTAGCAGCTTTAATAACTTTCCAATAAATTTGTTTATCTAATACTATAATACGAGCAAGGTTTGAATAGATATATATATATATAGATATATATATATATATATATCTAAGAACGGCTACAAAATTAGTAGAAGGTAAAGAATTTGTTGGTCTAGAATTAAGAAAGTGTTTAGCAGCCTTCAGACCATCTACGTTATACACAGTCACTATTTCTATTTGCTTGAAAACGTTTTTTATAATTAAAACGAAAATTTGCAAAACCAACACTCATTCATTCAGTACACAACTACACAATTTTTAAAGTAGTTATATATATATATTTTTTTTTTGTTTTATGAATGTTCACTATTAGGGCTACTATTATTATTGTTTTTTAAATGAATACCATAGTACCCTTGCATTATTTAGTATTATTTTATTTAGTAGTATTACCCTTGCATTATTTTTTGCAAATTTAGTATGTAATTATATTTAGAGATTACATTTTGGGCACACTTGAAAAATGGTATAATCCTCGAAACATGCTGTGTGAAATAAAATGAAATAATGCAAGGGTACTATGGTATTCATTTACAAAATAATATATATATATATATAGATTATATCCGTCACCTTATGTGTATTATATCAGAATAAATAACAGCATGATAATAATTTTATGTATTTGAATTTTTTAAATTTCAATAGTGTATGTAATATAAATATATTTTCTTCAGTTAATCCTTTTAAAATCATGGGCTATGTGTGTTTGCCAGCATGATAATTATGTACGAGTATTTACCTAAGTGTAATGTGTGCTACTTCGAAATATAAAGTATGTTTACCAAGATAAATGTTTGACATTAGGACTCTCCAGGAACCCACAATATTTAAATATTCCCTTTAATTTCTGAACACAAATGCTTGGTGTGTTAACGGATAAATCAGTTTGAATGAGTATTTTGCCTTTTATATGAATATATTTGAAATTCTAAAATGTTTTCTCTTTTCAGGGTATCAGGAGTAAGAGGAAAACCTGATACAAGTACCTAAGCAAAACTTGAATGGAAATCAGTTAAACTGCATTATGTGATTTTGGTATTTTTAAGAAACAGCGGATAAGATATGGATAGAAAATTGTTTTCGGTTAATAGATTTTGCAAAAAGTGATAAATAACAAAACCTTATTTGGTAAGAAGATCATGTTATTTACTTTGGCTGTTTACCAGATAAATCAAGCTGAAATGTGTAAAAAAGTCAATACTAAAATCAATATAAAGTAATTTACAATGAGCTTACTAAAGGACACGTAAAAAAGATTTTATAAAATCTTCTTCTCTGAAAACAGATCTGCTTGTACACACTGGTGAGCGTCCTCTTAAATGTTCATGTAAAAGGTTTTGCACATTCTAGCCACCTGAAAACACAAAATGTTTGTACATACTGGTGAGGGCTCTTTTAAATGTCCAACATGTAAAAAAGGTTTTGCAAATTCTTCTTCTCTGAAAACACATATGCTTGTACACACTGGTGAGCATCCTTTTAAATGTTCTACGTGTAAAAAAGGTTTTGCATACTCTAGCCTCCTGAAAACGCATATGCTTTTTCATACTGGTGAGCGCCCTTTCAAATGTTCTTCATGTAAAAAAGGTTTTGCACTATCAAGTCGTCTGAAAAGACATATGCTTGTACATACTGGTGAGCATCCTCTTAAATGTTCTACATGTAAAAAAGGTTTTGCAAATTCTTCTTCTCTGAACAAGCATATGCTTGTACATACTGGTGAGCGTCCTTTTAAATGTTCTACATGTAAAAAAGGTTTTGCACATTCTAGCCATCTGAAAACACATATGCTTGTACATACTGGTGAGCGTCCTTTTAAATGTTCTACATGTAAAAAAGGTTTTACAAATTCTAGCCTCCTGAAAACGCATATGCTTTTTCATACTGGTGAGCGCCCTTTTAAATGTTCTACATGTAATAAAGGTTTTGCACTATCAAGTCATCTGAAAACACATATGCTTGTACATACTGGTGAGCATCCTCTTAAATGTTCTACATGTAAAAAAGGTTTTCCAAGATCTTCTTCTCTGAAAACACATATGCTTGTACATACTGGTGAGCGTCCTTTTAAATGTTCTACATGTAAAAAAGGTTTTGCTCGTTCTAGCCATCTGAAAACACATATGCTTGTACATACTGGTGAGCATCCTCTTAAATGTTCTACATGTAAAAAAGGTTTTACACGTTCAAGCCACCTGAAAACACATATGCTTGTACATACTGGTGAGCGACCTTTTAAATGTCCAATATGTAAAAAAGGTTTTGCAAATTCGAGTGCTTTGAAAAGACATATGATTATACATGCTTGTAAGGAACCTTATAAATGTCCATTATGTTATCATTTTTTTTGTAGTAAACGTGACCTAAGGGTACATTTGTATTTACATACTGGTGAGCGCCCTTACAAATGTCTTATATGTGGAAAATGTTTTATAAGACAAGAAAACATTAAAACACATATTATGTATTCACATACTGGTAAAAACCCTCATAAATGTCCGACGTGTAGAAAATATTTTACATTTGCTAGTGCTCTCAGAAAACATAAATGCACATCTTTATAAATGTCCTACTTGTAGAGAGTCTTTTAAAGATGCCAAAAGTGTAAGAGACCATATTATATTACATACCAAAAAGTCTCATCAATTTCCTGCATGTAGGTCTCATGGCAAGACTTAACCCCGGGATCGTGTTATTTTTTCTTCATCAGGTACCCAGAAACCAAAAACAATAGTCATAAAATTTATATATGTATATATATATATATGTGTGTGTGTGTGTGTGTATGTACAGTAGAACTCCAATTATCCGAAATCCGACTATCCGAATCACTTTCAGAAAAAAAATTTTCCAAAAAAAGTCTAAGTGCGCTCTTATTCTTCCCCCCGCGAAGCCAGTTTTTGCATGTCAAATGTAAGTACTTTAATGTATATTTAAAACATGTGAAAATATCATGTTTCTTACATTTAATTCAATAAAAATTAGTGCAATATCAAAACGTAGCTTTTTTTCTCTCTAATGGCAATTTTTTTTTTTTAACTCCGATTATCCGAATGGGTCCTGTTGCCCATTAATTTGGATAATTGGAGTTCTACTGTATATATACATGTCTGTGAACACGATAACTCTCGTAAGAATGGTCCGATCGAGACCAAATTTGGTAGACATGTGTTCCTACATTTGCTCAGACTCGTCTGAGCATATCGGTAAGGATTACCGATATGTAATCCTTACATATCGGTGAATGGGAACAGGTAGTTTGGGGGTTTTTTACTAAAAAATAGGGGTTTTTGCGTTTTTCATATGTAATTTAATTTTTTTAATTTTATATATCACCATTCGAATCAGCTGAAAACCCACACAAATCAGTTCCTTAAAGTTTTACTCTATCTCCAACGGTTACAGAGGATATTAAAAGATCCAAACACAGTTTGTTGTATTTTGAGGCTCCAATGTTAATCTTATGGAGGATAAGGAAAATTAATATTTCACTTATTGATCTATATTTTTGGATGAAACTGGATATTTACTTTCATGTTGTTGAGATCCATACATTTATGCTAAAAAATCATAGTCATGTGTTCCTCAAAGCAGCAAACCTGCACACTCTTTCCCATGTTAATCTTATGGAGAAAAGGCAAATAATTGTCTTATTTATCAACAGATATTGATAAAACTTGTCATATATTATTATTACGAGTATTATTATATAATTGCTTCGGAAATTTGCTGAGTACGTAGGTCTTCTGCGACAGTGGTATTTTATAAACATGATCTGAGGGTACGTTTGTATGTACACACTGGTGAATGCCCTTACAAATGTCTTAGATGTAGAATATATTTTATAAGGAAAATACATTTGTATTCACATTCTGAGGAGCACTCTTGTAAGAGCTAGACACATTGAAAATGTTTGATACGGATTAGTAGTTTGATCCATAATAACGACATAAATTAAACAAAACTATTTAGTCGTAATTTTGTGATTTAATAATTTGATTTTAAAAAAATTTTTGGCTCGTGATTTCTGTTAAATAAATTTTATTATTATAAATATTTGTCTTTTTTATCAGCCCTGTTGTACAACTGATATCCTTCTAATTACTTAATCATAAAATTCCTCATATTTTCTCCTAAAATAATTGTGTTTTAACCAAAAAAATCTTTTGTCCAAATCGTTACTGACCATTAGAGAGATGTCATAAACATGTCCATAAATGGATCCTAAGAATAAATTATATTTCAGTATTAGCAGCCTCTGATAAGGATCAGTGGTGCCTTAGGAATAGCTTTCAGGTGACCTTTGCAATGGCTATCTTGAAAACTGAACAATTCATGGGGACTTTCCCAACTAAAATATTTTATCACTGTTATTTCAGCTTAACTCTAGCCATTAGTTGACATATAAAAGGCCGATGAGAATCATTAATTCTTCTGCGGCATATGACCACTGCATGACCATTTTTAAGGAGCTAAAGTTCATATCAATTAGCAGCTAGTACGTGCTTAATTCTCTAGGTGATGGTTTTTAATTTCTTTGTAGTTTGTTATACATTTTTGTGGTTGTTGCTTGGGATGTGGTGGTTTTTTAATTGTTTATTTGTGATCTGAGGACGGGATCATCAGATTCCAGATCCCTAAACGTCATGAAACTTAGTTTTACTAAATCATGATGGAAATGTCCATATTAAAAATGTTTGTATTTATTTCCCTGTGGGAAACAAGTTAAATCGTGAATGTTTTCAGTTAATCTAAAAAGCTATTCTTTTTCTTACAATATAAGAATTTTTAATATATCACATTAGGTAATAGAGCAGTTCTGCTTGTCTGGGGTATGAAACGTAGAGACTTAAAAATATCATAATACCAACTAACGTTTTTTTGTTTAATTACAAAACTCTAATTTCACTATTTCATTTTTTTGATAAAACAATGTTCTAAACCATATTTATAAAATCCAATAATGTTACTCACATTAACTTAGACCTGCTATTAATAAATTCTGGTTTTCGCTTTCCATATAAATAATAACTAATATTGACAAGTAAATGTCAAGTAAATTACTGTGATCATGGGGTAATCCTCCGAAACACGTGTCAGGATAATAAATTGAAAAGGGTACTGTGGCATTATATTTATTTCGTAATTATATTAGTAGCACCATAAAAGTGAACGATAACTAATATACATAAGCTATAATATAGCATAAGGAATATTTCGGTAGAAGATATTCCAGATAAGATACTGGGAGAATTGAAAATGTGCTGTGAACTATAGAATATGTGTTTGAACCTTTGGTTCTTTCTACGCCAGAGGCATTTTGTAACATTTTGTCAAACAGCAAATCGTAAGCACTGACATAACCATGTCAGGGCTTGTGGCAGGTTTTTTATTTGGTTTCTCTCAATTATTTTGATACTTACGTATTATACCGACCACACAACTATTAAGAGAAAATAAAATAATAAATGTTTAGTCATGTGATATAATGAACATAAAAAACAACAAACTTATGACTTTGCTCTTTGTCTGTGTCCTGGTGATGTCGGCGAGAGGTGTGCGGAACAAATTCCCGCCTTCAGCCACCACTTGTAATCTGCCAGATAGGATTCTAGATTCATTCAATAGCGCTCTACAGAGTTACTTAAGGTTGGTTTATATATAGTCATGGGGTACTGTGTTGAGGTCGACATCGTGACTACATGGTAACAGATGAATTACTTCACGCATTTAAAAACCACGATAACATTAACAATTTGGGGTCAAGTGGGCTCTCTGTCTTGAAGGTTAGTGAACAATACCTTACAATAAAGTTCTGTCGGTTGATAAATTCATGTTTTAGGCCTATATCATATGCTTTGGAACTGACTTAGTTTTTAATCTCTTCCAGTTTTCAGAGGATATATTTTTGTTTTTGGTCCTCATAAACCCAACACGTGTGGTTTCTAAAGTTATATCGTGTTTGCGTGTGTGCCACAACCTCTGCAATTGTTCCGATTTGGATCAAATTTCATATGTATGCCTATGTATATTTCCACCGTATATCCAGGGTTTTTTTTATTTTTACCTATAATTTTTCGTTGACTCCTAAAAACCCTAAAACTTGATTAACTTGATTTGAAACATACCAAGGGGCTTGAACAATTTGCCTAATAGGTTTTTACTGGTATTTTGGAATTATGTCAATATTAGTGTTAGGTGCAGTTTCCCAGAGCTGGATGTCATATGTCCATGTATGTTTCAATATTGTTTTATAGACTTAAATTTTGTTTTCAACTGATAATTTTGAGTACCTTCCGATGAGCCAATTTAATATTTTAAATTTTAAATCAGATTTAAATTGAAATTAAAGAATTACAAGGAACGGAACCAGTAAGATAATTAATGCTATAATAAATTATGAATAAAGATGATTTAGTCACAGAAAAATATAAACAAGTCAACTGAAACAGTATTAAATATATTTTGATGACAGATGACAGGCGGAGCGTTGTGTTATTTGTTGCTTTATCAATATAGTTTTTTGTGTTGTGCATGATGGGTATTGACCAATAGTATTAGTTTCTCCACCTCCAGATACGTTGTGTAGTTTAAAACACAAGAGCCATATGTCTGTATTTTGTCAAACAGCAAATCGTAAGCACTGACATAACCATGTCAGGGCTTGTGACAGGTTTTTTATTTGGTTTCTCTCAATTATTTTAATACTTACGTATTATACCGACCACACAACTATTAATTGAAAATAAAATAATAAATGTTTAGTCATGTGATATAATGAACATAAAAAACAACAAACTTAAGACTTTGCTCTTTGTCTGTGTCCTGGTGATGTCGGCGAGAGGTGTGCGGAACAAATTCCCGCCTTCAGCCACCACTTGTAATCTGCCAGATAGGATTCTAGATTCATTCAATAGCGCTCTACAGAGTTACTTAAGGTTGGTTTATAGTCATGGGGTACTGTGTTGAGGTCGACATCGTGACTACATGGTAACATGAATTACTTCACGCATTTAAAAACCACGATAACATTAACAATTTGGGGTCAAGTGGGCTCTCTGTCTTGAAGGTTAGTGAACAATACCTTACAATAAAGTACTGTCGGTTGATAAATTCATGTTTTAGGCCTATATCATATGCTTTGGAACTGACTTAGTTTTTAAATCTCTTCCAGTTTTCAGAGGATATATTTTTGTTTTTTGTGTTTAATATAAAATATACAAAAAACTCTTGTACAACTCCAATTGCATAAAAAAAAGTATAAAAAGAATGTATTTTTTGATTTTGTTCTTTAATTTTTTGTTTTAAAAAATCGATTAAGAGAAACATACCAAAATACAAGGCTCATTTACTTACCAATATAAGTTACTATAAGCTATATAGATATAATATATAACTCAAATAATCATTTATTAACAATAATTCAATTTAACACTCTTTGAATGACAATTACATATATTTTTCAGATACAAAAAGTCTAATTTTTAAAGTGTCTTTAATTGTGGGGTCTTAAAACTCGTAAGACACATTCATCCTGCATCTCCTGTAACTCAAAATCACATATAATTTAACTCAATAATCTAAGCATATAGTTTAACTCAAATAATCATTTATGAACAATGACACATTCCTCATTTAACATGTCTTTTCTAAAGAAATAATACTGTATCAAACACCCTTTGTATGGACAAATGACAATTTTACTCACACTATACCCCCTCCCCGATACTGTTAGTTGTCGTCTGGTGGCTCTGAAAAGAGTGTGGCTTCATCCTGCATCTCCTGTACTCAAACTCTCATTAATTAACATCAACAGTTCAATCTTTCTTAAAGTCATTGTGTAAACGTAACTTTACACTAATTGCAATGTTTTTAAAATCTCTCTCCCCTTGCAAAACTGTGTTATTTATTGTTATTGCGCTTCTCTCTCGCCAAGTGTCGCCTAGCCGCCTCGTCCCTTGTCACTTACTGTACCTAATGTGTGTCGCAAAATCGCCCAGTGTCTTCAGTGCTGTACCCTCTACAAAACCCTGGTGTTCTTCACCCCCAAGAATACTAAACTCCATCAAAATTAATAAATCACACAATTAGGCTAATGAGCAATTGTTTGGATTTTAATGCCTATGTTATCATTGAGGTCAGTTCATGTGTGCTTAGATTTAACTCCTGTTTCTTCATATAAAGTATTATTGTGAAAATAGCAACCTAACTACTCGTTTCAACAATGTAGGCCTATGTTTGCAGGTCATGTGTGATTTTTGTGTTAGATTATTTGAAAGGTTTTTTTTCAAATACAGGCGACCATAAATAATGTTTATCCAAAGGTTAAACATTGGTTTAAAATAAATTAATATTTAAAAATTGTTTTTACAATCAATAATTATCAGTCAAAATATTTTTTACTACATTTTTTCAGTATACATATTTATATAATATAGCCTAGGGGTTTTATTGAATAGTAGGCCTATTATAATTTTTTACTGACAATTTAATTAATTAATTTAGTAACAATACCCGTTACATATAAAAAAGTAACACACAAATATTTCAACCTTGAAATAATTACTGTCCATTAAAAACTAAAATAATAAAAAAAGTCCATTAAAAAAGTTTTTGGATTACAAAATACATTTTAATATCAAGAAAAAATATGAATAAATTTTATAATCAATCAAAAACTTTTAGTCACATAAAAATATTTGATCAGTTTAAAAATTAGTACCTGGTGACCGAGCTTTGCTCTTTTTATTCTAAACGAGCAAAGCTACGTACATGTATTACAAAAATTAATTAGAAAACTTAACACATTTATTACTCAATGAAAACATTTATGTGGTTTAAATAAAACCAATTTAATACACCATAAGTAATATAGCACTGAACAAAAAGTATTGCCCCTTATGGGGTTTGAACACGCGACCTTCATGCTACGAGGCCAACACACTACCCGCTGGACCACGGCGTCTGCAAATGAGCAACGCCGGTTAAGGTCTTTTAGCCAACCTCAATTTTTTTAGCCGATCATTTACTGTTTAAATATCCATACAGTTATTATTAGTCTATGACCAACTGATTTTGATATAAACGGAATGAGGATTGAAAAGCAAAAGAGAAATTTAATTTACACATATTAATTGGTTTGTTACAGTGGCTTCAAGCAATACAACAAATACGTTTCTATCAAAACACGGAAGATTTTGGAAATACTCTTTCTTGCTTTTATTTCGCACAGTTATGTTACCCTTAAGTTTTTACAAATTTTTTAGTAACCTGATAATTTTACATTTATTACATACATAAAATAAATATTTATGAAAATCCTCTATTCACATATTGTTCTTTGTTAATTGTTCTTTCATCTTGTTCTTCAATCAAGAACTGTCAAACGGCGTTATGGTTTGTATTGTTTACATTTTATTCTCCATAAGAGTAATGTTAAAATTTTAGATTTTAAACTTAATATTACAAGAAAACACGAATTTTCTTGGACATTAGACCTATCTAGAACTTATTTTCTACTTGGAAATTAGTTATTTTCAAAATTTAAAGAAATTCCTTAGTGCCGTTTTCGAGATCCATATATATATATATATATATATATATATATATATATATATATATATATATATATATATATATATATAGATATATATATATATATCTATTCAAACCTTGCTCGTATTATAGTATTAGATAAACAAATTTATTGGAAAGTTATTAAAGCTACTAAAGCTTATGGTGTTAATAAACAAATTATCTTGTCCAAAAATATATATCTAAAACAGCTTGGGTCGTAATACATAAAGGTCAACCTATATTCTAAACCTATATTAATTTAATCAGCTGCAAATAGTGACATTATTGGAGAGTCAGAAAGTGTTGCTAACGCATTAAACAAATGTTTTCTACCATTGCGATTCCCACAAGAGATAGGAACAAAAACAATCATGACACCAAAATTATTTCTACAAAAACTGTTGCATAATCAATTATCCTGGATCCTATTACAATTTATGAATTAAAATCTGTATTCAAAAATTTGAAAGCAAAGAAAACACCTGATATAGATTATGTATTTACTTGGCTCATCAATTGCTGCTTGGATTCAATTTTAGAGCCACTATTAAGTGTGATAAATTATTCATTTCTTAACTGATACTGATGAAATCTAGGGGAAAGATTGCACTGCGACCTATGAGATCTATTGTGCCCCCCCAGACTAGTCTCTAGTTCTTGCCTAGAGAACCCCCTCTAGTCCTAATGCCTTAATAAAGTTTGGTATTATGAGGGGTTCTATTCATTTCTTAAAGGTATAGTTCCAGATTCCCTGAGAATAGCAAAGATTATTCCTATATTTAATAAACGGTATCAGTGGACTGACACATACTTTCACCCTTAAGTCAATTTAAAAAAGAAAATCTGTAATAAAACTATCATATTCTTCAAAGTTGATCTAAATATCATTTAATGATTTATCATTTAATGACAACAGTTTGATCCCCTTTTTTTACTTTCTCCCCTTATACGTAGTATATGGAGAAAGTATTGTTTTTGTCAAAATTTTCGAATTTGAGTTGAGGGTGGATATATCTGTTTTGGGGTCCCCTGAATCCAAAAAAGTGGGTTTGGAGGTGATGTCTGTCCGTCCGTGTGTCTGTGTGTGTGTGTGTGTGTGTGTCTGGATATGTACAGTGCCACAGCCTACCCCGTTGGTCCGATTTAGATGAAATTTGGCATGTATGTATGGTATTATGAAGGGTTCTATTCATTTCTTAAAGGTATAGTTCCAGATTCCCTGAGAATAGCAAAGATTATTCCTATATTTAATAAACGGTATCAGTGGACTGACACATACTTTCTCCCTTAAGTCAATTTAAAAAAGAAAATCTGTAATAAAACTATCATATTCTTCAAAGTTGATCTAAATATCATTTAATGATTTATTGTTTCAAAAATAATCATCCCATTTCTTAAAATAAACATATTTTACAGACATGCGGGCGGTGTCAAATTATTTAGTACTCTGTGCACTATAAACTATAAAATTATAATCAAAATCGTTAAAGCCGTTTTTGAGAAATTTGGATTTTTCACGTTTTTTAAGGGTTTTTAGAGGTGAACTACCCTTAAAAATAAAAAATTCAAAAAAATAAAAAAAAACGCCTGGAGATATGATAGTTTTATTACAGATTTTCTTTTTTAAATTGACTTAAGGGAGAAAGTATGTGTCAGTCCACTGATACCGTTTATTAAATATAGGAATAATCTTTGCTATTCTCAGGGAATCTGGAACTATACCTTTAAGAAATTAATAGAACCCTTCATAATACCAAACTTTATTAAGGCATTAGGACTAGAGGGGGTTTTCTAGGCAAGAACTAGAGACTAGTCTGGGGGGCACAATAGATCTCATAGGTAGCAGTGCAATCTTTCCCCTAGATTTTATCAATATCAGTTAAGAAATGAATAGTTTATCACAATAGTGGCTCTAAAATTGAATCCAACCATCAATTGATAAGCCAAGTAAATACATCATCTATATCAGGTGTTTTCTTTGCTTCCAAATTTTTGAATACAGATTTTAATTCATAAATTGTAATAGGATCCAGGATAATTAATTATGCTACAGTTTTTGTAGAAATAATTTTGGTGTCATAACGGTTTTTGTTCCTATCTCTTGTGGGAATCGCGATGGTAGAAAAAATTTGTTTAATGTGTTAGCAACACTTTCTGACTCTCCAATAATGTCACTATTTGCTGCTGATTAAATTAATATAGGTTTAGAATATAGGTTGACCTTTACTTATTACGACCCAAGCTGTTTTAGAGATATATTTTTGGACAAGATAATTTGTTTATTAACACCATAAGCTTTAGCAGCTTTAATAACTTTCCAATAAATTTGTTTATCTAATACTATAATACGAGCAAGGTTTGAATAGATATATATATATATATATATATATAGATATATATAATATATATATATATATATATATCTAAGAACGGCTACAAAATTAGTAGAAGGTAAAGAATTTGTTGGTCTAGAATTAAGAAAGTGTTTAGCAGCCTTCAGACCATCTACGTTATACACAGTCACTATTTCTATTTGCTTGAAAACGTTTTTTATAATTAAAACGAAAATTTGCAAAACCAACACTCATTCATTCAGTACACAACTACACAATTTTTAAAGTAGTTATATATATATATATATTTTTTTTGTTTTATGAATGTTCACTATTAGGGCTACTATTATTATTGTTTTCTAAATGAATACCATAGTACCCTTGCATTATTTATTATTATTTTATTTAGTAGTATTACCCTTGCATTATTTTTTGCAAATTTAGTATGTAATTATATTTAGAGATTACATTTTAGACACACTTTAAAAATGGTATAATCCTCGAAACACGTTGTGTGAAATAAAATGAAATAATGCAAGGGTACTATGGTATTCATTTACAAAATAATATATATATATATAGATTATATCCGTCACCTTATGTGTATTATATCAGAATAAATAACAGCATGATAATAATTTTATGTATTTGAATTTTTTAAATTTCAATAGTGTATGTAATATAAATATATTTTCTTCAGTTAATCCTTTTAAAATCATGGGCTATGTGTGTTTACCAGCATGATAATTATGTACGAGTATTTACCTAAGTGTAATGTGTGCTCCTTCGGAATATAAAGTATGTTTACCAAGATAAATGTTTGACATTAGGACTCTTCCACGAACCCACAATATTTAAATATTCCCTTTAATTTCTGAACACAAATGCTTGGTGTGTTAACGGATAAATCAGTTTGAATGAGTATTTTGCCTTTTATATGAATATATTTGAAATTCTAAAATGTTTTCTCTTTTCAGGGTATCAGGAGTAAGAGGAAAACCTGATAGAAGTACCTAAGCAAAACTTGAATGGAAATCAGTTAAATTGCATTATGTGATTTTGGTATTTTTAAGAAACAGCGGATAAGATATGGATAGAAAATTGTTTTCGGTTAATAGATTTTGTGAAAAGTGATAAATAACAAAACCTTATTTGGTAAGAAGATCATGTTATTTACTTTGCCTGTTTACCAGATAAATCAAGCTGAATTGTGTAAAAAACTAAATACTAAGATCAATATAAAGTAATTTACAATGAGCTTACTAAAGGACACGTAAAAAAGATTTCGAAAAATCTTCCTCTCTGAAAACACATCTGCTTGTACACACTAGTGAGCGTCCTCTTAAATGTTCATATAAAAGGTTTTGCACATTCTAGCCACCTGAAAACACAAAATGTTTGTAAATACTGGTGAGCGCTCTTTTAAATGTCCAACATGTAAAAAAGGTTTTGCAAATTCTTCTTCTCTGAAAACACATATGCTTGTACACACTGGTGAGCATCCTTTTAAATGTTCTACGTGTAAAAAAGGTTTTGCATACTCTAGCCTCCTGAAAACGCATATGCTTTTTCATACTGGTGAGCGCCCTTTCAAATGTTCTTCATGTAAAAAAGGTTTTGCACTATCAAGTCGTCTGAAAAGACATATGCTTGTACATACTGGTGAGCATCCTCTTAAATGTTCTACATGTAAAAAAGGTTTTGCAAATTCTTCTTCTCTGAACAAGCATATGCTTGTACATACTGGTGAGCGTCCTTTTAAATGTTCTACATGTAAAAAAGGTTTTGCACATTCTAGCCATCTGAAAACACATATGCTTGTACATACTGGTGAGCGTCCTTTTAAATGTTCTACATGTAAAAAAGGTTTTACAAATTCTAGCCTCCTGAAAACGCATATGCTTTTTCATACTGGTGAGCGCCCTTTTAAATGTTCTACATGTAAAAAAGGTTTTGCACTATCAAGTCATCTGAAAACACATATGCTTGTACATACTGGTGAGCATCCTCTTAAATGTTCTACATGTAAAAAAGGTTTTGCAAATTTTTCTTCTCTGAAAACTCATATGCTTGTACATACTGGTGAGCGTCCTTTTAAATGTTCTACATGTAAAAAAGGTTTTGCTCGTTCTAGCCATCTGAAAAGACATATGTTTGTACACACTGGTGAGCATCCTCTTAAATGTTCTACATGTAAGAAAGGTTTTACATATTCTAGCCACTTGAAAACACATATGCTTGTACATACTGGTGAGCGCCCTTTTAAATGTTTTATATGTAAAAAAGGTTTTGCAAATTCGAGTACACTGAAAAGACATATGATTATACATGCTTGTAAGGAACCTTATAAATGTCCATTATGTTCATATTTTTTTTGTTATAAACGAGACCTTAGGGTACATTTGTATTTTCATACTGGTGAGCGCCCTTACAAATGTCTTACATGTGGAAAATGTTTTATAAGACAAGAAAACATTAAAACACATATTATGTATTCACATACTGGTAAAAACCCTCATAAATGTCCGACGTGTAGAAAATATTTTACTTTGGCTAGTGCGCTGAGAAAACATAAATGCACAGCTTTATAAATGTCCTACTTGTGAAGAGTCTTTTAAAGATGCCAAAAGTGTAAGAGACCATATTATATTACATACCAAAAAGTCTCATCAATTTCCTGCATGTAGGTCTCATGGCAAGACTTAACCCCGGGATCGTGTTATTTTTTCTTCATCAGGTACCCAGAAACCAAAAACAATAGTCATAAAATTTATATATGTATATATATATATATGTGTGTGTGTGTGTGTGTGTATGTACAGTAGAACTCCAATTATCCGAAATCCGACTATCCGAATCACTTTCAGAAAAAAAATTTTCCAAAAAAAGTCTAAGTGCGCTCTTATTCTTCCCCCCGCGAAGCCAGTTTTTGCATGTCAAATGTAAGTACTTTAATGTATATTTAAAACATGTGAAAATATCATGTTTCTTACATTTAATTCAATAAAAATTAGTGCAATATCAAAACGTAGCTTTTTTTCTCTCTAATGGCAATTTTTTTTTTTTAACTCCGATTATCCGAATGGGTCCTGTTGCCCATTAATTTGGATAATTGGAGTTCTACTGTATATATACATGTCTGTGAACACGATAACTCTCGTAAGAATGGTCCGATCGAGACCAAATTTGGTAGACATGTGTTCCTACATTTGCTCAGACTCGTCTGAGCATATCGGTAAGGATTACCGATATGTAATCCTTACATATCGGTGAATGGGAACAGGTAGTTTGGGGGATTTTGTACTAAAAAATGGGTTTTTTGAGTTTTTTATATCTAATTTAATTTTTTTAATTTTATATTTTGCCATTAGAATCAGCTGAAAACCCACACAGTTTAGTTATTTAAAGTTTTGCTCTATCTCCAACCGTTACAGAGGATATTAAAAGATCCAAACACAGTTTGTTGTATTTTGAGGCTCCAATGTTAATCTTATGGAGGATAAGGAAAATTAATATTTCACTTATTGATCTATATTTTTGGATGAAACTGGATATTTACTTTCATGTTGTTGAGATCCATACATTTATGCTAAAAAATCATAGTCATGTGTTCCTCAAAGCAGCAAACCTGCACACTCTTTCCCATGTTAATCTTATGGAGAAAAGGCAAATAATTGTCTTATTTATCAACAGATATTAATAAAACTTGTCATATATTGTTATTATGACTATTATTATATAATTGCTTCGGAAATTCGCTGAGTACGCAGGTCTTCTGCGACAGTGGTATTTTATAAACATGATCTGAGGGTATGTTTGTATTTACACACTGGTGAACACCCTTACAAATGTCTTAGATGTAGAAAATATTTTATAAGGAAAATACATTTGTATTCACATTCTGAGGAGCACTCTTGTAAGAGCTAGACACATTGAAAAATGTTTGATACGGACTAGTAGTTTGATCCATAATAACGATATAAATTAAACAAAACTACTGTATTTAGTCGTAATTTTGTGATTTAATAATTTGATTTAAAAAAATTTTTGGCTCGTGATTTCTGTTAAATAAATTTTATTATTATAAATATTTGTCTTTTTTATCAGCCCTGTTGTACAACTGATATCCTTCTAATTACTTAATCATAAAATTCCTCATATTTTCTCCTAAAATAATTGTGTTTTAACCAAAAAAATCTTTTGTCCAAATCGTTACTGACCATTAGAGAGATGTCATAAACATGTCCATAAATGGATCCTAAGAATAAATTATATTTCAGTATTAGCAGCCTCTGATAAGGATCAGTGGTGCCTTAGGAATAGCTTTCAGGTGACCTTTGCAATGGCTATCTTGAAAACTGAACAATTCATGGGGACTTTCCCAACTAAAATATTTTATCACTGTTATTTCAGCTTAACTCTAGCCATTAGTTGACATATAAAAGGCCGATGAGAATCATTAATTCTTCTGCGGCATATGACCACTGCATGACCATTTTTAAGGAGCTAAAGTTCATATCAATTAGCAGCTAGTACGTGCTTAATTCTCTAGGTGATGGTTTTTAATTTTTTTGTAGTTTGTTATACATTTTTGTGGTTGTTGCTTGGGATGTGATGGTTTTTTAATTGTTTATTTGTGATCTGAGGACGGGATCATCAGATTACAGATCCCGAAACGTCATGAAACTTAGTTTTACTACATCATGATGGAAATATCCATATTAAAAATGTTTGTATTTACTTCCCTGTGGGAAAATTTAGATCATGAATGTTTTCAGTTCATCTAAAAAGCTGTTCTTTTTCTTACAATATAAGAATTTTTAATATAACATATTAGGTAATAGAGCAGTTCTGCTTGTCTGGGGTATGAAACGTAGAGACAAAAAAATGTCATAATACCAACTAATGTTTTTTTGTTTAATTACAAAACTCGAATTTCTCTATTTCATTTTTTTGATAAAACAATGTTCTAAACCATCTTTATGAAATCCAATAATGTTACTCACATTAACTTAGATTATTTTATTTGCTATTAATAAATTCTGGCTTTGCTTTCCATATAAATAATAACTAATATTGACAAGTAAATGTCAAGTAAATTACTGTGATCATGGGGTAATCCTCCGAAACACGTGTCAGGATAATAAATTGAAAAGGGTACTGTGGCATTATATTTATTTCGTAATTGTATTAGTAGCACCATAAAAGTGAACGATAACTAATATACATAAGCTATAATATAGCATAAGGAATATTTCGGTAGAAGATATTCCAGATAAGATACTGGTAGAATTGAAAATGTGCTGTGAAATATAGAATATGTGTTTGAACCTTTGGTTCTTTCTACGCCAGAGGCATTTTGTAATAGAGTCGGAACAGCAAATCGTAAGCACTGACATAACCATGTCAGGGCTTTGTGACAGGTTTTTTATTTGGTTTCTCTCAATTATAGATACTTACGTATTATACCGACCACACAACTATTAAGAGAAAATAAATAATAAATGTTTTAGTCATGTGATATAATGAACATAAAAAACAACAAACTTATGACTGCTCTTTGTCTGTGTCCTGGTGATGTCGGCGAGAGGTGTGCGGAACAAATTCCCGCCTTCAGCCACCACTTGTAATCTGCCAGATAGGATTCAGATTCATTCAATAGCGCTCTACAGAGTTACTTAAGGTTGGAATATAGTCATGGGGTACTGAGTTGAGGACGACATCGTGACTACATGGTAACAGATGAATTACTTCACGCATTTAAAACCACGATTTGTGGTCAAGTGGGCTCTGTCTTGAAGGTTAGTGAACAATACCTTACAATAAAGTACTGTCGGTTGATAAATTCATGTTTTAAGCCTATATCATATTCTTTGGAACTGACTTAGTTTTTAATCTCTTCCAGTTTTCAGAGGATCAATTTTAGTTTTTGGTCCTCATAAACCCAACACGTGTGGTTTCTAAAGTTATATCGTGTTTGCGTGTGTGCCACAACCTCTGCAATTGTTCCGATTTGGATCAAATTTCATATGTATGCCTATGTTTATTTCCACCGTATATCCAGGGTTTTTTTAAATTTTTTACCTATAATTTTTCGTTGACTCCTAAAAACCCTAAAACTTGATTAACTTGATTTGAAACATACCAAGGGGCTTGAACAATTTGCCTAATAGGTTTTTACTGGTATTTTGGAATTATGTCAATTTGTGTTAGGTGCAGTTTCCCAGAGCTATGTCATATGTCCATGTATGTTTCAATATTGTTTTATAGACTTAAATTTTGTTTTCAACTGATAATTTTGAGTACCTTCCGATGAGCCAATTTAATATTTTAAATTTTAAATCAGATTTAAATTGAAATTAAAGAATTACAAGGAACGGAACCAGTAAGATAATTAATGCTATAATAAATTATGAATATAATGATTTAGTCACAGAAAAAATATAAACAAGTCAACTGAAACAGTATTAAATATATTTTGATGACAGATGACAGGCGGAGCGTTGTGTTATTGTTGCTTTATCAATATAGTTTTTTGTGTTGTGCATGATGTATTGACCAATAGTATTAGTCTTCTCCACCTCCAGATACTTGTGTATTTAAAACACAAGAGCCATATGTCTGTATTTGTCAAACAGCAAATCGTAAGCACTGACATAACCATGTCAGGGCTTGTGACAGGTTTTTTATTTGGTTTCTCTCAATTATTTTAATATACTTACGTATTATACCGACCACACAACTATTAATGAAAATAAAATAATAAATGTTTAGTCATGTGATATAATGAACATAAAAAACAACAAACTTAAGACTTTGCTCTTTGTCTGTGTCCTGGTGATGTCGGCGAGATGTGAACAAATTCCCGCCTTCAGACCACTTGTAATCTGAAAAGCCAATAGGATTCTAGATTCATTCAATAGCGCTCTACAGAGTTACTTAAGGTTGGTTTTATAGTCATGGGGTACTGTGTTGAGGTCGACATCGTGACTACGAACAGATGTTACTTACGATTTAAAAAAATATAAAAAAAAAAAAAAAAAAAAAAAAAGACAAAAAAAAAAAAAAAAATAGATGGAAAAAAAAAAATAAAAAATAAAAAAAAAAAATAAAAAAAAAAAAAAAAAAAAAAAAAAATAAAAAAATAAAAAAAAAATCCAAAATAAAAAAATCATAAAAAAAAGAAAAAAAATAAATAATATAAAAAAATGACAGAAAAAAAAAAAAAAAAAAAAAAAATAAAAAAATAAAAAACAAAAAAAAAAAACAAAAAAAAAAATACAAAAAAAAAAAAGAAAAAAAAAAAAAAAAAAAAAAAATACAAAAAAATAAAAAAAAAAAAAAAAACAAAAAAAAAAAAAAAAAAAAAAAAAAAAAAAAAAACAAAAAAAAAAAAAAAAAAATAAAAAAAAAAAAAAAAAAATGTTAAAAACAAAAAAAAAAAAAAAAAAAAAAAAAAAAGAAAAAAAAAAAAAAAAAAAAAAAAAAAAAAAATAAAAATAAAAAAAAAATAGCAGAAATAAAAAAAAAAAATAAAAAAAAAAAAAAATAAATAAATAAAAATAAAAAAAAAAAAAAAAAAAAAAAAAAAAAAAAAAAACAAAAAAAGCAAATCAAACATGATAAAAAAAAAAAAAAAAAAAAAATTACATGAACGATAGCCGAAATGAAAACAGTCAAAAAAAGAAATCACCATACAATAAAATTTGTGTCAAGTTGGCTTCTCTGTCAAGTGTGGTAGCCTTCGTCTGTCACTATACTGTACCTAATCATATGTTTGGAATGCATAATCACCCAGCAGATAAAGTGTGAATATATGTATACCTTATATTAACCCATCTCAGAATACATCAACATTAAATCAAGCTGTAATAGACTAATGTTATATGTCAAAATTCACTATGAAGAGCGTAAAATACTGTGCTCAACACATATAATCTGAGTATTCAAAATAATTTAACTCAAATAAATTATAACAATGAGACAATTTACACTACTGCTGTATTAATTGAACACTAACTATTTATTCTGATGTATCATATGTTTATAACATCAAATCATTGTGTGTATTGTGCAACCAAAATTAAATGGTTATAAAATTCAAAGTATAATGTGCATAATACATAATAAAGATAAAATTAATTTATATTATTAGTATATAGTACAATTATTTTTTCAGATACATCATTGAGGTATAGATACATATATTTACTATAATAAATACTAGTAGGTTTCTAGATATGTATAATATATACGAATAGTACTATAAAACATTTTCATTAATTAATTTAGTAATAATACCCGTTATATATAAACAAGTAATACACAGATATTTCAACCTTTAAATAATTACTGTCCATTAAAAATATTGGACAAAAATATTGGACAAAGATTATCTAAGGAAGCAACTTTTGAATGTACTGAAATAAAAATTATGATACAAAACCAACCCATAATAGTGTCAGGCCTATATAGAACCCCATGCGATAAAAATATAGAAGAATTTTTTGAGAAATTAAATAATTACTTGGAGACAATACATGCTCAAAACAACCCTGTAGTGATTGCTGGTGACTTCAATATAAATACACTTAGTCAAGACAGTAAGACCAAAAAATTCAAAAATATCCTACAGAGCCACGGACTGAACATTGTAGTTAAAGTACCTACCAGGATCACCGAAGAATCACAGACCTGCATAGATAATTTTATTACTAACCTATCAACACAGAAACCAGCTGCAATACAAACACATATTTCAGACCACCATGCAATTAAAACTTCAGTAACAATAAACAGTGAACTACAAAGTAAAGGCAAACGGATGGAACAACGCAAAATAAATACAGCAAGCCTAGAGGAGCTTAAACTCAGACTAAAAATGGAAAAATGGGAGGAAAGCCTCAACTCAGCAGATGTCAACCATATCTACAATAGTTTTATATCAACTTTTACATACCACTTTGATATAGCCTGCCCTGTGATAAGCATCAAAATTCAAGAAACAAACAATATACCCTGGAAAAATTATGAGACAAATCAGGCAAAACAAACAATGTTTCAATTATACAACAGATGGAAGTCCACCCTTTCTACAATAGATAAAGCTAATTATTCCCAGTCAAAATACAATTACAAAAGAATTCTAAAGACAGCCAAAGCAGAATGGGCGACAGGAAAAATAAACCAATCAAATAATAAATCCAAGGCCACCTGGGATGTAATCAACAGACTCCAGAGTAAATCCCCCACCAGCACCGAAAACATTTCACTAAACTGGGAGGGTAAAAATATAAAAAATCCGAATACAGTCTGCGCTATTTTCAATACCTACTTTGCTGAAGTTGCTGTGCAAATCAAAGCCTCCCTACCAAAAAATAGCAGCCAACAAACCAGAACATTTATAAATCAAAGAAATAGTTTTTCCAATTTTATAACAATAAATGAAAATCAACTTTTGGAAATTTTGTCATGTTTCCCATCTAAGAAGTCTGCTGGCCTAGACGATATCACCATGGAGGTACTAAAATTCTGCAAACAGGAGATTTCCAAACCACTCTTGCACTTGGTTAACTCATCTCTGTTAGGGGGAGTCTTCCCAGACCGGGGTAAAATTTCAGTCATTAGGCCAATCCACAAAAAACTCGAAAAAAATCTGATACAAAATTATCGTCCAATTTCGCTCTTGCCAACAGTGGCCAAGCTACTGGAGAAAGTCGCCTGTACTCAAATCATTGAATACTTAGAACGACACAATCTCCTCTGTCCAAGACAATTCGGCTTTCGGGCAAATAAATCAACCAAATTGGCTTTAACTGAATTTGTAAATCAATGTATCGATGCAGTTGAGGCCGGAGAGACGGTAATTGGATGCTTTGCTGATCTCTCCAAAGCATTCGACTGTGTCGATCATGCGCTACTGGCAGAGATATTGGCCTGTATAGGCATCCAAGACTCTGTCAGTACTTGGCTAACCTCCTACATGACAGACAGACTACAAATCACTCAAATCAACTATGAAACAAAATCAAAAATTAAAAAAATCAAGTCAGAACCCAAACAGGTTCTTAGCGGTGTTCCGCAAGGATCGATTCTTGGTCCAATCCTTTTCCTCATCTATATAAATGACATTGAAAATTCAGTTCCATTAGAGAACTTGTTCATCTATGCAGATGACACTACCCTGTTCACAAAAAACAAGGAAATTGAACAGCTAGAAATTGACACTTGCATGAAGGTCAATGGCCTAGCTCAATTCTTTTCTAATAACAACCTCGCAATTAACACATCAAAAACAAATTTCATGTGCATCCAAACAAATCAGAAAAAACAAAAAATGAAATCAAAGCCACAAGTCTTTATAGATGAGGACCAGCTTGAAGAGGTTGACAATTTCAGCTTCTTGGGAGTTAAATTGGACAGTGGGCTAAATTGGGGTAGTCAAATTGACGTTTTGGAAAACAGGATGGCTCGCGGTGTTTTTATGCTTAAAAGACTAAGCGGTCTAAAAAACATCCCTCTTCTCAAAACAGTTTATCATAGCCATATCCAATCGCATATAGCCTACTCTATTTTGCTGTGGGGAGCAGGGAGGAGCAATCTCCAGAAAATCTTTGTTTGGCAAAAAAAAGCAATCCGTGCCATGCTCCAAATGCCACCCGATGCCAGCTGTAGAGAGGCTTTTGCGCGGCTCCAAATTCTTACAGTTCCAAGCCTTTATATACTTGAAGCAGTCACCTACATTAAACAACATAATTTAACCACAATACCATCTTGCCATAGTTACAACACCAGATTCAACAATAGATTTTCACAGCAACACAGATTAGCACTTTTTGAAACCAAACCAAGTTACAGTGGCATAAAATTATTCGAAAACTTACCAGAAAACCTCAGAAATATTGCACAAATTGAAAAATTCAAAAGAGCCGTAAAATCATTTCTTATAAGTGCCTGCTTCTACAACCTGGAAGACTTCCGCAAAACCTAATCCTAACCAAACCTAAATCCATAGCACATCCATAGCACACCTTACCAAATCTAACTGCATCTAAGGCCTTGTCGGTCGCACCCTGTTCCTAGCGTGTGGCTCGCTATTTTTATTTTATTGTGTGGGCCTGTTACAAGACAGGACACTTGACGCCTCCAGCACCTTCAGAAGAAGGACGTGGAGAAGAGGATATGTGATGTGATGTGATGTCTAAAATAATAAAGCTTATGTTCTTGGATTACAAAATACATTTTAATATCAAGAAGGAATATGAATAAATTTTATAATCAGTCAAAAACTTTTAGTCACATAAAAATATTTGATCAGTTTAAAAATTATAAACAAATTTATTGGAAAGTTATTAAAGCTGCTAAAGCTTATGGTGTTAATAAACAAATTATCTTGTCCAAAAATATATATCTAAAACAGCTTGGGTCGTAATAAATAAATACAGGTCAACCTATATTCTAAACCTATATTAATTTAATCAGGTGCAAATACTGACATTATTGGAGAGCCAGAAAGTGTTGCTAACACATTAAACAAATTTTTTCTACCATTGCGATTCCCACAAGAGATAGGAACAAAAACAATCATGACACTAAAATTATTTCTACAAAAACTGTAGCATAATTTAATGATCCTGGATCCTTTTACAATTTACAAATTAAAATCTGTATTCAAAAATTTGAAAGCAAAGAAAACACCTGATATAGAAGATGTATTTACTTGACTATCAATTGCTACTTACATTCAATTTTAGAGCCACTATTAAGTGTGAAAATTATTTATCTTAAAGGTATAGTTCCAGATTCCCTGAGAATAGCAAAATTATTCCGATATTTAAAAAAGGGGATCATACTATTGTCCGATTTCAATTTAACAGTAAAATTTTGAAAAGAACTACCATTTAATTAATTTTGTTGAAAAATATAATACATTGAAAAGCGATCGGTTGGGTTTTTGAAATAACAAATCCACTATTGATGCAAACACAAATTTTATTAATTTAGGCGTTACTGGTCTCGAGAAAAAATCACAATTCACAACGGCTCTAAGGAATTTTTAAAATTTTGAAATAACTAATTATCCAAGTTGAAAATAAGTCTAGATAGGTCTAATGTCCAGGAAAATTCCGGTTTTCTTTTAATATTTAGTTTAAAATCTAAAAAATTAGCACTACGCTTATGGAGAATTAAATGTAGACAATACAAATCAAAACATCTGTTCACTACCAATTGACAGTTGTTGTTGATTGAAGATGGTGGTTAACAATTATGTAAATAGAAGTTTTGAATATATATTTATTTTATGTAATGAAAAATTATCAAATTACTAAATAATTTATAAAAACTTAAGGGTAAACTAACTGTGCGAAATAAAAGCAGAGAAAAAGTATTTCCAAAATCTTTCGGGTTTTAATAGAAAATATTTTGTTCAGTATTAATGCTATATTAATTAAGGTAATTAAATCGGTTTAATCTAAATCACATAATGTTTTGATTGAGTAATAAATGTGTTTTAATTTTGCTAATAAACTTGTATAATACATTTTATTCCATCCGAGCAAAGCTCGGTATTATATCACAATAAATAACAAGATGATAATAATTTTATGTATTTGTATTTTTAAATTTCAATAGTGTATGTAATATAAATATATTTTCTTCACTTAATCCTTTTAAAATCATGGGCTATGTGTTTACCAGCATGATGATTATGTACGAGTATTTCTAAGTGTAATGTGTTTTACTTCATATAACACATATAACATATAAAGCATGTTTACCAAGATAAATGTTTCACAATAGGACTCTCCACGGGCCCACAATATTTAAATATTCCCTTTAATTTCTGAATACAAATGCTTGGTGTGTTAATGAATAAATCAGTTTGAATGAGTATTTGCCTTTATAAAATATTTTGAAATTCTAAAATGTTTTCTCTTTACAGGGTATCAGGAGTAAGAGGAAAATGACAGAAGTACCTAAGCAAAACTTGAATGGAAATCAGTTAAATTGCATATGTGATTTTGATACTTTGAAGAAACAGCGGATAATATATGGATAGAAGTTTGTTTTCGGTATATAGATTTTGTTAAAAACGATAAATAACAAAACCTTATTTGGTAAATTTTTTTTTTTATTTACTTTAGCTGTTTACCAGATAAATCAAGCCGAAATGTGAAAAAAACTCAATACTAAGATCAATAAGAAGTAATTTACAATGAGCTTACTAAAGGAAAAAAATAAATTGGTCGAGTAGTTCATCATGGTATTGTTCATATGTGTGTACATATTGGTGAGCACTATTATAACTGTTGTTAAATTATTTATAGTATACAAATAAGAGTAAACATTTGTTTATAGAAAAACCTTTATATTTTCAGTCTAAATTAATAGCATTTATTGATCAGCTGTTCGGTTTTGTTTTTGTTTTTGTGTGGATTAAAAATATTTGCTAAGTACAAAGCATTTTTCTTACAGTAATTTTATTAAAAATAACTAACATTTTGGTGCCGAAACCCGTTGGAATCATTAAAAAAAATGTCAAATAAAGAACCTGCCTCTCGAATGACAACAAGATCTTGTACTAAAAAAGAAAAGAAAAAGGAAAATAAAGAAATTCTAAAAGTTGGCCTAGATGCTACTACAATGAGTGTACTCTCCAACCCTTCTTCTAAAAAAACATCTATTAAAAGTAAAAATACTAGCAGAGGAGACGAAGAGGTGGCTGATGTTTTTAATGAACTCATAAAGATTCAGGAAGAGGAAACAGCTATCGCAATTGCTCGTGCAGAAGCTAATACAAAGGCTAAAATTGAAGAAGCTCGGGCTAAAGTTGAAGAAGCCAGAGTGAAGGAAGAAGCTAAAAGAAAGGAGTTGGAATTGAAGAAAAGAATAATGGAAGAAAGATTATCAGCAATTAACTCCAGATCTTCCTCAAGAGCTAGCACCACTTCTAGGCCTTCTCTCGCATCAATTGAAAAACCTATACCGACGAAAGAAGCTGTTACTTTTTGGATGCAAAATAATGAAAATGAAATGATTCATGATGATGAAGCACAGAGGTTGGTCTACAACACCGTGAAGATAATGGATGAGCCGACTGATGACCACCTAGATGATCAGTCAAAGCCTAGGGTCGACAAATCGGTGAGTACATCCAAAATACTTATTACTGATGCCCAAGATGATCGGTTTAATCCTTGGGTAAATAAACCTGTGAGTAACTCTAAAATCAAAAAGTATCAAAACCCCTTTCCAGACCGATTTGAGCAGTTTGGTGTAAGGCCTCGAGATGTTAGAATTGGGAAACCTCGAGATGATCACTCCTTAACAAATTTGCTTAATACAGATGGGAAAGAGCCCCGTGCTAGGGTTTTGTCTGCTCTCCCTGATTTCAATGGAAACCTGAGTCAGTGGCCGGCATGGATTGCTGAGTTTAAGCGCTCTACTGACTTTAACAACTATACTGATCTTGAAAATCTTCAAAGATTACAAAAATCGTTGAATGGTAAAGCTAAAGAAATTGTTTCTGCACTTTTAATTTACCCAGAAAACGTGCCTGAGATTATAAATTTATTAGAGCGTCGCTTTGGACGCCCAGAAGTAATAATTAAGAGCTTAATAGAAAGCGTGAGAAATAGACCTTCAACAAAAGATTACAAACCCGATACTTTAATTGAATTTAGTGACATGGTGCGTAATCTTGTAGTAACTGTTAGGTCACTCGAGCAGGAGCATTATTTGTTTAATCCGCAGCTTTTAGAAGAGCTTACAGAAAAATTGTCCACTAACATGAAACTCAACTGGGGAATGTATGTTACGTCCCAGCAAACTGAGGCAAGGAAACCAATAGGGCTGGATATTTTCTCAGCATGGTTGTCATCCGTAGCCGAAGCAGCAACAATTTGTGTTTCTAGTTCTGCTTCTCTAGCTGGAAACAGCAACAAAGGTCCAGTAAAATATGAGTCTGGCCAAAAGAATTTTGTGTTACTGCATGAAGATAGGGACAAAAAGTTTAAGAAAAGGCAGTGCCCTTGTTGTAAAAAAGACAGCCACGATTTGGCAGACTGTAAGTATTTTCAGAATAAAGATGTACAAAGCCGATGGGAACTAGTGAAAAATAATAAGGTTTGCTTTAACTGTTTAAAAACAGGCCACAGAGCAACCCAGTGTCGAAAAAAAGGATTGTGTGGGTTGGATGGATGTGTCTATCATCACCACAATTTACTGCACGAATCTACTAAGCAGAGTGACAAAAAGAATAAAGACATAGATTTAACTAAAAATCAGACAATTATGGTGCCTGTAAAGGATCATATTGGATATCAAGATGAATCTCTTGATAGAGTACTCTTACGAGTTCTTCCAGTAACATTAATCGGAAGTAAGGGTAAGAAAGTCAACACATTTGCATTGATTGATGATGGCTCCACAATATCTGTAATAGAAAAAAGTTTGGCAGATGAACTCAATCTTGATGGACCAACAATACCGCTATCATTCTCTTGGACTGATGGGTCGACTTGCACTGAAAATCTTTCTAAAACTGTTTCGGTAAAGATTGTCAATGATGAAGGAGAGCAATTCAACCTAGAAAATTTAAAAACCTTGAGAGATTTACAGTTACCAATACAGTCCATAAGCATAAAAAAAATTAAGGAAAAATGGCCTCATCTGCAACAAATCTCTGAAAACGTTTTTCATCGTGGAAGGCCCCGGCTGTTGATCGGCCATGAACACGTACACTATACTGTGCCTACGCAAGTCGTTATTGGACCAGCCAATGCACCCATCGCTTTGAAGTCAAAACTCGGATGGACAATAAATGGTCCTACTGGAAAAATACATTATCAGACTCGAGTGGACACTGACTTTGTTATGTTCAAAAATGAGATCAATACCGAAATGAAGGAGTTGGACACTTTGGTTAGAAAGAGTTTTGAACGAGATTTTGTTGACTGTTCAGTTCAGATGTGTAAAAAAACTGAAGAGGAAATCAGAGCTGAAAACATACTTGAAAAAACATGTTCTCAAACTGAAGACGGCAAATGGCAAGTTGGTTTGCTTTGGAGAGAAGAGAATCCTAAATTACCAGAAAGCCGGTCTGTTGCATGGCGACGATTAAACTATGTTGAAAATAAATTGAAAGAAAACCCAAAGTTATGCCAACAATATCAACAGCAAATAGCAAACTACGAGGAAAAGGGATATGCACAAAAAGTAAACCTTAAAGATTTAAAACACAAGTGTAATAAGACGTGGTACCTTCCTCATTTCGCTGTTCACAACCCTAGGAAACCAGACAAATTCCGGTTTGTTTTCGATGCTGCATCGAAATCAAGTGGTCAAAGCCTAAATGACAATCTCCTTCCTGGTCCTAATATGTTCAATAATCTTATGGGCATTCTATTCCAGTTTAGAAAATATAAAATAGCCTTTGTTGCAGACATTGAAGAAATGTTCTTGAGAGTAAAGATTGTTCCTGAAGATCAAGAAGCTCTGCGTTTTCTTTGGCGAGGAGAAAATAGAAACTTGGAAGAGTGGCGCATGACATCGATGATTTTTGGAGCAGTTTGTTCGCCAACAAGTGCTATTTATGTCATGAGAAGAAACGCAGAAAAACATGGAAGTGAAAATCAAGAAGCTGCGTTAGCCATTAAGGAGCAATTTTATATGGACGACTATCTTGACAGCAGAGAAACCTTAGAAGACGCTATAAGCTTAGCAGAAGGAGTTATAGATATTTGCAAAAAAGGAGGTTTCAATTTGAGAAATTTTGTCAGTAATTCCACAAAACTTATGAACTAGAGAGGCCCGGAGAAATGTTAAATATTATTTATAGTATAAAAAAGAGTGTCATTTGGTGTTTATAGAAAAACCTTTATATTTTCAGTCTAATTAATAGCATTTATGATCAGCTGTTGTTTTGTTTTGTTTTTGTGTGTGAAAAAATATTTTGCACAAGTACAAAGCATTTTTCTGACAGTAATTTTATTAAAAAAACTAACAGTAACGTTATGTAAACACAAATGTGATTATTACGTAATCTTAAACAAAAATGTATACATAAAAATTAAAAATGTCTCTTTGGTAAAAATTTTGTTTTAACAGTCTGAAAAGAAAAATCATGGTTGTCTGTTCAAAAAGTCTACAAAAAAAAATGTTTTGCACATTCTGAGTAATCTGAAAAAAATGTTTGATGTAAAACATACTGGTGAGCATATTTTTCTCCTTAAATGTCCGACATGTAAAAAAATATGTCTGAAAAACACATATGCTTGTACATACTGGTGAGCGCCCTTTTAAATGTTCTGCATGTAAAAAAGGTTTTGCACTATCAAGTCATCTGAAAAGACATATGCTTGTACATACTGGTGAGCGTCTTTTTAAATGTTCTACATGTAAAAAAGATTTTGCAAATGCTTCTTCTCTGAAAACACATATGCTTGTACATACTGGTGAGCGCCCTTTTAAATGTTCAACATGTAAAAAAGATTTTGCAAATGCTTCTTCTCTGAAAACACATATGCTTGTACATACTGGTGAGCGCCCTTTTAAATGTTCTACATGTAAAAAAGGTTTTGCACTATCAAGTCATCTGAAAAGACATATGCTTGTACATACTGGTGAGCGCCCTTTTAAATGTCCAATATGTAAAAAAGGTTTTGCAAATTCGAGCCACCTGAAAACACATATGCTTTTTCATACTGGTGAGCGCCCTTTTAAATGTTCTACATGTAAAAAAAGTTTTGCTCAATCAAGTACTCTGAAAACACATATGCTTGTACATACTGGTGAGCATCCTCTTAAATGTTCTACATGTAAAAAAGGTTTTACACATTCAAGCCACCTGAAAAACCATATGCTTTTTCATACTAGTGAGCGCCCTTTTAAATGTTCTACATGTAAAAAAGGTTTTGCACTATCAAGTCATCTGAAAACACATATGGTTGTACATACTGGTGAGCGTCCTTTTAAATGTTCTACATGTAAAAAAGGTTTTGCACATTCTAGCCAACTGAAAAAACATATGCTTGTACATACTGGTGAGCGCCCTTTTAAATGTTCAACATGTAAAAAATGTTTTGCTCAATCAAACACTCTGAAAACACATATGGTTGTACATACTGGTGAGCGTCCTTTTAAATGTCCAATATGTAAAAAGGGTTTTACACGTTCAAGCCACCTGAAAACACATATGCTTGTACATACTGGTGAGCGCCCTTTTAAATGTTCTACATGTAAAAAAGGTTTTGCACTATCAAGTCATCTGAAAAGACATATGCTTGTACATACTGGTGAGCGCCCTTTTAAATGTCCAATATGTAAAAGAAGTTTTGCTCAATCAAGTAATCTGAAAAAACATATACTTGTACATACTGGTGAGCGTCCTTTTAAATGTCCAATATGTAAAAAAGGTTTTGCAAATTCGAGCCACCTGAAAACACATATGCTTTTTCATACTGGTGAGCGCCCTTTTAAATGTTCTACATGTAAAAGAAGTTTTGCTCAATCAAGTAATCTGAAAACACATATGTCTGTACATACTGGTGAGCGCTCTTTTAAATGTCCAACATGTAAAAAAGGTTTTGTAAATTCTTCTTCTCTGAAAACACATATGCTTGTACATACTGGTGAGCGCCCTTTTAAATGTCCATTATGTTATCATTTTTTTTGTAGTAAACGTGACCTAAGGGTACATTTGTATTTTCATACTGGTGAGCGCCCTTACAAATGTCTTACATGTGGAAAATGTTTTATAAGACAAGAAAACATTAAAACACATATTATGTATTCACATACTGGTAAAAACCCTCATAAATGTCCGATGTGTAGAAAATATTTTACTTTGGCTAGTGATCTGAGAAAACATAAATGCACATCTCTTGCAAGACTCTTTACAAGTAGGACATCTTAATAGATGTCCTACTTGTAAAGAGTCTTTTAAAGATGCCAAAAGTGTAAGAGACCATATTATATTACATACCAGAAGGTCTCTTTTTCTGCAATTATTTTCCTACATTATACATTTCCTGCATGTTAACAATGTTTTTAGCAAATTTCCCATAAGGAATAAGCTATTACCGTAGGTCTCATGGCAAGACTTAAGCCCGGGATCATGTTATTTTTTACTTTCTCCCCTTATACGTAGTATATGGAGAAAGTATTGTTTTCGTCAAAATTTTTTAATTTGAGTTGAGGGTGGATATATCCGTTTTGGGGTCCCCTGAATCCAAAAAAGTGGGTTTTGACGTGATGTCTGTCCGTCCGTGTGTGTGTGTGTGTGTGTGTGTGTGTGTGTCTGGATGTGTACAGTGCCACAGCCTACTCCGTTGGTCCGATTTAGATGAAATTTGGCATGTATGTATATATTCACGGTATCTCCAGGCGTTTTTTTCATTTTTTTGAATTTTTGATTTTTAAGGGTAGTTTACCCCTAAAAACCCTTAAAAACGTGAAAAATCCAATTTTCTCAAAAACGGCTCTAACGATTTTGATTAAAATTTGATAGTTTATAGTGCACAAAGTACTAAATAATTTGACACCACCCGCATGTCTGTAAAAATGACGGTTCAAAAGTTATGGGCTTTTAAATGTCAAAAAAATCAATTTTTTTAATTTTCAGCGAAAACAATAAAAGTAAAGTATAATTTGATTGGCACCATTGAAACCAGCTTAAAAAACTAAACAAATTAGTATTTTGAATTATTTGTCTACGACTAACTGTTCCTGAGAAAAGTTAAATTTACTGTCCACGATAAACGCAGTACGTTGTCTGAAAGCGCCCAATGTTATTCTTATGGAAAATATAAAAAAATCAATTTCTTCCTTACTTTCCACCTGTTTTCCATGAAACTTGGTATGGAGTGTAAGGTCAAATCACCGAACAAAACCAGCTCAAAAACGCTTGGTATTACGGGGGGGGGGGTGGTTCCCGCCATACAATTTGAACGATAAACTATTAAATGATATTTAGAATTACTTTGTAGAACATTATAGTTTTATTACAGATTGTCTTTTTTAAATTTACTTAAGGGAGATGGCAATTTTTTTTTTTAACTCCGATTATCCGAATGGGTCCTGTTGCCCATTAATTTGGATAATTGGAGTTCTACTGTATATATACATGTCTGTGAACACGATAACTCTCGTAAGAATGGTCCGATCGAGACCAAATTTGGTAGACATGTGTTCCTACATTTGCTCAGACTCGTCTGAGCATATCGGTAAGGATTACCGATATGTAATCCTTACATATCGGTGAATGGGAACAGGTAGTTTGGGGGTTTTTTACTAAAAAATAGGGGTTTTTGCGTTTTTCATATGTAATTTAATTTTTTTAATTTTATATATCACCATTCGAATCAGCTGAAAACCCACACAAATCAGTTCCTTAAAGTTTTACTCTATCTCCAACGGTTACAGAGGATATTAAAAGATCCAAACACAGTTTGTTGTATTTTGAGGCTCCAATGTTAATCTTATGGAGGATAAGGAAAATTAATATTTCACTTATTGATCTATATTTTTGGATGAAACTGGATATTTACTTTCATGTTGTTGAGATCCATACATTTATGCTAAAAAATCATAGTCATGTGTTCCTCAAAGCAGCAAACCTGCACACTCTTTCCCATGTTAATCTTATGGAGAAAAGGCAAATAATTGTCTTATTTATCAACAGATATTGATAAAACTTGTCATATATTATTATTACGAGTATTATTATATAATTGCTTCGGAAATTTGCTGAGTACGCAGGTCTGCTGCGACAGTGGTATTTTATAAACATGATCTGAGGGTACGTTTGTATGTACACACTGGTGAATGCCCTTACAAATGTCTTAGATGTAGAATATATTTTATAAGGAAAATACATTTGTATTCACATTCTGAGGAGCACTCTTGTAAGAGCTAGACACATTGAAAATGTTTGATACGGATTAGTAGTTTGATCCATAATAACGATATAAATTAAACAAAACTATTTAGTCGTAATTTTTGTGATTTAATAATTTGATTTTAAAAAAATTTTTGGCTCGTGATTTCTGTTAAATAAATTTTATTATTATAAATATTTGTCTTTTTTATCAGCCCTGTTGTACAACTGATATCCTTCTAATTACTTAATCATAAAATTCCTCATATTTTCTCCTAAAATAATTGTGTTTTAACCAAAAAAATCTTTTGTCCAAATCGTTACTGACCATTAGAGAGATGTCATAAACATGTCCATAAATGGATCCTAAGAATAAATTATATTTCAGTATTAGCAGCCTCTGATAAGGATCAGTGGTGCCTTAGGAATAGCTTTCAGGTGACCTTTGCAATGGCTATCTTGAAAACTGAACAATTCATGGGGACTTTCCCAACTAAAATATTTTATCACTGTTATTTCAGCTTAACTCTAGCCATTAGTTGACATATAAAAGGCCGATGAGAATCATTAATTCTTCTGCGGCATATGACCACTGCATGACCATTTTTAAGGAGCTAAAGTTCATATCAATTAGCAGCTAGTACGTGCTTAATTCTCTAGGTGATGGTTTTTAATTTCTTTGTAGTTTGTTATACATTTTTGTGGTTGTTGCTTGGGATGTGGTGGTTTTTTAATTGTTTATTTGTGATCTGAGGACGGGATCATCAGATTCCAGATCCCTAAACGTCATGAAACTTAGTTTTACTAAATCATGATGGAAATGTCCATATTAAAAATGTTTGTATTTATTTCCCTGTGGGAAACAAGTTAAATCGTGAATGTTTTCAGTTAATCTAAAAAGCTATTCTTTTTCTTACAATATAAGAATTTTTAATATATCACATTAGGTAATAGAGCAGTTCTGCTTGTCTGGGGTATGAAACGTAGAGACTTAAAAATATCATAATACCAACTAACGTTTTTTTGTTTAATTACAAAACTCTAATTTCACTATTTCATTTTTTTGATAAAACAATGTTCTAAACCATATTTATAAAATCCAATAATGTTACTCACATTAACTTAGACCTGCTATTAATAAATTCTGGTTTTCGCTTTCCATATAAATAATAACTAATATTGACAAGTAAATGTCAAGTAAATTACTGTGATCATGGGGTAATCCTCCGAAACACGTGTCAGGATAATAAATTGAAAAGGGTACTGTGGCATTATATTTATTTCGTAATTGTATTAGTAGCACCAAAAGAGTGAACGATAAGGAATATTTCGGTAAAAGATATTCCGGAAAAGATACTGGTAGAATTGAAAATGTGCTGTGAAATATAGAATATGTGTTTGAACCTTTGGTTCTTTCTACGCCAGAGGCATTTTGTAACATTTTGTCAAACAGCAAATCGTAAGCACTGACATAACCATGTCAGGGCTTGTGACAGGTTTTTTATTTGGTTTCTCTCAATTATTTTGATACTTACGTATTATACCGACCACACAACTATTAAGAGAAAATAAAATAATAAATGTTTAGTCATGTGATATAATGAACATAAAAAACAACAAACTTATGACTGCTCTTTGTCTGTGTCCTGGTGATGTCGGCGAGAGGTGTGCGGAACAAATTCCCGCCTTCAGCCACCACTTGTAATCTGCCAGATAGGATTCTAGATTCATTCAATAGCGCTCTACAGAGTTACTTAAGGTTGGTTTATATATAGTCATGGGGTACTGTGTTGAGGTCGACATCGTGACTACATGGTAACAGATGAATTACTTCACGCATTTAAAAACCACGATAACATTAACAATTTGGGGTCAAGTGGGCTCTCTGTCTTGAAGGTTAGTGAACAATACCTTACAATAAAGTTCTGTCGGTTGATAAATTCATGTTTTAGGCCTATATCATATGCTTTGGAACTGACTTAGTTTTTAATCTCTTCCAGTTTTCAGAGGATATATTTTTGTTTTTGGTCCTCATAAACCCAACACGTGTGGTTTCTAAAGTTATATCGTGTTTGCGTGTGTGCCACAACCTCTGCAATTGTTCCGATTTGGATCAAATTTCATATGTATGCCTATGTATATTTCCACCGTATATCCAGGGTTTTTTTTATTTTTACCTATAATTTTTCGTTGACTCCTAAAAACCCTAAAACTTGATTAACTTGATTTGAAACATACCAAGGGGCTTGAACAATTTGCCTAATAGGTTTTTACTGGTATTTTGGAATTATGTCAATATTAGTGTTAGGTGCAGTTTCCCAGAGCTGGATGTCATATGTCCATGTATGTTTCAATATTGTTTTATAGACTTAAATTTTGTTTTCAACTGATAATTTTGAGTACCTTCCGATGAGCCAATTTAATATTTTAAATTTTAAATCAGATTTAAATTGAAATTAAAGAATTACAAGGAACGGAACCAGTAAGATAATTAATGCTATAATAAATTATGAATAAAGATGATTTAGTCACAGAAAAATATAAACAAGTCAACTGAAACAGTATTAAATATATTTTGATGACAGATGACAGGCGGAGCGTTGTGTTATTTGTTGCTTTATCAATATAGTTTTTTGTGTTGTGCATGATGGGTATTGACCAATAGTATTAGTTTCTCCACCTCCAGATACGTTGTGTAGTTTAAAACACAAGAGCCATATGTCTGTATTTTGTCAAACAGCAAATCGTAAGCACTGACATAACCATGTCAGGGCTTGTGACAGGTTTTTTATTTGGTTTCTCTCAATTATTTTAATACTTACGTATTATACCGACCACACAACTATTAATTGAAAATAAAATAATAAATGTTTAGTCATGTGATATAATGAACATAAAAAACAACAAACTTAAGACTTTGCTCTTTGTCTGTGTCCTGGTGATGTCGGCGAGAGGTGTGCGGAACAAATTCCCGCCTTCAGCCACCACTTGTAATCTGCCAGATAGGATTCTAGATTCATTCAATAGCGCTCTACAGAGTTACTTAAGGTTGGTTTATAGTCATGGGGTACTGTGTTGAGGTCGACATCGTGACTACATGGTAACAGATGAATTACTTCACGCATTTAAAAACCACGATAACATTAACAATTTGGGGTCAAGTGGGCTCTCTGTCTTGAAGGTTAGTGAACAATACCTTACAATAAAGTACTGTCGGTTGATAAATTCATGTTTTAGGCCTATATCATATGCTTTGGAACTGACTTAGTTTTTAATCTCTTCCAGTTTTCAGAGGATATATTTTTGTTTTTTGTGTTTATATATATAATAACATCAATAACCTTACCTAACTTAACTCCATAGAATGCAGAATGACGGAATATACATCGCCGACGTATTGGTGTGGTCAGTATAAAACGAAAAAGTACTGTAATTTTTTAGAATTTTGTTCTTTAATTTGTGGGGGATATATGTTTCTTAAAATTCACTCGATGAAGAGCGGAAAGACATAAGCCAAAAGGTACTAGGCTCATTTACTTGCCTTTATATAAGTTACTGTTTAGTATTCAAGCATATAATTTAACTCAAATAATCATTTATTAACAATGAGACATTCCTCATTTAACATGTCTTTTCTAAAGAAATAATTCTGTATTAAACACTCTTTGTATGGACAAATGATAATTTTACTCACACTATACCCCCTCCCCGATACTGTTAGTTGTCGTCTGGTGGCTCTGAAGAGTGTGTGGCTTCATCCTGCATCTCCTGTACTCAAACTCTCATTAATTAACATCAACAGTTCATATATCTTTCTTAAAGTCATTGTGTAAATGTAACTTTACACTAATTGCAATGCAGATCTGGTTTGTTGGTCCAAATCGTTGGCTATAATGCAAGCTGTTATCTCAGAAAAGCTGAAATAGTACTTACCTAAATTTTTGTCAATTTGTATTTCATTAACAAGTAGGCATTTGTGTTTGTCATCTCCATGAAAACGATAGCACCTAGTTATGAAATTTATTTTGCATATTCTATACATTTTTCAGAAGGAAATCTCTCTCCCCTTTACTGTGTTATTTACTGTTATTGCGCTTCTCTCTCGCCAAGTGTCGCCTAGCCGCCTCGTCCCTCGTCACTTACTGTACCTAATGTGTGTCGCAAAATCACCCAGTGTCTTCAATGCTGTACCCTCTACAAAACCCTGGTGTTCTTCACCCCCCAGAATACTAAACTCCATCAAAATTAATAAATCACACAATTAGGCTAATTAGCAATTGTTCAGATTTTAATGCTTATGTTATCATTGAGGTCAGTTCATGTGTGCTTAGATTTAACTCCTGTTTCTTCATATAAAGTATTATTGTGAAAATAGCAACCTTACTACTCGTTCCAACAACGTAGGCCTATGTTTGCAGGTCAGGTGTGATTTTTGTGTTAGATTATTTGAAAGGTTTTTTCAAATACAGGTGACCATAAATAATGTTTAACCGAAGGTTAAACATTGGTTTAAAATAAATTAAGATTTAAAAAGATGTTTTTACATTTTAAAATCAATAATTATTAGTCAAAATATTTTTTAGTACATTTTTTCAGTATACATATTTATATAATAATAGCCTAGGGGTTTTCTTGAATAGTAGGCCTATTATAATTTTTTACTAACATTTTCATTAATTAATTTAGTAATAATACCCGTTATATATAAACAAGTAATACACAGATATTTCAACCTTTAAATAATTACTGTCCATTAAAAATATTGGACAAAGATTATCTAAGGAAGCAACTTTTGAATGTACTGAAATAAAAATTATGATACAAAACCAACCCATAATAGTGTCAGGCCTATATAGAACCCCATGCGATAAAAATATAGAAGAATTTTTTGAGAAATTAAATAATTACTTGGAGACAATACATGCTCAAAACAACCCTGTAGTGATTGCTGGTGACTTCAATATAAATACACTTAGTCAAGACAGTAAGACCAAAAAATTCAAAAATATCCTACAGAGCCACGGACTGAACATTGTAGTTAAAGTACCTACCAGGATCACCGAAGAATCACAGACCTGCATAGATAATTTTATTACTAACCTATCAACACAGAAACCAGCTGCAATACAAACACATATTTCAGACCACCATGCAATTAAAACTTCAGTAACAATAAACAGTGAACTACAAAGTAAAGGCAAACGGATGGAACAACGCAAAATAAATACAGCAAGCCTAGAGGAGCTTAAACTCAGACTAAAAATGGAAAAATGGGAGGAAAGCCTCAACTCAGCAGATGTCAACCATATCTACAATAGTTTTATATCAACTTTTACATACCACTTTGATATAGCCTGCCCTGTGATAAGCATCAAAATTCAAGAAACAAACAATATACCCTGGAAAAATTATGAGACAAATCAGGCAAAACAAACAATGTTTCAATTATACAACAGATGGAAGTCCACCCTTTCTACAATAGATAAAGCTAATTATTCCCAGTCAAAATACAATTACAAAAGAATTCTAAAGACAGCCAAAGCAGAATGGGCGACAGGAAAAATAAACCAATCAAATAATAAATCCAAGGCCACCTGGGATGTAATCAACAGACTCCAGAGTAAATCCCCCACCAGCACCGAAAACATTTCACTAAACTGGGAGGGTAAAAATATAAAAAATCCGAATACAGCAGTCTGCGCTATTTTCAATACCTACTTTGCTGAAGTTGCTGTGCAAATCAAAGCCTCCCTACCAAAAAATAGCAGCCAACAAACCAGAACATTTATAAATCAAAGAAATAGTTTTTCCAATTTTATAACAATAAATGAAAATCAACTTTTGGAAATTTTGTCATGTTTCCCATCTAAGAAGTCTGCTGGCCTAGACGATATCACCATGGAGGTACTAAAATTCTGCAAACAGGAGATTTCCAAACCACTCTTGCACTTGGTTAACTCATCTCTGTTAGGGGGAGTCTTCCCAGACCGGGGTAAAATTTCAGTCATTAGGCCAATCCACAAAAAACTCGAAAAAAATCTGATACAAAATTATCGTCCAATTTCGCTCTTGCCAACAGTGGCCAAGCTACTGGAGAAAGTCGCCTGTACTCAAATCATTGAATACTTAGAACGACACAATCTCCTCTGTCCAAGACAATTCGGCTTTCGGGCAAATAAATCAACCAAATTGGCTTTAACTGAATTTGTAAATCAATGTATCGATGCAGTTGAGGCCGGAGAGACGGTAATTGGATGCTTTGCTGATCTCTCCAAAGCATTCGACTGTGTCGATCATGCGCTACTGGCAGAGAAGTTGGCCTGTATAGGCATCCAAGACTCTGTCAGTACTTGGCTAACCTCCTACATGACAGACAGACTACAAATCACTCAAATCAACTATGAAACAAAATCAAAAATTAAAAAAATCAAGTCAGAACCCAAACAGGTTCTTAGCGGTGTTCCGCAAGGATCGATTCTTGGTCCAATCCTTTTCCTCATCTATATAAATGACATTGAAAATTCAGTTCCATTAGAGAACTTGTTCATCTATGCAGATGACACTACCCTGTTCACAAAAAACAAGGAAATTGAACAGCTAGAAATTGACACTTGCATGAAGGTCAATGGCCTAGCTCAATTCTTTTCTAATAACAACCTCGCAATTAACACATCAAAAACAAATTTCATGTGCATCCAAACAAATCAGAAAAAACAAAAAATGAAATCAAAGCCACAAGTCTTTATAGATGAGGACCAGCTTGAAGAGGTTGACAATTTCAGCTTCTTGGGAGTTAAATTGGACAGTGGGCTAAATTGGGGTAGTCAAATTGACGTTTTGGAAAACAGGATGGCTCGCGGTGTTTTTATGCTTAAAAGACTAAGCGGTCTAAAAAACATCCCTCTTCTCAAAACAGTTTATCATAGCCATATCCAATCGCATATAGCCTACTCTATTTTGCTGTGGGGAGCAGGGAGGAGCAATCTCCAGAAAATCTTTGTTTGGCAAAAAAAAGCAATCCGTGCCATGCTCCAAATGCCACCCGATGCCAGCTGTAGAGAGGCTTTTGCGCGGCTCCAAATTCTTACAGTTCCAAGCCTTTATATACTTGAAGCAGTCACCTACATTAAACAACATAACTTAACCACAATACCATCTTGCCATAGTTACAACACCAGATTCAACAATAGATTTTCACAGCAACACAGATTAGCACTTTTTGAAACCAAACCAAGTTACAGTGGCATAAAATTATTCGAAAACTTACCAGAAAACCTCAGAAATATTGCACAAATTGAAAAATTCAAAAGAGCCGTAAAATCATTTCTTATAAGTGCCTGCTTCTACAACCTGGAAGACTTCCGCAAAACCTAATCCTAACCAAACCTAAATCCATAGCACATCCATAGCACACCTTACCAAATCTAACTGCATCTAAGGCCTTGTCGGTCGCACCCTATTCCTAGCGCGTGGCTCGCTATTTTTATTGTGTGGGCCTGTTACAAGACAGGACACTTGACGCCTCCAGCACCTTCAGAGGAAGGACGTGGAGAAGAGGATATGTATGTATGTATGTAAAACTAAAATAATAAAAAAGTCTATTAAAAAAGTTCTTGGATTACAAAATACATTTTAATATCAAGAAAAAATATGAATAAATTTTATAATCAGTCAAAAACTTTTAGTCACATAAAAATATTTGATTAGTTTAAAATTATAAACAAATTTATTGGAAAGTTATTAAAGCTGCTAAAGCTTATGGTATTAATAAACAAATTATATTGTCCAAAAATATATATATCTAAAACAGCTTGGGTTGTAATAAATAAATACAGGTCAACCTATATTCTAAACCTATATTAATTTAATCAGGTGCAAATACTGACATTATTGGAGAGACAGAAAGTGTGTGAAAATTTGTTTAATGTGTTGATAACACATTAAACAAATTTTTTCTACCATTGCGATTCCCACAAGAAATAGGAACAAAAACAATCATGACACTAAAATTATTTCTACAAAAACTGTAGCATAATTTAATGATCCTGGATCCTTTTACAATTTACAAATTAAAATCTGTATTCAAAAATTTGAAAGCAAAGAAAACACCTGATATAGATGATGTATTTACTTGGCTCATCAATTTTAGTGCCACTATTAAGTGTGATAAAGTATTAATTTCTTAAAGGTATAGTTCCAGATTCCCTGAGAATAGCAAAGATTATTCCGATATTTAAAAAAGGGGATCATACTATTGTCCGATTTCAATTTAACCAGTAACATTTTTGAAAAGACTACTACCATTTAATTAGTTTTGTTGAAAAATATAATACATTGAAAAGCGATCAGTTGGGTTTTAGAAATAACAAACCCACTATTGATGCAATCACAAATTTTATTAATTTAGGCGTTACAGGTCTCGAGAAACATATATTCACAATTCACAACGGCTCTAAGGAATTTCTTTAAATTTTTGAAATAACTAATTATCCAAGTTGAAAATAAGTTCTAGATAGGTCTAATGTCCAGGAAAATTCCGGTTTTCTTTTAATATTTAGTTTAAAATCTAAAAAATTAGCACTACGCTTATGGAGAATTAAATGTAGACAATACAAATCAAAACATCTGTTTACAACAGTTTGACAGTTGTTGTTGATTGAAGATGGTGGTGAACAATAAGAGGTTTTGCATAAATATTTATTTTATGTATAAATGAAAAATTATCAAATTACTAAATAATTTATAAAAACTTAAGGGTAAACTAACTGTGCGAAATAAAAGCAGAGAAAAGTATTTCCAAAATCTTTCGGGTTTTGATAGAAAATATTTTTGTTCAGTATTAATGCTATATTAATTAAGGTGTATTAAATCGGTTTAATCTAAATCACATAATGTTTTGATTGAGTAATAAATGTGTTTTAATTTTGCTAATAAACTTGTATAATACAGTTTTATTCCATCCGAGCAAAGCTCGGTATTATATCACAATAAATAACAAGATGATAATAATTTTATGTATTTGAATTTTTTAAATTTCAATAGTGTATGTAATATAAATATATTTTCTTCACTTAATCCTTTTAAAATCATGGGCTATATGTGTTTACCAGCATGATGATTATGTACGAGTATTTTCCTAAGTGTAATGTGTGTTACTTCATATAACACATATAACATATAAAGCATGTTTACCAAGATAAATGTTTCACAATAGGACTCTCCACGAGCCCACAATATTTAAATATTCCCTTTAATTTCTGAATATAAATGCTTGGTGTGTTGATGAATAAATCAGTTTGAATGAGTATTTGCCTTTTATATGAATATATTTGAAATTCTAAAATGTTTTCTCTTTACAGGGTATCAGGAGTAAGAGGAAAACCTGACAGAAGTACCTAAGCAAAACTTGAATGGAAATCAGTTAAATTGCATTATGTGATTTTGATACTTTGAAGAAACAGCGGATAATATATGGATAGAAGTTTGTTTTCAAAAAAGGTTTTTCAAGATCTTCTACTTTGAAATCACATATGCTTGTACATACTGGTGAGCATCCTTTTAAATGTACTACATGTAAAAAAAGTTTTGCACAATCAAATAATCTGAAAACACATATGCTTGTACATAGTGGTGAGCGTCCTTTTAAATGTCTAATATGTAAAAAAGGTTTTTCAACCTCTTCTATTCTGAAATCACATATACTTGTACATACTGGTGAGTGTCCTTTTAAATGTCCAGTATGTGAAAGAAGTTTTGCTCAATCAAGTACTCTGAAAACACATATGCTTGTACATACTGGTGAGCGCCCTTTTGAATGTTCAACATGTAAAAGAAGTTTTGCTCAATCAAGTAATCTGAAAAAACATATGCTTGTACATACTGGTGAGCATCCTTTTAAGTGTTCAACATGTAAAAGAAGTTTTGCTCAATCAAGTAATCTGAAAAAACATATGCTTGTACATACTGGTGAGCGTCCTTTTAAATGTCCAATATGTAAACAAGGTTTTTCAAACTCTTCTATTCTGAAAAAACATATGCTTGTACATACTGGTGAGCGCCCTTTTAAATGTTCTGCATGTAAAAAAGGTTTTGCACTATCAAGTCATCTGAAAAGACATATGCTTGTACATACTGGTGAGCGCCCTTTTAAATGTCCAATATGTAAAAAAGGTTTTTCAACCTCTACTATTATGAAATCACATATGCATGTACATACTGGTGAGCGTCCTTTTAAATGTTCTACATGTAAAAAAGGTTTTGTACAATCAAATAATCTGAAAACACATATGCTTGTACATAGTGGTGAGCGTCCTTTTAAATGTCTAGTATGTAAAAAAGGTTTTTCAACCTCTTCTATTCTGAAATCACATGTACTTGTACATACTGGTGAGTGTCCTTTTAAATGTCCAGTATGTGAAAGAAGTTTTGCTCAATCAAGTACTCTGAAAACACATATGCTCGTACATACTGGTGAGCGCCCTTTTGAATGTTCAACATGTAAAAGAAGTTTTGCTCATTCAAGTAATCTGAAAAGACATATGATTATACATGCTTGTAAGGAACCTTATAAATGTCCATTATGTTATAAATTTTTTTGTTATAAACGAGACCTAAGGGTACATTTGTATTTTCATACTGGTGAGCGCCCTTACAAATGTCTTACATGTGGAAAATGTTTTATAAGACAAGAAAACATTAAAACACATATTATGTATTCACATTCTGGTAAAAACCCTCATAAATGTCCGACGTGTAGAAAATATTTTACATTTGCTAGTGCTCTCAGAAAACATAAATGCACATCTTTATAAATGTCCTACTTGTAGAGAGTCTTTATAGATGCCAAAAGTGTAAGAGACCATATTATATTACATACCAGAAAGTCTCATCAATTTCCTGCATGTTAACAATGTCTTCCCATAAGGAATAAGCTATTACCGTAGGTCTCATGGCAAGACTTATGCCTGGGATCATGTTATTTTTTCTTCTTTAGGTACCCAGAGACCAAAAACCATAGTCATTAAAATTTATATATGTATGTATATATATATATATATGTGTGTGTATATGTATATATATATATATATATGTCTGTGAACACGATAACTCTCGTAAGAATGGTCCGATCGAGACCAAATTTAGTAGACATGTGTTCCTACATTTGCTCGGACGAGTTCCTAATCCTTGCATATCGGTGAATGGGAACAGGTAGTTTGGGGGTTTTGTACTAAAAAAATAGGGTTTTTTTGCGTTTTTCATATGTAATTTGATTTTTTTATTGTATATATCACCATAAGAATCAACTGAAAACCCACACAAATAAGTTCCTTAAAGTTTTGCTCTATCTCCAACGGTTACAGAGATATTAAAAGATCTAAACACAGTTCGTTGTATTTTGGGGCTCCAATGTTAATCTTATGGAGGATAAGGAAAAATTAATATTTCACTTATTAATCTATATTTTTGGATGAAACTCGATGTTTACCTTCATGTGGTTGAGATCCATACATTTATGCTGAAAAATCATAGTCATGTGTTCCTCAAAGCAGCAAACCTGCACACTCTTTCCCATGTTAATCTATAGAGATTAGGCAAACCCCTTTATTTATAGACAGATGTTGATGATAGTTGGTATAAATGGTCAAATTAAAAATTGTTTATGGTAGGAATGCCTACTTCCAGTGTTCTTCACAGCAGCAAACCTGCACACTCTTTCCCATGTTAATCTTATGGAGAAAAGGCAAATAATTGTCTTATTTATCAACAGATATTGATAAAACTTGTCATATATTATTATTACGAGTATTATTATATAATTGCTTCGGAAATTTGCTGAGTACGTAGGTCTTCTGCGACAGTGGTATTTTATAAACATGATCTGAGGGTACGTTTGTATGTACACACTGGTGAATGCCCTTACAAATGTCTTAGATGTAGAATATATTTTATAAGGAAAATACATTTGTATTCACATTCTGAGGAGCACTCTTATAAGAGCTAGACACATTGAAAATGTTTGATACGGATTAGTAGTTTGATCCATAATAACGACATAAATTAAACAAAACTATTTAGTCGTAATTTTGTGATTTAATAATTTGATTTAAAAAAATTTTTGGCTCGTGATTTCTGTTAAATAAATTTTATTATTATAAATATTTGTCTTTTTTATCAGCCCTGTTGTACAACTGATATCCTTCTAATTACTTAATCATAAAATTCCTCATATTTTCTCCTAAAATAATTGTGTTTTAACCAAAAAAATCTTTTGTCCAAATCGTTACTGACCATTAGAGAGATTTCATAAACATGTCCATAAATGGATCCTAAGAATAAATTATATTTCTGTTTTAGCAACCGCTGATAAGGATCAGTGGTGCCTTAGGAATAGCTTTCAGGTGACCTTTTAAATGGCTATCTTGAAAACTGAACAATTCATGGGGACTTTCCCAACTAAAATATTTTATCACTGTTATTTCAGCTTAACTCTAGCCATTAGTTGACATATAAAAGGCCGATGAGAATCATTAATTCTTCTGCGGCATATGACCACTGCATGACCATTTTTAAGGAGCTAAAGTTCATATCAATTAGCAGCTAGTATGTGCTTAATTCTCTAGGTGATGGTTTTTAATTTCTTTGTAGTTTGTTATACATTTTTGTGGTTGTTGCTTGGGATGTGGTGGTTTTTTAATTGTTTATTTGTGATCTGAGGACGGGATCATCAGATTCCAGATCCCTAAACGTCATGAAACTTAGTTTTACTAAATCATGATGGAAATGTCCATATTAAAAATGTTTGTATTTATTTCCCTGTGGGAAACAAGTTAGATCCTGAATGTTTTCAGTTAATCTAAAAAGCTATTCTTTTTATTACAATATAAGAATTTTTAATATATCACATTAGGTAATAGAGCAGTTCTGCTTGTCTGGGGTATGAAACGTAGAGACTTAAAAATATAATACCAACTAACGTTTTTTTGTTTAATTACAAAACTCTAATTTCACTATTTCATTTTTTTGATAAAACAATATTCTAAACCATCTTTATAAAATCCAATAATGTTACTCACATTAACTTAGACCTGCTATTAATAAATTCTGGTTTTCGCTTTCCATATAAATAATAACTAATATTGACAAGTAAATGTCAAGTAAATTACTGTGATCATGGGGTAATCCTCCGAAACACGTGTCAGGATAATAAATTGAAAAGGGTACTGTGGCATTATATTTATTTCGTAATTATATTAGTAGCACCATAAAAGTGAACGATAACTAATATACATATGCTATAATATAGCATAAGGAATATTTCGGTAGAAGATATTCCAGATAAGATACTGGGAGAATTGAAAATGTGCTGTGAACTATAGAATATGTGTTTGAACCTTTGGTTCTTTCTACGCCAGAGGCATTTTGTAACAGAGTCGGAGAGAGATTCTACACAAAAGCTTTTTGAGAAAGCGGTCCAAACCCAAAAACTAGGTGAGGGTATAGTTCAGCTACAATAAAGAGAATAATATTCCCTGTCATCTTGGTTGTGAAACTATGTGATAAACGAATAGATTTACTTAGTTCTATTATAAAAGTGTTATATTGGTTCAGAAAAAAGAACCGCAAATCCTTTAGGGAGAATAGTCATGGGGTACTGTGTTGAGGTCGACATCGTGACTACATGGTAACAGATGAATTACTTCACGCATTTAAAAACCATGATTACATTAACAATTTGGGGTCAAGTGGGCTCTCTGTCTTGAAGGTTAGTGAACAATACCTTACAATAAAGTACTGTCGGTTGATAAATTCATGTTTTAGGCCTACATCATATGCTTTGGAACTGACTTAGTTTTTAATCTCTTCCAGTTTTCAGAGGATATATTTTTGTTTTTGGTCCTCATAAACCCAACACGTGTGGTTTCTAAAGTTATATCGTGTTTGCGTGTGTGCCACAACCTCTGCAATTGTTCCGATTTGGATCAAATTTCATATGTATGCCTATGTATATTTCCACCGTATATCCAGGGTTTTTTTAAATTTTTTACCTATAATTTTTCGTTGACTCCTAAAAACCCTAAAACAGTTGACATTTGAATCTTACTTCAGGGATATGATTACCAGTACAGTATACATTATACAACATTAATACTGTACTGAATAAATTTTAAATTCAAATTTGCTTTACTCTTTTCAATTTCTAAAAATTGTATTTTCTGTTACTGTCGTAGCGTGATTTACAAATATCAAAATGTATCATAGAAACATTGTCATATAATACTAGCGATACCTGACACACATTGCTGCCAACGTCCGCACTATACGGCCTCACTGTTGTCCAAAAGGTTCAAAGCTAAGTAATTTGGATGGCGATTGGGTTTTTTCATACTTCTGAATTTTGAGATTTCTTCATAAACAATACCCCCGTCGCAGCAGACCTGCGTACTCAGCGAATTTCCAAATCAATAATTTAATATATGACGTTTTATAAAAATATGTCCATAAACATGAGAATTATTTGCCTATTCTCCATAAGATTAACATAGGAAAGAGTGTGCAGGTTAGCTGCTGTGAGGAACACTGAAATACGTCATTTCTACCATAAATAATTTTTATCTTAATATTTCTACCAACTTTCATCAACATCTGTCCATAAATAAAGGACTTTGCCTATTCCCTATATGATTAACATGGGAAAAGAGTATGCAGGTTTGCTACCATGAAAAACACATAAACTATGATTTTTAAGCCTAAGCTTATGGGTCCCAACCACATGAAGGTAAATATCAAGTTTTATACAAAAATATTGATTAATATGGGAAATATTAATTTTTAACTATCCTCCATAAGATTAACATTGGAGCCCCACAATACAACGTACTGTGTTTAGATTTTTTTATATCTCGGTAACCGTTGGAGATAGAGGAAAACTTTAAGGAACTTAATTGTGTAGTTTTTTAAGCTGATTCCAATGGTGAAATATAGAATTATAAATTTTTTAAAATTACATGTGAAAAGCGCAAAAAACCTGATTTTGGGGTACAAAACCCCCCCAAACTATCCGTTCCCATTGACCGATATGTCTGGTTTACGAACTCGTCCGAGCATTTGTAGGAATACACGTCTCTACCAAATTTGGTCTCGATCGGACCATTTTTACGAGAGTTATCGTGTTAACAGACACATATATATATACATATATATATATATAAAAATTTTAACGACTATTGTTTTTGGACTCTGGGCACCTAAAGACGAAAAAATAACATGGTCTCGGGCTTAAGTCTTACCATGAGACCTACGGTAATAGCTTCTTCCCTATGGGAAATTCGCTAAAAGGAATTTTGAGATTACGATGAATAACTTGATTTGAAACATACCAAGGGGCTTGAACAATTTGCCTAATAGGTTTTTACTGGTATTTTGGAATTATTTCAATATTAGTGTTAGGTGCAGTTTCCCAGAGCTGGATGTCATATGTCCATGTATGTTTCAATATTGTTTTATAGACTTAAATTTTGTTTTCAACTGATAATTTTGAGTACCTTCCGATGAGCCAATTTAATATTTTAAATTTTAAATCAGATTTAAATTGAAATTAAAGAATTACAAGGAACGGAACCAGTAAGATAATTAATGCTATAATAAATTATGAATAAAGATGATTTAGTCACAGAAAAAATATAAACAAGTCAACTGAAACAGTATTAAATATATTTTGATGACAGATGACAGGCGGAGCGTTGTGTTATTTGTTGCTTTATCAATATAGTTTTTTGTGTTGTGCATGTTGGGTATTGACCAATAGTATTAGTTTCTCCACCTCCAGATACGTTGTGTAGTTTCAAACACAAGAGCCATATGTCTGTATTTTGTCAAACAGCAAATCGTAAGCACTGACATAACCATGTCAGGGCTTGTGACAGGTTTTTTATTTGGTTTCTCTCAATTATTTTGATGCTTACGTATTATACCGACCACACAACTATTAAGAGAAAATAAAATAATAAATGTTTAGTCATGTGATATAATGAACATAAAAAACAACAAACTTAAGACTTTGCTCTTTGTCTGTGTCCTGGTGATGTCGGCGAGAGGTGTGCGGAACAAATTCCCGCCTTCAGCCACCACTTGTAATCTGCCAGATAGGATTCTAGATTCATTCAATAGCGCTCTACAGAGTTACTTAAGGTTGGTTTATATATATAATAACATCAATAACCTTACCTAACTTAACTCCATAGAATGCAGAATGACGGAATATACATCGCCGACGTATTGGTGTGGTCAGTATAAAACGAAAAAGTACTGTAATTTTTTAGAATTTTGTTCTTTAATTTGTGGGGGATATATGTTTCTTAAAATTCACTCGATGAAGAGCGGAAAGACATAAGCCAAAAGGTACTAGGCTCATTTACTTGCCTTTATATAAGTTACTGTTTAGTATTCAAGCATATAATTTAACTGGAATAATCATTTATTAACAATGAGACATTCCTCATTTAACATGTCTTTTATAAAGAAATAATTCTGTATTAAACACTCTTTGTATGGACAAATGATAATTTTACTCACACTATACCCCCTCCCCGATACTGTTAGTTGTCGTCTGGTGGCTCTGAAGAGTGTGTGGCTTCATCCTGCATCTCCTGTACTCAAACTCTCATTAATTAACATCAACAGTTCATATATCTTTCTTAAAGTCATTGTGTAAATGTAACTTTACACTAATTGCAATGCAGATCTGGTTTGTTGGTCCAAATCGTCGGCTATAATGCAAGCTGTTATCTCAGAAAAGCTGAAATAGTACTTACCTAAATTTTTGTCAATTTGTCTTTCATTAACAAGTAGGCATTTGTGTTTGTCTTCTCCATGAAAACGATAGCACCTAGTTATGAAATTTATTTTGCATATTCTATACATTTTTCAGAAGGAAATCGCTCTCCCCTTGCAAAACTGTGTTATTTACTGTTATTGCGCTTCTCTCTAGCCAAGTGTCGCCTAGCCGCCTCGTCCCTCGTCACTTACTGTACCTAATGTGTGTCGCAAAATCACCCAGTTTCTTCAATGCTGTACCCTCTACAAAACCCTGGTGTTCTTCACCCCTCAGAATACTAAACTCCATCAAAATTAATAAATCACACAATTAGGCTAATTAGCAATTGTTTAGATTTTAATGCTTATGTTATCATTGAGGTCAGTTCATGTGTGCTTAGATTTAACTCCTGTTTCTTCATATAAAGTATTATTGTGAAAATAGCAACCTTACTACTCGTTCCAACAACGTAGGCTTATGTTTGAAGGTCAGGTGTGATTTTTGTGTTAGATTATTTCAAAGGTTTTTTTCAAATACAGGTGACCATAAATAATGTTTAACCAAAGGTTAAACATTGGTTTAAAATAAATTCAGATTTAAAAAAATGTTTTTACAATCAATAATTATTAGTTAAAATATTTTTAGTACATTCTTTCAGTATACTTACATATTTATATAATATAGCCTAGGGGTTTTCTTGAATAGTAGGCCTATTATAATTGTTTACTAACATTTTCATTAATTAATTTAGTAATAATACCCGTTATATATAAACAAGTAATACACAGATATTTCAACCTTTAAATAATTACTGTCCATTAAAAACTAAAATAATAAAAAAGTCTATTAAAAAATTTCTTGGATTACAAAATACATTTTATTATCAAGAAAAAATATGACTCAATTTTATAATCAGTCAAAAACTTTTAGTCACATAAAAATATTTGATCAGTTTAAAAATTATAAACAAATTTATTGGAAAGTTATTAAAGCTGCTAAAGCTTATGGTGTTAATAAACAAATTATCTTGTCCAAAAATATATATCTAAAACAGCTTGGGTCGTAATAAATAAATACAGGTCAACCTATATTCTAAACCTATATTAATTTAATCAGGTGCAAATAGTGACATTATTGGAGAGACAGAAAGTGTGTGAAAATTTGTTTAATGTGTTATCAACACATTAAACAATTTTTTTTCTACCATTGCGATTCCCACAAGAAATAGAATCAAAACAATCATGACACTAAAATTATTTCTACAAAAACTGTAGCATAATTTAATGATCCTGGATCCTATTACAATTTATGAATTAAAATCTGTATTCAAAAATTTGAAAGCAAAGAAAACACCTGATATAGATGATGTATTTACTTGACTTATCAATTGCTACTTACATTCAATTTTAGAGCCACTATTAAGTGTGAAAAATTATTTATTTCTTAAAGGTATAGTTCCAGATTCCCTGAGAATAGCAAATATTATTCCGATATTTAAAAAAGGGGATCATACTATTGTCCGATTTCAATTTAACCAGTAACATTTTTGAAAAGACTACAACCATTCAATTAGTTTTGTTGAAAAATATAATACATTGAAAAGCGATCAGTTGGGTTTTTGAAATAACAAATCCACTATTGATGCAATCACAAATTTTATTAATTTAGGCGTTACTGGTCTCGAGAAACATATATTCACAATTCACAACGGCTCTAAGGAATTTCTTTAAATTTTTGAAATAACTAATTATCCGAGTTGAAAATAAGTTCTAGATAGGTCTAATGTCCAGGAAATTTCCGGTTTTCTTTTAATATTTAGTTTAAAATCTAAAAAATTAGCACTACGCTTATGGAGAATTAAATGTAGACAATACAAATCAAAACATCTGTTTACAACAGTTTGACAGTTGTTGTTGATTGAAGATGGTGGTGAACAATAAGAGGTTTTGCATAAATATTTATTTTATGTATAAATGAAAAATTATCAAATTACTAAATAATTTATAAAAACTTAAGGGTAAACTAACTGTGCGAAATAAAAGGAGAGAAAAGTATTTCCAAAATCTTTCGGGTTTTGATAGAAAATATTTTTGTTCAGTATTAATGCTATATTAATTAAGGTATATTAAATCGGTTTAATCTAAATCACATAATGTTTTGATTGAGTAATAAATGTGTTTTAATTTTGCTAATTAACTTGTATAATACATTTTTTATTCTATCCGAGCAAAGCTCGGTATTATATCACAATAAATAACAGCATGATAATAATTTTATGTATTTGAATTTTTTAAATTTCAATAGTGTATGTAATATAAATATATTTTCTTCAGTTAATCCTTTTAAAATCATGGGCTATGTGTGTTTGCCAGCATGATGATTATGTACGAGTATTTTCCTAAGTGTAATGTGTGTTACTTCATATAACACATAAATATACACATATAACATATAAAGCATGTTTACCAAGATAAATGTTTCACAATAGGACTCTCCACGAGCCCACAATATTAAAATATTCCCTTTAATTTCTGAATACAAATGCTTGGTGTGTTAATGAATAAATCAGCTTGAATGAGTATTTTGCCTTTTATATGAATATATTTGAAATTCTAAAATGTTTTCTCTTTTCAGGGTATCAGGAGTAAGAGGAAAACCTGATAGAAGTACCTAAGCAAAACTTGAATGGAAATCAGTTAAATTGCATTATGTGATTTTGATACTTTGAAGAAACAGCGGATAATATATGGATAGAAGTTTGTTTTCGGTTAATAGATTTTGCGAAAAGTGATAAATAACAAAACCTTATTTGGTAAGAAGATCATGTTATTTATTTTGGCTGTTTACCAGATAAATCAAGCTGAAATGTGTAAAAAACTCAATACTAAGATCAATAAGAAGTAATTTACAATGAGCTTACTAAAGGAAAAAGAATAAATTGGTCGAGTAGTTCATCATGGTATTGTTCATATGTGTGTACATATTGGTGAGCACTTTTATAACTGTCCTACATGTAAAAAATGTTATTCATAGTCAAGTAATCTTAAAAAACATATGATTTTACATACTGTTGGGAGCCCTTATAAATATCTGACATGTAAAAAAAAATTTTGTAAAATCTTCTTCTCTGAAAACACATCTGTTTGTATACGCTGGTGAGTGTCCTCTTAAATGTTCTACATGTAAAAAAGGTTTTGCACATTCTAGCCACCTGAAAACACAAAATGTTTGTACATACTGGTGAGCGCTCTTTTAAATGTCCAACATGTAAAAAAGGTTTTGTAAATTCTTCTTCTCTGAAAACACATATGCTTGTACATACTGGTGAGCGCCCTTTTAAATGTTCTACATGTAAAAAAGGTTTTGCACTATCAAGTAATCTGAAAAGACATATGCTTGTACATACTGGTGAGCGCCCTTTTAAATGTTCTACATGTAAAAAAGGTTTTGCACTATCAAGTAATCTGAAAACACATATGCTTGTACATACTGGTGAGCGCCCTTTTAAATGTTCTACATGTAAAAAAGGTTTTGTAAATTCTTCTTCTCTGAAAACACATATGCTTGTACATACTGGTGAGCGCCCTTTTAAATGTTCTACATGTAAAAAAGGTTTTGCACTATCAAGTAATCTGAAAAGACATATGCTTGTACATACTGGTGAGCGCCCTTTTAAATGTTCTACATGTAAAAAAGGTTTTGCACTATCAAGTAATCTGAAAAGACATATGCTTGTACATACTGGTGAGCGCCCTTTTAAATGTTCTACATGTAAAAAAGGTTTTGCACTATCAAGTAATCTGAAAACACATATGCTTTTTCATACTGGTGAGCGCCCTTTTAAATGTTCTACATGTAAAAAAAGTTTTGCTCAATCAAGTAATCTGAAAACACATATGTTTGTACATACTGGTGAGCGCCCTTTTAAATGTTCTACATGTAAAAAAGGTTTTGCACTATCAAGTAATCTGAAAACACATATGCTTTTTCATACTGGTGAGCGCCCTTTTAAATGTTCTACATGTAAAAAAGGTTTTGCACTATCAAGTCATCTGAAAACACATATGCTTGTACATACTGGTGAGCGCCCTTTTAAATGTCCAATATGTAAAAAAGGTTTTGCAAATTCGAGCCACCTGAAAACACATATGCTTTTTCATACTGGTGAGCGCCCTTTTAAATGTTCTACATGTAAAAAAAGTTTTGCTCAGTCAATTACTCTGAAAACACATATGTCTGTACATACTGGTGAGCGCTCTTTTAAATGTCCATTATGTTACCATTTTTTTTGTAGTAAACGTGACCTAAGGGTACATTTGTATTTTCATACTGGTGAGCGCCCTTACAAATGTCTTACATGTGGAAAATGTTTTATAAGACAAGAAAACATTAAAACACATATTATGTATTCACATACTGGTAAAAACCCTCATAAATGTCCGATGTGTAGAAAATATTTTACTTTGGCTAGTGATCTGAGAAAACATAAATGCACATCTTAATAGATGTCCTACTTGTAAAGAGTCTTTTAAAGATGCCAAAAGTGTAAGAGACCATATTATATTACATACCAGAAAGTCTCTTCAATTTCCTGCATGTTAACAATGTTTTTAGCAAATTTCCCATAAGGAATAAGCTATTACCGTAGGTCTCATGGCAAGACTTAAGCCCGGGATCATGTTATTTTTTCTTCATTAGGTACCCAGAGACCAAAAACAATAGTCATTAAAATTTATATATATATATATGTGTGTGTGTGTGTGTATGTGTATATGTATACATGTCTGTAAACACGATAACTCTCGTAAAAATGGTCCGATCGAGACCAAATTTGGTAGAGACGTGTGTTCCTACATTTGCTTGGACGAGTTCGTAATCCTTACATATCGGTGAATGGGAACAGGTAGTTTGGGGGATTTCGTACTAAAAAATTGGGTTTTTTGCGTTTTTCATATGTAATTTAATTTTATTAATTTTCTATTTCACCATTAGAATCAGCTGAAAAACAACAAAAATAAGTTCCTTAAAGTTTTTTTCTATCTCCAACGGTTACAGAGATATTAAAAGATCTAAACACATTTCGTTGTATTTTGGGGCTCCAATGTTAATCTTATGGAGGATAATAAAAAATTAATATTTCATTTATTAATCTATACTTTTGGATGAAACTCGATGTTTACCTTCATGTGGTTGAGATCCATACATTTATGCTGAAAAATCATAGTCATGTGTTCCTCAAAGCAGCAAACCTGCACACTCTTTCCATGTTAATCTATATAGATTAGGCAAACCCCTTTATTTATGGGCAGATGTTGATGAAAGTTGGTATAAATGGTCAAATTAAAATTTTTTTATGGTAGGAATGCCTACTTTCAGTGTTCTTTACAGCAGCAAACCTGCACACTCTTTCCCATGTTAATCTTATGGAGAAAAGGCAAATAATTGTCTTATTTATCAACAGATATTGATAAAACTTGTCATATATTATTATTACGAGTATTATTATATAATTGCTTTGGAAATTCGCTGAGTAGGCAGGTCTTCTGCGACAGTGGTATTTTATAAACATGATCTGAGGGTATGTTTGTATTTACACACTGGTGAACGCCCTTACAAATGTCTTAGATGTAGGATATATTTAATAAGGAAAAACATTTGTATTCACATTCTGAGGAGCACTCTTGTAAGAGCTAGACACATTGAAAATGTTTGATACGGATTAGTAGTTTGATCCATAATAACTACATAAATTAAACAAAACTATTTAGTCATAATATTGTGATTTAAAAAAATTTTTGGCTCGTGATTTCTGTTAAATAAATTTTATTATTATAAATATTTGTCTTTTTTATCAGCCCTGTTGTACAACTGATATCCTTCTAATTACTTAATCATAAAATTCCTCATATTTTCTCCTAAAATAATTGTGTTTTAATCAAAAAAGTCTTGTCCAAAACGTTACTGACCATTAGAGAGATGTCATAACATGTCCATGAATGGATCCTAAGAATAAATTATATTTCAGTATTAGCAGCCGCTGAAAAGGATCAGTGATGCCTTAGGAATGGTCAGGTAACCTTTGTAATGGCTATCTTGAAAACTGAACAATTCATGGGGACTTTCCCAACTAAAATATTTTATCACTGATAATTCAGCTTAACTCTAGCCATTAGTTGACATATAAAAGGCCGATGAGAATCATAAATTCTTCTGCTGCACATGACCACTGCATGACCATTTTTAAGGAGCTAAAGTTCATATCAATTAACAGCTAGTATGTACTCAATTCTCTAGGTGATGGTTTTTAATTTTTTTGTAGTTTGTTATACATTTTTGTGGTTGTTGCTTGGGATGAGGTGGTTTTTTAATTGTTTATTTGTGATCTGAGGACGGGATCATCAGATTACAGATCCCGAAACGTCATGAAACTAAATTTTACTAAATCATGATGGAAATGTCCATATTAAAAATGTTTGTATTTACTTCCCTGTGGGAAATAAGTTAGAACATAAATGTTCTTTTTCTTACAATATAAGAATTTTTAACATATCATATTAGGTAATAGAGCAGTTCTGCTTGTCTGGGGTATGAAACGTAGAGATGAAAAAAATATAATTCCAACTTATTTTTTTTGTTTAATCACAAAACTCAAATTTCACTATTTCATTTTTTTGATTAAACAATGTTCTAAACCATCTTTATAAAATCCAATAATTTTACTCACATTAACTTAGATTTGCTATTAATAAATTCTGGTTTTGCTTCCCAAATAAACAATAACTAATATTGACAAGTAAAATACTGTGATCATGGGGTAATCCTCCGAAACACGTGTCAGGATAATAAATTGAAAAGGGTACTGTGTCATTCTATTTATTTCGTAATTATATTAGTAGCCCTAAAAAGTGAACGATCACTAATATATATATTATATTACATAATAAGGAATATTTCGGTAGAAGATATTCCAGATAAGATACTGGGAGAATTGGAAATGTGCTGTGAACTGTAGAATATGTGTTTGAACCTTTGGTTCTTTCTACGCCAGAGGCATTTTGTAATAGAGTCGGAGAGAGATTGTACACAAACGCTTTTTTAAAAAAAAGCGGTCCAAACCCAAAAGCTAGGTGAGGGTATAGTTCAGCTACAATAAAGAGAATAATATTCCCTGTCATCTTGGTTGTGAAACTATATGATAACGAATACATTTGCATAGTTCTATTGTAAACAGCTTTTCATTGGTTCAGAAAAAAGAACCGCAAATCCTCTAGGAAGAATAGTCTTGCGGTACTGTGTTGAGGTCGACATCGTGACTACATAGAAACAGATGAATTACTTCACGCATTTAAAAACCACGATTTCATTAACGATTTGGGGTCAAGTGGTCTCTCTGTCTTCAACGTTAGTAAACAATACCTTACAATAAAGTACTGTTGGTTGATAAATTCATGTTTTAGGCCTATATCATATGCTTTGGAACTGACTTAGTTTTTAATCTCTTCCAGTTTTCAGAGGATATATTTTTGTTTTTAGTCCTCATAAACACAAAAAGGGTGGTTTCTAAAGTTATATCGCGTTTGCGTGTGTGCCGCAGACTCTGCAATTGTTCAGATTTGGATCAAATTTCATATGTATGCCTATGTATATTTCCCCCGTATATCCAGGTTTTTTTTTATTTTTACTTATAATTTTTTGTTGACTCTTAAAAACCGTAAAACAATTGACATTTTTATCTTACTTCAGGGACATGATTACCAGTACAGTATAACAAAACAAAAATTTTACAACTGGACTCTCTTTGTCCGCAAATTAAAATAAATATCTTTTGTCTTTGGTGTTTAGAATCCCAAAAAATATGACACCATTAGCGCTTGTATAAATATTATGGTTAAAAGTGATGATTTTTAAATGTAAAAAAATATAACCTGGCATAGTAAATTTATATAATAACTAGCTAACCCAGTGAACCTCTTAATGCCCTACAGTAAATATGTGTTAACTTTAAGATTGGCCATGTTCCGAAGATAAATAGCATTAGGTGTAATATTCAAAATCTATGCAAACTACTTCCATTCCACACAACTTGTTAGAATAAAGCACTGTAGGAAAATATAATTAAAAATTATTTTAGCAGTTTCCTAGCAATTTAAAATTTTAAATAAATATTTCGTAGAAACATTATACTGTACTGAATAAATTTTAAATTCAAATTTGCTTTTCTCTTTTCATTTTCTAAAAATTGTATTTTCTGTTACTGTCGTAGCGTGATTTACAAATTTAAAAATGTATCATAGAAATATTGTTATACGATACTAGCGATTCCTGGTGCGTGTTGCTGCCTGCCAACGTACGCACTATACGGCCTCACTGTTGTCCAAAAGGTTCACAGCTAAGTAATTTGGATGGCGATTGGGTTTTTTCATACTTATCACTGAATTTTGAGATTTCTTCATAAACAAAAGGAATTTTGAGATCGCGTTGAATAACTTGATTTGAAACATACCAAGGGACTTGAACAATTTGCCTAATAGTCTTTTACTGGTATCTTGAAGTTATGTCAATATTAGTGCTAGATGCAGTTGCACAGAGCTGGATGTCATATGTCCTTGTATGTTTCAATATTGTTTTATAGACTTAAATTTTGTTTTCAACTGATAATTTTGAGTACCTTCCGATGAGCCAATTTAATATTTTAATTTTTAAATTTTAATTCAGGTTTAAATTGAAATTAAAGAATTACAAGGAACGGAACCAGTAAGATAATTAATGCTATAATAAATTATGAATAAAGATGATTTAGTCACAGAAAAATATAATCAAGTCAACTAAAACAGTATTAAATATATTATGATGAAAGTACAATCTGCCTCCAAGCTTTGTTGTTTTTGACATGGATATGTCTTAGCTCTGGGGGGTTGGTGATTTTTAAGATGGAAATCATGAAACAGGTTTCCGTAGAACTACCAGAGCTATTGTATTGAATTTTTAATATACAAGAATAACAACAGCTGTTTAATTGAACTTAAACCATTCCCTTTAGACATATCCATGATCTAACCTATTTCCCACAGGGAAGTATATAAAAATATTTTTTGTTTCAGGGACCAAATCATCTTTATTCATAATTTATTATAACATTAATTATCTTACTGGTTCGGTTCCTTGTAATTCTTTAATTTTAGGTAAGTTGGTGAACGTCCACTAGTGCTCCTAGCGGGCACGCACGCAGATTGCCACCGCTAAGACGGTGGTGGGGGTTATTCCTGCTCCATCTTTTGTTCCACACGCACGCTATCTTGTGTCGTTTTGCTTGCTGGTAGGCAGAGCGTTGTGTTATTTGTTGCTTTATCAATATAGTTTTTTTTTATTGTGCATGATGGGTAAGTATAGTATTATTGACCAATAGTGTTAGTTTCTCCACCTCCAGAAACGTTGTGTAGTTTAAAACACAAGAGCGATAGGAAAAGTCCAATTAACTGTAAAATAAATAATATGATTGTTAAATGAACTGTCGGAGGTAAACGGAGTTTCTTTTATGAGAGCGTCCAATCTATGTACTGTTATGGAGAGTGCTCAAAGATCAATTGGTTCCTTATTATTTACCCATTTTACCTGCAACTTGGTACTGAGCTTAAAGTGACATCATCCAATACCGCTCAAAAATCTGTATTATGACATCAAGGGTGGGGTGCGGTTTGACTTGGGTACCTTCTAAAAATATTTCAACTACCAGTAGTAAAGGAATGTGTGAAAGAAATTCCATAACTACTTTTAAAGCAAGAAACCCCTTCCATTTTTACTTTCTCCCTTATACGATAGTGTGAGGAAAAAGTATTTTTTGTCAGAGTTATCGAATTTGAGTTTGTTGGTGGATATATCCATTTTAGTCGAAAAAGTGGTTTTTAGAGTGATTTCTGCCTGTATGTCTGTGAATTAAACGAAACGAATAAAGACAAGGAAAAATAAACTCAGCTAAATTAATTACGAGTGGTACGAATTTTAAATTAGATAAATCGAATTGAATTGTTAGAAAAATGTGTAAATTTAGTACAAATAGAATACTTAAATATAGTTTTTTAATAGGTTTAAATTCAAAAATCAATGTAAGATTATTTATTCCCGTTAAATCACTTTAACAGCTCACATATTTATAAAAACTTCTTGCTAATATAGCTGAAAATTTGGTTTTTGAGAGTTGACTACTACTGTACTTCATTTTAGTAGGTTGTGGGTCAGTTTTAAACAAAAAACCTTCTCCAAAAGGTATAGAATAATAAAAATAAATTTCAGCTTAGTGGTGCTCTCGTTTACACTGAGAAGCTTGCATAAAGCCATTATTTAGCGTTCCTGAAAGACATACAGAACCTTGGATAAGACCCCTTTTGGCTTATCTTGGGTATAAAACGTGAAAATAACAAAAAATATATATACAGGGTGTTCATTAAAGTCAGGGACAAACTTCGAGGGGTGATTGTACTCATAAAAATAAACAAAAAATTTACTATAAACGTATGTGGAAAAATCCTTCGTTTAGCCGCTAGCCGCCATTTTGTATTTTATACAAAAAACGTTATATATAAATAATTATTTAAGGTACAGAAACTAAACTTTGCACACATATTTAATGGCTAAAGATAAAAATATTCTGAAATTATCATTGAGTTTGCTTTTATATTTTCAAAATGACGGCGGTTAAAAATATTTTAAGTTAAATAACAAAACAACCATTAACTTTAAGAACCGCCGCCATTTTGAAAATATAAAAGCAAACTTAATGATACTTTGAGAACATTTTTCTCTTTGGCGAATAAATATGTGCGCAAAGTTTGGTTACTATATCTTAAATAGTTCTTTATATATAAAGTGATTTGTATAAAATACAAAATGGCGGCTAGCGGCTAAACTAAGGATTTTTCGACACATGTTTATATGAAATTTTTTGTTTATTTTGATGAGTACTATCACCCCTCGAAGTTTGTCCCCAACTTTAATGAACACCCTGTATATAAATATTTGCATTGTCCAGGTTAAACCATAGTTTTTATGTATTAGCGAATTTCCCATAGGGAAGAAGCTATTACCGTAGGTCTCATGGCAAGAGTTAAGCCCGAGACCATGTTATTTTTTCTTCTTAAGGTGCCCAGAGACCAAAAACAATAGTCGTTAAAATTTATATATATATATATATATATATATATATGTATATGTATATATATATATATATATATACATATATGTGTCTGTGAACACAATAACTCTCGTAAAAATGGTCTGATCGAGACCAAATTTGGTAGAGACGTGTATTCCTACAAATGCTCGGACGAGTTCGTTAACCAGACATATCGGTCAATGGGAACGGGTAGTTTGGGGGGGTTTTGTACTCCAAAATGGGGTTTTTTGCGTTTTTCACATGTAATTTTAAAACATTTCTAATTATATATTTCACCATTGGAATCAGCTTAAAAAACTACACAATTAAGTTCCTTAAAGTCTTTCTCTATCTCCAACGGTTACTGAGATATTAAAAAATCTAAACACAGTACATTGTATTTTGAGGCTCCAATGTTAATCTTATGGTTGTATTTTGAGGCTCCAATGTTAATCTTATGGAGGATTAGAAAAAATTAATTTTTCACTTATTATCTAATATTTTTGGATGAAACTTGATATTTAGCTTCATGTGGTTGAGATCCATACATTTGTGCTAAAAAATCATAGTTTATGTGTTTATCATGGCAGCAAACCTGCATACTCTTTTCCCATGTTAATCATATAGAGATTAGGCAAACTCCTATATTTATGGACAGATGTTGATGAAAGTTGGTATAAATGTTAAAAATAAAATTTTTGATGGTATAAATGGCTACTTTCAGTGTTCGTCACAGCAGCAAACCTACTCACTCTTTCCCATTTTAATCTTATGGAGAATAGGCAAAAATTCTCATGTTTATCGACAGATTTTGACCAAACTTGTCATATATTATTATTATTATTATATTGGTTTTCGAAATTCGCTGAGTACGCAGGTCTGCTGCGACGGGGGTATATAGACTTTATGGGGAATAGATCGATACCGATAATACTGTACACTCGAACCTGTTACAAATGAGTCTAGGACTATTGGCAACCTCCCCTATTCCATTCGTCATTGCAGGAGGCTATAAAATGTCAAAACCCATGGTCCGGACTTTTGCTGTCCTCCCTGGTGGGGATTTCGTTCGTGCCGGGCGGGGTTGAGGGTGAGCGAGAAAGTTCGCTAGAGAATGGCGAGAGAGGAGGTGGCGGACGAAGACATACGAATAATAACAAATCACAACGCGTGATACTCAGTTCCTTTCAAGTGTGAGATTACTAACCGTCTGTCTGTTGTCTAGTTTGAACTATGTTAAGAAGTACAATATTATGAATTGTATCGGTCTTATTTTTAAACCCATACATACCTTTTTGAGGAAAGAATTAACAATTAATATTTCTTTGAAATCAGAAAAACTTTCAATTTATAATACTGTAATAATTTTATAACCAAAATAAAGATATTCAGAATGTGCAGAATCAATTGAACTAAATTTACTGTCATACACTTTGTTTTAATCGTTACAAATAAAATAATTGGTATAAGACATTTACAAATGTAGGCTTTATATATAAATTTCACTGTATATATTATTTAGAAACTAGCCAAAGTACCCGTTCTTCGCACGGGTAAAAAAGGCTGAGAGGTGTAGGCTCTACAGATACATTTAAGTTATTGATAATTAATTCTTTATTGTTTACAAAATGACAAAACACGTGTCTAAGTATATATCTAAACATGACAAAGTAACATATGTCATATATTGGGAGAGGATAAGCACTAACGTAATAAAGGCAGGCATCGGGAGAAAATTAAAAATATACCATTCCACTATTTCGAACTAATAATTCACTAATTTCGATCCAGCAGTTTATGTGTAAAAATTAACTTTACTTCTTTTTCTTACCGAACTGTCAAAATGTAAAGTAAACGGATATTGACATTAAAAACTGTAAACATTGAATCCCAGGGTATTTACATCAACCATGTCTTCTGCTTCTCGAACTGTCAAATTTTAGTGTTCACAGCTGTTAATAATCAAGTAATTTTATGTTTTCATTTTCTAAAAATGTAAACATTGAAACTTAGGACGTTCACAAGGCGTAGCCCGAAAGGATTTTAAGGAAATGAGTATGCCTATGTGTTGCATGAGTTTAAGATCTGTCTTTGAGTAAAATTTCAAACTGTTTGGTTCAGTATTTTTTGCGTTCACTTGCCACAACAAACACACAAACCCACAAACAAACATACAGAAACCACCTCTTCTTTATAATATTATAGATTATTAATGTGGCCACAAACCTCTTTGTCGTAAGTTAAATTTAAATTTTTAGCTAAGTGCGAAAAGAGTCTTATACAAGTGAATAACAAAATATTATTAAAACCTAAAAATTCTAAATACAAATACTGGAGGGAGAATAAAAATACAATGAAGAGATGAAATCATCTGTAACAATTAATTGTACAATATGTTATGTTGTTTATAATACAAGGTGTATATCTTACATCTCCTGATTAAGGTGATTCCGGGGTGAGGGAGGGACTTTAAGGGATAACAGTGATAATTTGTGGGATTAAACAATGAGGCAGGGAGAAAAGGGAGAATTTTTGGGATGAAACCGAGGTTGCCAAAAGACCACGGTCGAGGGATAATTAGGGATCCGACCCTGGGTGGGGCTGGGTGGTTGCCAAAAATCCGTTTCCCGGCGAATTTTGGGTTTTTTAATCGTCGATACTACTATTGATTCTTAACGGTACGATAACGAGTATCGAAACTAAACTATAATCTATATTGTAGATTGTTCTTTATTTCCGACAAAGCCGTGAATCAAGAAACCTCGACCATAACTTATTGCACACTTCGATCAGTACCATTGCTCATCCGATGGTAAAGGCCGACTTGGCGCTAAATTAATACCGCGGGGAGAGGTGACCCCGTGCCGAATGGCTTCCTCTTGAGGTGGGGAGGGGCCGTGAACCGAACCTAGACCCCCGCCCACAAGGATGCCCAAATGCCATGTGTCGAGGCTAGCCGGGTATTGTCAGAGACGTCTCTGTCCCTGTCGTCCGACCTGGATAACAAGTGCGCAAGTGTGTAACGCACGTCACTGAATATGATACATACATAATGTTCGTCAATCTCAAAATAACTTAACATAAAATTTAAAGTAAAGTAAAATAAATAAACGGTACCAGTGGACTGACACATACTTTCTCCCTCAAGTAAATTTAAAAAAGACAATCTGTAATAAAACTATCATGTTCTACAAAGTAATTCTAAATATCATTTAATAAATCATTGTTCAAATTGTATGGGGGAACCTCCCCCCCCCCCGGTAATACCAAGCTTTTTTGAGCTGGTTTTGTTCGGTGATTTGACCTTACACTTCATACCAAGTTTTATGGAAAACGGGGGGAAAGTAAGGAAGAAATTGATTTTTTTTATATTTTCCATAAGAATAACATTGGGTGCTTTCAGACAACGTACTGCGTTTATGTGGACAGTAAATTTAACTTTTCTCTGGAACCGTTAGTCGTAGACATATAATTCAAAATGCTAATTAGTTTAGCTTTTTAAGCTGGTTTCAATGGTACCAGTCAAGTTATACTTTACTTTTATTATTTTCGCTGAAAATTTAAAAATTAGATTTTTTTGACATTTAAAAGCCCATAACTTTTGAACCGTCTTTTTTACAGACATGCGGGTGGTGTCAAATTGTTTAGTGCTCTGTGCACTATAAACTATCAAATTTTAATCAAAATCGTTAGAGCCGTTTTTGAGAAAAATTGGATTTTTCACGTTTTTTAAGGGTTTTTAGGGGTGAACTACCCTTAAAAATTAAAAATTCAAAAAAGGAAAAAACGCCTGGAGATACGGTGACTATATATATACATGCCAAATTTCATCTAAATCGGACAAACGGGGTAGGCTGAGGCACTGTACACTTCCAGACACACACACACACTTATGATATAAAATTAATCGTTTATATGAAAATAAATTGACCTTCAACGTTCAAACTATTTGGTGTAATCCAAATGGTCTCTAAATGATTGGATTTTAGCTATTAATTTTCTTCGTCAAATATATTTTGTCATAGGATAATATTGCACCAGGATTTTGTTTTTTATTACACCCGAGATGTATTTGGAACGTCCATAAGACACTGAGGATATGAGTGAGGAAAGGTAAAAAATCCCATTTCGAACCCAGTAGTTCCTTAAGCCACTGTTAAAATTGAAGGTAACAATGCCAGTAATCGCTATGAAGATATTTTATAGAAACGTCTCTATAACGTCAGGCCTATTTGCTTTAAATATTTTAGTATCTAACTACTTAACACTGAAAGGTCTTGTCTTTATTGACAAAATAGAAATAAGTAGGATGATGCATGGCTGTGTTTAGATAATGCGTTATCTAAGTTTAATAGCACATAATTTCGGCACTACTGGGAAATCACAAAAAATCTACAAGGTACGATCAGAAATTTAAAGATATTAATTTTAATTTAATTTAATTAAAGAGAGTCCAATTGAAAAATTTTTGTTTTGTTATACTGTACTGGTAATCATGTCCCTGAAGTAAGATAAACATTTCAGCTGTTTTCATTGTTGACATGCCGGTGATAGCTACTAAGGTTAAAAGTGTTTTATAAGCTCAGTGATTCTTATATGTTATATGAAATGGATCAAAGTTATATCAAATTTGGTATTAAAATTGAACAAAATACAGTACATAAAATTCAGTGCAAAGACTTAAGGTGAAACTGTTCTGAGGAAATCCAGAATTTGAAGAATTAACTGTTTTCCAAGGATTACAACCAAATATTGAAGTATTTTTTGTCTGTAAAAGTCAGAACGTACAACAGCATAAGTACATTTTTCTATACACTAGCATACCTTGTTTACTGTGCGTTTCTGATATACAATTACGTTCTAAAACAGGATTCTTCTAAATCTTTTTTTACGCCAGCGCGACTGGAGTAGAACAGGCCGGGTTCTAGTCTAAGGATGTAAACCCAGTTCTCGCTTGCTAATAAACAATGTTGTCCAGGACCATTCTGAAAATCCCGATAATATGAACCATAGGCATCCGGACTCTCTCCGGCGCGAAGGGGGAGGGGGGAGTGATACCCAGCGGGCCACCGCGGCCACCGCTCAGTACACGTTCAAACGCAGGTGCGTCAAGACAGTTAAGTGAAGATGGTTGCGAATACGATGATCTGCAGTGTGTGCCTGGTGGTGGCACTGGCACTGCCGGGGGCGCAGCCCTCCGCCATACCCATGTGGGAGTTCCTCTCCAGGGGAGAAAAGGTACACCTTTTTGAAAGTTATTCTAGTTTGTATCTAATGTCTATCTTTATATATATTCAACCACAAAATCCAAAATAGCAAAGTTAGGAATGATATAACAATAATTTATACCATCATTGTAAACGTACAATTGTTTTTTTACTACCGGTGGATAAATGTGTAAGAAAACTGTAATAGGTATAATAGTAACCAATGTCTTGTTCCTGGTGGAGAGTAGCCCTTCCGGAATTTACTTAATGAGTTAAAAACCATAAACGTAACTCAGAAAGGCCGTTGAATGGAATGCAGGAATGCAACCACAGATATGGCGATTGCCATCAGGTGTAGTTTTTTCTTTCACACTCGTTAAAACCGATAATTTGATTTTTCTGTTTGCTGTGGCAGACTTCTTCCATGTTTATGTTGATATAAGTTATTAGTTTCCTAATTTGTTAATTTCCTAGTTTGTTGATAGTAGGCTTAGAACAGTTATTTATCTAATTTTTATCTACGTATTATTCTTTTTACTTTATTCCCTTATACATAGTATATGGAGAAAGTATTGTTTTCGTAAAATTTTTGAATATGATTTGAGAGTGAATATATCCGTTTTGGGGTCCCCTGAATAAAAAAAGTGGGTTTCGACGTTATGTCTGTCCGTCCGCGTGTCAGTGTGTGTGTGTCTGTATGTGTACAGAGCCTCAGCCTACCTCATTGGTCCGATTTAGAAGAAATTTGGCATGTATGTATATATTCACCGTATCTCCAGGCGTTTTCTTTTCATTTTTTTGAATTTTTGATTTTTAAGAGTAGTTCACCCCTTAAAACCCTTAAAAACGTGAAAAATCAAAATTTCTCATTAACCGCTCTAACGATTTTGGTTAAAATTTGATAGGGCATAGTACACAGAGTACTAAACAATATGACACTACCAGCATTGTAACAATGACGGTTCAAAGGTTATGGGCAAAAGTAATGTACAACTCAACTATTACCATTGTAACCAGCTTAATAAACTAAACAAATTAGAATTTTGAATTATTTGTCTACGACCGACGGTTCCAGAGAAAAGTAAAATTTACTGTCCATGATAAACGCAGTACGTTGTCTGAAAGCGCCCAATGTTATTCTTATGGAGAAGATTTAAAAAATCTTTTTCTTCCTTATTTTCCAATCGTTTTCCATGAAACTTGGTATGAAGCGTAAGGTCAAATCACGCAACAAAACCAACTCAAAAACCTTGGCATTAACAGGGGGCGGGGGATTTCCCTCCATAAAATTCTAACAATTAATTTAACTTTGTTTCTCTTGTCGTTATTTTCAGAAATTAAATGATTATTCTTGAAACAATAGATTATTAAATGATATTTAGATAAATTTTGAAGAACATGATAGTTTTATTACAGTTTTACAGTGTACAGTTTTTTTAGTTTTATTTTTTAGATTGACTTACGGCAGAAAGTATGTGTCAGTCCATTGATACCGTTTGTTTGTCTGTTAAGCGAAAATGCTGATTAGCCATGTTTGGATTAGCTGGTTTAATTTTGAATGCAATGCATTGTAAATGCTACTTTATAATTTATAAAGCTTCACTACCAAGTAGTGATTACAAATGTTGTGATCCAAAATACTGTACTGATATCCCTTGTTTAAAATTCTTCATGAGTTCGACTGAACAAAATATTGTTTAAGAATAATAATAATCGTTGTTGCTGTTAGACAAAAACAAAATTTGCAGCAAATGTCAAAATATAAAAGTTATAAAACAGTAAAATAATTTGCACAGCCAAAAGATAGAAATACCCAGATCACCAAAAAAGAAAAAAGTCAAAAATTCAAGGAACTAGGTCTCAAACCGAAGTTTCCCTCTCCATGAACTCATCCAAGCATCTTAATTTAGATCTACATTTTGGTTCCAAATTTTCTGATCTGATATTTTCCGGGATTCTGTTCAATATGGAAACACCTGCCTATGAGGGAACGCGTTTCATGGCCGCCAATCTGTGCTGTGTCGCTCTGAATACGACATATTGTCCATAAAATCTGTTAATAATGAATAAAAGAGCCTGATGTTTTGAGTTGAAAGCAAAATGCTACTAGTATCGCGTAAAATGCTCAATATTACTTTTCAAGGGGCAGCGGAAAATTTCAAGCATTTGAAAACCCCTTGAATGTAGAGGATGAATTAAATAAGTTTCATTGTTATAGGTTTTCCCGTTTTTTTTTCTTTGAGAAGACGGCGTAAAATGCTCCTGGAGTGTCAAAGACAGACAGACATAAATTGAGACTTATTTCGGCATCTCTAACGCACGAAACGAAATAAAAAAAAAGAATAACTCTAAGAAATGTACAGACAACACTCGAATTTTATTTATAGGCCTATAGATAGGCCTAAACTAAAATCTTTAAGGAAAGAAATATAAAATTATTCGATTATGGTAGTAGATATTGGATACAACTGAGTGAGATTTTACTGTCAGTGTGGTTGACTAATAAACTGTTAAACTTAATCGGCGAATTTGTTTTAAAAAATTCAAAGAACAGTTAAATGGTCTATATCTTTTATGACGTCTACAAAAACACGTAGAAAATAGATTAACATTGAATGTGTTAAAATACACAGTAAAACGTGAGGTAACGAGAATACGTTACTGTGGAGCAAAACATTAGAACTACGTCTTGAAACATTGACTAAAGCATTTCAAATGTTCAGAGTGAAACAGCAACGACGTGAGTAATTATTTTTATGAGGATTTTTTATAAAAAGGTATTTTTAAGAGGTAAAAAATTGAAGGCGCTATCAGAAACCGAGCGAAGCTGTTTTTTGTACAATATTCGATTGGAGAAACAATCCTATTAAAGTACAACCATGTTTGCCATTTTACTGATTAATATTACCTTCTTGTATTAATCTTCATTATAATACACATTATATTAGTGTAGGAAAATTCTTTTGAGAAAGGAATTTATACTTTATTCAATGGAGATGTTTTTGTGTGGTTTTATAACACAATTTTTCATTGAGACTTCTTTTGCAATTACAAAATTAATAACTATTAAATTATTTTGTTTTTACGAAAAAAAGATACTCGAATAGTTAGATTTGTAGGTTTTCAAAACACAATATAAATTAAAACCAATATTAACGGTATGAGAACCTCTTTGTGTCGAAAAATAACGAAGGACGAAAACGAACATTCTAACCGAATTTGAATATTAAATATCCAAAAATAACAACTGGATGGATTTATAAATGTAAAAAAGTCGCAGGATCCTAACAAACCTGAAAATAAACATTTACTATGGTGGTAAATCTATCCGTGTACAGTGTACATGTCGCAAATTAAAATTAAACGTGTCAATATATCCCACGGAACAGCCCGCCAGATCAGGTAGAAGCGCCAGATTCCATATTCCTCCTACGTGACGCTCTTTTGCATTCTGGTCCTCCGGGCCGGATCGTAAACATGAGTCAGATCCTGGGAAGCCCCGGCGCGGTCCGCGGTTATTTTTAGTCTCCGGCGTAATGTGTTGCGTAAAGGACGCGTCCTTGCAGGTCCGTGGCGCGGGTGGACCATCTGCGTCAACGAAGCAGGTCCACCGGGTTTGGTAGACTTGGTCAGTTTTCCTTGAAGATCCTCGAGGCGGATGGTCACGATGACGTAGTTATTTTTAATAGCGTGGAACAATTTGGATGAGGAAAAGCTATTCACCTTGGTAAGGCAACTTATTTATCGACTGAATAAACAGTTCTTGTGGTTGTTATAGCATTTCTGGAATAAATTATCAATAAGAATAAATGAGAAAGATTTGTTGTAGCAATTTTGTTTACAATATAATCATGAGAAGGTATACTCTTAACAATGAGTAAATAAAAAAGAGTAAAACAATGAGTTTGTGATACCAATGGTACAACGAACATAAATGAAATGTGAATATCAATAGAAAATACTGACAAATCTTCTACACTATAAATAGTAATATACCAATTACAGTGTTGTTTCTTTTTAATGTGTAAGTAAGTGTGTAAGTTCTATGTTTTTTAGAAAATGTAGAGAAAGGATTGTGCTTGATTTTTTTCAGGAAAGACTTATATATTCATATATGTTTTGTCATTTTGTTAACTCGCAAAAATAAATTTCTATTATTATACCTAAACTTTAATAGTTTAGACGCCTTTCAACACTACGGACGATTTAATCCTGATAGTTTACACACAACAGTGCTACAACAGTCATTCTAATCCCTGGTTATTTAATTATTATCCCCTGTTTAAAAATCCTTAAATTTTGTAAATACGTTTTGATATATTCTTAGTACTGGTTAGTTACTTGAGGAATTTGAGATGCTGCGCGTAGTAAGGCTTACCAACAGGAAGCTACAAATATTTACTGAAATATAGAACGTGTTTCCAAAACACGATGTTATCACGATGTGTGTTTGTTATCAGCGCGGCGCGACGCATCGGTCGTCGACGTAATCAGAGCGGGATGGCGCGACGGCCAAGGTCACAGGCAAGGTCACAGATAACAAAGGTACCCTTCGACATCATCTCGGCGACGCCCAACCCACACCCATCTGACTATTTAGGAGTAATTGTCCTGAATTATTTTACAAATTAAAAACCGAGTTTTCCTTACAAACCAGGGAACATGCATAGATGGGTACAATGTGTTGTACCAAAGTACTTACGTTGATTAGGATTTCGTTGATGTTATTTTAGCTAACACGTTCGACCATTGTATAAATTGATTCGCAGAGTATAATTAATCAGTGGTTAAACTTTTTGAAACCTTTTTCACCTGTTTCGATTCTTTGACCTAGGCCCTACTCAAAATTACTCAAATTAACCTTTAATATTTAATATTTAGCTGTGTATATACTCAATGAAATTTTTCACAGATGAAACTTAAACACATAAAACAGTCCAAACACCGCAACCTTTTGTGGAGTTGAGCCTGTGACCTCGGGTGTAGGACTTTTGGCAACCTCGCCTATCCCATTCGTCATCGCAGGGGGTTATAAAAGTGTCACAACCCGTGGTCCGGACTTTTGGCAACCGCTGTTCTCCCTGATGGGGATTTCAGGGATTTCGTTCGTGCCGGGCGGGGTTGAGGGTGAGGGAGAAAGTGCGCTAGAGAAGGGCGGCGGGCGAAGACGCGAAGAATAACAAAGCACAACGCATGATACCCAATTCCTTTCAAGTGTGAGATTACTAACCGTCTAAGAACTGTCTGTTGTTAAGTTTGAACTATGTTTAGAGGTACAATATTATGAATTGTTTCGGTCTTATTTTTAAATCCATAAATAACTTCCTGAGGAAAGAATCAACGATTGATATTTCTTTGAAATCAGATAGACTTGTAACTTTCAATTTATAATACTGTAATAATATTATAACCAAAATAAAGACATTCATAATGTGCAGAATCAATTAAACAAAATATACTGTCATACACTTTGTTTTAATTTTTACAAATACAATTGGTATAAGATATTTTAAAAAGTAGGCTATATAAATTTCACACTGTATATATTATTAAAAAATTATTAATGTGGTCACAAACCTCTCTGTAATAAGTTAAATTTAAATTCTCAGCTAGGTGCAAAAAGAGTCCTATACAAGTGCATAACAAATTATAATTAAAACCTTAAAATTCAAAAATTCTAAATACAAATACTGGAGAGAGAATAAATACAACGAAGAGATGAAATCATCTGTTACAATTTTGTACAATACGTTATGTTGTTACAATACGAGGTGTATATCGACTGCCCCTTGCCGTCTCGCTCTAACATCTCCTGATTTCGGTGATTCCGGGGAGATGGAGGGACTTTAAGGGATAAGAGTGATAATTTGTGGGATTAAACAATGAGGCAGGGATTTTCATGGAGAAAAGGGAGAAATTTTGGGATGAAACTGAGGTTGCCAAAAGGCCGCGGTCGAGGGCTAATTAGGGTTCCGACCCTCGGTGGGGGCTGAGCGGTTGCCAAAAATCCGTTTCCCTGTGACCTCATGGCTAGAAGTAACGTTAACAATGAAGCTAGTCAAATTATCCTCAATTGTTCTAGTAAAGACGACACATAATCGTTTAGTGATAAAGAGGTCTTCTAAGAATCTATCACAATTTTGAAACCGTATATGAATGCGACCTTTTCCCTTCTGTGTGTGACACTTCACCATGTTTATCATGCTGAAATAGAGATTTTAGACTTTTATGACAGTTTTTATTTGTTGAAAGTAAAACTATTGTTCTAACAGAATCAACTCTGTTACATTATCGGTAGATATTCAAAACAAAATTAGATTACTACAGTAGATGCATCTCTTTGGGCTATTCAATGTGATAATCTTCCAGTCCCCTTCGCTCCTTCTTGTCTCTCTCGTGGTTTTAATTCCGACCATAACTAAAGATTAGTCAAAATCCAAATTGTTGGGAGGGGTGTATCTCTTACTCGTCCACGTGAGAGGGCAGTGTTAGCCCTGACTCTAGGCCGTGTATTCTCAAACTTAAGTCTTGAGCTTCCTGAAAATAAAGCCCAGGCTGTCCTTTGTAGTGAACTAACGCTGGGGTTTGTTGGGTTTGGGCATTGTATGGGCCAATCCTGAACCTGGATTGGTTTGTCGGCATCCTTAATAGTTAGGTAAACTGTGCATACCCTAATTTCCCATCCCTTATTACATGTGGTGAAACGATTTTCAAATCACAAAGAAGTACGTTCGTAAATTTTTAGGGAACTCCTAACCCTTCAAAATATAAATTAAACCTCAGAAACTTTAACCACTTCATGTCATTATGGCGTTGGTTATGAGAACGGTGTCATAGCATTGCAGTATCACCGTCCTTAAATGTCAAAATAGCGTAAATAAAGAGTTTCCAAATGAAATCTGAACCATGACATTTTACCTGAAGATAGCCATCGCCGCAACCCAGACCGATTGACTCGCTTCGCTAATCAGCAATTATTTCAATTTCGATACCAACAACCATCCTTCAAGTTTATCGATCTGTGAAACTCGTGATAGTAGAATTTTATGCACCGTTGAACTTTATCACGAATCATCTGTCGGGCCGGCCTACACTGATGACAACCTCCATGGTCTCGACAGGGGAGAAAGGCAGGGTAGGGAAGTGCAACTGAGGACAAGGTGATGTATATTTCACCAGCGACTTCTAAAAAATTTAGGTACTTTTTCAGAAGTCTGTAAATATGTGATAGCCAATAATTGTAACTGCCGGGAGAAATATATTTGAGAAATAAAGACAAGTTTTTCAAAATCTACTGAATTTCTTAACGATTTTTTTTGAATAGTCACATTCTGTAACCTTTAAATATACTTCATCTATAATGATTGTGTGATAGTATCGTTAATATATTATCATGTAAAGCCATATCAATATCGTATTGATCGTTGAGTGATGCCCATTTAATTATAAGTAGTGTTTTAAATTTATTGCAATTCAATAGAAATGAATACATAAAAAGAGTCGCAACTTCCCTGAAACTATATTTCTGGGGGTTTTAAAAATAATGCATTTTTACAACTTAGTACTCAAGCACAATAGGGTTGTGCTCTTTGATTTACACAAAATACGTTTTAGCATGAAACACTCCATATTGCAAACCACCAAATCACTGCTGCAGGTATAGAAAAATTATTTTAACATTGATACGTCTTAGCTCTATAGATCTTATTTTTACTTTCTCCCCTTATACATAGTATATGGAGAAAGTATTGTTTTTGTCAAAATTTTCGAATTTGAGTTGAGGGTGGATATATCCGTTTTGGGGTCCCCTGAATCCAAAAAAGTGGGTTTTGACGTGATGTCTGTCCGTCCGTGTGTGTGTGTGTGTGTCTGGATGTGTACAGTGCCACAGCCTACCCCGTTGGTCCGATTTAGATGAAATTTGGCATGTATATATATAGTCACCGTATCTCCAGGCGTTTTTTTTCATTTTTTTGAATTTTTGATTTTTAAGGGTAGTTCACCCCTAAAAACCCTTAAAAAACGTGAAAAATCCAATTTTCTCAAAAACGGCTCTAACGATTTTGATTAAAATTTGACAGTTTATAGTGTACAGAGTACTAAATAATTTGACACCACCCGCATATCTGTAAAAATGACGGTTCAAAAGTTATGGGCTTTTAAATGTCAAAAAAATCAAATTTTTAAATTTTCAGCGAAAACAATAAAAGTAAAGTATAACTTGACTGGTACCATTAAAACCAGCTTAAAAAACTAAACAAATTAGTATTTTGAATTATTTGTCTACGACTAACGGTTCCAGAGAAAAGTTAAATTTACTGTCCACGATAAACGCAGTACGTTGTCTGAAAGCGCCCAATGTTATTCTTATGGAGAATATAAAAAAATCAATTTCTTCCTTACTTTCCAACCGTTTTCCATGAAACTTGGTATGAAGTGTAAGGTCAAATCACCGAACAAAACCAGCTCAAAAAAGCTTGGTGTTACGGGGGGGGGGGGGGTTTCCCCCCCATACAATTTGAACAATTAATTTAACTTTGTCTCTCGTGTTTTTATTTTTAAAAATTGGATGATTATTTTTGAAACAATAAATTATTAAATGATATTTAGATTAACTTTGTAGAACATGATAGTTTTATTACAGATTGACTTTTTCAAATTTACTTAAGGGAGAAAGTATGTGTCAGTCCACTGGTACCGTTTATTTAAAGATATGGGAAACGGATTTTTGGCAACCGCCCAGCCCCCACCGAGGGTCGGAACCCTAATTAGCCCTCGACAGCGGCCTTTTGGCAACCTCAGTTTCATCCCAAAAATTCTCCCTTTTCTCTCTGAAAATCCCTGCCTCGTTATTTAATCCCACAATATATCACTCTTATCCCTTAAAGTCCCTCCCTCGCCCCGGAATGGCAGGCTATTCACGACTACGGGGAACCGGCTATGAATGAGCCAAGTCCTTTGAACTAATACCATTATTTCACAATGGACGTTACAGGATGTACGGCTAGATGGAATTGGATTTTCCAAGTAGAATGTTTGAAAGACAATGATACAAAAGACAAGACAACACCAACAAATATAGGTCAATATGGTGAACTGTTGAAGTGTTACGATATTGTCAACAGAAATTGTTTATACAAAGTCCTAAATAAACTTCATGTTCATGCAACTTCATTCATAAACTTCATATTCAAACTTATTTATATAGATTATAAATTGAAAGTTACAAGTCTTATCTGATTTCAAAGAAATATAAATCGTTAATTCTTTCCTCAAGAAGTTAAGTATGGGTTTAAAAATAAGACCAATACAATTCATAATATTGTACCTCTAAACATAGTTCAAACTTAACAACAGACAGTACTTAGACGGTTAGTAATCACACACTTGAAAGGAATTGGGTATCAGGCGTTGTGCTTTGTTATTCTTCGTCTGTCTTCGCCCGCCGCCTCCCCTCTCGCCCTTCTCTAGCGCGCTTTCTCCCTCACCCTCAACCCCGCCCGGCACGAACGAAATCCCGGAAATCCCCACCAGGGAGAACAGCGGTTGCCAAAAGTCCGCACCACGGGTTGTGACACTTTTATAGCCCTCTGCGATGACGAATAGGATGGGCGAGGTTGCCAAAAGTCCTACACCCTAAAGATATAGTTTGTCATTATTAAAGTTTGTCATCGGTTTGTCATTGTTAGTTATGTCGTGATAGTTTGTAATCTACAAAATATATGGGAGAATTGAAATTCTAATCAGATAGATTGCTGAACATTATAATGCACTTTGAAATTATGATTCGCACAATGTATTCAGGTACAAAACAACGTTATGACAATTCCTCATAGGAAGTGAGTGAAAAAACGCAGGTACTGCAGACTCCTGAACACTTTCTAAAAGTGCCACTATTTGATATAGACACAGTTTCTTGGAAGACTTCAAAAATGTCCAGGTGTTTAATGCCTTTTTATGTGGTAAAAATCCAGTCATATCAGACCGATTCAGTGTTTGGTTTTTAATTTGGTACCAAAATGATGCAGGCCTAATTTATTATTTTCAATTTAAAGTATTTAATTAAAATAAAAAATATCTCTGCTCACTTAATGTAATAATCATTACAATAGTTGCCTAAGTAGAAAACATTCCTAACAAACCCGACAAAAATCCACATGTAACCGCTGTTCACAGATTCAAATCTGTGATTACTTCATGAATTCAAAAATTGCCTTTATTGGAGATTTTCTAAGATCTCGTAAAGATTTTAAGCGCAGTGGCTTTAGTCGGATCAAGAGCTGTCACACCTGACTAGCCTATGTATCTTATATCGTCAAGGCACTTCGCTGTATTTAAGTGTATCGCCAGGATTGTAGGACCCAGATGACGAGTCGATTAAAAAAAGGATCGATTAAAAATATATCGGGAAACCCAACCTCTCCAGTGTCACTAAATTGTTCCGCATTCTGGTCCCGGCGGCCGGATCGTGGTCGTTGGCGCCTATGTAAGGAAGTCTGCGGTCTGAGGCTTCTAGATTTATTTTTAGCATGTAAAATTATCGCCCAAGGTCGCGTCCTTGCGGAGTGTCATCTTCACAGGAATGCGCTCCATGGAGATCCCCGCTGTAAATTTTCTGGACGACTGGTTACTGGTAATTTATTGGTACAAGGTTTATTGGACTGGTTAGAGCTGCGTCGTATTCTTGAGCTTGGGATCCTGTTTATTTACGAATTATTGCGATTATATAAATTCAAATAAGAGTCTTCCTATTTCGCGAAGGCCTCCAACACGCGGTCAGGGTTTTTTATAAATCAGCGCCAACTACATTTATACTCTAGGAAAAGTGGTCAGTACTACTTAAATTTTCGACGATCGAACCTATGGCTACTTGAGACGAAGTCCAAGATGCTACCCATTCGTGTAGCCAAATACCCCACACATTCAGAGAGTTTAAATACAGTAATCAAAATTATTAGTTAAATGTTTTGTAATTTAAATTAAACAATAATGGTGGTGGGTTAGTTGCTAGCGTGATGGATTCAAACCTGAGACAGCGAATAAATGCAGTTTGATAATGCGAATCAGTTTTTGTCCAGTCGGCTCAGCCTAATTCTCATCATAGCCTCTACCCCAATAATTATACTAATTGATACGCTTCACGCATAGATCTCGCTGGAAGGGGATATTATAATCTTTGAATTAATAATTTTCTTCTTCAACTAGAACCGGGGTGGTAAACTTCCTTGATCTGCAAACATCGCTTCCACCACGGCCAAGGCTCGCCCTACTTCTCGCGCGTCATCGCGTCCGTTACTCGACCGTAGCCGCCTGCAGCACACCTCGTGGCGATGCCATGAACTAACCTAACAGACTCATAATCCCGTTGACCATATTAGAACCTTAGCTTCATCTCCCTGTAAACAACTCAATTAAATTGTATAGAAAATGTTACGTTTTAAGACAGAACAACGGTAAACTAGATATTAGACTTATAAAGTTGAGTAGCAAAGCTAGTTATGCACGCCTTTCTGTAAAAAAATCCACAGCCACCGTGAAAAAAGCGATTCATAAGATCCACAGAAAAGAAAGTATGGTATACCATTTATAGTTTCTAGATATCAGGACGTAAAAAGCTAAGGAAGTTTTCTCAAAACCAACGACCCCCGAGTCTACTGAAAATAGGAAGGGGTGTAGGACTTTTGGCAAACTCGCCTATCCCATTCGTGATCGCAGAGGGCTATAAAAGTGTCACAACCCGTGGTGCGGACTTTTGGCAACCGCTGTTCTCCCTGGTGGGGATTTCCGGGATTTCGTTCGTGCCGGGCGGGGTTGAGGGTGAGGGAGAAAGCGCGCTAGAGAAGGGCGAGAGGGGAGGCGGCGGGCGAAGACAGACGAAGAATAACAAAGCACAACGCCTGATACCCAATTCCTTTCAAGTGTGTGATTACTAACCGTCTAAGTATTGTCTGTTGTTAAGTTTGAACTATGTTTAGCGGTACAATATTATGAATTGTATTGGTCTTATTTTTAAACCCATACTTAACTTCTTGAGGAAAGAATTAACGATTTATATTTCTTTGAAATCAGATAAGACTTGTAACCTTTAATTTATAATCTATATAAATAAGTTTGAATATGAAGTTTATGAATGAAGTTGCATGAACATGAAGTTTATTAATATTTAGGACTTGTATAAACAATTTCTGTTGACAATATCGTAACACTTCAACAGTTCACCATATTGACCTATATTTGTTGGTGTTATCTTGTCTTTTGTATCATTGTCTTTCAAACATTCTACTTGGAAAATCCAATACCATCCAGCCGTACATCCTGTAACGTCCATTGTGAAATAATGGTATTAGTTCAAAGAACTTGGCTCATTCATAGCCGGTTCCCCGTAGTCGTGAATAGCCTGCCATTCCGGGGTGAGGAAGGGACTTTAAGGGATAAGAGTGATATATTGTGGGATTAAATAACGAGGCAGGGATTTTCTGAGAGAAAAGGGAGAATTTTTGGGATGAAACTGAGGTTGCCAAAAGGCCGCTGTCGAGGGCTAATTAGGGTTCCGACCCTCGGTGGGGGCTGGGCGGTTGCCAAAGATCCGTTTCCCATAGGAAGGGTATAGCCCAGGAAGAGCTGGACGTTTTGTTCCAGTTATTAGCCCAAACCATCTCGCCCGGAGCATGCCAAGCAAGCACAGCTTCTCTTTGGCATCCCTGCAGGAGGACATACTTTTCCATCCGATCAAAATCAGGGTCAGACTGTATAGGTGTTCGGACTCAGAGAGGAGTCAAATCCCCTGGAGAAAAGTGGTGGAAACAAAATTATAGGAAAGTCCGTCACTCTACTAGTAAATAGCCAAAGATATATTAATTACTGAGCCAGTTTCTCACTCAATTACAGAAAAAAATCTACTTGGTTTCCAACTTCAACATGCATATTACGCTTTTAATGCTTCTTTTTGTAGCAGCAAGTAAAAATTGGCTCCAAGTCTTTTCTAAGATAGCTCATCATCATCCGTTTTTCAATCGTGGCTACGAAAATTGCATATTCTCTCAAAAAACAATAAAAAATTAATTACAGCTTTAATGGATGGGGTGTTTGAAAATATTTTAGCGAGAAATTCCCTTAACACCCAGGCTATTCGTTATGAAATGAACCACGTGTTTATTTATTTCTTTGCGGCTGTTGTCCGGATGTTTACGGCAGGACTTCATTCACAACTAGTGTGTTAGAGAGGCGGTGACACTGAATGCTGATGGTGCAAGCCGCAAGAAGCGAGAGAAAGCAGGTAGAAAGCCGGACTAGTGGCAGGATGCTAATATATGACTGACCTCGGTGTGAACCCGCCATAGAGTAACGTCAGAGTTACAGAATATAGAAGACACAGAGTAATTGCTATGTAACTGCCATAGTGTATGTACAGTCTTGTTTGTCGTGATGTCTGTGATCGAATTAAGGTCTGTTCAATGAAAATATATATTGGGCCTGGCTCATCTTAAGGGATATTAGAAACATACTTTAAGCAGAAGATGTAAGATACAACACAACACCAACAAAATGTTAAAATATACAATTTTTCGATAAAATACTTTACTAAAAAAACTTTTAGAATTATTATAACTATAATAGGTAGTTTATAATTACTAGTTACTAGTAATTATAAACTACCCCCTTAGCTTATTGAGAGCTAAGGGTAGCTCTCAATAAGCTACCCTTATTGAGAGCTCAATAAGGGTAGCTCCATTTCTATAGCACACATCTTTGTGAAGGTGTTTCTATTTTGTTGTTTATAATAATAACACCGTCCAACAATTTCAGGTAGTCATTTATTTATTTATAACTTTTATAACAGATTGATGACAGCTAATAATAACAATAATCCTTTATTTAAAAAAAATACATATTTACAGCAAGAAACAATGACCCGTATACTGGAAATTAGTTAAGACGATAAAAGTTAAGTTAAGCTAATTTAAGACAGCGTCCATCACTATGGTTAGATTCGATAGGGTATGTTAAGAAAGATACGGCTTTTGATCGCATTATTATGGTTCTGTTTTGTTATGTTATGGTCGTCATTTCAATAATCTAATCTAATTATGTTAACAATGTAAAGTAAACATAATGTGGTAGAGGCTAGAAAATTGTACTCATACTGTTTAATACATTTCATACTTTTACCCATTTTTTACAACCTACCCAGGTAGTTATTTTAAGCCAAGTATGAATGAGAAATGAAGTTGGTTGTAGCGCAATATTGTAGTCTTGTTACTGACTTAGGCTTACATGTTCCTTAGACAGAACTGTTGATTAACAGCCCAACAGTCAATGTCATATCTAAAGGACCTACAGTTTAACGTGGAGTTCGAACCACTGCCTCTGAATTATGAACTGGATTGTGATGATAATCTTCGAGGATTAACGTAGTATCGTAGTATATAATAGTGCTGACGTTAATTCACACAAGAGAACACTACAACCACCGACCAACGCTCACAATTATCGACAATTCGTGACCTTCAGGTAGCTGATAGTTCTACATAAAGTTTAGGAATACACTTATTCTTATAATAAACTTTTGTCAGCTTCTAACTCGTCCCAAGATTGGCAAATCCATTCTTGGTTCTTGTTGTAAAAGGTAATATAATTAACTAAACTATATGAAGTTTTATAGATAATAGTTTTATAGTTGACCGCTAGGTGACGTGTTTGTTTCTGTTTCAGATGAGTCACTTATTCAACATGTTCAGCAAACAGGTGGCTGATCATTGCGACTCGTCTACCATGCCAGGTGTGTTCCCTTTTCTTCCAGTCGTTTTATTACGTAACCTGAAAATGTTTACAGTTTTATTTCTCAATGTTCAATCTTGCGATGGTCTGATACTGGATTTTTGTCATTGAGGTTTAATAAAAATTTCAGTGGATGGCCTCTACTGTTCAATGTCCTGAAAGTTAATGCTAAAATTATGAATTTGTGAAAATTTGAAAACTGTGAATTTCAAAACTATCATTAAGAGCAGTGCTGAAATGCAATACTTGAAATGAGATTTGAACATCGGTATCAAAATGCAAACAAATAGTATTGTCTCGTACTAGTTTCTCGCTGATATACATCTTTCTTAAACGTTTGTTTTTATAGTTTTTACCGGTAATGGTATTTGAACTTAATAAAAATAAATAAGCAAATTATTATACATCACTGTAGGATCTATTTTTTTTAATTTCAAGTTCCACGATATTTATCGTCAAGTTCAATTTGTTCTCATAAACAAAATATGTTTAGATATGTAGGCCCTAATAGATGGTAAATTTACAAGAATAATTATGTAAAAACTAACTTAAGTGAAAAAAGGAACTATTAATTTAACGTGTGTTTACAAATTCAGGGTGGGGTCAGACGTAAATAAAACTGAAAGTTTAACTTTCTCTTGCAGCTATTCAGTAGAAATTTCCATGTCGACAACGGCATGAAAGATAATGACAAATAATAGAACTCCGTAAGACATTACGTACATTGAGAGGTTACACTATATTACAGTAAAGTTTTAAGTTCATTCGTAATATCGAATATAAAATGTTCAGGAAATTCATCGCACTTAAAACTAAGGCCACGTTTTTTCTAGATCAGAATTCAGTTACACTGTATTCATTTTCTTAAATTTTTATTTTGTGTATTTCTACGCCAGTGGCATTTTTAACGTTTTGATGGGGAACGGTCCAAACCCCGGTCTTGTTACTACCTAACGTCGACCTGTTGTTAGGAAGCATCATTAATTAGTAGCCCAATGACAAATGGCGACTGGGTCCAGATTCGACCCTTGCGGGATTCGATCCGGTGACCTTCAGTTTTGAAGGCGGGTATTATAACCACTACACCACCCAGCCAGTTAAATGGTGGTTAAGTTAATGGTTTTTGGAAAACTTAACTTAAAAATAATATAAATTGTGAGTTTACATTTTTAGAACAATAACACACCACCCCTATGAATGTTTACACAAGGAAGATGAACAAGATTCTTTATTAAACATAGATTGTGAAAACACTATATTCCGGTTTCGGAATATACGGTAGTGTTTTCGTATATATGTGTTCCTTCTACCTTCCTTCTACAAAAATTAAGTCTTTAATATGGCCTAAGCATAAAGTAGTATAAAGGACTTATCGTTAATAAAGATTTACATAAGGCTAATTTGGAAAGTTCGTGAAATTAAGATGATTTTATAGAAATTTATCTATTATCATCTCAATGTAAAATTAAATTTTTGAGAAAATACACGTTCATAAAAATATATTTGCTTTGGTGCGCATGTCTCATCCTTTAAATACTTGTAAATTCTACATCTAGAGCAGGAAACGATTTTATTCCATATTTTACGTAAAGTTTTGTTAGTTCTCTATGTTTATTATGTTAAAGTTTATAAATATAACTAAAAAATTAAAAATTGAAATCAATAATTGGTAGTGTGACTATAATAATTACTACGCTCAGGATAAAAATAAAGGTTATTGTAATACTTGTAATTAATTTTCTTTGAAAGATTAAATGTTTGTGTAATTTATCACCCTTAAAAATCATTATGCTGATGAAGGAAACGGAAATTCTAAATTCCTTACTGGACTCCGGAGAGAGGAACTTTTCCCGCCAAATTAGAGCCTTGCCGCCACTTTCTGCTAAACACTTTCACGTCTGTGGTTTCTGTCTTCGACCGAGACATTGACAGTGATTATAATGCTGCAGTTCACACGATCGTTGCAGATTGTTACTCTATGGCTCTGTAGTATTAATTACCTACCAGCTGGTTGCCCAAGGCAAGGTCCGCATTGGCGGAACAAGAGAGAATAAGAATGAGAAGAGTTAACTGTGACATATCTTGTCTTGGTCTTTTTGAATCCGACACCCCGGAAGACCTTACCCATAGTCTACGAATTTGTGTATTTGAACAAAAAACAGAATAACACTGTATATACCTGTTTTTAAACAAGTGATTGATACGAAAAATATGTAACCTCTATATGTATAAATGAATGAATGTAGGCCTATGTATGTAATTATGCGTTTCCAATCTACACATCCGATCGCTATGAAATTTTAGGAAGTTGCTCTATATGTACCCGGGAAGGTTTTAGGGGAAAAATTCGAAAACTCCTTAAGTGTCCATTTCATGGCGTTTTTTAATTATAATGTTAATCCTATTGGGAATAAGTTTATTTAATGGACATATTTAATGATCAATGATTTTTTTTGGATTCGCCTCTGCTCTTAAGATAGTTTTAAACTTATATTATTTACACTCCAAATTTAGTATTTCATATAAAAGCTGTATTACAGTTAGGCTTGGTTTGGGTTTAGGTTGCATGAGAAAATTGTGAATAAATCCACTAAGATTTATTTGTTTTGTGGGAATGTTATTAATATGTCCTCTGCGACCCAGAATATTTAATATTTTATAACGAAGCCGTAATGCGATTCGACTTCAGAACATGGCCAATCTTAAAGTTAATGTGTATTTACTTTTAGGCGTTACGAAGTTCGCCGGGTCAGCTAGTCCTTAACAAAAGTTTTGTCTGTTAATTAAATTATTTAGGAGTCATTTAGAGTTGAATAAATTTAATTATCTTATGTCTGTTTGTCAAATCAAAACATCCGTTTTAAGATGGCCTAATAATATCTTGAGAATCTTTTCTCCATTGCATTCTTAAATTAAAATACCGTATACTTTTAAACGTTTTTAAATTGAATAATATGATGAGATAGATTTTTATGTAGATGTTCACAACCGACTTTTTGACAAGAAGTATTTCTTGATTTTACAATTCAAACGCGCGTGTATTGGGACCTGAAATAGTTCATTTTTAATTCTAACACTAAAGATGTTTTGCTAAATTATGAGTCTCTGGAATCATTGATTAAGCGTCTGTAAAATTTAAAAATTTGGCTTTTAGCTTCCCATTAATCTTATAGTCTTCGCTTAGTTCTCAATAAAACTTTTTTAGGTTAAGTGGCAAAATAGGCTACATTAATGGATTCGTCCTAATGATCATAATATCGAGTAAAACCTATGATTCAATGTGAAACGTGACACACCATTGTTGAAAACAGCTGACTTAAAGAGGCATTGTCATCGCATATGCGGAAACTTGGACGTAATGGCGGTCGGCACGACACGTCGATTAAACAGAAAATTTAATATTTATGCGGTATCCACAAGATTATCTGGTAACCTAGACCTTGAAACTTGCGGCAAACGAGTAGGCCGTTAATACGAGTGGTTTTTATTCCTTCTTATGTAAACACATTTTCTCTCTATAGTTTGATACATAGGTCAAGCATTTTATAGAATTATTAACTTTTTATAGTACACAGGATGTCCTATGATCTGAAATGAACTCTTATTGCAACTGTATTCCTATAATATCTCTTTTTAGTTTATATTAACCCATTTTTGTATGAACAAATTCTTCGCGATGTTTGAAATTGTAATACAGTTTATTTTACAATATTAATTTTGAGTATGGGTATTATGTAGTTATTTCATAGCCTAATAAGTTACAATACTTAAATATTTAAAAGTAAATTAATTGAGATACCAGATCGGATTAAGTTCTTTAAAAAAATTAGAAGACATGCCTATGAAATATTTTCAAAGATCGTACCGAAATGTAAATTAAACCTATTTAATAACCTTAGTTATTCAATATAAAATAAATAGATAATACTTTTTGAGACGCTTCTATAAAATTAAAATAACACAAAATACTCTAGTAAAATATTAATAAGGTATGATTAATGATTTTTTTTAATCTTTTAGTTTTTACCAACCGAACATATTCGCTGAACATTGTGCGGTTATGATTTGGAACACACCTCGGAACATTTTGAGCGTCGTGATGGTAGTAGGCTTAATGGTGGAAAACAGTTGTTTGCTGTAAACGTTCGCTTCTTCTCCGAACATTTTAGTTTGAAGACAAATCATTGATGTATCTGTCCGTGGGCTGTTGAAAATGTTTGTCAGACATATTTGATGAACCAAAAATGTGGAATGTTTCTTCTTGTTCGACTGGTGGAGACGCGGCTTTATGTAACATATTTACTTGTCATAGTTTAGAGCTAATTGTTTTTATTGCTTTGTTCATATTGGGTTATGAACTAATGAACTCAACCTATGGCTATAGATTTAATTTGTCAATACAAAAGTTACTTGTTAAAGTTAAACACGCTGCATATCGTGAAACCTAAGTAAATAAACGCGCAAGTAATGGGAAATGTCCCCAAAATCTCTCAAACTGCAACAGTATTCGCGTATTAGCTTTTACATATACTGTAGGCCAGACCTTCGTCAATATAAATCATTAAAATGATTTCTTTAACAATGTTCATGCTTTAACAAAGCATGAATCTTATAAAATCTGTCTAATAAGAAAACAATTTTAAAATTTGATTCTATTAACAGTACAAAATTGACTTGATTACAAGTAAGAAGTAGCTTTTGAGCGTGAACAAGATTTTATACTTATACTTTTAACTGAAATGGCGACCTACCCAGGAGGTATTTTAAGCCAAGTATGAATGAGGAATGAATGTAGGATGATTGTGGCGCGATCTTGTAGTCTTGTTACTGACTAAGGCTGACATGTTCCTTAGACAGGACTGTTAATTGATAGCCCAACAGCCGATGGCAACTAATGGACCTACAGTTTAACGTGGAATCCGAACCACGGCCTCTGAATTACGAATTGGTCTAATTATGAGGATGGTCTTTGTGGATTGATGTAGTATTCAATAGTGCGGGCGTTAATCCACACAGAGAACACTACATCCACCAACCATCTCTCGCAACTATCCACAATTCGTGACCTCCAAGTAGCTGGATTACAGGATTTCGCCACCGTCCCAGTCTGAAATGGATTCTTCTCACAATTTCATTCACGTAAGCTTTTAGTTCCTTTTAGCTTAAATATATTACCTCTAAAATTTGACTGAAAACTAAAAAAGAGTTTGGGAAACGCAAGAAGCGGATCGTAGCCTATATCACCGCGCTTATCGTACACTGTTTGTCCTGTCCAGATTGCAACAAGGTGCTGATGATGTACGGGTTGTCCAACCTGGCTAAGATGGAGGACGACAAGCTGGACTCCATGGACCCCTACCAGCGCGGCGCCATGGACATCAGTGAGTATACCTACTATAGATGGGCTAAACGAGTACATTGAAATACTGATTACTTCCGGTACTGGTACTCTCGAGTATCAGATACTTTTGATGATTACTTTGTACTCATGATTACTCACCACGGCTGACGATATTTGGTACATCTGCTACACTGTACCCGTATTGATACCACTAGCAGTACTTATTATAGTTTATATACAAAATGATTACTTATCTATTCTTAAACGGTTTATTATCATAAATATATCACTTAATTAAAATAATTTTCATACAAAAGTGGATTTTATTTTTACTAACAATTACTTATGGACAGAATATTAAACTCAAATTAAAATATCTCATACGTATTATATCAAATAAAAATTGTTTAGTTAAAATAACTAATTATATTGGGACATAACCTCAAATATCCCTAAGTCATCGTAAAAAACAATTAATTATGAATGGAAACTAACCAGTTGTTTCGTCAGGATCGCCTGTAAAGTAAACGCCTAAGCAAACGATCCAGTGGAATCAGATACTGTGTTGTTAAAAGTACTCAGTTCAGTTTACACGAGTACAGAGTACAGATACTCGAGACGAGTCCCGGGACTGGATTTAGAGGTTCGGCGGTACATGTACTCAAACAGTAGGAGTTGAGTACGCGAGTACTTTTGTATCAGATACACGCGGGACTGCAGTATCTATTGCAAAGTATCAGATACTGCAGTCCCGACTCACCTCTAATGCCTACTGTATAGCCCACTAGCGTCCTCCTAACAAACATTCTAAGCAGTTTTACATGTCACACGTTTTCCATATTTTTTTATTACGACTTTGGTCGTTTACGTAGATGAATCTGCACGACGAAAGCAACTAACCCGCGGGTTCATTTTAAGTTTCTACAAAACATGTAGTTTGTAATATATCGGCTTGAAACTGTGAGTAGCTGTTGTTTGGGGTGTTAGTAGTCGAGGGGATATGGTGGTGGAGATTAAGTAAGTCTGTCTTCAGTCTTCAGTCTGTCTCGCACTTTAGTTTCGTGACGAGTTACAGTGCAGTAAGCACATTTGTACAACTAAAGAAGTCATTATGTAGTAATAAATTATGTGTTTTGTATATTTATTATTTTGTTATTAACAAGATGTCTTTTTAATAGCGTCCTGTGTTTCAAACATTTATAACAAAGTCTATAGATTGAGAGTTTTAATTGTTTTTACTGTGTAACTAGTTATTTTTAGTTTTTCATATAGTTAAAGGTTAGAAAAATAGTAAAACAAAAGTGGTATTATATAATTTGTTCGAAATCCACCATCCGCCAACAGCGGGTTAATTGTTTTTTTTTTAATTTTCATGGAAAAAATAAAATTCTCTACCTTACACTAAAGAAACTTATGAAAGTATTTGAATCAATGCTTTGAGAAATGTGTGACTCCGATGTCCTTGTAAAATTCGTGTTTTTATCTGAGGTTTAGATTTCGATTTAGTTTTTTTAATCTTTTAATAATATGGAATTTTAATAAACACCGTTATATATAATTTAGACCGGTAACTTACACCGAATTTTTGTACTCGGTTTCATGTGTATGAATGGATGATGTTTATTAAAAAAAATGAAAAACCTCCCAATAAATGTAGGTTAAGTGGAGTAATGTAGATTTTAATTAGGGTCACTTGATAACGGGAGGAGTTTCCTTAACTCCCGAAATGTAGTGTAGTTAAACACTTGAAGCGGAAGAAAAGTTAAAATAATTACAAATCCTCCGCTATTTCTTAAAGTGAAGTAAATAAAAACATTGTTGTATCTTCTGTCAGACCAAACCAAAACAACTTATTCAGGTTGTTTTTATTTTCATTGAACAGTTCGTCGGATTTCATCTGAGCCCTGAGATGCGCAAGAGGGGAGGTAATGTAACCGCGTAGGGTTACTTAAGTTTATATTTATACTTATTTTATTACTTTGTCAGCCTGTAAGTAAACAACACATTAGCCGTTTCTCCCAACCACCATATTTGCGTCGTAGTCTACTTCGCACCCAAAACTCAGGGCTCACATGAAACCTGAAGAACTGTAACATTCTTAAACATTGATGTTTTATTTTGAGATTAGTTTGAAAGAAATTTTTTATAGAATAGTTATAATTAATTTGGGTTAATTTTACAGAAAACGTTATGAAGAATAGTTAAATTTAGTTTTGTTTATTTTTTACAAATGTTTAGTGTAAAATTGTTTTTTTTAACCAAGCAAATCTCGGTCTCCGTGAACTATGTAATTAAACAAGAGTGATATTGACTAACTGTGTACCGGTAGCTGTGATTGTTTATCTAATGAGGATTGTTCCTGTTGACAGTCTGGGACCATATGATGAAGGGAGAACATGACCGTGACCACGGCCACGCCGGCGGCCAGCCTCTCGACAACGGTAGGTCTAACTATCGTAGGGATATGAGGCCCTTGCAAGTCATGTCTTCGATATACCCTGTAGCAGCATCAGGAATTACATGTGACCACACAAACCATTGATAGGCCTTAAGGCGGTGCGAGCGGCGTTAGGGACAACTTAAATCCGCTAGGTCGGCGCTAGCGTCGCTTATTCGTTACGCATATGTGATTGTTTCTTGCAAGGTTCTTGAGTGACTGGTTTAAAATAACAATTCGGTTTTTTTGTATATTGTTAAACATTTTTAGAACTTCAAAATTACATATTTTATAAGATTATCGGATGAAAAATGTGGCGTTAAAAATTCATTTTCAGTAGTCTGTGGATTTTTTTCTTATTTCAAAACTTCACATAGGTTACGTGAAAAAGGTCTTATTCATCCACGTTCCCAAAATTTCAGCTCAGAAACATATGCAGTTTTTCCACACTCCTACCAAAAACTCAAAATTTCAGAATTATTTACCCTGTAACCCAAAAAGTTTCCACTAAAAACTTGAAAAAATGTGCCAAACCATGTTTATGATACAATCAACAAATAAACGATAAAATTGTGAATTTTTAAGATAGTAGATTTTTTGCTCGTACCACCTTAAGGAACTTATGTAAATATATTTTATCCTCCATAAAAACAAAAACATTAATGTAAACTTAAGTTTTCAAGAAGGCGCAAGGTCTTGTTTTAAGTAACTCTGCTTCAAATATTTTATAAAAAAATATTCAGTAAGTTTTCAAATTTTTTTTACAAAATTTATATAATTTATATCATTGATTATGAAAGTTGAAATAAGAACTGAAGTAAAATGTTAAAATAAACATTACATTGTATTTTCCGTAACTGAGGGATTCACTGTTGAATTAAAATACTTTCTCGAAAAGTAAACTTGTATATCCTTCACTAAAATATTTATAATGTCACAATCAGGCATTATTTAAGGAATGAAGTTATATTAAGGTGGGTTGGAGTATTTAATTATAACTAAACCCTGCCTTAGAGAAATTAAATTTGCATTTATTTGGGACTTGATTTCATAATTGACTAAGTATCCTTTAGTGAATAAGATTTGATTGCTTTAAACTAATGAAGGCATAAAGTACTATTAAGATTGCAATTTTTAATTTTATTAATATAGTCAAAGGTATTGCGTGATTTAGAACATTTACCATCTTTATTCTTCAATAGGAGAGTTTCTTAAGAGTTTCTTATTGACATAATAAATGCTGCATGTGCAGTAATTAGTTACAGAAATACAAGGTTGTCCAACTCTGTTACAGAACCAGTAACCAGTGACAACCAGTTGGGATCTGCCTCCAGTAATGTGGAGCAGTATGCTGCAGCGGGACCTGCCCCCGCCATGATGGGGCCTATGGTCGTCCGCGTCTACCCAGACGGTCGACCTGTGCCAGACGATGCCCTCCGACCCTTGCCCAAGGATGAGGATCAAGAGGAGTTCCTTGCCATGAGGTCGAAGCCCGTCCCCAGCATGGTGGAACTGATGAGGTCGACGACACTGAGAAGGGCAACTACAAAGTCATAGGGATTTTGAAGCTCCTCCTGAATATTAAGAGCCAGTACAATGTGTTTTCAGTTGGAAGAGTGTATACGACATTTTGTATTGAGGGATGCTAAATGAACAAAGGTGAAAATCAATGAACGCAAGAAATGTAAATCCTGTAGAGTGAAATTTTGAGAGCTAAGCTGTAAAATTTGGCACGTCTCACAGATATAATTTATTAACTTATTTATTGTAAAAGAACCATGACTGCGAAATACATTAATTTATTATGTAATCATAATCTTCATTCAAACCAGTCAGTTATCCAGCAAAATACTTACTGTTTTGTATGTAAAAATAATACCTTATTTATAAAACACAAGTTCATATTTGTATTTATTGTAAGTTAATTCTTTGTATTATTTATTTTAAGTTATTTAATTAAGTGTATTATTTATGTAAGATTGAAGCTATACAATAATGAGTTAATACAACTTTTTCTATTTATCACATCAATTTACTATTTTGTACATTAATTTTTATGAGTTGCCTAAAATGCACGTTACCGTACAATCAGATTATAATTTTATCAAATTAATAAAAATAGTTTTATAAAATTTGTTAAATATTATGTACTAAAGTAAAAGTTTGTAGACATAAAAATCAAATTCAAATAAATACAGTTTTGATCTAATTCATTCTGTTGTCAACGATTCAATGTGATATGTATGTACTATAAAGCTTGTAAGCAATCTGTTAGAATATAGTTTTGTACTATTTATTTTCATAATATTATGAATAAATTATTATCACTATTAAAAATTGTCATCCTTTCTATTATTACTTTATAATTCTTACTATTTACTATCATTTTGGTTGTTTCTAAGAAGTTTATAAAATTTAGGCCTGAAATCAGTTAAGTGGTAGGTCTATGGGAATTATAAAATTTAGGCCTGAAATCAGTAAAGTGGTAGGTCTATGGGAATGAAAGATGGTAATAAGTCTATTATAAAAGTGAATACTACCCAACAAAGATTTCAAAATTTATGGAAATTTTTCAGCCTAAAATATATTCTTAGATGTAGTTAAACACTATCACTAATACTTCATCATCTACTTGGGTTAAAGCAGTTTATTTATGTTTTCAAAGTAAAATAGATAGGCCTATGTGTTATTTTGATACATGACTATTAATAGGTTTCAATACCTTTCATCATCAATTCTTCTTAATAGGCAGGCGAGGTCTCAGTGAACTGAAAAATGTTTTCTCTAATAATTTGAGTAATAAATAGTAAATTAAGGACATTCCAAGTCCTGTTTAACAGTAATGTTAACTTTACATCACATATCTGTAGAACCAGACTACATAGATACCTGAAATTTTTTTATTTTAAACATCGATTTACTTTATAGTTTTGTAGATGTAATTGTATATTTTTGTTAAAAATTAGTATTTTTTATTGAATTTGAAAAATATTATGTTTTAAAAGCTAAAAAATTTTTTGCATTTACAATTTTCTTTATTGTGAAGGGATTGTAATGAAACTCTTAGAGGTTCTAGAAACGCACACTGTTAATATACCATAAAAATAGCATAGTTTTATGTCTGAGGTATGTGGCAACAAACTTGAAAAAACAAAATATACAGAAAATTGCAATAAGATAATATAGTTCTGGAACTCCTTACGGGTTTATCTATTGGGAGTTGGAGGACATTTTAAATTGCAGAATAAAGCCAAATTTGGGAACAAATTGTAGGTCTAATTAATTGGAATACAAATAGGCCAACTGGAACTCGATATCAAGATATTACTCCAAATACGAAATGGCTGCGATTTTAAATCTCGCAAGATCCATCTAAAATAAGGTTACAGATGTTACATATTTATATTTTTTTGACATGGATAAGTCTTAGCTTTAAGGGGGGGTTTCAGTGACTTCGTACTATTATATTATTATTTGTTACATATCATTGGAAAGAGGAAATTCTGAAGAACGAGAATATAGCAAAAGCTTGAAAACACAAACAATATTTAACAAATCTAATGTTTAAAAAGTAGTCATTAACTTTTCTCCAGACACCTTTTAACACTCCGGTACTCGCATGGAGTGCGGTGGCACTCCAGTCATATTCTTTTGTTCATAAACCCCAGTTGCAGCAGGTGTGCTGCCAATTTTTTGAGCACGTATTATTGGCTGATGTGACCTTACGCTAATCACCAAATTTCATTAAACAGTTTATAAATAAGAAGAATACTGTTTTTTTAGTATTCTCCATAACAATATCTAGAGGTGCTTTCAGAGGATGTACTGTATTTACCTTGGACAGTATATATTTATTTTCTCTAGAACCATTAGCAGTAAACTAATAATTCAAAATACAAGTTTTTAGTTTTTTGAGCTGGTTTTAATAGTGATACAGTAAAGCTAAAAAATTTTATAAATTTATTGTTTTAAGAGTGTTTTCACTCTTTTTCAGTCAAGTTTACATACATGCAGGTGGTATCTTATTATTTGTGACCCCCAGCATTTATAGCATGAAATCAAAATCCTTTGAGCCAATTTTTGGGCCATATGTTGATTTTTAATGTTTGTAAAGGGTTTTAGGGGTGAACTACCATTAAAAATAAAAAATCAAGAAATTTATAAAGTAGTCTTGGGTTATTTATTGTCAAAGTCCCCCCTTGTACCAACTTTCACAAAAATCGAACCATCTATGTGGTCTATGAGGGATGTAACACAGACACCAGTTCGAAACCACTTTTTGGTTTCATGGAGCTTCTGAATGGATATTTTCACTCCTAGCTCAGATTAAAAATTTTTTATCACAACAATACTTTCTCCATATATAGAGTAAGGAAGAAAAATAAAGTGTACGAATAAACGTATGCTGAATTTGTATTCTCTTCAAAGTAATTACTTATCAGCTCTTTCACAGTTTTACTTACTCTTGTTAAAAACTACTAAATGTGGGCATTGTTTGCTGTCATTCTCATGCATTAATTATTAAATTACCGTATATCAATACTCAGAGGGTATTAGCTCAATTTAATGTGTTATTGGTATTTAGTGATCCAAGGCAGTAGGTGTATTGAGTCAGTGTAACTTTAGCACTTAAGTGTTTTTAATTTTATATAAGTGATTTAAATGCTTTTTTTATATATTCTTAGTTGTGAGCCAGCACAGGATACGATACACAATACACATATTAACAATGTTCTTTTTAACTAACTTCAATCAAGATTGTGTCTCTGTCGTGTAATTTTACAGTTTAGGATAAATATGTTTGAAAAAAGTATTTGGTATATGGATTAATGTTTACACTGACATTAGTAAATTGAATTAAAATTTATGCCATAATTTAAGTAATACTTTTTGTTACTTTTCCATAACTTTTTATAAGAATAGGTATTCTTTTCCTTGATATAAAATACTTTTTAAGAGAAAATAGGTATAGAATGTAATTATACCCATCAACCTTTCTTCTGATTTTGATAAATTTATCACTTTCCTTGTGATTATTTACCTTAGGATGCCCAACAGTCTGAGCTGAAATTGGTGTTTATGCATAAAGAACAAATTGATCAGTAGGTGCTGTAGAAGTTTTGAAACAGTAATTACATGTTGCAGTTTGGGAAATGACAGTTTTGAATGTTGTGTATGATTGTATATCACAATGGTGATTCAAACCAATACTTACGGAAGGTCATTTCATAAAACCACTACTTTACAACACATTGATGATACTTTACATTCATTCTTGGTCTCACAGGAACAGTAAGTGGTAGGACTTGAACCGCTCCTGTTATCGTATATAGCCCGGTAACGTGTTCTCAAATAGATTTGTTCACAATTATAATGAATAGAATCCGAGAATATTATGCTAGAAAAAAAGTGAAAATTGTTAGATATAAGGATGAAATCAATACAAAAAAATTCATGACAAAATACTTTGTGTTTGCTGGTGTCTGGAAGTCGGAGGATAACCACACTTTCAACATGTCAGTAGCAATGATCAACCTGACTGTGCTCATCATGGCTTTCCTCAGCATTTCTTACATGTTCATTTTAAAGTACGATGACATTGACATCAATACTGAAATCCTCCTGCATACGGTGGAGATTTTCCACACCATCTGCGTCCAGATAATGTTTATACGGAAGAAGAAGGATATCGCTCGCCTCTCGGAGGTGTTCAGTATCACACTGGACCAGATGAACTTGCCTGTCTGCATCCAGGACAGATGTGCGACAATCCTCGAAAAGGAATGGAAATCATTCTTGAGAGTGATGAAGTTATCTTTTGCGTCAATCACCATTGTATATGCGAGTGTCATCTTTGACTCAAACGCTCTTGGATTTCAAGGTACTAGAAAACTCTTGTACCCATCTTGGTTTCCGTTTGCCACTGATGTGGATAAGCACACCACGCTTTATTATTTGGCTGTTTCATTTGAAATTTTGATTTACATTGAATTGCTCTTCGTCGACCTGGCCGCAGTTGGTTTGTGGTATGGAACCATTAACATGGTTGGAGGGATCTTGGAGATTCTTGGGCTTACTTTTCAGTCAATGAGTGATGAAATGCCATCGTTTGTCTCAAATGACGGGTACGAGCTGAAATCTAGAATGCAGAATAGCATTGATCTTCACAATTTTGCAATTGAGTAAGTATGTTTTTAAAATGTAAAACCAGTCAAATTGAATAAAAATGTTATCAACTTCAGGATGTTTCAAATTTTTCTACAATTTGTTTAAAATTACAAACTCTCAAACTTTGCAATCTCTGAATCACTAAGACAAGATCTTTGATGAATACTTGAATATAACAATATAAGTAGACTGCTACATATACTTTTCCCATAGGTAAATTTCAAAACTAAACCTTTTATAAAAATAACTTTAAATATTTGGTTAAAGGTAATTTAAAAACTTATTGCTTATTTGCTTTAAGTTGTTTTACTAACATAATAATTTACACTGTAATAAATAGTGGAAACTATAAATTGCAAATTGGATTACTGACTTGGAGTGAAGTCCCCTTCAATCGGAAGAGTGAACGGGACTAGCCTCCGACCCTGTTGACATCCTTTGTGGTCTCTTCCTCCCTTTGAGGTTCTTCTATGGGGGGGGGAAGAGTGGGGACAGGTTTCTGTTTGCCACCTCTATTTCCTGAACCCTTGCCCTTACTGCCATATCTCGCCATGCCTGGATGTAACTAAAAGGTCCTCCTGTAGAGACAGAAGCTAGTCTTAACCGTTTGGTTTACGGCCTTTGACCGTCTCCACCATGGCTGCAAGAGATCTGAGGTCGAAGGACTTTCACATTCACAAAGAGCTTCTTGGTTTTGGAATCCCCTTGAACGTTGGGAGAGTGGTTGGAGGTATTATCCCAGGTAAAGGGTCCTCACTTGTGTTGATACAAAAGTTAAATAAAAAAAAATGGATGATATACAAAATGAGTTTTGAGATTTTGAAACAGTGATTGGGCACCACAGATCAATAATTGCTTCTGGTTTAAAAGAATTTTACCTATGAGTGCTTTATTTGTATTGTCTTCTCAAATACTAGCTTAGTCAAATGAGATTCTACTCTAAAAGAAAATTAATTCTTTACACATAATTTAAATTAAATAAATCTATTTTCTTTTGCTCAGTTTTCACTGCTCCTTCCCTCTTCAGTAGTTATGGTTTGTGGGAAAACAAGGGGTTTTGACATAAAACAAACTCCTTAACATCTAAATAAGTCGAAATTGTCTCATTTATTTTGTTTTAAAATGTTTGTTTAATTTTAGACAAACATTTAAAAAACATTTCATTGAATTAAAAAATTATTTTTTAATTTCAAATTAAAATTCAAGCCAAAATTAAGGATTGTATCGGTATTTGGTATAACTATTAAGATAAATGAAACTGCTGTAAATGATATAATGTCTCATTTTTAGACTTGTAAAAACTCTCAATTCTACAATTGGTGTGATATTCTTGGAGGTTGTTTTGACAAGTGAGATTGCTATTTGCTTCTGTGGTTTCCATGTAATTCAGGTAACTATATCATGTATTTATTTAATTAATTATCTTTACCTACAGTTAATAATGGTCCCTTTTCCTCACTGATTTGAGGATGCTATGTGTCCAAATGCCTAACCAGGCCAGTGAGGTAATGCAACTTTACCTCATGCTAGTCACTTTACTACACTCCAGATTTGCAACGTTAAGGCACAAAATAGTAAGCTCGTAACATGCAGACAAAGCCGTATGTGAACAAAATACTTTGGCAGCACTCTCTGTAAATCAGCTGGCCAACTTTTGTTCTACTTATTCATCTAAGCTTCCACCAAGACCGGGTGATTCTATTTTATTGATAAATTGGTTGTATTGTAGTAAATGGATGCTTACAGTGTGATTTTAGTGATTATTAACAACAGAAAATTGAAAGAATTAGCAAGGCGACTGTCTTTAGATATTTTATCAGAGAAATATAAACTCAAATACAAAAAAGGTATGAACAACTTACTTTAACTCTGAAATGTCATGAAAAAATTCACTTCTGTTTAAAAATATGTATGTTTCTTTACCAATTTCTTTGTTTTTTGGTAACTGCACGTAAAATATAATGTGCAACTCAAGTACAAAGTGCAATTTTCCCACTCGAGAAACCAACACTAATTACACACTCGCCTGCCACTCATGTGGAAGCATTTCTCTTTAGAGAGGCAATCACCAGTTTGCTTACACTAGTCGCACAAATTATAACTACAGTATTAATTTTTATATATCATTAGATAAATAGTAATATTTTAGGCTACATAACTTACTTAAAACCAGGTGACATTGTTTTACTAATATAAAACCTGCTTATACATTGAATTACTTATTTATTTTTAATAAATGTCTCTATTGACTAATTTTGGTTGCTAACACTTTTTTTGTAATGTAACACTGTATGAATTTCTACGAATGAATATATATCTACACAATATATATTCTGCATGCAGAACGAAATGAACATAACTAACAGTTTTTTGGTTAATACTGCATACCAAGAATATTCTTCAGAAAACACAGATATTGATAATATTAAATCTATATAAATAAAATTAGAGTTTTGTCTGTACATTGTTCAGAACTATACATTTTTTAGTTATTTTTACTTTTCGTGCTTTAGAGAAGCCGAAACCGGTCTTATCTCAATTTTTGTCTGTTTGTCTGTGATGCTCCTGGAGGCATTTTACGCCTTCTTCTTCGAAATAACTGGAGCACTGATTACAATGAAACTAATTTCATGTATTCTCTACATTCCAGAGAAAGTTTATAAATGCTTGAAATCGCCTGCCGCCAGCTGAAAAGTAAATAACGAGCATTTAAAAACCTACTTTTACGCGATATTACTTGCATTTTGATCCAGTTTTCAATGAATAACCTGATACTGATAATAATCAGCTGTCTTTTTAGTTTAAAGATTTAATAGAAATAAAAACAAACAGCTGTCAAATCAATATTAGTTAGTTTATATTAGTCACTAGCTGACCCGGCGGACTTCGTAACGCCTGACAATAAATACATGTTAACTTTAAGATTGGCCATGTTCTGAAGTCGAATAGCATTACGGTTTCATTGTGAAAGGTTATATATTCTGGGTCGCTGCATAGTGAATAACAATACTGAAAAGATAAAACATATTAATAACATTCCCATAAAACAAATAAATCTGAGTTGATTAATTCACAATTTTCAAATCCAATCCAAACCCAAACGAAACCTAACTGTAATACGGCTTTTATAGGAAAGATATACAACAGCTGATTATTATAATAAACGTAATATTATAAACATTTTAATTATCATATAAACACGTGATTTTAATCAGACAGAAAATGAAAATATAAATACATAATCCCCCAAAACCGTAAACTATTAACGTGGTGAATAAAGCTGTTTATTTTTTACAGTACACATTTACTTCATAGTTTAACATTAATGAATGATTCAGATGGCATTGGATAGTAAAGCACATTGCTAATGGAAAGTAAACCAATCAGCTGTAGCTAAGAAATCAAATGTTTTCATTGTAGACATTTTGTAAACAAACTTACTCTCCATAAAGTTAACATTAGAAATTTAAAACGCCATAAAATGGAAACTTATGGGGTTTTCGAAAATATTTTTTCACTAAAACCTTCCCGGACACATGTAGAGCAGCTTCCTAAAATTTCATGGCGATTGGATGAGTAGTTTGGCAACACATAAAGGACATACATTCAATTTTATATATAGAGATTGATTTAAAACCCATTTCGAAATCATACTATATTAAAAAGTTATTTTAACGTATAACTAATTAATTATAATAATGGTATTAATGTTCTAATCTATTTAATTGTAAAGTAATGCTAAATAATAAAGCAGGTTATTGATTTATCTTCTTTGTACTGATTTGTTTAGGATTTCAGGTTTACATTTTGTAATGATGGTCTTTCTTCTTTAAACTGAATCCCACAAACAGTACAAAGGACGGGCTTACTGCTAGTATTTCAATAAATTAACTTTTAAAATACACAAGTTGAAAGTTATTTTAATTTTTATCATAACGTTTTAATTTCAGGCGTTGTATACGAAGGAGTCAACGAGACTTTTGAAATTTTTTATTGGATTTGGTACTTTTAGCCTGATACTGTTTGTGTATTGTGCCTCAGGTCAGAAACTGAAAAACAAGGTAACAAAGAAATGTATTTATTTACAGAAACACAGAAAAAATAACAACAGAATACTTTCTTATGACAGAAGTGTACAGTGCACCCAAACACTTGACACTCACACAATTTGAGCCACAGAAAAATAATATGCTACAAGTTTATGGACTTTTTTACTATGGTCAGACAAAATAGATACAAATAATGATTCAAAATATAATAAGGTTTTGCAGAGTGACCCAAGTGGCTCCAAATGGCATATTACTTGACATACATATGAGCAAGATTAAAAGTTAACCCTGGTTATTTTTCTCCGTGGTTACATTTGTGGATTACTTTGTATTTGATTTCACTTCACTTGCTAAACTTAATTTCATTTGCTTTTCATGATTCTTGGAGCCTTATACTTTTATATCAAAACTGTTAGTTATATAGATTTCAAGTTCTTTTTATTCTACCTTACCACACAAAAAACACTTGAAAAACTCGTAAAAAAACACTGTTCATATGAAAAACGTAAATAGGTACAGACATTTATTTTAATAAGTAGGATTTTCAATATTTTTATTAATATTGTTTAATATATGTCGATATTTAGTAGAATACCTTTACCTTTACCTCCAAAGCCGTCATGTTGACTCTTGACACGGCATGAGACCAGTCATTATCATTGATCGTCAGCCATCCAGGCAGTTTCAAGGTTGTGAAACATAGTTGGAAAAAAAGAAAAGGATAGAGAATTTAAAAAAGAAAGGCAGGAGTTGCAGACACTGTTTTTCAAAAAGATGCTTCCTTAATTCATATAAAGTTTTTTTAGATTCATCCTTAGTTTATTCTAGTTCTTTCAAATAATCAGTTAGCGAAGCAACAAATTTAAAATGAATATATTTTGGTAAAGTACTCAATGATTTTAAACTTATACTGAGCTAAAGGGTTGAAATGAGTTTTTCTAGTACTGTACCAATGAGTGTGTTAAAGTCCTTATTTTTAGTTGAACCTCCCTTATCCGATCTCCCCATAACCAACTCCTCCCGATATCTAGTCCTAGTACCTGACCTTCTACCTATCATTCCCATGCTCCCGTTGTTGTTGTTCAGCAGTGCTCAGCTGTTGAAACGTGAAAGGATTTTCTACAATTACCTATAACTATTGTCATTTTTCAGATAGTTTAGGTGTATACCGGTATCTTCATATTTCAATTAATGTGTAGGAGGTACAATAAAGTTTTATTACAATACTGTATAGTTGTTTTCCTACCTAGGAAATTTATTTTATACAGCAGCTTCAATCAGCAGATTCTCCCAATACCTCACTTAGGAGGTTCTACTGAACAGCCCAACTGGAGATATATGGTTGAAACGGTTTATGATAAAGACAATCTTACTTGTGTATTTGGTTTAGAGCGAGGATTTATTTGAATCACTGTACTTCATGAAATGGTATCATCAACCCCAGTTCTTCAAGAAGGCCATGTACCTCTCTCAGACCATTTCGAAGAAACCCTTGATCATTGATGGAGCTAATTTTGTTCCTGCCAACTTGCACACTTTTGTTAAAGTGAGTACAATAAATCTAAAGAAATCAAGTTATGGAACAAGCTAATTAATTAATACATGATTGCCAATGATGCTAATAAATATTCAACCACAATATTTATGTATACCGTATTTTCTTTATGATAAATGTACCTATTTATTGCTAAATAGAAAATTAAAAAACATAAAAGCACATCATGAAATTAGATGTGTTATTATTATGGAATTATAACAACCCTTTTTTTTGTTATTATTATTATAAAATTATATTAATTTTTCAGCGTGTGAGTGATACTTTCTGAAAAAGTGTAAATGATAACATCACTCATTTTAGCCAGTAAAAGCTTCTGGTAACTTATGTCATCCATTTGCGAATGTCATCCATTTTCTAAATGTTATATTGTAATGTAGTGTTCAATGTTATAGTGATTGCTGTTTGTTTTTTTCAGGCCATGAGGGGAGTCTTTTCCTTTGTGAATTTTCTACTTGCTATTAAAGATAAATCATAATTAGCTTCAATGAAAATCATAGGTTGTATAGAGTAACGTATTTTTGCTAGTAATGTTTTTTTTTAGTAATTAAAATAGTAATTATTCATACAGTATCTAAAAACTGTAAAATTTTACTAGTCTATATAAATAAAATTAGATTTTTGTCTGTACATTGCTCAGAATTATTCATTTTTGAGTTAATCTTACTTTTTGTTCGTTAGAGAAGCCGAAACCGGTCTTATCTCAATTTTTGTCTGTCTGTGACGCTCCAGGAGGCATTTTACGCCGTCTTCTCCGAAAAAACAGGAGAACCGATGACAATGAAACTTAATTCATACATTCTCTACATTTCAGAGAAGGTTTTTACAGGATTAAAAGTGTCTGCCGATCATTGAAAAGTAAATAACGAGCATTTAAAAAACCACTTTTTACGCAATATTTGTCGCATTTTGCTTCAGTTTTAAATGAATGACCTACTGGTAATAATCAGCTGTCTTTGTAGTTTAAAGGTTTAATAGAAATCAAAACAAACATCTGTTGAATCAATATTAGTTAGATTATATTGGTCATTGATTTAAACCCATTTTGAAATCATACTATATTAAAAAGTTATTTCAACGTATAACTAATAATAATAATGGTATAAATGTTCTAATCTACAGTATTTAATTGTAAAGTAATGCTAAATCATAAAGCTGGGTATTCATTTATTTTCTTTGTATTGATTTGTTTAGGATTTCAGGTTTACATTTTGGTATGATGATCTTTCTTCTTCAAACTGAATCCTACAACCCGTACAAAGGACAGGCTTACTGCTAGTATTAAATAACTTTTGTGAATCAATAGTATACACATTTCATTGCAACTCAAATACAATAACATTTTATAACATTGTTTAGTTCTTGACCCAAGCTATTTTAACCCTTTAAGGAGTGTGGATGTCTTATGATGCCGAATTTGGATTTACCCAGAGGAATAATGTTGGAAACATAAAAAATGACTATAAAAGTGAAAAATAAAAATTTTATTTTTTACAAAAACTTGTGTTTTTAATACAAAAAGCCTAATATATCCTGAAACATATTTACAACATTTTAGTAAGAACGTCATATAACGTTCTTACTCAAATGTTGTGCCTTTAGCACACTTGTGGAAGGGTTAAATAAGTTGAAACTGTTTCAAATCACCATTCATAAATTAATATTATATGATTTTAATTTTGAACTCCCCTCTTGAAAGTTCATCTACTCTACTGTAAAAGTCTAAAAAGAAGTCAAAAAAGAATGCCAGAAATATTTATGTTGTTTGAGAAAACCTGTGAAAATCATAACTGGGAACCTATTAAACAACATTAAATTTCAAATAAGAAACTATATTAAGAATCATCACTATATATTGATCAGATTTTAGGTCAAAGAGTAATATGAATCTAATTCATACTTTATGTTAGCTGTTGTATCCACCGCAGTGTCAAAACAATCAAACAGATTTGTTCATTATACCAGTAAAGCATTGATTATCTGAACCATCTGAATTCTTGATCAGACTGTAAAAATTGGTACAAAATTAGTGATTACTTTACCGCATAAAGAGCATGAGCGCAAAAGGGCTACGCCAGTTACATTTTATTGGACGTATTCATCTGGGGTTGACCAAAATTAAATACTTTTTTAGAGTTTGGTTATCCAAAAATATTTGATACTCGGACCAAACCTGGTCCCAATCAGTTGGGATGATCAAGAAATCAACTCTCTACCATACCTCTTTTTTATTTTACCTTAGAATGGAATTCCTTTATTTTTAAAGGCAGGTCAGTAAAAAAAGTAAATTTTAAAGGTTTTTCAAGCGTAATAACAATTTTATTGTATTCTATATTGTACACCGTTTTCTTCTTTCACATTTCTTAATAAATGATTCTACCTTGTAGTATGTGATTTCTATAATTAAAACCAAACAAGCAATTGAGTGACCTATCAAAAGTGTAAAGTATACCCAGCTAAACTCCTCCTGTTCAAGCATCCGGTGTACTTGGTTTGATGTTATTTCATTAGTTTCAAATTCAACTTTGATTTCTGCTCGAACGTTACTAGTCCATTTCTCAATCAACCCAGCCTCCATGGAGTCAATTATAATTCTATTCAAAAGCTCTCTCAAGACACTACCTTTCGACAACACCATCCCCACTGGGTACTTGTAACTATAATCCAATTTATGAATCCTAGCATGTTCCTCATCAACCAATGCATGTAAATGATCAGTTTTAGCTATAATTCCAAAATTCCTCTTTTGAAGAAGCATTTCTATAGCCTTCTCTAAGTCATTGCAGACCATTCCATTTCTGAAGATAGCTCCTGTTATGGTGTTTGATGAATACTTCTGTTTCCACAACTGAGGGATACATATGTTGAATTTCCTATCATAAACTTGGTTGATCGTCTGGATCCCTGGGTCGACGGGGGGATGAGTCAGCATGCTGTAAAGGTTGGTGTTGAACATGATGGTGACATGCATACTGAACAGGTACCATGAGACTAGCATGATGCGCAAGTGAGGAGATTGAGGTGGATTGGGGAGAGACAAGCCAAGAAATGCTCCCATTAGGTTGTAAAACAGGTGATCGACACTTGTTTTTGATTCTGTCATAAAAAAATATATAAACATAAATAGAATGCACACTATTAAAATTAAAACCCATGTTAATCCTGAAAGGAAATTGAAAACGATTTCATAATAAGAAGATTTCTCCCCATTTGGTACGAACCAATCAATCGAACTGAAACCATAGATATGAGTTATGTCTAACAAGGAATGTTTTTCCGCCGGAGGTTTCATTCCTCCAAACACTAGCTCAATTTTGTGGTCAACCAAATCTTCCAATAGCCTTGTAGCTGTACCGTTAGTCAAAAAGAACAGGTAAGCATCCGTGTCTATATTTTTAGGTCTGTTAATGGTGACTGAGAAATTGTATACTTCACCCAATATGTTTAAGAATTCGATTTCAATTCCAGATTTGTAAACAAATTTTTTGTCTTGCTTTGCAACCATGTATGGTGGGACAGAGAACACAGTGTATGCAGAAACTGGACATCCTGAAAATTCCTTAGGCACCTCAAACATTTGCTTGTTAAAATGACTTTGAATTTCTTTTTGGGAATTGATCTCTGTCAATTGGCTCAAGTTTTTAATTTCTTTACATGTGTCATAAGTTTTTGAAAAGGGAACTGAAAAATAGACACTTAAATCTTTATAAACCACATCATCCCAAACTATTACTATAACTTTAAAAATATTCTTCTGCCAGAGAAAGTTGAAAGTTTCAATTGCAAGATAGCTTTCCTTAAAGCTTGATTTTGTTGAAGAAACCAACAGAAGTTTTGCTGCTGGATTCCACAATTGAGTATTCAGCTCAAGCGTTGTTACTAAACTTCGTAATTGATGAAGTCTTTGATATTTGTTGATAAACACAATATAAGCATCAGGATATATCTTTATAATACCTAATGGTGGCACGGTCCTCATTGGTTCTAAGATTATAGTTTGATATTGGCTAATTATTCCTTCAACTAATGTTTCCATCTGACAATTCAAAGGATACGAAGGTAGGACAATACTAACAAGTGTGTCATGGATTAATGATCTGAAAATCTGTAAAAAGATCTCAATGTTTTCTGTTTCAAAAGAACTTTTGAAAGTCATAACAGCTTCAACACCATTCACCCTGAGGCTGAGTGCTACGAAAGAAAATATAAAATATTTCAACATTCTTTTAGTCTAAAACAATTAATGATTTCATATATGACTCTTAATTATATCACTTTGCTCTATATTTTGATGTTTCCTTTTTCAGTCAAGCATTTGATGAAATTTAGGTAATTTTATAACAACTAACGTCTTAAGGCATGGATTATTTCTGAAACTGTCCACCAACTTAGAGCACTCTGAATTTTAATAAGGTAGTTATATATTACCGTATTGAAAAATATCATGTATTTAATTTCCTTAACTTAAAATTGTAATTAAACGACTAGCAAATTTACTGCAAAATTAAATATAGAGGAGTTTAATTTTTTAAATGTTTCAAATGTTGCTATATTTGAAACTTCCTTTCATTTAACAACTCAGAGGACTTAACATTACTGGTATTTGTGTCACATAAACATTCTTCTTTAATTCTGAGTTTATATACCTGTAAATGATGAGGAAACCTGTTCCAAAATTTATATGAAACACAAGTTATTTATATTTAAGCTTTAAAATTGGAACACTAGTAAAATTATTTTAACAAGAATAGGAAAAACACCCGCAAGTAAAGACAAGAAAACCTAAGTTCTTAGTGCTTTCACATAAAAATACCATAAACTTTTACCAATGAAAAAATAAATGTATCAAATTTGTTACCATTAACTTGATGGGAATATCACAATCACCATCTATAGTGAAACACTTTATCTTGGATGGCAGCTTAGTCCATAATGTTGTAAATATCAGATCATACAACAAACATGGTTTCTATTGTTAAAAAACACTGCTAAAAAACACGAACACTGTTTTACAAAAAATAATTTTTATCAATGGTATTAGTGGACTGACACATACTTTCTCCCTTAAAATAAATAAACGGTACCAGTGGACTGACACATACTTTCTCCCTTAAGTAAATTTAAAAAAGACAATCTGTAATAAAACTATCATGTTCTACAAAGTAATTCTAAATATTATTTAATAATTTATTGTTCCAATTGTATGGGGAACCCCCCCCCCAGGTAAAACCAAGCTTTTTTGAGCTGGTTTTGTTCGGTGATTTGACCTTACACTTCATACCAAGTTTCATGGAAAACGGGTGGAAAGTAAGGAAGAAATTGATTTTTTTATATTTTCCATAAGAATAACATTGGGCGCTTTCAGACAATGTACTGCGTTTATCGTGGACAGAAAATTTAACTTTTCTCTGGAACCGTTAGTCGTAGACAAATAATTCAAAATACTAATTTGTTTAGTTTTTTAAGCTGGTTTCAATGGTACCAGTCAAGTTATACTTTACTTTTATTGTTTTCGCTGAAAATTTAAAAATTTGATTTTTTTGACGTTTAAAAAGCCCATAACTTTTGAACCGTCATTTTTACAGACATGCGGGTGGTGTCAAATTATTTAGTGCTTTGTGCACTATAAACTATCAAATTTCAATCAAAATCGTTAGAGCCGTTTTTGAAAAAAAATTGGATTTTTCTCCTTTTTTAAGGGGTTTTAGGGGTGAACTACCCTTAAAAATCAAAAATTCAAAAAAATGAAAAAAACGCCTGGAGATACGGTGACTATATATATACATGCCAAATTTCATCTAAATCGGACAAACGGGGTAGGCTGTGGCACTGTACACATCCAGACACACACACAGACAGACACATGGACGGACAGACATCACGCCAAAACCCACTTTTTTGGATTCAGGGGACCCCAAAACGGATATATCCACCCTCAACTCAAATTCGAAAATTTTGACGAAAACAATACTTTCTCCATATACTATGTATAAGGGGAGAAAGTAAAAAAACAACGAACCATTATTAAAACTAGCATATTCTTCAAAGTTTATTCAAATATAATTTAAAAACGTATTGTTTCAAAAAAAATCATCCAATTTCTAAAACTAACAAGTGAAATCGAATTAAAAATTTTTTGAAGTTTTGGGCAGCTGTGGGGGTTTGCATATAAATCAAACATACATTATCCAAAGATACCAGTCCAAAATAAGGAAATATTGTTAAGGATAAATGTTAATGCCGCTGGTTTGTCTTAAACAACACCCTACCCAAAAACCTACGAATCCCAACAATTGAATAAGAGATAGCCAAATTTTGCAAGGAGTTCAAAAACTTGAAAATCATCCAAATTGCTTTGCCCTTAACCTGCTAGAAAATGTTACATTCACATATCGTTTGAAAAGACATTCCATCTTAGACTTGTCACTTCAATAGCCTACATGAAGTTTTTACATTTCAAATTGTTTTGCTATATGACAAATTTTACTATATTTTTACTGCCAGCAGTAGCAGGCATTAAAAAAGTTCATGTTAATGTTACCTTTTTTTCTTAAACACTATTTATGAATTATTTTATATTTGGAAAAATTGTAAATAAAGTTTGCAGTTTAAATAAAAAAATCCTTAAATTATATTACCTTACAATGTGTTGTTGTTAATATTGAACATGAATCCAAAGTATATGAACATGAACATTTATAAAATAAATGTTACATAAATAAATATTTTTTCACTCTTGTAGCTTTGAAGCTGTAAAATGTGTAATTTTAAATTAAAAATAATAGTTGATTGAAATAAAAGTATCAAATTGGGGCTTTAAATTTAAATTGGTATTTAAAAAGGAGACTAATCTATAGTAAAACTAAATTCTTCAGAAATTATAATTCATAAAGTCTCATGTTACTTTATCACCTCACCTGAATGGTTAGCAATCAGGGTAGCATACACCTGTAGAATGAATTATCTCTGAGATAACTTATCCAAGATGGGCTGGGTCCTTATCAGCACTCTTATCTCAGTCCTGTTTTGCCACCTTTTGATGACAGTGTTTGGTTCCCTACTGTTTATGCATTTTTCAATAATATTTTGGTAAGTTTTTAGTGCCTCGTAGAAGAATAGTGCCATATGAAGAATACAATTTTTAGAGTGGTTGTTTAATGTTTGGTGGTTATGTCAACAATTGACATCTGCTGACAATTACAATTGTGAGTATTTTCCTTATATTATGGTGTTTTATTCCAGGTAAAATTTATTTTTGCCATATTATTGAATATTTTATTGCTTAGAGTTCATTTGAGTATTGGACCTTTGATAGTCCCTATCCAACAAGAACCTTTTTCCAATATTGTTTTCAGGATAACAAGGGAGGAGCCAATCATGGAAAAAATTAAAGTAATTTCTACTTATAACTTTCTCCCACTCGTATGATAGTATATGGAGAGCGTTTTTTTGTCTGAAAACAAGAGAAACTTGAAAAGTCAAATTAACTGTTAGACTTTTACGGGGGGAAACCCCACCACCACAAAATTACCAAGCTTTTTTGAGTGAGTTTTACTGGGTAATCTGACCAAGTTTCAAGGAAAACAGTTGAGAAATAAGGAAATGATTTTTTAATATACTCCATAGGAATAACATTAAGCGCTCTAAGATAACGTACTGCCTTTATCATGGACAGTAAATTTAACTTTTCTCTCGAACCCTTTGTCGTTAGTCTGGAACCGTTCGTGCAGTAAAAGCGCACATAACCCAACAGAACCCACTCAATAAAGCTTGGTATTACTAGGGGAGGAGGAGAGGGTTTTCCCCCTGCTTATAATATTTTAACTACTGTATAAATTTAACATTGTTTCTCTTGTTGTTATTTTCAGAAATTAGATGATTATTTTTGAATAAATTATAAAATTATATTTAGATCAACTTTTAAAGAATATGATAGTTTTATTAAAGGTTATTGTTTATAAATTTACTTAAGGGAGAAAGTTTGTGTCAGACCACTGATATTGATTATTTAACCCTCTGTTGGTCGAACCTCCTGAAAGCTGTTGGTTGAAGGGTGATCATGGCGCTCACCACCATTTTTGGATTGATTACTGCATGAAAAACTTATGTAGTTATCAAAAGAACAACTCTTTCTATTTAGTTCACACTATTTCAATGTTGTTGAAGTTATAATATACATTAATTATACCTAGTGAAATTACGTATATCATATAAACCTCTTATAAATCTTTGGCAGTTTTTTAAAAGTCTATCATAAAGTAGGACCCATAAAATAAACCATTTACAACAATAGGGTGCCCCCGTCGCAGCAGACCTGCATACTCAGCGAATTTCAAAATCAATAATATGCCAATAATACTCGTAGTACAAGTATGTGACAAGATTGATCAATCAATACCTGTTGATAAATTAGAGTATCTACCTATTCTCCATAACATTAACATGGGAAAGAGTATGCAGGTTTGCTGCTTTGAGGAACAGTAAAAGTCGGCATTTTTACCATAAACTATTTTTATTCTGACCATATACCAAGTTTTATCATTATCTGGACATAAATAAAGGAGTTTGCCTATTCTCCATAAGATTAACAGGGGAAAGAGTATGAAGGTTTGCTGCTGTGAGAAACACATAAACTTTGATTGTTAAGCATAAATGGGTGGGTATCAACATTATGAAGGTAAATACCAAGTTTAATCTAAAAATATTGATTAATATGGGAAATATTAATTTTTCCTTATCCTCCATAAGATTAGCATTGGAGCCCCTCAATACAACATACTGTGTTTAGATTTTTTAATATTTCGGTAACCGTTGGAGATAGAGAAAAACTTTAAGAAACTAAATTGTGTAGTTTTTTGAGCTGATTCTGATGAAAAAGATAAAATTTGAAAATTTTAAAAATTACTTGGAAAAGAAAACATTTTTGGGGTACAAAACCCCCCCAAACTACCCGTTTCGATTGACCGATATGTCTGGTTTACAAACTCGTCTGAGCAAATGTAGGAATACACGTCTCTACCAAATTTGGTCTCGATCCGAGCATTTTTACGAGAGTTATCGCGTTCACAGACATATATAAAAATTTTAACGACTTTTGTTTTTGATCTTTGGGCACCTAAATACAAAAAAATAACATGGTCCCGCACTTGAGTCTTACCATGAGACCTACGGTAATAGCTTATTCCTTATGGGAAATTCGATAAAAAGGACAGAAAATAATACAATTATAACTTATTATGTATTTAGTCTCTCTCAGATAATTTTATGATGTTTTTTATGGATCCCGTCAATAGAATAAATAATAGGTTAAATACCTTCACACAGCAACTATTATTTATTCTCTCAGATAAATTTTAGTTGTATAGACCTATTGTATCATGTATGTATGAAATCAGGTTGGCAATCCGCTCTCCTAAATGACAGCTACACTAAATTTTTTGCGTGGAAATACAACAAATCATGTGTTTATAGTGAATTAAAAATAGAGGTGAGCTCACCCTGCCCAACAGGGGTCTTCATTTTCCTTCATTTTTTATGGATTGATTTCTCCACTGTGTTAGATCTTAATCAATTCTGGACCAAAAATACTATAATCTCAAACTCAATTATTTCTTATAATGAAGAACCATATATATATCACAACCACGATCTTAGGATTGAAGTCTTATTTAAGTAAAATAATATTTTAACTTTTAAGCTAATTTATATTACTGTATTAGATTTCAGAGGTCAAGATATTTTTACATATTTTCTCCCACATTATTTTTATTCATCTTTCAGAATATTGATAGTTAAATATTTATTTTTTTAAGGTGATGCTGAAACTTACGAAAAATACCTTAGAATGTTATGGGAGGTGGCAGTGATCCTTGTTGTTGTGCAAGCTGCCATTGGCCAATGTCCTGCCCGTTGCATATGCACTCAGCAAACAATAGATTGTTCTTCAGCGGAACTGACATTTTTTCCTCACGATCTCTCCTTCCAGGTTTGTATCAATAGTGATATTGCTAAAAAATTCTAAACATTTTCATACTTATATACAAACAATGTGATAATATGTATTTAGATGATATATTCTAGATGAATGAATTGGTCAAGCAGTAAGAAATAGCCACTCATTTTGACTGCGACGGTGGCGTTGTTCTGTAATCCCTCAACTTGGAGGTCACGAATTGTTCATAGTTGTGAGCGATGGTCAGTGGGTGTACTATTCTCTTGTAAAGATTAACATCCACGCTATTGAATACAATGTTAATCCACAAAGATCATCCTCATAATTAGACCAGTTCATCATTCAGAGGCAGTGGTTTAGATTCCATGTTAAACTGTGAGTCTCTTAGATATACCATTGACTGTTGGGCTATTAATTAACAGTTCTGTCTAAGGAACGTATCAGCCTTAGTCAGTAACAAGACAATGAGATCGCGCCACAATCATCCTCATAATTCATAATAATTCTCATTCATAATTAGCTTAAATTACCTACTTTATGGTACAGTCACCATTTCAATTATCTGATGTGAAGGCAACAAACTTGAGTAACCGATATTGCTTCTCAAGGGCATTTTCCCAGCAATGTTTAAGTTTAAATCCCAGAGTTACAAATCAGTTTTCGTCAGGTCTGTCCACCGGTAGTGTATTAGCTCACCATTTCTTAAGCCGCGTATCCACCAACCGAACATGTTCGCCGGTCAGTGGTGATGTTCGCCGAACATTGCTGGGTGTTGGTTTGGTGGGGGCCCCTTCTCGAATATTCCGTTGTTCGCTGTAAAAGTTCGCTCACGGACCGAACATTTGCTGCCGAACACTCGCTTCTTCCTGTGCGTTTTGTCTCATCTTTCATTGTTTGTGTGGTGTTTCAGTGCAGTTTTTGCTAGTGGTTTATTACATAGGCTAGTGGTTTGTTACCTAGTAATTAATCAGGTTCGATATTATTAAATGGGCAGAATGGCTGATTCAGTGGAGAGTGAGAGCAGTACAAAACTTTGGTCAGTAGAAAAAACTATAGCTTTGATTCAGTCCTACGAAAAACAACCTCAATTGTGGAACCCTAAAGACAAACTGTATAAAAATAAGTACAAAAGGAACGACGCTATCTTACAAATTGCTTCAGATATGGGTTGCACCGTAATTGATGTTAAAAAGAAATTAGAGACTGTTCTAATTTCTCATCTAAGGCTCTAAGACACTGGTCAAATTGCCATTTATTTTTAAAACCAGTGGAAACCAATGTCCATTCTTGACTGTTACTAGGTGTTTTCACATGTTCTGATAAAGCTCTGACAAGAGCTTCACATAACTTTGGCACTATTCTAGATATGCTTTGTTTTGAAATCTTAAAAAGATACATTAAAGATGTGAATGAATCACCCGTTGCTAAAAATCTTAAGGTAACGGCCAAACAGTCATTTACACTGATATCATTGCGATAATTAGTATCTTGTTTTGAAATTATGGTCCAATAAGCGTTATAAGCAGTTCAAAATCTTCATTACACACTCTTGTGAAATTCGTGAACAAGCAACTCGCTGTCAAATCTGCTCGAAATTGGTCACTGCACTCAATTCTTCCCCGAAACAGTTGTCTCTGCCACCAACGAGAAGGTCAACGAGCGGACACAATCAAACAAGCAACTGCTATGCACGCTAATTTACGACGACGCTGCGTAGATACACTCATCACTACACAATTTCACCAACTGTTCAAATGTTCGGCCTCGTAGTGACGAACAGAGAATTGTTTGTCCGTAAATGTTCGGCGAGCATGTTTGGTGAACTAATATGGAATGTTTGCCCGTTTTCGATGTTCGCCAACACTGTTCGGCGAACATGTTCGGTTGGTGGATACGCGGCTTTAGCAAGCTGACATAGAAATAGAATGTTTTGTTGTGTTGTTTACATAATTTTCTTGAGTGTTCGTAACACCTGTGATATTTAAGAAAATTTTAGTGAACCAAACTGTAAATAATTAAAATAAAATTCTCAAAGGGCACCACCTTTTGAATGATCTAGCGAGTTTATGTTTTTCTATTTGTTGAAAACTTTGAGAAGAGTTAATTATTTATAATAGTTTGTTCAATAAAAGACAGGTAGCAGTTCCAACTAGGAAATAGTCATGGTTAAATAGTCTCTGAATAACAATAATTTACCAAAATAAAGGTAAAGGGACACATTTATCATTTTCCGCTTGCGGAAAATGTCCTGTTCCATTTAAATAGGGCCGTTGCGTTGTTTATTAACTTCCAACAATGCTCGGGTTTTTTGTACAAAAGGATAACCTTTCCTTGAAATAGAAAAGTAATTTTATTCCCAATCACATAACAAAAAGGTCCATGTGGGTCAACTAGTGTTTTTTGCATCAAGTTAGTTTGCATCAGAGTCAAGTGTTTAAACGCTCATAAATACATTATACTTTTCACAACAGAAGGAGGAAGAAATGTGTCTTGTTGTTAAAGAACTTTAAAATCAATTCTCTCGAGATAGCCTTGAGTATTCAAGACTAGCTGGATGGTTATAGTACCCTCGGTCAAAGCTGAAGATCCCTGTATCCAATCCTGCAAGGGTTGAATCTGGACCCAATTGTCATTTGACATTAGGCTATTAATTAATGATGCTTCCTAATATCAGGTCGACTTTAGGTAGTGACTAGACCAGGGTTTGGACCAGTCTCCATCAAAATATATCTGATATATCAATATATATACAGTCATAATTATCTCAGATCTGCGAGCCATATAGGTATTTAGTTTGCTTTAATAAATAAATCTGTTAATAAAACTTCTTCTACATTTCCTGTAAAGTATTTTCCAAATTACCTGACTTTCTTAAATACCCTCGTTCTTACAATTTAAATAAACTAACTTTTGGTTGGTAACTAATATCGGTAGAGCCCAAATTTAGAGTTATTTTGTGTCATTATGTCAAATAATTTGCAGTTGTGTGTTTCATCTTCATTTGTGTGTAAATGTGCGTCCTAGGCTCTGTAAGCTGTAGTTTGCAACTTTAATGAGTTATCTTTCGTAAAACATACTCATGTTTTACTAAAGATAACTCACATGTATACTCATACATGTGACGTTGTTATCCTTGTGTTGTGTGAGTATATTGATAGAAATATTCATTTCATAATATTTAAGTGAAACTTATGGTGTGCATGACTGACTGTGGAACTAAAGACTCACTGGCTTTGCCGATGTGGGGTTTTCGGTCGTTTCTGGTCCTATCCATACCCTCTGAAAACAAATATATTTGGCTCCTGGGAGCCCTAGGAGAAATGTTTTGACTTTCTGTAAATTAAGATATAAAGGATAAAGTTTAATAGAGAAGCTGACAAAAGGCCAGGATTTTATAGTTATTAAAACTTTAATTATATTTGACAATTTTGTGAATTGGAATTATAATTTAATTTCCTTGCTGAACCTGTACTGTTTCAGAATCACAACATAGATGTTCCACATATTATTTAAAATTTTAGTACCGTACTAATGGTACATAAAAGTAGTAGCATAAATTAAAAAGGAAACATATTATATAATTTAAATGTCCCTTTTGTTTCCAATCCATCAAAAAAGTTGAAGCAGTTTTAATTTTTAAGTTAGATTTATTTATTAAATTAAATTTTACAACACTAAACAACAAGTTTAGGATTGTAGTCAGCCATTGACAGAAAATAAAGACAGCATTTCTAAACTGATAAAGGATCAATTAAGATAACAGTGACATTATAGATTATATAAACATAACTAGCTGACCCGGCGAACTTCGTAACGCCTAACAGTAAATACAAGTTAACTGTAAGATTGGCCATGTTCTAAAGTCGAATAGCATTACGGCTTTGTTGTGTAGATATTCTGGCTCGCGGCATAGTGAATAACAATACTGAAACAATAAGACATATTAATAATAACATTCCCACAGAAGAAATAAATCTGAATGGATTGATTTAAAATTTTCTCATCAAACTAAACCCAAACCAAACCTAACTTTATATATACAACAGCTGATTATTGTAATAAACGTAATATGTATTAACATTGTAATTATTTTTTATTTGGCCAGCATATAAACACGAGACTTTTAATCAGCTGTAGCTTAAGAAATCAAAAGTTTTGATTGTAGAAAATTTGTAAACAAACTTAGTCCCCATTGACATAAGAAATTTAAAATGCCATAAAATGGAAACTTATGGAGTTTTAAAAAAAATTCACTAAAACCTTCCCGGACACAAATAGAGCAACTTCCTAAAATCCCACGGCAATCGGATGAGTAGTTTGGCAACGCAGAAAGGACATATTTTTCACATGCATTTTTATATAAAGGGATATATATCACCATAAAGCTCAACCATTTAGAGTAACCTTGTATTTGGTCTAATATTTTGTAATTTGTTTGTCCAATTTACTTAAGTTTTTTTAGAAATCAAAATGTTGTATAGTTAGTCTGCATTAAATAAATAACATGAAGGCTAAAGCAACAATTTTCTTTTCAGGTTCCTGGAACCACTCTCGACTCTCCATTTGGACTGGATAGGAAGTCAATAAGTAGTCTGAACTTAGCTAACAATAAACTAACAGAGTGGCAAGGAAAATCACTATCTGACAGCCTGCCCAACTTAGTCAGTTTAGATCTGTCGAATAATAAAATAACAGAAGTTGCGAGTGCTCAAAGCATTCTTCTCTCTACCAAACTTCTACATTTGAAGTTATCACACAACCCCATTCAAACCTTGGGACATAACTTAGACACAGTCCTGTTAAGTCAGTCTGTCTCGCAGTTGGAGGTTTCATTCTGTCAGATCAAGTCTGTGTCTGATTCAGAGTCAATAATTTATCTAACAAATTTGACATATCTCAGTTTATCTGGCAATCCACTATTTGTGGTTGATAACCTTCATTCTAATACTCTGACATATTTGGATCTGTCAAACTGTTTATTAGGTATCAGTGGTAAAGGATTGAGGGAGGAGTCGTTAAACAATTTACCAAAACTGAATCACCTAAATGTGTCTATGAATAGTCATTTGACAAAGTTTTCATCATCAAAGCCACTTTCCCATTCTCTTATCCATCTCGAGGCATCCAGCTGTGCTTTTGAGAGTCTGGATATTTCAGTATTCCCTAATGTGCGAGAGGCGGTTATGAACAGGAATATTATAAAAGTACTGCACAATGAGATACTATCACATAATACTGCCTTAGAAAGTCTTGACGTCTCAGAAAACTTAATCCATCATGTTGAAGAAAAGGCATTGCTTGGTTGTGGTTCTTTGAAAAAGCTAGATTTGTCACAAAACTCCTTAAATAATCTAAATAGAAACATTTTCTTTCTATCTCCTAGGCTGGAGGTACTAAATCTCTCAAGAAATTTATTAAAATCTCTAGATGAATTTCCTCTTCCTTCATTAACTCTGCTTGATGCCAGCAGATGTGAGATTTCTCAACTGGATCCAAATATCCTAAGTAGAACCGAGAATCTTAGGTATATGAATTTGTCTCATAACTTTATTGAGAGTTTACCACCAAAACTCTCATCAGTAAAATTATTAAGTTTAGATTTAAGTTATTGCCGACTTACAAAAGTTAAACACGAATCACTTCGTGAATTATCATCACTCAGAATTTTAAACTTGATGGGAAACCGACTAACTAATCCTCTGAATCAAAGTTTGCTGGAGGAAGTTAGAGAGTTAAATTTACTTGATAACCCATGGCACTGTGATTGCTCTGACCAAGATTATAGAAGAATATGGCAGTACCTTTCTATGTATCCTAGAAAGACTAATAGTTTAAGAAATCTAATATGCCAATCGCCAAAAGAACATGCCGGAATGTCTTGGGAAAAGAGCTGTTATAAAATTTTAGGTGAACATAACAATTCTAGAGGACTCTGGTATTCCTTTTTGGTTCCATTCCTTTCAATTTGTTGCATGCTAGCCATTTTCATGGTGATTCGCCAAGCTTATGTCTCTCATGGACTTGAAGTAGAACAGAGGGAGAGTAGATCATCTCGTAGTTCTGAGACACACACTCGTAGAACTGATCCTCATTATTTTGATGACGATTTTGAGAGAGGCATCCAAATGTCAGTGAATGAATCGACACAAAGATCTCCCATACACAACCTGTCAAAGCTTCCTAGCTACGAAGAAGCTTTACTTCTTCCAAAACTCATGAGCCATGATGAATTAAAAAATATAATTAAAAACTACGAAGAAAATGACAGATTTGAGCAATCTAGTATGAACAACAACCATACACATTGTTCAGAAAATAATTATACACATGATGTCGAATATCATCCATCAACTTCCAGAAATTCCCACAACAATGAAGAGTTGGGTCACTAACATCACCCTCCCATTGGATTGTTTTCACTGTAGAAGCCACTTACTATTCAATAATTAAATGACACTAATCACGTTTATTATAACTTGTTTTTTTTATTATGGTAACCAACTTATAGTAGGAGACATTAAGCTACTGTATAAACCTCGTCTCCTCTCATGCAAGTATGGACTAAATGATAAATGTTGGCATAATTTCAAGTAAATATCCCCAAGATCATATTCAGTTTTCTTGACTTTAATGATAAGACCTACAATGTTTCTCTGTAAGTAAAATTCCTGCGGGAAATTCGCTAGTTAAGTGTTTATTGATTGCAAAATTTTTAGGACCAATTTTATTGTTTTTTGGAATGTTAATGCTGGCGATAAAACTGCATTTCCTTTAAAAAAAATTATATTTATTATAAATATGTAACAAAGGATAAATTTTAGATGCCCGTATAAGAGTATCATATTCATAAAACAAGATGGTGAAAAATTTAATTACAGTTCCCATTTAATATTTTTAGTCAGAAAATAAAAATGAAGATAAACAAAGGATGATCTCATAAACTCGCTTCTCCGGCAGAGTGAGGCCAAGAGTCAGGGCATAATGTTCACTTGGACATCGCATCTGCTGTGTCCCAAAGTCAATGTCGGTAAACGATCAGAGAAGTGGGCTACAACACACTAAAAGTGGGCTACAAGACTGTCTGTATTTCGGGTTTCGAGTAATGACTGTGATGTGTTTTATTTAATGTCAATCTTTTCAAAATGAAGTAAGGGCGACCAAGAATGCAGAACTATATTAGCATATAATAATCGAACAACTTTATTGCTTGATAATGACCCAAGTTGAAACCTAGGTCATAGAAAGGCATAAAGTGGAAACAATCAAAGTCATTTAAAACCACTTTTTGTTCAAAAATAAAGCTGTAAATGTGATTTCATCTTCTAAAAGCAAGATAAATAAGTGGTATACAATGGTACCAAGGCACCTCAAAGTAAAAATGTATTAGTCAAAAGTTTTACTATATATAATAAACTAAACATCAACACCGCAAGAGTAATGTAAAGCAACGGTAATGAAATATATGTATGTGTAATGTAATTTTAGATGAAAACACTAGATTAGTAGCCATAGCTGTAACTACTTCTGATTTAAGTCTTGATGATTTTTTATAAACAGTATTGTTGATATTCTTGATAAGATTCTGTGTAGTGTTAATATATCTGTTTTGTTACTGTGAACTGTGGCATATTTTGATGTTTTTGTTGTCATTGTTTATTTTATTTTCAACGTTTTCAGTAAAAAATATATAATTAAAATTTTTCTCACTTGGTAACAGCAATTCTTTAGCGAATTCCCCACAAAAAGAAGCCTTCATATCTAATGTATTTTCAAATTTAGGTTCTGTCAACCATGGGGTCCCGCAAGGATCCATATTAGGTCCCTTATAGTTTATTCTATACATGAATAATTTGCCTGGAGTAATGACGTTTAAAAAACAGTTTTATTTACACTGATGATTTTTGTTTTTATTTGACTTTGGAACCCTCTCATTTATATATCTTTAGTTTGTTCAGAATTATTTTTTAACTCATTGGTGAAATGTAAATTTAAAAACGACAATCTGTAATAAAACTATCATGTTCTTCAAAGTTTATCTAAATATCATTTAAGTTTATCTAAATATCATTTAAGTTTATCTAAAGAATTGTATCGGTGTATCCCCCCCCACCCCCGGTAATACCAAGCTTTTTTCAGTTGGTTTTTTGGTGATTTGACCTTACACTTCATACAAAGTTTCTTGGAAAACAGTTGGAAAATAAGGAAGAAATTGATTTTTTAATATTCTCCATAAGAATACCATTGGGCGCTTTCAGACAACGTACTGCATTTATCATGGACAGTAAATTTAACTTTTCTCTGGAACCGCTGGTCGTAGACAAATAATTAAAAATACTAATTTGTTTAGCTTTTTAAGCTGGTTTCAATGGTGCCAGTCAAGGTATTCTTTACTTTTATATTTTTGCTGAAAATTTAAAAATTTGATTTTTTTGACATTTAAAAGCCCTTAACTTTTGAACCGACATTTTTACAAACATGCGGGAAGTGTCAAATTATTTAGTACTCTGTGCACTATAAACTATCAAATTTTAATCAAAATATTTAGAGTCGTTTTTGAGAAATTGGGATTTTTCATGTTTTTTAAGGGTTTTTACGGGTAAACTACCCTTAAAAATAAAAAACTCAAACAAAATTTAAAAACGCCTGGAGATATTTTTTGGATTAGAAATTAGTTTAAAAATCCTCTAAGAAAATAAAGGGGAGTCCCCCATAAGAAGTTATCTGCCATATGCATGGTATAAAAGTTAACTAACTTACTGTATTGGTTCACTTCAGGTGAGACACCCTGAATATTTATATAAATTTTAACAACTATTGTTTTTGGCCTCTGGACATCTAACACAAAAAAATAACATGGTCCCGGGCTTAAATCTTACCATGAGACCTATGGTGGGCTGTGGCTCTGTACACATCCAGACACATGGACGGACAGATATCGCGTCGAAACCCACTTTTTTTGATTCAGAAGACTCCAAAATGGATATATCCACTCTCAACTTAAATTCGAAAATTTTGACAAAAACAATACTTTCTTCTTATACTGTGTATGAGGGGAAAAAGTAAAAATCTGGCGACGTCTATAAAAACCTTACTTTTATACTGGCTTGTAATTTTGAATACCCCCGTCGCAGCAGATCTGCGTACTCAGCGAATTTCCAAATCAATAACATAATAATAATAAATATATGACAAGTTTTATAAAAGTTTGTCCATAAACATGAGCATTGTTTGTCTATTCTCCATAAGATTAAACATGGGAAAGAGTGTGCAGGTTAGCTGCTGTGAGGAACACTGAAAGTAGTAATATCTACCATAAATAATTTTTATCTTAATATTTATACCAACTTTCATCAACATCTGTCCATAAATTAAGGAGTTTGCCTATTCTCCATAAGATTAACATGGGAAAAGAGTATGGAGGTTTGCTGCCATTATAAACACATAAACTATGATTTTTAAGCATAAATGGATAGACCTCAACCACATGAAGCTAAATATCAAGTTTTATCCAAAAATATTGATTAATATGGGAAATATTTATTTTCCCTATCCTCCATAAGATTAACATTGGAGCCTCACAATACAACGTACTGTGTTTAGATTTTTTAATAGCTCGGTAACCATTGGAGATAGAGAAAAACTTTAAGAAACTTAATTGTGTAGTTTTTTAAGCTGATTCCAATGGTGAAATATAAAATTAGAAATTTTTAAAAATTACATGTGCAAAACGCAAAAAACCCCAATTTGGGGTACAAAACCCCCCAAACTACCCGTTCCCATTGACCGATATGTCTGGTTAACGAACTCGTCCGAGCATTTGTAGGAATACACGTCTCTACCAAATTTGGTCTCAATCGGACCATTTTTATGAGAGTTATCGTGTTCACAGACACATATATATATATATACATACATATATATATATATAAAATAATTTTAACGATATTGTTTTGAATCGACCTAAAGAAGAAAAATTATACATTAGTTTATTACCATGAGATAAAATATGTTTGTCTATTCTCCATAAGATTAAAATGGGAAAGAGTGTGCAGGTTAGCTGCTGTGAGAACACTGAAAGTAGTAATATCTACCATAAATAATTTTTATATTATATTATACCAACTTTCACCAACATCTGTCCATAAATTAAGGAGTTTGCCTATTCTCCATAAGATTAACATGGGAAAAGAGTATGGAGGTTTGCTGCCATTATAAACACATAAACTATGATTTTTAAGCATAAATGGATAGACCTCAACCACATGAAGCTAAATATCAAGTTTTATCCAAAAATATTGATTAATATGGGAAATATTTATTTTCCCTATCCTCCATAAGATTAACATTGGAGCCTCACAATACAACGTACTGTGTTTAGATTTTTTAATAGCTCGGTAACCATTGGAGATAGAGAAAAACTTTAAGAAACTTAATTGTGTAGTTTTTTAAGCTGATTCCAATGGTGAAATATAAAATTAGAAATTTTTAAAAATTACATGTGCAAAACGCAAAAAACCCCAATTTGGGGTACAAAACCCCCCAAACTACCCGTTCCCATTGACCGATATGTCTGGTTAACGAACTCGTCCGAGCATTTGTAGGAATACACGTCTCTACCAAATTTGGTCTCAATCGGACCATTTTTATGAGAGTTATCGTGTTCACAGACACATATATATATTTTACTGTTCATTTCATCAAACAGGGCTACTAATATTATTATATTGAAATAATTCGACCAAGTAACAATTTACACTTCTTGAAAATGGGATTATTACCCGAAACATGTAGAAAAAATAAAAATGTTTTTTAAGGGTACTTGGTCGAATTATTTCAATATAACATATATATATATATATAAAAATTTTAACGACTATTGTTTTTGGACTCTGGGCACCTAAAGAAGAAAAAATAACATGGTCCCGGGCTTAAGTCTCGCCATGAGACCTACGGTAATAGCTTCTTCCCTATGGGAAATTCGCTAAAAATAAATAAAGATTTGATTAAATTCAACTTGGAGTAATGAACAGTTTCCTTTTTAAGTGGCAAGTTTACTTTGGCATCCAGGACATTTTCCTGTTGTGGTGGTGTTATTTTCCAAATATGTAAGGTCAGAAATAAATTCAGAAGCAAACCGTGTAAATAGACATTATTCTATGATGCAAACCACATATTCTAAAATAGGTTCTCTTTATAAACCAATTTGAGGCTAGATGAAAAATATAACTTAACAGAAAAGTTAAGAAATGATGGTAATATTACCATACAGTCTATCGAACTTGGAGACAAAATAGTATGGAATAAGGTGAAATTATCACAACTGGTGCATATGTTTTATTTCAGGTAGTACGCAAATTGGCATTTTTCTCAGGGTAAAAAATTCTATAAGAGGGTCACAGAAAAAAATTCAAAATGAGAAAGTTTATTTGGAGACACTGTTTTCAAGAGTTACATTGCTGTCTTTTTTATTAATGCAAAATCAGAAACAAATAACATTAAAAATTAATTTTACGTCTAAAAATGGCCAAATAAGCTAGTTACAAAGAAAACATTACATTATCAATTTATGCTACATGGACTCAAATTACAAATGAAATATATCACTATCTGTATAAATAGTCACAAAGAGAGCTAATTTAACATTCATTAATTCAACATTGAAACAAAGAGTAAAAATACAATTTTGGAATGCTGGAAGAGCTTGGTATCCAACCTACATGATACAAATATATTTCAGAGTTAATTTCCCTGAGTTATTTGAAAACTTGCCCAATAGTCCCACAATTTTTCTGAACGACACAGTAAAAAGATAAAACCATTCCTAATCATTAAGGAATAGTTAGGCAAATGCCACTCAAGATTCACTGAAATTGAATATTCAAAAGCTTAAGTCGGTCTTAGAAGTGTAACTTACTCAGTTTGGTGGGAGGAAACACTTAATACACGATACTAACAAAGAAACTTTTACTAATACATGTAGGTTTTGTCGAAATTGAACCTTTCCTGGCCAGACTAGGTTGTTGAAACAATGTACTATTATGTGTAGATAACGACTTGGTTGTTCAATGTAAATGTTACACTCCTAAAGAAACGTTAGTTCATAGCTTATGGTTCCACCTTCAGTAGTTCAACATCAAATATCAGCGTGGCATTTGGCGGAATAGTAAGTATCAGTCAAGGAAAATCTTATATTGAGCATGTTCTGCATTTTACATTTATTTGCTGTAAATTGAGGTTTAAAATAAAACAAAAACTTAACAAAGTAAAAGAAATGGTCTAAAAAATAATGTAAGTTATTTGAGATTGAGATGTACTCTCATAAAAACACCAAAAAAATTGATCTAATTTCCATTAAATATGGGTCTCTATAAAAAACTCACAACTGAAATCATTTGAAAATTCATTCAACATCTATTATATTGGTAGCCAATATAAAATTAAATATTTTAAAACCCAATAGGTAGGTTTAAACCTAACGGAGACTCAAAGACAACTGAGTCCCTGTCCCTGTTGTCTTTGAGTCTCCGTGACGAGTGGACGTGTTTGGTTTCTTTTGTGTGCAATGGTTAGTGTATGGTTCGTTTGTAAGGTTTTTTTGACTGCTTTAAACTTTTATGTTTTCAGCTTTATACCGGTTTGGTCCAGATTATATGTTAATTAATTGTGTTATGCTTTAGATATTAGTTCACCTGAGGAGGGGTTCAGATTCCAGATCCCGAAACGTCGTGAAACTTTGTTTTACATATCGTGATGGAAAAAGTCCGCAATAAGAATCTAAATAATATCAATCCACCATCATTAATAATGAATTTCAAACAAAGGACGTGATGTTCATGCAACGCTGGCTTTAAATTACGTCAGCATGAAGATTTTCTTCACTTTGAACGTTAAAGTTAACAGACTTTAGGTGAAAAACATATGTTTAATTTCAATTTTATATTGAATTTTTTGTGTTTAACGATGAAAATAAATTTGTGTGATTAAATCAATTTTTTTTTTATTTTCTCGAGAACGTGTTCGGATTTGCCAGAATTTTGGATTTATGGGTTTCGGATTTGAGGGATTCCACTGTATAAGTAAAATTTAAGTGAACAAGTTACAAATAGATAGATTTACAGATATATACCAGGTGTTTAAAAAAAATAATGAGAATTTGTTAATCTCTCAGGTTTGGAGAGTTTGGTTGTCAAAACCTTGTTTTTTGTGTTGGTATACACTAAAACATCGCTTATCAGGTACTCGCTTATCCGAAATTGTTCCAAGAGAAAACTAAAAAATGTTGCTGGAAAACTACAGCGCGATTTGCAACAGCCTAAACGGCGTGGACTGTATTCAGCCGGCACTGCACGGCGTTTTCAGCCGTTACTGTGGGGCGAATTCAGCCAGTACTGCAGGCCATTTTTGGCCGGTACTGTGCGGTGTTTTCGGCCGACCCTTCACAATACTGACAGTGGAAAAAAATCCAACTGTGTTTCTTTAGTTTTCGCTTCAACTTGTTGAAATATGTAAACACCAATTTCATTTTAATACAGATTATAAATAATGACAAATTTACAAAAATATGTTAATCAAAATGCCGTATGAAAGCCGTAATCAAAGAAATGCAACCACAATGTGCTCCCATATTACAAACACAGTATTGAAAAAAACTGGAGGCGTTTATTTAGCACTTTCTCACAAAAATCGGTTAATCGGTTTATCCAAAAAAAATCGCTTATCCGAAATGTCCCTGGTCCCATCAAAACTGGATAAACGAGGTTTTAGTGTGCATGCCTCTGAAGTATGACACAATTTTTAAGCTGAATTCATTGTTTACTTTATTTTGACAGGCATTAGACGTGTCTTCATGAGCTCGGCTATTTTTGATTGAAAAAAAGTTAAATGCAAACAAATTAAATAAAGTGTAACAAAGTGTATGAAATTTAAAAAAAGGCCTATGGTGAGTATTCTGTGAAAAATACAATACGAGTGGTATAAGCGTTTTCAAGATGGCTGTTGAGACGTTGAAGATGTCGAACGTCCCGGACTCCCCAGTAGATCAAGAACCAATGAAAACAAGAAGAGAGTGAAAGCAATGGTTAGGAATGATAACCAAATAAAATCAGAGAAATTGCTGATGATGTTGGATTATCGATGCCATGACATTTTTATAAACATTTTGGGTATGAAAAGCGTGGCAGCAAAATTTGTCCCAAAATTGTTTAATTTTTCATCTTTTGTGAAAATGACTGGATGTCTGGGACGTTCATCATATTCAACATCTTAACGACTGTTGTTGGCAAAAATGATTATACCACTTGTTAACACTAGTTTCTTTAGGTAAAACTCACCATAGGACTTTTTAAACATTTTGCACACTTTATTTAATTTTTTACATTTCACTTTTTGAACAACTGAAAATAGCCGAGCTCATAAAAACACACCTAACCTTAGTGGCTGCCAAGTACAAAGTAATGAATACAGCTGAAAAATTGCATCATACTACAGGGGCCAACACAACAAAACTTTTTTGACAATCACTCTGAAAACCATTAGTGGATCCATCCATTAGCTGTGGAGGCTGCAGCCCCCCGCTTTAGCCTAATCTGTGTATATGGACTATTAACCATAATATAAAAAGTGGACATAGCAAAATAAAAGTTCTACCTCAGGGACATTTTAATGTGTTCGACTTATTGAAATATGCATACTTAACCACCATTGGCTTATGCACTTGACCTTGTATATTTAACTTCTAATTAAAAAACCAACATCAACTCATTGCAACAAGTACGCTGGTTGGCGTAAGTCAAAGCACTTGATGTTGCGACAGATGGCGGCTGAATGGCACTAATGCCATAACGATAGGTAAAAATTATGGTACTAGTTTCCCTAAACAAAGTGTCTATTTGCACGTCTAAGTATAGATCAAGATAGTTGTGTTAGGTTAAGTTATTTGTATAATTATAAAAATACCATCAGCTTTTTCAGCTAACGATGAATGTCTACTATTCCTGGATATAGCAGTAGTGTTTCTAAGAAAAATTGGAACGGGAACATACTTCTTGTGACATGTGGAACGAAACTGTTCATTTAAAGTCAATTATTTTAGACCTGAACGGTGTATTCGGACCAATTAACTTACGTCTTATCACAGTTGACATAAAGGTTTGTTTCACTACATGTTATGCTGAACGGCATCAAATGTTCCTGCAGAGATGTTCTATCTGTAATGTTCTTGTCTTTATAAATATAAAACACGACACAAAAATTGACACATAAAAACGAAAAATAAAAAAGTACCGCCTGTAGGCCTACTTTTTACTCAAATGTTTGAAAAGCAGTTTCTTCAAAAGCGATGAAAAAGAGTCGGACAATGAGAACCGAATCTATTGTGTAGCTAGACATCACTCTACACTATCTCGAGGAACAGTATACTGCTACATCCGAATGCTTGATGTTTATGCTATGAGACGCAACTTGGCTACCAGATTTCTTTGTTACGTCAAAAGACGGTTTTTGAATCTTATGTTCCAAAAAGTTATACTTAAAAAAGTTATGTTCCAAATTGTTATTGTAGATTATTAACACTGTGTCATGTAAAATTAGTGTAACCGTGCTGTAGATTAAAATGTCATGATTGAGATTGTTTTTAATTCAAACACAGTAACCTTTTTCCCTATCACGTTGTTTGGATTAGCCGGACGTACGAATTACCGGGACTCTGGTGTATATCATTAATTTTTATTAAATTATTTATTTATAAATTAGAACCCCGAAATAACAAAATCCCCGATATAACGAGTTTTTTCAAATCCCCTTGAAACTTCCATAACACTCCATGTTGAAGTAGCCCCTTTATAAGGTATGAATTTGGCTTATAACCCTGATGTAATGAATTTTCGCAGCTTTGGAATGGATCAACAAACCCCTATATTACGAATTTCCTAGATGAAAAGCCCCTATATAATGAAGTAGTCCCTGTATAACGAATCCCCCACCTCACCGTCTCTGCTGTAACGAATTTTGCCAACATTAATAGCCATGTCATATCCCAGTATAAATTAGGAAAAAGTCTCGACCGGAAATCTCAAGCATCTGGTGTACAGTATGTCTGGTTCAGTAGTTTTGTCCGCCCTGTGAGTATCTAACAAAAACATCCCTGAGTGTCTAACAAAAACATTTACATATTACGGTACTGTATGATATAATACATTTATGTATATAGTAAATTTAATTACTGTTATATGTATTTCGATACCTACTGCATGAAGGTTAAATTTATACGATTTTATGTGTTATCTACTTCTTCTACTTTAGTAAATAGTAATTCTGTTTGGATATCTAATACATTTGGACATCTAGTTCATTTGGAGTACATTTATAGTTGTGTTAAAAATCAATAGATATTATTTTTATTATTATTGGTGAGGTGTTATTATTATTTGTTAATAAACTTTTCAAACCCTGTCAAGTAGCACACTATCCAGTCCTTAATACCCTTGTGATAATCTAGTGTTACCTTGTCAACTAATAAAACATACCAAATGGGTAAAAACAAAAGAGTTTGAATGCTTTTGTTGAAAATTCTGATGGTATAAAATTCACATGAATTTGAAATGTATCATATTCAATTAATAATGAAATCAATTGAATATGATGAGTCATGTAATTTTGAAATTTTGAGAAGAAAAAACCAACAACAAAACTTTGCTAACCATTTGGATGCAGATGGTTGATAATGGTTAGTTAGTATAAAAGGATATATTCCAGGATGTCCAGTTGACCCGTAAGCGTAGTCGGGAGAACATGTGAGTTTCGCTCTTTGTCCTACGCTCATCTGAAAAACCACAGCTCATTAAAGGTCTTTTAAAAGGGGTCTAATGTTACAAGAAAGACTATAAGATCACTTGCTAAACTGTTCTTAAGCACTTTCTTACAAAATTAAATAAATTTATTTAATCTCATTACAAATCTCAGTTTAAAATAACAAAAGGGAAATAGGATGAAAATAGGAATGCTGCCTACTGAAAAATAATTTGAAACTACAAAACAAGCATAATCTAAATCAGACACAATTTTGTTTCATTAAAATACACAACATAGCATAATTATCAAATGTGTTTAGTAAAAAATAAAAAAAGACTAACCTGAGCAACACCTTGGTCCCATCCTTTAATGACTTCTCCTTTACCAATTCGGAATTTGAAGGGGGCACCCCTATCTCGAGAGGAATCAAATTTAACTCCATTTTCAAGGGTGCCTAAAAATAATTCAGAATGCATACAAACAATGTAGGCCTATACAAGGTGGATTTGAGTCTGAATGAGCATTTTTTAAATAGGGTATAAAGTACCTGGTGACCGAGCTTTGCTCGTTTATACATGTATTATTAAAATTAATTAGAAATATTAAAACACATTTATTACTCAATGAAAACATTTTAGTGGTTTTAGTAAAACCGATTTAATACACTATAACTAATATAGCACTGAACAAAAAGTATTGCCCCTAAAGGGGTTATAACATGCGACCTTCATAATACGAGGCCAACACACTACCACTGGACTACGGCGTCTGCCAAATGAGCAATGCCGGTTAAGGTCTTTTAGCCAACCTCAATTGTTTTAGCCGATCATTTACTGTTTAACCATCCATACAGTTATTATTAGCCTGTGACCAACTTATTTTGATATACAGTAAACGGAATGAGGATTGAAAAGCAAAAGAGAAATTTAATTTACACATATTAATTGGTTTGTTACAGTGGCTTCAAGCAATACAACAAATACGTCTTCATCAAAACACGGAAGATTTTGGAAATACTCTTCCCTGCTTTTATTTCGCACAGTTATGTTACCCTTAAGTTTTTACAAATTGTTTAGTAACCTGATAATTTTACATTTATTACATACATAAAATAAATACTGTATTTATGAAAAACCTCTATTCACATATTGTTCTTTGCCGTCTTCAATCAAGAACTGTCAAACGGTTATAAACAGCTGTTTTGGTTTGTATTGTTTACATTTTATTCTCCATAAGTATATATATATATATATACAAACCTTGCTCGTATTATAGTATTGGATATGACAAAACAATTTCCACTGCTTTGCAATAGATAATCTACAGATATATTTAATCACATATTGCCTACCAAATGTTGCAATTAAAATGAATTGTTATTTATAAATTGTTTTACTTTTGATCAATTTTACACATATTTACCTGTTAAGAACATTAAAATTGAGTTAATTTCAAGATATTATTCACTTAGATTCAATATCAATGCTCCTATTCAATAATAACCATTATAAATAAACTGTATCAGTGGACTGACAAATACTACTTTCTCCTTAAGTCAGTTTAAACTAAACCCTTCAATAAAACCAACATATTCTTTAAAGTTTGTCTAAATATTATTTAATAATTTTAATATTTTTTGTTTCAAACCCAATCATTTAATTTCTGAAAACAACAAGAGAAACAAAATTAAATTGACTGTTAGAATTTCATGAGGGGGACTACTACCCCCCCCCACACACACCCACTCACAGACTGACTTTACTTTAAATAACACTTTTTTGGGTTCTGGTGACCTCAAAACAAACAAAATCAAAAATGTTGACAAAAATAACACAAGGGCAAGTTTTACTTACAACCAAAAAAAAAAAAAAAAAACATAGTACGAATTTTTGTAAAACAATAAAAAATAAAACTACTTTTGTTGCTTTCAAGTCTTATAACTACAATAAAAAAAAAATTAAAATGTTTAAATATTTATAAAAAACTCGTCGTGAGTTTAGTGTACTTGTCGATTTATGCTAAACAAGACTGACTTTACTTTAAATAACACTTTTTTGGGTTCTGGTGACCTCAAAACAAACATATCGACTTAAAACTGAAATTCAAAAATGTTGACAAAAATAACACAAGGGCAAGTTTTACTTACAACCAACATACTAAGGTAAGAGAAAGTAAAAAATTCATAGTACGAATTTTTGTAAAACAATAAACCTTGAATAAAACTGGAAAGTTACTTTTGTGCTTTCAAGTCTTATAACTATACAATCAAAACATCTAAAATGTTTATTATTTTTATATTTATATATTTTAAACAATTCTCGTCGTGAGTTTAGTGTACTTGTTCGACATAATCGCCTATGAAACTGTCTTGCCCTCTGGGGGCAAACAACCAAAACTGCTCTCGTAGTACACGAGCCTGCCACCGGGCAGGTCTATAACCAAGTAAGCGCTTTCTACTCCTAGGCACTGATTGTCCGAGCCGGCTAACGCGCTACGCTGACGAGCGTAGCGCGTTATGAATAAAGATTGTCTATTAGCTATTATACTTTCTTCCATTCACACTCATTTTAAATAGGCCTAAGGTATCATTTGGCTTAATGTAAACTATTTAATCACAAGATTAATATTGGAGCTCCAAAAAACAACACATTGAGTTTACCAGTTTTTATGTTCAAGTAACCTATTGACATGGAACAAAGATTCAAAATATTGGACTATATTGTTTTTAGGTTGATTCCAATGGTGCTAATTAAAATTTAGTTTTTTGATCAATTAAATTTAAAAATACACACAAACCACATTTTCTGGTAGAATATTCAATACCCCCTTGAGCTATACTGATTGGGCTGGATATTAAACTTGATTGAATAGTTGCGCGCCCACACACACACACACACATATACAGGGTGCGATTGAAAAGAAACCGAACTTTTGCCGCCGCGCGGCTCCCGGGCGTCCAAAAGAAATGAGGGGTGGGGGAAATGTGTGTGGAACCTTCCTCTTTCAGACGAGACCTGGCGCAGTGCGCTGCGAGCAGCGGTTGAGTTAACATCGCCGTCCGCGTGAACCCTGTTTTAGTGGTCGGTTACGTTTTTCGTGTGGTGAAAATGCAAAGCAAGATTGACCAACGATACGCAATCAAGTATTGTGTTAAACTCAAAAAGACTTTTACTCAGACCCAGGAACTGCTTAAGGAGGCCTTTGGAGATAGTGTTTTGAGTCGTACTCAAATTTATGAGTGGCACAAGAGGTTCAAGGAGGGCCAGGAGGACGCCGATGACGACCCACGATCTGGGAGGCCTTCGACGTCAAGAACGGATGAAAACATCGAAAAAGTTCGGGAATTCTTGAACCTTGACCGGCGGACAAGCATCCGGGAGATAAGTGAAGAGCTCAATCTGACTTATTACACCGTTCAAAAAATTGTGACGGAAGAACTGAACATGCGAAAGATTTGCGCAAAACTTGTTCCCAAAGTGTTGACCCCCGAGCAGAAGCAATCTCGCGTGGAAAAAAGTCGTGAGGTGCTACAGTGTGTACAAGAAGATGAGGAGTTCCTTGACAACGTTATTACTGGTGATGAGTCCTGGTGTTACGAGTACGACCCCGAGACAAAAGCACAGAGTGCGGAGTGGCACACCGACGCGTCGCCTCGCCCCAAGAAGGCGCGCTTGTCAAAATCAAAGGTAAAGACAATGCTTATCGCATTTTTTGACAAGAGAGGAATAGTGCACAAGGAGTTCGTACCCCCAGGAACGACGGTGAACGCAGCTTTTTATAAAGAAGTCCTCGATAGGCTCCGAAAACGCGTCGCTCGGTGCCGCCCGCTCCTCGTTGGAAAATGGACGCTTCACCACGACAACGCGCCGGCACACACAGCGTTCGTCTGCACGTCCTACCTGGCCAAGCATGGGATCGCAGTGTTACCCCACCCCCCCTACAGCCCAGACGTCTCTCCCCCGGACTTTTTTTTGTTCCCACGCTTGAAAAGGAAGCTCAAGGGAAGGCGTTTCTCGTCGATTCAGGAGATACAAAAAAGTGTAACCGACGAGCTAAACGACATTTCTGCGGATGACTATGAAAACTGCTTTGAGCAGTGGAAAGTTCGCTACCAAAGATGTATCGATGCCCAAGGGATGTACTTCGAAGAATATTAAGTCGGATTGTAAAAAAGTTTAATAAAACTGCTGTTTTAAAAAAAGTTTGGTTTCTTTTCAGTCGCCCCCTGTATATATATAGGCCTATATATATGAACCAAATTTGATCGACTGGTTACAAAAACAGAGACTAGATCTTTCATCAAAATTACAAGGCTAACTTTTCAACGCATTACTTTTTATTTATTACTTTGTTCAGTTGAAATGGTAATTTTTTTAAGATTTTGTATTATTAATTAATGGCAAACATTTGTAGTTGGTATGTTTTCAGTGATTATGCTTCAGAAGAAAAACAATAAATACTGATACATATATTTAACAACAAAAATAGAGTAGGCCCTAATAAAATATGTGTATAATTATATCATACCTGTATAATGGACAACCACGGTTTGGCCTGTCTTGGGAAAAGTTTGACCTAAACAAAAATGGTGCTCAGTATAAAAATAAGTCAGCTACGTTAACAAAAAGGAAAAAAATAACATTCAAAAACTAGAATACAGTATCAATAAGGATGCTAAGGTAGCAAAACACTTGTAGTGTTTTATTTAATCGACTTAGGACCTAGGACTATCACGTCAAAGAAATTTGTAAAAATTGGCTAGTTTACTAGTTTACTTTTAGCTGCTAAGAAAGCTAAGGTCCTTGTGTCAGTATAAATACCCCCGTCGCAGCAGACCTGCGTACTCAGCGAATTTCCAAATCAATAATATAACAATAATAAAAAATAATATGACAAGTTTTATAAAAATCTGTCCATAAACATGAGAATTATTTGCCTATTCTCCATAAGATTAACGTGGGAAAGAGTGTGCAGGTTATCTGCTGTGAGGAACACTGAAAGTAGTCATTTCTACCATAAATAATTTTTATCTTAACATTTATACCAACTTTCATCAACATCTGTCCATAAATAAAGGAGTTTGCCTATTCCCTAGATATGATTAATATAGGAGAAGAGTATGCAGGTTTGCTGCCATGATAAATACATAAACTATGATTTTTAAGCATAAATGGATAGATCTCAACCACATGAAGCTAAATATCAAGTTTTATCCAAAAATATTGATTAGTATGGGAAATATTAATTTTTCCCTATCCTCCATAAGAATAACATTGGAGCCCCACAATACAACGTACTGTGTTTAGATTTTTTAATATCCCGGTAACCGTTGGAGATAGAGAAAAACTTTAAGGAACTTAATTGTGTAGTTTTTTAAGCTGATTATTAACATATATAACATAGGCCTAGGGCCTAAATATAGAATTTAATGGCCGAAACAAGATATGTTCAATTGTTCCAGAAAAAAGGACAAATTAATGTGGAGCTTAAAGTAGACGCTTGATTATATGAGGTAATTGGGACCAAGGTCACCTTCGATAGTGCAGAATATACTTATGTGTAAAAAATTGAGAAAATATGCATTTAATGTAGATTACCATGTATGGTAATCCAAACTTATTTACTACGGTACAAATAAAAAAATTTAAATTAATAATTTTAAACAAGCCTGCAAATCAAATAAAAAAGAAAACAAGTCATCAAAAGATTTAAACCAAACTTGACTTTTAGCGGCGACTGTGGGCTGTGTCCTATATACTAGTAGTAGGAGTTGGGGTTTTAAACTCCCAGCAAAAATTGTGGAGTCAACTACAGGGGCTGGTTCGGATGGCTCATTATTAATAACACGGTCATCTTTCAATAATTAAATTTAAATATGTGCCTACTTTTAAGGTTGTCATATTTAGGCCATCAATTAACCTGCCATCGGTCATATCACGGAAGTTACCTCAGGGTCACACACTATATTTTAAACTATAAAAACCATATCTTCCATTCTGTAGGGTTGGTGCCTGATATACCTCACCTGTCTCTTTTGCGGAATCGGTTTCATTTACCTACAACCCTTTCCCAGCACTCAGTCGACCTTGGGGACCGATTTGCGTCACTACTGGAGGTAGCTTCCATGTGCGTGCACCCTGTGATGTAACCAGTTTCCCTGAGCCTGATTCCTTTGATTGACCATATTTTTCGATACTATAGAATGGATTAAGCAAAGCAAATTGCACAATTGTTGGCTAGAGTTGAAAGGGAAGAACATGTAGTTTTTAGACATACCGGTGCGTTTGTTCGGGAATTTTTTGTATCAGGGTAAAGGAGGATTCTGGCTTAAACGTGATGATGAAAATAAAGGAGAAGTGGCTGTTGAAGTGAAAAATGAATACAAAGAAGAATAAGGGCCAGATTTTTGATAAAAAAGTTATAAAATAAGTCTTTTATATCCATAATACGTGCTTTTTTGGTTTGTTATAACATTTAAAATTTATAATTATTTATAACATATCATGTTTTTCATTAGCTCCTCTACGTTATTTACTAATAAACTTTATTCCAGTTTAATATGGTTTTTATATGTACCGGTATAAAAATGGCATAGTCTTTTTTATCCTTAACACTTACTTTTATTGTTTGTTGTATCTTTTTGTGTTATAACCTTGGTAATAAATAGTGTAGTAGCTCATAAGAATGTTTTGTAAACAATTTTCTTTTGCTATTGTTCTTTCTCTTATTTGATTAGTTTTTGTACCCCTGGAGGAAACTTCCATGAGTGTTCCAGCCTGTGGTATTTGAAAATCAATGCGCCCGACTTTGGTTTAGTAAATTATTCTTCAAAAACAGTTGAAGTAGTTTTGACCTTTGTCACTAGTCCTAATTTCATTCATACAATTTATGTAAACATGAATTTTTAAGAAAATCCACTCTGTGGAAGAACATAATTTCAATGTTTTCATAAGTATTTGTTCTGAAATTTTTTTGGCAGAAATTAGTCACTCTGAAACATTCAGTCAACATTGATGTCTGCGGTAATCGGGGATCGAGGCAGGGAGAAACGGTATATTTTAAGAGAATTTTTAAGAGAATCGTAATGCACAAGATTTTAAAAAACCTACATACAATGCTCTGCAGAAATGTTAGGTTGTTTATTGATAGTATAAAATATTATCAAGGAGAAAAATATCAATAAAGAACCTATCTTAACCCCACAGAGCGCTTTGTCAGCAATTTCTCATATATTACGATGTAACGCTAGGTTTATTGGTTGCCGTCATAGAGCGCACTACGGACTTAAGTTAGGTTGATTATTGATACCCTAACCAATCCTCCGGCCGATCCCCTGACTAGACGGAATGGTTAGAGACTGGCATATTTAAGCCTTAAAATTGTACGAAAACGTCAAAATTATGTTCTTCCACAGACCAGATCTCTGTAAAAAGGTTGTTAGAAAGAGAAAAAAGTTGGTCGGAAATTGTCTACGTTATTTACTAATAAACTTCGCTGAGTACGCAGTTTAATATGGTTTTTATATGTACCGGTGTAAAAATGGCATAGTCTTTTTTATCCTTAACACTTACTTTTATTGTTTGTTGTATCTTTTTGTGTTATAACCTTGGTAATAAATAGTGTAGTAGCTCATAAGAATGTTTTGTAAACAATTTTCTTTTGCTATTGTTCTTTCTCTTATTTGATTAGTTTTTGTACCCCTGGAGGAAACTTCCATGAGTGTTCCAGCCTGTGGTATTTGAAAATCAATGCGCCCGACTTTGGTTTAGTAAATTATTCTTCAAAAACAGTTGAAGTAGTTTTGACCTTTGTCACTAGTCCTAATTTCATTCATACAATTTATGTAAACATGAATTTTTAAGAAAATCCACTCTGTGGAAGAACATAATTTCAATGTTTTCATAAGTATTTGTTCTGAAATTTTTTTGGCAGAAATTAGTCACTCTGAAACATTCAGTCAACATTGATGTCTGCGGTAATCGGGGATCGAGGCAGGGAGAAACGGTATATTTTAAGAGAATTTTTAAGAGAATCGTAATGCACAAGATTTTAAAAAACCTACATACAATGCTCTGCAGAAATGTTAGGTTGTTTATTGATAGTATAAAATATTATCAAGGAGAAAAATATCAATAAAGAACCTATCTTAACCCCACAGAGCGCTTTGTCAGCAATTTCTCATATATTACGATGTAACGCTAGGTTTATTGGTTGCCGTCATAGAGCGCACTACGGACTTAAGTTAGGTTGATTATTGATACCCTAACCAATCCTCCGGCCGATCCCCTGACTAGACGGAATGGTTAGAGACTGGCATATTTAAGCCTTAAAATTGTACGAAAACGTCAAAATTATGTTCTTCCACAGACCAGATCTCTGTAAAAAGGTTGTTAGAAAGAGAAAAAAGTAGGTCGGAAATTGATTTGATAAAAAATAGTGTAGGATACTGAATTTGGAACATTTAACGAACTTGGCTTAACAAAATACTAGTAGGTTAGACCTACCAACAGCAGTTAAGCCTAGTAGAAATATTGCTTTGCTATGGCCTATGAAAAGAATTTAAGTTTACTTGTTGACATAGCCTAGGTCTAGGCCTAATTTTAAGTTTTATTTTATTTTTTTATGATTAGCTCAGTTAACCAAGATGATCGGTTAACCGTACCTCCGATAACCGGGCGTCCACTGTATTTGAAATAGACCCTCACCAAAGCCTTTATCAATAGTGGTTAGGTAGGCTTTAAAATGTTCATTGGTAGGTAACATTTTAACAGTCTAACAGGTTTACACTGAGGTCCTAAAACTCAGAAGAGAATAGTTCACTTTTTACGTTTTCAAACATGTTTCTGAATTTATCTTTATAACCTCAATATAGCCTTTGCCATTGAAATGCAAAATAAAGTTGGGCCTATTATCACCTACTTGCCTTCAATTCCGTGACTGCTAGTTTTGATTGATAGTCAGTTGGTAAAGCAAACCACTGCTATTAAAACGTTTAAAGAGGTGTTTCATAAGGGATATTAAAGTAAAATTGAACGTGCAACATAAAAATATAGAATTCGATATTTAAGACTGCCCACATCAGTGTTAAAATTTTTACTTACCATCACCAGGAGACACTGTTAGAACATCAACACCCATGCTGAATACTTATTTTCACGAAAGTAAAATAGTAGGAAGTCAAGGTTTCTGTAAATAGACCTACTAAGAGAATCTTCAATGCTAAACCAAAACTTAAATATTTAAGATTCAATAATCCAGATATTTGAACTAGCACACTACCACACCTCTTTCCTATCCGCTTGCAAGACGATTTTACTAAAAATTCAATGGCGTCTTTCCGGCTTTAGGCTATAACAGTGATGCCTAACCGTTGTAGTTTTACCCTATTTAGTAATAAGATTACCGAATTTAAATAATATGTAAGATTATTCTAAAATATAATTAACGAACATAAAAAAATAGACATAAATGTGTCAAAAATACAGTTTATTTAATAAAATTACTATCCTCGTATGTTTGACTCTAGGCTTTAAACGCAATAATTCCCAAGACAATAATGATTACTAATTATTAACCCATTGCTGATCCAAATTATATTTTGTCTCATCATCACCACCAAAAGATTTAACAATGATTAAGCTTGATTAAATTGTTTTTTTATTTAGTCAGTGTCCTAGATATGGACGCCAAATAATAGACTGATTATTTAATTTACAAAATTTAAAAACACATTGTAAATTTGTTTTATCACTGCTTGTTGTTTTTTTTACTTGAAATATCGAGGGAATGTTAAACATATTTTAAAACTTCATAAGCAATTAGCATTAGTGAAAAATAATCAATATATAAATAAAATATCACTGAGTTCATTAGTCATAGATATCTATACTATCCTGACTATCCTATTTCTCGTCTCCATGATATAGTCTTAACTGTACTAAAGGAGTAGGCAAAGCCAAAGAAGGCAGGCATTAACCAAATGGTGCCAAATATGGTAGGTACCAGTACCCAAACAATGCGTTTCAAAAGATTAGGTGTCATACCATACACATCTTTACTGTTAGAGAGATTGAAGCCCATGACAGCATAATTACGTCCTGAATTGATACATGCTTCCATTCAAAACAGGTTCTCCCTTAGGTATGCTCGTCAGAAGCCCAGGAACAGATAGCATTACATTTGGAATGGTTGACAAAATAGACTCTACACAGAATCAACAAAGTACAAATTGAATTCATGAGCTAATGCAAAAGACAGATCACGAACATGAGACTTCATTTTTGACCTGTTTTGTTTATTAAAGTCCAGACCGCCTTACAGGGATTAGTAGCCCCTGTTATGTACGTAGCATTTGTTTTGGTCTTTGCCTTCATAACGTTTTTACGACACTAGATCGTGAGTCTTTTAAGCAGGTTAGTCAGATAGGGTCTTACAAATTAATGCAACTTGTACTTTGTTGATTCTGTATAGAGTCCATTTTGTCAACCATTCCTAATGTAATGCTATCTGTTCCTGGGCTACTGACGAGGATACCTGAGGAAGAACCTAATTTTGAATGAAAGAATATTATCAATCCAGGACGTAAATTGACGTAATGCTGTCATGGGCTTCAATCTCTCTAACAGTAAAGATGTGTATGGCATGACACCTAATCTTTTGAAACGCATTGTTTGGGTATTTGGCACCTATTTGGCACCATTTGGTCAATGCCTGCTTCCTTGTAGAGTTTTGCCTACTCCTTCGAAAGTCTCTGTGCAAGTCCTTTGAAAACTGTAGGCCTACTTGGGCATAAAAATGGGTCTCGTGACAATGTTGCTAGTAATGGACCAATATAATTGATTCCTTTGTTTTCTAAACTATTTGAAACTATTATGTATGTGTGCTCAATTGTACGACCATCTTGAAGCACAGGAAAGCCAAATCCACTTTATTGGCGATTCAATTGAGTTTAAGAGGTCAACTTCTGTGATACTTTGTGACCTCTCTCGCGCATTCGATTGCGTTTCACTGAAATTTTGCTCCTGAAATTGGAAAAATATGGCCTAGTAAGCAGTGCTCTGAGATTGATCAAATCCTATCTGAGTGACCACCAACAGGTAAGGTGGAATGGCATTACATCCAAACCACTAGCTGTAAGACACGGGGCTACGCAAGGTTCCATTATAGGACCACTTCTATTTTTAGTGACAATCAATGATCTCTACACTAGACTTTAGGGTAATTGTCTGTTGAATGCAGACAACAGATCCCTTATGTCATGTAAAGAGACCCGTGAACAGGCAGAGTTGTCTATTAAGGAACTTTTTTAGTCAGCCTCTAAATGGTTTACAAATTACTGCCCAACGACGAGAAAACACAGTGTATAACATTTAGCCTATGTGATTCCCAGATTGTATAATTCCAAAAGCCTACCATGCTTGCGTGCACTGTCCAAGTGATTTATGACACGATATTTATTAAAATTTATATCGTGCTTGTACACTGCTTGACATAGCCTGTAACAATGTATTGTTGATTGGCCGAATAAAATCATTGTATCATAGAGGAAATGCGCGGCCTCTTAGCTAAAGGCCGCGCATTTGCCTCCAGCACTCGAACTTGGTATTCGTGCACTAAACTCCCCTCGTGGGGAACAAATGATAGTGCCTTATAAGGTGACAGATTTTAAATTTAAGCAAACATGAGGTATTAATATTTTATTTAGAAGCTATTTTTAGTTTTAGTGACTAGTGCTTATGTACATGATTGTATCCTTTGGCACAATAAAGATTCTGATTCTGGTATTCAATCGGAGTACAACTATATGACTGCATCAGATTTACTATCCGTTCATCTAGGGTAGAATCTAGCTGAGGGATACAATCTCTGGTCATTGATACAACCAATAATTACATGACAGTGTCTATGGCTATTACAACGTTTTGAAAGTAGATACATAGATGAACGGATACTAAAGTATCCGTACTTATAATCCGTTCCTCTCTGGTAGATATCTGCCAATCTATTTTATCTGCAGCCTTTGAATCCGTCTTGCCCGATATTGAATTGAAAGTCAAGGTGGAAATGATGTGAAATTCATTCAACATTCAAATTATTTCTATTTTGTACTTTAGAATCAGTGGTTTGAAAAATGTTTAATTCCTAAATATTGATTTTTATTATATTTCAATGGCGTGATTAAATTCATAACAAATTTCTCCTCAATTACGTTTAATTTAGGTTATTGTCTAAGTTATATACTTAGTGTATCCTCTGTAATCAATTCTATTGAGTCATTTTTATTAGCAGCATAAATATACTAGGCTTGACAAAAATGCCTTCAAACAAATCTCTAGTTATGTGTGCACTTCCCAAAGGTAAGACAATTTTTAATAAATGAGGTGAGTAATGGTCTTGTGGATTGGCAGAAGCCTTTTAATAATGTTTCTTTAGGTTATGTTAAAGACATCTTACTCAATGAATTCCCTTTAATTTATAAATTACGTACTTGAGATGATACAAACTAAGCTTGATATGTTAATCCATAATCCAAATGGTATCGTAGAATTTTTATATGTTTATGAAGTAGGGAGTTATATCAGTGTACATATAGGCATACTCTGTGTAAGAATAATAAAAGTGTTATCATTCTTGTATGAATAACATCATTAGATTAGATTATTGTTATGGCGACCTTACGACAAGGTAAAGTCGGTTTTTGTATTTTAAGCCAAGTTTGAATGAGAATCGAGTGTAGGATGATTGTGGCGCCATGTTGTAGTCTTGTTACTGACTAAGGCTGACATGTTCCTTAGACAGAACTGTAATCAACAAATCTCCAAGAAATATAGACAGTTTCACTGTCTGTTCTAAGGGTCATTTCCAAATTAATATAATAATTGTTAACTTAGTGAAATAAAATGTGAATGAATCAGAATAGAATATGATCCTGTGTTGTCTGCCGTATGGGTTTCTGTTTGTCACTTAATATGACTGAAAAACTGAAGGCTAACTTGAGACCTGTACTACATACCCATGCACATTTTATGCCAATTATTTTTGCATAGGCTTTAATACAATACTCCATTTAATATACCAAGCATACTTGATACTTGATAAAATCTAGGGGAAAGATTGCACTGCGACCTATGAGATCTATTGTGCCCCCCAGACTAGTCTCTAGTTCTTGCCTAGAGAACCCCCTCTAGTTCTAATGCCTTAATAAAGGTTAGTATAACGAGGGCTTCTAACTTTGGAAAATCCTCCACCGCCACCTGGTGTGTTCCCAAGCTTCTGGCTCTCTTCTGACCTATCGCGTCACACTCAGCCAATAGGTGTCTAGGTGTTTCCTCCCCAGATTGGCAGAAGCGGCATTCACCCTCTTGGACAATGCCCATCTTGCTCAGATGACCCCTGAGCCTACAGTGTCCGGTTAGAAATCCCGTCAGTATCCTTAGATCGTTTTTCTTAAGCCTGATCATGGTCTCAGACCTTCTTATATTATGCCCTCCAAGCATTTCCTTAGCCTGTCGGCATCCTGGATGAACAGTCCAGGCTTTCCCTCTGGCTTCCTTCTCTTCCTCCTTTAATTTCTTTTTGAAAAAGGAGTCCTCCAGTGCACAACCTGGCTCCGGTCCAACAAAGGGGGTGGCTGCCCCTACCCTAGCCAGTTTGTCTGCTACTTCATTCCCCTGGACACCTTGGTGCCCAGGTACCCAAAGTAGTGACAACTTGTTGTTCTTCCCCAATTGATCTAGACTGCTCCGACAGTCCCAGACCATCTTGGATCTGAAGGCTGCTGAGCTCAAGGCTCCAATGGCAGCCTGGCTATCTGAGAGGATCACAATCTCCCTTTTCATGTATCCTCTGCTTAGGTTGAAGTGTGCACACCTTTCTATGGCCTTGACCTCTGCTATATACCAAGCATGGAGTGCATGGTTTCACATATGTTTGGGTTTTATCTACAGGATTGTAGAAAGTATTATTGCTTAGCGGTAACAGGACTGTGCAGCCGGCACACCGCCAGTTTAATTGATGAAGTTAGGTTGGGTTGGGTTGAGTTGAGTTGAGTTAGGTTGGGTTGGGTTGAGTTGGGTTGGGTTAGGTTGAGTTGGGTTGGGTTGGGTTAGGTTAGGTTAGTTTTGTATTGTGAGTGTTTAGAGTTCCATTTGTTGTTAAAAATATCTATTGTTTGGTTTGACCTAATTTTGCTTTGAATTTCCCTATTAATTTTTTTCTGGTAGTCTTAAAATAGTTTATTCTCAAAAGGGCTTTCAATATTAAACCAACTTTTACTGTAAATAGTATTGGTGGTGAAAAAATGGAGTGCTAAGGTAAAAAGCTGGTGATGATGAAAAATAACGTAAAAGATAAAAATAATTTTATTATTGTGACATATTATTAGTCGTAGTATGCTTCACTTGTATTTTCACTTATTTTAGGTCAATTCTGTTTGAAGAAATGACTCACAAAAAAGGGGGTTATATAAGTGATGGATGAAGTTGCCTTCCATGTATCTCAGCGCTTGGAGTCTCTTCAAGTAAGTCAAATATTAGACTAAAAATCAAACATCTTATTTCAGAATAAACTATTTTAAACTTCTGAGAATACTTTGTCCAGTGTTCCCATATCTACAAATTTCCCGGGTGATTTTTTTATTCGGCCGATGGTTATGGTTGAACCAAGGAATCTTTGTTTTAGGAGTTTATGTAAATTTTAAATTAAATAACTCAATTTCTAATTAAATGTATGATTGGAACTTTAAACCTTAAATACTATAAATTTTTCATTTGATACAATAAAATGTATTTTGCAACAAACTTTTACGTGAAATTTTGACATCCTCTGCTCAATTTAACACTTGGAGGGTCATCATGAAATGGCCTTTTATTGGCTTTTATTTATAGGCTTTTATTTATTTTTATTTATAGCTGGTAACGCCCAAGGTTACATACATGTAAGCATTGTAAAATCTATTTCTCAGCAATGAATGTCTATGGCAACCTTAACAATTTTTGTGTTTCAACATTAAACATTTCTGAAGTAATAAGTGAACTAATGTTTGATTTCTTTTTAATGCTCAGTCCTGTTTATTTTATGTTTACTTGATTTAAATTTTTTATTTGTACTCTATTAGTTTGAGTATTTTAAAATCACTTTTTGCCCTCATGAGTTTCCTCTGTACTTATTATTGTCTCTAATATGATACACTCAAATAAAACTTAGTGATATTTAACCTGTGTTACCCACACTAAGTGTATTACACAAATACCATGGCACGGACTCAGAGACCGTGTTTAATTTTTACCAGTAACAATGTTATTGGTGTGGTTCCACCATCACCATTAATGAATTTTAAACAAAGAATGAGGTTTGTGCAATTAAACTGAACTATGCTAGTAAAAATGCTTGCATTGACTTCCCTGTGGGTAATAGATTAGATCATGGATATGTCTAAAGGGAATGTTTTCGGTTCATATAAACAGCTGTTCTTATTCTTTTATATTAAAAATTCAATACAATAGTTCTGGTAGTATATGGAAAGTTGTTACATATTTTTCATGTTGAAATGTTACAAAGAATGTTGAAATGTTACAGGTTTTCCTTTATTCTGCTGTCCAGAATGGGCACAGATGGGCAGAGCAGTACATGGAGAAAGGGTGGGAATTGGTGACGACAACATGGAACTCCGAAGAAATCGTACTTATCCAAGAAATAATCAATCAAAAAATAAATTTGACAATCGAATTTGGCAAGCATGTCAGCAGAACTACTCTTAAATATACAAATCCAACTTTTTTGTATGTTAAATTGACAGATCTAGTCGGCCCAGATTGTAAGTTTTCCAGTGGTATGCTTAAGTCATTTTAAAATATTTAAATGTTGTGTAATTTACAGTTCAGAAAAAGATGATAAAACTAGATCAGAGATTTACATGATGTCTTATTCGGTTAACACTATCTTATATGCTACAGAATTTATGCAGTGGTGTCCTAGAGTTTTTTGTATTATGTCATTGTGTCTCTAGCACAGGATTGAAAGGCATGTTCATTGCATTATTTTCCATCACACAATACTGGTCATTGTTTGTAACTATATAAGGGTTACTACTATCTGTAACTCTGTAACTGCAGTCTATCAAAATTACCATGATTTAGTAGCCTATAAGTAAGAATTTCATATGTAGAATATGTTGAAACGTTGTGATTTGTCTTATCAAAAAAAATGGTATGAGTGTCTTCTAGGAATCATTCAATGAATTTATACCATCCAAGTTTTTGATAATGAAATTTTGTTGTGATTTGATTGAGTCTACTATATTTTAAACTTTAAACTCCGAGCAATCCATTTGTAATACCAATATCAAATTTGAAATAAATAATCATTAAGTAAAATCCTGCTAATCTGAAATGATTCAAATCAGACCTATTTTGGATTGTTCAAAATAAGTCTAAATCACAATAAAATATGTAATTCATTTAGTAAGAAGATTAAAGAGTTTGGTAACAATACTAGGGTTTGGTCCATTCCTTATGAAAATGTCAAAAATGCAACTGGGATTGATAACTCAAAATAAAAATAAAATTATGGATAATTTTATAGTGTTTAACAAAAATAAGTAAAACTCTGGATTCCTAACTTGGTATCCACCTGATCAAAACTTTCTTTCAGAATTATTATACTTAGGACTATTATGGTATTCTTAATAGGCCAAACAATCTTGTGTTGTTTAAACACAAAAATGTGTTTGTTTAGTTTACTTTAGTTTTAACTCCGTTTTTTTTCGTTTTGTTGTTCTGGAGTTATAGTTGTGATTTAACGAGAGTGTTGTAGTAGTTGCAATTTTAATTTCCAGAGCTAAACAGTAAGATTGCCCGTAGTTGCAATAGCAAACGTCTCTTTAGTACTGCAATATTTATATTTATTACCTTTTAATTGTGACACCGGAGATAGCTGTTAACATTTTAAATTTAATTCTATAACCTTTATTATCAAAACTTTTATTATATTACTGACAATTTGTTCAGTAATGAATAGTTTGCTGGGTAGAGGCTTTAGAGTTAAGCAGACTTTCGGATTACCGAATTTCGGATTAGCGGGAGTCTACTGTGTTAGATTGTGATGAAGGAGTTTACTGGTGACGATATGTGTAGTCGACCAGAGGGTGATCACTGCAGGATGTGTGGGTCTGCTGCTCGGCACAGGCATCGGCCTGGGTGTGGGTCTGTGTCTACAGTCTCCGCAGAAGCCTGTGGCCATCATGAAAGGTGTCACACTCACCGGCTTCAATGGCATCGATGTAAGAATATTCTCTTTATTCCACTTTAAGCTACAGTACATAGACGCCTGATTATCTGAGGTAATTGGGACCGAGATGACCTCAAATAGAGGAAATCTCTGATAATATGGAGGTTTAAAATACTATAGTGTTAAAATGAAAATACACATTTTATATGAAATACTTATTTATCACAAAGAAAAACTTTAAATCAACAATTTTACTTCCCTGAAATATAAAAAAGAGAACAAAAGATCTTCAAAAGATTTAGGCCAAACTTAACCTTGAGCGAGAGGTGAGAAGTTGAGGTTGAGCTCCCAGCAAAAATGTTGGGGTCAACTACAAGGGCTGGTGCAAATGGCTCATCACCAATAATATGTTAATATTTCAACTAAGTTAGCTCGACTATGTCCTACTTTTTAAGTGGTTATTTAGTTATTTTGCCTGTCAGTTAATAAAAGCTTAGAGTGATTTGACGTTTAGACGATGCATAAATCGAGAAGAACATTTCGATTGTAATAATCTTTCACTAAGCAATCAAAACAATCTAGAAGTGGAATCTCTCGATAAGGAATATTTTGAATGTTTCAACATCTTGAAATGTGCAACACTGTGAAAAAACTTTGTTCTACATTCTACACATGGGCAAATAATTTAGCCGAAATAATAACCCTGGAAATAAACTGTTCAATGTAATAAATATTAGAGGTACATTAATTTACGTGTTAACTGCAATCAATTCAAAATATTGCGTGTCTAAAATTTAAAGTCATTTGTCTCAATTTTTGTAATTTTTAGAATTTTTTATTTTTACCTGTCGACATCTAGCTTGGTTAACCTGTATGCTCTGTTAACTGTACCTTAGATAATCAGGTTTTGACTGTATTTTAGATAAAATTTTATTTAGAGAAAATTATTCTGATAAATTTTCATAATTAACTCCTTCCTTGATAACTGAACATGCTCCATAAGAAGCTAACCCTTCTAATAACCCTTCTGCTCAAGGTCTAGCGTCCATCCATTTCAAGGAACGTTTGTATATGCTTCATTTGATCTATCAAATGGATATGTACCTATCATGGCAACCAATGTAAGACTACATGCCTTCACTTAATTACAGTTATTTTTTTCAAGAAGATGTAGTTTTGTAATCACAAATTGCATTTAATTTGCAGGCAGTGGCGTACATGGAGGATGTTGTCATGCCCTCTATCTGCTCCCCAGATGATGTTTTGATCCAAGTCAAGTCCGGTTCCGTTGACCCTATCGACATCAAGATCTGCAGTGGATATGCTCGTGTACTTAGGAAGCAACTTAACAAGTACAATCCGGTAAGAACAGTGACTTGTATATATTCAGTTGTTTATGATTTCTTGACCATTTACCGAAACCATGCCAACTACAGATATGTTTTGGGTATAAGCGAAAATGAGAATGAGCAGTACTGATTAAAAGATAAATACCCCCATCGCAGCAGACCTGCGTACTCAGCGAATTTCCAAATCAATAATATAATAATAATAATAATAATAATAATATATGACAAGTTTGGTCAAAATCTATCGATAAACATGAGAATCATTTGCCTATTCTCTATAAGATTAATATGGAAAAGAGTGAGCAGGTTTGCTTCTATGAGGAACATTGAAAGTAGGCATTTATACCATCAAAAAAATTGATTTTTAACATTTATACCAACTTTCATCAACATCTGTACACAAATAAAGGAGTTGGGCTATTCTCCATACGATTAACATGAGAAAAGAGTATGCAGGTTTGCTGCCATGATAAACAAATAAACTGTGATTTTTTTAGTATAAACGTATGGGTCTAAACCACATAAAGCTAAATATAAAGTTTAATCCAAAAATATTGGTTAATAAGTGAAAAATTAATTTTTCCTTATCCTCCATAAGATTAACATTGGAGCCTCAAAATACAATGTACTGTATTTAAATTTTTTTATATCTTGGTAACCGTTGGAGAAAAACTAAATTGTGTAGTTTTTCTAATGGTGTAGTTTAAACTAAGTAGTGTAGCTGATTCTAATGGTGAAAGATAAAATCTAAAAATTTTTTAAATCACATATGAAAAATGCAAAAAACCCAATTTTGGGGTACAAAACCCCCCCAAACTACCCGTTCCCATTGACCGATATGTCTGGATTACGAACTCGTCTGAGCAATAATTGTAGGAAAACACGTCTCTACCAAATTTGGTCTCGATCGGACCATTTTTACTTCTTCCCTATGGGAAATTCGCTAAAACTCAGTGTGATCCCTGGATCCGAACCAGGGTCAATACTGACCAAGAGTTGTAGTCAATACGGTTACATCTGAGCCTCCAATGTTGTTCTTGCAATGACATAATATGTTAGTAGGTTACAACAACTGCATAAGTTATTTTACTATTGATCGAGATAAGAATACAGCCTAATTAGCAAAATTTAGTGTAGGGGCCTTCAATATGTAAGTTATAATTTCTTCTTTGTCTTTCTCTGTAGATAGGTAATTCATATTACCTGTATTTCAAGCAACTCATAATGGACCCTGGTGATAAGTGGTGTACATTGCTCACAGAATGTCCGCGGAGAGTTGCCTCTGGTGTTGGGGCGAGATGTGGCTGGCATTGTCCGCGATGTTGGCAGTAATGTGACACGACTCGAGGTGGGAGATGAGGTAAGTTGGAGCTCAGATTCAGTGTTATTACATACCCCACAGAGTTATTTAAGATAAAATGTAAATAAATGAAGTGTCAGTTTGATTTAAGATCGTATCTCATTATGATGAAATATCATTTTGGACTTCAAAGTTAACTACTAAGAATTACCTATATTTAGTGGGAGAAAAATGAATGAATATTATGTGTAAACGGCAATGTAGGCTAAATATTCTGTGAAATGGACATAGAATTGAATTAAACAACGTAATCAAAGAGACACATGAAACATTACCTAATAATTTAAGCCAGATTTAGAAAAAAATTATTATCCTCCTTCCGGTCCGTTTTATATAATTTTTTCCCCCTCAGGGTTACCAATGTATACACTCCAAATAATAAGCAGTCTATTATTTAAAGTTTATTGTTTACACTCGCTATACAACTGAGTTCACAACATTCAGTACATTCATTATACTCACATGTTCATCAATCTTAATTGTATTTGATCTGCTGAACTCATTCTACTGTCGGGCTGAAATATTTTAACCCTCTGAGTGGCGATCGACACGCCCGTGTCGATGGTAGTGAAAAGTGATCATTAGCGTCTATTTATCACGAAGATATTTAATGATGCTTAGTCAATGATTACCGTCACGGTGCTGCCATCTGCAAGCTAATGCATGAACTAATGCTTCGCGAAGTTCACTGTCTTGTCGCTAGAGTATGCTCTTTATAGCCAAATAAGCGATTTCTCAGATGGCGGTCCTTTGGTATATTGGTCTAAACTTTTGTATCGATGAGTGTAACGGCTGAAGCCAATCGGAAGGATGAGGGTTTGAATCCCGACCATGAGCAATCCCCAATGTGCCTTGCATATGATGACTGGCTTGGGTGGAAGTTGACGGCATTTGTAGCCTTAGTTGGGATTGCAGTGGACACCTATTTTGCTTCTTTTACGACTGTATGGTTATAACCCTTTCAACCCCGGTTGACGCACTGTGCACGCTTTGCTAATGACATGCCAGCCGCCGGTTGCAATGTTCTACACGCCTTTGTCAGTACTTCATTTTGCTGTTACCTTATGGGATATTTTAGGAACAATTTGGAGCTTCTCAATATTAGAGAATGCTGTACCTACCTTCCGCCTTCCATCTTTCTGCATAATTGATTGTCATTCTGCTGTCTTTGAAAGGAGGAAAACTAAAAAAACCAGCTGGAAGAGCAGACGATAATCTTTGTTGTTTGTTTAGTGTCGTCTATGTAAGGTGGGAAAGCATTGTTTTAGTTTAACGTGCTTTTGAACTGAAATATTATAATCTCTACAAGTGTTTTATGTTTTGTTAGCGAAGTGTAATGTCACAATAATAAATTTTAATTGAAAAATTTGTTTCAAGAAGACATTTTATGGTAAATTGATATTGTGAGTACTGCCTAAAACTAAGTTGTTTTTGGATATTTTCAATAAAATATTAGTTTTTAATAGACTTAGACGATAACATTGCATTGTGGTTAGATGAACACTGAACAGTTATCAGTTACAGCTCAGGTTTGCTAGCAGTAGGTGGTCCAAATCCAAAAATAATGCTGTCCAGGGGTGTTGGAAGGGCTCTTAAAATTCCGGGCTTGAAGGGTTGAGAGGGGGATATATTTTTTTCTTTATACTTAGTATTTTGTTTACTTAGTATTATAGAGAAGAGTCAAAATAACAAATAAAATAAAAAATTAAAATTAAGATCCAAAGCTCTGTCACTTGGAGAGCTAAGGACCTTTCTTGAACATAGTATGACATCTCTACATTTTTCTTCAAAATCCATTATTATGAGCTGTAGATTGATACCAGACTTATATCGGCTTATCTTTGAAAACATTTTGTCACAGTGATTTTATGTAAAAAACATTATTGAAAGACTTCTCAAGATTGTGGTGTTTTCATTTGACTTTACAGGTGTGGTGTGCTGTGCCCCCCTGGCTCCCTGGCGTGCTCTCAGAGGTGGCGGTGGTGGACCAGTACTATGTAGCGCACAAACCTCGCACCCTCACGTTCGACGGAGCTGCCTCCCTCCCCTACTGCGGTACTGTGGCGTGGGACGCTGTCGCCAATAAGGCCAAGCTCAGCGCTCAGAACGCTTCTTCCAAACGGTGAGCCAGTGGATCAGTGGAATCAGGATAAAGTCAGTCATCAAAATATTTTGTAAGGCGAACTAAGGACGTGGAATAGGCCTCTCATTAGTGTTTTCCCCTGTCACAGCAGTAGCGCAGTCAGACTACTGGCACATATTTGTTACGAATATGTCTTAACATTTTATTTAATTAATGTTAAACATACTCATACTGTACATACAACACATAACACATATTATCTTTCACTATTAATATTGTTATATTATCAATAACTGAACTAACGTAACTTCTCAGGGTGCTTTAGTTGGGGTTGGTACAGTATATATAGTACAGTGTCGTAGAGTAGAAGTTCATTTAGACTGGGACCGTGGCGTGTTCTGTAATCCAGCTACTTGAAGGTCACAAATTGTGGCACGAGTTGTGAGTGATGCTCGGTGGGTGTAGTGTTCTCTTGTATGGATTAACGTCCGCACTACTAAATGTGCAAAGACTATCCTCATAATTAGGCCATCTCGTAATTCAGAGGGAGTGGTTTGGACTCCACCTTAAACCGTAGGTCCCTTAGATATGCCATTGACATTTGGGCCATTAATTGACAGTTCTGTCTAAGGAACATGTTAGTCTTGGTCAGTAACAAGACTACAAGATTGCACGACAATCATATTCCACACTCACTTCTCATTCATACTTGGCTTAAAATACCTACCTTGGAAGGTCACCATTTGAAATGGTAATGTAGTAATCTAGTTTATGAGAATAGTTACATATGGATCACTTCTGGAGTGTTGCAGTTAGGAAGTTGCAAGCACAATCCCACATTGGTTCCTGCACTTACCATTCACACTCTCAAAGTTGCTATGAAAGTCTGAGTTCAGTTTTAGTCACTGCACCCTCAGTCCCTCTACCTCATTCAAGTGTCGCAAATTCATGAAATTCGTAACCTATCCAACATAGGTTATAAGTTATAACCTATCTTGGTTATAAGAGTTATCAAACTACTATTGATTTTTGCAGGGTGCTAGTCCATTGTGCCAGCACAGGAGTGGGCTGCATCATCACCCAGATGTGCCACAACCTCGGAGCACACGTAAGCGTCACCTGTCTCAACCGAGCGGCTCCTGTCATGGAAGCCATCGGTGCCGACAACATCTTCCCCCTCGAGTCGGCTGATATCGAGAAACAGCTGTTGAAGGAAAACAGGTATACTGTAACATTTCACCTGGATGATCTGAAGGGTAACTACATAAATCCCTTGTTAATACTGACCCTCTAAAACGTACTTTGCTTAATCCTCAGCCAGTAATGCATGCAAAGAATGGGCTTTTCATATTCTCTGTGTAATACGTTTACCAAAATATGCATTGTCTGTACATGTAATTTAACTCAAAGTATTTGTTTGTTTCCTAAAAAGAGTATTACATTATGTAACGTTACTTCATTTGGAATGTAAATTTTTCTAAATAGGGTTGGATGGGTATTCCTGAAGTTAAGTTAAATCTATCTTTTTTGTGATAAAAAAGTTATAATCATAAGTGTGGAATGCATTTTTCCAAGAAATATATGTGTCATAAAAAAACCAAATAGTTGTATTGTAAAATAGTTGTGAAGAAATCCGGCCTAAAAACTTTTCACTGACATTCTCTGAACTTGATGGTCTGATTCGATGAAGAACATTGAAAGCAAATTTCTTTACTCTAATTGGATTGTAAATATGACAATGATGAGTGTCATAGGTACGACCTAGTGTTCAACACGGCCGGCTCTGTGGCACACCAGTTCTGCCTGAGACTGTGCAAGTACGACGGCTACGTTATCACCACCATCTCCTCACAGCTGGCGTCCGACACCTTCGGCCTCTGTCTGGGCTTCCTATACACAACATGGGTGCGACTGGCTCATGTGAGTGCTTTCCATTATTATTCTTATTTATTTTTACACTATTCCTCCTTTAAGAATATCATCATGGGAAGGTTTTTGTGTCAGTGAAATTGAAGGAATTCAATTATTATGTAACTTAACAATTTAAAAAATCTAAGGTTGTAGGTTAGGAACTTAATAGTACAAGCAATTTCATTAAAATTTCTAAGCACCTTAAATTTTACTTATGCAAAAACAATAAAAGTCCAAATCACAGGTTTGATGTTATGATAGTATTGTGTTACAAACTTATAACTCTTAACCCTTTGAACGCCAAATTTTCATTGCAAGACTCTCCTAAGCACCAAATTATGGAACATAAATTAAAATTATTTTTTAAAGCCAATTTTTTTATTGCTCTAAAAGATTTGTACTATAAACACCAAAGACAAAAACTAGGTTATAAACAAACATTGTCTGCATATTTTATTAAATTGACATGAGAGTATACTCACTGTTGGCACCAGGCCGCTGCACAGTAAACAGTGACACACACAAAAATCTGTTTGTAACCAATAAATACTGACTGGATGTTTTAACTTCGTCTTGAATCGTGTTAGCAAGCGACAAAAGTGGATTGCCCTGGCATCTAGCGTCGATTTGGATAGCTAAATTTGATTGTGCCATTATGGGAATACACGAGTATACTCGCTTATCAATGCCATAAGCAAATATACTCAAGTACGTGAGCGAGATAAATTGCTTATGGCGTTCAAAGAGTTAATATTAATAATAATTTAAAAAAAGTTGATTAATTCAAATATACAGGGTGTCTGTTAAGTCTGAAACCAAACCTCATAACGTGGTTATTAAGTGGAAATAAGCAAAGAAGGTCCTATGGGGGTATGTCCAAAAAATGTTTACCTAGCCAGATTTCCGTCATTTTTATTGGTAAACAAACAACTTAGATTCAGTACTTTTACCAGTATTAAGTGTGCTCATTGCCACTCTGCTTAGTTGGGCCGGTCGAGGGACCTTTGTTGCAGCTGGTAACAATGTATTCGTACACACATAATACACTAAAACCTTGTTTATCTGGTTTTGATGGGACCAGGGACATATCGGATAAGCGAATTTTCGAATAAATCGTTTTACCGATTTTTTGGAGAAAGTGCTAAATAAACACCTTCAGCTTTTTCAATACCCCACCCGTAATACGGGAGCGCATTGCGGTTGCGTTTCTTTGATGAGCATTCCTATTAGTGAATTGTTTTTTTGTAAATTTGTCATTATTTATAAATGGTATTAAAATGAAATTGGTGTTTACATGTTTCAACAAGTTGAAGTGATACAAAAAAAGTCGGCTTTTTTTCTGCCAACAGTATTGGGAACGGTTGGCCGAAAACGCCGCGCACAGCCGGCTGAACACAGTCGGCGCCGTTTAGGCTGTTGCAAATCGTGCTGTACTTTTCCTGCAACATTTTATATTTTTCTCTTGGAACCATTTCGGATAAACCGGAATTTCGGATAAGCGAGTACCGGATAAACAAGGTTTTAGTGTAGGTAAAAGTAGGTCTACTGAGTCTTTGTTGTTTGTTGACTGATTTTCATCATTTTGATTTCATTGGCTAGGGAATTTGATTTGGCGTAACTTTTTATTTTTAATAATTTTTAAAACAATAAACTCTTTTTAAGTTATTTTAATTTTAAAGTTTTAAATGGCAGCCATTTTGACGTGGATATCCCTTAGCTTTGGGGAGGTGTTGGCAATTTGTGAGACCCAAATTTTGAAACAGTTGGTTAGTGACATCATATGGTTAATGACATCATAGTTTTGTATTAAAAATTTTGCCACATTAATATTTTTGTTTAAATTGGGTCTTTACTGTTTAAAGAAACATGCCACGTTTCAAAAACTAAAAATTAATGAGATGCAAAATATTTTCTAAAAAATACACAATGGTGAATATCTGGCTAAGTTTGCACTTTGGGACACACCCCCATAGGACCTTTTTTGCTTATTTGACCCAATGAACCACATCATGAAGTTTGGTGATGTACTTAACATATACGCTTTATAGAAGTTTTAGAAGAACCAGAAATAAGAAATAGAATAAATTATGCCAATAAAAGTATTGATGTATTTTACAAAATCCTAGCTGAAGAATTTTATCTTGTCAAACCAAAATTAAAATCTACCATACACAATTATCAGACAAATATTTTTAAATCGAGTGGAACTATGGGTACGAAATAAAAGAGAAGAAAAGAAACTAATTGTTATTGAAAATAAAATTTTTAGAAAGATATTTTGACCTGTGTTGATAATGGAGAGTGGAGAAATAGACACAATGAAGAGATAAGGAATTTATACAGAAATTATGGATATTATAGCACAATAGAGTTAGAAGATTAAGATGAACCTGACATGTTGTTAGGAGAGGGTCGGGGAGATTGTTAAAGGAGGTAGGAAGGGTCAGCCTAACGCAAGACTGTAGTATAATATTTATATTTTATAATTTCATATTTTATGAAAGGGACCCGTGTTATAGAGCATTTTCGGATACTCGAGCTGGGGCAGCTTCCACTTGAGCTACAGGGTACTAGACACATTGACAAATCTTGTCGATAGCGGACGGCTGCAGCCAGTTGTGGACAAGATACTGCAACCTCACGAGATAGAGCGAGCGTTCCAGCACATTGACTCTGCTAATGCCATCGGGAAAACTGTATTACGATTTAGGTAAGTGACATAAGTTTTACCAGATTGATAAGAAAAAACTGATACTTGTTGGTTTTCTTTTTAAAAGCTTGAATTCCACTGTGAGTTATACAGTAGAGTAGAGAATACAATTATTCATATTGTAAACACTAAGTGTGTAAGTTGGTGAGTAAGCTTTGAGTGTGATGAGTGCAATGAGTCAATGAGAGTAATGGTTTTTATGATTGTATAGTTCTATAAAGCTACATTACGATCTGTAGCTTTGTTACTGACAAAGAACAGCTGATTTATCTGTCTTGATCATTAAATTAAAGCCCAATGAACAAAGGCAGCTGAGCATAGTATGGAGCCATCATGGACCATCATAATATAATATATAGAGTATATATAGGATAAACACTGTATGAGGTTGACAGATATATAATTAAAACAACCCAAACTAGGGTCATTGCTGACTATGGTTCCGTAACGTTGCCAACTAGATCACAGACCATAGACCCAATGTTGTTATTTCCACTATTGCTAATTTAAGTAATTTATTTATTTAATTTATTTGGATAAAATTATGGATATAGCTAGATTTTGAAATGATTTACAACCATTTATATGAAAACAGTGCAAAAACAGCTGGGAATGGCTTGGGATTCTTGGAGAGGTGTGTAGATATTCGAAAAGTCGGATCGGTTTCGGATCGGATCGGACATCCGGCTCTGATTGGAATGTAAAACAAGTATCCAGTAAATTCCGATAAATATCCGACCTTTCGGATAGACCGTGTAAAATGAGCATTAAAACCAAAAAATATGTCTAAAGGGAAGTAATTTTTTGATTGTTTAAAGGTTACACAAGTTTTTGAATATGGTTGAATATAATGTTAATTTTTTATGGCTTGTTTCCCCACCCACAGACTTCGGTCCATGTGGGGGAAACAAGAAGAAATAAGAACAGCTGTTTAAATTAACTAAAAACATTCCCTTCAGACATATCCATGATCTAACCTATTTCCCACAGGAAAGTAATTTTTTGATTGTTCGAAGGTTGGGCACACAAGTATTTGAAAATGGTTGAACACAATTTTCTTTTTATGGCTTGTTTCTCCTCACACAGACTTCGGTCCATGTGGAAACAATTCCAATTACTGTAGATGTACACATTTTGTCTTTCGACATTGCCATCAATCTCATCGTCACTATCATTGTTATTACTCTCAGATTCACTATTTTCATTTATATTACACAAATAATCATCCAAATCACCACTATCACTCTCACTTTCATTTAAAACTTCATTTAGAAAAGCTGATAATTCCGCAGAATCAAGAAACATTAAATTTTTAAATGGTGCATTTTTAATTTTTAGATAATTTAAGATTAAATAACTAGATTACGACAATGTACTATAATATCACAGGTTTTAATACTGTAACACAGCAGCCCGATACGCAGATAGACAATGACGACAAGCCAACGTCGTCTGTCCCTGTCATATCTTGGTTCTTTGTTTATAGTGATTCGTTTTTATCATTTTAATAAATAATAGTTGAATCTTGAGGTAAAATTGCAATTATTTATCTATATATCTATGGTTAATATAAATAACTTTTAAGATCTTTTGAGGTAATTTGTTGTCGAATTATAAGGCTTTTGTTGATTTCATCTCTAAATTAATTATGCCATCTCAAAATTTGTTACTTTTAAATGCAGTGAAGTATAAATTTTAGTTTTTTTGTTTAGCCTAATGAAGAAGTTATGGTTTTTATGTCCAATTTAATAACTTTGATAACATTTTTATTGATTTTTTTCTAATTAATTCTTAGATAAGTGTGATTTCACTGTGATATTGCGAGTATAAGAATCCAAAAATTATCCGATCTGAACCCTAACTATCCGATCCGGATCAGATCTGGACTTGAGCTATCCAATCCTAATCTGATCCAAAAAAAATTCTCTACCCACACACTTCTAATTCTTGGGCATGTTGTGCACATAGTAGCTGGGTCGCAATCTTATGTCACTTCTGGAAAATGATCAGGGTTATGCTGGATGAAAAATAACCCAAGCTGACTTGTAGGAAAATGGTGAAACAGAACCTATGAAATTGTTTCTGATTTGATTTCAGACTCAGTTGCCTATGTTTATTTCTTAGCACATATCAGGCTGCAGAAGATTTTGATGTGACTGTAATTTTTTTATATTGTACCAATTATCAATGCTAGTTGTGTTTTTTTATGTTTCGATAAAGATCGGTACAAATTCTGGTCTTGATACTAGTTAACTTTAACCTGTCATTAGGTAGGTGATTTATAGTCTGATTATAAAATAGTGACAGGGTTCAGAATCAATCCATGAATTCTCAGACTGTTTAATGAAATGTTACCACCAAGTTACCCATCCATTTTATGTGTTGAAACATGACAGCTGATAAAGTTGTGTCATGGTGTTTCAGTGGCTCCTCCGCCTCCACACCGTCTACCAAGCCTGATGTGATCCTGTAACGACTCCACAATTGTAGTCCGAATAGTCAATGTATGATTGTTATTTATTTTATGGTGTCTAATAGTGTGTTATCAAATTAATGTATATATGCGGTGTGTATGGAATGAAAATACACTTGTTTTATGTAGTTTAGGTTTTTTTTACCTGAGCTCCCGTGAGGTTTTCTGGTATTTCCAAATACAGTATAAACTAAACTTTAGTGAAAATTGGACATTGTTGTGTTTTTTGGGGTGTTAGAGTTTTAGGGGAGATGAATTAATGAAATGTGTTATTTACGTAATACACTTTTTAAGTATAGATTATTCAACTGAACAATTTTGTCAATGTTACTGTAAAATTAACTAGTAGTGCTCCTAAATATTTGTGTAATTGGATGGATGAATTCAGAAATGCCCCACCATGGTCCGTAACTGATTATATTTCATATCAGCAAACCAAAATAAAGAACAACGTGACCATGTCTCTGGACATGGATTTAATAGAATTTCATATTTTTTAGGCAAGTAGCACCATTAAGCTTTGAGGAGTGTTAATTTTTTCTAAATTTCAAGATGTGAGTTTTGTAATGTATGAATTTTAGATTTGATAAACCTTCAATAGATTGACACCAAGTTGACTTCAGGTGTGTTGATGTATTTAAACGGCAAATCATAATAGAGTACATATTTTTGATTAGTAGTCTTCAACTTGGTCATTATGTTCTTTATCTTTCTTTTTTAATGTGACTAATTTTATGCTTACTTTAACATAGCAACTTTTTGTATTTTTGTCCTTCCAAACACTCAAACTTTACCGTATTCTGTAGATAATAACAAGAGATGCACTTAAGAAAAGTACATAACCTATGAAAAATGAAAATAGGCCCTACTCAAACAAGTGCACTGAGCCACTGGTAAAAATATTTGCAAAACAGGGTATCAGGAATGTTCTTGCTGAAATATTAAACTAATTCAGGTCAACTAGTGGCAGATATTTTCGTAGAAATTATAGATCACTCTTTTAGCATGTCACCTCAACCCGAAGTTTCCAAGTTTAGTGTGTCAAACTTAAAAATGTTTACCATATAATACTAGATACAGGAGAGCGTGCTGGTCTAGGGGTAGAGCGTGGGGCTTTGGTGCCCAAGGTACCGGGTTCAAATCCCGCCAATCACCAATGGCTTTTCGCTATGTGATAATGCCAAAACCCACACAGGGGTTTGAAAAAGCCGCTGCGGATGAAGTGCCTTGGGAGTAATCCGCCCCTTCCAATAAAAAAAAAAATACCAGATCCATTAATCAAATAAATGGCTGTTTTGTAATAGACACTAGTAGGTTTTGCGCATACCGCTATGAACGAGTGTGTCATGTACTGGCAAGGTTTGGGAAATAACTGTGCTCGATTTCAGCTCTCCTGACATATCAGGAAATCTGTTTAAGAGACCTTTTACTGTGAAGCACCGGATTGTAGGAATCCTGGCTTCAACCGAAGCCACCAAATCATCTGTAATCAAAGAACAGACTATTACGTCATCATTATAGACCTTGTCACGACCACCTTTGAATTCTTGTACCCAACAACTTTTCTGTCACTATTTTTAGTATCACTGTACAATTCCCAAATCTCGATGAATTTCTGCAGTAGACTGATTCCCTGCTGTCAAAAACCGTTTCTCTGAGCAAACCTCACGAGCAAATTGATAATCTTAAAAATTTTGAACGCATAGAATAGAACCTCACAGGTTAGCTACAGAGCTGAGATTGAGCACAGTTGTTCCTGAAGCATATGTTTGTTGTACAAGACACATGAGCTCATTGTGGTTTACATGCAAAGTACTTGTGACTACAACAAATCGGCCTTATATTATGGACATGCCTCGTAAAAGCTGAAAGTCACGGAACTACTTTAAAAAGAACCTGTGTTTTTTTTATGTCGACAGGTTGCTGCAGTTTTTCAGTTCATCAGTTTTTTCTTCATCTAGAAGATTCCTGATTCTCCAGGAAAGAGAATTTTCAGGGGTGCGCGAAAAGTAGCAGCTTTTTGCGGCCGAAGCGCCTTGGGAAAATCCGCCCCTTTGAATGAATGAATAGGTTAATAATTTCTGTCTGTCTTCCTGTAACGCTAAACAAGGATGTTTTGTAACGCTTTCCCATTAAAATGAGAGCATCCACTAGGATGAAACTTTTTTTGTTCTAGAAAAAAGAAGAAGAGAAGGTTTGTTGCTTTAAATTGCCTCACAATCTATTTAAAGTTTAACTATATAAATTACAGTAATTAGCTTGTTCACAAAACCCAATTTTTTTGCGATATGTTTTCTAAGTTTTCTGAGTGATTTATTAAAGTCGTTTTACAGAAATAAATAAAAAAATTATAAAATTAAAATCAATTTTAGTTTGTTTACATTGATTTTCGGTTATAAATCCATCGTAAAACTATACTGTCTTAAAAGTTAAAATGATACCTAAAACTAAATTTTATTGTTGGTTTAAGTTCTAATTTAATCCAATTCATTTATCTTATTTAAAATGAAATTCGATAATCCTCATTCTGTGTCTAACGCGATCAATTGACCGCAGGCTAATAATAATCAATCGTTTGGATAGTTATATATGATCAGTTCTAACAATTGAGGTTGGCTAAAACACCCTGAGGGAGATCAGAGATGTGCGGAAGGTGAAGGAATCGATCCTCAACTGGGGAGGCTACATATTTGTCAGAGTTAATGCAGGTTACTAAAAAATTTTACGTTGATTGTTCAATAAACAACTATCATTTTGTTTTTTAGTTCAATTCAACAAAGCAGCTCGGTTTCCTGGTACTTATTACTGAATAATTAATTGAGCTAAGAACTCATTTTCCGTTCAGTTTTTTTTACTTATTTTGAAATCAGGTAACTAAATGTTTATTGATAATAATAATAAGTATCTTTCTTCTAAGCCCTGAGTCATACAAACCTTACAAAGGATGGGCCAAGAGCTAGTTTATTATACTACAAGATGAAACCCTTAAAAGTCTTCTTCACCTTTTTGTGAAAAGGCTAGTAGTGCAGTTGCCTCCCACCAGCCTTTGAGACGAAACATGCTATTTTTGTCCCCCGCTTCGGACGCTGTTTTTCATCAGATTTTCTTGAAACTTGGTAAGAATGTAGTTGAATAGTTATATTAGAGCTCTCATACCTCAAAAAATTGAAAATCAGCAAACAATAGTTTCAGCGATGTTTGAAAGTAACTAAATTTTCTTTACTTTTAAGATTTATTTGTACTTACACAATTGATGTTTTTCGGATATATCACGTATGAGGGCCCTAGAACCAATATTAATCTGTAAGACGAAATAGGTTTTAACATTACATTTTTACTCATTTCATCCGGAGCAAGGGAATGCTGAGGCATTTTGTTATTTAAGAGTAATACATTGTTTTTTAAAAAGACTGGGACGGTGGCGACGTCCTGTAGTACAGCTACTTGGAGGTCACGAATTGTGGATAGTTGTGAGAGATGGTCGTTGGATGTAGTGTTCTCTTGTGTGGATAAACGTCCGCAATATTTAATACTGCGTCAATCCGCAAAAGACCGTCCTCATAATTACACCAATTCGTAATTCAGAGGCCGTGGTTTGGATTCCACGTTAAACTGTAGGTCCATTAGTTGTCTAAGGAACATGTCAGCCATAGTCAGTAACAAGACTACAAGATCGCACCACAATCATCCTACATTCATTTCCCATTCCAACTTGGCTTAAAATACCTACCTGGGTAGGTCGCCATTTCAGTTAAAAGTATAAAGTATAAAGCATGTTTTTTCGTGCTTTGGCAGAGGTGAGGAAGACTCTTAAGAATCATATCAACGAAATTTTGATATTAAAAATGAAATATTTGATTGTTTAATACTATTTATAAAATATTTGCATACCACATTTTTAAATATTTGTTTAAATAATTATTTATATTGTATAGCAAGTGTTCATTCGACTCTCGTATTTGGTGTGATGATTGATATTTTTAATTTTATTGTTAGGATTTGAAAACCAATCCTTTTGTTTGATCATGCAGAATATACCTATTCTACCGTACATTAAAGTGTGAAAAGTATGATGTTAATGTAAACAAAACATAAGGGGAAGGACAAATCCAAATGTGTTAAATCTAGTCTTGTTATGATTTTGTTCCCCATAAATAAGTAGAATAATACAACACATAACACAATAGTGAGACGCGATTCGTGAGAATCGCTCCCTCAGTCCTCAGTCCCTCGTGGAAGAATATAAAGGATGCTTTGTTCTACAAAACGGAATGTGTGACATTCCAAGCATTGTTGCCAACCTTACACTCCTACAACTCATTGTGAGTAGGAATGGATTGCATTCTATTGGATGTTGGAGCTAAAAGGAGGGAACATAGCCCTATTGAAATATCTCGTGTTGTTCTTATTCTGTAAAAACATTGGTATTTGTTCCTGTATTAACAAATTATTTTCGTAACATTTTTTTATAATTAGTGACAGATGTTACCGGTCCCTACAAAACTTACTAAAAAATAAAATTATGTCCAGGAAAACCAAAATGAACATTTATATCAAATTGTTATATTACATCATAAAGATCAGTAGGCCTAATGTGTGCGCTAACCAAACAAGATGAAATGAATCTAATGATTTCAAAAACAAAATGTTTAGACTAATATGGCCTAATGAAATAAGAATAAACTTTGCAGGAACAGGACGAATTAGGAAGAACGTGAGGTTACAAATCTCCGAATATCGTTATTTAAAGATAAAGACTTCGATGGTCGGTTCATGTCTACATGAAAGATTCAACCTTGAAAACAATGCTTGATGCAAACTCTGTAGGGAGAAATCCTTTAGGACGTCCATGGTGGTGGGACACAAGAAGAATCTCCATAATAGAAATGATGGAGGACTGACAAAGATGGCACAGAGTTGTTGGCGAGGCCACATAGGGTTCAGTGCCTTACAAGGTAAGGCATAATATATTAAGGTATGCCTTAAGGTAATATATTACAACATGATACACTTTTGCTGAAGCATAACAATATAATAATTATAATTGTTACACAATGTTATAAAATGACATCAAATTACTGTGTAAATTGAATTTTTCTCATTACAGATTTTGGTTATTATGTGTTATGATTAATTAAAAATCAAAAGTTTACATGTTGGCCAAATTAAAAATAATTATTACAATGCTTCAAAAATTGTAAAAAAGCAGCTGTGATTAAATAATTTGAAAGATTCTTAAACTGTAATTTGTTAAAATAATTTAAATAATTAGTAATTGGATTTACTATCCAATGCCATCAATTAATTAAAATTCCATTCATTAATTAATGTAAAACTAAGAAACACATATCTACTGTACAGAATGAAAAGTTTTAATCACCACGTTAATATTTTACAGATTTTTGGGAATTATGTATTATGATTGAAAATCAAATGTTTATACATAATAGGTTTATTACAAGCCCAATAAAATATAGACTGTTGTAGGCCTATATTTTTATATTTTCCTTTAGCTATCTGAAATATATAAATAGTAGATATTGTATATTATGGTGGATTATTTGATTTTACGTGCTTTTGTTTTTGGGCCTGTGTGTGAGAGTTTGTATTTACTAGGCTCTAAAATTATCAAAGGTGCCATGGTGTAAGATGATATAGTCTGTCTGTATTTTCCATATATGTTTTAATGTTTCAAGTCCACATTAACACAATCAACTTTTTTACACATATTTTGGCTTAAAAAATAACTGGATAGGCTGCAAGTTCAGAAAGGTAATAATAATTATACTATATTTAATATTTTCCAGCGAATTTAAACCTAATAAGTCTGTTTTATACATCACTGCAAGGCACGACGGAAAACACTAGTTATAAATAAAACGAATACTGGTAGAGATCCAAATACATTTAAGTATTCTTAAATATTTTGATCGTATGAGTGTAGAGGTATAAAACCATTTTTGACCAAGCCGCTTAGCTTGGAAACACAAAGATAGGACGATACATAGAGTAATAACGAACTGGGGAAATCAGTACATAGAGCAACAAAGGGTTTGTAGAGGCAACAAAGAGCAATTGTCACTTGTGATGACTGTTTGTCAGTGGAGAAAAATGGATAATTGTTGATTAACCGGTCTGCCGCACCTGAATGACTGACCTGCTGCCTTAATCAAAGAGGCGGTTGGCACAACTGAATATTCTCATGGATCAGCTGTTTAATTATCAGTCATTGTGATTATGCAGTTTACAAAAATGTGACTAAATTGCACTTTTATTCTTGTATTTTAATTTCCTAATGTTTTAACAGTTTTTAATTTGTTTTTTAAATTTTGGGTTTTACTACCTAAATTAAAATTATATATCTTTATTTAACAAGAACATTATAAAGGTATGTTAAGCCCTTGAAAACCCAAAACCCCTTGATGTGGTAGCCATATGCTGACGTTATTTTTAAACAGATTAAAACAAAATACATAAAATAGGAAGAAATGCTGTGCTTCGTTTACTTCTCCCCTTAACGATTGTAGCCTATAAGGAGAAAATTTAGCTTTCGTCATCATGTTCAGATTTAAGTTTTTTAATTTTCCTTGCACCCCCTTGAAACGAGAAAAATCGAAATTTCTCGTATATAATATTGGGTCCAATGATTTTAAAAACTATTTATAAAAAAAAATTTAATAATATTTTAAATAAATATTTTAAGTATTTATTTATAAACTATTTGGTAAATTTATAAAATAATTCGACCACCACCATTGAAATCTGCTCAAAAATCTTAACGAAATAGTATGTTGTATCATTAGTCTATGACTAACTTTTCTTAGGAAAGGTACGTTGTTTGAGAGCACCCAAAGTTATTCTAATGGAGAATACTACAAAATCAATTTATTCTATTATTTCTCAATTATTTTCCCTGAAATTTGGTGTGCAGCCTCAGGTCATATCACTCAATAAAGCCTCTTAAAGAGTTCGGTATTACCTTATGGGGAATCTTCTAAAATTCCAAACAATTCCCCAAACTTGTACTTTATACTTTATACTTTTATACTTTTTATACTTTTATACTTTTTAACTGAAATGGCAACCTACCCAGGTATTTTAAGCCAAGTATGAATGAGGAATAAATGTAGGATGATTGTGGCGCGATCTTGTAGTCTTGTTACTGACTAAGGCCGACATATTCCTTAGACAGGACTGTTAATTAATAGCCCAACAGCCGATGGCAAATAAGGGACCTACAGTTTAACGTGGAATCCGAACCACACCCTCTGAATTACGAATTGTCTAATTAATAATACTATACGCAAATAAACACACTCTCACAACAACAACAAATCTCAAAACAAGGGTCGAGTTTAACGAATTCGAAAAATAATATAAATTTTCAAATAATATTCAAACAAACATTAAAACATGTGATGGTATAATCTGTTCAAAGGTTATAAGCTTTATATGTACCAAAAATATTTTTTTTATTTTCCAGAATTTTCATCTATTAGGAAATTGGACTTCTTTGAAATACAGTTTAAACTCAAAATTTCGTTTTTTATATAACCGGCAGAAAATATTAACTATTATTTTTTTCCAATGACGACATAACCAGGAAGGTATTTTGAGCCAAATATGAGTGAGAAATGAGTGTAAGATGATTTTGAATTTTTTATTACTGACTAAGGGATTTTTTTTTTTAATTTTTTTAGCATTAAAAAGCAAAGTAATATAAATAGGTGATTTAATTTTGTACAATGATCTTGTTTTTTGATTTAATTATTATTTTTTATGAATTTAGGATATAATTTTAGTAATGCAGATCTTAAATATAATTGTTTAATTTAAGTAAAATTAATAAAGAATTTTTTATTTTAAAAATAATGAAAATAAATATTTTGTAGGTTTTTTGAATTTTTTAATTTGTAAATTAAAATTAAAAATTTATTTATAATAAATTAATAATAATTTTAAAACGTTTTTAATAATAATATAATTTATTTTTTAAATATTTATATATATTTTTTATATGTTTGGAATTTTTAAAATCGCGGGGTTTTTAGGGAATTTTTAATTTTTTATTTTTTTGGGTTTTATTTTTTTTTTGAAATGAATGTTATTGGTTGTATGAATTTACTGTTGGAGTTTTATAGTTATTTATTGTTGATATGTTATAAAGATATTTAAAAAGGTATCGTCGAATAATAGTTTTGTTACGTTTTTTAAGTGATTTCTGACAAAATCAAAATAACAAATTGAAAAAAAAAAAAAAAAATTTAATATTGTTATTATTGTTTATTGATTTTTTTATTTATATTTTAATTTTTTAGTATATTTATGTTTTTTGTTTTACATGATGTTAATTTTTTAGTTATTTTTACGTTTTGTGCGTTAGAGAAGCCGAAACAAAGTATTATCTCAATTTGTGTCTGTTTGTGACGCTCCAGTAGGCATTTCACGCTGTTCTTCGAAAAACACGGGAGAACTGATAACAATTAAACTTATTTCATAGATTTTCTACACTCCAGAGAAGGTTTTTGAATGCTTAAAATTGTCCGCAGACCCTTAAAAAGTAAATCACGAGCATTTAAAACCCAATTTTGTACGCGATAATAGTAGAATTTTGCTTTCAATTATCAATAAACCACCAACTGGTAATAATCAGCTGTCTTTGTAAATTAAAGATTGAATAAAAAGAAAAACAAACAGCTGTCAAATCAATATTATTTAGTTTAACTTATATTGGTAATTTATTTTAACCCGATTTTAAAATCATACTATATGAAAAAGTTATTTTAACGTATAACTAGTTATAATAATGGTATAAATGTTCTAATCTATTTAATCGTAAAGTAATGCTAAGTAATAAAGCTGGGTATTGATTATTTTCTTTGTACGGATTTGTTTAGGATTCCAGGTTTACATTTTGGTATGATGATCTTCCTTCTTTAAACTGAATCCTACAACCCGTAAAAAAGACGGGCTCACTTCTAGTCTCAAATACGCAATGTTTCCATGTTCAGGTTTTAGTGTTTTCATGTTTAAAATAAGAAATAAACATTGTAATTTCTCTAATAACTTTATTTTTTTGACTTATACAAATATACAATCCATGTAAAAATAATATTAGATTTGATTTAGAAACCTACGAGACACGGTGTATGATTTCTTAGAAATGTTCAGACAAGTCGACTGTCGGCTGTCGGAGCTCAGGAGGTTGATATATCGCCGCTATTGTACGAGTGATCGAGAGAGCCATCGGAATAAATATACCATTAGAACACAATACAGTCATCCCTCCACCCAGCCCTTACTCCTCATAGCCTCGCCACTGTGACCGCAGGCCTCAACACAGGTCAGCATTGTTGATGTAGTGATAATCAAGAAACTGAAAAGAAAGAGAGGTAAGGGACACGTAAACAAAACCGATGACGTCACTGGCTCAAGAAAGTTTATACTTACACTTCAGCAACCAGAAATGTCAAAATCTTTCAAATATTTGATCCTAACCTATTTGGCAAAACATTATAAAATCGATTGTATTAATTTTTTAAACGGACGGTTTTTTTCTTTTTAAACTGACCGCTGTACTGACCACGCGCAATGGCGACCGAACTGTTTAATGTTAAATACATTGTAAAATTATTTAAATATCTTTACATTTTTATACCTGAAGCACAACTTTATAATGATTCAATATACATTTTTACTATAGACAAAAGCCATTTTTTAGGATTTATTGTTTTTCAGGCATCAGATTGAACGTTACAAACACTGTTCACAGAAAATACATTTCTTTTTAATAAGAATACTTATTTTACAATCTGTTCTAAATCGTTTCTGAAGAATAATTAAAAACTATGAGTAAATAATACTTAAAACTGGGATGGTGGCGTAATCCTGTAATCCAGCTACTTGGAGGTCACGAAATGTGGATAGTTGTGAGCGATGGTCGGATGGTGTGATGTTCTCTTGTGTGGATTAACGTCCGCTTTATTGAATACTACGTTAATCCACAAAGACTATCCTCATAACTAGACCAATTCGTAATCCAAAGCCCGTGGTTCGGATTCCACGTTAAACTGTAGGTCCCATAGTTGCCATTGGCTGATGGGCTATTAATTAACAGTCCTGTCTAGCCTTAGTCAGTAACAAGACTACAAGATCGCGCCACAATCATCTTACACTCAATCCTCATTCATACTTGGCTTAAAATACCTACCTTGTAGTATGGTCGCCATTTCAATAATCTAATCTAATCTAATCTTTATATGAACAAGAAGTCGTCCGTTGACGGATATTGCATAAAAAGCTCAGTTTTCAAATATATTTGTCCACATTGTAATACGTGTTTTACACTTTTTATTCTATTCACCTGCTCGCTATTATCCACAAGATATATTGCTAGACTGTTTGAGCAATTCCCTAATTCTCTTGATAAAGCTGACTGTATCAGGCTATTTCATTTTTGACTGATAGAATTTTAAAAATGTTCATTATTAATTGATAAGACACAAACCATGGAGCATTACTTATCTCCCTGAGAATTTTGAACTGGAACCTTTCTAAAATTTCAATGTTTGAGATATGCTACAAGCCGTTCCCCAAAGCTCCCATAAGTCCAAATCGGTTTTACCATACAAGTAGCTTTGTACAGAAACATTTTGTTACACAATTACAATTTTAATTTTTTTCCATTAACCAATTAAGTTTTCAAGCTTTTTCCATTTTTATTGCCTCTTGCACGAGATGTGATTTTTGCAGAGAAGGTTTTGGTCAAGAGTAAGACCTAAAAATTTGACTCTATCAACTTCTGATAGTAAAATATTATTTATAGCTACTAGAGGACATTGATCTTTGCGAAGTGTGAAAGTAATATGTTTGGATTTGTCTAAGTTACCTTTAATTATCCACTTTTAAAGTCAAAGTTAAAGATTATTTAAAGCATCTTGCAGGTCGTTCGAGGCTATCTGAGGATTTTAATGGGTTAAGAGTAGTGCAGTGTCGTCTGCATGAGTAGCGACTGACATGAGAATACTTCAGGGTTTGGGGTCTCGGTACTATTCGTATTGATTTTAATTCAGTCAAACCCTCAATCCTGAAACATCGTGGCAATACATTAAAGTTTAGTACCTGATCATAAATTTAGATTTAGAAAAAAAATTCCGAAATTCAATTAACACATAGATTTGTGGTAGTGATAAAAAGTACATTTGAGAAAATATAATATTGTTCTGCTGCATTTTTAGACATTAAACATAACATTCTGGTCTTATTTTCAAACTAAAGACATCCTCATTCATTCTACAACCTTTCGCCGTTGTCATATTAAGGAAATTTAATATGAATTGATTTTTGTTCGAAATATGTTTGTTATATTAGTGCATCATAAAATAAAAATAATAATTTAATCAGATATTCTTAATTTATTTATTTTTGAGGATGCAAAAATAAAATATAAAAACAGGCAAGCATTTTGACTGATAAAACATGTGTATAAATATAGAAACATAGTGTCATATTACATACATAACAGAAGCATGCAACATGTGTTTAAATTAAGATACCAAAACAATAATTAAAAATGAATTGTATATTTTGAACTTTACAGCCTACAACATATTTTTATAAATAAAAAACTTTTTTAAATGATATTAATTCAAATTTTCGTGGAGCGGCCTTTTGGGATGATACGGACAAAGGTTGAGACTATCAAACTTGAAATCAATGTGATCGTGAAGAACTTAAAGAATGAAAATATTATTATTTCTGTGGAAAAATACTCACTTCGTACGTATTGAGGTTTCTTTTGGACAACTATTATTTCCACAATCTTATCCCATCTTAATACGTCTAGATGTATGAGTATTTTGAAGAGAAAAACAAAACAGATTGAAGTGATTGATAAAAGGAAAAATAGCGAGTTAAAAGACCAAGAAATATATTTTAAAATCTGAAAGTGAATTTTAAGATTTCGTATTAGCAACAACGTTCTCAACACACTAATAAGGAAGAAAAAGCTGAGAACGTAGGTGAGAAAAATGTCAAAAGTTATGAATGTATCGAAGTCATTATAATCGTATTTCTGATTGTAATAGCTTTTCCAAAATTGGTAAACTTTGCAATAGTAAATGTCTGTTACAGTTGAAACATTAACGAAAATACTTGGAATGATAATAGCAACAAGTAGGACGTTTCTCATGTCTCTACAGAACGTAGCTATTCCACTGATTTTGATTTCGTAGCACATTTCAATCACAAATACTAGAGTCAACACAATGTAAGCCACCAGTAGAACACTGATAACTTCGCAGTTGGCAAAATCCGACGTGATTCTCATCGTCTTCAACGACACTCCAGAAGTTAAAAATTCCATTATAAGAGTGATTTGACTCAAACTCTTGACGTTGACGTTGTAAACGACCAGCTCCATAAACATCACTTTGGTGAACTCGTCCACCCACGAGTCGTTGGTCAGTTGGCCGACAATATTGACAGCTGCTTCCAACGACGACCCCAACATAGTACCATACCCGCCGTTGTCGTAAATGGTGCCTGATTTCCCCTGGAGCCTGTACAGTGTAAGCATCCAGTCCCTATTCCGGCGTGAATGACGCCAAGCGTGTGAGAAGGTTCTGTTACTGACATCGTAGGGAGCCTGTGGTAGGCCGACGTCATATGGTCTCCTCGGTGCTGGCTCCAGGGGGATGCACCCTTTAAGACCTAACTATACTCGGCGCCATTGTACATATGAGTCTGTCTCATCTTCTCAGGTGCTGGGGCCTCCACTAAGCCAAACACCCTCCCTCCTGTTCACACTTCTGGGTGTGCTATTGCACCACTCCTCCGTAGCTGCTACTCTCTACCTCCTCCACTCCTACTCAAGGCTCTACTCACCAACCAACCCACCCCAGCGCTGAGCCAAGCTGCGACACATCTTCTCGAACACTCGCTTCTGTCTGATGTAAGGAACGCCGATCATCTGCCAACAGTAGTCGGACGTCCTATACAGAGAGCGTTCTTCGCCATATTGTGACATCTTGTTGTACCATTTAGCTCTGAAAATCGCGTATAGGAATGTTGTTGTCAAATAATTATTCAACTGTGCGTTGCCGTGGGCGTCGTGGAAGCTGATACTGCTATTAAGCCATGGCGTGGAGTCAAACATTTTCTTCAAGTGACTCACTCTGAGAAAACTTGTGTGCATATATCTCTGTACAAAGCATGTGATACAGATGACATAACTCAGTGATAATACGAACTGCATCACCTTAATTTTATTCTGACGCTCCATATTCTTCCTGAGCAGTTCCTCCCGTCCTTCTGTGTCGAGCGGTGTGTACATAGGGTGTTGTCTCTTCTGGTACAACTCGTATAGAGTTTTGAACGGTATTTTATCAACCGAAATGTTGATTTCTTTCTGAGTCACTCGATAGTTTGTTGTTCCTCGTACGAAGCCGAAGGAGGAAATAACAGAGAAAACTATCAATATCAAATTCATCGGATTGATAATAAATTTATTCTCCATAAATGACACTAAACCTGTAGTCAGCCATCTCTTGCTTTTCACATAACCCATCTTAAAGCTGTAAAGCAATATAAAATAGGTGCAGAGGATTCTGGTGAGAGTGCAAACCATCCAGGTTACCATAAACCACCTTTTGTTGATATGCAGCGCGGCGCTGCCATAAGGCAGGATAGCTGGCACCAATTTTTGCGATATGACCACAAGTTTTACTATTCTAACAAATCTTCCCCTAATACTCTTTGCTTTGACTGTGGTTGTTGTTCCCGCTACGTTTTGAACAAACACGCCTGGTGGCGAACTTAGGCCAGCGGGTCCTAGTATGTGTTCAGGAAATACAGTCTTTCTTAAAAACATCGAGCTAGGGGTATTTTCTGCATCACGATTATAGCTCTTTTTGAACAGTAAACTGGCCATGTAGTTGAACGAGACTATAGCTGCGACTGCTATAAAGCTGACATAAAGGTTCCTTGTCTCCAAGTTGTACGTATAATCGTCAATAGTTTCCTTACTCGTATCCTTGTAGAACATTATATTACACAAAACCGCAATCCAAATATTGCACGAGAAAATGTTTACCCGTTGAAGACGCTTTACAGTGTTTCTGGGATGCTGAGTGAAGATTCCTACTATCGACTGGTAGTCCCTCAGGTGATTGAAGATGTTATTACTCAACACTCTGTGAATTTTAAGTATATCATTGCTGCTGGCTGTCATGACAAGAGCTTCGGGAAAGTTACTCACATTCAGTCTTATCCATTGTTCCACTATGAATAGGTATTCTAAAGAGGTTTCTAGGTCAAATATATGTATTTTATCGCAATACCAGTCCGGAGCGCTGCCCGTGTTGTCATGCCATAAGTGCAGGAACTCGAGGACGTCCAAATGTTTTGGACACAATATAAGGAACCAATCATCTGACTGTCTACCCAGCACTTGGTAAAACTCGTTCTTCAGTATATGGGCTCGGCTAGAGGACTGTTGTCCGAAGATTTGAATTCCGACGTGTGAAGTTGTCCCCGCAAACAGACGGGAGCTTGTGAACACAGCCAACAAGTACGGGTATTTATCGCATGGGTAGTTGTCTTCGAGAAAACTAATAGTTCCACGCAAACTGTCTTTTTTGTCCAAATTTCTCCCTACAAAACAAAAAAACAAATATAAAATGTATAACATTATCATTGTGGTTGGGACAATGGGATTATCGCGAAGAGTCAAAAACAGTTTAACATCTGAAATAGGACTGATCTTGTTCGGCATGTAGGGAAATATCGCAGCAAATATTGATAGATGTTTGCACTGACAATGGATTCTTTGTTTCCTAGTGTTAGGTCCGACTCTGCAGCCAGCGGGGCTCCACCCAACCTTATCCCAGGTCACACATGTCGCGCTGTTGACCGTGAATGAGAAGGAGATGGAGCGAGATAGAGAAGTGTCCGGTCCAGGGACCACTCCCATGTAGTAAAGTGAGTCAGACTCAGTATGTAGGGAGTAGCATGGGGCTTGGCGAGTGATCAAAGTGGACAGTGTCATCATCATCGTGTGGGAGGGTCTGCAGTCCTTCACGACCAGGACTCTCAACGCATGGCTGGTCGGCGGGTACAAGAAGGTGATCACCAGTTGGCTGCCGGAACCAGGTTCGAATCTGTGGACTCTAATTTGGGAATCTAAACCATCTTCATCTTGAGTGGGATCTAGTGGTATTGTCTGACTGACTTGAACACTCGAACCATCCGAGTGGAGGCGTAGCTCTACATCGACTGGGAAAGTGATTGATTCAATTTTAATTTTATTATTTTCTTTAATATGTTTAGTTAAAAATACAAAGATTAAATTTGAAATAGAATGATTATGAAATGATTTTAATACCATTTTATTTGTAGTAGCAACACCCAAGGACAAGTCCTGTTTTGAATCCAGCGGATTTTGCACTCGATTCATCAGTGACGAAGCGAAGGAAACAGGGATATGAGAATGCTTTTGGAGCAATTTTGTTAGACTGATGTTACGTTTTAAATCTTCTTTTAATACTGTGAGTGTAAAATAGTGATTGTTAGAAGTGACTGTTTTTGGCGATGAGTCGGATGTTTGCAAAGTAGAGAGAACAACATGTAAATTTTCTAATAATTGCTCCCAGTGTTCAATACAGCGTATAGCTGTGCAACTGTCCAAGTCAATAGACCTTGTTGTACTAACACCAGGAGTAGTAATGCAGAGTTCTAAAATATTTAACAAAACTTTTGCGATCTCTATGACTTCTTTTTGGTCGACTATCTCTGGGTCATTCAAAACGACAGTTCTAATAACTCTTGCCATTCTGACACTTATAGTACTAACTAATTGTACTGATTTTAAATTTATATTAACTTTCTTTAATGTTAGGACATTGTGTAAAAGTAGGCTGATAAGTTTCACATCGTCTAACAGTGTGATATGATTAGTGATTACCATTGATTTCTTTAATAAAATGTGTAACAGTTCATGTGTAACATTACTTGCTACGATGTCTAGTTTAACTTTGGACCAGGCCATTTTGTACAAGAACACGTCGGGGTTGTTGGGACAAGACGCCTTCAATATCAGGTCTCGATCTACGGCAACAGACCTGCAGTTGACTTGACGTCTCATAATCCATTGAGTTACGAGAAGCTGGTTTGGGTCACTAGAATTATCTGCACTTAACACTAAACAGTATTCACAGCCAGTACCGGTATATGTTTTAGCCAAACGTTCATCACTCGAAACATCTTCAACACTACGTTTGGTCCTACAAAAACCACACTGTAAATTATAGATGAATATATAAAAGTCGATCAAGTTAGTTTTAAATAATCTCTCGGTGACCACAAAGTGAGAGTTCGATGCCATTTTAGAATTTTCTTTCCATGTCCAAATTTTAGAAGTACACTGCTTTTGTAAAGTGATAAACACTAAAATAAAATATATGAAAATACTCAGAATGTGCATATCAAAATATTGATTTAATTAAGTAGACACATAATGCAATTTAAAAATATGGTATATAACCTAATACTGTAAATAATAGCTTATATTAGTTTTCAGATTCTTTATAAAATATCAGCTGTTTGAAAATCAGTATACCCAAACACGAATAACAAACAATCGAGAATAACAACACGTATTGGCCTACTATACTTTACTTACTTACTTTATACTTTTAACTGAAATGGCGACCTACCCAGGTAGGTATTTTAAGCCAAGTATGAATGAGAAATGAATGTAGGATGATTGTGGCGCGATCTTGTAGTCTTGTTACTGACTTAGGCTGACATGTTCTTTAGACAGGACTGTTAATTAATAGCCCAACAGCCGATGGCAACTAATGGACCTATAGTTTAACGTGGAATCCGAACCACGGCCTCTAAATTACGAATTGGTCTAATTATGAGGATGGTCTTTGTAGATTAACGCAGTATTCAATAGTTCGGACGTTAATCCACACAAGAGAACACTACATCCACCGACCATCTCTCACAACTATCCACAATTCGTGACCTCCAAGTAGCTGGATTACAGGACGTCGCCACCGTCCCAGTCATTTATAATATTGTGTAATATTATATCTATATTGATAAAACTAGAGGTTTAACTGTACTTTGTCTGGAATTACGTACGATAGCTTTAGATTGAATTTATTAAAACTGTGGGAAATTAGTACGCCACATATGACCAAGTCTGTGAATGAAGAACGAGTCCTGTAAAACATGAAGATTACTCTGACTTTTTAAAGTCTAAACAAAATATGGAACAAATATAAAAATAGTGATCAAATTTTTGAAATCTAAACAGATGGAAACATAAAATCCATAACAAGTTGTGTATAACGATTTAATTTTTTCCTTATTTTTAACATCTAATCCTTTTGTGGCACATAGATTAACGTGGGTCAAATAGTTTACTTCACAATTTCTTATCTGTTGTACAGGAAAAATTTTAACGTTCATGCAGTTTAATATCCAGTTTCTCCTGAATAATGAGAATACTCAAACAGTCATTTTTGGACTTACATAAATACCTGAATTTCATAACGTCAATAATGTAAAACTTTCAGGAGTCTATGTTGACCAACAATTGTCGTGGTCCCACCACTTTGAACATTTTGGACGAATAGGTAGATAAATCTTTTAGAAATTTGAAATCATTTGTTCCCTTTTATCCTTCTTATACAAAAGAAGTTGATTAGAATTATTACTAGAGTCAATCCCAAACAGCACTATAGACCTATCTTTGTTGAATTTGTGGTTTTAACAGTGATTATTTTTTCTATTGACATGGATATGTCTTAGCTCTGGGGGTTTATATTGTAATGTTAAGAAGTTAATGTTAATTAACTTTTGAGGTGTTAAGACTTTTACCTCGGATGCTCTAAAGGCTGATGTGCACGATTTTAACACGAGTCACAAGAAAGGAATTTACATTCTATTAGTCAGACTTGGAAACCCCAAGTCTAGAGATTCCTGATTAATTACCCATAGAAATGCTGATGAAAAGCTTTTAAGGGAAAAGCTATGAACTGGTTAATTCGAAATCCTTTTTATAGAATTGAAGAATTTCATAGAAAAAATTAATTGATATAAATAAATCTATTCATCTTTGTCAACTAGAATATGTTAGGTTTCATAAGTAATCTACTTTAATATTTTGCTAATTTATTTGTTATCTTTTTTTGTTCTGTTTTGCCAATGGAAAGCTCAGGTTAAGCTATGCAGCCTCGAAGTACACTATATTTCATAGAATTCCCATCTAAATTTTGTGGCCATTTCGGGGATCGAACCCGTCACCTCTTGGACCGAAGTCCAAGACGTTAACCGTTAGGCTAGTAGATGCCCAACTTGTTATCTTACTCTCCGTTGTAAGTTTACTTTTGTGATATCATTTCTAGTCATAAAAATGATTGTTAATCATTCGTTTGAATCAGTTATTATACATCCATTTTGACTTGTATGTTTCAGCATATGCAACTACTATAGTAGCCTACTGACCTATCGATAAACAATGTAATATTGTATGCTGGAATAAATGGTTCAATATCGGTGCAGATTATTTTAAGAGAAAAATCGATTATTTCTCGTTCGATTATCGCACCGCATCACTGATAGAGTGTAAAGGGTCCCAGTCTCCGGTGACATACTCCCCCCGGCCGCCGTAACGCCACCCTATAACTGTAAACCACTCGGAGAGCCTTGTAAACTTACGCAAAAGTGCGAGTGTGTTGGTATGGAGACTTAGTCGAGCCTCGTCTCGTTACTTTCTCCCCTTATACATACAGTAGTATATGGAGAAAGTATTGTTTTCTTCAAAATTTTCGAATTTGAGTTGAGAGTGGATATATCCGTTTTGAGGTATCCTGAATCCAAAAAGTGGGTTTTGACGTGATGTCTGTCTGTCTATGTGTGTGTCTGGATGTGTACAGAGCCACAGCCTATCCCGTTGGTCCGATTTGGATGAAATTTGGCATGTATGATATATTCACCGTATCTCCAAATGTTTTTTTCCTTTTTTTGAATTTTGAATTTTTAAGGGTAGTTCACCTCTAAAAATCCAAATTTCTCAAAAAACGGCTCTCACGATTTTTATTAAAATTTGATAGTTTATAGTGCACAGAGGACTAAATAATTTGACACCACCCGCATGTCTGGAAAAAAACGACTGTTCAAAAGTTATGGTCTTTTAAATGACGAAAAATCATTTTTTTAATTTTCAGCGAAAACAATAAAAGTAAAGTATACCTTGACTGACACCGTTGAAACCAGCTTAAAAAACTAAACAAATTAATATTTTGAATTATTTGTCTACGACTAACGGTTCCAGAGAAAAGTTAAATATACTATCCATGATAAACGCAGTACGTTGTCTGAAAGCACCCAATGTTATTCTTACGGACAATATAAAAATCGATTTCTTATGAAATTTGGTATGAAGCGTGAGGTCAAATCACCAAACAAAACCAACTCTAATAAGCCTGGTATTACCCAGGGGGGGGTCCCCCATACAATTCGGACAATTAATTTAACTTTATCTCTCTTATTTTTATTTTCGGAAATGGGATGATTATTTTTGAAACAATAAATTGTTAAATGATATTTAATAAACTTTGTAGAACATGATAGTTTTATTACAGATTGTCGTTTAAATTGACTTAAGGGAGAAAGTATGTGTCAGTCACTGATACGGTTTATTTTTTCATGAGTTACTTTGAATTTTAGAATTTTACACAAGAAACCATTGTTTACTTCTTCTTACTTTTTGAACTCCATCGAATAAAATAGTCGGTATCAGTGATGAAATAATATAATATACTTTCTCCCTTTAAAGTAAAATTCATCATTTTGTCAAGAGTTGTATCTTCTCAAACTCAGTTCATACCTTTGCTGCCAACTAAAATTTCTTATTTTTATTTAATTTAATCGGACTGATTTTCGTAACGAATAAATATACTTAAAGTGCCAGAACGGTTATTCAGATAAATGCAAAAGTCACTGATTGTTACAAAAATGTATTTTTACTTCCGTTAGAGAAATAAGTTAGACTATGGATGTGTCCAAAGGGAATGATTTTAGTTTTTCTAAACTGCAGTCCTTACAATCACATGACGTCATTTACGTTTCAATTTTCGCGTGACGCGAATTGATAACACCCCAAACCCCAAGAGCTTTGACATATCCATGTCATAAAACTACGTACATTTCTTAAAACCAATTTATTTTTGAATATTTATTAAAATAACTTTGACAAATTTATTGAGTCAAAAATACCATTAGAGTTTAATATATAGTTTTAATAGTGATAGGCAAATTATTTTAATTTTTGGTTTTGCCTGGAAAAACATAAAACGTTTTGACTTAAAAATTCCATACCTTTTGAAGCTTAGTTAATTAATCTACCGTTCTTGGATTTAGCATTGTAGTAGAGGAAGTAAAAGTGTATTTAAAACAGTTAATATAGAACAATATTATGAATTTACTAGATACTTATACAACGTTTATCCGACTCAGTAACTTGACTGTCGGCGTATCAATGTGAGTTTCTCTTCCTCTTCTGTATTGCAGAAAATTCGTCCTCTTCTCCGTGTTCGTTGTTTGCACTTACAGCGTTGCGAGAAAGGGCGTCTGTTACCTTGTCAAGAGTTTCTTTGCGGTACTTAACTTTAAAATTATGTTGTAGGAGTTTAAGCATCCATATTCATAGTCATCATGAAGGACTCTCCAACGACATTATCCACTTGAGGGCTTGATGATAGGAGTTCACTGTTAACGTGCAAACCTTTTAAGTACAACCTTAACCTCCTAACCGCCCATACGACTGCTAAACATTCCTATCCAGTAACTGTAAAACGTATCTTACTATCAGACAACAATTGACTACCGTATGAGATCACGGCCTCTTTCTCTCCTAAAATAAGGCTAAGGGCTGCTCCCAATCAACCATTCGATGCATCCACTCGCACGGTAAATGTTTAGTGAAGTCGGGACTTACCAATGCCGGTGTGTTGGTAAGACGTTATTTGAACGTTAAAACACGTTCCTGTGTTTCGCCGCAAGTCTACCTTGAATTTTTCTTAATAACTGAGTTAATGAAGAAAGTTACAGGACATTATCTGAACATACTAGTACAACGTCCATGAGCCACACTATCCTAAAATATTCTCTGACCCCTGGAGAAATACCCTGCGACGATTGGGCTATATCCATACATTTCCAGTGTGCTCGGATGTGACGTTCCTATGTAACGTCATGTCATTTAGCCGGTTGCCTACCTATAATCCAATGTCCACCATAGAATGCGATATAATTCATTAGTACTGTATGATTAAATTAACCTAATTAAACAGCCACTACCGAGATCTTAACTTTGGAAGACAGGACCTCGTCATAGCAGGTGGCTGGTGGAGTGGCAAAGAAGACATAGACAATGAACTGAGGAGGGTCGGTCTATAAACATCCCTCGCTAAACGGTGTCCGCAACTCCATTAAAACTTTCCCTCCCCCTCCCCCTCCTCCTTCCCACCCTCACGATCCCTCATTTTTATCTCGACGTTTGTTATTCTTTCTTTGTAACTGAAAATAATTTTACACCTTTTGACTTCTAACAAAGCGTCATTATATCACTGCATAACGTTATTAAATTCGAGTCTCCCTTGTTTTTCTGTTTGAATTACATTTCACAGAACAGTAATATTCAATAGGGAGATTCTTTTATGATCTTAAATGATGTGGGTCTTTGCAGTTAATCAAGAAAGTTACAGGACATCTGAACATACTTTTAAGTAGTACAACGTCCATGAGCCACACTATCCTAAAATATTCTCTGACCCCTGGAGAAACACCCTGCGACGATTGGGCTATATCCATACATTTCCAGTGTGCTCGGATGTGACGTTCCTATGTAACGTCATGTCATTTAGCCGGTTGCCTACCTATAATCCAATGTCCACCATAGAATGCGATATAATTCATTAGTACTGTATGATTAAATTAACCTAATTAAACAGCCACTACCGAGATCTTAACTTTGGAAGACAGGACCTCGTCATAGCAGGTGGCTGGTGGAGCGGCAAAGAAGACATAGACAATGAACTGAGGAGGGTCGGTCTATAAACATCCCTCGCTAAACGGTGTCCGCAACTCCATTAAAACTTTCCCTCCCCCTCCCCCTCCTCCTTCCCACCCTCACGATCCCTCATTTTTATCTCGACGTTTGTTATTCTTTCTTTGTAACTGAAAATAATTTTACACCTTTTGACTTCTAACAAAGCGTCATTATATCACTGCATAACGTTATTAAATTCGAGTCTCCCTTGTTTTTCTGTTGAATTACATTTCACAGAACTGTAATATTCAATAGGGAGATTCTTTTATGATCTTAAATGATGTGGGTCTTTGCAGTATTGGGTTGCTTTATGAACGAAGATTTAGCATTTAATTTAAGTTTTGTTATTATCGCATTGTATAAATTTATAGGATTTAAAAATATATAGCTTTGTCCTCAGGACGTCTCACTGTAACTCTCTGACTGGGCTAACCCTCTGTTACTTTGAACTGTTGACTAATTTATAATTATAGAACTTTAATATGCCTGATATAGTTTTAAATGGTTTTTATAATTCCTTGAGAAGTTTTCACCAAGAGAAATTTACTTTCTACAACCTATACGTGAGTATAATGAGAAAGTATTGCTTTCGTCGAAATGTTCGAATTTGGATTTTCGGTGGATTTGTCAGTTCTGAAGCCCTCTGAACCTAAAAAAGTGAATTTCAAAGTGATGAGTGTGTGTGTGTTTATAGATGTGTGTGTAAGGACTCAGCCTCTGCCATTGATCCGATCCAGATCATTTTTATTTATTTATTTTATTAATTTTAAGGGTAATTCATCCCTCAAAATATATCAAATCAAAATTTCTTAAAAACGGCTGTATCAATTTTGATTAAAATTTCATGGTTTACATGGTTCATGGTTCCGTGCTTACGATCCCAAATATTATGACGCCAACGCAAATATACAGCCCTATAGACAGATATACATGCAGAGATATGGATATACAAGTATACATGCATGTTGACTTACAGACAAACATATAAACAAACAGGTGGTGTACACACTGACATATAGGGAGAAAGTCAAATGAAAAGGCACACAGGCAGGTGTATACAGACTACCATATAGTGAGTCATAAGTAAACATAAAGGATATATGCACACTGTACAAGCAAACATGAGTTATTTGAACGAATATTTTAAATTGTGTATTTTTATTTTTTATTATATTGTGTATATCAAAAGCATTATGGTCGTAATACAGATCTAGATTGATAGAGGAGTTTTTCACTAATAATAGGGTTTTCAAAATGTTAGACAATTTATTAGACGTTTTTATTAGCCCCATAGAAATCAGCTAAAAAGTACAGCGTACTGAGTTTTCGCTCTACATGGCTATCAGGTACTAGATAAAAAATTACTAAACACAGAGTGATATATTTTTGAGGTTTAATTCTTCTTATCAATCTTATCATTTTAAGCAAAACAAGTTTTTATCTTGATACTATTATATTGAATATTTTAAAACTTGTAGGAGAACTTTATATGCAGCTTCATTTTGCTATAACCTACTAAAATCTATTTAATTTTTTCGAGCAAACCCATTTTTTCATGTTCACTCATTTCTAATGTTATTCTTATTGAGAACAAGTAAGTAATTTATATTTTCCTAATTTTCAAACTATTTGACTTAAAGCATGTGAAGCTTAGTTTATTTTTATATTATCACAGGTATTTCCAAAATTAATGACAATTCTCTAAGTACGCAGGCCTGCTGTTGTGGGTATTATATATAGAGATAATCTCGCACTAAGGATATCTCTGCCAGGAGCTCTCAGGGGTGGAATAAACTATAAACAGTTACTAAATTCAAATAGACCAAGCGGGCAATAAACGTGGGGCTTGTAATGAATGCAAACGGCTCTTGGGCGTCACTGATACAATTATCAGGGATTGCGACGCGACTGCGACGCTCTCTAGCCGGGGCACACCTCAACTACCAGCAGACCTGGTGGCTGGTACTGGTACTTGCTGACTAGCCTATTGGCTACTGAATAAATGTACACTTTGAAGCATGCCGGTACTGAATTATATGAGCATTTACCAGGGTTTAAGCTTAATGCTCAATAAACACACAGAAAATAAATATTTACTCCCCATACATCTAGCTGAATTAAATTTTCACTGCCTATTTACACTATATAGGTCTAATAAACCTTATTGTTAAACGTTATTGTTCTTTAACTATTATCACTCGATGTTCAGTTCGACTGTTGAGGGTTAAGGCTACTTTTAGGTTATTTACGTCACTTTCACAGCTGGAAACACTCAACTCATCACTATCTTTACTTCTAGAATTACTACTTTCATATAAAATCCGTATAAAAAACAGAATAATCCTCAGAAACAAGGAATGTTTTGCTGCGAAATGACCATTGTTGTCAAACTGCATACTGCACGACGATGTAAACAAACAAACCGTAAACTCGAAAACAAAGAACGATATAAAAACAATCGAGAGTCAAAATATAGCGATGCAATATTTTGAATGTAACAATCGAGAGTCATATACCGTAATACAATAGTCAAAGACCGATAAATACAAGAATAAATCAATAGTTACGTCGATGACGAAATCCATCCGTCATCCGTAGTAACGCGCTGGCGATCCCGTGACGGGCAGTGTCCGTCTATCGTAGCCAATGGGCTAGTTACATATATTGAAAATTAGTCCAGTCAAACTAATCATACTTGGTAATCACGTAAGTGTTTGCGCCACAAAACGAATGTATGATATAAGGAATAGAATTCCTTTTCCAATACAGTAATACCCCCGTAGCAGGAGACCTGCAAACTAAGCGAATTTCCACTGATTTTGATATGAATTATTGTGATTATTCAAACTGAGCTTAGTCTTAGGGTGAGTAAAGAATGTATACAAATGTACTTAGTCTATTCCCTGTGAGATAGAGTTGGATAATAATTTTGATCACAATATGTATTGCAAATAATAAGGAATTTTGTTCAATTTGCCTACTCTCAATAAAAATAACATAGGGAATGAGTTAGTAGGTTTGCTACGACGACAAGCAAGACATAGATTATCACACACACGCATACATATTATTATAATGATTATGACAACTTAATTTTAAAAGCTGCAATAAATAATAAATCTAATAGTAGTATAATAATTCATCAGTGCATAAAAAGAGCGTGATGATATTTTTAGTTTAAGGACATAAAAAATGAAACATTAAAAATAAATGCTGAAACCCAACTTTGTTCAAGATGCCACTTTGATCCTCTGTGATTTTAATTTTATTTTACTAATACTGTAAGTAAATACAATTCTCAAATAAAGTTAAAAGATAAAAAATCAGTTGCTTGAACGGTAGACAGTAAACAAAAAGTGTCAGGTTAAAAATTTATTGATATAGATACCTTAGTGACTTCCCAATCTAAATAAAACCTCTCCAAAATCGTTCGAATGTACACGGACTTTTATTGAGTTCAGCCCTTTTCCGACAACATCCAGTGAAAAGGCAAGTGTTGTTCTGTAGGGGAACAGTAAGAATATAAATCAGCTGGTACAACAATGCAAGTCGTGGCTAGCCAGCGGACAACGCCGCTTCTGGCAAAGTGCCCCTCATTCCACAAACCCCACACATTGTAGCTTGAAACACTTGTTCAAAAATGGAAATAGTTTCATATGTCACTGGACAATTAAAAAGTTCCATACAATGGGAAATGCCGAGGGGGAATTTCAAGTCATTGCTCAGACTCGAGTGAGACGATTATAATTCTCATACGTTAAACGCAAAAATTCCATTTAGCATCAATATAATTTGACGTTATTTATTGTTTAGTTATTTAATCAATCTCTGATACCATTTAGTATTTTATTTAAGATTTAACGTAAGTTAAGACAAAGTATTACAATACTTTTTTCACATCTATGCATAATGACAAACCATTAAAATTCCAATAAGACTAATTATTATAGTGAACAGTAACCATGACCATCCAAAAAGCTTTATGACCACAACCAAAGTTTGAATTAAGATTCCTTGTAGTGCGTATACTTAACCCATTCACTTTTTGCAATCGGTTCATCATCAAATAATCGTGTGTTACCTTTAACTCTGTGCTCTCCCATGATTGAAATTCCAACCAAAATTTTGACATTAATAAGTTCTTACCTCACTGAATGAATCATCCAGTATAATTTTTATTCCACTTCAATTGCCTTGAGTGTAAACGGAAAAATAGATCGAATGCCACAATGTATTTGCCACAGCCTCCTAAATATCGTTACAACTTCAAGATCAATACTACATAGCATATACTATGTCCAACCCATGTCCAATTTTCGTCAGAAGTGATGTGACCGAAGGGGTTAGCGGTAGTTTAACAGGAGTTATCTTGGCATGAAAAATGCCTAATCAGTGGTAGAGCCAATATAAAACGGGGTTGTTCCAGGGACTACTGTTTGGACACTTGAAGTCAACCTTTAAATTAAATATCGGCTAAAATGACATCTGTCATAGAACAACTCGAAGACCAATAACTGGGAAAGGTTGGTCAAATCAAATATTTTTATTTCCAATATATAAAAATTATTCATCGCATCGGCATATGTCATTATATTTTGTACTTTGTATTGATTTAAATACAAAGTTATTTCCGTAAAACAATGAAACCTTTCAAGTAATAAAATCGAAGACAGATTCAAGGATGTGAATTACATGAAATGTTAAATAATTACTATAAAAAACGGTTTATTCGCCCTAGAACCTCGTGTTAGCAATGCTGAAGAAAGGATGTCGTTCGTTAGGGTAAAATCTAGGCAGTTTTATTCTGATTTGAACTCTTGTAGTGTTAATGTAAACATTGCAGAATCTAGTATCAGTTGCACCAATAATATCATTGTGCACAATCTGGCTGAGTCTTCTGATAATGATATACAAATTCGCATGATCTTGGTCTCATGAAGAAGCTCCCTGCAGCAGTTGATTTAAACCTGCCAAACGCAGACGTTAAAAACTATCACGTTGGCTGACAGCAATCCGTTTATAAACCAAGACCGCTGAAAGTAATCTTGGACAATTCTTCAGATATCATTTCTCTTTGAACACTTTATCCTCGAAATGAGTTGCCCAGATCGAGCCTGCATTCTCTACGTAAAGATGTCTGAACATGAGAAATTAAGCATTTCCCAAAGCTCAATGTTAAACTTAAAAAAATATTTTGTTAAGAAAAATATATCGCTTTTAAATATGTGAAAACCACTCTAAAAATATCAGTAATAAAAAAATGTAAAAACCCTAACGGTGCAACCAAAATTTGTACTGTGTAGTAATAATTTCAGCAAAACCACATTAATCTTATTCAAAACATTGAACGGATTCAGGAAGCTTAGAACTATAATTGTATATACGAGTACAACCACTGTGTATGATCATCTCTACTAAGCAAAATATACCTCTTCACATTAAAGGAAAAAAACCATTTATAGAAAGCGCCATTGAGATACGTGCTGCGTCCGTGAATCTGAATTTCTTCAATGACTCCATCAACAACTTTAAAAGGAAGACTTTTGCGTAGTATATGTGATCTCCGTATTCTCCTGACACTGCACCTTCTTTTATTTTTTATCTTTATATATATTTAGTTTGTTTTATAGCTCAATGTCATCTTGTTATCTTTGGGTCTGGGTATTCACTAGGCTTCTTCATCTTTTTCTGTCCCTCCACGATCCCTCTTTCTCCCCATACCACCATCGCACTCCTCTAGCATCCAAATGTCATCTCACCTCTTAAATTCACCGTCATCTGGGTCTTCCTTTTGGCCTTCTTCCGTTAATAAGAAGCTAATTTTCCGTGCTTCTTAAGCGACCGAACTTTGTCAAACTCTCTTCAACTATTCATATATCTATCGAATATTGTTTAACCTCTTATAACCTACCTCTTATAAATGTGTGATGTATTAATAATAATTTATGAAATAGTTTTATATCAAAAGTAATTTACAATTAAATATCGTCAGTTGTTATCATTATTAACAGTTAATGTTATGTTATAATATATTATGATATATTCAATGGCATCCTCATAATCTCTTCTCATCATTTACATTTTTATTATTGTATTTTATATTGTTTCTGTTGACATGGATATGTCTTAGCTCTAGGGGGGGGTGTAGTGATTTTTAAGACGGAAAATATGTAACAGGTTTCTATAGAAACCATCAGAGCTATTGAATTTTTAATTTAAAAGAATAAGAACAGCTGTTTAGATGAAGTGAAAACATTCCCTTTAGACATATCCATGATCTAACCTATTTCCCACAGGGAAGTAAATACAAAATGTTTTGTTCAATTTATTATACAGTATATTACTGAATATTTATATCATTGGAGTAAACCGTTGGAATAAATAAATAAACTCCGTGACACGCAACGACATTTTTAATTTCACTTTACACCCTCCTTGACTTGTTTTTTCCACCGCAGCTGCAGACAATGGTCTCGAAAACTCCAAGACAATAAACTCCTTATCTGAGCCACTTAACTCGCGAACAACTTGGTTATCATAACAATAATTATCGGCGGCAACAAAGCTAACTACTCCCGCAACCCTTGCTTTAATTGCTCGGAGAAGGGGAGGGCTGGATCAAGGGGGAGGGGGAACCGCTTCCTGGTGGGAAACTTTGGGGAGAAATTAAACGGATTTTTATGTTGTTTGTGTAGAAAGCTTTGATTATTTACGACTCTAATAATTCGGACAAGCTTGTTGATCACTTCAAGCCAACAGCTTGAATGTGTATCTACGCGTTTAAATGTGTTTGAATGTGTAGTTCGTTGTGGTCACAATAGAGTCCTACACTAGACGGTTTTGTAACCTTCGAATTTCAAAACTATTGCAACGCTCTCTTTTTTTACTATCAATTAATCAATGGCCGTAGGGTTTGGTTGTGATTGGTTTATTCATTTTTCAACAATTATGACAAATAATCCGATTCCAGACCCCGAAACGTCGTGAAAATTTTTTTTACTTTCGTGCTGGGAAATGACTGTAATAAAAGTCTAAATAGCATAAACCCACCATCAGCAATAACGTATTTCAAACGAAGAATTTTAATACTTCTTAACATTAATGCATTGAAATATAACACTCAAATAAAGCCGAAAAATAAAATATAGAATAAGAAGCTAACTTTGGACGAAGATTTTTGTTTATTTAATACATTTAATTTCGGACAAATGGACCGACCAATCACAGTCGTCCAGCCGGCATTAATCGGGCGATAAATAGTCAAGTTATTTTTGACATTTAGGGCGAGTTACAGTGTTACATGCTTCAATGTGAACTAAACTTTTCATAATATATCAGTTTTTCTAAATCTATTGTTGAGATTACTCTTTATTTGTTGAGCGCGTTCGCGTGTTATATAAGTGTTCAACAAGTAGGTTGTAACCTACGAATGTACCCAAAATATTTAACAAATTACAATATTTAAATACGATTAGGCCTATATGATTAACAAGGGGATGTGAAGTAGTATAATTTATATTCTGTATGAATTTATTGAAAAAATGTTGAAATCCTATGTGAGGCGTAAAATTGAAATTTAAAAAGTAAATAGTTATTTTAATTTTAATATGTTAACGTTTGTAATCAACAAACAAAATAGTTGATCGGTGAAATACATGAAGGTGTATTAAAAAACGACAGAGTACTTTTAATTATTTGAATAATTTACCAAGTCAAGATTAGAATTAGGAAACGCAGTTGAGACAAACAGAAGTTAAATAATTTGGCTAAACATTTTTTACCAAAAAAATGCCTCACACGAGGGTATAATGCATATTCAACCTTATACCTTTTGTTCTCCGAGACACAGCAACTTATGTGCATGTTCCCTCTTAGGTAATTTTAACTGACATCGGAAAATTCATGCAGAACAATCGTTTTCAAAACATAGAATATTGTGGTAGTATATAACTCTTATTTCATTTCTCTTAGTTGTTTTAACGATTTTTAATTTCCCAACTTTGATAACTAATTTGCTATTTTAATTTTCATATTTATTACATTGTATTCATAAAAACCGAAGATTTTATCTACATCTTACACAGGACCCGATTGTATTTCATCTATCACCTAATGAATGTCACCTAGACTGTTAACATCCTTTTTGAAGAGCTGTTTGAATTTCTTTTGTTTAAATTTGAATTTCCATGACTTATTTTAGAAAACATGTAACAGGTTTCCATAGAAACTACCAGAGCTATTTGTATTGAATTGTTAATATAAAAGAATAAAAACAGGTGTTTAGATGAACTGAAACCATTCCCTTTAGACATCTATGATCTAACCTATTTCCAACAGGGAAGTGAATAAAAACAATTTTTACTTAGAAATTAACTTAAAGAAATTCGGCAGAGCCGTTTTCAAAATTCTTGTGTAAATATACATACGATACACACAAACCTCGCTTATATTATATTATAGATTTAGTAAGTGCTCAAAGTTAGTTACATCCTAATAAGTAATTAACTAATCACTTCGAAATTCACCTGAATTTGGAAAAAATAATAAATATACAATAATATAATTAAATACTTTGAAATATAAAACACCGGCGTTGCATAAAAAATAAAAAGTAATGTAATTATTACCCATAGGTTAGTTATAGCCTACATTTTATTTTAATTTGGACGAGTTCTTAATGTTTTTTAATGAACGAGTTAATGAAGGATTTAATATTTATACGTATATTTTCGTACAGAATAAATGAATTGTTTCAAACTGATTTTAAATTACTCTTTTATGAAGTATGGTTATATTTGTACGGTATTTTGCAGCGAGCAGTGGCGAGATGATCCGATGACTGAATATTCCAGCAAATTTCTTATACATTCAATATCCGTCTGGGAGAGTATTGTTTTGTAGGAAAATTTTCTAGCGGAACACTGAGGAATTTTTTTACAATATTTTAATCAATTTTTGACACAAATGAATCGACTGGTTTTGTCAGTAATACCTTAAATACTTCGATAAAATGACAAAGTTTTTGATAATGAGAAGTCTACATAGATTTAAGAAATCATTTTTTCTTTCCATTTGTAAATTTTTAATATTATAATTATTTTATTTGTTAAATATTTTTCACAACCAAACACAAGTTATCTATACTTTATACTGATCGTTTTATCTATGGATTTCAGTATAATAATTTTTTTATAACAATTTTAATAATTTTATGTGTTAAATTTACATGAGATTATTTATATTTATTTTTTTTATTGTTTTGGAAATGTTGGATTTTCTTTTGTATGTTATTATATAAAAAAAAGTTTGATGTTTTATTTTTGGTGGAAATTATTATAATTTTTTAAGTATGTAATTTTTTAGTTAAGTGTTTTTTACAAATTCGTTAGTTAACTAATTTTTTTAGATTTTTTCTTTTAAGTTACTCATTTCTTAAAGCAATTGTTTAGGGGAAAAATTTAGTTTAGACCAAGAGACAGTTTTTGACTGCATAAATAAGCTACCATGTATAACAAAGGTAGTATGAGGGTTACTCGCAAATACTTAAAAATCAAAACTGGAATATCACAATTGGGGAATATTTTGTCATACCTTGAATGAATCTAACAGCATTGATTAAAACACGTTTTTTAGGGATGTGGTATTTAAATTTTCCTGGGATTTTTGTGGGTAGGTTATTGGCGCGGCGTAGATTTTGGCTTTAAATTATGTGTTCCTTTAACTCCGCAACTGTGACTAACAACTGAGAGTGATCGGTTTTTTTATCTTATTTGCAACTGATTTATAGACTTATAAACGATAGTTAATACACTTTTTATCAATAATTTAAAACTGTCGATTTTTGTTTTAGTGCTATAATTTAAGTATATAAATGGATTTTTTTTTTTTTAAATTTTACATCATTTTTTTATTTAGATTTTAGACTTTAAAATTTATTTAAGATAAACTTTTTATAATTCATTTGAGTGTTATTTTAGTTGTATTTAAGCATGTTAAGTTTGATTTAACAGTTTTTTTAAAAATATATATTGTCAATAAAATTATGTTTGTATAAAACATAGTTTAATTAAGTAATTAAGAAGTTAATTATATAGTTAGAAAAAATTTATGTAGATTTTAAATAAATCTTTTTTTTCCATCGTAATTCATAAAAATTAATTATGGTGGATCAAAAATCATTCAAATCTTTTTATTACATTTTTATAAGTTCATGAATGTTTATTTATTTATAATTAAAATATTATTTTTGAAAATTATTTATCTATTTTAAATATTTTTTATGTTTAATTTTTTTTTATTTTATTATTTAAATATTTTAATATAATTTTTTTGTTTCAATTTTTTGACACAATTTCTTACTATTCATACTCAATTGTTGCTATTTATAAAATAACTATCTTTTCTTTTGTTTATTAAATTTTTACAATTATGATTATGATGAAACATGTAATAATAAATTAATCTCTGACATTTTAAACCAATACAATGTTAGTCTATACACAAAGTTTTATTGTTTTTATATTTTTATAAATTTTGTTTTTTCATTTCTCTTGCTTACTGTAAAATTGTGTTATACTAATGTTAATTTATTTCTATCTATAAATTAATCATTTGTTATTAGCGTTGATTGGTTCAAAGGTTGGAATCACGATATATGCCAAGACGTGAATTTGGCGTTCGACCAATATAAGGTTTTTTTTGTTTTGCTTGTTTTAAAGAATAGAGAAAATGTCAAATAAATGACTACTTTCCTCTTAATTTTTTTTAGTGCATTTATTTTTACTGTTGTTAGTCTAATAGAGTAATTACCAAACAATCGTCAAAGTTTTCCTTCTGTTTAATTTCTCTTAGACACGTCATTAATGTCTTTACAAGTGCTAACAAAATATGTCCCACTTTGTTTTCCATATGTTTAATGGTATTTTTATGGAGTGTAAGCGAATTTTCATGAGTATAACAGAGCGATTGTAAGTCTAACGAGTAATAAATGAAAAAACAGATTTTAAAAAATTAAGCGGTTAGGTTGATTCAATCCGGCCCAAAGGACCAATTTTTGACTAACTTATAGTTTGAAGGACCGCCGGATTATATTAAAAATAAGCAGTTAAGTGGGGGGTAAATTAAGTGGGATTACTCAAGTAAGTATTTTATTAACAAATTAAAATAAACAATAGAAATGCGAATAATGTGTTATTTGTAGATGGTAAAAGAGAAAAATTACAATAACAATATACATTTTTTCAAAGTTGAAATTAAAACAGTAAAAGGGAAACCTATAGTAAAAATATCCAATAATTACAGTAATATATTGCAAAATATTTTGTTTAAAATCCCCAGTTAGTACGGTACTGTAATGAAGGTTTTTGAGCGGCTAGTAACGGACACGAGGTGACCGGTGACCTCACGACCATAACGTCACCTGAGGTGATCCATCAGAGGCCCTCAAACTCCCGTTAAACTCGGGATAACGAGCCACAAAATGAAAAAGCATGTCGCAGTCGCAAAGGTAATGGTGTGTTATTGCATATCTGCGGCGTTAAAAGCAAACTCTCGTCAGTGCCTCCTGAGAGCGCCGTAATAAACTGATTAATACATCGGAACAAAGATAGATAGCGCTGGTGACACCTTGGCGCATCGGCCGCCTTCTTGCCTTAGTGCTGCAAATATATTATCCGGGGGTTTTAAAATATCTGGGTTTACGTATCTGGATTTTCTGTACCACTTGTAAATAAGAATTGAGCTATGTATTTTTATTTCTCTAAATTAAGACATTTTCAGCGAATTTTTCCATAGGGAAGATGTTACAGAAGTCTCATGGAGAAACCTAAGCTCGGGTCCATGTAACTTTTTAGTTTTGAAATGCCTAGAGATAAAAAATAGTCGTTAAAATTAAATATATATTTATATATATATATATGTATGTATATACTATAGATATGGTGTTAACTTACATATACATATAATTATATTTGTGTGTCGGATTTAGTGTTTATGAATAATCATTCATAGTTACTACTATTTTCTGCATATGTCTCTGGTAGTACGAAAACTCTTGTGAAAATAACGATTAATAACGATTGAGGCCAAATTTTGTAAAGATGTGTAGTCCTACATTTAATGGGACGAGTTCGTAATCCAGATGTATCGGTCAATGGGAAAGGGTTGTTTGGAGGGGGTGGTTTGTACCCCAAACATGGGGGTTTTTGCGTTTTTATATGTAATTTTTAAACATTTTAAAATTTTATATTTTACCATTAGAATCAGCCAAAACACTATATAATCTCCAATAGTTAGGATATAAAGTTAAACTTTAAATATGTTTTTTTATCCATACCAGTGTTGAGATGATCGTGCAGAACATGCGTACCAGCTTTAATCAATAATATAATAATAATATTATATGACAAGTTTTATAAAAAACTGTCCATAAACACGAGAATTATTTGCCTATTCTCCATAAGATTAACATGGCAAAGAGTGTGCAGGTTTGCTGCTGTGAGGAACACTGAAATTAGACATTTCTACCATAAATAATTTTTATCTAAACATTTATACCAACTTTCATCAAAATCTGTCCATAAATAAAGGAGTTTGCCTATTCCCTATATGATAATTATGGGAAAAGAGTATGCAGGTTTGCTGCCATGATAAACACATAAACTATGATTTTTAAGCATAAATGGGTAGATCTCAACCACATGAACCTAAATATCAAGTTTTATCCAAAAATATTCATTAATATGGGAAATATTAATTTTTCCTAATCCTCCATAAGATTAACATTGGAGCCTTAAAATACAATGTACTGTGTTTAGATTTTTTTATATCTCGGTAACCGTTTAAGATAGAGAAAAACTTTAAGGAACTTAATTGTGTAGTTTTTTAAGCTGATTCCAATGGTGAAATATAAATTTTGAAATTTTTAAAAATTACATGTGAAAAACGCAGAAAACCCCATTTTGGGGTACAAAACCCCCCCAAAGTACCCGTTCCCATTGACCGATATGTCTGGTTTACGATTCGTCCGAGCAGTTGTAGGAATACACCTCTAAACCAAATTTGGTCTTGATCGGACCATTTTTACGAGAGTTATCGTGTAACAGACAAATATATATTATATACATATATTTTACATATATATATATACATATATATATAAAATTTTAACGACTATTGTTTTTGGTTTCATAAAGAAGAAAAAATAACATGGTATCGGCTTCTTTATCCAAATAGTTCTTCAGAAATTGAAAAATCTAAAATAATGCGTTGTATTTTGGAGCTTTAATGTTAATCTTAGGTAGGATAAGGAAAGATTAATATTTCACTTATCAATATATATTCATGGATGACTTGGCATTTAGCTTTATGTGGTTGAGATCCATCCACGCTTAAAAATCATAGTTTGTGTGTTTATCATTGCAGCTTACCTGTATACTCCTTTCCCATGTAAATCGTTTAGAGAATAGGCAAACTCATTTATTTATGGACAGCTGTTTATGAAACTTGGCATGTTTAAAATAAAAATGTTTATGCTAGAAATACCTACTTTCAGTGCTCCTCACAGCATCAAACCTGCTTACTCTTTCTCATGTTAATCTCACGGAGAATAGACAAACTCTTTAATTGCTTACGGTATTTATTACGGTTAAAAACTGTTATATATTATTATTGATTTGCAAATTCGATGAGAACGCAGGTCTGCTGCGACGGCGGTATTTTAAAGCCCACCAGACTCTGCTGTGATAGCTTTTTCAGAATCACTATTCTCGTAATGTTTCACTAAAACTAAGTTTTCTCAGGTATCATACACGGCTTAAAATACCTACGTTGTGGTACGGTCACCTTTTCAATAATCCAAATGTTGTAATGTTGTATTTTTATATTTGAGTTAAGGGAGAAAGTATGTGTCAATCCACTGATCCCGTTTATTTGATATAAAATTCATTCTGGAGTAAGCCCCTAAACTACACTTTCCATGATTTCGAAATATCCATAGCTTCTTTGTTTGAAATTCCTTGTTGGTGATTGTGTGATATTGTTTTGTTATGAAACAATTCCAAGTAAAGTAATGTTGATGATTATTTAACTCGACGGAGCTGAGAATCGCCAAGGGAGCGAGCAGCCAAGCAGCCAAGCACTGCGCCACAACAAGAGGCATCATCTGTAATGGCTGTGATAAGACTTACCCTTATCTCGTAGTTAGGTTTCTCCCCTCGTCATCGCCAGCCACAAATTATACCCTTGTCGTGCGTCTTGGCCCGGATAGGGTTGAGTCGTTTGGAAGGGTATTACGAGTGAAACGATTATCTTGTGAAACGAGTGAAAATATTCATCTCGACCGTTTAATACAGTTCCAAAGCACTTCGACTGAAATTATATATTAATCAATGTTGTTATTAATGAAATAAGAAACATAGTACCCTTAGTAAAAGTTCAATTATAAGTTTAAAAGGGTATTATTTTTCTTATTTCATTAATAACTATATTGATAAAATGAGCCCTGATTGGTGAATACTATACTGAATTGAATAATTTATTATCATACCATGTCCATGGGTTTCATGTCTTTAATCTTATATATAAAAGAGGAAGTATGTATGAATGTTGCATAAAGACCCCAATACCTCTTGAAAGATTGTAAAGACACTGTTTTCGAAAGATTGTCATACAACTGTTGAAACAATAACCTAGGTGTTTATTGTTTCAACGGTTGTATGAAATTGTATTCAAATATGTAATATTGATTGAAATAATAATGATTCTTTTTTATAAAAAGACACTTTCAGGCATTATTAAGCATGATTCGAAGATGGTTTCTGGTGGTGCAAATCCGTCCAAAGGGCTCCGACCCTTTGGGAATTTTTTAGTTCATCTAAACAGCTGTTCTTTTAACCAAAATATGACGTCACTCAACTCAATTCGGGGATACAGGATCTTTCGTTGGGTAACGCTAGTTTTCAAATAAAAGCTCGTTAAAAATGTAATTGTTCCTTATATATTTATGAACAAATTTTAGTTAGATTTGTTGCGATAAAAAATAAAATTGTATTTTTGAAATGATTTTATGATTTTCAAAAACCATCGTAATTATATAATTTAAAAATTACATAAAAATTAAAATTGTACATTTCACACAATTTTATAGGTTTTATCAAATATGAGACTCTTAAAAAGTTGATTATTATAATTTTTAATTATATATGGACCGATTTAGGGTTAGCAATTAATAACTAAAACCAACTTAATAATTACTCAAAGGCAACAGGTATCGTAAGTGAAACACAACTGGATGATATGGACTTATTTATTTGGTTAAGTTAGGTACATTTATACATCGAGGTAACCGTTCTCAACTGGAATACTTTATAAATGCCTGCCTTCTCAACACAATTCTAACAATAAAGTATCTACATCGCGAACATATCGTTATATACAACAATATCATTTGGTAAATCCATACTGTAACATGGCGAATGCCGTTTCGCGAAATGACCGGTGAGACGTACGAGACATATTTAAGGGACATATTTGGGATATACGGGTCAAAAGGTGGGATTAATGGGACAAGTGGTGGGATATACGGGGCAGATGGTGAGACATACAGATCAAATTGTGGGATACACTATACAAACCACGGGAAAACTGGAATGTTGAGGACGAACCGTCACAATTTTTATAATACACTTATTTCGTGGAATGTAAGTAGGGACACGAGATTTTCATTGCAAAACCTGGTACTTCCAGTTATTAGGGGGAAAGTATCATACTTTGGTATCATAAGGTAAAAATTATAAAAAATAGGGCTCTTAAAACTAATTTAAGGACTACTGAAACAAATGCATTTAATGGCATCTGAAAAATAAAATTTCAACGAAAACTAATAATAACCTTATTCTATTCTTTAACAATCGCATTATTTACATTAACAAATCAACAAATCAAATAGATAATGGCATTAAATTATTTACAAAAATCACTATTTTAAGTTTATTAATACTCTTGGAAGAATATTAATTGAAGAATAAGCAATAGGTAGTAGAAAGAAACACCTAAACAGGTAAAAAACTTAATGGAATACAAAATCATAGTATTGTACTTTGGTTCAAAGTAAAACTACAGTTGTTAACGTAGTAACCATAAGTAACCATAAAAATAAACTATATTGAGATCTTCTTTATTTAAAGTAAAACAAAAATTGTCTGAAATAAGAGCTTATATCGGAAGACATATGGTAAAAATATTTTATGAAGCAAAATTAACAACAATATACTCTTTCGAATTCTCTTGATAAATATAACTGCAAAAATTTGAACACATAAAATAGTGTTCCTACAAAATACTAAGTAGTTTGGTTCAAACAAATATCAGAAACAATCTTAAACTATTTTTGTACTGAAAAAATAGATAAACACAGGTGTTTTAATTGAATAAGTAATTTTTGGTTTCCTTATGACGAACAATAAACAACGAAAAATGACTAGAAGTTAGGAACATAAACAAATCAATAATCTAGGACAGTACTGTATTTTGGATTGAACCATTGGTAAACATCTCTTAGTATGTCTTTAGCCAACTCAATATTAGTATTGATATATCTTTTGTTATTTTTATATTATTTATCATAAACATAAAATATTTTTTGTGTAGTGGAGCTTATCACAACAAACTAATCTTAGTGTACTATTTTACTTATTTACTTTTCAATATATTGTGAATGGTCAGTTAAAAAAATATTTTATAACATAGTTAAACTGAATGAAACTCAGGAAACATAACAAATCGCATAATTAATAATAATATCAGATTACAAATCCACAGTTGTCATTCTGATTTCCGTCCGATACTGTAAGAAACAAACCATAATGACTAGTAGACCATATTTTTTAAGTAATCATTTGTGGGAAAGTGAATAGAGATATACCGTCAGAAAATAAATTAACCCTTTGAGTGCTATTAGTTTGCTCACATATAAGCAAGTGGGCCACAATACAGCATCAGACAAAGCGTTTTACTGGTGTATAAAGCTTCTCAAGGGTCAAAACAGCGAACTGAATGAGATAGTTCCAGTATGAGTTCATAGATTACAGCACGGTAGATGACGACGTCAACAACTAACTGTTTTACTTAATCGTCAATAGATGTCATCACTTGTCACTTGTCTTTTGGGATAGCAGCTAACGATGATATAGGTTCATAGCTCTCAAAGGGTTAATGGATTGTATCCAATGATTGGATTCAGATGATGGTTTAACATGGTTTAACAATCCAACACTTTGACATGTATTTATTTGACAATTATTCATGTTTTAAAAAAATCAACAGCGAATAGGAAAAATTGAAGGAGTGTTATTGTCGGATAACACCGAGACGGAGGCCAAGGGTCCAGGGGGGTGGAGGCTAGACGCGGGGCGATCACTTGACGTCGAACAGGAGGGGAGGGTCGTTGGTGGGTCCGGGCGGAGGAGGATAGTGATGTCCGTTGGTCTCGGGGTGTCGTCCCTCGGGTCCGGAGCGTCCTGGTGGGTTGGTGGGCTGCAACACGACACATACATACTTATCATTGAAATGGCAACCATACTACAATGTAGGTAAGATTTTAAGTCAAGTATGAATGAGCATTACCTGACCTCATCCTGCTACATTGCTTGTGTGGAAAATATTCGATTTTTTCACATCCACTCGTTCTACAAGTTTTAGGAACTTTGAGAGAACTTCATTTAATAATAAATCTATAACTATAAAAAATTAATCAAATGTATTAATGCATTATTATTTTCCCTTTTTATAAGGTGTTTTGGGCTGAACTACCCTTTAAGCTATTAGAACTCAGAAAATAATTGATTTAGGTGTAGATAGCCTCCAATCAGAATCAGACGTCTCTTGTCTTTACTCAGTATTAAATTTTTATTGAAGAAATATTATTCTTTCGTATTATATGTAAGGTAAATGTATATGACTTATTAGTCAAATATCTTTGCTCATGCCTATTATTGTTTGTTTCAGATAACTATATAAAATATTTACATAGTTAATAGGTAGATAAAATATGTTTCTACTTTAGAACATTATAAATATAGGCGGAAGGAAGTAAACATGGGTTTAATCATTTTATGACAGTAGAAAATTCTTAATCAATAGAGGAATTTTACGATTTTAATGTATTTTCTTAATCTAATTTTAAAGAGGTTAAAGTAGGTATACAACACTACATACACATTTTTAAACAAGGTATTTAATTATACAACGTTAGATTTAACGAAAAATTATTCATTTACACATAATTCTGAAAACTTGTTAACTTGTTAACAGGGTAAATATCATCAGGTAGGTATTTTGTCTAGTATCCGGTTTGCATTACTTTTTAAACCAATCAGTGCGGTCTAAAGCCGTCTTTGGCTGTCAATCCGATCAGCTGATCGACCGGAAATTGGAGAGATTAGAGCAAGTGTAGCAGGTTCGGTGAATTATTGGCGCTGGCGATCAGGACAATGGCGGTCGCTCAAGGACTTTGAAACTAAAATGGGTTCTCTGATCGGATAACTGGATCATTAACAATTACTTCTACAGTTATTTTTATCGAAGTAATTATCATTCAAGTCTCGTTTACATTATCACGATGTTATGAAATTTAATCTTTTAATATTTTCATACAATTTTCCTACAGTTCTCATTTTTCTGTAACTACCTTTGCCAAACCACCTTATTCTGTATAATACAACAGTCATAATAATACGTACTTTGCTTCTCAACAGTGTTATATAACCCGAGCAAAGGACGGACTTACTGGTAGTTTAGTATAACTCAAAAATTTTCACCGCAAGACTTCACAGTTGATAGGATGAAACGCTGAGGAGGAAACCCAGAGAGGGTAGACGTGGACGATTTGTAAGCGAGCGCGTGTGCGTGCGTGTGCGTGCGTGCAGGTGAGCGCTCAGACAATCCCTTGTAACAAATGATTTGCGATAATTGTGAGGAGGGGAAGCGGTGAAAACTTTGTTAAACTCTCAATTTGTCTGAATCAAGTATCGGTGGCGTCACGGCCACGCTGCTGCTGCCGCGACAAATGTCGACGACTCGCGCGGCTCTGAACCATCTACAGTCTACAATACATACCACCTACAGCCTAGACCGTCCCCAGGGCGTGGAAGCTGTGTTATCTATAATGTAAGCTTAAGCATTTGACCGTTAACTCGCAAAATAGCTAATTTTCACTTTCTTTTACTTCCCCGCATTCTTTTACTCTTCCACTTTACTTTTTTAACTCTATTAGTCGAATAAACTGCTGTTTCAGCTGTGGTAGAAGAAACTAATCAATATCGGACGAGCTTGGTAAACAATCCGAATAAACCTGGAAAAAGGAATAGTCTGGAAAGTAGGGTTCAGCAAATTGACACCCCGAGCGCTGCTATGTACTTCTACATAAATAAAATTAGAGTTTTGTCTATACATTGCTCAGAATTATTTATTTTTAGTTATTCTTACTTTTTGTGCGTTAGAGAAGCCAAAACCGGTCTTATCTCAATTTTTGTCTGTGACGCTCCAGGAGGCATTTTACGCCGTCTTCTCCGAAAAAACTGGAGAACTGATTACAATGAAACTTATTTCATGTATTCTCTGCATTCCACAGAAGATTATAAATGCTTGAAATCGCCCGCCGCCCCTTTAAAAGTAAATAACGAGCATTTAAAAACCCACGTTTACGCGATATTACTCGCATTTTGATCCAGTGTTCAATGAATAACCTACTGCTAATAATCAGCTGTCTTTGTGGTTTAAACAGTTAATAGAAATAAAAACAAACAGCTGTCAAATCAATATTAGTTAGTTTATATTGGTCATTGATTTTAAACCCATTTCAAATTAACACACTAAGTCAATACTCATTATTAGACGAGTTCGTAAATTAGAAGCAAAATCGTGGTTCAAATCACACGTTGAACTGTAGGTCCTTTAGATACCATTGGCTGTTGGGCTACAATCAACAGTTCTGTATTTAAGAAAATGTCAGCCTTTTAATCTAGGTAAAATAGGTAGAAAGGTAAAATATAAATACGATGAGTTTTATGTTTCGGGACAAAGTGACTTATTTTGATTGTAGTGCTATAGTAATTGTAATAATTGTTAGTATAAGTAGTAATCGTATTGTATTGTTGTTGTGATTGTATATTGTTACGGTGACATGACTATATAAATTTAAGCCAATCCAGATATCAAACAGCCCCTAATCTTCGCCCCGGTGGGGGGAGGGGGTGAGAGATGGGTGAAAGGCGATTACAGCAAGACATTTTTTCTTGGGCGAAATGTCTGGAATTAGAGGTTGCGTGTTATTCAGAGAGGCAGCCCCCATTTGTCCCCCCCCTACTCCTCCCCGCCCATAACAGCTGGTCCGCACCCACACAATTATTTACCACTGCCCTGTTAAGGCAGTCCATTTACTTGAGAAGAATTGTTTTTGTTTCCATAATATCTCCTTTCCCAGGAAATGATGATATCCTTGCCTGTTGATTCGCCTAAGACATGGCCCACTCTTTTTATTTCTTAGTGCTATTCTTTTTAGACGCTTTCTTGTCGCAATTATTGTTATTATTTCAGAAAACAGACGTGCAACAGATGTACAACATGGTTGGTACGCAATTTTATTTTATAAGATGTTTCGTAAGGTTATATTTGTTTAAATATCTACCAATATACGGCGTAGTCAGAATTTAACTTTCGCCCTTTCTTTCGATATATTGTATAATATTGTGTATGGATAAAGTATTGTTTTCGTCAAAATTTTTTAATTTGATTTGAGAACAGAAATATACGTTTTGAATAAAGTGTTTCTTGGACGTATGTCTGACAGTTTATCCAGGTAACGACCCAAAACCACATGTATGGTTCGGTGTTTGTGAAATATGTAACACTCCTGTCGCTGCAGACCTGCGTACTCAACGAATATCCAAATCAATAATACGAGTTTGATCAATATATGTCAATAATTAAGAGAGTTTGCCCATTCACCATAAAATTAACATGGGAACACTCCATGCAGGCTTGCTGATGTGAGGAACACTGAAAGTAAGCATTTTTACCATAAACAATTTTTTACCATCTAGAAAGTTTTATAATCATCTGTCCATTAAAAGGGGGTTTGCCTTTTCTCTATATGATTAACATAGAAAAAGAGGGTGCAGGCCAGCTGTATGATAAACGCATTAAACAAATGAACTATATTTACTATATTTTTAGAATAAATTAATGGATATCAACTACTTGAAGCTAAATACCAAGTTTATCAAAAAAATATAACTTAATAAGTAAAATATTAGGTAACTAGTTTTCGTTATCCTTCATAAGATCAACATTGGAGCCCGAAAATACAACGTACCGTGTTTAGACTTTTTAATATCTCGGTAACCATTTAAGATAGAGAAAACTAATTATGTTAGAAATTACTATGTCTTAACTCGTTATTACGGTAGATGAAATATATTATTGAAACTTAACAAACCGAAAACGAGTTTCCAAAGATATTTATAAGGACTTAAATAATAATTTAAATCGATAAATTGTTCATTAAATTTCATATACTTTAACGATTACGTAATAACGCCAATAATCTGAGATTGATTGTAAGACGAGGATTCAAATTATTTGTTTATTGAACCCCTTTGCAATTTTATCATTTATAAGAGTTATTAAATATTTTTACAAAGGAAATACAGTAATTTGTAATCAAGGAAAACTACCGGTAAATATTTCTAGATTACTCTATTACCGAAGATTGTTATTCAAACCTAACCACGAGATACCTGTAAACAAAACACGCCCAAGGTGGGGTGAGGGTTCCAACTAAGCCTCTTATCAGCACAACAGGTCCTAAGGAAACAAGTGACTCCTTATCACCGAGATTAGCCGGCAGCGCTCCTTGCGGGGATTACGCGCACTTTAATTGGGCCGTGTCTCATACGCACGTGACGCGCGTGTAGAGCAGGATTACCGTGCTAAGGGTAGTTGGAGGGGGAGGGTGTCACCGTTTACACCCTTAATAAGTGGAGTAAAACTGCTCAATTTGTTTATCCCCCGGTTTTGTATTAGTTAAATCCTGGTATCTGAACTTTGAAATTGACAATCGAATGTTGTCGTCGGTTTGTAATCTCGAACACTGTAAAATATCGAGTGGTAAAATACGCAACAATGAAATTAAAACGAAAACAATAATCGATTAATTATCTCGGTACAGTCAACAACTTACTACCGAGGTATCGTTATGTTTGATATTACATTGTGCGAATAGGTGACCAACTCTTCATTTGGTGATTTTTTCTCCCTAAAGCGGGAAATAGCATTGCAAGTATCAAAAAAAGCTGGTTTTAGGAGTTTGACGAAAATTTGTTTCCATGATATTGCTGCGAGAACACATGCTTTTCGGATCGAAAGTAGACTTTCCCACCCTAGAGACGGATAGAGACATGACTTCGACGTCATCTGTTCGTTATTCAAATATAGAATAGATTGAAATACGTGCGTATCAATGGTAAATTACACAGTATCGAAAGCAATAATAGATTGTTAGTATTGACATATAATCAGCTGATAAGTTTACAATTGCAACAACAATAAGAAGCAGCTCTTTATATTTTGTAAACCTTGACCCTTGTAATGAAATATAGAGTTATACCGTATAAGACATTTAAAATGGGTTAACTTAACGTAGTACGAAAAATGTTAGGTTAGAAAAAGCATTAAAAAATAACACTATTCAGTAATTTATTTCAGTAGTAATTCATTCACTATTCAGTTTTATATGTTGTGTTTTCTCGTGTAGACAATTTAGATATTAATACTTACATGCCCCTTAAGAGTATTGTTATAAATATAATAATGAGCATATAATTAATTTAAACTAATATTTATTGTGTTTCGGTTGGCAACTCAACAATTGTATTTCTGTACGTTAAAAGTATATTAAAAAAATGTTTTTTTCTTTTAAAAAACCTATCTCTTAAAAACAAAACTATTAAAACCTCCGCGATTGATTTTCTTAATGAAAATTTTATTTTAATAATGAAGGCCTATATTTGTATTTGAAATTATACAAATTTATTAAATTGATTTGTCGAAAGTTTAATCATATACATTTTTACAAAATTTAGTATTCAAATTATTGTAATTTGCGAAAGTAAGCAAAAAATGATTTGGCGAAGCAAATAATATTCGAATATGTAAAAAGTACTTACGGAAGTACTGTCTGGGGAACAGACGAGTCTTGAAAGGTAGACGGATACTTTAAACCTGTAAGACCAAAAAATGGCCTTAGTTAAAATCATTTTAGAAACTTTACGAATAGGAAATTTGTCTTATCTTTTCTATTTATCTTACTCGTACAACAAAACTTTATATTTTGAGTAAATTATTTAATTTTATATATTCATTTAACCTTCAGTTAGTCAAATATACCATTAAAACATTTATTTATTTTGTAATTATTGGTTACGTTTATTTAGGGTTTGTTCAAAAAAGATTGTAGGTGGCAAGCGCAAAAAATTGTGTTACATTTTAAATAATTTTTTATGTAATTTAAAACTGTATGTATTCCATTCGAGCTTTTAATCATTTACAGTTTGAATAGTTTACTATCATTCTTACTAAAAAAATAACTAATACTCTTACTAAATAAAATCTTACTTGTAATTCTTTATGTATAAGTATTTTATCTTTCGGTAAAATATTTTACTCCCCAGCTTTAGCTTGCTGTAGGGAAAACTTTCGGCACGAATTTATGCATTGTGTAATCACTTGCAAAGAAGCAATTTCTTGAGAATACCTATCCTCTCGCACTTTCCAAATGAAAGTTAGAGTTGGAGAGTTAAAATCTCGGGTGTTTTATCTCCTGGCAGTAAATCACGGGAGGAGTGTGGAGGAGGTCTTTTAGCGACACCAACGCCATCTATCGCACTTAGGCGACGATCAGGTGGCCTGCCTAACGAGCAAACAGAGTGGCGGTAGCTGTGGCAGATTTACGGCGGGAAAGGGTGAAGAAGAAGAAATGCTTCGCCGAGTGCGGCAAAGTACGAGAACATAGAGTAATTGGGGGGTGCTAAGATAACATTGAATGGGGTTTTGAGATATTATCACAGAGTTTATCCCTTATTACTCCTTAAAGCATGAGTTACAAAATATATTCGTGTACATTAATTTAACTAATAGACATAGAATTGTCCACAATAATGTTAAAACCATTAACTCATCAACATCAACAATGAGCTTAAAAATAAACGGTTCCAGATAAACTGCCTTATACTTCTTCCCTCTAATGGTAAACTGGAAAATTACATTCATTTCTTATAACTATCTTATTCCTGAACGCTTTGTAGCAAAACAAATGTATTGTTTATAAGAAGTCATCAAATTTCTTCCTCACACTCTGTCAATACAAGTATAACGATTTTGATGAGGATAACTACACAGGTAATAACAAAACTTTTGTGTGAGCTTTGTCAGGTAATGTAACTGCAAGCTGTAAACAAAATTTCATGAAAACGGTCCAGAAATTACGAATAAATTGATTTCTTAATAATCTTGACAAGAACAATTGGAATTTCTCAGACAAGGTACTGCATTTAACACCGAAAGCAACTTATTTTCTTCATATCCTACAAAATGTAAATATCTAATTTAATCCCTATGATGTTGCTTTGTTTAGGAACGCTTGAATTTGGTTTCCCTGTATTGTATTTTCTAGCAATCTATCTTATTAGATGTTATTGTTTTCATTTCCTAAGTACGCTAGCTGAATGAAAAATATCTGCTAAAAATTAAATCTACATAAAATATTGTTGACACATTATGAAAATATTTCATAAACGTATTCTGATTGCATACTAACCCAAAATGTCCTAGTTTGTACATGTATGTGTGAAGAGAGCTATGTAATTGTTTCAGAGTTTTATCACTTAAATTACGGGACAAAAACCCAAGATGGTGGAGGTACTTGGTTGAGACTTAATTATACTGTACTAGCTGACCCGGCGAACTTCGCAACGCGCAACAGTAAATATGTGTTAACTTTCAGATTGGTCATGTTCTGAAATCGAATAGCATTACGCCTTCGTCGTGAAAGATTACATATTCTGAGTCTCGGCATAGTTAATAACAATACTGATACGATATATTAACAGCATTCCCACAAAACAACTAAATCTAAGTCGATTGATTCACAGTTGTCCAATCCAACCTAAACCCAGATCAAACCTAATTGCAATACGGCTTTTATAGGAAAGATTACATTTTCAAAATCGCGATATTGTTTATAATAATACTCGTAATCTAAAATTAATTAATTCAACTCACAGAAAACAAAAAAAAACACTGGGACAAAAAAACAACCAGAAATCTATATATTTTTCAAACAATCACAAACATTCGCTGAAAATGACGCACAATGACGTTAGCTTTCGACTGGTGAAAATAACGCAATACAAAGTGAGCTAATACTAAAATATTAACATTATAGATGAATGTATGTGATAAAAATACAATACGTTTTCAAGCTCATAAGCGTCCTTGTAAACTTAATATGTACAAACTTTACAGGTCAGTGGGATTCAGCACCAAGGTTAAAATAATACAAAACTGAATATGCCTTTAGCCTGCTCGGAGCAGAGACGAATAAAAAAATCCAAGATCTTTAAAATCGGTCCGCTCGTTCTCGAGTTATACATTTTGTAGCTAACACGACTTTGTTTTATATAATTAGATATACTCTAGATTTAAAATCGATGAAAACTAACGAGCAATGCGTTTCTAAGCGTCGAATGTTCCAAAAGCTTAACCAACCTAATATTGTTGTTTGAAATAAAATATAGTAACAGTTTAACGATCAGTAATTTGACAAAAGAACGAAGCTTGTCGTCGTCGATCGCAGATTTAATTGAAAGCAAAGAGAGACATTTAGCGACAATGGACGCGACGATCACCTTTGTGCCGGTGATTGATGCCGACATCTTCTGTCCGCTGTCATTAATTATCCTTTGTGCGATATTCATCCCCGACCGCGTCACTTTTCTACCCGATACTTCCGCCGGATGTGACGGTTTTGTTGAGTCCATCCGATTGTGCGTGGCGTGGATCGCTGACACTTCTACAAAATCGTTAATTTTTGCACGGTTCTGCTTTGAAAAGTGATTAAAAGTATTGAGGATACCAGTATTTCACTTTTATAAACATGGTGTTCCGTAACGTAACGTAAGGTTGTTACTAATTTGTTTAACCTCAACTGCCCATCACCATGTAGACAGTGAATACGTAGTCAGAGATCACATTCTGTGATCGTTGACTGTGGCAGCGGAGATTAGCTAGCTCGGTCATAGGTAAGTAACATGAGTCGCTAGCCACTGGTTTAGAACCAGAACCTTTGACTTACTTGCCAGCACGTTACTCCTGACCTACCGTGCCTAACCAAGTAAACTAGTAGCCAATACAGTAACTTACGGAAATAGCATTATAAAATATGAAAATGGATCTACCGTATTAAGCTTTCCATGTGAGTGTAGATTTTTTATACAACACATAAAATTGCTTTCAGTAAATGTTCTGGTGTTTCCTAGATATTTTTGAGGATTACGATTTTTATTAAATATTTTCCCGTAGTTTTCATAAAAACGATGTTGTAGTCAATAAGTAGACAGTTAAGTTCCAGGCAACTATGTTGTGTTTGTTTCCGTGCGCCAAATAAAAAATGTCCTTTAAAAGGTCTGAAATAGTCCCCTACGAATACAACAGCAATAATATGCGGGTTTGTTTGTATAAAGGCATATAAATATAATGTATTTCAATGGAACTTACTATAAAGTACCCAACACCAAACACCTGTCTTACATATGCACTCCAACTTAAAAAGGGTACTTAGTCTAGGTGGTTATGTAATTAATTTATCTTGACTATACATGGAAGTTAATACGATTTAATAAACTATTACAGTATTTTGATAGCTAGAAACTTGATAAAACGATAAAAAGCTTTATCTGTTCTAACACAGTTTTAACTAACAGGGACTAGGCTAGTTACAGATGCAACTGTACGAACATACTTCAAAGCGTTAAGGTTAATTTTTATTTTGGAATTAAGAAATGAGCATTTTCAGTCTTCTTTGCTACAAGAGTTGCAATGTGCTTCCATATTCGCGATGTTTCTGTTAGTTATATTTAGTGATCCTTATTTTCATTATGAAAACTCTTAACCTTTGTTCAGTTACCCGGGTCAAAGGTGACCGCTCGTGATCTATAGTTGAGAGACTCACCGGCAGATGGCTGGTGTGTCGCTTGAGCGCCGCGATGCTGGGAGGGTTGTACGCCATGTTGGCGAACACCAGACGTTCCTCGTAGTCATACTCGCACAGGATCTTGTTCTCACACAAGTAGAACCTGTCACCCACGCAGAACCTGAAACGCAAACACATCGTTAACCGATGAATTCTACAGACATCGATTGGTAATAAAGGGTTAATAAGGATGGAAAAGGTAGGGCATGGTTGGATTATTCTTGGAGAAGTCAGAAGCATCCAAAACCGACCAAGAACCAGTTTCAGGTCACAACCCCTTTGGCTCAAGATTGGTGTGTTATACTGTGTAATTGTCATCCTAATACTGCATACACACTGGGGCTAGACGCATGTGGTAGATGCCCCAGTATGAAAGGGCGTGTTACACCCATCTCGCACGTGCTATACTCACACAGGTGAAGTTCTTAGGCCCTACTAATTCCCCATGTTATTCTTATGAACAAAAATTCATCTCACTGAATAAAAGTTTTTATATTTTCAATAATACTCCAATATTCCTGCTGCATATGTATCCTTCTTCGACGACGTATTTTAATTTTACTCATCAAAAGCAACATGACACAAGCCGATGACATTCTTAGCTCAAATGAAACACCCCCGTCACAGCAGACCTGCGTACTCAGTGAATTTCCAAATAAATAATAATTGAAAACAGGTTTGATCAATATCCGTAGATAATAAATAAGTGAGTTTTCCTATTCTCCATGAAATTGACATGGCAAAGAATATGCAGGTTTGCTGCTGTGAGGAACACTGAAAGTAGGCATTTTTACGATAAAATATTTTGACCATATTATACCATATTTTACCATTATCAATATCTGTCCATAAATAAAGAGCATATAAACAAATGGATGCCAACCGAGGTTTGAAGCGAGATGGTGGTCTGCGTCCGAGGCTATTGTGTTGTTTCTTGGGAGGGCCCTTTCATCCAATATAACGAACGTGATCGGCTAGTTGTCTACCATTCTAACCCTTAAACAGCTTCGATTTTTAAATTCAAATTGAAAGTTTTGTTATCGATGAATTAATTTTCACAATTTACGGGGTTCACTTTATAGATAAATAGTTCTTTCAGACTGACATGTCACACTTTTTGGACCAGGCTTAATGTTATTCATGTTTTCTTCTATGTTTTGGTGGCTTTGATTATTTTTAATCAGGTGTTTTACAATATTTAAGCGTTCTGATAATTGGGATATTGAACGAACAAAATTTCTTTTAGTTTCAAATGATTTATATGTTTCTGCAACCTATTCTGGTTGTTTATAATCAGAGGGAAGCAGCCGGTGATTAATCGCGTTGTCACGTGATCACAGGACGTCACCTGATTAGCTTACAGGATCACGTCGACACAATGGTAGGCCTACAGTCACTTGACCACCGCTGCCGTCTAATAATCTACTACTAATACTATTGTTACTGACAGGAAACAGTAACAATAGTGTTAACAGGGTTAGGAAATGCCGAAAACTTTATTTTGGTATGAAATAACCTCGTATATCATATACTGACAATTTTGAAAAAAGTTACTTTAAGAGTATGCCTTACTGGCAAAGAATTTTGATTTAAGCCTATAAGAACAACTTTAATTTTGTGACAGAATTGCTGATTACACGACTGTCGTATAAAGCTGGTCGAGGTGTCATAAAAGTATAAAAGTTATCTATTATCCTGGGAATTAAATCTGTAATTATGTTTTATTCAAAATTCTTTTTATTTGCAGATTGACAATTTTTTACAATTGTATTGCAACGTCATAATAAAAGAGTCTTCCATAAAAATTAAAATTGACAAAATACAGACGGAAAATATAATAAAAACTTATAAATACAACAATAATTTTATTCCAAGAACTCATTGACAGAGTAAAAAACCCCCTCCACCAAGAAATGCCTTAAATGTTTTTCAAATACTGAGCGGGTTTCAATTTGTTTTAAATGTGTGGGGAGTTTATTGAACAATTTTGGACCTAAATTTTGAGGAAGGGAAGCTGTTATTTCTATTCTATGTGCGGTTTGCCTGTGTTGGAATTTATTGCGCGTATTATAATTATGAATGTCTGCACCGGTTTGAATAGAATTTAATTTAAATCTAAATAAAACCGTATAATATGGAAAATATAGTGCGATGCTAGAGTTAATATATTTAAAGAAGGGAAAATACTCCGACGTTCGCCTATTCACTCCCGTCATTATTCGGACAGCCCTTTTTTGAATTTTGAATACGCGGGAAAACAGCCTGCCGGAAGCGGAGCCCCAGAGTACAATGCCATACCTCAGTCGCGACTCTATCAACGATGAGTAAATTAATTTCATCAAAAATAAATTTTGGAATTTTGCAAATCTACTTAACAAAAATAACTGTGACGATAATTTGGAGCATGACATATTGATGTGCTGCTCCCATGTTAAATTTTTATCAAAAATCAACCCGAGGTATTTAGTATCTGATGAGTTTGGAAGCTCAAAATCATTCATTGCAATTACCGGTTCATCTAGGTAATTGGTTCGGGTTGAAAAAAACAAACAAGATGATTTATTAGGGTTGACGTGTAAGTTATTACTATTAAGAAACTGATAAAGGCACGTTAATTTTAAGAATGCATCAACTTCCAGATTTGGCGTTAGGTTTTTTTGAATGTTAAAGCTAAGTCATCCGCGTACATCGTTAGTTTTAGGTTAGGTAATGTTTTATTGATATTATTTGTGTACAATATATACAAAATTGGGCCAAGAATCGAAACTTGGGGTATACCAAAATTTAACTTGGAAGCTTCTGACTGTAGACTATTAATTTCTACTCTTTGACTTGAATTATATATAATTAGCACGCAGTAATATCCAATAATTAATAAATTATTATGTTTCAACAAACAATAATTAAACGGTTTCAGTAGACTGACAACTGACACATACCCTCTCCCTTAAGTAAATTTAAAACGACAATCTGTAACAGATGAAAATGTTATAAAGTGCATTATTACACTGTTTAATTTTTAAGGTACCGGACTCCCTTAAACGGATGAACCTGTTGTAATGTAGAACAGTTTATGTGTTTCCAGACCACTCCTGCTTGTCTGTTTCCTGAATTAATCTGTATATTTAACGAGACTCAAGGGTTAACTGCACACAACCACCCCTAGGATAGCCGGGGGTTAATATCAAGACCAAGACGGCCCGCGGCCAGCTAGCGCCTACCACTATAGCCAGGCCGCACCGCACATCCCTCTACGTGACGAATGAGGGTGAACGGTAACCCGCTGACCAAGCTGGGGCTGAATATCATCTGAATATCTGAATAACACAGTATCCTGGCCAGGTGATATCAATGTCATTACAATTTAGTAGCTGAAAAATATAAATATTCCCCACTTGTTAATCTATATAAATAAAATTAGTTTTTTTCTGTACATTGGTTGACATTTGGTAACACTTAATTGTTCCAGTTTCAATATGTTTTTCCGATCAAAATTACGATTCTTATAAACAGCTGATTCATTGTGTTGACATGAAGTAAACATAAAACAGCTGATTATGGGTTGTATTGTGGTCATTTGGATATTACATAAATTTTAGCATATACTGTGTCATTTGATGAGCCTTTTAATTCTTAATTTTATATCTAACCAAGTTTTGTTTTTGTCTATGACGGTTTTCGTGAAATTTGGTGTCTAATTTTTATTTGACCTTTGTAGCCTTCGGATCACTGATTTTACTAAAATTAAAGGCTAAAATACCTCTAGTGCCGTCGGTGATCTTAAGTTGCGATGCTGACGACCAATGGTTTCAGACTTAAAAGTCCATTATCAAGTCAGAATACCAATATTAAGTAGTAAAATTTAAAATTTATCTTCAACACTGACGTGTTGATGAGTCGTCTTGAAAACACTTACACACACACGGAAGCATCGATACACAGAATACATTAAATTATGAATTTAGGCTTAACACTGAGCCATAAAACCCTTACAAAGGACGGGTTGACTCCCAGTATCTAGGTAAATCACTGATCAATGGGTTTCGTTTGTGGGTGTTATTAAGACAAATATGGTAATGGGAAGGTGTATTACCGATATATGAGTTTAAGAGCTAAATATAATGCGAATACAATTGTTGACACTGAATATTTTAAGATAATTTGAATAGTAAGGTTGGTTACTACATAGAAACAACACTCCTTGGGTGGAGATAAAACTTAACTTGCTTATACTCGTATGATGCTACATTAATTTTCATTAATTGCTTTAAGCATTTTGTTTTCAGTTTCACACCGCCTTAGTCCGGATTATGTTCTAAATTCGTCATGCTGTAATAATGTCCTTAGTATATTTATAGACTACTAGCCAAAGTACCCGTTCTTCGCACGGGTAAAAAAGGCTGACAGGTGTAGGCTCTACAGGTACATTTAAGTTATTGATAATTAATTCTTTATTTGTTACTGCAAAAAGTGTCTAAGTATATATTAAAATACAAAGTAACATATGTTATATATTATATAACATAACGTAATAAACATCGAGAAAATTAATTTAATTCCATTTTTCGACTAATAACTCCATTTCGATCCAGCAGTTTAGTGTAAAATTAATTTATCTTTTTTTAGAACTGTCAAAATGTAATAAAGGTGTTGAATTAAGTGAACTGAATCATGGATTTACAGAATTCTGTTTAACTGAAATTTTAGGTTAAATGTTGATATAGTATTTTATGGTACTTAAAATGACATTGAAACAACGTTCACAGGGTGGAAAGGATTTTAAATGAGTATGTTGTGTTGCATTAGTTTAAGATGCTAATATTTAACTGTTTGTTTAGTATTTTTTGCGTTTACAACCCCCCTATCCAAACAAACATGCTGTAATAATGTCCTTAGTATATTTATAGACTATTAATTAAATGAATATGCAATAAATTACTAAATAGTGTAATAAGGGGAATACAGTAAAAGTTTAATTAATATAATCAAATATTGAATGTAATGTTATGGCAACGCTTGTCTTTCTCAGTCCGTAATGTAAATCCGCAAACCAGTTCATTGAATGAATCGTATATAAAACCATAGTAGAAGTTATATAGCGTAATAGTATAAGCTATCCACACTCTCGAAATATATACTCAATAAAAGATGACGTAAAACAAACATGGAGCGGTAGACTACACGCTACCGTTATCGTTACGATCGCAAAGTAGATTGCACCATAACCGGATTAGGCGGCTCGGTCGCAATAAAATATCAATTTGTGGAATCGAAACAACTGGAAGACGCAGACCGATATTGAACTGATATAGGCGCGCATGTGGTGGGTGATATCGTGAGGAGATTAGGCGCGTATAAACAACTGATATCAATATTCAATAGTGGGTACAGGTCGTTCATAGCGGAGCTCCCCTCCGACAGTCTCGGCCTCAGTATAAACGGTAAGCAGACTGTAATACGTTGGGGGTGGACCACTAGGTAGGCCTACTAACCCTTTCATTATCACCTTACTGCAATGGCGACCTACCCAGTTAGGGATTTTAAGCCAAGTATGAATGAGAAATAAATGTAGAATGATTGCAGCGCGATCTTGTAGTCTTGTAGTCTTGTTACTGACTAAGGCTGAGGTTCTTTAGAAATGACTATTAACTAATTTTTCTATAACTATTTTCGAATGAACGTAGTACTCAATAGTGCGTCTTCGTATGGGAAGTAAAATTTTCAATATACTGTATATGGTATTTATGAGCTCCCTACCAACCTTTTTAAGTACTGTTTCTGAGGGATTGTGTACATTTAAATATCACATTAGTTATAAAGTCTACAAATGTACAAAAAAGTAAACGTTTAGCGTAAAATTATTAAATTTGACACACATCTCAATAACGTGAGGTTAAGTTATAAATAAAGTTAAAAATGTATCCAACTGAAAATTAAATATGGCTGCTACAAAGTTAATCTAGCAAGAATAATTTTGGATCTGGTATTTCTATATTAATTTTCAAGTACAACCTTTTTTAGACAACTAAAACAAATCAAACTATTCCTCATTTTTTGAAATTAGAACAAATAAAAAAATGATATATGACAAATTGTTGTAGTGCATGGCTGTTTATGCAGGTTCAATGTTTGGATATTGGCTGATTGAAATTTTGGTAAAACAAAATGGTGGCCGATGAGAAGGCAAAATGAAGACTTTCAGACGATTTCAATGTGGCATTTAGAGTTAATGTAACCCCTTAATGTAAACCTCGGCAGGTTGGGAGAGAGTACTAAAACACCCTGTAGGCGTGTAAATAGGTTAATAATAATGTTAGAAAAATTAAAATTAAAAATTTCGTGTAAGAAGGGAAAACATAGCACTTCAGCTTAGATCAAAATCAACCATTTTCTGTTCTTCATCACCTCAGTTTTCTTCTTATTTTAACGATGAACGATAAAAAGAATTGTCCCTATTTATATTTGTATAGTAATCAATAAATATTTCTTTAGCTAGTTAAAAACCAAATTATTTAAAAAAAATTCTACTTATTTGACTCAAATGATTTTCCTCCGTCGTTCGTTTGATTTAGAGGTACGTTAGTATTTTACTGAGAGGTACTAACCTTACGTCTGTTTTGTAATTCAGCTGAAAATTTGCTCACGAAGTAGATGAACTGAAGAGCCAACTATGTCAGGCGATACAGTAAGAATCCTAAATTTCATAACAATACGTGTTTCGTAATAAGACAAGTACCGCACATTTTTACATTTCTAAGTTTTGCGTCTTTACTAGTTTTCCCCTTCAACTCGAAAATATTTTGGTAGTTGTGAGGGTGAAGTAAACATTAAGGCATAGTTTATTACTTTGATTTAGCCGTATTGATATCCTATGTAAATATTTGACCGAGAACGACGATATTATTCTTCAACATTGTTTACTGTATATTCTTGAATTATCTGTTTCAGATGTAGTTCAAGATTTTTCGGCTAGTTTTTCCTCCACTTCCGCTGACTCCACACCCCCGCCATCATCTCCAGCTGGGCTGCCCCGTGTCCCGCCAAGACCACGGCAGAGTCCCCAGCCAATCGGGGTCGCTGCTCGAGTCACAGTTGTCGCTGACAAGAGACCCGGCCAAGATTGGATTTCACTCTTTATGGCCTTTACATGTTTAATAAAATACACAGTAGGGAAGGGGCATTTTTAATTTGTTGCGTTGTCGGCATGCCGGCCACGTACGTTCCCGCGCTCGCGCCGTCGTTCCCGCCAAACTTGCAGGGTCACCAACCTGATATTTTTTATGAATTTTATATCGAAAAGCCACATGTGCCACTGCAAACCTTGGAATCACAATATACTTGGGGATGTGTGTATCAATTATGTATTCGTCCTGCGGTATTCGGCGCGGAGAGGTGTTCACCGCTGGTTATCGCAATATATTTGTACGATTTCTGCTTTAAACTGAATATAAACTAATTTTTTTTTAATATTTTGAATCACTAAACACATCTTGTAAATTTTATTTTAATAGTTTTCTTTATTTTGTATGATTTTAATGCTACGTATCCGAATACAAATTAAAGCCACATGACTGCATTATTAGTCATTTAGAAAAGTTGGAGTGGTAACTAGAACGATATACCCCGTCCTCATGCGAGTTGGAACCTAAAACATAACAAGATTATTACATAATCTGGTTTCAGCTTTATAACTGCCTAGTCCGGATTATGTAATATAGTAATCGTGTTATGTTTTAAGTTCTATCTCACCCGAGGATGTGATCAGATTCCATTCCAGATCCTGAAACGTCGTGAAACTTTCTTTCGCTTTTTGTGAAATGTTTTGAAAGGTTTAAAATTTGTCTTATAAAAAATAACAGAATTTTGGGAATATCATATCAAAACGGTACAGTGAACATGTTTCCGACATTGAAATGAATTGAATGAAAAATAATTAATTTCTGACCGATAGTCCACAAGTCACTACTTAAAAACAGAAACATTTTAGATGCAATCTAAGTGAAATAAAATTAGTCAAAATGCTTTTTAAAATGTAGCGGAAAAAGGTTCCCGCATGGGCCTATGGGCGGGAAAGTCGTTCTTTGATATAGTTAATGTGTACCTTACAGTAAAATTACACTTAACAATAGAAATAAAAAAGTAATATACATCTGTAATGTTTTGAAATTGCAACAGTTTAGAACAAGGCCTATTAAATTATACTTTAATTAAATATGGCTCGTAATAAAAGTAAGAATAACAAATGAGAGCTGTTGGGCGTTGGTGTCACGCAGGCTTGTTTGTCAGCAGTCGTGAGCGAACATTTAGCGGTGCGAGTTAGGCTCAGTTAGTTATCGGTGAGGCGATTTGCATTTGTCGCGTCTTGTCAGATAAGAGCCGGGCCGCCACGCGACGCAGGCTTGCCAACTGTGCCACGCGATATCTCCGTGTTTTGACTACTACACTTGGCGGTACTGTAATCGTCACCTTCGCGCCATCAGAGTCAGAATAATGATAATTAAATGTTTAAATAGTTTATCCATCACGTGGTTTTTATTGATCCACAAGTATTGTTTGGAAATTTGAATTTTTAGAAATTAAATTTCCTTTAATGATATGGATATGTCTAAAAATGTCCTATGTGCTCTGTGGTGTTAGTAATTTGCTAGACGCACAACGGGTGTGACGTTATAAATCACGAAACCAATGATAGCCCTATGTCTAATATTTTGTAAGAAAATGCCGGAAATACTAAAATGTTACGTTATAGAGTCTCTATCATCTAACCTAAACCGGCTGCAGTAAGGTAGGACTGATAACACGGAAATAATAAATCTATGTAAAAAATTAGTCAACATTATTTGCAATTTCAAAATCTACATCACTGACGTATCGCCTGTTAACTAATGTGTACAGTCAGGTAAACTAAAGGAGGAGAACGTGCGGGAATCTACTGAAAGAAGTCGAGTGTGTCGGAAGGGGCTCCCGCGTGCAACAGCCTACTGCATAACATCGTATAGAATAACATTGATGGGGGTGGCCGGATAACTCGAAAGGTCGGATAAACGCGACACGTTTTATATAAACGTGTGAAACAGTTCCGTAAACGCCGTCGAGGTGAGAGAAACCATTAATATGCTGAATTCGTCATGAATACCTCGTTTTCATCTAATATTATGACTGAGATATGTCCATTTACTGCAATAGAAGAGAAAGGTTAAAGACAAAATATGAATGCTAATGATATAAACAAAACGAATCGGCATACCGCTGTACAGGCAACAGCTAGGTCACGAGAATCAGCCCCCTTAGCTCCCATCGTCTAAGCTATAATCCCACTGGAAGGTTTGACTTAGTCACTTATAAAATCGAGATCACACTCATAGTTAGACCTTAAAATACTTGGGAACCATATGAGGTTCTTTTATCTGTGTTTACGTAACCTAATAACTAGAATATTTCAGTAATATACCAATAGAGCTAAACATGAGCTATACCCTTCTGAAAATCAATAAATGTGTATTATCACAATGTATTGTACCAAATTTTTAGAAGACGTAGATGTATTTAAAATTTAAATTTTTCTGTTGGTCATTATCGTTAACAATTGTATACGATATAGGCCTATAGCTAAACTATATGCACGTAGGAGTTACTAACAACAGCTAATTTAAATCCTTATCGAGGATACTACAGGAGAAACACAGTGTATCCAAGAATAACAAAAACGAGCTATCTCTTAATATGTAAACATGTTCAGATTGCCTCGCACAAATCGGATGGTATCAGGAATAAATGATCGACCGCGCTAGAGGAGGTCGGCTCCCGCCGGAGCCTGCGAGTCGGAGACTGGATCAGTTTATGGTAAGCGAGGCGTAAGTAATCCTAAAAGTGTGAATGTTTGATGAACACATGATGGACGAACCGATTGTCGATCTGCGCCGATGTCTACGCTCCATATTTGATGCCTCTATGCATGGCCGAGTGGCCGTACCATCGAATATTTACCGGCCACAATGCCGTGATTCACAGCCGGAACAGGAAACGCCCCGGTGACAGATAACAGCCTTATCTCGCCGCCTCCTTCCCCCCCGCCCCTCCTGCGTCTCCTCCGAGGCGTTGAATAGCGGTGTTAATTTCCGGGAAACGATAATAATTTGAATTATTACCATTATGTACTAGCGGTTTCCGCTGGCTTTTGTATGATTTTGGGGATCGCAACGAACATTTTTGAAAACAATTGAAATAAGGAAATAATAATTATTTGAATTAATGTAGTATAATATCTTTTAATTTTATGTACATACCTGTAACTGAGAAATAAAGAGTGATTTAAAAAAATGAAAATTAATATACTTCGTACTTTCTGTTATTACGAGTAAATTTTTGCAGATCAAAGAAAACATGAACTATTATAAACATAAATAAAACAACAGATGATTTGTTTTTGTCTTTGACACTAGAGTATAAGTTAAGTATAATAAGTATAAGTATATAGAGATATAAAACATGTAGTTAATGGCATAGCGGTAACATACTAAAAAAACCATTAGATAACGGAAATTTAAAATAGCAAAGTTATTTTTCATTTTAAGAAACGGTTTCGAGTATTATTTTATTTCAAATAAATAAGTTTTCTCATGTACCCTAGTCCTTCTTTGGCCTTTTTTTGGTATACAATTATTTTAAATGGACAAAATAATTTTGAGTCAAAATAAGCCTAACACAAAGATAAGATTAGCCCAAAATTCATGTTAATAAAGCATTAAACATAAGTTTATAACTAATCAAAAGTTAGACTTAGGATATTATATATTTTTAAATGCTGCTACAGCTTAACTTGAGTTAATTTACCATTATTATTGGAACGATATTGAAGAAAATTCTACAAAGGGAGCCAAACTACAACACTGATTTACACTGTGTAGCCTACTCATATTAAGCTTGGTTGAAAATAGTTTACTGTGTTCTTATCTATATGTTGAAAAATGAGTAAAAAATATGTTGAAAACCGCTGAATGAACACATTCAATAAAAAACCAAGCAATTGTTAAGGTAGGACTTTTTCAAAAAGAAAATAGTAGGTGTTAATGTAGGGAAGTTTATTATTAGAACGTTCTTTAGTAAATATATCCTACGCTCTGTTGATCAGTATTGTCTTGCAAATATTCCGTTGATTGATGTTTACCAAACAAAAATGCAACGTTGAGAACGAACTATGGACAATTTGTGCAAAATGTACACATCGGGGAAACGTACAGTGACGTCATTGTTGAGGCCGATTCTGCGCTCTCGAGGCGAAGACGGTCTCTCATGCAGTTTGCAGGAGGGAGGGTGACTGACGTGTCTAAGACAGGATTAACAATTCATGGTCTCAAGACGACCTGTTAAGGGTCTATCACCATTAGGAAGTTAGGCCGAGAGGCTGATTCAATTACGGTGACGTGACGGCCCCTAGCGGAGACGTCGCCAACTACGCACCACGACGCGTCCATTCACGTCCGTTTAACTTAGATCATTTTTATAAGAAGCTTCCAAACCAATTAACTTTAACTTTAAAAAGGAAAGGAGGTTTTATAAGCGACCAGGAAAATACACGTAGCAAATTATTATAAATATGCGTTTAAAACTACACATACAAGAAGAGTAAAAGAATAAAACGAATAATTAATATATATTGGCAGCATTGTATTGTAATTTCCCAAAATATTAACGTATTATAAAAATGAGATCAAAACTAAAACTAAACAGCCCATCGTTTGAACTCTATTTAATAGATCAAAAAACAAATGAGTTGAAAAGTTATCAGCGGATGAAACTTTAAAAATTACGGTCTTGTATGTGTATGTGATGAATAAAATCTAAACGGCTTGAGGAGTGTAGAAGGTTTAGAAGGTAAGAGGGTGTAAACATTAAGGAAGTACAGTACTATAGACGTGTTCATTTTTTAAGTTTAGTTTACCAGCCCTGTTATATTTTTATCGTTATTTTATGTTTGCTTCTGGGGTTATGTTTTTGGTGTATCGTTATATTATAATTAGTGACGAGAGTATTTTTTAAAATAGTATATTAAGCTACGAGTCCGTAAAATTATAGTTAACCGAACAAATGACGTACGTTGTTTACGCCATACTACCATAAACCAACCTAATAAACAAACAAAATTGCCAAAATTTGTTACATGCTCTCTTTACTCACTACATTTCTTAGGCCTACTGGCTTAAAAAGATAAAGGTTCAATTCAATTCAATTCAAAACATCTTTATTCTTCAGCATATACAATATACAGGAATGGTGTCACTGTTAAAACTATTCTAATTGACAAAAATTATACTAATTTCAAAATTATACAAAAATTATTATTATTCTAATTATACAAAAATTGTTTAAAACTAAATAACGTTGATAGCATTTGTATGTGTATGGAATGAAATATGGTATTTGTAATCATCTTAGAGCTCATCAAAGGAATACAATGCTTTGTTGATGAGAAAGATCTTTAATTTTTTTTTAAATATGGATTGACTCTCAGAGGACTTAATTTTCGTCTGGGATTTTGTTAAAAATTTTGAACCTGCATATGTTGGTTTTTAGTATATATAAAATCCAACCTATGAAAATTTAGAGCAATTTCCCCCCTGGTTCTAGTGTTGTAATAGTGATTGTCCCCTACTAAAACTGTCATTTAATTATGATTGTGTATACATAATTAACCAATAACAGACATTATATTATATTATACATAAGTTTACATTCCGGGAAAAATATTCCTAAATTCATGTTCATGTAAAAAAATATTCTGGACAGTTTCTTGCCTTGTATAGTAAATATATCAACATGTATTTAGTTGATACGGTCGTTTCACAATATTTAGCCAACCTAGTAGAAGTCATTCTTCCGCAGAACAAAAACGGAGTGGAGTAAAACATAGCTGATTTGTCAGATTGTTCTACCCCAAGGTAACCTTTACGCGGGAGTGGGAGTGGCTGTAGTCAGCGAGAGAGTTAATCAGCTAAAGACTCCGCGTAACCTTTCCTTGATTATACACCTGACATTTGACGCTCCTCGCACCTCAAATAAAGAGGAGACATATCATATCCGAGGGGGGTCACACTTCCCAGCGACGGCGTACATGATCTAGTACAATGTAGGTGTACTTGTGGTTAGATATAGTACCGGTAACCATGTACAAAGAAATGTTTAAGAAGAGAACCAAATAAAACTTTTCTCACGATCAAACTTTGTATTTATCTATCAAAAAATATTGGTAATATAAATCATAACAATATACTGTGGTTTATTAATAGGCCTACATCAAACCAATACCTAATAGATTCAAGGTCATGTAGAGCTTGTAATAATGATTTTCACAAATATTGATTTCTACGTTACGTGGAATCACTGAAATGACCACAAAATGGTTTTCTAAAATGTAAAAATCTGAGGAGTTGCTATCCGGGGTAACAAAATAAAAGCAAACTAGCCATTTAACTGCGGAAGTTAAAGTATCTCGTTACAGTTTAAGTCCGCCGTTCCCCCTTTAAGAAAACAGCGTGATAGGCTGAATAGCAGCACATTAACCGGCCATTGTGTGGAGTTACAAATGTAAGTCTGTTAATGCGGCGGGCGGGAGCTGTAACGACCAAACCATCAGCGGCTCGGCGATAACGGGGCTCTATGTGGCGTTATCCCAGTGCTGCCACCACACAGGTGCACTATTGTATCGGAAAGTTCTCAGGTTCGTATCCAGCCCTCTGTGACGTTATCCCAGTGCTGCCACCACACAGGTGCACGATTGTATCGGACAGTTCTCAGGTTCGTATCCAGCTCTCTGTGACGTTATCCCAGTGCTGCCACCACACAGGTGAACGATTGTATCAGACAGGCCTCAGGTTCGTGTCCAGCTCTCTGTGGCGTTATGCCACTGCTGCCACCACACAGGTGCACGATTGTATCGGACAGTTCTCAGGTTCGTATCCAGCTCTCTGTGGCGTTATCCCAGTGCTGCCACCACACAGGTGAACGATTGTATCAGACAGGCCTCAGGTTCGTGTCCAGCTCTCTGTGGCGTTATGCCACTGCTGCCACCACACAGGTGCACGATTGTATCGGACAGGCCTCAGGTTCGTGTCCAGCTCTCTGTGGCGTTATCCCAGTGCTGCCACCACACAGGTGCACGATTGTATCGGACAGGCCTCAGGTTCGTGTCCAGCTCTCTGTGGCGTTATGCCACTGCTGCCACCACACAGGTGCACGATTGTATCGGACAGGCCTCAGGTTCGTGTCCAGCTCTCTGTGGCGTTATGCCACTGCTGCCACCACACAGGTGCACGATTGTATCGGACAGGCCTCAGGTTCGTGTCCAGCTCTCTGTGGCGTTATGCCACTGCTGCCACCACACAGGTGCACGATTGTATCGGAAAGCCTCAGGTTTGTATCCAACTCTCTATGGCGTTATGCCACTGCTGCCACCACACAGGTGCACGATTGTATCGGAAAGCCTCAGGTTTGTATCCAACTCTCTATGGCGTTATCCCAGTGCTGCCACCACACAGGTGCACGATTGTATCGGACAGTTCTCAGGTTCGTATCCAGCTCTCTGTGGCGTTATGCCACTGCTGCCACCACACAGGTGCACGATTGTATCGGACATCAGGTTCGTGTCCAGCTCTCTGTGGCGTTATGCCACTGCTAAACAGGTGCACGATTGTATCGGACAGGCCTCAGGTTTGTCCATCTCTGTGGCGTTTAATTTATTCTACCACAACAGGATTTATTTATCCAACCTCATTGTATCTACAGCTCATTATTTTATAATAGGTTTTATCCATCATTTATTGTATAAAGTATGGTTAGTCTAAATGTATGAATTATTTCGAATAGAAATGTTGTTTTCCTGCGTCATACGCGTTCGCTAAATACTAAAATTAATGCATATTCACATTTAAATTTTACTTCTATAAACAGAAATATGGGCAAATTTATTCTAATAAAGAATGAATATATTCACTATAAAAGCTTGGTGTTTAACCTTTCCTTGGGACGTTGGTATTTAGAGGACGAGTCATTAATTTCATCAGCTAATTCGAGTCTCGCAAGGAGTCACAGAAATGTCACTCCAGTAATCAGCAAAGGTTACTGGCAAGTCTTCCGCTAATTAGGACCCGCGTGATTTGTCCTGGATAATAATTGAAACCACCTGTATGCTATAGCATTATGCTATTCCTAAATAGCATAATATATTGAACCATATTTGAAAAACTATATTGCTATTAATTAAAAATTACATATAGCTTCAAAGGTTTAATATATATTTATATTTCTAAAACTTAACATTTTATCGTTTGTATTAAACGACGTAGTAATAAGAGCAAGAGAAACGTTTCAGCATATCTTTGTGGTCTAATTGGCACCTCAATACTTCATAATTAACGAGATTTTGATTCTTAAAATGTCAACAAAATTTCGTGGATATTATACCATTCCCAAACAGTGTTTCGGTTACTTTTAAAGCTAGTAGCTAACAGATTTCTTTATTCAACTCTCGCTAGCCTATGTAACTTACGCCGCTACGGTACTTTTCTGTATTTATTTCATCGCATAGGACTTTAAAAAATATATTTTAGAATATGACACGGCGGAAAAAGAAATAATTAAATAGTTACCTTTTAGAAAAAAGTTTATACTACACAGCACAACAACACAAAATTTTACTCACAGCAAATAATCTAAAATGCTAGTGCGAATTTTATGGTGGTAGTGTGAGTCTAACTATGATACGCAGATCAAATGATACAGCTTTGAAGCAACGTGAACACATATCTCACATTGTTAATTAACCGTTGTCAAAACCAAACGGAGGTAACACAAGGAGTTACATCCAGGGAACGATGACGTGCGAACAATGATAGCTGTGACGTCAGACAGGCTGCGTCCGCCAGACAGACAGACCGACTGACAGTCGGGTAATTAGCTCACATTTGCGTCCGTATGGTTAATGTAGCCGAGTAGTAGGTGTCATTGATTACAAACGGCTAAGTTTGGTCAATGGAAAACTAATCTATAAGTAACTCACAATTCAATAACGCTCATTCGAATTATTACTTAGAGTAAATATGAACGCCCTGATTAGTAATTACGCTAAATGTATCATTGTTGAAAAAGAACCACATGTTATTTTGCCGACAGAATACAAGTTTGTTCAAAATATTTATATTTATGAAAATGTTATAGAATTTCTATAAATGGTAGAATTTCTATAATGGTAGGCTTTTTTAATGGTAGAATGTGCGAGAAGCGTCACTACGCCACTATGTTACGCCAATGCCGAAGCTTCCAATGCCCACCTATATACACCGCGCCTTATTAGATCAGTTGTAAACTGTGAGCACTAAGTGACAGACCAGCGCAGTGACAGCAAAATACAAGTCGAAAAGTGACAGTGATTGTGAAAATTGTAAACACTGACAGTGTTTAATAATTAAATACCAGATGAGTTTTGTAATTACAGTAGTCCCTAAATTTTGAAAAATTAGGATATTTTAGTAATGATAAAGGTTTAGAATAATTATTTTTGTAATTTTATTAATTATAATGTAGGTAATTACCTATATGTTGTAGTTGTGAAATCATCATGTTATAGGTACTCATGCTAGAGCCGTAGGTCCATAATAGTATAATATTAGTAGTCCTGAGACTCAAAGAGATTCATCATCTCGCCTCGAGGGTGCTCAATCCGTTACCCCTGGTTCAGACAGCGGCGGCGGCGGCGGCACAAGTGACATCTTCATTAGTCAGGGACAGACTGATGTGTTTATAATAGCCAAGGTCTCGAGGGCGTCTTCAGCCCTTCAGCCTGAGGCTTTGGACTCAGTCTACTAGCAGACTTGGGTCAGGCTCCTTGCCCTTTGCCACTAAACTAGACCAATTAGCCAGGAGTTTTTGTGCATTTTCAATCACATATTTGTCCATGAGACCTTGATTTAACAAGGTCAATCAATTCACATAATGGTAAGATATTTATTTATCATAAAATCATAAATATAACTATAACTCACCGTTAAAAATACATTGAACATTTTATGTTAGGATACGTTTAAAAATACTAAGCAAATATTAAGAAAATACTAAGCAAATAAAAATGATTACCTAATCGGTTTTTTAACTCTAAACGTAAAAAGAAACAAAATGTCTTTTATCTATGATAATTTAAATGCATCTACGAGAAATTTTTATTGGTGGCAATTAAATTACTATACCTGTTAATTATTCCTTTATGGGAACAATTTTGGAAAACTCATTGAATACGAAACTGTAATAATAAAAAGTGCTGCACCGAAGGGTCTGAGTTTCCCTTTTAAACATAAAGCCTTTAAGAATAAAGCCATTCTGGTGAAGGGTTGGCGTCACAATGATGGAAACTGATTCGCACCCAGATAAACGAAACCTCTGAATGATGATAGAGTTTAATAGAAACAAAGAGAGCATTGTTGCTCAAGCTATTGTCGTGTCGACACAGCGGCTTTTAATGTTATTACCAGTCTTGATTGAAGGGCCTAATAATTTAAGAGTATTGTCTCATTGTAAAAGATTCAATATCCGTTAGGGGAGCTATTTTTAATTTAAGTTGTTTCTTTAAGTTTTGTCATTTCATTACCTCTTTCAGGAAACAAATTTTTTCAGTTATGTTAAATATCTTAACACAGAATTTAGGTAAATCAATTTTCTATTATTAAAATTAGTGTAGGGCCTAGTTCTACCCATATATAATTTCGTATATTTTTCGTAACTATTTATTTATTTAATATTCTTATCTTGATTATATATTACAAAGGTCCTGAGCATATTGTAACCCTTACAACATGTTGTGATCTCTATTCATAGCTTTATTTGTACTACATAATTATGGTATACAGTTTTTTTAACTGAGCCAATATATGGATCTCATTAACTATACATCCGACGTTAAACATTACAGAACATTATCTTTTTTCTTGAAAAAGCTTAAAAATATTATATCGAGTTTGTTTTTAAATACCTATACCTTTATGGCGTACATTGGAAATTGTCGGTTACCTTATTTATATGCTAAACCTTTCATAATATGGTGGTTTTGGATAGCAAAAATTTTAAGATATTGATTTTATTGCACAGAGTGCAATTAAAATGTATGTATTATTGTACTTTAGTGTTATTTTAAAGTGCACATAAAATTTAGTTGTTTTTATTAATGGTTCTACTTTTTAATTTTTCTGTAAGAAATATATTTCACGAGATCCTAATGGTGGAAGAATAAAAAAACACAATTCAAACAAATATAGCTTGATTAGTTACTCACGCCACACATTACAGTATGAATGTATCCATTAATTTTGAGGTTAACTTGTTATAACTTTGGCCGTTAATCATGGAACGGTGCGAGGTAGCATAGTTGGGCAATGTGAAGGGTGCTCTATCAATTATCTAGTCGCTGGGCGTAAGTTTCCGCCAATGAGTAAGTCTGACGTCACACGGCTGAATGGTTCTCCATCGGCAGACCGTTGGGACGGCTCTAGTACGATACAAAATCCCTGTTAGGTGATACACGGGTTTCGCTTGAAAACTAAAAGTTTCATAAGATTGAGAAAAAACTATTCCATTCACAATAATGTCGTCACTAAAAGTATGGAATCACAATGTATGAGGTAATTGGTACTTAGAACAAGGAAAGGTTATGAATCGCGTTAGTTATATATTAGATAGAATGCAATTGAAAACGCATTTGTATTTATTTTTTTATTGTGCATTTGCTTTTTATCTTTTTTTTATTTGTCACAACTCTTACACATTTGGTTGTAACATAAAAATACTCCTCTAGTATGTATTTTAGACCATAGATTATTTTTATTAAATCCTTGGATAAAATTTTTTGAGTATTTGTATGATGTCAAGTTGATTTTTCGGCGTCAACCGCGTCGTCATGTTGTTTGTATTGCCAAACGTTTCGCCCTTGCTGTGAAGTGGCATACTCAGTGGCTAGGATTCGCCAATTTATACTATTTGTATGATGTTTTTTTCTATCACAATAAAATAAAACAAGTACCCATACCCACGTTTGGAAAATTACTCGTCCGATGGCCTAAAGCTACAAAAGTGGTGGTTTTCACAACGTCTTAATTTTCATCATCGTTTAGCTTAAGAAAATGAGAAGCTTGTCAAAGGATTTATTGTTACAGATTTTATTCTAGCACTAAATTAAAAAAAACTAATTATAACGCAGATTTACCCTACAATAAACAAAAATAAAATATAGTTATCAACGTAATATGCGGCCACATTTTTTTACGTATTTGATCACACGTTTTATTATTATATGCTGATAAATGTTTTGAAACCTCTAAGAATGTCTAGACATAATTTTACGTTAGTGTATACAATATAAAACGTGAAATGTATTGCCAACACACAAACACAAAATTAATTGATGGCGGGAGTGAAGCTCAGTGAACTCATTTGTAAGATAGCTGGCGTCGAAGTTAGCAGCAGGCGAGTTTCGCAGCGCCGCGTTCGTAGAATGAGTTTAAATACTCGAACTCATTGACTAATCGCATTTGACTTGCATGAAGGGAGTTTGTGAATCTCTCATTGTCGTCTGCAACTTATAAGTCTCCTCCCGTGTTTGTTTTGCCTATGGCGCAGATGGTCCGACATGCACGACGCTTTCACGTTGAATATCTTAATTCCACTTCTACAAAACTTATTTTCTTTTAAATTAATCTCGGTTTTTATTTTCCATGTATAAATGAATGATTTTATGTTTTGTACTCTTTAAAACTATATTCCATTCTCCTACAGTGACATAATACAGGGTTTTTATAAAATAATTATAGGGTTTTAGCTGCCTGTAAAAGTATTGTAAGACGAATTAACTATTTAATATTGGTACTCCTGCATCCGGTAGCTAAATCAATGTTGTTTACAACAATTAGAACAGCTGTGTTGGTTTTTGTGCCAATTTATAGTCTCATAATTCATAAACTTCAAGCTGGTTTTTCTTTACAAACATGTTTTCCGTTTAGAAAGGCTAAGAGTGTATGGTTGTTGTTAAGTGAACTATTTTTTCTCTGAATGGGTTTAAAAAACGTTGCTTATTCTCGAAAAATTCGAAATTTGGCCCATCTAAAAGAAAGTATCAGAGATCGAGCCCTCACTGTAACAAGAGAAATGTTGCTAATCATGTGGGATGAAATCATCTTCTCAATGTCTGTAGAGCAAGAAACGGTAAGACACTTTTTAACATTATTGAAGTTTATTAGCAATGTATAAAATGTTTTTTACGCCATGAATTCAAAAAAATCAATACATCACTCCCAAAATACCCCTAAAGGCCTTTTAAATTTTTTATTATATTTTGATCTCATTATATTGATCTGTTCAAATCTACTATATTGTTACCAGTATTATTGAAATGTTTTAAACCATAAAAGAGTTCAAATTTTTTCAAACAATGTTTGTAGAGACAAACATAACTGAAGACTAATCAAGCACTGCCTCTGAGATAACTTAAGCAGGTTCTTAGGCTGAAGAGACCCTCGAGACCTGGCTTAGAATACGTCACTCAGTGAGCCCGATCGTCGTGCGCTCTAGTGAGATGTCACCAAACTAGAGCTGTCTAAACCTGCTGTAGCCGGGTTAAACAGGATGATAGGCTCATAAGTTTACAATGGCTTTAGAACAGTCCCTGTATCACAGGTCTAAGAACAATCTACAAATAAACACATCCGTTGTATGTAGAGATTAGTTTTGGAAGTTCCAAAACTAGATATATATTTTTTTGAACATACAAAAATTATCTAGCTTACTTTGCATTATGAAAAAAATCAATTTGCTAGACGAATGTTTGTGAATCAAATGGATAATATGTTGAGTTTTTTTATATTTTAAACATTGAACTTTGATTAAATGTTTTAAAGTTTCAAAGTTTCTTGGATTATTACTAAATTTTAGTTCATATAAGAAAATAAACAAATAACGTAGAATTAAATAGTATAGGTTTTAGTAATAAAAAATGACCTGGCATAGGCTATGGAGGATTAATGATTATGAAAGTGTCACGTGAGAATTTTAATTAAAGCCTACATTAGTTTGTATTCGAAATATATAGAATTGATGGAAAATAAAAAAACACTAATGGTTTCCTTGTTATTTGCATCATGAGAAAAAAACTTTAAACACATAATAAATACACGAGAAAATGTATTATATTCTTAAAAAGAAGCAAAATTCTTTTTGCTGAAGTGCTGAAAACTATATCAGTTTCACTTAGTTAATGACATATTAAAAAATATATATTAAAAAAAGAAGTAATGTAGGTTAAAATATCGGTTATTTATGAAAATAATATTGTTATTTATCGTTATTTATATTAAATGATAACATACACAGCAATAATGATACAATGTGGCTGGGTTTTGGCTTCGGAAATAAACATTACTTAGTCGTCTTATTTCCCTTACGTCAATATAAAAAATATCACATTTGTTTACAAACAATAATAATAATAATTATTATTATTTATTGCATTTACAATTTACAATAGTAATTGCACAGCATATATTTATTTTTTCTTAACTTCTATCGAAAGTCCCTTTCCCGTTATGTAATGATATATAATTTCTCACCAAAACATGAAATTGTGTTTCCATGACTCTTGTCACGTAAAATTCTAATCATATGAAATTATTTATTATCTCTTAAAATTAGGTTTCCATTTTACACCACAAACAGTATGATATCACATATTTAAGAAGTATTTTAAAAATACATTACTGGCTGTTGCAGAGCTCTGGATAACCATCTGAATTGTTTTTTTCTCAGCTTTAATCACCTTATTACCTTATGGGGTATTTTTTTGAAATGGCAACCTACCCAGGTCGGTATTTTAAGCCAAGTACAGTATGAATGAAAAACAAGTGCAATATGATAGTGGCTCGATGGTAGTTTTGTTTACTGACTGAGGCTGACATCCAGGTTTATAATCGAAGGTACAACAGTCCTGACAGTTTGACAACTACACCAGCTGTTAGCTGTCAGCTGACAGTCGATTTACCGACGTAGACAGCCGATAAGCCGGAGAACAGTTATTGTTCTGACCGACAATGGCATTAGCCAAGGTGGTGGAACGGAACCCATCTTATTATTGCCAACTTAAGCCCAATATTGTTCTCTAAGTTGGCTTGATTCACATGGCTTGTTAGAAACAAAGCCACTTCCCCGTCTCCTCGGCTTTGTGTGGTTCATCTTACAATTGCATTTCTCTGGTTTCCATTCAAACGTAGTTGCTAGGACGACTGTAACTGGGGGATTTTTGTGATGGGATTGAATAGTTATTACCTTCTATGAATTATATTATGACTATCTGGTTAGAATACTTGCTATCTTAATTTTGAAGAAATTATTCAGATTAAAAACTAAAGTAGTTCCTGAAACATTTCACAAGACTGTTGATTGTTACAAAATAATAATAATTTAAAGCTCTTTAACTCTACCTTTTTACATATTAATGGTTAACCTTATTTTTACCTTTCAAATTGAAATTCAAATAGCTTTTGTAAGCTTATCAGCTTAAAATACGTAAGAACAACATACTGTTCAAGCTCGAATGTTAACAATGAAGCAATACTTCTAAAAGTTTACATATGTTGTTATGTATTAAATTCATCGATTAAAAACCGTGGCGATTTATATATTCTATAAATAAACTACAATGCAATTTTTGCACAATGAACTAAGTTGTCATAAATTATTAATACAACTATCGTCTAATCTATGAGAAGCAGGAATCATATTTAACATTAAGTTGATGCAGTGAAAATTACGTCACGTAAATTATTTTAAATTACAAATAGTACAACTAATTGTATCACAGTTGAAACGAAATATTGTTCAAAATATTATAGAGATTGAATAAAGGTAACTGAAGGAAGTTTATTTTCCACAGCAGCAATAGAGTCCGCTTGAAGTTCATCTCAGCGCTTACCATAATTATAGTATTAAAGGTTTAAGCCAATAATAATAAATCTGCGAGGCAATTATATAGAGAGCTTGCGCCTCCAAGAAAGAGCTAAGCACCTGGGCTCGGATCTCGGATCGCGCTGATCGCATTTTACTTGCATGAACGAAGTTGCCAAAGACCGAGGCTCAAGATATTCCATGTTTGTTTTCAAGTGAATTTCTGAGCAAGAGCAGACTTAACGATAATAATTGATTTGCATACAGCGGGAAGGGTGAGATTTTAATCATACGTCTTTATCTCGACGGGCCTGATTGAATTATACACTCCAGCTGAGAATGAATACATTAGGCCTACTGCGAGAAAACATGAGTCACACGTCGAGTCGTTTCACAATCTTATAATCAAGTTTCTAATAACTCTACTGTTGTTTTTTTTAATTATTTAAATTTTTCAAACTAAAGTGATTATATTATTACATTTTAACTTTTATTACCTTTTTGAAAATGGCGACTACTCAGGTAGGTATTTTAAACCTATAAGTATGATTGATAAATGAGTGTAACATACACAAGGGCCCATAAAATTCTAATAAATTACACAATACCTAAATTTAGACGCATTCAAAAAGAGAAATGAGTGTAATATGATTGTAGCGCGATCTTGTAGTCTTGTTACTGACAAGGGCTATTACGTTCCTTAGATTGAACTGTTAATTAATAGCCCAAAAGGACATGGCATCTAAGGGACCTACAATTTCACGTGGGATCCGAAACACAATATTGCCTTTGACTGACGAGCTGGTCTAGTTATGAAGATGCTCTTTGCGGATGATGAGTAGTATTGAATAGTGCGTATGGTAATCCACACCAGCATATATCTCATCCACAGGTCATCGCTTGTATTCATCCACAATTGGTGACTTCCAAGTATTTAGATTACAGGACAAGCCACCGTCTCAGTATTATATTTTCTATTTGTAATATTTATTCCTTAAATATTCAGTTGTTGTCTTTGTGTTAACGAAGAAAAATATTATGTTGTGAAAGTGAGTATGATAAATTTTGTGTTATCAATATATTTTATTTTTATTAATGGTAAATACCAATAGAAGACTTGCTATATAATACATTAAACGTAACCATAGTCATGGAGCTTTTGATTAAAAGTAAAATAACATGTTTTTAGTATATGATCACAATCGGTTGAGAGGCATTATAAACATAATAATAAAATTGATTAAATATTATTCTTTGAACTAATTAATCAGAATTAGAAATAAGGATCAGTAAGTTTCGAGTCCCAACAAATCTTTTTGTCGTTGATTTCTCGTAAATACATAAATATGTTACATCATATGAATAAATAAATTAAATTATAAATAGCGCTAAAGGTGAACGGTGCTTATAGTTTTTACACTTATCATTTCTTTTCATACTAGATTACTTAAAATCTACAAAACTAAGCATATTCTACTAGATTAGAAAGAAAGTATCACAAGAATAAAAAGCTATTCAATAATAAAAAATTGTAATGTAGAAAAAAAATTGTAAAGTGAGATAATTTAATTAATTTTCACACAATGTTGCTGGTAAAATGGTTCTCTCCTTAAACATTCATTCATACCTATGGCGTTTTCCATGCAAACATTTACGTTCTCACCCTAAATATTAGATTACTAGTAGACGTAAATGTATTTTACTGTATTTTAATTTAATAACCAAGTAATTAAATCCTGCTTTATAGAGTTTTAGCTTAGCTTTTTAGTTAAGTTTAGCTTTTTTTAATGGGGATGGCAATGATTCTGGTAAATGAATTAGAGGTCTTTGCCAGTAACAAAACTTAATATAATCCAATTCATTATGCTTCACCTTAAAGTACCCACTTAGTTGGGTCGGTGTCTCACGAGTAAGAATAATAACGTATAATAAGACACTATTTGAAAGATCATTATTGATAACAGTAAAATTTAAATTTAAATAAATGACGAAGGTGGACGTAGAAGTTGAAATATTGCCAAGTACCTAAACGCAATACCACAGCCTGGAGCTGAGATTTCCGGGGTTCTCCAGACAAAAGCGCTGTCAAGGGGTGGCATTAAGACATCATTGTCAAGGGTAATATCAGACTTGAAGCTGCGATCACATTAATATCAGCGTGGCACATATCATTGTCTTAACCACCGCAGTAATGTGATTTGCGTCTTCCCCTCCGAGGCTCAATCTCTTGCACGTGGGTAACATTGTTATTGTGGTGAATACTACGTCTTCTGAAATAAAACTACTGTGGCTTTGCCATCTGAACACTGAACCAATGTGATTTGATCACCAAATCATTGTGTCTGAGAGATTTAATCGATCTAAGTTCAACAATACAATTTAATGTTTTTCGGTAATATTTGATTGCGGAATGATTAATGTGTAATTGAGATGACACTATTATATCTTAGAGATTTAATCGATGTAGTAAGTTTGATCAGTGCAATTAAATAACTTTGGCATTATGATTTCAGTACTGAAAGCTTGCTATGTGAACAACGCGTCATCGAGATTTAGGTGTTTAATTATAAGTGATACTGATTAAAAGTTCAGTTCGATTATAAGGTCACCTATGTTGAATTAAGTATTGAAGTGTACAAATGACATCAATTTACGTACAATCATTGTTTATTGTGTTAATAATCTTCTAAAAAAAATATATTTAAATGATATTTGGCAGAGATGTGAAAAACAATTGATAGTCTAATCTGTTTTTTAAGTAGTTCTGATAAAATTGCATGCAATAATGTTTTGTTTATTCTTTTACAATAGCTTTTGAAATCTCTTTTCTGGTGTTTTTCTGTTCATTAGATTTTTCGATTTAATATGTGTTGTTTTGGTGTATATATACATTTTAATTTAAATAAAATTATTTATTTTTTAATATATATATTACTTTTTGTTTTTTATATTTATGACCTTTGTTTTTTTAAAATAGTTTTTATAGAATTTAGTTGATAAAATTTTCATGTCTATATATATATGATGTTTTGTTTCGAACAAATTCATTTTTTTCATTTAAAATTTAAAAATAATAAAAAGGACATAAAAATTGAGTTTCTCAAATAATAGCTTGTAAGATAAGAGAGCGCCGAGAAGGGGTAATATGTGGGATAAATGATAACAGCCAGGGCGGGGCGGGAGAGGGGAGAGGGGAGGGGGTGATTTATGGAGAGTTTGAGTGGCGGATTTTCCTGATAACAAAAACAAGCCGCGGTTGCAACAGTGCGCTCAGTGTCTGCGAGGCGATGGTTGTGGGAAATTAACGTTCTTTGTGTCCTCGATCATTAGCTTTGATTGGCTTTGAATACTGTTTAGTCCGTAAAACACTATTAATCTTTGCTTTTGTTTAATTATGCTCTTTTGTTCAATTTTGTATTGGAGTCGAAACTATTTGTCGAGATATTGTTATGCATACGTATAAGCTCTAGAGAGAAGGTGTTAGCAATTTGTGAGACGCAAAAAGCGTAACGGAAGTGACGTCATTGATCACGTGACCGGACATTTCGTTTAAAATATTTTGTAAGCAAACCCATGAAATACTAAAATGTTACTTTGTATTCTATAAGCAATGGAGTTACTAGAGAAAATAAAACAACTCATTTTAAACTAGAATTTTTTCAATTTCTTAAGCTTTGAGTGATTTTTAAGGAGCTAGTCTAGGCGTTTAATGGGATGTCGTCCTATGAGCGTGTAAAAAAGCTCAAAGTTTAATTAAATAAACAATATTTGCATTGGAATCTTAACAGGCCTATATTTTTTTTATTCCTTTCTTCTAGGTGGACAATATATACATCTATAATTACCCTACTTATTGCTGTAACATCCTTAGGCAACAGGTAAGTCATCGGAAACAGCCCCCTTAGAAAGACATGATCTAAGCTCTTTCCCAGTTCCCTCAGGGAAAATAGTTTTTATGTATAGATTTCTTTCACAAAGGCGTTAAGAGCCAGAAGTGTTTGCGCCTTTTTTCACTCATTTTCCATAAGTACAATATCTAATTTACTCAAAAGATACATGAACAAAGTATTACTACAAATTAGCTCCACAAATATATTATTGATATACCCAAAAAGGCTTATTGACATTTTAATCACATATATCGATGACAAATAATCTTATAATAAACATATCAAGATTTCAACTTAATTTAATGTGTCTTAATTTGTAAATTAGTTATTGGATACAGACATGTATAAAAAATTATATTATATTACTCTTACGGGACTAAAAGTCCAAGTGAGGCCTGTTTATACGAGTGCAAGTGAGATATGTAAGTTTTTGAAAGAAACTTCGGAAACTTATAATGAAAAACTGGTGTATTTTTCGTCGTACTGCTCAGCCTATTTTTCAAAACAAATATGTTATAAATTGTTGACATAGATATGTCTTAGCTCTGAGAGGGGGTGTTGGCAATTCTTAAGATGGAAAATATATAACAGGATTCCATAGAAACCACCAGAGCTATTGTGCTGATTTTTTAATATAAAAGAATAATAACAGCTGTTTAGATGAAGTAAAAGCGTTCCCTTTAGACATATCCATGATCTAACCTGTGAACATAACCTGTGAATCTAACCAGGGAAGTAAATATAAACATTTTTATACTGAGAGGGCTGACGTAAAATGAAATTAATATATTGCTCTTTATTAGACATTAAAAACAACAGTTTTATTGTGTGTAATGGTTTTTTTGTGTTCTTTTGATTTAAGTATCCTTGGACGTAACAGGCAATGTGGAATGCTGTAAATGTCAGCAAAAATTTCAACCAATGGTAATATTAGTACCAATTTCAGTTGATAGATATCCATTGGAGTCTTATACAGCTTTTGACGTTTTTTTCATTGTTTAACCAGTTTTTAACCATGAAGTTAGGCGATACGTTTGATACCCTGCCGAAAAAATGTTTGTATTTACTTCCCTGTGGGAAATAGGTTAGATCATGGATATGTCTAAAGGAAATGTTTTCACTTCATCTAAACAGCTGTTATTATTATTTTGTGTAAGAAAATCAATACTCTGATGGTTTCTAAGGAATCCTGTTACATATTTTCCATCTTAAAAATCGCCAACACCCTCTCAGAGCTAAGAAGTATCCATATAAAAAGCCCTGCGAAGCAAGTTCTCGAACAGTCCGTTGAAAGAGAAGCCTACATTTCGTAACTATGAGCGAATGTTTCTTGCGTTTTGTGATCGTTATTTATGATTAAGTATTGCAACAGTCGTAATGACTCTTTAAACAAAAGGAAAATGTGTCAACAATGTATCGTAGCTACGTTTCCTAGTAGTTTTAGGAATTTAGTGAAATCTAGTTATTAGTGGTTTACAGATGACAGTTCAAACTTACAGTATATTTGGCTATCAATACCTACCCAATGCGTTTGTTTATAGCTCAAATGTGATACTATTTATCTGTAATCTTTCTCCTGGAAAGTTTTTGTATGTAATTCCTTTTGGGAAATAAGTCAAATCAAGGATATGTCTGAAGAGAATGTTTCCAGTTCATCTAAACAGCTGTTCTTATGCTTATAAATAAAGAGAAAATGCTTAAAAAAATAAAGAGAATATAAAGGATTATTGTTTGTCAAAAAACGCTTTGTGTACCATATATCCGCCATTTTGTATTTTTTACAAAATAATCGTTATACTTGAAAATTATAAACCGATATTTATAAAACTCAGTAAGTATGTTTAGATAAAGTAGAACTACTGTGGAGACAAAATTCAACGTGGTCCAGTTTCAATCTTAAAAATGGCGGCTATTTTAAACCTTTACCCTTTAGATCCACCATTGCAGATTGACAGTTTAAAATTGCGGCCACTTTATAGTTTTAAATTTGACCAAGTTAATTTTTTTTCCACATTAGGTCTCTTATATTTAAACGTTTGTATTCAGTTTTATAAAGATCGGTTGAAAATTTTTGAAGTTAACAATTATTTTGTTAATAATGCAAAATGGCAAATATCTGGTAAACAAAGTATTTTCTCAGAGTTTGGCAATTTACTTATGGGACACTCTGTAGATAAATAATGAAAAAAGTTTATTTTCGCTCTTTGGTTGGAGGACTGTTGATTATAATACTTCCTAAAAATAAATGAACTGATTATTTTCAAATTAATTTGCTTAAAAATAAAATTTTTAATTGACAATTTTTTAGTATGGTTACGACTACTACTGCTACTAATCACTGATTCACATTTTCATTCGTTGTAACTTAATTTCTCATAACAAGAAATACTATATCATTACCCTTACTGGGAAAAATGAATATTTCACAGTAAAACTTGTTACTATCGTGGAAGGCGTTGGTACAACATTAGCTTAGGCCCTACACGGAAGGGTCATATCTCTGCGGAACTGGGGAGAAAAAGGTTTACAACAGCGAACAGTGCCGTGTGAAGGGGCAAACTGTGCGATATTCGATAAATTATTCACAAGAAAACAGACTGAAAATGACTTAAGACCCATAATCTTAGCAGAACGGAGGAAAGGGGAGCCATCTTAACTGGAGCCGAAGTTCCTTCATGCAAGTCAATGTTATAAGTCTTGGGGGCATTAGAGGGGTAAGGTATTGTAAACGCACAACTCCGAGCGCCGATACTGCACTGTCGTAGATTACGCGCTTCCAGCTGTTTGGAAACTTGGGGCCGGCCGAGAAGAAGAAGAAAAGTATTGATGTCTGTATGATATATTGTTGTACTGCTCTGTTGTGTAGAGATGAGTCTAGTAAAGTAAAGAGTAATAAATTGTGAACCACCATTTGAAATAAACACATATATACATAATTTATTTATTTAAAATATTTTTTATATCAAGTGTAGTTAGATTTATACTTCACCTCACTAGAATTATAGCCTTTTGAGAGGGAAAAGCATCATTGATACATTATTTAAAGCCGAAAGACTTAAAATACTTCAAAGAAACCTGATGATTTACTGAGTCAATTTAACTTCAAGAAATAAGTAATGGTAAATAACGCAATCAATCATAAAATAATATCCTTAATTATTATAAAACACTTAATTTTAAAAATAAGTAATTTTATAGTAAATTAGCCTATTGCGAGTATTTCATAAAATAAAATAAAATAAATATATAAATAAAACGCCAAGACACAGCTGGTTCGCTTATAAATTACTAACAAACCGAGATTAAAACAAAAAACAATGAAACATTGCAATTTTATTTTTATTTTTAAAGTAATTTGGAGGTGTTCTCTCGATGTCATATTCTCTATTGATGTATGAATCTATTACTTTTGGAGACCGTGAAGCTGATAGAATAGAATAAATAAGCACTGTATAAAGTTGATTGTTTTTTCTACAGAATGAAAATATTGATCGTAACGAAAAGCTATATTTCATAGTTATTGGGGAAAATTTCATGTTTTGGACAAAATTAGAATGTAAATAAAATATTATCTGAACCTTATATTAAATAATTTGACATACACAGCTGTTTCACTTCGTTTATGATTATGTTTTAGCACATACAACATTAATATCTTTGAAACTTCAATATTTATCTAAAATGGAATGTAAGCACTTTACAATAAACTGTATTTGTATTTATTTGTGTGAGAACTTTGTTAGATCATGGATATGTCCGAAGAATGTTTTTACTTAATCTAAACAGCTGTTTTTATTATTAGTCTATATATTAAAAAATCAATACAATAGCTCTGGTAGTTTCTATGGAAACCTGTTTCAAATTTTCATCTTACAAATTACCAATTACCCACCCCAGAGCTAAGTCGTATCCATGTCAAAATTAGAGTTATGGAGTCGCAGAAACAGATGACGGGTAACATAATAAAAAAATAAAAGTCATTTTAAAACAACCCATATGAATTTACAGAGGTAATGGCCGCGAACAAAGCGACGAGTGTTGTAAATATGTAAACAAAAGTAGAAGAGCTGGTAGAAGAGATACCTGTCAGGTGGGAGTGAGGCCGTCACCGACAGAGCGCTCTAGCGTCGCTCGGGACAATTACACTGTCACATCCACGCTTGTTTTAATACAGCCACTTATTTCATATCAATATTTAACCGCGCGCACACGTGTGTAGCCCGCACCCCGCTGCGTGTGTGTGCGTGTGTGCGTGTGTGCGGTCACGGACGTGAGGCCCGTATCACTGCGCGCTCAGCGTAGTTTAATCATAGTTTTTCCCCTAATGAGTGCTAGTGTCATGTGACAGCTGTAATGTGATTCATCGCCACTACCTTGTTTTATCAACGGTTTAACAGTGATGCACGACCACACGGGATGCAAATTAATGTAACAGATTAGCATAATTCATTTGAAACTTGCTATTATTTTGAAACTGTTAAAAATGTTATCTGTATCAGTTAAATTAGAGTTTTGTCTGTAAATTGTCACAAAGTCAAAATTAGTCATTTACAGAAAGACATACTGTAATCGGTTATCACATTAAAATTAGTGATTATTTTTAAACCTATTTTAAAATTATTATACGTCAAAGTTTATCTAAAGTAAACCAAATTTTACCAACGATATACATTTTCCAATTTAATCTACTTTATCTAGTTTAAAATTAATACTGAGTTATTAAGCTGAGAAGTTATTCTGCCTTTTAATTTTTTCTTCTTTTTGATCTCATAATAATAACTATCTTGATTCTTGTGCCCCCCTTACAAATGACGAGCTAACTGCAGTGAATTAGTGAAGTATTCGACAAATTTTGATTTATAAGTGCATGACCATCAAACACTTTGAGGTCAATAACGTTTTCTTTAAACGTGCTGTCGTAGCATTTTATTTTACAAGTAGCTTATTGAATATTCGAGATGGTCATATCAGAATTTGTGACCTCACAAGCCTTAGTCATAGACGCTAACCACTTGTCTAAAAAGCAATATTTTAAATACACTAAAATTGAATTGTTGAATTAAACGAAAATTTAGATTAATCTACAAATTCCAAATTGCATAGGAATAAAGTAATGGACTGAAATGTAAGCAGCTGTCAAATTTAACTAATTAAAAAAATCTATTGAAGTTTATTAGTTATTATTGCTAAATTAATTCATTTAATAAACCATCTTTACCAAAGCATAGAACAATAAAATCACATAAGTAATTATTTAGTCAAGATGGAGAGAATCATCTCTCCTGTAGGACATTTAATTAACTGTGACGCCAATGATTTCCGTTTCCGTATAATGACACTCGGGTTCTGCATACTCTATGGAGTGGCGGACGTCTGATTATGCTATGGCAGATATGCCCTGCTATTGGCTGATGATCGTATGGCTAATCCAAACCACTCGAGCTGCATTGCTAAACCCCTCTAGTACCCTCCAGGCTCCACGTTGTTGTCTTCTACGGTTACGGCAATGTGTAATGTCCGTGGTAGAGCTTTGTCGTAGGAATTGCTGATCATTTCTTGAGTTTGAAATTAAATTATACTCACGTATTTAATAAATTTTTAAATTACACTCATAACATTAGGATTTATATTGCAGTTGTGAAACAACGACAGTAAAGTTGCACCATTAATTATAAGTCTAGTTGTGTTTACAAATAAATTTATTGAACTTAAAAAGGTTAGCCTAGCTCAAAACGCAAGTTTTGAATGCCGATACAATTGTTAGCCAATAGTATTGACATTTTTAGGACATTTCCATCAATTATCTGGGCATAAAATCAAAATATATCTAAAACTGTTTATGGGATTAGAAGTTATAAGAAAATAAAAAGACAAATTTTTAAACTGGGTAACAATTTTACATATTGTTGCTATTTATATTTCGTTTTCATTAATAAATTTGGTATCATTATTTTCCTTATGCTTAGGACTATGACGTAAACAAGGATTATAATCATAAGATTAAAATTGGTTTATTGGCTTTGGTTTCAAAATAATTTTAAACATTTATTTTGACTTTTTCATCTCCAAACCACGTTTTAGTACTAGTACCAGGCCATAGGTACTATTAAACTAACATTTGCAACATTTGGAAAATTTGGTTTCCAGAAGAATGCAATTTCCAGATGATATCATATCTGGTTTTATAAATATCATATAATGTAAATAATAAATACAAACACTAGTTTCAGGAAATCAGCTGTAAAGTATTGTGTCGAACTAATTCTCATAGGACATACTTGGCTTAAAGTACCTAACTAGGTAGGTCGCCAAAAAAAGGTAATAAGTAATAGTAAGGTATATGTTTTTCTTTGTATTAGTCTATATAATCTATTAATACACCACGGAACAATAATAATCTATAAATATGATAACATTATTTTTATTTGGTACGAAGCATGTTCGTTGAAGGTTTCAGACTTACGCCAATGCCGTAAGTAAAATACCACTAATTATTTCTCCTCGTATATTTATGTGTTTGTACATCCTAATAAGTTTACATTGGATACAAGTGCTATAACTGCGATTTCTCACTTGATGATAATATCGCTAAAATTCATCTTAAAAAAACTAATTGTAAGGTATATAATATTATATTCCTAATCACATTTGAGTCTATTTCAAAATGATATAGCTAAAAAAATAACCCGAGTAAAGTATTTTATGACCATGGTTGCTTATTCAACCATAAAAGCACTTCCATTCCGTGTAAATCACAAAATCTACTTGTTTTCCCTTCAAAAACAAAGGTTCGTAAATAACTGTGTTGACAAATGTAACCATCAACAACCAGTTAATGAGAAAATGCAACAGCGCTCGCACAAGAATCTTTGACGAATAAAACAAACAACGATCCAAATGGTAGAGTGTTTGTTGACATCGATAAACAGTTTAGTAAAACGACAAACTGGCCAAAACAACGTTTAGCGTCATTTGTAAGCGAGCCGTATCACATTTAATATTTGGCCACTGTGTTAACTGCTATTACTGGATTAGGTTTGTGTAATCGTTTAAAAACGGCCCGATCACGATCACATGTCCACGGTCAATTCAATTTGTGCTAATGACGCCGCGTTCATTATCTAAAGTGACGTCATTAATTAAATTAATTCGCGGCATTATAGCGCGCCGCGCGGCAAAGCTAGATTAACACCTATCTGCCGGCGCCGGCGAGGCGTTCTGAAAAATGGCATTGTTGTGTTTTAAACTCGGGTACAGTTTATTTACGTTTAGAATATCAATTTGTGAATATTACATGAATGTCATATGCTGGGTAAAAAATATATGTTTAACTTCGTTTTAAGTTTTTCAACAAAATTAGAATTTGAAAAATCTATATTCAATCTCGTATAGTAACGGAGTTGGGAGCTTTGAAAATAGTGAAGGTACTCCAATACAGTGAAGCTAAAGTGCAGAATACTGTACTCAGCAAATAACATCAATTAAATATGTTAGAGAATATGTTTTAGAATATATTATACGTATATTCATACTTAATTAAGTATGTATAGTAAATATTTTACAAAATATAACCATAAAGTCTACCTAGCGGCGTGTGTGGCCGGAGCTGAACCAGCCTACCAGCCAAACCGTAGTTGTTCAATGAAAAACTATTCATTGGAATATGTAACAACTATTAAAAATGCATAATTTTTAAAACAAAATTGAAATACATATTTACCTACAGTTAACCAATAATGTACTCTTTACCTCGCTGAATTGTGGATGCAAAGGATCATATGCTTTACCAGTGAGGTAAGGTAACTTTACCTCATGCTAATCACTTTACCACACTCCTGATTTGCAATGTGAAGGCACACAAATTGTAAGCGCGTTACATGCAGACATGCAGAGCCGTATGCGTGCGAAATAAGTTGGCAGCACTGGCTGTAAATCAGCTGGCCAGCTGTTGTTCTGCTTATTCGTCTAAGCTCCCGGATGTGTCTATTCTATCGATTTGACATTTTATAAAGCTAACAGTACACTATCGCCGAACATTCACCCGAATGTTTCGCCGAATGTTCGGGCCAGATTTCGACCACGAATGTTGACGAATGTGCAACACGAACCCTCCCGAATTAACCAAGTACACCATCGGCTAACTTCGGTCGAACCAATTACTGCGTATTTGCGGCAAAACGGTCGCGCCAAACATTGTGCAACATGGACGCTGACATTGAAGTTGCCGCTGTGTTTCTGTTATATAGTTATGCTTACCTCAATTATGTATATACACACACCAAGACGAAAATTACACACAGAGTGCGTCCGTGACAACACGAATGACAGCGAGTGTGTACTGGCTCAAGTTCGTGCCTGTCTGCGCTCGGCATTCGCCCTTGTTCGTCTCCTTTGATTCGTGGCGGGAGACCGCCAGAAAAGCGAGCGCTCCCGAACACGAATGTTGGCGATGCGAACTACCCCGAGCGTCCACGAGCACACCGGGTACACTATCGCGCTCGTCTTAGTTCGCCTACATTCGGCGATAGTGTACTGCTAGCTTAAGAAATTAAGTTGGTTGTTTTGTTGTAGTAAAATGGATGTTGACTGTGATTTTAGTGATTATTCTTCTACACCAGAATAATAAAAAGAATAAGAAAGGAGAGTGTCTTTAGATCAATTAGCTGAGGAATCTAAACTCACTTCACTTCTAGTGTAATGGTTTATACTCTATGTAGTAGAATCAGAATAGTGAAAACCCATCTCAAAATATGCTATTTGCTGAATGTTAAGATATCTTTTTCTCTTTGGAGCGTTTATTCAGTGCTTAAGGCCACAATTTAAATAAAAAAATTACAAATGTTAGCAGTTATAGACATAAAAAAGTTTACTTCAGTTTCAATTTTGTACGTTTCTTTACCAATTCATATGTTTTATGGTAAATTTAGGTAAAAAATAATGTGCAACTCAAGTGCAAAATGCAGTTGCCTCACTTAAACGCTCGCTTTGGTCACTAGTTGCACAAATAACTAAATCACGTAACCTAGTTTTGCACAGCTAATTGAAACTTATCGTAGAGTATTTGAAGCCAAAGAGATAAAAGTAAAAATGAATTTAGTGTTAAATATTCTTCAATTACACAAAACTGAGACCTGAATTTCATATACAAATTCTAGCTTTCATATTATCTTAGTTCAAACCGTAGGTTACTTCACAATAAATAGTACTGTATCAAATATCCGTAATAAAATATGGATTACATTACTTTACAATCCTTAATAAAATACATTTAAATCAATTTACATCAAAGTCATATCTCATTCGGTAAAAGAACTCATCACTCGATACAATAAAAACAGTGACATTTTAATTAAAACGAATCCGTGAACGATACGACATAAAAGAACTGTCACGTACTTCCGGAGACAAATTCTTTTGGATTTCTCGTATCCGAACGTCATTCAAACATGTCAATTAAAAGAGAAAACAAGAATTAAAGGCTCGATGATCGGTTCATTCCTGCATTGTTGTTGGAGTTATCTGTTGACGGCCAAACAGCTGGTTGGCGGAAGCTGCGATTTGATAAGTCCCACAACAATGCGATGTTAAACCAATACATCCGGCGTGTCTCTCTTGCATACAAACTCTGAATCAACACCTGTTAATGACAGTTGGGAATTTTTTTATCGTGGTTTTAGAAGACCGAGTTTCTTCATTTAAAGAGATGATTATGTTAGATTTTAGTGGCCAATACTACATTATTGATTTTTTAAAGTAAAGTACCACAAGATTAGTTGATAATTAAAGAAAGGTTTTGTTATGAATACCCGTATTATATTATGGCATAAATCACATATCGTGAACATGTTACACAAGAATTTAATATCGGAAATAAAAAAGGTACTTGGTTTAGTTATAGAAAAGAAAAAAATTATGTTGGAGGGACAGAAAGATCTTTAGATCGATAGAAATATGGTAGTTGATAAAAAAGTATAGAGATGACAAGAAGCAAAAAGATGCCGAATAGGAAACTGTAGGACAACACTAGAAATAAATTTGGAGGCCAAATATGTGGGAGTTAAGGGTATGGGTGCTCTTGAGATTTTGAATTACTGTAAGTTTAATTTAATAAATAATAAATTAAGACAGCAAATGTTTTTTTAATTTTTAAAAGGGTTGAGTAAAGCAAGAGAATAATATTCTGTTAAAATATAGAAACTTTTATCAAAATGTATTTCAATGTATACCCAGAGTATGTTGTACAAGACTTACGAATGAAAATTAAACGAAATAAACTATAAAAGCAGTGACGGAAAGAGTTGCAGTCGCCGGTTGCCGGACCGTTCATCTGAGAGGCTGATTCTTTATGTGCTGCTGGAAAGAAAAGTAATAAAGCGCGATATTATTGTGGGCCGGACGGCGCGAAGTCTGAAACAATGTGATTTAGTGCTAAGGGTCTTAATTCCGGGCTTTAGTGCGTTCAGGATAAACTGTTGATTTTGTCGGCCGTTTTATGTGCCCGTTTACTGCAGCAACTTTTACAATCTCGGCATTGTTTTATAGATGGTCGAGCCGGTCGCTGCTGTGTGCGGATAACGTTGGCATACACGTTATATTTTTCGTCGTAGAATTTGTAGAATAGAATTTTGAGCCGGATTTGAATTATTTTATTTTTTGACTTTAACTGCCTGTCACCATGTACCTTGGCGGTGAATAAAAGACAGCAAGGTGCTGTCATGGCTAATCAGAGGTGATCTGACAGGAGTTACCTGCCAATGGTTTCGATCCAGCGCATTACCCCTGATTGATGATTGAGCTACCGTGCAAGTTTACACGTTAAAACTGACACTTAAACAGAACTGTATACTGAAATGGGGTGAAAGATATGTGAACTATGAATAAACAACCTTTTTTTAAAAGTTACCCCAACACACTGGTAAAGTTTTTTTTATTGAAATTGAAATCTCAATACATAAAAGAGGAAGTATGTTTGGTTGTTGCCTATAGACTCCGTAACCGCTCGAAAGATTGTAATGAAACTTTCAGGCATTACTAAGTATGATTGAAGGATAAGGTTCCTATGAAGTTTGGTACACATACGCCCAAATACCCCAGAAGGCATAAAAGGGTGCAGTATAATGTTTTATAAATATAGTGTTTAGAAAATATTTGATATTTTCGGTATTTTTTGCTCATTTAACTTCTAAAATTTGGATTCAAAGTTAACCATGAATATGTGATATGGTATGTATAATATGTGAATATTTACTAATTTGCTTGCTTTACTTTTTTAATATATTAATGTTTTTTATTAAAATTCGGAGTTAAAATTATATAATGTAAGATGATATAGTCTGTGTCAGTTTTTCATATATGTTTTAATGTCTGAAGTCCACATGAATACACTCATTTCTTATACATAATAACTGGATAGGTCACCACTTCGCTAAGGTAATAATAATTATATTATGTTTCATATTTTCCAACGAACCTAAACCTGATTGATCCGTTTTGCACATCGCATCAATACGCTCCAGGTAATGTTAGTAGTTAATATTACTTTAATAGTTTGTTCTGGTTAGTTTAGGCCTATGTTAGTTATTGTAATGACCACTGAAAGGTTATACCAACAAAGCTGGTAACAATTTTAATAATCATCAGTAAAATACTTTTGAATGTTTGATTTCTTTTGAAATCGTAAAAATAAGGAAATTTAATCAGAATACAAATGCTAACACTGTTTTCAGTTTCAAACATTGTAAACAATAAATAAAAAATACTCGGTAGATTATTATTGTATAAGCATCGTTTCAACATGACGAGTCCTTTCACTCTTTTAATAACCATAAACAAACATTTGATTCAATACAAAAAAAACTAGAATGGAAAAACAATGCAAAAACCGTTGTTATTCACCAATCAAAAATACCTCTCGATAATTGTTTCCAACGAGCGTTAGTTTTAATTAAATTGTAGCCCAATACGGCTTTTCCACTTTAATATTTTATTTTGTTTTATTAAAAGAGTGCCAATGATATCGCGAGCGTGGACTATTAATTCGTAGCTTTTAATTAAAAATAATAGATAGAGCAGGGCGAACGGCGAACATCGGAGTCGATGGCGGTAGTAGTGATTAGTTCAGCTACGGCACAATGGTGCACTAATCATAGCTCCTCTCATTGTTGTATTAATTAAACGCATGTTTTGCGAATCCCAGCTGACCTGGGCGCCGTGTTCTGTTGTTTCAATAAAGAATACCAGCTGTATAATAACATGGGCCAATTAAAACGGCTCCCGCCCCGCGCCGCTGGTACAACAGCTGATATCACACTACAGGTGAGTTGCATAGAGTAGTGCGATAGTCTGGTAAGACAAAATGAGGTAATGTAGGATGAGTATTGTATATTTAAAATTGATACTCGACTTTGTTGGTTTGCAAGTAAATTAAACTTGATTTTTAGATAGTCATTGTAGATTAATTTGAAATTGAAATTTAATTATGTCATGTAAGAGTTAAAAAAAAAAATAAATAAATTGTGGTAGACTTTCTTCATTTGACCCATGTATTTATCAGAAAAATTTACAGAAATTAATTAAAGAAGGGTAGTTGGTTTAGTAGAATATTATTTAATAAGAAACGCAAAATAGAAAATTGAAACTATTTTCAATCATAGGGAAAAATCATTTTTAGCCTAGGTTTTATAAACCCAAGTACCACGCTGATCACAATTAATCTATGCCAGTTTTCACATACATCAGACCAAACAATGTAGATCGACATATAGTTTTTATTGCGAATTTTTAGTTCATTAGTAAGTACTTGTATGCCAAAATGTTTCAGTTCACGAGTTCAAATTGCGATATGCTTATCTAGGTTTGAAACGCTCTCCACAACAGGGTTTTGTTTCCTTTAATATCTTAAACAAATGCATTTTCCGTTTAAAAGCAAATATTATGATTAATCATAACTTAGTTCAAAATTGTCTGGCTAGTACCTAAGCAAAATTCCAATACGAATTTAGGGTACATGAACCAAAAATTCAACATTATGATAATAATGGAGTAGGTAGAAAAAGGTAGGCAATTAATTATTATGTCATAATTTTTGTAAACAAAATCATTTTGAAAGTCTCTTGAACAAGTGACTATAATCAATTAATTAAAGGGTTTTTTCATGTGTAAAAAAATAAATCTTCGTATGTATGTCGAATCACACTCCACCACTTTCTGTGTCTTTGTAGTTGGCATTACGTGTTTATAGTTATAACCATTATTATTATTACTGTTTATAAATCTACATGTTATTTTTGTGTCAAAACTCTTTCTCGCATTACCTTACATCATAGTAAACCATGTAACGACCATCTAGTACAACGACTATGCCTACCTGTGGTTGCACTGCTGGCAGGCGAAACACTCGAGGTGGTAGACGTTGTTGCGGGCTCTCATGACCATCTCGAACGCCGGGATGACCTTGGAACAGGCGGCGCAGTAGCCCGTGCTGCCGAATAACCTGGTCAGGGCACACGAGACAACTATAAGCCAGATGTAACCAGCTCCATGAACTAAAGTACACTAAAGTATACACAGAGGCCAAGTCTTATAATCTATCCATTAAATATGCTTAAAGAGCCGGCCTACCCAGCCACGGTAGCGTAAAACATGGTTTAGAGTAATCCTGAATAAAAACTCATTAATGTGATAAGAATCATGCAATTCAAGCAATAATGTGACAGACTGGCGCGTTTAATTCTGATATTATAGATTAATTAATATCAAATATTCAATTTTCAAGATAGGGCAGAAAAGAAGCAGTTTTTTCTCTTGTATCAAATCATATCTACTATCATTGCTAACACAATTAATGAAACCAAAAACACGACTATTCTAAACTTCTTCAACGCTCCTTTTCCCTATCTTGACATGGTTATTAAGTCACTCCGAGGCGTATTTTACCGTGGAGTAGACCATAAGGTCTTTTCTTTTACCTAGTTTATTCAAGTTATTATTATGGCATACCCGTGAAACGTTCTTTATTAAGAGACTACAGTACCTTCCCATTTTACTTACTTCCCATAAAAGAACATTTAAGTAAAACATTTAAAGATAAAACATTTTAATCAGAAACGCCTTTGATTAATATAATGATGAAATGTATATTGTGACTTCAAATAGGTAGATTTTTAAGGCGGTGCGAGAGGGGCAACTTAAATTCGTTAGGTTGGCACAAGTGTCGATTATTTGTTACGCATGTGCGATTGTTTCTTGCAAGCATCCTGTGACCATTGAATAAGTGTTGCCATTGGCTCTTGGGCTATTAATTAACAGTCCTGTCTAAGGAACATGTCAGCCTTAGTCAGTAACAAGACTACAAGATCGTGCCACAATCATCCTACACTCAATCCACATTCATACTTGGTTTGAAATACCGACATTGTAGTATGGTTGCCATTTCAATGATCTAATCTAATCTTATCTAATCTGACACTGAGATAACAATTCTGTTTTAATTTTACATTTTTGAACCTTCAAAAAGACATATTTTATAAGATTATCAGATCGACAATGTGGCTTTAAAAACCCATTGTATGTACTATACGATTTTTTTTGGTTACGCGGGAAAGGTCTGTTATTCATCCACGTTTCCAAAACTTCAGCTCAAAGCATGAGTAGTTTTCCCTCGCATAAAATACGCCAAATTTACGAGTTAATCACCCTGTACAGTAATTCGAAAAGGTTTCACTAAAAACTCGAACAAATTATGCCAACGCATATTTATGATACAATCAACAAATAAATGTTAAAGTTATGTTTTTAAAGATTGAACATTTTTTGCTCACACCACCTTAACGTTAAAATTCGTCTTTGAACAGCTACATTTTAACATCGATTCTACAAGAATAAATATCAAAGTCGACGCAGGTACTGAAACTCTTATGATTCTTTTTTTTCTATTTGTGAAAATAAATTGCCGTTTTTGTGTTGAACTGTACTTGACTACTTTCTGTAACATTTGTTTTCGAACTATGTGGTATTATGACAACTATTATTATTATTATTAAAATTACATTAATAAATCCTCATGTTGTTTTTGAGTCAAAACTTCAAATTTGTTGAATAAGAGTAAAACTCCTCTACGAAGTTCAATGTTGAAATTTGTTTAAGTGGGTCAGATAGAAATTGCGGACTTTTAAAATTAATTAATTTAACCGACAATAACATGAAAATATATAGTAATAAAGAGACAGTTAAGAAGGGAGAGGGAGAAGGCAGAGCGCTAGCCGCTAATACCATAACCAAACGTCTGGACGCCGAGACTGAGGGCCCGTGTTGTCTCTAAGGCTCTCACTGTTGAGAGAGGGAACCGCCATCTTTATATCAATATCGTAAGTTTGCCAGAACAAACATCGCGCTGGTCCCAGATAAATATCAACTCAATAGATCTTAATTACTAGAAGCCAATTCGCCAAAGTACCGCCCATTACTGATATCGAACGGAATTAAAACAGTTAGTGTTTGTGTTGCTCAGCCAACACGCCATCAGCTGATTCGTGTTCTCGTGTTCCCGCCGCAAATAGAGAACTGTGTTTTGTGGATTGTTCCTATTGTTTGGTATCTTTCGTGGATTTCCTTCCTAAATATCGCGTGGTTAAAACTTTAAAAATTGAGTATAAATAATAGAATAATATAAATCTAAATTTTACTACCATATACTATTTATTCGTTTAGATCTTTCCAATATCATTCAGATCTTCTTTTCATTTCATTTTTAATTTGAAAATTGACAACTTTAACAATTGCATTTCAAAAGTTACCAAAACACAGGATTTCAAAAAATTTTCGACTTCGACATTCGAAAGAGTAAAAAAGTAAAAAATGAGGAATCTTTCACTTTATAAATGACAAAATTAAAAAAAATTGGTACTGTATTTATAAATACCAAATTTTGACCTTTTGATGGATAGGAATTTAAAATGATTTAGATATGAATCAAAACTGTCACAAGTCACAATTCCCTTCAGTAATTTGACGAGATTATCCGCCTTGTATCCTCGGATTTTAAAAAGAATAAATATATTCAGGAAAGAGATTTTCCTTTAATCTGTATCTTTTATTATAGGTATTTATTACGCTATATTTTATGTGCCTCTTTTAACGTATATTTTATAGAGAACAGATTTTATGAATGTAATCCGACGGTAAGGAATTAAAGGAAGATGCCTATTATCTATTGTAACGGTTTAAAGAATCATTTAATGGAAGCTAAAAGCAAAATTGTGTAGTTTAAAAGTTGTTTACCTGAGGTAGTCCCGTTTGCAGAGAATGAGGTTTGCCTTGGTGTAGAGGGTGGAGCCCACCTCGCCCAGCCGGCAGTCGCAGCAGCCACACTTGAGACAGTCCTCGTGCCAGAACAGGTCCAGCGCCTTCAGCAGGAACCTGAGAAAGAAATGTGTCTCCCTGAGATTCAACTGAAAGTTAAACCTTCCTTGGAGGTTTTATTCACGAATTAAGTCCCACACAAGTTTAATGATTTTTGATGAATCATTTCATTTTACAGACAAATCAATAAATTTAAGTACATGAACACTATACCTAAAAATCTACTTTTGAAGTAACTAAAGTTTTTCTGTATTATTTTGAGGATGTCCCGAAATGAATCAGTGTTAATCCTAAATATGAGCATTGGTCAATACACATCACTAAAAGGGGGTTACCTAGGAGAGTTAAAAGGTTCCAAAATAAAATAACAGTGGTTTGAACGGTGGTTTGAAAAAGTGGAAGTTGAAGGTTATAAATTAAAAACATCCGCCATTTTGTTTTGAATCGACCTTTTGAGATCCAGGTTCAAATCCTTGTATTCTAATTAAAAATGCCTACAATTTATTTGTTTGCAATTCGTTATGGGTGGTATTGTGTTTATGTCATTTAAATTTTTATTAAGGACATTTTCCATCAAGATTAGTAAAACAAAGTTGCACAACGTTTCAAGATATGGAATTTGAAACTGTTGGCAGGTGAGCTAGAACCTAAAAGATAACACGATTAAGCCTAGTACGTAATCCGGACTAAGCCGGTATAAAGCTCAAAACAAGTTTACTTACAAACAATAGCAAGGATTAATATTCACGCACACACAAAAGAAGAAACGATGTTTTACGCTCTGGCTCACCTTAAGACGGGGTGAGATTCCAGATTCCGAAACGTCGTGAAACTCTATTACTTAGCGTGATGGAAAATGTTCGTAATAAAAGTCGAAATAACCTACAAATTGGTATCAAATTTGACTTATGCAGCTTATTAACAATTTCCTACAACTCTTCATAGGTTTGACTATTCGAATAGGGCCACGTGATATAAAAGAAAACCGAGTTTTTTTGTTTTTTGTACGTATCTATGCTAAATATTTCAAGGTTTTTTTTCTATTTTGAGGTAACTTTATACAAAAACGACCTCCAACGCAAACTATATTTATCTCCAATTACATTTGCATTAATAAATATATAACTATGAAATATATAGAATACAACTTTTAAAGATATGTTTTCTATGGTACTAGTTTGTATTTTTCATTATAATAAATTTTTTAATGAAAAGAAACCAAACTTTTGATCACTTATTTTTCAAAACTCATTTTTTTTACTCAGGTCGTTTTCGCTCCCAACTCCTTCGTTACGAAGTAATCGTACCAAACACTCGAAACAAGTCGATTAGCTCATATATCATGAAGTTTACAAATAGTAGTGCACAAGGCAAGTGTTCTATCAAGTCTCAGTACAAAAAATTAAATTAATTCATGATATTTTTTCTCCAGTTAATTTGTGCGGGGTCACTTTATCACACTGCTGTCAATAGTTGTTAGTAATATTTATTTACTGATTTTACAGGACCTTTAGAAAACTAAACAAATTATATCAGAACAAACATAAATCCTATATTACTGCACTGAAGTTTGTTATATACAGGGTAATTATTAAATTGAATTCTCTTTGGTAACACTGCTGTGTATTTTGGGTACGGTAAATATTTTAACTATAAAACAATAGACTTTAACGGGTAAATTTACTGTACTGGCTATGTTAAAAAAATTTAAAAATCCATCTTGTGAGGTATTAGGAATACAAAACACCACACCGTTAAAAAACAGAAAAAAATAATCATAGTGTCAGTCGTGAGAAGTCACCGCAAAAAATAAAGTAATGAAATCTGGCCGGTTAAAAGATAAATTTTCAGCAAACAGCGTTAAATTATAAGAACGAAACAGTGTTGGCCCACGTAGGGTCCAAGTGTATGTACAAAGTGCAATGTACACGGACATATCAGCGGCACACGGTTGGTGATAAAACTGGTAAATAACGCCGCAAACACCGGCGCGTGACCGCGGCAGTGGCGGCCCGATCAGCTGATCACCAGTGTTGCCAACTCACGTGTCACGTGTCTAAACTATTTTATTGTCAACCGAAAGATTAGACTAGCAATTTTCATTTTGCAGCTACAAAATGTTAGCAATAAATGTAAAGAATGAATTAAAGAAACCCCTTTTCAATCCCCAATTTTTCTGTTTAACACAAACTAATACTTAAAACCAAAGCCACTACTAAGGTAGTTCAGAACTTATATTAATAAAAAAATGCAAAAATGTTATTAATTTTATTTAGTACTTTATCGACTGTCAGAATAATTATAGATGACAAACAATAACTCGATGGATAATACCTTTCAAAATATGAAAAATTTATGAAATTTGATTGTTACTTTCTTCCCTGATTCCATTTAATTGTACAGAAAAATAAATATTCTAAATTTAGGATGTGAGGTATGAAACTTCTCCACCTACAGACTAAACCTTTTATCTACTTTCAAATTATCCATAAAAACCAATCCAATCAATTAGTAAATTTATAACTAATCCCAAGGTAAGATCGTTACGTAGATAAATAGTAACTCCTTTTCCTCGGATGAAGTGCTCAGGAGAAGGGATAACTTGCTTTCTGTGCTTAGATGTTCTGCTGGGGGAGATGGTGTGCGTACTGTACTTTATAGATAGATTTAAACCAGGGCTTGAAGTTATACTAGAGTAAACCGCATGAAAATGGTCCGATGAGGTTTTGGACAGCTGGTTCCCCCCTCACCCCCTCTTGCCTGCCAGCCTATCAGCTGACGTTACCATAAGCTATAGTAGAATAGGGTTATTTGACAACACCGAACTGACGAAAAATTGATGAAATTTGATTGTTACTTTCTTCCCTGATTCCATTTAATTTTACAGAAAAATAAATATTCTAAATTTAGGATGTGAGGTATGAAACTTCTCCACCTACAGACTAAACCTTTTATCTACTTTCAAATTATCCATAAAAACCAATCCAATCAATTAGTAAATTTATAACTAATCCCAAGGTAAGATCGTTACGTAGATGAATAGTACCTTTTCCTCGAATGAAGTGCTCAGGAGAAGGGATAACTTGCTTTCTGTGCTTAGATGTTCTGCTGGGGGAGATGGTGTGCGTACTGTACTTTATAGATAGATTTAAACCAGGGCTTGAAGTTATACTAGAGTAAACCGCACGAAAATGGTCCGATGAGGTCTTGGACAGCTGGTTCCCCCCTTACCCCCTCTCGCACAGCAGTGTTGCTATTTTTCATTTCGCCTATCAGCTGACGTAACCATATGCTATAGTAGAATGGGCGATTTGACAACACCGAACTGACTCTCATCGGGCAATTTTCATGCGTTTTACTCTAGTATTTAACCTACTTTTTAAAGGATGGGTCCCAATTCTGTGTACTGTAGGTTTTAGCATTGTTTAAGCATTAGCACTCGAGGGGGTTATTTTATAGGGGCTAACACAATAAGCTGGGTTCGGCTGCACCCACAGGATGTTTCTATCAGAGAAGGAGCCTTGTGTGAACTCCCCTCCTCCTTCAACAACAACAACAACCAAAGTCTAGGTGTACCTCTCAGTGATGTGTTTTCCACAGCCGGCGCACTCCTGGGTACCCGTGGACGCGGTCCCATTGGCTGTCACGCTCTTGGGCGCTTGCGACTTGACGTCCAGCGACATCCTTCCTGCAACAACACGCATCACTCTCATCAATATGTCTTTTTCTTTTTCTAAAATTTTACATTTTACGTGAAACAGCTTTGCCATTCATGCACGTTGCCCAATTTCAGTCCAAAATCATTAATGGGTTTCCTACACTCCTTTCACAATAACGCCAAATTTCAGAACTAATCACCCGTTAACTTTAAAAATAATCTCTCAAAACTAAAAAAAATTATATGATACAATCATAAATGAAAGTTAAAAATGTTGCTGGTTTGGGAATAGTCAAATTTGTCTCACACAATATTTAAAGTTCCTACCGGGTAAGGATTCCAACACTTTTATTATTTCGTTTTAATCAGAATCACAAAAAGGGTAGGCATAGAGTACAAATACAAAGGTGTGTAAGGTCGTAGGGTCGGTCACAAGTCGTAACTGCCGTAATCCAATAGTCCGTCATCAAGCGCCAATTAGGCCAAGTTAGGCTGCGTGCCTCCCTCTCTCTTGCTATTTACACGCAATTATCCCATGTTTAGCGCGGCCCCACCAAGATTACCTCTTATTATCTCTGGCTCCGTTTAGGACTAATTACTATGAATGTCTACCTGGCTGCGATTGTGTTAACGCCTTATCATTACCGACCCATCGCTTGGATTGCATTTACAGTTAATAGATGGTGGGTTTGATGGTATTACAGAAGTACATATACGTGGTGTGGTAATTCCAATAAATATTTTATTACAAAAACCCTATTTGTTAAAAGTCTCACCCCAACTTGATTTTTGTTAATGGAGACAAAAATGGATTCCAGTACAATGGTTATAAGCATGAGAATTTTCAACCCTGTTCAAGAATGGGACAGTTTAAGATAATTTAAAATTTTATAAATAAAACACACCTTAAAGGTGTGTAAATTACATTTGTAAAATAAACAATTGAAATAAAGAGCAAATAAATTATATATCAGCCCAATGTCCGCTATCCAAAACATTGTCTCTAGTATACAACACAGCAGGGTCTCTTCGGACAACCTATTCGGTAGAAGAACAATAACATCCAAAAAGGTAAAATGTTTTAAGTGAATCCTTTAAAGATGGAAACTACTGTGAAAATATTGTTTCCCAATTTTATCGGCTTAGAAAGCCCTTCACCGACTGGCGAACTGACAAAGTAGAGGAGTAGCGAAGGTTGTCATGAACAACTCTCCGAAGGTAACCCTTAATTAATTAAAGGGCCGGCGTCAGTCCAAACTACAAACATTAATCAAACGCGCAACAATGTAGAGAATCTCGCCTCGATCTTAACATATTTAACTAATTACTGGGTAAATTAATGCTTTGAGTGATGGGAATGCGGGGAAATACTTGGGACAAAGTGAGAATGCTACAAAGAGAGGCGGTGGTGGTGGTAGCCCTGGAGGGTCTGTTCCCCTCCACCACCACTGACTAGCTACAGGCGCGGTTTCCCTCCAATATTGACACTCTTATACTTATATCTTGTATGATGTGGTCAGCGCTCTCTGGCTTTGAAGGGTTACAACTCTACTTTTGTTTGCCGCCGCGGGCTCCCAGCGTTGCTGAGGGAACTTTGATATACTGTACACCATTATTTGAGATTCGTGGCTATTTGTGTACATGGATTGTGCATTTTTTGAATGATAAAAGTATGAGTAATTAATTATGAATAAAACTAGTATTTCTAATTTAATTTCCCACCTATTTTATTTCTATGTAGTCAATAACCACAGATGCGACTGTTTATTAATTTTTACAAAGTACAGTATTTCAGACTTAAATTGTTGATTCATAAGTAATATTAGATTACACATATTATTGAAATACTTAAGTTCTTAGGTATCTGCATTCTAGTACAAATTAATGTTTTCCTTGGAAGATAAAATTGTGTCTTGCCATTCAACCGTGGCTAGTATTTTTTTGTAATTTATTGGAATAATATAATATTTTTATCATTGAAAGTGTCTTGTACTCAATTATTCGTACTCATTGTTGAACTTTTAAAATTCTAAAAATGTTAATAAACTTGTTAAAACACTACTTACTTACTTGTATTTATTTACAACCATTACTATTTTATACCGGGTTAAGGGATACGTACTATCAAAACCCCATTTGTTGCTTTATTTAGTCAATTTCACACTGCACTATTTTATGCATAGTAAAAATATTATAAGTTCTATTCATTTAAATACTATTAATTGTGATAGGAATAATCTCATAAATCCAATTGAACTGTTTTTTCCAAGCCAACAAAACCTTTTAGATATCGAATTACAGTAAACTTCGTCTCTTTAAATGTATTTAATTCCAAATTTAAAAAAAGAAATACTTATGGAAAAATCAAATTTATAGCTACTAAATCATTACCATAGTAAATATATAGCTAACGTAGATAACACAACACCTTAAAAATATAACAATGGTATAGCGAAGATAGTTAATAACTCTGGATTTCACTGTTTTTATTAGAATTTAAAACGTAAGCCTAAAAAATCGGTAAATGTGCTTTGCGAATATCGTGGATTTTATACAATTTTATGGTAACCAATTTATTTATGTATAATTAAAAAACTATTTTCCTTTTTACCACTAGATTCAGTTTAAAAAACACAAAAGTTAATGTATTTTGATTCATGACTAGAGAAATTGTTTACTGAGATATTAAAAATGGTATACACAATACGTTGTCTAATGTTAATCTTACCGAGAATAGCTTAAAATTAATAACTCACTTATTTACTTAAATATTCTTCTAAAATTTGGTATGCAAGTCCATCTAGTTACGTTTTATCATTAAATCCATATAACCACCAAATGTAATGTTTCGTATGGCAGCAAAACTACATACTCATTGCCCATGTAATTCTTATGGGTAATAGGTGAATTGGTATAACTCCCTTAATTATCAACATAATTATAAAAAATTTGTATGTGCTTTTTCCTAATTAACAATCTTAATACATACCATGTAAAACAGCCCTGATTGCAGCAAACCTGCATACTCATTATTATACGATTACTGTCATGGGAATAATATAGGTTCTAAGAAATTCGCTCTACTCACGCCAACGTTCTGCGTGAGAACTTGTTTTGATTATTATTTCAAATATTTTTCGTCACTATAGGTCAAGCAAAGTTTCGCGACGTTCCGGGATCTGGAATCTGATCCCGTCTTGATGCTGCTTTAAACATTTTTATTTTCAACTATGTATCACCCTAGTTATCGCCGGACTATGTACCAATCTTGCCTTGTTCTATGTTTCAGCTCAACTGATGGTTTAACAAATTGTGATGGAAAATGTCCGAAATAACAATCTAAATAAACACGTTGCAACGTTACCGACCAAAATCGCAGAACCCTGTTCAGATGTTATGCCACAGTAGGCCTATTGTTGTTCGGTCGTCAGGCTGAGTGTTGGTGTTGGTGTCGGGGTATGCGGGAAATAGTCATTGTCAACTTGCTAAAACATATCTTATAACAAAATTACACTACTTATATTCTTATTAATGATACGTAGAAGTTTGACACGTTAAACATCAGTATGAGTATGTTTAAGTTTTAAGGTTTTGCTACTGAAAAAAGGCCAACTGATTCAGTTATCAAAATCAATAATTAATAATTCCTCAAAGAACATATAAAGTGTAACAGACAAATAAAGTCATAGATATTTGTTCACAAATGAAAAACAAAACACATAAAATAACGTAAAATCTTGGTTTTTGCCTTAAATTAACTAACCACATGAAATGTAAATACTTGACACACTCTTTATGTTTTGTTCCAAGTAAAATTCGGACGGTTGAATACGTTACTGTAAACATTTCACAATTCCTTCCAAGGGAAATATCGCAGGTTTGGCCGGAAGGGATCTGATCCCTGTGTTTAATCATATGTGATATTAACATAGATCACGGACCATGCAGCAAGTTGCTTTTCCGCTCTCTGTTTGAAGTAACTTTGACGACCAGTCTGGCTTTTGGGAAACAATATGTAAAATAAGAAATAAGTATTTCTTGCTGGGTGAGGTGAAAAATTAATTGTCGTGAAATACATATTTCATTCTTTATAATCACTTCTAATAATATTTTACCTAAGGAAATAGCCGTTTCGAATAAATAAATATATGCTGTGGTATATATAATTTATGCAATAAATACATTTTACTGCTTATACTTTTGATTTGAAACCATTAGTCCATAGTCCAATTTTAGTCATTAGTCCAATTTAACTTCAATTGAACGGAATAAGAATAACAATCTATAAAACCCTCAACTACTGGTGCCGCCTACAATAGTTGCACCGCAAAATGAGTACAGCGTTCTGGTGGTATTAGTGATTTTCCCGGCGCTTAAGCTCACAATAAAGCATTATTCATTTCAAACGTGCATAAAACTTTAAAAAAATACTTTTAATAGTTGAGTAATTAGATTTAATTATATTCAATATTATGTCTTTATAGTTTACTTTTAATTTATTGAACATTCCAACCTTTTTCTATGTAAGTTTTACTATAATAATACATTCCGCTTATCTATATGTTATAATAAAGATAGATAAAAACAAAATGAAGCTTAAATATCCAAGAAGTAGTCCAAATGTTACCATTTCCCTTAACATCAACTTTCCGATAAGGGAACACAATCACTTCACCGCGGGCGAGAAGCCCATTATGAGTGATCGGTTTATAAGGGAGAAAAAACGAAGAATCAGCTCCTGAGCGGCTCATTTATCACGGACCGTTATGATCTATAAAAATGGAGTGTCCAAATAAAGAGTGTCCGGGTGTGGAAGGGGAGGGAGGGTGAACAGTGACAGAGGCCTCGGGCGCGACACCAAACTAAGTGATCAATGTAATGTCTCAAGTTGAGCAATATCGGGACAATATGACGGTGCCGGGGGCGCGTCGCAACTTGGCCCAAAAACCTGCCCCGACTCCGACCCGCGGCCCGACAGTCGACAGTCAGCTGTAATTGGGCGTCATCTGGCGGGAGCGGATCGCGGCTTATTACTGCCGCACGGCTCCGGGCCGCTACAACTTACGTTCCACAAATTTGCTTACAGTTCAGAGCTCAAAAGTCTCTAATGTCTAAATTATTATTATCTTCCATTTAAAGTGTATAACCATTATCGTTTGTTCAACCGGTATTTCATGCTCTCTTATAAAATTATGTTTGTTGTTCTTAAAAGGTCGTGTGAATTTCTCGAGTGTAGACAGTTGATATTATCACGTTAGCCGTGGCGTCCACTGAAGCAAAACCAATCTTGGTGTCTGGCGGAGGGTCAACAACTTAGTTAGCTGGTCTAGCCTCTAACTTGGTTTTGAAATGCAAACTAGTCATTTACTAAATAGAATATTGTTTATTTATTTTACAAGGAATGTTATTTTAGTTAAATACTTTGTTTTATTGTGTTGTTTTATAAAATGACATGGTTTAGTGATTAGAACCATAGAAAGTAATTATTGATTGAGATACCCAATATTGAGATTGCTCCATTTTTAGTCACGTATAGTTTGTATATCTTTGGAACTAATAACCTCGCCCTAAATACTGCATTACTTATTATCGTTAATCATATTTACCATATCAAATCATTCTTCACACAGTTTCCTTTCAAGACTGTAAACGATTTTGGTTCCATTTATTCATTTAGCCTCTAAAATTCAAATTATTTGTACTTGCGTGTTTAGAATTCAAATACTTATGTTCCTTTAATTCCAACCCCTATCTATAATAATTTTTCCCATAAGTCTCTGAAATCCATAGTAATTAAAAAAACAAGCCAGTCTTAACGTCAAACAGGGCGTTTCCGCTACAAATTCTGGTTCGGATTGTCGGTGGAATTGTTTTCTTTGCTTCGTTACAGATTTGATATCATGAATATCAATGAATACAGTTGTAAACAGTTTGGTATTTGTTGTGCTGTCGTATTTATTTTACTGTAGTGATTTTATGTATGAGTTCAAAGAAGTACAAGTATAATTTGAATTTTACTTTTGCCAACTTCTACAATTGAAACTTCCAAATTAAACTCAGGATAGCTGAAACTTCCTTTAGTTCGAAGTGAATTCAATTGCCCTTGAATTTAGTACAAGCGAGTTTCGACTGTATTCGGAATTCTGACCCGGGACATTCGGGAGGTAGGACATTATTGCTCCTACCTAGCTATGACATCCACACGGTTACTTCCCGGTGATGAAATGTACAACTTTTCCGAACATACACAGAACACGATCCGTTCCGAATGATTCAGTCAATAAGTATTCACCCCTATCAGGGCTAGTAGGGAATTAATTACTAGCCGGCTATCAGTCTATCAGTGCAGGGACGCAGCTTGTGTACTGTGCAGTGCGGTACGCTCTTGCACGGGGTGAAGACTTGTCTACTAATTAGCAGTGATCGATGTGTGTATGTGTGTGTGTGCGTGTGTGTGCGCGTGCGGTCAGCCGGCTCTTTCACTGCACTCAATTAGCCCATTGATTGCACATACCCGCACGCTCGCCACATAAAGTTCGCCCCCATCCCGTCGCCCGTCGCTTGTCGCTAATTGATCAAAAAATATTGATCTTCCGAGGTAAATACATGTCGAATCTCGCCCGTATTGACCCGGCGACCACCATGGAATAGTAAACCTGATTAGTTTCAGTATCTAGTTGACTGACAGCCTGTTGGTTTAGAGTTAATCCGCCAGGGCGCGTGCTGTGACGTGTTTGCGCGGGGAAATTAGGTGTTTTAAGTTGTCACAGCGCGCATAATTATGGCGGGATGTGATATACAGTATGTAGATTGCGTGGGATGCCCGGCTATGGAGTGGAATACTCCATTTCCCCAGTGGACCCCTTTGCAGGAAAATTGATTTATGCTAAAAGTAAATTAAACCAACAACTTACAGTTTCGATTAAAAAAACTCTAGTATATTAAATGAAAAATGTCAAATTTTATTTTAAAACCCTACCTAATAATCGTTTAATATTTTAATCTTTAATATTTTAATATATTTAAGGCATTTTAGGCATTTTACTTTTTTATTTACTGAAAGGCGGATTTCGGATTTCTCCCAATGCACTTCAGCTGTAGCGGCTTTTTGCGCACACCCTGTGTGGGTTGCGGCCATTATATCACGAGACTAGCGAAAAGCCATTGGTTGATTGGGCGGGATATTGAACCTCGGGACCTTGTGGCACCAAAGCCCCCGAGCGCTCTCCCCCCCCCTAGGACCTCCGCGCCTCCCCATATATTTAGGCATTTAAAGCTACATTATATTCCATGAAACATATGAAAATATATATATTGTAAATGTATTGTTTCACACTTATATTGTAATTCTATTCAATAATACAATACCACTTTTGATCGCTTGTATGTATCTTAAAATAATCTTAAAAACTTAATTATCCTTTACCTTGTAACATAATCATGTCTCAAAAATAGTTCAACAATGCTTATTCTGAATTCAAATAAAATGTTCACAAATAATCTCCCTATCTGGCTTAGTACTCGTACAAAATACAGTTTACCTGACTTCAAATGCTCCATAGGTTTACTCAATCTGTTAAAAATAAACTTGATTGAAAGTTGCATGAATGAAATACTTTTACATGTTCGTCTGGATCAGTTGCAAATTAATTTGTAAAACTCTAACAAAATTCAAATAAAATCAGAAGTTTATTGAACGATTTCTGACTGAATGTATACACTTTTATAGATTTGTTTTTCCAAAACTTTCAATTTTTGGGTAACTTATCCGAATAATCTGACTGACATTAATATTTAAATTTAGATAATGGACATATACGTAAGTTTTAAATTCAATCATTTGCTGTATAATACATCTCAAACTAACTTTAAATCTAAAATTATTTTTTAAATACTCTATGGTTTATTTTATAGTAGCGGAAGACTAAGCATTGTTCTTAACTTTAAACGATTTAATACACCATTAATAAATGGATGTTTTACGTTTCAACTTCCATGTCAACCGGGTTGTTGTATGATAGCATTTGAGGAGCTTTAGATTTATTGTTTAAAAATTCAATACTTCGTTGATTTTTTCCCCATTTACTCCATTTACCCAAAGTAAATACACGTATCAGAAACCTTATTTATTCACATCCTTCTATTTTTCAAGTAATCTATTTTCTTTGTTTCTCGAGGACTTAAAAAGGTTTTTTCTTTAACTTAAAAACAGTTTTCTCAATAATTGGATATTGTAGAAATTTAATTCCAAAGAAAATTAAATTTTTAATAGGCCTTCTAAACAAGTTCAACAAATTAGTTAAGTAGTGTGTTTAGTAATAAACAAGTGCTTAATGGTCTGTAGGACCTCCGCCATCTTTGATTTTAGTCTAAAAAAGGCAAGGTTCATTTTTGGAGGCATTTCTGACAAATTTATGGTCAGTAAATATTCAAGTAAAAATTGTTATCTAGGGAATAGAATAGATTTTCCTTTTTCCCCATCACTAAAAAGATGATTACTTGTTAATTATCGAATATGGGTGGATACTTTTCCAGGCAAAAAATGTTGCAATTTCTTAAATATTTACTGTAACTTTAACACATGAACCATCTTCTTACGACTATCGTGTAGTGCTGTTATAAAAATGTCATTGTTCTCATGGGGCTAAAACAAAATTCGCTACAAAGGCAGACTCTTAAAAAACCTAATTGGTGTAATAAAGAAGCTGTTTACAAACTAAAAAACTACAAAACTCATGCAATTTCATATGTACTTATTTTAATCCCGCTTATAAATTATATCTGGATCCCCAAACACTGCAGTAGGGATATTGCGGTACTAACTACGGTAATCGCCAACAGGCGGCGCGGCAGGCGCCAGGCCGGCGTGACGTATGCAAAGACCGCCGGAGATAAATCAGTGGTGGGCCGCAAGACACACGGCCTGGACGTGGACGGGGGCCGGGGCCGGGCAGATAAGTTAGGGACAATTTGTGCGGGTGATTAGTAGGTCGCGCTGCGGTCGGCCGGCGCAGTTTGTCCGCCGACATTCCTCCGATCCTCAATTGAGTTCACCCTTTGTCCAATTTATACCGGCTATCCGTTTCGAGTTGGATTAGGACTAACAGCTCTTACTGCCGTCGTAATTCAGGTATTGGCCTCTGCGGAGACCGGTGCTACAGCTACGGGCTGGATAGGAGGGGGATTTATTTGAGGGAACTGAATCGATTGTCTATATTACCACTAGAACTACTGTACTTGACCAATGACTTAAGGTATTACAATGACGATTCATCTTTTAACTAACTAAAATAGGGATATTTAAGTTCAAAATCTAAGAGATATGCTTTATACTGGGTCAAATCATAAATTTGAATTTAAAAATGAAACGATGAAAAGTGATTAGTTTTTCGTCCGAAAAGGTGAACAATATTTTTTCACGCCCTGATATTAAACAAACAAAAATCATTACTATATGTCAAATTTTAACTATTTTATATATTTTTACTGCGTTAGGGTCATAAACTATAGTTGAAAAGATAATGTTAAAAAATCGAAACGGCAGGTTTAAAGAATTTGGATACGGTACTTCAAAAGATACGAAAAGAAAGAAGCAACTAATATTGTTTCAAGACCTTTAGTAAATAATAAATATGTCTCAGCTTGAAGTTAGTTTAAGGCCAGACTAGATAACTGAGTTGTCCACCCTCACCACCAGACACCAAGATTGACCCGGCTACGGCACCGGTAATGTGATAATGTAGGCCTAGAGGGGTGACGCACATCACACGCAGGAACTGACTGAGTTTGCAATTTACATGGCAGGTTTTAGACTAAAAATAATAGTTTATAAAATCATCCATGTCAACAAATATTTTCATAAAAACCCTGTTTTTCTTCTCCGCCGGACATAAAGATTTGGTTTGCATCAGTGGATGTTACGGCTAACGTTATAATATGAACTGTCCATGCACAAGTAATTTGCACGACAGTTTAAGAACACAGATTTAACAAACGATAATGCTTATACACTTTAAATGCAAGATAATAATAATTTAGACATTAGAGACTTTTGAGCTCTGAACTGTAAGCAAATTTGTGGAACGTAAGTTGTAGCGGCCCGGAGCCGTGCGGCAGTAATAAGCCGCGATCCGCTCCCGCCAGATGACGCCCAATTACAGCTGACTGTCGACTGTCGGGCCGCGGGTCGGAGTCGGGGCAGGTTTTTGGGCCAAGTTGCGACGCGCCCCCGGCACCGTCATATTGTCCCGATATTGCTCAACTTGAGACATTACATTGATCACTTAGTTTGGTGTCGCGCCCGAGGCCTCTGTCACTGTTCACCCTCCCTCCTCCCCCAACATCACCCCCTTCCACACCCGGACACTCTTTATTTGGACACTCCATTTTTATAGATCATAACGGTCCGTGATAAATGAGCCGCTCAGGAGCTGATTCTTCGTTTTTTCTCCCTTATAAACCGATCACTCATAATGGGCTTCTCGCCCGCGGTGAAGTGATTGTGTTCCCTTATCGGAATGATGATGTTAAGGAGTGTGGAGAAATGTGGGTACACCTTCAACATTGTGTTTCAAATAACTGTAAACAGATCACGATGAAGCAATGATTAAATTGAACGTAAAAATATAGATTTCGAAAAATAATAAAGCACATCAAAAACAATTTAGTTTTTCCATTTCCTTAATTTTTAACTTATAATAAAACTTATCTCTAAAGTTGAACATTTGCTAACCTCATCCTTGGAATATAATTAAATAGAATCTAATATGATTTGGAATTTTTTTAAATTACCATACTCAATCGATTACCAATTCGTCACTGTGTTGTAGACAGCTTTGGACGTTGTAAGGGAATGTAAATAGCGCCGTACCAGTGAGAGAGACCATATGAATACCGTATAAATTTTGCGTTCTATATATTGCAGGCGCATAGTCAGCACACACCACAGCTATTAGTTACACGTTGTGGATTGCTGGACAAGGGAAAATTGTCTAATAAAACGTCATCATTTTGTTAGACAATCCAGACAGCTACATAGGCTATACACATTTTATCAACAAATTATTACTGTTTCCGTTTTCCTAAATTTCATCGCCAAGATTTAAAAACTTAAAGTCTATTTATAACATTTTAAATTAAATGATTAAAACGCTAGTGTACTTGCTATTGAAAATCTTGTTCGTTTACATGAGCTAAGAGAATGATTCATGGATATTGGAATCAATATGTTAATATCATATGTGAATAAACACATGAAGGGTCCTGGGGCTTTGGACCCTTCCGGTCAGCTGCGTGCGTCCCAGCTGAGTATAACGTCGTCTGTTACCCTTCTTCTTCTTCTTCTCTTATTGTTTCTGTTTACTCCAATTTTTGGTCACTAAATTCGTTGTGCATTTTATTTTACATGTAACATTACACAAGCTATAATTTTAAATCAAAGTTTTACTATAAATTTAAGAGACGTCAAATTTTAATTTTCAAAAGTTACTCCAAATTACATAAAAATGTCGAGTTTATCAAAGTTTCAATACTATTTAGGATTTCGTCTTAATTTAGCTTTCTACCACGATGATAAAGGTTTTATAAACTTTTTTATGACGACGGAAAAGGAAACCCGTAACTATTTATTAAAGGTTATGTTTAAAAAAATAAACCTTCTTAAAATATAAGTATTACTTGATAAATAAGAAACTTCTAAGAAGCATATTGGTCCAAACTGATAATACGTTAATGACAAATAAAAACAGAAAAAATCAATAATCCATTCTGACACCAGAATTTTTCTCTTTATTCCTATGAATATATAATATCGTTTAACTCTTCAATTTATTTATTAAAGTTATAGATCATATTTATTTAGTTACGTGTCATTTCTCTGAATATGCTAAATGGGTCTTATCTCAATACATCTCTGATATATATTGAGATGATAATTATTGAGAAATTGAGTCTGTCTTTCTGTGACTAATCTCTGTGATAACGAGACACCACCTAGTAGAGAGATTCTCTCTCTCTCTCTCTCTCTCTCTCTCTCTCTCTCTCTCTCTCTCTCTCTCTCTACTGCTGTGAGGGAGGGGTTTTGATTAATTTAAACTGACCAACGTTGTATTAAAAATTCAAAAATTTCCTAAGCATTTCAAAGCCATTTTCAAAAATTCCCTAAGCATGTGATCAATTAATCATATTGATTTAATAAAAATAAATAACCAGCTTTAAAATTAAAATTAATATCCTTGGTTAAATTGATGTTTGATTTTAAACCTATTTTATAATTACACTATTTTTCTAACATTTATTAAGTAACCTGAATAAAATCTTACTAGCTACATACGGAGTTTCTATTTTTTCAATTTAATTTCAAATGAATACTAGATAGTTTGGTTGTCAATATATTTGTTTATTTTTTTACCTATTTTAAATTTATGTAAATATTTTCGTAATAATAATAAGTATTTCACTGCTAAATATTCAGCTATCCACCCCGTGCAAAGGTTGGGCTAACTGCTACCGGATTAAGACGAGATCGCACGCAGCAGGCTGACGTGAGTAGAGTGAATTTCACGGAATCTACATCATTCCCATCGTAGTAATCGAATAGTACTGGGTATGCAGGTTTGCTGCAATAAGGGTTGTTTTACATCGTAATGATAATATTAATATTAAGGCTGTTCAATAAGTAAAACATTTAATAAAACTATGTCAATAACTAAGTGAGATATACCAATTTATCTATTCTCCGTAAAAATTCCAATGAATACGTAAGTTTTCTGCCATAAGAAACATTGTATTTGGGGGTTTTATGGATGAATTGATAAATCTTAACTAGACTTGCACAGAAAATACAATTGCTAAATTAATAGTATTCTTTCAAATTTTGGTAGAGTTTTAAGTAAATAAGTGAGTTATTTATTTTTAGCTATCCTCCCTAAGATTTATATTGAACAATGTACTGTATTTACCATTTTAAATAACTATCCAAGTAACTAATTGAACTAGATTCATGATTCAAAATACTAAATTGTGTGTGTTTTTGTGTTGAAACCGATGATTAAAAGGAAAATTAAATAAACAAATTATAGATACATTTAAAACTTCATTGTTGGGGTAAAAACCCCCGAAGTATAGTTAATGCAGAAGGATTGCGTTGCCCAACGAACTCGTCCAAGATATTTTAGGAAGGAAGAACCCCACCGAATTTTTTAATAATCAGACTATAATTAACGTATTCCGGGGGTTGGGTTATGAGCTTCTATCATGGTCCCGGGCTTAACTGTCATGTGAATACCTCACTTTTCCATAGTAAATTCGTCATAAATTGGTTCACTAAGGTGGGATCAGCAAGTGTGTGTAGCGAGAGGTAGCGCTGCGGTGCTGTAGCTAGTGTTGTCGCAGCGAGAGCTACAGTGGCGCTGCGGTGCGGTGTGGTGTGGTGGCGCACAGTCGTGTATTACCCGCCCGAAGCCGTAACGGTGAATAATGAGCTATTACTCATGACCAGATTAGCGGGCCAATAAATTGTCTAAAACAGCGGTAATATGAAACATGAGTCGCACCTGTTGCCGGTGGACTGTCTCTGACAAGACCGCGGACCTTCACACTCCATCACTCCGTCGCTTGTAACAAATAGTTTGTTTTACAGACAATAATAGTCTACTATTTATTTTCTTTCACTTACTTTCTAATCACGTATCATTGCACACCCAAAATACTTTGGTTATAACCTTGATATTGGATTAACCTTGATATTTTGAATGTATGCAACTTTTAAGTTTCTAGCATGTTTTACAATTAGTTTCAAAATTTGTGACTTAAAAAATGTGACTTGGTGATAAAAAACTGCTGTATATACTTCCTTGTGGGAAATTGGTTGGACCATGGATTTGTCTGAAGGGAATATTTTCAGTTCATCTAAACAGCCGTTCTTATTCTTATACATTAAAAATTCAATATAACAGCTCTGGTAGTTTCTATGGAAACCTGTTTCAAATTTTCTTCTTACAAATTGCCGACGCCCCCTCCCCAGAGCTAAGACATATTCATGTCGATATGACTTATACTATAAAATCCATTTGAACCCCTTGCAAATATAAAAGTGATTCAATATGTAATATGATTATCAAACTCACATCGTAGAATTAAATTTTCTATTTTTTATCTGCGTATGTTTGGATATAATGTTTGCATATTGTTCAATACACAGTATTTTTTATTTATTTCATTAAACGTGAAAATTTGGTAAGATATTGTTTTTACTAGATCCAGCTCTCTTTAATCAGTAGGATATTTATAAATGATTCTGAAAACTGAAATGATAGTGATTAGTAAAATAGCTTCAAAATCGTGACACTGTCTTTCACTAATCTTCAGGTTAAATACTCTGAATGATTGGTTTTCCGTCAAAATTAAATTTTGATTCATTGAGCTGAACTGTTCACAGTTGCAGTTCTGTCACACTCCCATGATTCAAAGTTTTGTAACCTTTTATTTCTATCACTATATATGTTATGTCTTGAACAACGAGGTGCCGTCAGTCGCATGAGCTACTCAGAGGAGACTACTCATAACCCAATAAATACCCACGATACCCATGACTGTTGGGTATCAATATATTCAATATATTTGTCTCCTCAATAAATAATAGACATCTTTAATGCTTACATGCAATCTTTGAAACTTGACATGTACATAAGTGCTAAGCTTTCTATCATTAATGCCAGATGAAAAACTTCGTAGCCTAATACGAGATTTGTCCATTAATACGATATATTTGTACGATAGTTCAGTGGGAACGCGTGCGCTGCAGTGACGATTACTGCTGGTATATTACACTCGTAGTCGGATGTACTATACTATCCCGTCTTATTACAGAGGATGAGGGTATGGGGGGGGGGCAAACAGCGAAGACGAGTGTTTGGTTAGGCGCGACTAACGGCGACGGCGGCTCGTATAGCGTATAGCGGCGTTAGTCTACGTCAGCACGCCGTTATGGGTTTGCTCAGGCGATACCCGTCGCCCGCATTACTCAGTTACGGCACACCCTGCATAGCAGTAAACCTCTCCCACACCTGCTGCAAGGTTACTTAGTAGGCCTACATGTATTCAACCAAACCAACACAATAAATATAATACGCAGGGTACTGCATCACAAATTCTTTTGCGGTAACATACAAGAATTGAATTTATAAAAATATAAAATAACAAGACTGAGTTGTCAGATTTATTGCAAAAATTGCATACATCATCTGATGATTTGTTACTTTAAACGATATTTTTTACGATAGTTGAGCTTCTCTACTTCATTTACCTCTATTACTATTATATTAATTGTACAGAAGAGTGTGGGGGGGGGGGGCAAACAGCGAAGACGAGTGTTTGGTTAGAGCAAACCGAAGCTTTAGCTAGGCACTCGTATGTTAAAGATGTATTTCAACTCAGTGTTACTGCATAGCACACTCAACTTACAAGTATTACAACTGTAACTACTTATCACATATATAAACATAATAAAATCATATTTGAAATACATTATTAAAATATCACTTAAAAAAATTTGTTATAAAGATAATTTTTACGCAACTTCATGCATAGAGCCTAGAGTCGATGTGTGCTACGCTGCGGCGCTAAAAGGGTTAATAATGGTAGAAAAGTGTTATAATCTATTTAATTATAAGTAGTAAATAATAAAACATAATTTACCCCAATTTGTAAACAACATTGTAAAAACCTTCTTTTAACTGAGAAACCAGACAAAGGACGGGCTCGAAGATTAATAAAGATGGTGGCGTAATCCTGTAATATACTTGGAGGTCACGAGTGGATAGTTGTGAGACGTTTGTGGTGCGTGTGGATTACGTCCGCACTATTGATATGTTAAAAAGAAAATATAATAAAATTCGTATAAAGTAATGCTATAAACAGTATTTATTTATTGTGTATTAATTGTTTTACATTGGTTTTCAGTATTTTGGTATGATACTTCTTCTTTAACTGAAAATACAGGACGGGCTCACTGCTAGTTAAAAATAAAATTATAAAAAATAAATAATGAAATAAAATTTAAAAGAATTACATAAGAAAAGCGCAAAAACCTATTTTTGGTGTACAAAAACGAGTATAATATAGAAATCGAGGTCAAAATGACGTACACTGGATTGGTTCAGTGAGCGAGGCTAGACGCTGTAGGCCTACTACGGATAGCCTCACAACACCGAGTCGTAGCTCGTACTGCAGCGCTTCCTCCCTGCGCTCGTCGGACGCCACCGCTATAAAGATGATAATCGCCGGAGGGGACGCCAGTTTCAATGAAACCTTGTAGATGTGTCCATTAGAGCGCGCCACTGTGATGGTATCGACACCGCAACCGATTCTCGCCCTTATTGCCTCTCGCGATAAGGTCGATCCATCCGCGGTTTACCATAATTCAATTGACGACTCCGACACTAATGGTCGGAGAGATCAGTGACTCTGCCGGATAGCGATACATTATGCTGGGGGGGTGCGGGTGGGCTAGGTGGGAACGTAGTGACTTGGACGGTGACAACAGTTGCGAACAATATGTAAACATAAATATCCTCTCTTGCTGCCTCATGTAAGTCTCCCTAGATCGACTAAAATATTGCGGCCAAAGAGAGCGATCGGAAACTCTATCGCCACTACAAATGTCGATTCCTATTATCACTTAGAGCAATAAAAATAATAAATATCTATCACAACCACCAAATTGGTACATATAAATTAGGTTCAACGGGTGTGCTCCTACAATTCATTAACAAAAAGTAGGGACCTACTTACGTTTTGGTCTTAGGTTGTAATTTCTTTAAAATACAATACGTAATTAGCTCAAAAAGGGTACCACCAATCAACTTATAAATTTTATACTTTAGGTTAAAAAGTAATTACTGTAGTTGGCAAATATAGAATTCAGTCACATATCCGTGATGTTATATGTATTACTGTATATCCGTCTGACACCTAAAAATACCTAAAAATTAAAATGTGAAACTACAGCCAAGAGAAAATTAAGGCATTAAATTTGTTTACGAATCAAATTTTTACTCTATTCCGCGTATTATAAAACTAAGCTTTTTAATTCGTAAATGAATCTCGGAAATTCAATTTGTCAACGATGCTTTAAAAGTCGACTCGAGTCTCAATTCCGGCGTTCCCTCAAGTGATAAGCTGGAACGGCAGGAATGCAGAGCGCATCGCGACGTTGATGGCGCGGAGAGGGTCTGACGGGAACTGCCCCCAGTAGTCCCAGCACTGCCCCCCAGGGGCGCCACCAGCGTCGCCGAGATACGCCTCTCGCTACTTTTAATCACATGATTAAAACTACGATTGCAAAGATAATTGACTTTGCGCCATAACTTTGTCATAGTCATTAGCTTTATTCTATCCTATAAGTTGACAACTTGGCTAATAAAGTGACTCATTTATGATATTTATGTTTTTTGTATTTTTAAACCTAAATCAATCAGATACCGTTTAAAATAATTATATATTAATATTTTGTCTATAGTTATACAAAATATCAATCTTTTGTATAGAGAAATAAAACAATACTAAAACGAATTCATAATAGATACCTATTTTGTTTTTATATTTGCTTGGAAAATGACATTTTTGTACTTTTACTAACAATTATGTAAACAACTACGGTAAAACTAATCATATTCAATATTTATGTTTTTGTAATATCCAAAGTTTAAATCAATTACACATAATTTTTAATTGAATCATTACTATTTTGTTTACCGTTGCTGCTATCAAACTTAGGCCTAAGTATAAAGTCAAAAAGCAATACAGTACTAAAGTACTGTAGTTTGGATTCAAATTATGAAACTAATGTTTTTTTGGAAACAAATATTATTATACTTTAATAACATATATACCTGTTTAGTTTTTTAGTGTAGTGTGTTGTTGTATCAAAAATGATTTGTATACATCCCTGTGGGGAAAGGATTAGATAATGGTTTTGTCTAAAGGGAATGTTTTCATTTCATCTAAACAGCTGTTCTTACAACCACATGACGGCACTTCCGCTAAACACTTCCACTGCACTTTTTGCGTTCCATAAATCCTCTAACACCCCCCTCCCACAGAGCTTACTTTATTCGGTAGTAAGATTTGTTTTACGTTTTCACTCATTCACATTGTAAAATATAGCTTCATATTGTTGAATACACAAAATGATTTTGTTGTCCCTTTTCCCGCAAAAAAGAAATAACGTAATGTTTAAATTATAAGTAGAGTTACAGGTGATTCACGTATCTTACGATAGTTAAAATAGAATTTTATAGACTAATAAATTAGAAATAATAATATATTCAATAATATAATTCCTCCGTTTAGTAACAAAATAAATCTTTGAACACTGTAAAACACCTTTACCCCTTTTCACCTCACATTTTCTCGCCAATTCATTGCCTACAACGTTAAAGGAGTAAATAAATAAGCCCTTTTAAAGCGTTAAACCCTTGTTGAACAAAAATTAAGAGTCAGTTAAGAACAAACGTTATCTTGCGAGGGGAGTTAGGGAGTTAGCCGGTGCGTGGTTCTTAATGGCACTTAATTAAGGAGATGGCGACAACAGTCTACAGGAAAGGAGCTGTTCCTTAATTAAAATACTGCGCAGCTATGATGAAGGAGATGTGACAATATAGAAGGGAAATGTTGACTGCTGCATCCTGTGAGCAATGGAAGTTGCGGCTAAATAAAGGGAATGGTAATAACAGTTTTCTGTCACAACAGAATGTGATAATATCAATTTATAAGACGATAAGATTAACTTAACCTTTTAACTATCTTCTCCAATCTTGCTGAAGATTTGTCACGGATGAGGTTACTAAAAGTAAAAATAATTCTGAAAATAATCGCGGTATTGACCTGGCTACAATATATTAGGAACTACTTTTTGAGATGATGGCAAACCTCTTTGATGGAAAACCCCTTCCTTGATAAACTACAGATTTGTGCGTGGAATTTGTTAAAAAAATTATAAGAGTGAGCCAACACAGTAGCCTGTGGACAACAACTATGAAACAGATTAGCAATTTCAAGATCCAAACTGACAACAAAAGACGTTGTTACCATTTTTATTGACAAAAAGACTCTGAATTACTGGGACCGTGGCGTGTCCTGTAATCCAGCTACTTGAAGATCACGAATTGTGGATAGTTGTGAGCGTGGTCGGTGGGTGTAGTGTTCTCCGTGTGGATTAACGACGGCATTATTGTATACTACGTTAATCCGCAAAGAACATCCTTATAATTAGACCAGTTCGTATCTCAGAGGCAGTGGTTCGGACTCCACGTTTAACTGTCGGTCCCTTAGATATGCCATTAACTGTTGGGCTATTAATGAACAGTATTGTGTAAGGAACATAGCAGCCTTAGTCAGTAACAAGACTAAAAGATCACGCCACAATCATCTTTCACTTATTTCTCATAGATACTTGAATTAAAATACCGACCAGGGTAGGTCGCCAATTCACTCACTAACTAACAACATCACAGGTCTCAGGTTAGGAAACCATCACACTACTGCCATATCGTGAGCTGTGGTTTATGTAAGGTAAAATCAGTGTTACCAATTCGTTTTATCTCCAGATGAAGACAAAATTTCACGATCGTGATTAACTCTCTGGTTAAATTATCTTTGACTGTTTTCACAATAATGTAACACAATTTTGTTGAACAGCTTTCAACAAATTTGAAATAAAAGTCTATGTTCAATAATTTTTGTGAATTTTTGTTGGAATCCATTTATAAGTGAATGTTTTATAATTAGTATTTGAGAATCCATAAATACGATACGTAAAAGCCGGGTTTCATAACACTACTCCTTCTTGTCTCATTTGGTTTTAATATTTTAACAAAATCGCCTTTCTCCGGGGTTTCGTAATAAGTGATTAGATTTTCAAAAAATTGTTTAGAAAATCAATTGGCAAGTTAATGATATATTATTGACAGTTTTTTTGTCAATTACGTTAAGTTGGTTTTTGAGGATTCTGCTTCTTTAGCCTTCACCCTAAATAGAAACCCAACAAAAATAAAATAATTCTTCAATACCAAGTAATCGATAGTTTAATTCGTACTTTGGTTACATTAATTGATTGTACTTACAAGAATACGTGAACGTTTGTAGTAGCAAAGCCAGAGTTTATATTGTTCCATATAAAAAACATAAAGAAATTGTCTCGAAAATATAAAATATAGAAAACACAAATAATAAAACCAAAACGGTCGGCGAGCGACTCGAGGGTAACAGTGATGTCTGTGTTAGCAACAAATACAAGAGGCATTCTTCCGCCGGCGGGGAGGAAATAAGTGCCATCCATTACGGTCGCTGGTTTAGCGATAACATCGTAATTGAGTCTAGGCGTGCCAAGCGATTTGCACCCTTATGGCGGGAGTCTTTGTAACCGGAGGGAAAATGAAGTGGCAGTATTGAAAGTAATCTAACTTGCTCCCCCATGAGGGACTAATGCCGGAATAACGAGAGCGCCGCCGCCGCAGCCGCAGCCACAGCTAATCTCGCGACAAATCGTCCCATGCAAATCGGCCGCATTGTCTCAAGTTGCCGGGATTTTCATAGTAATTGCTGTTTACAAGTGACAAATGACCAAGCTAATGACAGTTAGTTGCCGAGGTTCGTGTTGTGAAGGACGTTATGACGTGATCACATCTCAGTGCTCATGCTTGTGTCTCGTACATACGCCTAGTCACCACTTAATTTAAATCGTATATACTCATTCTTAGATACGAGATGCTGACTCGCTCAGGTAGGTATTATATTTACCCACCTCAGTGGGTCGTCGTCTCATATCAAAGAATGAGTATTTATGTAGTTTACCATAATGAATGGAATTGTCTGTTTGAGGTTTATATGAATTTTAAAATACCCATGTAGCAGTAGACCTGCATATTAAACAAATTTCCATTGTTTCAGGAATTTGTTATGATGATTCAAACTAAGGTTAGTCATAGGTTAAATAAGGAAATTGTATCAATTTACTTACTGTCCAAGAGAAAAACATAGGAAAAGAGTAAGTAGGTTTGCTGCCATGAAGAACGAAGAAGTATATTTTGGAGCTGCAAAAGACAACGTAATGTGTTTACCAGTTTCTGTATCTCAGTGATCGCTAGGCATAGAGCAACGATTCAAAATATTAAATTGTTTTTTACAGCTGATTCAAATGGTGCGAATGGATTTATTTTTAAAACAAGTTATGGTTGGTGAGGCAATCAACAAAGGTAGGAAATTACTGGGAAGATAGATAGTTTCTAGAATAGGACAGAAATATACAGGAAATACGTTTAATTTAGGTTAAACATTTATTAAATATAAGTTAACACTTTAACCCCAACCATAAATTCCCCTCAAATAATAATCGTACATTGAATTTCTACAAAAATACTAAACGGTTTTGATTTAAATTCATAGTGCCTACGGTCTCTTAAAATATTTTCTATAGACAGTACGAAGAAGTAAACATGACGGTTGTAACTAAATTGGTATTTTAATATACTACAATAGTAAATATTTTATATGTAATGTTTCGTGTAACAAACAATTGCCTAATTTTAAGTATCACTAATAAAACTGATTAAAAATAAGTAATTCAGTAGGTCTACATTGATGGTCTATGGCAAATGATTGTGTGAATACGAAAATAATTTATGAACTGCAATTTGTAACACGCAATAAGCCAACGATATTATTATTTTAAAACAAGGTTTTTGATTGAACGGTTATTTCAATGCATCCCAATTTTTATGGGCTAAAATTTACTCTAAACATCTAACAATGTAGGATTTGTTAATAAGTAATTTGTTTTAGTAAAACAAATCTACAATGAAACAAAACAAAACAGCTCTTGATAAACTAAATAATTTTCTAAGAGCAGTAAATTTTGTAACTTTATCGTGGTTATTTTCGTAAAGATATAGACGATAAGTGCAGATAGAGACCTTAACCGAACCAGTATGGCGCAGAGCGGAGGTGCGGAGCCGTGTTTCGGCCGATACCCATACTGATACTGATACTGTGTCGTTCGTTATAATGTACCGATACTGGCATTGTTCAGCGCTTTTGTTGTGAGCGGTTCAAACCCAGGTCATGTTACTTTTCCTAACGTAAACCTATAGAAAGGTAATTAATAAATAAACCAATTTTCAGTTTCGTCTGTGTCCGTAATCAAACCCAGCTATTAATTGTAATAGTTTATTAATTTTAGCTAAAGAAGCTAAAATATTATAATTTTTTAATATTACCACACTTAATATGTTTGAATTTTATGACCAATTTTATGAATAAAAGTAATAACTTTAATAAGATTAGATCAAGTAGTAAACCGGTTTCTTGCAGGGAAACATGGACAATCAAGTAATATTTTAACAAAAGAGAAGGGGTTTTTTAGATTAAGCCATAAACAGAATCAGTGACTAATGTAGCGAGGGGGTTGGTGCTGGCATCTGTCGGTAAAAACAGTAATTAGGGCATCACTCAGTGTCTGCGGCAGCTCCCACAGACTGGCCACTGGCCTACCAATCACAGACTGGCCACTGGCCTACCAATCACAGACTGGCCACTGGCCTACTAATCACAGACTGGCCACTGGCCTACTAATCACAGACTGGCTACTGGCCTACTAATCACAGACTGGCCACTGGCCTACTAATCACAGACTGGCTACTGGCCTACTAATAACAGACTGGCTACTGGCCTACTAATCACAGACTGGCCACTGGCCTACTAATAACAGATTGGCCACTGGCCTACTAATCACAGATTGGTCACTGGCCTACTAATCACAGACTGGCCACCTGTCTATGTAGGTTTTGTTTTTATTTTCTACGCCTCTAGGTATTTTTAACGTTTTGATAGGGGAACGGTACATCCCCAGATCTGACGTAAATCTGTTGGAAGTGTCATTAATTAATATCCCAATGACAAATGGCAGCTACGTACTAGAGTTCAGATTCTACATTTGTGGGATTTGATCCGGCGACCTTCAGTTATGAGGGCGAGTTCTATAACCACACAGCCACCTAGCCAGATCATGTATCTTTTTTCAAGGTTTATCTGCCTTTCAACAGTAATTATTTACAACTTTTCGTTGAAGGTCCCTCATTTACTTTTGCATTTTCCCAAGTTTATTTTATACTATTTACCAACTAATGGCTACAAATCCTACCCGGAGCCTCAAGGCGACTTAAATTTGCAAAAATTAAAACCCCAATTACAAAAACACGGCCGTGCCGCGAATGCCAACTCGGGTTTTTACGGCGGAGACCCTCGTCATGCGTAATCCTTTAAGACCGCGGACCGGACATCTCATGTAAAGTGCCGCTTAAAACATTGATTCCCGCCATAAAGCGGCTCGCAGCGCCATCTGCGACCCGAGCCGACGTTTATAAATTCTTTTTAAATCTTCTTTGTTGCTGTTTCGAATGCGACGCGTCACCTCGGGCGTTTTTGTTATTTGTTTATGCGAACGTGGAACATACTGTAGCGAGCCGGCGCAACCTGAGCAAGCTTACTGCGAGATGAGAATGTTCCGATCTCTATATTTAACACTTGTTTATGTTTTCAGTTTATTATACAGTACCAATATTATAAATTAGTAATAGTGGATATAAGACAGGGTTTAGATATGCAAAGATTTGTTACATGAAAGATTAATTCTTGTATGGTTTTAATGCTAGGAATCGCAATAATTTATTACAAGCGTGTAAACATTACAATAAAGAGGAACTGCTAAATTTTAAAAATGAAACAGTAAAAAAATATGAAATACTTTAAATTTTAAACATTATCTAAGGTTAAGCAAACTTCCAAACTTGGATCTGATCTCAGGTCAGCTAATATGAACTAATGTGGTTTTTTAATCTCTATTTTCTTGTATCATCCCCCTGGCGGAGTTTGTCTCCTTTTTGGTAACCATTTGCCGGAAACCATTAAGTAAATGCCAGAATGGTGTACAAAAAGGAATAAACTAAGGGAGGATGGTAGGATGGATAGGATAGGAGATAGGAAGATGTCTGTACATTAGGCCCCTTTTATGCACGAAGTCGAGCGTCGAAAAACGGTTGTAATGATTGTACAACAATGGCCAGTAAAATAATAAAAAAAATCATTCAGTTTGCCGTCTCGACACTTTACTCAAAGAAACAAAAATTAATTTAATTGTTGGTACATATTTGACGTTTGTTTTATTTACTTTATTATTTTAATTAGTAAGCATACTAGGACGTAGGTAAATTTATATGTAACAAAAATTAAAATACTGTTTTAAATCCACACATATAAAATATAATTAATAGGTTCAAACTTTTATTGCGTCTCAATATGACTATAATCTACTTAATATAGGGTCTTTGTAGCACTACATCTTGCACAATGTATTTATAATTTAAAAAAATGTTTCAATAGCTTTTATTTAAAAATTGGATTTAATTCAATTAGTTACAATCCCTAAATAATATGTACTTACTGTCATGTGGTTGGAACTACATCTAATATTCATCATGTGCAATAATTGGTAAATAAATAATAAAACTTTATAAGTTGAATCCTTGGGTAGTAATTGTACGTCCGCCCAGTTTACAACACTGTTTACACCATTCAGATTTATTTTTCAACAATATTGCAGATCTGTACCGGACGTGCGCCAGCGGAAGCGGATATATTTAATATGTCGTCTGAGAGACGCTCCGATATTTATTTGCGTCACGTTGGCAATTTGTGTCCGGCTCCAAGATGGCGCATCGCGGGAAAGCGAATTAATAACAAAACAATATGAAACTAAACGTAGCCCACAAATCATCCTACAAGGGTTTATTTACGAACAGAATCTTGAGTAGGGCCTGGAGAATATTGTAATATAGTAAGATATAGAGGATAGCAAAGATATATAGAGATTTTTCTTGAAGAAAATCCCTCACTTCCCGTGTTATAATGTTGAACAAATGTTTGTATTAAATATAAATCATTTCTCATCAACGATTGGATGAGATATGTTGTCACAGTTTTATTTCTAGCTTTAGATATTAAATCATATTATTTTTTTGAATTACTTACACATTTCTGTTGATCAAATTAATGTAAGTAATGTATTAAAAATCATAAATAATAAACGTGGTTTTGCATGTAACAAAACGTTTCATTGAGGATATTAAAATCGATTGAAAATTGTCTATGATTTCTACATGATGAACTACATGATTTTAAAAATAATAGTTACAACAGGAATGTTTCCTTTATAAAAATAAACTCAAGAATTAACTCCAACGTAACATAAGCAACATTTTGGAGCGCTAATCAGTATACAAAATTAAATCACAACATCAACCAAGCCCCGCTACTTTACCAAACGAATTATACCAATCATTTCAAGCCCAGTTTCGATCCATCGGCCTTACAAAAATCCTATTTCAAAACTAACCCCTCGCCGAATTAAAACTGCTTATTAAAACGGGAGTGTTTGCCGGATCTAACGGCAGCCAGATAGATGGGAAACTGAGCCCCCGCTTACCCGCGATCACTCGTTTATCTGGATCAGCTGTAATTAAAAGTGCAATAATGCGGGGCGATCAGCTGACCGGGCTGACGCGTCGTTCCCGCGCTGTCCTCTACCCGCCATCCGTGTCCGGTGACGCTGTCTGATGTATGTAGTTCATTAGCCGTGACGGACTGCGATAGAGCGCGCCACCGGATTCAATCCACCCATTAACAAGGGTGAAAAATGCGGACACCCGATATGGGTGATGGATCACTGATGCAGAGAGATGGGGTGTCTACTGGCAGTGCAGGGTGGGTGATGGGTTGTGTACCTGTATTAGGATATACTCGAACGTTTGATACTTAAAAATGTAGTTAAAAGTGTTTAGATCATTCAATGTTATACTGTTACAGTGTATATGGCATTGTAGTATATAGAATATTTCCATGTCATAACTATTTTAAATTTCATCATAGGAAACTACGTTTTTGTCATCAAACTGTTAAAACGGTTGTTTACAATATATGAGTTACGAATGTAACAGTACAGTTTTAAGCTTTTTTATAAGTGTTTCCAGATCAGTCATTTGTAATTTTTCCTGTGCAGCCGTTTTACATGTAATTTATGCAGTCCATCAACTTTATGAAATTTCTATCGATTACATCTTGTTTTATGTTACCAATAAAAACTGATTAATGAGACCAGATTTTTGTTTTCAATTTTTAATGTTTTATTGCGTAATACTAGTGGAACACTTTCCCCTAACTTTCTTTTGTATACACAGGATGTTTAATAATCCCATTTTCTAAGATTTGAGAATTATATGTTTTTTAACTGAAGACCAGCTGATGAACAATAGTGCAATACTAATATATAATTAGCCGTTTTTATATAAACAACATGAATGCCAATTTATAAAATGAGGAATATTTATAAAATGAAAAAGTTCAAAAACATTTATTTTTTAAATGGTTAGTAGAGTAAAAAATATAGTTTAAAGGATAAAAATATTTTTCATCAAACAACCTCTGTTGTTGGCCGTTGTTTTTATAGAGAGTAGATTATTACAATAAAACCTTAGCGTGTACGAAAACCATCTCTTAAACTCTGCTTGGTGTACAAAGAAACTATTTTATTCTTACTACTAAACTACTATCTTATCATAAATTGAGTTAGTTGCACAATATTTTCATTATGTTTTGTAGCGCATTGTTTTTATTTTGGGATACAAACGAAAGTAATAAACCTTTACTTGTTGATAGTGTACCACCATAAAATATATTAAAAGCTGAATAATTTCAGAGAATGCAATAGATCTACAAACCAGGGGATTCGACAGTATTCAGAGGGCTCCAGTAAACGTTGCATCCGTTAAAGCAGTTTTGCGATAACCTGAGGAATTATCATGAGAAAGTCGTTCAGCAGCGGAACCTCCGCGCTCCTGCAGCCTCCTACGTGACTTTAGCATTCCGACAAATTCCGGCAGAAATTCGAGGAAGTTTAATTTTCTTCAACAAATAAGAAACATGTTCCCAGTTCGTAGGTTGATTATTTTGACAGTAGTTAAGCCATCTGGGAGGTTCGGTCTACGTTATAACTTTATACTCATAGAATTCACTTCATAATAACGATAAAAGAAAGGTTTGTGTTCAGATTGTCCATTAATTATTTTTACTCACTTTATTTTCCGTACAAAAGAGCACTTGACTTTAATCGCAATAAATTGCAACTATCACATTAGAAACACTTTTGTTAAGAAAACTGTTACTCAATATCTATGAAAACTTTCATACCCATATGACTGACAGTATGCAGGTTGCCAAGATCTGTCAGGTGGGAGGTCCTAAGGGATGGACAAAAGAAGTTCGGAAGTTAGGGAAGACAAGATTACTGTATATATCCGAATTAGGTCTAGTCCTGGGAGCCAGGAATGAGAGGTGGACACTAATTTGGGGTTTACTAGCCTCATTACATTATTTAACTGAATATCAAAACTCTTAGAAAGGGTTTTTGAGGACCCAGGACTAGGCCTAATTAGGAAGTGTACAGCAATCTTGTCTTCCCCGGACTACAAGACCTCCCTCCTGACATATCCCGACAATCATCACTACAGACTGTCAGTCATATTGGTGTAAACACGCTCTGAAGGACCCAGGGGTCAGATTGTGGTACGCGAACCGATCCAGCTGGTTGCTACACCACGTTAATAAATTTGGAGCTGTACGTCAATGTCAGTGACATCTCACATATAAATTAAACGGAGATTTTTCTAATTTTAAATATTAGTACTAGACTATAGGATTTATCAAACCCCTAGCTATATTGTATAAATCATTAAAATACTACTCGAGATTGGGTTATATAATGTAAGTTGTTATGACCAAACCCCGTTACTAGAAAGAACGTGTAATAAAACTATGGGATGAATAATAATAAGCTACGCAGTGCTACAAAGACTACGTCTGATATTTTATAATAAATAGCCTAGGTACGTAACTTACCTTATAACATTGACCTGTTTTTATCTAGGTATTTCCTGTATTTAATAGTTCAAATATTAATGGCAACTGGATCCGGAATAGATAGAAAGTAATGGAAGAATTATGGTAACTAAGGGTAAAGATAACTAATTGTGATAAGGGTAACTAATGGAAGGGTTTGATCAAACCACTGATGTTGTAACTAGTGTGACTCCCAAGATCAATTTTTTCTTAGTCCCAAGTTTCCCACGCGCTGCATTGTTGCACAGCTGTTGGTATCATTACGTGACCACATGCACTGCTTGTGCCCAGCTGCCCCGTAACTCCGCACTAATGCGTTCGCCCAACTTGGCTACATTATCCTCCCTTGCCAACTGTCAAACTGTCGTTATTAATTAGCAGTGCCGCCAACTTGGCCTGTCAATAAGTAGTTGCTTGTTTATAAGCCTCGGAAGGGCGTCTTAAGCCAATACTCCCAACTCCGTCTTATAAATGCCGCTTAATGGAGTTTAGTCGAGTTGGGTAACTCTCAAGTGTCGGTTGAATCGACAGGAATATTTGTTTAAATGGGCTTCTACAACTTGTCAGGTTTTGGTTACGTAACGCCAACTTGCAAATAAGTCTAGCTGTTGTTATCATCGGTGTACATCGTATTTATTTCAGTGACTTCAAAACCTACCTACCGTGGCAATATCAATATTGGCCATGAGTAAAATAACTGTTTTTGCATTGAGCAAAATATTTTTGTAGAATCATTTTCGATGCTTATTAATCAGTTAAACTTTCAAACGTGCCTTAGTGCAGCCACAGAAAACTGTAATCCCAAAAAGCTAAGCACGATTGTCAACTAGAAAGCTCATCTGATATTTATAAAGTGGTTATTAATCACATTGCCTAGAGAAAAACTTATATTAAATAGGTTTCCATAAATGCACTCTACAAGAAAAACAATTTAAATACGTTTAGTGTAAATAAAGAATTATATTTCATTGAATTATATAATCATCACATGGTTGCTAAACAATAGATAAGTGATATTATTAATATTAATACCACTTTGATAAGGCTATAAAAAGTAAATCAATGATGGAAACCACTTGTTTGACATAAAACTTCTAAAAAGTCTACAAAAAATATTAAAAAGCAAATGAGAGTTTAACGATATCATACTCATCCAATTTAATGTAATGCAACTAACAAATTTGGAGAGTGGTTAAAAAAGGGATATGATTTTGTATACCTTACTGACAAGAATTATCCTTCGGAAAAGGTTTACTTGAGAAGTATTCAATGAAAAGTAGTAACGTTTCTAACATAATCTAGGTTTTCAACATTTATTTATTTTCAAACATTTAATGTTATCAAACTAATAAAAATAATATGCGCCATGATATCTGAAGTCTGTGCGATTAAAGAGCTCTATCCTTTGAGTAGCGTAGATTTATATAAGATCTCATAAACAAAATTAAAAAACAACTCAACCATACAAATAAGTTAGATTTATGTATATAATCTATACAGTTAGTTTAGTCAAATTTCTATAACCTGTAAACTCTGGTTGGACTCTGAGAGCTATCTGAGCTAACTGGTAGTATAGTAGGCCTACAGTTGGTAACCCGAGTGGCAAGGTGTTCCCTGTTTAGCGTCCCGGCGCCGGCCATGTAGGCTCTCATTAGTGCCCGGTATTGACACCGGCAGCGCTCTTGTCCTCTAATAATAAACCCTGTTAAGTAACAAGAACCTTGTACGTGGCAGTAATGGCCAGTCGGATCAGCGCTATTAGTTTACACGCCGGGGGAGGGGGAGGAAAATTGAATATGTTTAACCAAGATACCGCCATAACGACCTGACGGGGACGGAGCAATCTGTTTACTCTAGAATCTGTGTTTTATTTTTAGTTTTATCTTACAAATATAGTTTGTTCATCGAAGAGTAATTATTTAATGTTTTCAATGTTAGTCATATATTTCAGTAAGTACTGTAATAGCTACATTTATGCAAAAGTGACGTAGAATTCCTACCCCTAAACCAATTTTATCTGAGTCCATTAAAATCATAAATTGTTTCAAATATTTTAAATATTTTTAACAAATATATAGAAACAATAATAATATGATGAGTTTGTTCAATGAATTTTCATACGTTTAAGTTCGAATTGTTTTTACTCCAAGAATAAAATAGTAAAATAAATCTAAAACTAATCACAATCTTGATAATGTATTTGAGATAAGATTTTTGTAGTGTCAAAACCTTTATAATTTTACAAAATACTTAAAAAAATACTTTAAAAGTAACTTTTTATGATTTTTCATCGTATTTGAGCTACCCACATTTAATTCTGTCTGGAACCCGTCAATAAATAAAACATAATAAAACACACTGTCATACACTGTGTTTTATCTTAACGAACAAGTGTTCATTTTTAAAATGACGATTCCCAGTGAATACAACCCACATTTAGGGTGGGTAACACCATAAAAATTAAATATTTTATATACCTCCCACAAAAATACATCGAAAATAAAATATTTGTATCCCACAAACCCATTAGAGTTTAAGTAATTAATTCTACTGTGGATTTAACTATTTTCACTGCGTATATCAACACCACTCGTAAGGTCGTTTATCATATTTATACACCGTTGTAGCCACGAGTATCTATCAGCTACAAATCACAAAGCAAAACATATCTGACACTCGGAAAATTGAAAAATACTGCCCTGGTTATCACTCGGTGCATACGAGTATGCCCGGTGACGTATATTGTTTGGACACTGTGACGTCATGCCGTCACAGCTGGTGTTGGTGTTGCTTGTTTATCCGTGATGAACAGTAAACACTCGACTGGCTGTCCGAGCTGCAGCAGAAGGAACTGCGGTGACGCAAACCGCATTATAAAGTCAAAGTACGTTTTGGATCGGTCGTTGGCGTCTGTAATAGGCTTATTAGTTACTGACAAGATTTTTCCATCGGAAAAGTTTAGCTCGAGAAGAAGTTAAGTTTCGATCAATCATTAAAGAACTTAGATTTTAAAACTAATTATTTTTTAAGCAGGAAACTTATAATAATTTAATTGTGCTTAAACGAGAAAGAATAATAGTAGTAGTATCCCTAGATTTTCCCCTTTATACTGAGTTGAAACCGATTTCCAATTACCCTACCGAAATAATATAACATCTAAAACGTAAACATATAACAGAAGTACACATATTTCTATACAAATGAAAATAATCCTTTGTATAGTCAGTATATGTCTCAAAATAAAAATATTTTGGAAACTAGCATTTTCTACTTTATAGACCAACAAACTTTACGTTTCTTGGATTATACGATTCATAGGCATAACATTTATTCAACATTAACCCAAAAAAGTGAGTACTTTTTTATAAAAATAATATACAGGGTGTCCATGAAAAACGTTTCAGGATTTCGGTGAGTGATTGGGTGCATAAAAAGGAATAAAAAATCCTAATGGAGGTATGGCCTAAAACGCCTATTTTTCAGATATCCGCCATTTTGTATTTTCCAAAACATATTTTTATTTCAAACATTTTTCAACAGATTATTTTCAAATTTGGTATGTGTTTTACACTAGTAGACTACTATTATTAAAAAAATGACTAGTATGATCCAAGCTCAAAATTATTAAAAAAGGCGGCCGTTTAAAATTTTAAAACTAAAATACTTTGTTAACGGTTAAATTTAAAATGGCCGCCATTTTGGATTTTGAGCTAGGATCATGCTAGTTATTTTTTAACAATACTTATCTACTAGTGTAAAAAACATACCAAATTTTAAAATAATCCGTTAAAAAATGTTCGAAATAAAAATATTTTGTGAAAAATACAAAATGGTGGATATCTCAGAAAATAAGCATTTTAGGCCATACCTCCATGGAACTTTTTCTTCCTTTTAATGTACCCAATCACTCATCGAAGTACTGAAACGTTTTTCATGGACATTCTATATACTGAGTTTGATTATTTCATTTCTAGACGAAAAATATCACCATTTCGGATGTTTCTTTTAGTTACGAGGAAGTTTCTGTACATTTGTTTTAATTACCAAACTACGAATTCAGTTCAAAATGGGATAGTGAGTTAATTTTTTGAAGAATACTGAGGTAGAGTAGAATATAAATTAGAAAGCCCAGAAAAAATTCCCAGCCAACTGATGCCGAGAGTTATTCCCCGTCGAAATCACCTAATTGTTACTGATCACCCTCGCAAGGTTGCAGCGGACAGCGTCATTTTTATCCCCGCCCTCCCCCTCCCCCTCCCACGACGGTCGAGTATGGGGGGGTGTTGGGTATGAGGTGGCCCCTTGGCCCCTTTAAATATGCACCACCTCGCGAATCTCTTCAGCCTCTTGGCCGCCAGAGTGTCGTAATAGACTTATTAATTAGCGAATGTCGCAGCCATTTACGTCTCCCTTCTTAATGAAAACATTATTTCTTTCTAGACATAACAATCTTCAAGGATTTCCTCCTCACTACCCCCCCCCCCCGCGGAGGGCGAGGTCAAAGGGGAGTGGTTTAAATAATTTTTGTCAGTTTTGCAAGTACTTGCACTTTTGACACAATGTCCTAAATTTAAAACCCTTCCAATTTTCATTTCCACCTGAAGATGTTTTATTTAGAATTTCAGATTTTGGCGAATGTATTTTGGGATGCTATCAACCTGAAGTTAGTATTTTTAAGTGATTTCATTATTACGGGTACTTACAACTTTGAGAAAATGTCTAAAATTAAGAATACCAAATCTCTTTAGGAAATTCTCTAAAGAGAGATATCTTTAATAATTACAAGTTAGTCTTTCCTTGACTTCCCACGTTTAGTCGGATAAAAATGAATTTTTCGTGTTTATTACATTTTGCTATAGAAATGAATAGCTGCTACATGGTTTAACCCCTTAACTGCTCACCATCATGGATCTATGATCTTTAAAGTAACATTAAAGAAACCAAGGTCCAAAAAAGTGTCCTCGATTCTGGATTCTATCTAAGGCTCTGGGAACTTTTGCCGCTCATCGCAATAGCAAGGTCAAGATTCCTTGATAGACTTTTATGTTAACTAAACATGATTATATAGTATTAAAACAAGATAGAGAAAAAATAAAACTTGGACAAAGAACTATTGTTAAATACTTTATGCTCTTAATGGTAATATTTTAGATAACTAGCTATTAAAATGAGGAAAATATTACATATGTGGTTGGCTCTTCTCTTTTGTACGTTGTTTAGAGCGTTTTAAACATAAACAATGAGTTCAAAAAAATATAACAAAATTATTGTATATTTCATTATTTCATAGAAGTAGGCCATCTTAATATTACTGTTATAATCCATTTTGGATATCCTGCAGCGGCTCAAGTCCTTCTTTATCGTAATCAATACAAACATCCTCCCCGAACCAGGCACACGCCTCTCCCGACGCAACGCGAACAGAAACAATCCAAACCCTCATGAAAACTGCACGCCGGCAAAGCTGCGAATCGAAAAAATCGAGTAAATAAAGAAACGAAGCACTGACGCTGCTATCAAATTCAATTTTTCTGTGTCAATTATGTAGCGCTCTCCAAGTGGGAAGGAAGCCGCGGATTTTCCAGTTTTGAATATTACATAAAAATCTCATCCTCAGTTTTTGTTGCGGTGTTTTTGTTGTGGTCGCCTCGTGAATTGTTAAGTCACTGGCCGGCGAGCGCCCGACCTTGTATAATGCAAACGGAAAAATGACCGGAAAAGTGACGCGAAATAAAAACAAGTGGACAAAAAGCGGCGCCCGCCTTATTTGCATGCCCATGTTAATTGTAGCCCCGTGCCGGCAAAAAGAAGCCATTTGGCGTCCCCCGAGAATAAATAATACCCTGTACACATACAAACTTAATTAATTTGTTCAGAGGGCCGTCGTTTACATCTATTATTATTCCGTAGGAAATTTCGTTTACAGCTGTTGCTTTTTTATCCCCGTCTAGAGCTCGCTGCGACGCCGGCCAAGTCGCTGCGACGAGAGGATGACTCGTACTTGTTGGACGATTGTATTATTTGCTTACGGTTTGATTCCTTCGTGTTTAAAAATCACAAGGTTACGTTTTCTAAATACAAAAAGAAAACTTCACAGTAAACATGTCGTGGTTTGACACCGATGGCATGAAAACATAAACATCTTTGTCACCAATGACGTCGTCAGTTTTGTTTACGTGGTTCTTGCATTTCTTGGTTTTAGTTAGTTTGCTGGAATCATACTAGTTACAACTTTACTCGCGTTTAGTTGTTTTTTTAATAATATGAAAAATAGGATCATTCGTTTGAATGCGTTATGAGTTCAGTTCGATTTCCAAGACAATTTAATATAGACTACATTAATTCCAAAAAGATTTTGTGTTCCAAAATTTGTCTGTGTATTTTCATTGTTGTGGCCTGATAAATGACGAAACTATTAAATGACAAAGTGAAGTTTTGCCGTACCTCCGTCTCCTGTCGGGGCCTGTCTGGTCATTCCTGCAACACAACAACTCAGATCAGATTATGTAAACATAACTAATCGTGATAGTAAAAGTTTTAAAAATATTAGTATCCTGAATTCACTCTGATTTCAAACGATTATTTTCAAAACATAAACTACAGCGAACAATACTAAAGTAATTATGGAAAATATCAGTAGGCTACACGGTGAATGAATTTTCATTTTGAATATTTTGTTTTGATATAAAAACCTACACATTGCCTGTTTATATAACTAAGAACAAATTTATTATTTTATTTTTAAACACCTATCTATAGGTATCAAACTTACAAAAACCTTTCATTAATCATGAATTCATTAGGTGTAAAATAAATTCAGTCCTTGGTGTAAAAAAATTTTATTATCAGTTTTACTTGGAAATAAATCACATTTGAACCCTCAACAACGCACTCTGTAGGGAGGTTCCCCGCGTTTATAGGCTATCAGTGGTTGAATTCCCGCGTAAACGCGAAGATCGCCGATTCACAGTTGATGAGTCTGTTTTAATCAGCTGATGGCCACTTGCCGCCGCCGCGGTTAACGGTTAGCGGCATCATCACCCACCATTATCGCCCACAAAGATACCGTATCGCCGCCCGGTATCGATTTCGAATCAATCGAGATCTGACATGCGATTCAATTAGCGCGTGAGTTCCTTTGTTTGGCCTATCAGTGTTCCGGTAGAGCGCGCTGACAACCCTTCTGTGGGCGACGTCTACAGTCTACAGCTGATCAGCTGATCTGCCAGTGTTGCCAACGCTCCCTCTTTAACCCTCGGCTCGGTGGCTTCTTTCACGTTTACGTAAAAATATGATTATAATATATTTGATTACGTAAAACTCTAGCAGATTAAACAATCTGCTCTAAAATTAATTGAAAAGAGAAAACAATATCATATACAAACAAGGAAAGACCACAACAATAACAAAAAATATTTCCCCCTGAATTACTAATATTATAACTAAACCAACGTTGAATATTCTGTTTAGTCACACTATACACTTTATTTAGAAATCGTTATTTATGCAGAATATCTTGGAATAAAAAATACCTCGAAAAATTATTTCATTTCAATTTTACAAAATCCCGCAAACGGTTAAAATATACAAAATAATTGATTTTTATTTTGATCACAAAACATCTTTGACACCTATTCATATGATTCAAAGCTATTTACCTTTGTAAAACACCTTGAGGTGTCAATTATTGTATGTACTTTTGCACTGAACGCGTTTCGGACATACGACGACCCATCTTCAGCAGCATAGCCGAATAAATAAAATGTGACTGTGAATATTTATTCGGACGTAAATGTGCGTGTGTGATAATCATCATGACAACCATTAAATGATACGCCATGCTGCTGAAGTAGGTTCGTCATAGGTGTGAAACGCGTACAGCGTAAAAGTACAAACAATTGACACCTCAAGGCGTTTTACAAAGGTAAATAACTTTGAATCATATTGATTTGAGTTTTTACCATAGTCTGATGTACGAGCGCAAGACTGGAGTGACCACGCTGCATTTACTTTACTTCAAAACATTGTCTTGATAAGCCTATCTATTAGTGATGTAATTAACCAAAGTTAAACCCTATTTGACAACACAGTGTTTTCTTTAAATAAGCCATGATAAAATATTGGAAACATTTTGTTGAAAATACAATATATCTTTAAAAAAATACTGCTTTATGAGAAATCAAGCCCTTTCTTTGTGTCTTTCTATACTAGCTAGTGAAATTAATTTCATACTTTTTTACACTCAATATGCCATGTAGGACAAGTAGTTAAAACGTGTCGAATTACAAATTCTATATACATCTAGGTTTCTATAAGGTTGTAGCATAGATTTTGAAGATTATAAACTTAAAATTATGGAAAATGGTTTTAAGGGGAAGTTTTAGAAATCAAATTGGTCCACTGTTGACAAACTTGATATTTTTCTACACTGTTCGACGAAACTAATGTTTTTTTTAAATTTTAAAAATAAATTAAATATATGAAACTGGTTTTGAAACCTACCTAAATTGATGTTTGCAATATCGAGAGATAAAACTGTAACTAACAAAAAGTAATTTAATATTCGCGTACAGGCAGTAACAGTCCTTATTTGGCCTCAACTCGGAACTCCCCAGTTAGTCGCGAATGTTCCCTTACTTGTGTCGTTGGATGACTTTTACGGCAGGGAAAGGGCGGTGATAAACACCGGAAGTGGAGGGATTTAGAGTGATAAGGGTGTGAATATGCGGCGGCGGCGCGGCGCGATGGAGCGGAAGCGAGAGATAAGCGCTTTGTTGGCGCGGGCCTTGATATCCGCCGGTCACCGCGTGGTGGCAGCACCGTCGTCCACGGCCCATTAACTTGCATGTGCCGATAATAACACCTACTGCGGTCAAAAATACGGAAGATAATCAAACAGATCCGTTCAACGGCTACTCTGTTAATTATTTTGTTTCGGAGTTTCGAGAGGCGAAATATTTCTTTTAAAACAGTTTTGGAAAACCCAGACAGTCTTGGCAAACTCAAACCTCTCGAACAATAACTCGTTCCCTCGACAGAAGAAGTTTACAATGACTGTAAGCTTTTTTAACCAAAAACAGACATAGCAAATTTAAAAACTTCCTGAAGATACCACAATAGTGGCAAAATGCATTAGATGTGTAAAACCTGCAATCTGTAAGGACAAAGGCTACAAAAATAAAGATAATAAATTGATATTTATAGACATTACGACCGGGAAATTTGTGAACATTACCTTTATATTTAGTTTGGATCTATTTATATAATCCAAGTTGGCAGTATTGCGGAGGTGTACGGTGACCAATATTGGACTATTAAATTTAATTTTTTTATTTTAAATTTGGAATTGATAGTAAAACCAAAATTCTAAAGAAATGCTTTTAGTTCCAAGGGAGAGAAAATAGCTTAAGTGGCTATAAGTCCCAAGGGAGAAAAATTACAACAATCCTTCAAACCAAAATTTAAAATGGAAGAGACGTCATTTAGTTATAAGGACATCTATTTAGCGGAACTAAATGCATTCGCTTTAGATTATCTTCCCACTACCTTCCCAAGATCTAACCTATTTCCCGCAGCGAAGTAAATATAATGATCTTTTGCTGAAAATTGTCCCCGGACGCCTCTTAAAAACCAAGGCCAAGGATTATTGTTGACACCTGGTACCGTGGTGCTCCGTAAAACTCAGCCTTCCTTCTTGTCTTCCCCGGGGGAGAGCGGAGCGATGTCCGGCCTTATCGGGTGACGGATGGCCGCGGCTCGACCCCGATTGCGACTACTAATTTATTCATAGAAAACGATTAACAAAGGGTGAGAGGAGAGGGGAGGAGGGAGGGATGACAGTGACGTCACCAGTCGGGCTTACCTTGCAAATCTGGCTCGGCACGCAACGGTCGCTTATCAGGGTGTCCCTGCGGTCATGGAGTCGGATATGTAAATGCTGTTACTGTCGTGTCCATCGCTTGTGGCTGCCTTCGAACAGTTTACGAAACTGAGGTTGTACTTTGCTCTGTTTAATTATTATTAATAGTTTTCTGAAATGGCGACCCACTCTGGTAGGTATTTTGAATCAAGTATGAATGAGAAATGCACTAATATGCACTATTTTGTTACAGATTAGGGTTGACATGTTGCTTAGACAGGACAGTTAATTAATAACCCAACAGCCAAAAGCATCTAAGGGACCTACAGTTTACGTGGGATCCGAGCCACAAAAATGAAAAATTTTAATAATATAAGTTACTGATCATTTTTAAACACCACTTATGGCTCAAAACCCCCAAATTAAGTCACTTTTGTTAATCGATTTTTATTATGATTATTACTGATTGTGCTATCGATTATTATTATCACAGATTTTTTTTTCAAAATCGTGCATCCTGTTGTTTATTTTAAGAACCTTGCCGATGAAATGTTTTCGTTTAGTCCCCTTACGAATAATGTTAATTTTGTGACAGAATTACTGTTACACAATAGTCACAAAAAGGTCGTTGAGGAGTACAATTAAAGTAAACGTGGTAAAATTTGTCTGTGAGACAAAAATTTGAAACGGTGACGTCATTTGGTTAGTAATAAAATAGTTAAATATTCTATTATAAAGGTTAAAATTAAAACAAATCAAAAATATCAAATAGTTAAATTAAAGGTTAAAATTAAAACAAAGAATAATTAGTCATGACGGGTATTGTTTGGGGTTTAACAAACCATTGACATTTAAGTAATCTTTTAACGTTATCTATTAACTAATTTTCCCAAAGTCTTAATTATAATGCTTAGTATCGCTTAGTATACTTATTAGTTAGTATCGCCCATTCCTGATGTTTTTAGATTACTTAACCAATGTTTAAACTTATTCTCCGTTTTTACCCCTTATTAAAATCATATCTGTATTAAGTAAATTCCTCTTCCGTTATAGTTACCTGTACCGGCGAACCACTAAACTGAATTGGTAGCTCACATCGTCAATGGTAGTAACAACTAATTTGTGTGTGGGGGGTGGAGCGCGTGCACTCGTGTATGAGTACGTGTGCGTGTGCGTGTGTGTGTGCGTGTGTGTGTGGACATTAGTGGGGATCCGCTTCTTGTGGCCACCCCAGATAGCTCGGATTGTCTGGCCCATATAAATCACGGCTTAAATAAAATACATTGCGGGCTTAATGTAAAAAACAGAGCCGGCCTCGGTATGCAAACTGGCCGGGGTGACCGGCAGGGAGGGGAAACGGAAGGGAGACTTCTGCACGGTTTGGCCGTCACTTGCGTCACTTCCGGTCCAGCCCGCAACAATTGCGTCTAGCTCTGTGTGCTACATTGAATATCCGCCCTTTCCCCTCTACGTCCATCCCCCTTCATTGCCAATTTTCCGTTTACATTGCCTAACCGTTTATATGATTCCTTTGATTCGATTTATCGCATACACGATATCATTATGAACTTTTATAATTAAAAAATATTACTATGAGTGCAGATTTGTTCATTATTTCTCATTTATACTCACACAAGGTACCTTTTAAGAAGGTGTTAATTTAAGAACACGTTGGATAAACATCTTATTATGAAAGTTAATTAATGAATGTAATAAAATTATCCTATAAAATACAGACAAAATGAATTGCTTTTTATGTTTAGTATGTGGATAAATTTAAACATTACATAAATTTGTTGTATAATTTAGGCTGTAAAAAAAGATTTAAGGACATTATTAGTGTGAAGATGTTGATATTGAGGTTCATCTAATAACCGGGATATGAGTGAACTGTCATTTTTAAAAGATGCTTATCCAGAGAAAAGGATGTTTACTTGACTTATCTTAATGGCCATCTCGTAAATAAACCCGTGCAGAACTACACTCGGGGATTATTGAAAAAGTTGAGAAAATATAAGAATTAATGGAAAGTTAGCCGGGCTAAGTGGTGCGGGCGTTATATATGGGCCGTAGTCTGCGATAAGGGTTGTGGGGCGCAAACAAACCCCTAAACAATGCTATCGACTCGCCCGTGATAACGGACTGGCCATGGTCGATGATAACACAATGTAACGGTGGGCACTTTACAGTTAATCAAAGGATTTGACTTATTAATTTGTAGGACGATCTCGAGGAAATTACGTAAGATATATGAGTTTTTATTTTGCTTGCAAGTTACCTAAATTAGTTTTACATTTTAGATTATGTTTCATCGATAGTTGTTCAGAGGCCCAAACAAATTCAACGAGGACCTATTTTAGTAACAGTTAATACACTTCTAGGTTAAATTAACAACTGAAGTTAAGTAAATTTCTTAAGTGTAAAAGTAGGTGTGGTTTTACATGAAAAATATAAAACAGTTGTTGATGTAATGTTTCATCTTCTTGGTCCAAATAAATAAATACGCTACAATTTTGTGCTGATGAAAGATTTTTATAGTTTAAAATTATTTTTGTTTACTTAATTCGGTTGCAAAAACGTTTTTTTACCAGGAAACATCTCAAATTAAATAAGTTTCTAAAAACACAGTTTTGTACCCTATTTTTTGAATCACAAGAAGACGAAAATCAAATATCAACGTAAATAATATATTCTTGTTTGTGTCCATCATGCAATGGTTTAATTTTTAAATTTGTTCTATGTTGACCTATGTAGAAATTTACAATTATTGGACACATTTTAAGTTTGAAAAATAGCTAATAAACCTACAAATATGGGAATGGCTTTATTAAAAGGTTAATTTAAAATATTTTTTTAACGTAAGACAAACAAATACTGTTACTCATCCTTTTACAAGATAGCTAAGCCGACTCCATGAGCTCTCCATAGTTTGCACGCAAACTTTGTAGTCTAAATTTAACCTCACGCCATATTTTTCTGAACATTGCTGTAGTTACGCTTCCAATAACCTCTTGAACTCTTTCCTTGAGTTCCCCAATGTTTTGATTTTTTTTGCGTACACTCTGCCCTTGACGTAACCACAGAAATGTTCTAAGGGTGTAATATCTGGGAAACGTGGAGGTCAAGGAGTTGGAGCTTCTCGTTCAGTCCAACGACCAGGAAACGTGTCATTTTGGTAGTCGCGTACTATCTTACCCAGAGTGGATGAGCACCAGCTTGCTGCCAGTAAAGATTTGGTAAAGAAAGTAAAGAAATTAAGTAAAGAAATAATTCCGATTTTTTAAAGTTTATTGATTATTTATTTATTAAAAATTAAAATATGATCAATAATTTATAGCTATCCTATACAGTCTAAATGAGAATTAACGCAAATATCATTGTGTCAATGACAATAGTTTTTTTATCTTTTTGCTTTTGGAAACTCTTTATTTATATAAATTCATGGTTAAACGTTTTTGTAAAGAATCTACTTTTTAAGCTACACTCGTCATAGTAAGTAATTTAAACGCCCTTTTCCATATAAAAACTGAACCGAACTAAAGATAAACTGCCACGAGAGCACATGATTGCACCGTAATCATTTAACCCCGACTACAACTCGCGTCCCCAGACATTAACAAACCCCACAATAACAGTATTTCGCAAACAAATCTCATCCCCGGGTCGCCGTGGAGGCGTAAAATCACACGACAAAAGCCCGTAATTTTTTGCGCGGGAGCCCCTTTGAAAAAGCGAAGTGGTAAAAATTAGATAAACCGGTGCAAACGAATGAATAAAACAATTTATGCGGAGATCGCTGTTTGTCCGAATGAACACGGCAGTTTTGCGTCAATTAAACACCCGTTGCAGGTTGGACGAGAGGGGGTGAGGGGTCCGTGAGGGCTGTGGGATGAGGGGGAGGGGTGTCCCATATATCGCGACTTGGCACCGGCCGGAGCTTTGAGGGGACCGATCACACCACCAGCCTCCAGGTAGCGGTAAATAACCTCCACGCGTTAACAAATTACCATTGAACAAACCGAGCGCGAAACTAACGCGGGTTGGTCCGGTCTGCAGCGTTTTTGTCCCGTGAAATGGCCCGAGTCGCTCAGATATTTACGTCCCACAACGCCTGATACGCGCTGCGCCGTGGATTAATTGTCACATTTTTTCGTAGAATTGTTCACTCTTATCTGGGAGCCATACGTGTCTGACCAAAACATACCTCTGGATTATTTGGGGTTTATTTTACAAAGAATTTTAAAATGAAATGACCAAACTCAGTCGTTTCTATAGTTGACTTAAGAGTTAGCAGTACTTCCAGCAAATTGAATTTTGATTCTATAAGAACAATGTCAATTTTTGTGATAGCAATACTGTTCACTCGGTTATCGTAAAAGTGTGATCCGGTTGTCAAACTAAATTTAGAGAAATTTATCTAAAGAAATACATTTTCAATTTGTTCCTTCTACAATAAAGCAGATTCAATGAAACATTAATAGTACAAATTTTTTGACAACTTCTTTTCCTTTAATGTTACACTTGGTCCATCTTTTACGACTATCGTGTAGCCAGTAATGGTGTCACAAAATTAACATTATTCTTACGTGACTAAAATCTAGTACTGAAGACTCTTAAATGACTAAGAATAAGCCCAAATGAAATGTCTGCTCATTCTTTAAGACTGTGACGTAATAAATAATGTATAATAAGGTTATTCGTTCGGTAAGACCGTACATTTTAACTCAACATCTAATCTGTACAAAGAGAAATTATTCCTTCATTTGTTTTATGAATGATTTAAAACTATATTCACGTTTGCTTTCATGACCTAATTTTCATTAGATATTATTTAAAAATCTAAAAATGTTTTTGAAAAAGGCATACTTTTATGTACTCCTACATAATGGCTAAAAGTAATTTAATGTTATATGATATTACAATTTATGCAATTTTAGGCCTACGAAAACATGCGAAGTACGTCCTACACATTGAACATTGATGTTAAAAGCTATAGCCTGCACACAGTCGTTATAAGCTACATGCTAACGGAAGTTCTTTATTCGATACTGAAGGAAGTTTGAAGTAAAATCTTTAAAACTTTATTTACCACCAAGTTCATAGGTAAGTAAAGCCAAATGTCAGTAGGATGATTGTGTCACGATCTTGTAGTCTTGTTACTGACTAAGGCTGACATGTTCCTTAGACAGGACTGTTAATTAATAGCCCAACAGCCGATGGCAACAAAGGGACCTGCAGTTTAACGTGGAATCCGAACCACGGCTTCTGAATTACGAACTGGTCTAAGTATGAGGATGGCCTTTTCGGATTAACGTAGTATTTAATAGTGTGGACGTTAATCCACACAAGGGAACACCACACCCACCGACCGTCGCTCACAACTATCCACAATTCGTGACCTCCAAGTAGCTGGGTATAGCAGTACAGGATGACGCCACCATCCCAGTTTTTTTTAATTGTTGGCAGCTCTGGCCTGTTTAAACGATCGAGCACAACACGTTAACCTCTTAAGATTTAGGGACTGTTGGACGAAAACGGAATTAGAATAATTTCATTATTCAAACTCATCTTCACAAAGGTCTCGAAACATCGTTTGGTCAAAAGACATAAGTAAAGTAAAATAAAAATTACCTTGTAAAAAGCAACAAAGCAGTGTTAATGATAAATGTACATTGTCACAAACTGGGGTGAAATTGAAAGTTTGTTGTTCCAGTGGTCATTCCCCCTCCCTCGTTTCCTGGCCGCTGACATTGTCTCAGTTTGTGTCCCTTTCCCTGTCTTCCTCTCCCGCTCCCCTCTATGCAAATCAGACTGCCAATGTTCTTTCAAATAGCAATATCAATAATACAACCCCTCTGCCGTCTTCAACAGCCACTTTTGCCTCTTATAATATTTTTACTGTCTCATTTCTCGTTTTCTACTGGACAGAATAGTTGATAAACGCTTCCAAAAATCGTTTAACTTTCCTTACAACGCAAATTCTAAATTTACAAGTTGTTGATTGAAATAGGTTTGATATTCTGACTGTTCATCTACGGTTTACTCAATATTTACGTGAGTCTATTCTCAGTTGCGAGTGTAATTTAGCTATAAATAATTCGGGTGAACATAAGGTAACTGTCATAGAAATAAAGAGATATAGCGTAATCAAAACCGATGAAGACACTGATCCAAGTATGTATGTGTAAAATTTAGAGATGAGAAATGTCAAAACCTAACAAATATTATGATATTGAACCTAATTATCTGGTAATATTGTTTATTAATTAGTTGCATTTTTTAAACGGGTGGTTTTAACCTTACAAAATTGAGTAGTATGGTAAACTCTCACATTTCCTACTGCATTTTTTTTAAATTTCGTAGACATTTTAATTTTATTTTAATAGTTTTATAGCCAAAGCACAACTTTTACTGATTAGTTTCAATTTTAACTATGGACAGAAAAATCAGGACTTATTGTCCTACTATAGGAAGAATTTCATTTTTGGCCTAGTTTGTCAATACTGTGTATCACTGTAATATCGCTCTTTGTTCGTGTTGTATACTAGCTGAAAATACAACCTAACCTTAAAAAAGCTTAATGCTGGGGGTTATGGCACAAAGCCTTATCCTCATTCCTAATAAATAGTGATGCACTAAGTATTTGGTTGTAATATTATTTCAGACGCAAGTCATTCTGAGAATCCATTGATCGTCGTTTTTGTCATACTGCAAATAAAATAAAAAAACTCGTAAAACTTAAATTATTACCTGATTTAGTATCATCAGTTTCGATATGATTTAGTTGTTGACCATTTATTTCACTTTAGACTAATCAGCTGTTATGTTACTTACGTTGTAGCAGTTCTTTCTTGGTTCCGGATTGGTTTTTTAGGTTATGTCAGTGTTAGTTATCCCCGAATCTAATTTATCCAGTAGTTGACCTCGAATCGAAAGTATCATCAACAATAATCTTTTGCGGCTTAGGACTAAAAAATCATCACAATAATAGGTTTAGTCTTAGCAAGAAAAATATCAACTCTGCTCTTCAACACTTGTATCTATAACATTTATTTTTGAAGATGTATGACGAAAATTCTTTTTCGTCATACTGCTTAAAAAGAAACAGGTAATTGACTAGTAAGTCGAACTATCGAAAGTCGAACTATACGAGTTCGAACTATGGATAATAATAACTAACTCTGATATAAACTAAACAACCAATAAGGAATGAAGAAAGAACTGCTACAACGTAGCGACAAAAATGGTCGACAACTATTGATACTAAATCAGGTAATAATTTATGTTTTACGTGTTTGTTTCATTTTATTTGCAGTATGACGAAAAATATAGTTTATCGCAAGGCCCAAAATTGGCTGTTTGAAATATACTCGCACATTTACCAGCCTCGGCTGTTAAACTTGTGGTCGTATCAAAAACGCTAGTTTTTGGTCCTAGTGATGAAATAATACTATAACCCCATTTTAGAAGTTAACTAATTAAAAAAAAACATTCTCCGTTCCGTATGTAAATAAACGCTTACGTCACTGGTCCCGTATTCTTCTTGAACGTCTCAAAGCCAGTCAGATTGAGTGATATACACCATAAAACCGTCAGGTGGAGATCAACTCGCAGTGTGGAGGGGAGGGGAGTCAAACGTTAATTACACATTTGTATGTAGAGCGTGGATATGACAGATGATAATTATAGACATCAGATGCAGCCGATCAGCTGATCGCAAAAATGCGCCATTCGCTCACCGCGCAACTAATGACGTTTGTTTTTGTCGCAAAGTTATACTAATCGCGGTAATTATATTCGACAATTTTCCCGCGCCAGATCGCAAACTGCCAACTCCAAGCAGCGTTAATTAATCATGTGATTATTTGTAGCTCATTTGCCCGTGCACTAACGTTCCATTCGCAATTCATTTCGCTGTTTCGATTCCTCGTGATTTATTCAAAAGTCGAAAAATATTACAATTGAATTTGAAGCTTTATAATTAGGGTGTGAATAATTTAATAGGTGGTTCCAATGGTGACAACCGCTATGTGGAACTGTCAAAATAGAATTGTGCGCCCCACCACTCCCTCGCCCCTTCACGGGTTGTGTTACATTTTTGTGTTAATTATTAACGCGCGTCAGTTGCACGTTTTACAAGCCAGCGGCGCGTCTAATTCCTTGTTTTCTCATTACCGAACGAATTCCTCCGGTTTAGGGACAAGCATGTATTTAATTTTATTCCGTTGCTTATTTTCCGCTAAGCGGATCACTAATTTGACCGGAAAATAGTTTTATTTTGTTTTAAAACTTGAAGTGAAAATCTTAAATTTCAATTTCCCCAGTTTACTTCTATCGTAAAAATATTTTAACCGTAATTTAAACAAAATTAATTAGAATACGCAGGTCATATGTTAAAAATTTGAAAAAGATAATAAATTCAAATTAAATTACGTAGATATTTTATTTGTAACCATCCTGATAAAAAATAAATTATTATCAAAGAATTGTTTTAATTTCCAGATAAACACCGTTACTTTAATTTTTAGCTCAAATTGGTTTTCATTCATGTTGGTTAATTATAAAATATGAAAAAAATAACATAGTCCTGAGGGTTTAAAATCCAATGGCCAGTTGATCTTTTCATTGAGTATCAAAAAAAGACAAAACGATTCATGTTAGCGATGAAGATCAAATTAGCCATTGAAAGTAAGCAAGCTCGTAGCCTAGAGTGCCGTACCACCAGGCGATACCAAACCAATGCGGTATCCGTGTTGCCTACCGTCCAGGCGCTATCCTTCCACTGTACTGTCACTTCTCAGAGCATCGAGTGGCATTGTAATAATTCTCGTATTCCGAATATCCAAAGTAACTCGTACATTACAAAAGATGTATCACTGACAACGGAAAAAGGCAAAATAGAAATTAACGTCTCATTGATTATCTGAATAGTTCTTTGAAAAGTGAAAACTTTACTAGGTCGGTAAGACTCCTTAATGTGTACTTCCCTCAACTTCTAAAATTAAAGCTAGTTGACGATAAACTGCCAGAAAAAATCGTAAAATGTACAAATTTCGGTGTGCTTTATGAGAGAATGTAGTACATACGCTTCATTTTTCTCAATTCTTGTAAGATCAATGTTAAATGCAATCAATTATTGCGCTGTTAATTACTAGAATATGTTATGGTCGGCCTTACTGAATAACCTCAAGTGATCTATCAGATTTTTGACATGGATATATCTAAGCTCTGGGCGGTGGGGGTGTTTGCAATCCGCGTCAAGCGAAGATTGTAACGGAAGTCACGTCATATAAACATTCTCTTTTACCTAAGTATTGGTAGGTACCTAAGTACCTAACATTCTCTTTTACCTATATCGATTATAATATGATAATTAGATAGTTATCCGAGATATTTCTGAAAGGAAGGTAAATACAGTTCATTTATGTAACGGGTATTACTAAAGAAATCAGTATTACAAATAAAATATTAAGTCTTTGATAGTTTATTGTGATTGTAATCACAAAGAAGATAAACAAATATCTTGATAAAAATTTATTCTTACTTGAAACTAATCCTGTGTTTCCTAATTTTAAATTTCGCGTATCGATGAGGCAGGTTTTATAATATTTAACACTGCTTAAATATCCAAGATGTTTGAGGAGTCTGCAGTAGGGCCTACAGACAAGAAGTGACCGTGGCGGTGCCTGGCGGTGTATATCGGCAACAGTGTCGGCGGCCGCGGGCGACCTGTAGCCGGGCTGGCGTCTCGCTTTGTCCCGCTGGCCTGGCTTTGACATGCATATTCCGCCTCGTTGCCCTCAAACACGCTAACCGTGTTTTCTTCCGTTTAGCGAAACCTCAAAGTGCACCTCCTTGTTATCTAGTTTACTCGGTCCACTTGGCCCGGCCTCCTGAATAATGGAATAACTTCCCCTGGCCTGGCCACAAAGGGTTGCGGCACAGGACACAGCCATCTTGATGTCGTCCGCTGTGACACACACGATGTTATTCAATAACTAACTATATAACCCGCTACTTTGGAAATCAAACCACAATTTTTAAGTAAGTTTACCAACATATTTTTAAAATCCCATTTTGAAAACTAAAAATCATTGTGAATTGTACCCGTAGCGTACTCAGCGAATTTCAATATTTATTTTTTAACAATTCAGATACAAATCAAGCTTCTTCAATGTTAAGCCCTATACCAAATAATCAAATGATATCACAGTATTTTTATAAGTAAGGAAGGTTATATCAGTTTATAAATTCTCCATAAGAATAATATGTAAAATGAGTAAATAGGTTAACCAATATGAAGAGCAAAAATTTAGATTTTTAGCATACATAATTATATTACCCATATGAAACTGTTTGCCAAACCACAATATTTCAAAGATTAATCACATAAAAACTTTAACCTTTTTAACCTCATAAGAGTAACACTCGGGCATCATAATTTTACAAGAGCGAATAATAGTGAAGTAGAGAATGGGACGGTGGCGACGTCCTGTAATCCAGCTACTTGGAGGTTACGAATTGTGGATAGAGCGATGGTCGGTGAGTGTAGTGTTCTCTTGTGTGGAGTAACGTCCGCACTATTAAATGCTGCGTTAGTCTACAAAGACCATCCTCATAATAGGACCAATTCGTAATTCAGAGGCCGTCGTTCGGATTCCACGTAAAACTCTAGGTCTATTAGTTGCCATCCGCTGCTGGGCTATTAATTAACAGTCCTGTCTAAGGAACATGTCAGCCTTAGTCAGTAACAAGACTACAAGATCGCGGCACAATCATCCTACAGTCATTTCTTTATTCATATTTGGCTTAAAAAACCTGCCTGGGTAGGTTGCCATTTAAATAATCTAATCTAATTTCAAGATTTATAAGCAATTAAACGTCATAAGGTAATCCTTGCTAATTTAAATGTTTCCTTACAGATTAAAAAATATTACGTTTAAACCAAGAGGAAGAAAATCTGAAAATAATAAAAATGGAAACCTCTTCATATACTTACAATCCGAAGTTCGTAAGTATTTAAAAGAATCGTCTTCATCAAAAGCAATATTTCATAATGAACTTTTCCAAGTCTCTGGATCGCTATTCACCCCAAGCCAACAATAAAACTCGTCCCAGAATATTACAATCCACCTGCCGGCCCTTCTATGGAAACATCTCTAAATCGAGTTAAAGCCCTTTGACTTACGCTGTTCCATGAAACGCATTAAAGAATCTTATCGTCGGAAAGTTTTACAGTCCAAAGAGAGTCGATTACCACAGGCATTCCTCCAGACCGTCGATTGCGGAGGGGGGGGGGGTAAATGGTGGGGGTTCACTTTTAATGTCTGTATTCTTTTGGAAAGTTTTTCCTCGTTTCATATCGGAGTGAAAATAACTGTTACGGACACTTTACTCGGATTGAATTATTTTACAGATTTAACTTTTATAAACACTTATTTCTTGCCTATAATCCATGTGCGAGAAGCATTAAAAATATTTGTTCAATAAAATAGAGTAAAGTTCATTATTTATACTGTGCCTTTTTATTTAATCAATGGCCAAAGTACCCGTTCTTCACACGGGTAAAAAATGCTGAGAGGTGTACTGATGCACTTAAATTATTGTTAATTAATTTTTGATTGTTTACAAAACACGAGTGTCTACAAAATGATAAAGTACACCGGTAAAATATTGGGAAAGGATTAGGATTAACGTAATAGAAGTAGGCATCGGGAGAAATTTAAACCATTCCACTATTTCGAACTAATAATTCATTCACTAATTCCGATCCAGCAGTTTATCTGTAAAAATGAACTTTCATTCGTTAATCTATTTTGATGTTTTCATTTTTGAAAATGCAATCGTTGAAACTTAGGACGTTTACAGGGGACGCCCAAGGGAATGAATATGCCTATGAATTGCATTAGTTTAAGATCTACCTTTGTGTAAAAATTTCAAACCAGTCGGTTCAGTATTTTCGCGTTCATTTGCCACAACAAAACCCACAAACTTACAGAAACCACATCTTTTTTATAATATTATAGATAAAATGACCATAATATCAGGTGATTTTTTCTCACAATGCCGATGAATAGCACTCGTACACTTGAAACCAGCTGTTTTCGTATCTGTGTGATGAAATATGATTCATTTCACATGATTTTAGTACCAATCATCTATATCAGCTAACAATAGACTTTCGCCTTTCATCGCAATGAGCTTCTTGAACGCTTTCGAACTCCAACCAATCACTTCAACAAACAAGACCCAACCCAAACAGTTTGAGTAACAATTCCGAAGCAAAGTAATAAAGTGGGAACTGGCAGCCTGTATATCTCCGAGTAACACGTAGCCTCGACACGGGTGTCCCGGTAAATGTAACAAATCGCGCAGCATCTGGACCGCTCTATATTTTTGTCGTTGCTCGAGTGTTGTAGGGGTAGTAGGGCAGGGCGGGGGCGGATGGAGGCTATAAACATGATTTGTCCACCCGTTCCGTCTTCATCCGCCGGATTTGGACAACAAATTGGCTCTGTTGGTGCAACTAATCTGGCACATATATCGGTAAATCCCGGTTACTGTGGCTTCTCCCGCGCGTTACCTTTATACACCTGGTTTGTCACGTAGTTATGACGGGTCCCGCGCGTCCCTCATGTTTATAGCATCCGACATTATATAAAGCCTAGACGGCCACACTGATTCACTGACGTAAATATCAGCCACCTCCTAAATTCAAACCGTACGCCATATTTTAAACTACAGATGTTGATGAGAAACTGTCAAAATGTAAACGCTAAAATTTCCATAACTTAACACCTGACAAATCTTTTCTCAGGTTTAAAAATATCATTGATTATAGTCAGTAGTATTTTTTCACACAAGAGCTCTAAGAATTTAAGTTCATGTCAATGTATAAAAGATTTTTTTATTTTTAATCAAGCCAAAATATTTGGTTTTTTATAAAGGCTGAGCTATAAGATAAAACCTTTACTTAAGTAGGTAAAGTGAGCTCTAAAGCGGCGTCTCGGGGCGTGGCCTAAAATAAACTGCGATTGGTTAATATCGATAAATATTATTGTGTGTAAATATAAAGTTCGCTGGCTGACTAACATGAACGATTAGACAGTTTTAGTTGTAAAGGACCTATGATTGAAAAAGAACACAAATTTTAGTTTAAAATTTAAATAGAAACAACCAATGGTTGTCAAATTCTATGACCTTTCTTCACTTAACTTACATTTATCCATGCATTTTTCAAAATAATTTTTGTTCGATATTGAATAAGCTTTTTATATAGCCTAAATCTGGCTTATTTATGATAAAAGTAAAAGCCGAAGAATGCAAAAGAGCAAAGTGAATAAAAAACAAGTTTCAGGGGGAAACTCTCAACCGGCAAACCTACTTAGTGTATTATAGTATCCAATTTATTATTTGTTTAATCATTTTAAAGGTTTATAATATGCGTTCAATGCCAACGAAAAATGAACTATACATTTATATTGAGTAATAAGGTGGCACAGCTTCCCTAAGAAAATAGCAAACATCAAAACACAATCTGAAAATGATTATCCTCCCTCAAAATGGTGGAACGAGAGGCGGGAAACGCAAACCAAAGAAGCGGTCAGGTAGAGATAGCATCATTAGCCTGATGGATGATGTGTGTCCAGAGAGTGTAATCCGATCAGCTGACGTGGCGTGAATTATACGCGATCAGCTGATGAGCTCACTACATTACAGGGCCCGGGGGTCTGACTGTCACACGGTCAAAAACACACGGACTGGTAAAACATTGCTTAGGCCAGGTCCCAGGTCCCAGGACGGTCACCAGCTGTGCCAATGAACGAGTGGGTTTAGCAGGATATTTTGATCACTGTTTGAGTTAGTTATGTATCTCTCTCTTGTTTTATCCTACTTACACTATACGGTGAAAGTATTATTTACAATTTTTAAGTTTAGTTTTCAGTGCACATTTCTGATTTGGCGATACCTCAAAAGTGGTGTATTTGTACAGATCTTCAGACTATGCCCTGATTTTAATTTAGTCTGGTATACCATTTATCTCGTACCATCATAAACCTTTTTGCTTATGGTACATGCAAGGATCTTCTTTTATATTCGGATTTAGTAATTTATCCCAAAAATCTCTTTTTAAAGCGTCAACGAAAATCTTCAGTTAAAAATATCTAAAGAAATTGGATTTGATTTTTATTTTGGTATTTAGAGTCTCAATTTTCTCAAATAACATAATATTGACATCATTTTATGTGAAAAAAGTAGTTGAAAAAGTGTGAAGTTTTTATTTATCTACTTAACGAAAAAAAGTATTTTTAAATATTTTCATTAAAACTTAATTAATTTTGTTTTATTCAACACTTGATTGAATTATTAGTTTACAGTGAAAAGGTGTGGATAAGAGTAAAATATACAATCCAAAGTCAAAGGGCATATAATTTTCACATTGTATTTTATAATTTAGTTTACCAGACCTAATAAAAATTTGTTTGTGGCAAGAATGGATTAAGAATGTTGTTTTTGGTTTTATAGTAATCAGGTTTTAAAGAAAATAATGTTTTTGATTTTTCAAATCTTTTTGCTTATGCTTATCCATGTGTACGCTAATTACCTGCTATGTTATAAATAATGATCGGTTTTGTAGTTAACGTACTTCGTTATGATATCTGGTCCATGTTGAACCATACCATTAAACGTACTAACGAAGAAACCTATATTATGGTGAAAACTAGATTGAGTACAAAGACCAAAAAGTATACAAACTTTTAATGTTTAAATGCAGAAGTGTTCTCAAAAATTTGTATCATAAACTGTATGGTTTATGTGTCAATCAAACGATATTTACAATATTTGATATACTACTATTATGAAACTACCCTGTGTCAGCAACGGCCATTATAAATTACGAGTAACTCCACCATAATGTACATAGATTTATTCACCACTTACATTTACATTACTAATAAAGAACAAAATGACGCTTTAAAAGTTGTAAGCTAATTAGTATCAGGCTCAGATTAATTACACAATTAAATGGCTGAATGAACAAACGGTCATTTGCAAAAAACAAATCAGCAACATTAGTCGCCCGTTACGGCCATTGGTCAATGACCGTGTCCAGCTTGTATTAGTTACAATGTGCTCGCTTCACTCTGACAACATTTATGTATATTTTTATTTTTAATTAAATTTTAAATTCGTTTAAATTGTTAGGTATATATGTTCATTTTATAAAAATTATAATATCAATTGTGAAGATCTTTCTAGCAACAATTTTGTAAATTTTTTCTATATTACTCGTATTTTTAGTTTTATTTATACTAGCTGTCGAGTCCCATTTAAGGGGAGTCCAAATATAAATGAGTTTAATTATCATCTTTCCATTGATTTATAGCACTGAATGTGTAATATAAATTAATACGTTAAAATATCATTATTTACGACCTAACACAAACAGATTGATTCAATTTTTACCACTAATTGTACAGATTGTATTGGAAACGTCTTCTTATAACCATGTTACCACTAAATAGCTTCATAACTAACTTTGAATCACCTTTGTGATTTAGTTTTGCCCAATAATAATAATCTAACCTATGAACCTGTAATTTAATAATAATGACATGTACAAAATACAAGGTAAATAAAGGTGAAAAATAAAAATATTGGATGTTTAATTTCCATCCCTCCAGTTTTCCTAGGTATTTGATGTATATAAACGTTTCCTGGGCGATGAACCAACAGCAAAGCCGCTTCTGCGAGAGCATGTCCGGATATTCAATAATCCAGACGGACGACCCGACACTGCGGCCTAAGACACTCACTAGATTCAAATTTGTCAGGGACAGTGTCCATTGATCAGTGGGTCTCTTGGGACCCATTGGGTGGGGGGGGGGGAGCTGGACCCTCGCCTAAAGACATCATCGCAGACCTGACCCTCTCCCACATCTATAACATCGCCAAAGCTAAGTTCCAACATTGATTTCAGTCAACAGTATGTATTTGTTTGATTACAACTTAGATGTATCTTCAATTTTGAAAAAAGATAAGTAGACGACAATGTAGATTGTGTGCTATGTCGATATACTACATATATGTATTGTGTAGGTGTTTAAAGTATTTTTAAAATATGCTTGTCGCTCTTTCTAAGAAATACGGTAACCTACTTTTGAAGGGTGCCAAATTGAAACAAAATCGTATACAATAGGGAGAAAAGGTCAAATTAAAACTCTTAAAATGTCTTTGAACAAGAAATTTAATTTTTGACCGCAGAAATCGCTGAGAAAATTAAAGCTACATAATGACGTCATCTGGACCAACGACCACAGGATAGAAGTTCTGATCGATTTTATTTTTAATTTTCGTTTAAAAACCGTAAAAACTACCCGGTCGAACGTGCGTTCCGCTATAAAACTATCGGGTTTTCTGAGGAGTAAAACCTAAGATTAGTTTCTGTATTTTCAAATATGGTTCTATGTTATTGATATTATTTCTCAAAAGTTATTTTCATTCAGATGACTTTGCTCTCCATAAAGTCGGTCTATAATAGCGTTATACGTTGCATTATCCTCAGATAAGTTACTAGTGCTTTAACTTTATATAAGTAAATCTATAAACAAAAAAGTGTTAAAAACAAAACACAGTTCATAACTGTGTAGACATTTTCCTTATTTCTGTTTTTCCTTAAACACAGTTTTAATTTAAAAGAAAACATCCTCCAGATTTAACAGTCTCAAGAAGTAAAGAGAATAAAAAAGTTCACCTCCCTTGAGAGAAATAAACTTATTAATTTCACTTCTGAGAGTAGTTAAAACAGTTTGTTTTAATTTTTTAGTAATCCGAGGAAAAATTAAGTGCAAGGAAGCAATGCAGGGAAGAAGCAAAGGTTGTAAAGAAGGGTTGAGACTAATTACAATGTTCTCAATTGGCCGTAGTTGGTTAACTGGATGTGGGCTGATGGGTCCTGGGGGGCTCGATCGTTCTCTTCGGTCCTCTTTATCTTCCTTATCGCAACGATTAACTATTCAACCGCGCGCTACCTCAAGTGCGCCCGTTACCGCAACCCCTCTAGGCGTCAATTCACCCGATCAACCAATTCCTCATGTTCGCTGTTGATTATAACTGAGATTTATTTCTCAGTGACAAGACTACAAAATCGTGCTACAATCATTTTCCAATAATTTCTCATTCATACTTAAAACCCCCCTGAGTACGTCACAATTTCTTAAGAGTAAAGGATTTAAATTTAAGATGATTTTAGTTGATTTAGATTAAGAGGTTTAATATGTTATGGTTTTAGTAAAACAATTTTTGTTGGTCTAAATAGTTATAGTCCAGTAAAAATGTGAATATTGTGTATTTACAAGGAGAGATATATTTTTAGCTTTAAAAGTCATCCTAAACAATAGTGTTTTAACTACTTAACATAGTCTTTTTGTTAGGTAGGTTATAGACAATACCAATAATTATTAATAGATAATTATCAATTACAAAAATTGACCTCCTCATTACATGGTAAACTCGATACCAGTGAAGTTATTTTCAAGTAACTATAATTGTTGTGCTCTATAATATGCAATTTTATTCAAATTAATAAGTAAATTATTTCAGATTCTTCATCTAATATATAATATATATTCATTGGTATTTTCATATTAGCCATTTAACAAAATTCACCGCGCTAAAGTGCACCGGCGTTCTACAAAAATAAACAATTAGGAATATAATACTTTAACAGCCTAAAAAAGTTGCTAAAATTGTACAATTTCACTTTAATTTTATAATAATAATTATTCTTAGTTCCTATTACAAAATCCAATCTTTAGTATTTTACATATCATTTGAATTGTAATTTAGGCAAATCAAAATACAATAAACACTAATGAATAAAGTAACCAGTTGAACAAGTAACCGAGATAATGTCACGTCACAGATAACATTAACCGCATCATATGTTTTCTGGTAGCGATCAGCTGAAGTATTAATCAGCTGATATCAAACGCCAATACTAACGAGCAACCGTAAACTGCCTTATCTCACCGCAACCCTCGATTATGCGGAACAAATATCCTGCCTGTACACATGGCTGATAACAGTGCTGCCACCACAGCCCATCCGATCCTGCTGATACAAGAATCGATCTCGCGTCCGCATTTGCATCAGCTATCTGATTCAATTCGCACATTTTCTTTCATTGCTCGGTTAAATGTTTATAGACGTGTTCGTTTGTCATTTTTGACACTTCGTCGGGTTATGATTGTAGGGGATATTTGTATTAATGAAATTCAGTTATTAACGTAGAAAAACTCTGGTGTATCTGGTCTATAGGTGTATGCTATTATAATAAGCTTTACTATATACTGTAATCCATTGTAATAATTAAGTGACAGTATTTATTTTTTTATTTCTTAATAATATAAGATTAATTTAAAAACTGTCCCACAATATCAAAGTACGATATAACTACTGTAAAGACCATTGTCAAAGTTGTCTCAATCTTGAACTGTTATCCAGTTCTACTTCATTTGAATAAACTTCATGAGCATCCCACCAACGGAAGAATGCGGAGTGTAAAGTTCAAGTGTCCATTTTACGTTCAATCTGTACTACCTAGAAATCAAAGGCAGAGAGGGGAGCTACATCTTAAGTTTTTTTCTCAGCTGATTTAGCACATTCTTATCCACCCAGTCCATCATGTTCTCCTTATCTCAATTTTACTATACATGGGCACTGACAACTTGTGCCTTTCCTTCTGCAGCTAGCACAATAAGACTCGGTTGATGTGTACCAACAGAAATTTCGTTGTGGGCTAGGATAAGATCCCAGCAATAAAATATCACTATCACTAACAACAACCTGACACAATCAGGATATCAAAGGTCATCTACAAAATATACTAGGAATGAGTTTTACGATATAAAGATGAGGAAACCACTTTTTAAAACTCTTATATGATCACCTCTTGACATCAAATCCTCAAAAAACTTGAAGAATCTATTAGACCTAGCGGTTAATATTCAGCAAACAAAACCCGTGTTTCAATTCCGGTCAATTGTTGCAAGTTTCACATCTCCAATCACTTTTGCAGCCTCTTCTACAAGTAGTAACGGGCCGAGGTGGGGATGCGACTTCCAGCCATTAGACTCGTTCGCAGCAAACAACCGTTTCGACGACTAAGAGGCGGAAACAAAAGTTTGCGACGGCAATAGGAGATTAAAAAGGGGAAGCAATTACAAGTTTGCTACTAGCTTCGACTTGATGGCCCGCCAGGCTCCGTTAACTGCCCCCATAGAGTAACTCGGGAAACACACAGAGTAACGCGCCTTCGTTCCAGAATCACAATCAGAATACGATTTCTTCAACGCCGCTAAACATTTAAACGTAATAAACAGCTACAACTACGTAAATGATGATATAGAGTTCAATGGAGACGTAAATAGTTATTTGTGCTACAAGGGATTAAAATGTAACTTTTTGTCCACGAAGGAAATTTTCAACCTACATACATAACAATAGCTATAAGTGAATAATATATCATTGAACTAGGCATATTTACCTACATATAATCCTTTATTCAAAGAAGCTAGACTTCTATGAGGTAAATAATAAAGCACAAAGTAGGCTGTGAAAAAAACTATAGTCTATTTACAATTTTAAAATAAATTTTAGCTTTTATTTTTATAACACAATAACCAACAAAATTGTATTTCCAAACCCAAAATATTCACTGCCACTGTCCATTTTATCAACAACAAAATGGCTGTCTAGCAGAAAAATACCGTAGACGCAAAGGACAGTTCTGTCACCACAACGAACTGTATGTTGTTCAATTATTGTCGCTATGTCTATTAATGTACGGAGTGTTTCCGGATCCTTTCTATGTTATCCTTATTATCCTTATGGGGTTAAGTTTCGTCCATTGGTATTTAATGTGTCATAATCTCATTAGGTTTAAAGGTTTGTGAGAGTGTTTTAGAGTGAACGCCAATCAGCCTGTATGACGTTAATCCATTCGCTACAAAAGTTTTGGATATCGTTGTGTGGGAAACGTTTGGGGTCTATCTTAGTATGTTCCATAGCTACCATGTTAACCTTATAGGGATTTTGTTCTCCTACCGCGCGACGCCACAACCTCAGATTGGTTTCTACAGGCTCTCTAGTCTTCTCTACTTCTCGCTATTTCCCGCTAGTTGTTTCAAGCCCAAACTTGTTGCAGATCCTCTCTCACAGAATCCATCCACCTTTTCTTTGGTCTTCCTCTAGGTCTTTTCCTCTCTGGTGCCATATAATTTGCCAGTTCGGGATATCTCTCACTCTCCACCCGTTCTACATGTCCTAACCATTCCAATCTTCTACCTCTTAACATTCCCACAATCGTGTTTTTCTAATACCGTGTCAATCAAAATTCTTCTTGGCAATCGACCCCCGACAAGAAAAAATAATTAACAAAATCGAAACTATACTTTGCATATTAAATTAAAACTGCTGAAAAAGACTACTTAGAATAATTTGGCAGCGTTCAAAAAATGTACGAGACAAAACCAACTTCAACACAAAATCTTAAGAGCTGAAGAAATTAAAAAATGAATGGTTTCTTAACTACACGGCAAATTTATTTCCAACTGAAGCAACAGATTATTCTCTGTGGAAAGCGACTAGATGAATAAAACAACCAACAACTAAAGTACCTCCTATCGCTAAGCCAAATGGTTCTTGGGCCAGAAGCAATAACGTAAATTATCTGAAGTATTTGCGAGCCATTTATCGGCAGTGTTTACTCCAAACCCAAACCCTAACCACCATGACGAAATCCAGGAATTTATTGACTCTCCAAACCAACTGTCACCACCAATAGTGCCTTTTACTTCCTCTGAGATTACTGGAGTTATAAAACGCTTAAAACTGTTTAAAGCTCCTGGATACGACTTGATGACAGGAAAAGTGTTAAAGGAGCTCCCTAAAAAAGCTGTTGTGTATTTGACTGTGACTTTTAATTCAATCCTACGAATCGAGTATTTCCCAGCTCAGTGGAAGATTTCAGAGATTCTAATGGTAGCTAAGCCAGGAAAACATCCCAATCAGGCGAGCTCTTATAGGCCAATTAGTCTTCTCCCGATTGTGTGAAAAATCTTTGAGAGACTTTTCTTGAATTGTCTTCTTGTTGAAGTAGAGGAAAGAGACCTAATCCCAAATCATCAATCTGGATTCTGGAAGGTACATTCTACTATCAAGGAAGTGCACCGAGTAACTAACATCATTAACGAAGACCTTTAGACCAAGAAATATTGCTCTGCTGTTTTATAGATAGAGCCTTCGACAGAGTTTGGCATCTCGGCCTGTTATACAAACTCAAATTTCATATTCCTCACTCATACTACATGTTAATACTTTATCTGAAACTGAGAAACTGAGCAACATTTCAGAGTAAAATTTGGAGATGGCGTCACAAATCTGCATCCCATCCAAGCAGGAGTACCCCAAGGAAGCGTGCTAGGTCCTGTATTATACAAACTGTTCACCGTGGGCCTACCTGAAAATCCTAATGTCTGTGAGACTACCTTTGCAGACAACACAGTCACATATGTCATTAAGATCTCATCAAGATCCCGTAATGGCCTCTGTGAATCTTCAAGGTGCTCTAAACGACCAATCTGAATGGTTACAGAAATGTAGTGTTAAAGTCATTGAAACAAAATCTGTTCACATAGTATTTACCACCAGATTTGGCAGATGTCCCCCAGTGACACTAAATAACATTAATATTCCTCAATCACATGAGGTAAAATATCTAGGCATAACTCTTGATGAGAGACTTACTTGGAAGAAGCGCATTTGGAATAAAAGAATGTCCCTTGATACAAAATTAAAAAATCTCCTGGCTTTCAAAAAAAATTCTAAATTAACAGTTGAGAATAAGTGTTACTATATGAAGTGATTCTTAAACCTGTATGGACCTATGGAGTTTAACTTTGGGGGGCTTCTAGTGCTCCAAGCCCCATGATTTGTTAGCAAAAAACCATTCACAATGGCTGTGGTGTCCCCACAGTCAAAGAAGAAATTAGAAGATTCAGCACGAAATACTTCGAAAAGCTGGAAAAACATCCCAACTTCTTGGCTGTGAATCTATTGGACAGTAGCAAAGCCACTTATAGACTTAAGACGACCCGTGTCTCTGATGTTCACTTACGTTTTGTTTAGGTGTCAAAACTTTTGTATGCGTTGTTTTTCAAATCATTTACGTTGTAACGCAAACTTTACGTTAAATTAATTTTAAAATGAATTTTGACTCATATTTTGTACCATTCATTAAATTTGCTTAGTGTTCTAATTTGTGAACAGATTGTAAATTTAAATAAAGTTAAAAAACTTTGGGCAACCTTTTGACAACAATGTCTGTTAGCTCTTGTAACTGTTCGGTAAAGAACTGTCCGATAACAATAGGATATCGTCATAAGATTAACTTGTAGCTAATTTTAGTGCTCAGTAAAGTAGTCTTTTTGGAGAGCAAGCTGGTCTAGGGGTAGAGCGCTGGGCTTTAGTGCCAAAGATCCCGGGTTCAAATCCCGCCAATCACCAATGGCTTTCCGCTATGTGATAATAGTAGGTCGCCATTTCAGTTAAAAGTATAAGTATAAAGTCTAATACCGCAACCCACACAGGGGTGCGCAAAAAACCGCTACGGCTGAAGTGCCTATTGCGCCCCTTCCAATACAAAAAAGTAGTCCTAACGTAAACAGCTTACCATGCCGCATTTTGGTAAGTATTGAAATTCATTATGTTCCCTGTAGTATGACGAAAAAAATTATAAATTGCACATGTTTTCTAAATTTATCTATTTTTTTATTATTTTGGTTTTAAGTAAATATTTTGTCATAATAATAAGTATTTTCCCTTCCAACTCTGAGTCGTTTAAACTGTACGGTAGACAGGCTAACTGCTAGATGAAGAATATAAATTAATTATTAAATAATTATTGCAACTATTTAGGAGTTCTGATTTCAAATTGACGAGCGTCGGTTAGGCCTGCGTTTTAAAAACATAACAAAATCGAGCCGTAACACTTGAAAAAATGGACAAAAGAGAGCGTTTAATCTACGGCATTCCTGGATTTATTCCATTACGCGATGCAGTTATCGCAAACGCGCAGTCGATGCAACAAAAATCCCAAATATGCATCAATACAGATTAATTTGGTTAGTTTTCATCGCAGATGATCGCTGTATTGTGTGCTGTGCGTTGTGTGTGTGTGCGTGTGTGTGTGTGTGTGTGTGTGTGTTTGTGTGTGTGTTGCGCTCGTAAGGTAATGTTTGTCGCCACTATCGCTTATTTATTTTGGCATGAAAAATATTCCACTTGATTATTGCCAGCGTGTTTGCTCGCTTTAATTGAGTTTGGCCGTTTGTTCTCGTCGCCCGCGGTTCTATTATAAATATCGCTGTAATATTTGCTCCAACACTGTTTTGGTTCTCTTAAAATGTAAATTCAGTTGTTTCGATATATTAACAACCGATTGAGGCTGCTTGTTTCATGTGAGTGCTCCTTACCTTGTTGCTTAGGCGTTTATAGATATTTCTTATTTTGTTGTGTGTTGTGGTTCTACTAAATATCCACGTCGCACTACTCAGCTGCAGTTTCAAACACAATAGATAATTTCCCTTTTTCAGAAAATATATTCCATTTTTCCCCTAAATAGAATAATATGACTATTCTGGACTGATACACAACGATTTTTCGCCAAACTCGTTTTTAAATAAACAGTTTTTTTTTAATTTTCTTTTTCTCCATAAAGATAACATGACAAATGAGTGAACAGGTTTTGTACCACGATGAACAAAAATTGAGAAAATTAAAAAGTGAAAACAAACTTACTTTCTCTCTCTCTCTTTATGTGTCTTCATAAGAAATCAAACCTTGTTAACTGATTTCAATTTTTCAGAAAAACGTGTACAGTTTATAATTCTTACAGCGTACTTGGTTAAATATTAAAAGTAGGCAGGAAAACAAATGGTTGTTCACTGTTTTTACAAAACTTTTTAGTTCCATCTTATCACAAAAGATAAAAATCTATAAGTCTGTATGTAATGTATTTTTTTCAAATGTTACTGTCTTAACATTTGAACTGACATTCTTAATCTTGTTTCAAATTAATTAGTTATGAATCTGAGATACATTTAATGAATAAACCCCGTGGTGTTGCTACGTTTAGAAACTTTAATACACGAACATAACATAAAAATCATTAAATTAAATTGAAAAAATCTTAGTTAGAATTATTACTATAAAAATAATTTTCTTTTCTAGGATTATTATATTTCTTAATATCTTTAAATCTAGTCTTTAGGATCTAGTGACAACTATTTAAATTATAAATTTAACGGAAAATATTTGTATGGATATTTTATAAAAGAGTTATTAGGTAATATAACACTTGAGAATTCATGCTACTAGTGGTATAATAATTTAAGTAACTATAAATTTTAGTAAACTACGTGAAAATCCAAATATTTTAGATTCAGAACAGTTATTTCACTTTAAATTCAGTACATTTTTATTATAGTAATATATAAATCAAAACTTTTCTTATTTAATTAGAAGCATGGGTTCTTAGAATTTGCAAACATACGTTATAACTTATATTGTGTAATAGTAGGCAAAATAAATAATTATATTTAACATTTTATTTAATAAAAACATAAATTCATATTTTAAGGGGGCACCTTAATTAAAATTTGTATGTTCTTATTTAATTATTACCTAACAGGTAGGAATACAATTAATGCCTTTTTTTACCCCTACTCTCAACTATACCTAAATAGGGGTATTTTTTACAAAAATTCATTGTTAACGGGAAATGTCGTATCTTAATGTCTAATAGTGATATCTACATAATTATATGTTTATTTTGAAGCTGTTATTTGTACGTAAAAACCATAGTATTATTTTAGTCTTAGGGCTTTAGGGTTTTACGATGAAAATATTGAATAAAAATTTAAGTTTTTTGTTTGTAAATTTATATTTAGATTGTTATGAAGAGGTTTTTAGTTTACATTTTGCATTGTTCATACTACAGTTTGTAGGTCTATTCTTTCCTGCAAAACAAAAAAAGAAGTCTCTGAGCCTTTTAGAACTGGAGCTATGAACTTACTAATATTTGAAAATATGCAAAATTTTAACTTACGGTTTATATGGTAAATAATCACTTCGTTATTGATAATATATGTAGTTTGTAAATTAAAATAATTTCTCATATTAAAATTCCCCTGTCCTATAAATTACTACATAATAAAATAAATGCATACACGCTACATACTATATAAAATATTGACGGTACTAGATAGAACATGCAAGACACAAATGACTTTTTGTCTGGAAATTGCATTGTACACATAACTTTGATAATAAATATAAAAACATCCCAGTTATAATTTAATCACTTATTATATATAATTTTAATCACGAAATTCTGGAGTATACCAAATTTAATAAAAAATGTATTACATGTTTTCAAATATGGTTTTTGAGGGGAAGGTACCCCCATAAGTTTGGGACAGCTTCAAGAGTTGGAGAGTTAGACAGACATTTAGAGAAGTCTACAAGACAGGAGTTGGTAAACAAATGGCAGGACGTTATCAGCAGTCCCCACAAAGTTGTTGCTGCTATCTTGTTGTTGCATTGCTTCCCGACCATATATCTCTGGAACGACCAGGAATTCAACCCTCTGTGTATCACACTGTTTGATTTGTTTCGAATAATTTATGCCAAAAAAACTATATTGGGTTCATGAGTACGGCTTGAAGTGGTGACACTATGAATTCTTGTCAACTATGAATTACTCCCACATAGTAATGTATTTGACAGGTTTAAAATATTACCGTAGAATAATATCAATAAGAAGTTTAGAAAAGTTATCTATTTATTTCCTATTACAATCACATAGACTACAATGAAACATGCCTAAAGAGTTTTTGCCAAACTAGTTAAAAAACACAGCACTAGAAATGTCATGAAATATCCCCAATAGGACTACAATTCTGTGTGCAGGAAGTGTCTTAGTCTCTTTACTGAAAACACTTCTTAAATAAATAAAGTACAATAAAAGTAAAACAAATTAATAAAGTACCCATAGCAACAACTATCGAAAATTTAAGTGTGTAAAAAGGTTTGAAGGAGGAAATGCGTATTATACGACAGTAGCAAACGTAAAATTCTCTTGTAACAGTTTTGAATAATTAAAAGCAGGAAAGTAAATAAGTAAAAATTAAATTATATTAAACATAAAGACGAGATAAAATAAAAAATATGTATATTATAAATAAAATAAAAAGGTTACGCTGGTGATTCAAGCTACATAACGAGATTTGATTATTTCATCTCCGGCGCAGTTACTCATAATATCCAAGAGAACCAGTTTTCTAATCGGAACGCCTCAAAATTTAATTTAGTAGACGGGGTAGTAGAAATGGGGTAGCACGCGGGTCTACTGAGAATCTAGTTCGACACCAGTGACGAAACCTAGGACGAATCTTGTCACATCGGGCGCCTCTTCCTAGCCTATTATAAGTTATAAGTTATTATAAGTAAGTAACTGATGCCACTACATATACTCATTGTATTTAATTCACAGACCCATGGTTGGGCTAGTTGAGGTTTAAAATAACTTTGCAAAGAATATGCTCAAAAAATCTGATATAAGTTTTTTAACTGTTATTCTTTTAACTCATATGTATTTGAGTTCTTATCTAAACCATAAATTTTGTAACCGAATCTAATACTTTTTAGAAAAAATTGTAGATTTTCTAAAACGTCTAAAGACTTTAAATTTCTAAAGATTCTAAGCACACTAATGACTTAAATATTGAGGAAAACACATTAAACGCAAAATTGAACTATTGCAAATATGAGTATTACTTAGAATATTTTTAAATTAATCGAAAAAAGATTATATTATCAAAGTAAACCATTTGTGTGCCATTTGTAACTATAGGCTAAAAACCAAATAAATAATTAACTTAAATCAAATAAAACTCGCTCAGTGAACGTTGGATTGTTTTATTTGCAAATACAATTCAGCTCCAATCGTCAGATTTCACAACAAAGCTTCAATATCGCCAAATTTAAAGGCCAATAATCCAAATTGGATGACAAAACGTCAACAGTTTTCAATTCCCGCCTCTTCATCTGCTATACAGAAGGCTGTGGATGACAAAAGATTTAATTAATCGCCGCGGCCCCCGAAGCGGTGCCTTCGTGATCGCTGCTAATGTCTGATCGCCACAGCCTCCCTGATCCTCACTGTCATCCCCATTGTTTTATCAGCGCGCTCTTGTCATATTTTTACCGCCCAATTTCATGTCAATACGTCAATCATGTAAAATTAAATTTCGTTTCAAGAAAATTCATTTCAAATGCATTAATAAAAAATCATCCTTTCATAGATTTGTATTATTTATAATATCACACTAATCCTAATTTATAAAACAAAGATTATTTTTATTTGTAAAACCTACTTCTATTTCATATCATAATAATTCATTGTGTTGACATTGAGTAATTGAGTAAAGAGTTTGTTTTAACCACAGCCAATAAGCAAAAGCACATGTTTGTACTGGATATATGCATTATGTATTTTCTTATGATAAATGTATTTCATATTATGTTTATATTGGGGAAGAAAAAAACGGTTGTAGATAACAGGCTGTTATTGGAATTTTAGCCTATATCCGTTGCCATACTACTAAAAAAATGCTACATTTAAGACCTAAGGCAAAAGAAAGATTAATTTTATGTATACAAATGTCTCAAGGCTGGTCAGAATGCAATATTGAAAGTGTAGTTATTAAATGTTTATGGTTTATTTAAGTAAAATAATAAATTCGTTTTTGTTCAATTCAAAAAGTTTATGTTCCTCACCATAATGTATGTATAGGCTATATTCCTTCTGTGGTTCATAGAGCGTCATAGGTATAACAATTCAAAATGTATCTGTAAAAAGGTTTTACTTTTTAAAAAAAGCGTTCCTAGTGAATATGAGCTAAAAAAACCTTTCCCCAAAAATCATGATATTTTTGGAAAAATGTTAAATTGTTAGTTATTAGGTAATGCTATGGACTCCTGAAGCAGCGATATCTCGGGTTTTACCAGTCCACGGATATCTGTGTCAGTTCACCTCTATCTTAACTTGCTAGTCTATATCTGTAGTCTATGTGCTTATGCATAGAATGGTAACAGTAAGTATGGTATATGGTACTCTCTCAAAAAAGGTGAAATACCACTCTAAATATGCATAGTTTTTACATAAGCTTAATATCCGTATTTTAATACTGAACTAGTTTATATATTTTTCATCAATCTGTAATTATTCACTAGCGAATGAGGATTTTACATTGTAGGGTCAATGCTAATATAAATTAAAGGATGGAAAATATTATGGTTGAAAATAGTTGATAGAATTTCAAAGAAAATAGAAAATAGTAGTCGAGAAAGAGGTGGGAAACTTTCTACTGTGTGATTGCTGTCAAATCCCTTAAAATCACAAATAACATATACCCTACCTATCCCCGATTCCGTTTTAATCGCTCAGAAGGCCTAGCCTATGGTCAGTCAGCTAAACCACCGACACTCCATGCTAGATGCTGTGTGCTCGATACTTATACTCTATGTTCGACACTCGTTGCACTCGGTCACTCGATGGTCCATACTCGATGGTCTATGCTCGATGCTGGATGTCCGATGTTCCTTGCTCGATGGTCCATGCTCGATGGTCTATGCTCGATGCTCGATGTTCCATGCTCGATGCTCGATGTTCCATGCTCGATGCTCGATGGTCCATGCTCGATATTCCATGGCCCATGCTCGACGCCCGACGCCAGTTCTCGCCGTCTCCCCGATCACATTTCCATGGTAATGTCCTTGTTAAGCCCATGATAAACGCTGCTCCCTAATGTCTCTGCGTTGTTTTACCGCGGATTAAAACAAACCCGTATTTTACGACGATCGCACCGTCCGCCCATCATTACACGTCACATTTTTACACCGGGATTAATTATTAAACGTTTTAAACAAAACCAAACAAATGTGAAATGACACGCTTTAATATTACAAAATGCGTTATATTGTATAATTAAACCAAGGGACCGCCGTGTTTAATGTTAAATTAACTAAGGCTAATTATTTATTCAAGAGTACGACCGACCCGCGTTTTGAGTATTGTCGGTTAAATATTGTAAAGTAAAACTGGGCCTCGTTTATTACATTTATTTTCCCCTTTTTCTGTTGATTAATTAGTTTAGCCAATGCTCCTATTCAGCGCTATAATTGGAGTCGTTTTGTAAATAAAGCTTTTTTAAATCACGCTTTAGAGATTTGACTTGATTAATTGATGAATGTTACTTTAAAAAATAAATTAAGCAATTCACGAATATCTTCAAACTGTTTGCAATCCATGGTTAAAACATATATTTCTGTACTATGTGTAAAAACCTATAATGAACTGTTTATAATTGCAATATCCTCAAAACATCGCATACACAAAGGTAATCAAAGTGTCAAACTAGCGACTAGTGAAAATACAATTTAATTTACAATAATATTGGTAAAGAATGACATTACTTTTGGTCGCTGGACTAAACTTTCTATTCGTAGTTTTAAACCTATTCGTATTCATAAGCTGATTGTAATAAATACTTGCTATTTACGATCTCTGGAAAAATATATCCAGTATAAATGTGAAGACAAACTTTTTAGTGAAAATACAATAATCGATATCAAATTAACTAGGACAAACTAGTTAATTTCCATGGTGATATACTTATGCCGAGTAGGCACTCGACAAATCTATACGAGGCTAATCTAATTACGGAATTAATTACTGGTAGATACTGGGAACTAATAACTGGCTGGTGCAGCATAATGCGTGCTGATTAATATCGTCATTGTTGTGCTGAGTCGGCCATCAGCGAGGGCGTCTTATCAGCGGTTTACTACTTCGCCCAACTGTCTCGCTATTACTTCACACACAAATACACGCACACACACACTCACACACATACACATACACACACGTATACAGAGTTTTTAAATCTATTATTTCCATTTTTAGAGGTATACATAATACAATTCAAACGTTGAAGGCAAATTATAGGAAATATGTAACATAATCTTTGTTAATTAGTCTTTTTGGCCAACTTAAGGTGGATAAGAGTTCAAGATGTTTTTTATAAATAAATCATTATCCAGCTGTGATTTTAATAAAATGAGTTCCAAATCATCCCTTACCTAAATTTTAATATAATTTAATATTTTTGTTTCGAATATTTTGGAATTTAGTTGAAATTTTGATAATTAGCAGCTAAAACATTTATTCATGCTCATTCTCTTACATAAAAAGTAAAAGTTAGGCTTCTTTCTCGCATCTTTTGTGCCTACTTCACACCCGGCATTTCAAAAACGTAAATATATGTTTAAGTGAAGTTAGCCATTCCATAGCCGTAACCATTAACCGAAAATAAGTATATCAGTATTTTTAATTAATAATATACAAATAAAATTACCAAACCAGGAGTGTACCTCGCGCGACTAACTAGTTGTGGTCGCTTCAACTTACGCCAGCGCGCTCTACCGCCTTCCCCTGTAACCCGATGGGAGCGGTTTGGACTGAACACAATTAGCGGCGAGATGCGATGGTGGCATGCGAGCAGATATGTGTTAATTAACCAGAGCCCACGGGGAATGCGATAAAACCAGGGCTGGGTGCCGGTGCAGCGCCTGACCGCAGTATGCGGCAACCGGCCGTCGCGGCGTGCACAGCAACTTGCATACGCGTTCTTCACAGGCGCTACTGACGCAAACGTCTCTTGGAGTTCCAGGGAGCAATAATGTAAAATCTAATATTGTGATGACAACAATTAAACGATTAATTAAAAAGCACTAAAATATTTTTAAATACGGGTAAATTCAATTCTATATGTTCTCTTTTAAATTCAATTGTTATACCAGTACACTTATTTTTTTAACGTAAAAAACGTTAAGAAACCCCAAACTATTAAAGTGCTATATTTTATAGAGAATGATAGGGTACTTAAATAAAGAAATACCAAAATATTTGAAGAGTGATTTACATCCACATCCACATATGGTATGAGCCCAAGAATAGAACCTGAGTGTCTATCCTTCATCCCATACGCACAAAAAAATAATTAATTCAATATTAATTCTAATGGAATCAATCGTTGATGCTTTATCGCAGTTGGTAGCGGTAATGACTCCGATTCTAAGGCAGTGTCGTGTACCTAGTAACGTACGGCGTTGGGTGTCGGCTTAACCGTGTCTTCTTGCCCTTACTCACACTCATATTTGGCTAACACATATACGACTAACAGCTACAATGGGTCAGGCGTTCAACCCGTGTTAGTAACAAAACCATGTTTTAAATAATCTCAGAAGGTGAGGTATATTTAAATATAGAACTAGGACACAGGTTTAGGAGATTGGACGAAAATTTTATTTTACTTTATTTTTCATGACGTAAGAAATTTTGTTTATTATTTAAACTAGGAAACTTCATTTGTTCATTCCTAAACAACCTCCTCAACTTCATTGATCTTTATCAAAAAGGCTAACGACGGAGGCGGAACTCTTGATAAGTGCAACACATCATCTAACGCTCATGTAGATTTAGTGCCACAAGACTTGACTGAGAGAATGTGACTGCAACTACTGTTTTACGCATGTGTGCGAGTGAATGTGGCCAATAGCATTTACGTGGATCCGTTTCGCCGGCCAAGTGCGGCCATTAACTGAGGCGTTTATCAGGGCAGCCGTAGCCCGGGGTCGCCCGGCCAGGCCAATATTTCACGTGATACCATCCCCTGAATATTTGACGCCGCTAAACCATCCGAAGGCGCGTAATTACTGGTTGCTAATTGCTGATTTTTATCTGGTGGCGTGCATCACACCCGCCAGGGGTCGCAGGTATCGCGACTTCCCCCCACCCTTCTTTACGATCTTGTGCGTGTCGGTTTATTGCGTTATATTTTCGTATTAGTCCGATTAGCGAATGGGGATGTTTCTGTTTCGATATGCAATACTCTGTATAAATAAAAACTCCAGTTTTGTCTGTGCATTGCCAGGAATTATTGTATTGCTGACAATTTTTACGCTTTATTCTCCAGACAAGCCGAATTGGTTCTTATCTATATTTCTATCTGGCTATCTTTTTTTGACGCTTTTGACAAGGTATTCTTGTAGCTCATCTCTATGACAACGAGACAACCCAACTGTAGTAAAATCTTTGTATTTACTTCCCTGTGGGAAATTGGTTAGATCATGGATATGTCTAAAAGGAATGATTTCAATTCATCTAAACAGATGGTCTTATTCTTTTATATTAAAAATTTAATATAATAGCCCTGGTAGTTTCTATGGAAACCTGTTACATATTTTCCATCTCAAAAATCACTAACACCCCCACCCCCCGACAGAGCTAAGACATATCAATGTCAAAACGTATTTACACTATCCTATACCTTTTGAAGAAGGTTTTTTCCTATTTTCCTTTTAAACTGACCAATGCCCTAATAAAATAAAGCAATTAGCTAAAAAATACCCAACATTAAACGAACAGAAACATGCTTCCTATGATTTTCTGAACATGTGATATAATAGTAGTTTATGCAACGATGTAAGGTAGAACACACGCTTCATCTCACCCATGGCTTAAGGCATAATACAATCGTTGCATACACTATATTATCCACGACCAACACTATTTTATAGGCCTACTTACTTTTTTCAAAATGTGGATTTCGTCTGGGGCTTCATCTAGGAACACATTGATTTGATCGGAAGTAAATACTTTAGCCTTTTTGCAGCTGCAAACTTCGAACTTTCTTTTTAGTAAAGCTGTTAAATGCAATATTTAGATACATCTATTTGATTTTTAATGTTAATCATAGATTTCAAAATTGAGTAGTACGACCACAATGTACTTGCTGCTTTGTTTTTGGACAATTAATCGAAATACGATATTAAAACATTTTCCGAAAATGAACTCACATTATTATCACTTTTCCACTTTAAAAACTGATTATATGGTTTTTTGTTTGCAGGATTACATTTTGCAGGTAGTAGGTTGTTAATTACAACATTAGCTTTTGCATTTATCTCTTCCTGAGTTAAATTTAACTCCTCGCTGCTTAAATAAGTACTCATTTTGTGAATGGTTCAAAACTCACATTTGAGGTTAGCCACTAAAACGCACTATCTTTATGGATAAATCAGCTGATTTTGCATTTCATTAAATTCATAATGACATTACTTTCGTCAAATGCTGAGCTCTGATTGGTCTAGAACCTGTATCGTTTTGAAATCATAATGCAACGGTTTTCAATTTCCGTTTAATAATGAGCCTCTTTGTAATGTTACTTTCAGTATCTTTATAGGTACTTTTTGCAATGGTCGTGGATAAAGTTAGTTAACCCTTTGAATTCTGTAGAATAAAATGTTTTCGTTAGTATATATCATAAAAAGTCTTAATTGTTAACTATTTGTAAAATTTTAAAGCAGGCAACCATGTAGGAATAGCTGGCATATGTTTGGGAAGGTTAAAAATATATAAAACCTCTATACTATATTAAAATAATATCCTAATATTGAAAAATTACCAATTATGTGCACAATGTTTAATTTTTATAATGTAAAATTTTAAATTAGAGATGAGAATGAATTTATATTTTTTGCCTAATTCAATTTCAGGACATGATATTTAGTCATCATAATAATTAATTCTAGTCTTACAAACGCATAATAACGGGCACTTTTGGCAGAATGCATAAGCATTACATCCGCACTAGGGTGGATATGATCTCATATCCACCCTAGGGCGGATAATTAACAGGCAATAGCATGCGCTAAGCGCTCAGTCAGCTGATAGACGGTAGACGTTCCTACAACACTAACTTCCGGTTTTGCGCAATGAAATTGAGGTGAAACCTAAAACTTATGTTTACGTTTATCCTAACGGGAAAATAAAGCGTAACCTAAATGACTTTTTATTCTAGAACAAATCTTGAGTGTAAGACGAGTGCAAACTGTCATGGCCGCCCTTGAAGTTCTGGTAGCACTCAGCTGACGGTTCATGCTGCCATATGAACCTCTCGTGCGGTATAACGGTATAACATCGTTTGCACTCTTGTTACACAGATAGCTATATATACAATATAGAAATTGGAATATTCCTCGATCATTATTTTGACCGTTAACGGTAACACTGTAGTTACGAAAAACAACCAGGCAAATAAACGTCCAGTAAACAGACTCTGATTCACCCCACAGTTTTCAAACTTTATCATGGCGGTGTTTATTAATATTTTACTGTTAACGTATTAACCTTTTCCCAACACGTGATGCATTTTAAATACACACATTATTTTTAAAGATGATTAACCCCTTTCGTCTTCAACTAACTAATGACTAAATCTAAATTTTAAAAATACCCAAGAAGAGAATAGGTTAAAATTTACGTCGTAATTTCTTCCATCATCTATAAACAAAAAATATAAAAAAGGCTACATTTTAGTTATTAAAAATTAACCAAATACATAAAAAAATCGCGCAAGAAGCATCGTTGAATTACAGATACTACGTTAGAGTCCGTGTCTAAGCAAGCTAAACGGTACTTTTTATACTTATACTTTTTTATACTTTTAACTGAAATGGCGACCTACCCAGGTAGGTATTTTAAGCCAAGTATGAATATTGAATTTATGATTTTGCGATCTTTAGTCTTGTTACTGACTAGGCTACATGTTCCTAAAGGAGGTTAAAAAATAAAGGTTAAAATGATACATTTAACGTGAATCCGAACAAATCTGAAACGAATGGCAATTATGTTTTTTAAACGCAGTATTAATACACGTTAATCTAAAAAAAATAAAGCAAATACACAATTCGTGACCTCCAAGTAGAGGATTACAGACGTGCCAGCAAGCTATACGGTAACCAGCTAGCAAGCACGCGGGACGGAGGTAAAGCCAAACTGACCGGCTTTTTTTCTTAGCCTTGAGTAATTGTTTAGTATATGATTACTCTACGTTTCTCTCTCTTTATTACTCTCTCTTTCTTCCGCTGCCCCCGTTGGGAAAGGCCCTGCATGGAGGCTGCACGAAAACTTGGTGTTTTCTCGGTGGATGCGGTCTGCCACAAGATCATTGAGGACGAGGGGAACTGGGATTGTTTGTCACAGTTCGTCTAGGGCATCCTTCTAGAGAAGAAAAGCGATCTGGACCGCGAAGAAGCCTAGATCACCTAAACAAGTGCTTGGACATGGAGTGAGGCTCAAGGGAGTAAGCCAAATTTAGGCCTAGCCTGTTGTAACGTGGCAAACGATTCCAGGTTAGAATTAGGGGAGTCCCATACTACAGGCTGGCCATCTATGTGCATAAAGCATTTATTCCGCCCCTCCCTAAAAAAACTCTCTTTATTCCCTCTTAATGTAAATTACTTAAGTTGGAAAGTAATATGTAATATTACTTTATCAGGTTTCAGGTAAAGTTTCATGAAATTAGGATAATCATTGGTGCCTCGGGTCGGTATACAGATATACAAACGGATATTAGTGAAAGTCACCTTTTCTATTTAAAATATCTTCTGAGCTGTTCAAACGGCATAAATTGAATGATATAATTTTGCCCAATCAATTGGCATTACTCGTATATTATAAACTGATTAATGTGAATGCACCGATTTTTTTTATTTTGGTCTTTGTTGATAATTTTTTTATAACTAATAAGAGCCTTATCTGTAAAAAGTCTACTATAAGTAAAAAACGAGATCGCAGTGAACTGAAATACTTTCTCCCTTAAGTAAATTATAAAAGACAATCTGTAATAAAAATATCATGTTTTACTAGTTAATCTAAATATCATTTAATAATTATGTTTCAAAAAATAATCATCCAATTTCTAAAAATAAAAACACGAGAGACAAAGTTAAATTAATTGTTCAAATTGTATGGGGGGGACAACTGGTTTTGTTCGGTGATTTGACCTTACGCTTCATACCAAGTTTCATGGAAAACGGTTGGAAAGTAAGGAAGAAATTGATTTTTTTTATATTCTCCATAAGAATAACATTGGGCGCTTTCAGACAACGTACTGCGTTTATCGTGGACAGTAAATTTAACTTTTCTCTGGAACCGTTAGTCGTAGACAAATAATTCAAATTACTAATTTGTTTAGTTTTTAAGCTGGTTTTAATGGTGCCAGTCAAGTTATACTTTACTTTTATTGTTTTCGCTGAAAATTTAAAAATTTGATTTTTAGACATTTAAAAGCCCATAACTTTTGAACCGTCATTTTTACAGATATGCGGGTGGTGTCAAATTATTTAGTACTCTGTGCACTATAAACTGTCAAATTTTAATAAAAATCGTTAGAGGCGTTTTTGAGAAATTTGGATTTTCACGTTTTTTAAGGGTTTTTAGGGGTGAACTACCCTTAAAAATCAAAAATTCAAAAAAATGAAAAAGCCTGGAGATACGTGAATATATTTACATGCCAAATTTCATCTAAATCGGACCAACGGGGTAGGCTGTGGCACTGTAAACATCCAGACACACACACAAAACACACACACACGGACGGACAGACATCACGTCAAAATTTTTTTGGATTCAGGGGACCCCAAACGGATATTATAATAATTCGAAAATTTTGACGAAACAATACTGTTCTCCATATACTAGTATAAAGTAAGTAAAAAACGAGATCGCATAGCATACTGGCATGAATGGATTAAATTTTTCAGAACTTACACTATCCCTATCATAGTATTTAGGCCTAGAATAGTACTGAGTATGCAGGTTTGCTTCAATAAGGGATGTTTTAAATGGAAATGTCCTTATATTATGGCTGTTCACTAAGTAAAAACGCATACAATATTTAATCAAATTATGTCAAAAGCTAAGCCAGTTATACCAATTCATAGACAATGAATACGTAAGTTTGCTACCAGAAAAAATCAAATTTGGGGTTTAATAGATGTATTGCTAAAACCTAACTTGCATGCCAAATTTTAGAAAAAATATTTGATAAATAAGTGAGTTATTGGTTTTTAGCTATTCTCCATAAGATTAGCATTACAAATTATACTGTGTTTACCGTTATGAATATCACGGTAACCAATTGACCTAGAGTCATTATTCAAAATACTTAATTGTGTGATTTTTTAGGTTTATCCATTGGTAAAAAGGAAAATTAGATTTTTCAATAATTACACATAAATATGTACTGAGTTATGGACTTCTATCATGGTCCCGGGCTTAACTGTCACCGTGCGGGTCATGTGAATAGCTCACTTTTCCATAGGATATTCACTAATATAAACTCTATATTTTTATTTAAAACACTGTATAGATGAAGTAATTTTGCATATTCGTGGTTAACTAATTCATCACCACCGAATAACTGAATGGAATACGAGAACGGAAAATAAGTAATACAAGAGCCGACGGATTCCGATCATATCCGGTTTAATAACAAGTTCATGCATAATAGTTGGACTTAATTGTGTTAATTATGATTATTATTGATGGGTAATCCAGACTGTCAGTTAATATGCGTTCCCGGGTTCATTTTGAGTAATGCCATCGTATGAAAATGCGTTCGATTGTCAGATTTATTCGCATACGGAGCCGCAAATGTTCGCCGGGGTTTAAGTGTTTTTCAAATCTGTAATTAGCGCGGATTACATTGTTTTGCCGAATATTATTAACGATCCGGTTTATGTGGTTAATAAACTATTCTGCGTAGTTTTATCGGTGGACGATAAGAGTTTTATTGGAGGGCTTTTGGGATCTATTGCAGTAACTCAGTGTGCGCCGATACAGCTTTGGTTGATTTATTGATATCGAATTTACAATATTTATCTCATATGATTGATAATCACGATGTATCGAAACTCGTTTATGTTTGCCGATCCATTCGTTTGTTTGAATTTATATACAGTAGTTTGTCGTTTCTGCGAAAAAAGCTGGAGTGGTTTTTGTTGCCAAAAAAGGGAGTAATATTGTGAATTTCAAACCATATAACTGTAAGTGAATTAATTTTAACTTGAGAAATTGGATTTTAAATATTAATAAAAGCTTGACCGTATGTTATAATACATATTAAATCTGAATTCGCTATGGTGGTTTACATGGAAAGTTTAACCATTTTTTTTATTCTAAATTAATTTTTTAAATAACGATTTTGAAAAGTTTCATGAAATGTTATATCATTGTAAAAAAGCTACGGTAATATGTTAAAGGTTTTATAGTAAAAAATATGCAACATGCCTTCGAGGTTCAGTCATTGTGTAAAAACTATTTTCAAGATTGAAAAAAATAATTTACCAAATGAAGATGACAATTAAATTTTTGTGGAGTAGATAATTCTTTGCTGCAATTGTATTAATATAACTGCGTTATTGGTATTTGTAAAACTGACTTATCACAAAATAAGTACATTACTTACCTGCTATTAATTTAATTAAAAAAATTTAATTTTTAACCTGCCAAAGAACCTAAACTTAGGCTATCAAAATTATTTTTGACATCGATCTGTTAAAAATGTTTTTTATCAAGACAAGTGCTTTTATTAAAAACTTAATCCACTACAAATAACATTTTTCTACCAAGAATACATACAATGTAAATGAAAAAATTTAAAATAAAATACGTAACACAATTCACCTTCCTATCTATCATATATACTTACTTTTATATACTTAAATATAAATATGTAAATTGTCATACGAAAAATTATTCATAGATAAAAATATCTAAATACAGATTGTGGCATCTCTCAGCTTGTTAGCACTATATAGTGATCCAATATTTTATACAGCGAAAAACAAAACATTTTACAAGAGAAAATAAAATTTTAAAGCATGCCAAAAAATGAACTGCAACCCAAGTTTTTTTACCCCAGAGCTGTGGAATCATACTAGTTTAAACTAGTCTGTCAAACAGCCCAATAAAACCGCTTTATAACAGAAAAACAATCAGATAGTGGATTTGTACTACTTTGGTGACATTTATTAAAATATAAATCAAAATAAATAATGAAACTTCTTTTTTGAGAGTAACATATTAGCTATGAGAACTCTACATAATAAAAGAATATTGTAAGATAGTATATAAAAAATTCTGGTAATATAATAAATTCTACTAAATTGACCTTTAATAATATTGAATGCATAAAATTAATTTGACGATAATATACATAACCGATTAAAAAAGTTAGAGATTTGCTTATAAAATCGTTTAGTAAAATCATATTATACCGGTCCAGTTATTTAATCTTTGAAATAAATTTTAGAATGGTATCATCAAAATATTAAAGTTTATGATAAATTGGCCAGAAAATATCGTCACTTTACATAAACATATTAGCAGTATTACTTAAATAATACTATAAAATACGTTATGTTAAATTTAATAAATTTGATACAAATAAATACATTTAGTTATAAACCTGATCATTGAACAAGCAAATCAAGAGTAACGGTTTCGCGGTTGGGAACATTTAATAGTGGGCATTTTGGGGGGCATTTGCTATTTTAATGGAGATGATATACGGTAAAACTTAGAACAGGAATAAATCAATCCTGTCTTTAAAATAACCCAGTCATCGGTTGAAACAAATTCACTTGAATTTTAGATTAATTTCTGTTTTTAAATTAGGATAAATTATGAATTAAATATGAAACTCCAGAATAGTTCATATTGGCTTCTTGACTATGAATCAATACGGTATCGAAATGTTTGACTAGCCTGAAATAAAAAACAAATTCAATCTAAAATTATATCCAAACCTTTATGAAATTACTTGTAAATAGATTCACCATTAAGATAATACTGATTAGATAACTAATAGATAATTTCATCATAACTATAAAAACTCTCTATAAAAATCGGACGGGCATTCTGTGTTAGTCAAAGATTCATTTACAGTATTAGGCTACATTAAACAAAAACATTGACTTCACGATTTATCAATATTGTATAACTGTATTTTACATTGCTTGAAATAATTACAATTATTAATTTACATTAAGTATTGATAACCGATGTCAACAAACACTGTAATGTATATGATACGACTAATTTATTAATAAATGAACTACGTGATTGAGATTATAAAATCTCATATATATTATTGCTTATAGACTTAATAAATGTTTAATAGGTTTAGTTAAAGCTACTTTAGCCACTATGTTTATTTAGTTATTACTAATAATTTTTTTAAATAAAAAATCTATTTATATATTCATAATAGAAACCTTAAACCTAAGGGTTGATTTATAAGGTTTTTACATATAAAATATACCGTATCTTCGATTACTTGACGTGTTTCGCTTGACCTTTTGCTCAGAACGTTTTGTGCTACTTCGACTATTCATTTATATACTTAAAATTAATGTGACTTATGAGTTTCTATTGTTATATGGTAATTTTTCAATAGTTAATCATTGACAAAAAATTAATATTTAAGAATAATTTATGATTAATTACACGCTTAAAAGGGTTGTTTTAAAGAACACAGCACGAAATTACAGGAAAGTAAATAGTTTTGGTGTATAATTTTTTTAAATCATATTTCATGTTTTTGGATGTTTCTAAATACAAGATCGAAATAAATACATGTGTTAAGGTGAAATACTTCTGCAGTCTCAAAATTTCAGTAACATGAGGGTAAAAGTCGCCACAACCCCTTCACAAAGAACCACCGCAAGAATGGCAGCCCCTATGTCCAGGTTTAATAACGAAACCACCTCAAAAACATTAGCGGCCGTCAAACTGGCGGGACGGGTCAGGTTGCAAGGGAAGTCGACCCTCAAATTATAAACAAGTTCGTCTTGCTTCAAGCTGACTGTAGGCTTCAAAATTAATAGTTTAATATTATTCGTTAATGAATTTATTTTTATATTAAAAACTCTAATTTATCTGTCCAAATTGTGTAAATCTGTAAAATTATTCTTACACAATTGCCAACCAAGAAATTAAGTACGTTTTGGGTTTTGAGTTGTTTTATACAGATTTTGCTGTACTCTTTTTACTTTTTGTTACTATCTTTGCTCTCTTTTTCTCAATACTCAATTGTAGTAGTAAATTACTAAAAATAAATAAAAAAACAAACCATAAACACTTAAATAGGCTGAAAACTATATAATCAATTAGATAACTTAAAAATACTTTTTAATTTGTAATAGGTCTACAGTATAAATACTCAACATAGTAGTTTTTCGAATTATTACTTTGAATTTTATTTTACTTCTAATAATTTATTTTCCATTTAAAACATTTCACTTTTTACTTCTATATTTCAAATCTTACTATGTAATAGTATGTCGTTACTTTTGTTAAAGTATGAGGTATGATGACCTTTAATACATGTAAATTCATATTCTTTGAATAAAGTAGTTATGTATTGAGATTGAAATTAATAAAAGCCACATTACTTACCTGACTACAACTGAAAATGGTAACTAATTAATTAATAAGAAAAAACTAATTAATTACTCAATTTTCTTAGTTTGTGATAATAATTTTTCTTGTAAATTTAATGATACACAATTCATGACGACCTTGTGTATCAACAATGGATTAAGAAATACTATGAATTCACTAGTATTTATTTACTATCAATACTATTTAATATTATTATATTATTTTCAATATGGAAAAATTTACCAATAATGATTTATTTTTCTTTTTTCTTCTTTTTAGATGATTTTTTTACATATGTATTATTTTATAATTTACTAGCAGTAAGCCTGTTTAATAAAACTTAGAAAATATTATGCTAATATTGAACCGAACTAGGTTAAAAGCTTATTAATTTATTTCCATAGGTTATAGGTTTTTATAAAATACACAAAAACCTTTTACAAAAAATGTATGTAACGAATAACAAAGTTACGTTTCGTTATATTGGGTGCTGTCGTTTTCATAGAGAAGCGGTACAAAACGATCTTGTTCGGCGTTAGAGAAAGACAGACGGACAGACAAAAATTAGGGAAAGGCCCATTTCAGCTTTTCTGGGATATAAAACGTAATAATAACCAAAAGGAAAGTATCTCAAAGCTATTTCCGGACAAAACTATTTTTTACATTGATGATTATTATTAACTTTGGGGAATCTAGTTCCACAAGTAAAGGTGCGTGTATTACAGATAGTGAACATAATTATAGTACAGTATAATTCTGTCCATTTATAAGTTAAGTAGTAAATTTCCTAATCAATCTCATTTAGGTTTACCTTATTCATTATATAGTAAACACAATCCGCTTTACTCATTTTCTGAAATTATTTTACGCCACTACATTTGCTTTTCAAGACAGACAAGTCACGGAAACTTAATCCAACGTGTAAACTCAAGTAAAATATTATTATCACATTGTTTTAACGTTTTTGTGGACAATATATTTAATATATTTTTATCGTGAGTATTACTGCGAACCTCAAATGTTTAAATTATTTCCTATTTTATGATAAAACTAGCAGGAAGCTTGTCTTTGGAGCTTGCTGCAGGAACAAAACTGTGCTCAATTTTAGCTCTACGGCTAACCTGTACGATTCTATCCTGTATTTTTTTGGTCGGAGATTGTAGCTGGGGTTGGTTGGCTAAATACGGAAAGAAACAACGCGGGACAGTCCGGAGAATCAAGCACGCGTTAGTGGTGATAAGTGCTGCGGAAGCCTAGTGTGTAGGCCTATGTTGAGCAGAGTTGTTTCCTAGCATGCTGGTACACAACACACGTGATCCTTACAGTACGCGCGCGACCCTGTGTCTATGTTATATAGATTTTTTCTACGGACATTTTCCATCACGATTTTAAGTAAAAAAAGTTTCGTGACGTTTTGGGATGTAGAATCTGATCTCAACCTCAGTCAAGATAGATACTAAAATTTAAGATCCTTAAAGCAGTAAAAACCCGGCACGATAGCTCAGGAGTAATGGTCTGGTTCAGTAAGTAAAAGGTTGCTAGAACGAAACCAGCGGCCGGCACTCCTGTCAGATCATGAGCGGTCAGGTCAGCCCAAGTGACTAATGCCACCAGCGTACAGGACCTACAGGCCCTACAGGCCCTAGACCTGTGCTTTGAAGTTTCTTGAGGTTTAAAACAAACTTACAAACAACACCATATGCAAATAGTCACGCACAAGAGAAATATAACACGTCCACTCGTTTCTTGTGTGTGTGTGATGCGTGGTATTATTTGTTTTTTGACTGCTTTAAACATTAGATTAGATTAGATTAGATTATTGAAATGGCGACCATACTACAAGGTAGATATTTTAAGCCAAGTATGAATGAGAATTGAGTGTAAGATGATTGTGGCGCGATCTTGTAGTCTTGTTACTGACTAAGGCTAACATGACAGGACTGTTAATTAATATCCCAACAGCCGATGGCGACTAAAGGACCTGCAGTTTAGCGTGGAATCCGAACCACGCCTCTGAATTACGAATTGGTCTAATTATGTGGATGGTCTTTGCGGATTAACGCAGTATTCAATAGTGCAGACGTTAATCCACACAAGAGAACACTACACCCACCGACAATCACTCACAACTATCCACAATTCGTGACCTCCAAGTAGTTGGATTACAGGATGTCGCCACCATCCCAGTCAAACTGATGGTAATTAGTACATTACTCCAGATAATTTACTAATTATCTTCTATTTTTGGTTCTAGCTCGCCTGAATACGGGATCAGATCCCAAATTCCGAAACGTCGTGAAACTTGTTTTAATTAAAATCGTAATGTTAAATGTCCATAGTAAAAATCTAAACAACATGAATTGACCATCACCAATACTATTTTTTTAAACAAGGAACTTATGTCTACAACAAAACAAAACTAATTTTTTTTAAACAGGCCTTGATTTATTAAACAATTGCCTACTTCGGAAAGCCAATCAACCATGTCTATATACGTGTATGCAAAATGGCAAGTTTATTTCTTAAATATTTCAATTTTTGACGACGGTAATCCAAGCTATAAAGAAAAAACATACATTTATAAAAAGGATAAAGATATAGTATCTTTAATGAAGGGAGACTTCAATATAATGTTAGAAATAATCAAATATTGTCACTCACCGTTAGGTCTAGATGGTTCCACGGTCACGAGCCTGCAACAACCACCACGTGTGACTCAGTGACAATGTAACGACATTCACACAACTACAGTAGTGGATGTTGTTCACAGTTAGCTATAGATGGTTCCACGGTCACGAGCCTGCAACAACCACCACGTGTGACTCAGTGACAATGTAACGACATTCACACAACTACAGTGGTGGATGTTGTTCACAGTTAGCTATAGATGGTTCCACGGTCACGAGCCTGCAACAACCACCACGTGTGACTCAGTGACAATGTAACGACATTCACACAACTACAGTAGTGGATGTTGTTCACAGTTAGCTATAGATGGTTCCACGGTCACGAGCCTGCAACAACCACCACGTGTGACTCAGTGACAATGTAACGACATTCACACAACTACAGTGGTGGATGTTGTTCACAGTTAGCTATAGATGGTTCCACGGTCACGAGCCTGCAACAACCACCACGTGTGACTCAGTGACAATGTAACGACATTCAGGCAACTAAATCGGTATATGTTACTTTGTTACCTAGAGCGTTCAACGGTCACCAACTTAAAGCAAACAACCACGTGGTCGGTCCACGTGGTTCATCTCTGTCGTCACAAAAACGGCCCCATGCATTAACTTATATTAAACCTTATTGTTCCTGTTTACTCTCAATATAAGATCGTTTAAATAGATATATTAATTAAAAACTTTTATTTTTATCAAAACCTCATAATATTATGCACATAGTTTCTGCAATATCAAATAGTTAGCAGAATTATTTAACCTACCACTTTAGAGATAAAACGAATTTAAGGTTGTGTTTATTCCATGGATATATTCAATATTTTAAAATTCCTTGAGCAAAATTATTATGACCTTGATAATGAAAAAATTGTGTTTTATCAAGTGTTTATGAAAATTTTAAATAATCTAACACCTTAGCCTTTATTTTTTATAATTTTAATTTTTTATGTCAATTAGATGTTAAAAAGTAATTTACGGGAGTATATACACTAAAAAACTACTAGACATATTTTTCCAGATTATTTTGAAGAGATAAATGTATGTACTTACTCAATCAATGGAAACACTAAAAATCATATAAGTTTAAAGTAGAAAACTTTTACGATTTCTCTGACACAACATAAAACTAGATAGTATGAAGTTTGGACGATATCGTTGCCGCTAGGTGAAGTTACGTGTTACGGCTTACCTGGAGGTAGCGGTTCGCGCGCGGCCCTCACGACGTCGCGGCGTCGACTGAGCGTCGCGGCGCGGGGGAGGCGCCCGGGGGCGGTACACGCCGGCGCCTGGCCTGGGGGCCGGCTCTCCCCGCCAAATAAAACGTTTAAGATGTTTTAGTTGTGTTGCCGCTCCGGGAGCCCGCCCACAACTATTTACCTCCGGTGAATCACACCTCGTATTTCACACTGATTTATCTTAAACTCGCACCTGGAGATTTGTGTGTTGCTTAACTTTCTAGAAATTTATTCTAGTTGAAAAACCTATATATATTTTTTTAAACAAACACAGGGACACTCCCACTAGAGAGGCGCGACACAGCCCCGGCTCCGATGTGGGTCACGTACCCACCGTCACGTCTGCCCCAAACTACTGCCCCGATTAAGCCCCCCGCCCCCTCCCATTCCCAATCTCACCCCCTCACCATCACCCCACATCACGCTTGAATAATATTTAATGTTTCAAGAATGCTCGATAACATGCCTTGCTACATGACTCGAGTTTCAAATCTCACTTGATTACATGGATGTTTCGAAAATCATTTTTATCTAATAAAATATTTACTGAGTTTTAATATTAAATATGTGAAATTTTGAATTGAAATTTCTAAATACATGTTTTTTCTTATTGGAAATTTTTATTTTAATATAATGCAAAGCATAGGTTGAAAAATAAATAATATAACTTTTATAGTAAGGAAATCAAGTTATAGGACTTAATTTAACTTTTAAAAATGGTCGACCATTCTCGTTGTCGTGTATTTCGTTTTTAAATCATGTTCACTTGGCTTTTAGTAGCATTTGTGCATTTAAAACGTATACAAACCTTTTACCCTTTTCACATTTACTATAAAACACTAATTTAAGATCTTTGATTAGTTTTCAATTATTTATGTTGAGATTTAATATATGTAAATGAAAAGTCTTCTCATTCAGTACTTTAAAACCCGACCCATAATTTATAACTTATAAGTTTTTATAAGTTGTACCAAATTCCTCGCAAACTCAATTTACTTTAACTATTTTAATATTTTTGATTGTGTTTTGAATACCCTCCCTAAAAAAAGTCACAAAAAGTCCGTATATCACATTATATTTTTGTTTTTGAGCCTAATACAAATAATATTTTTGATGGTTGATGTTGATGCACTGCTATGAAGTCTTGAACCTGGTATGTGAAGCTTCCTCCATCTCACCTCCCCTCGCGCTTTATTTTCTTCTTGAAGACATGGAAATCCAGACGTCGTAGAACAACAGCTCATGAAACAGACAAAGAAATATTGACTTTAATATTTAAAATTGAAAAACAACGCTTTTTTCAATTTTTAAAACTTTTTGTGAAAACCTACTTATTTTGACATAAATTACAAAGTACATTAAAAATCTATAATACATTACAAAATACCACCATTGTCAATGGTGGTGACCTCTGTGAGCAAATAATAGCAGTTTATGATATATAAACAAAGATTATTTGGTGTTTTAGTTCTTAAAAGTCTTATTTAGAATTTGCAACTAAAAGTTAATGTATATAGTTATATATGTATATTTCAAGCCTAATCTAAATTTATTTAAGAATATGGAAACTGTTAGGTATCAAATGGAAATTAAGAATAGTAATAAATAATTCCCTTAATATTTTAGTTCTCGCCCCTTAATATGGTAATTGTATATTTAAAATGCTTACTGTACTGGTTTGATCATCCTCGTTTGCTTACCAGGAAAAACACATCCCTCATTCTTACCCCGACGGACTCTTGTCCTGGGACATTCCTTAGTTAAAACTCGACGCCATTGTAAAGAGCCAAAACTACGAAATGAAACCAGTAATTCTACAATATTTTAGCGTGTCTGTTTACTCACATTAAAACATCACTGCTAGTAGACGGGTGACTCTTAGGCTAGGTTCCTCGAGCCAGCTCTAGAACGTCAGTCATAGGTTCGAGTCCTCTCAAACAACTCATCCACTGACGACGATCAAATATGCGTAGCTACCCACCCATACATATGCATGTATTATACTTCATAATACACAAACATTTTTAAAATGGAGCAGTATATATTCTAAATAATTTACCAACATTTTTCTTTTCAAATGTTGTTTCCTGGTAACCAATTAAATGTGTTTTATTTAAAAAAAATAACTTATATTAGTTCCAAAATTTTTTATGAACAAATATCTTAGCAACGTGAAAACAAAGGAATCAGCAGTAAATCTACAGAAAAATGTGTTTTGGAAAAATCCATAAAACCAGTGTACTTCGAGGCTGCTTAGCTTAAGCTGAGCCTGCCAATGGCAAAACAGAAAAAAAAGGTTTAGTGAAATCATAAAATAACCAAATGTTCAGTAAAACTTGGATAAAATTAGGCCACAATTGCTCAAAAATGAGGTTTTCAGAGTTCATTATTTTAGTGCTTTGGTTGGTTTATAGTAAAAAAATCTCCAAAAGATATATTTGTATTTGTGGGTGCTCTTTCTCAAAAGGGGAAGCGTTACAAAAATACCATGTTTAGCATTACAGAAAGACAAATTGGCAAAAAAATTCAGATAATACCTATGTTCTGAGGGTATAAAACGTAATTAAATAAAATATATAATAATTAATTCCAAGTAATTTGCGGACGAACCTCTAATTTAATTTATGTAAATATTCCATTCTTTAAGCCAATTGATTAACCTGTTGTTGTCGAAGGAGAGTTCGTGTACCCCAGTGTGGTCGTGCCTAGCATATCCACCGCAACCTGTAGGGCACATGAGGGTTTACTGCAGCAGGGAGGCCCTGCGCCTTCAAGGCCAAGCGACGAGACAAGCTTAAGGTGCATATGGCTTTAGGCACAAACTGGGCTTGGATTAAATCAGTGGACAGTTCTATAAATTAGTTTATCGATTTAATGATTTACTGTGACTATTTTGACAAAAGATTTTTTGTTGAATGGTTTCGTTATTTAAAAATTTTAAGTTAATACTTTTTGTTTAATTTGCGATTTAGTAGTGTATGCTTTAAAACATGTTGGTTTTTATCTAAAGCTTACACTAGCAGTAAGCCCGTCCTTTATAAGGGTTGTAGGATTCAGTTTAAAGAAGAAAGATTAGCATACCAAAATGTAAACCTGAAATCCTAAACAAATCAATACAAAGAAAATAAATCGATACCCAGCTTTATTATTTAAATGCCATATATGTATACCAATTCTTAGAATTTTAAGCCCAGAACTTTTGTTTGACTATACAAAAAAGGAAGATTAAAAAATCGTCTCATCATTTTGATTAATTAAACTTTTATTATTGTTTTTTGGGGTTTAAAATATATGATATATAATATCTTTTACTATAACACAAAATTAAGCAAACTTATTTTTGGTAACTAATTGATTGTATTCTTTTATTTACGCGATTAAAGTTTATTCACTATCCTTGATCTAGTCAACCTTAAACCACGATATTACGAATGCTTGAGCTACTAATAGAGTTGGTCTTGATATAGGCCTACCAGTCCAAACTCTTTATATGTCTGACGACTGGTAACTATTTCAAGGAGCTAAGAAAGTATCCACGACGCATTACAGCTTGAAGAAAAAAAATTTCTCCTGATCAAAGGGAAAGAGAAAACCACGCTCTGAGGCCAGGTATGAAACGAGATATTCTATGATTTTTCTTATATCATCACTCTAATCCCACTACGTTATGGCAGCAGCAACATTTTCTGTCTAGTTCCAATACACTGTAAAATATGTTTGCATTTCAACAGTGAGTAGATCAAAGGGAATACGTCACAAGCATGACAGGCAAAGCAGACAGTGTGGTAAGCAAAGGTAACTCTGATCACAGCCCTCTAAACAGAGAGAGGTCTCCTGCTTTGATTCTTCAACGGTGTAGTTGATTATCCCCCGCAAACATCGAGGGACACCCAGCACTCAGAAGAGTTGTTGGACTCTGTGGGTAAATATCTTCTCCAATCACCCGGGTAAACGTATCCAGGCTGACCAATATTGGCCGATGTGCGTGATTTGCTCACAAACTCGCATAATTACCAGCTGCGACTCCCGCAGCGTTTGCATAGTTGGCAACACTGATCATATGTCATATGGAATCACTCATCATTCATTTTTTACCACTTTTACTCTTTGTTTTTTTCATGAGTTCATTTAGTGAGCTATTCGTAATTGTTAGATATTTATGTTGTATTTGTGTAAACAAATTTTACTTTGATACACAAGGTTTTGACATGGATATGTCTAAGCTCTGGGGGGGGGGTTGGCGATATTTAAGATGGAAAATATATAATGTATAACTGGGGGGCTACACTTAACTTTTTTTAACTTCCATCATAAAAATATAATTACGTTTTAATTAATGGAATATAACTGCGTGCTCATTATATTGTTATATAATTAGCATTATAATAAGCAGTATATAATAATTAACTGTACAGTTTCCCAGATAACTACCTTTACTTAAATTGGCATGGAGATATCTTAGCTCTGGGGGGGGAGTGTTGGTGATGTGTAAGATGGAAAATTTGTAACCGGTTTCCATAGAAACTACTAGAGTTATTGTATTGAATTTTTAATATAAATGAATTTTAATATAAATGAAAGAAATGAACAGCTGTTTAGATGAAGTGAAAATATTACCTTTAAACATATCCATGATCTAACCTATTTCCCATAGGGAAGTAAATACAAACATTTTCATTTTTTGTATATAATATACTGAAATAGGTCTTTTCACCTACCTTCGATCAAGGTTAAAAGACTTAGAACGTAGAATTATGTTATATTAATTGTTGGTTGGTCTAAGCAGTTAACTTTTTACTTAAAAGTCTCTCGTTCTGTACTTTGCCTCCAGTTTTATTCTGTTAAAAACGAGTTTATATGGTTTAATAATTTTTTCTTCTCTTATTAAAACCAAATTAAATGTAAAAAAACAAAGTCATAGTTTTCTATCATGAAAAATACCTAAATAAAATCTTCTAAACACCATTTTGAACTATATAAACGTGTATGTCCAAAAACTTGTTACAAAGTTATAAGTATTATGATATAATTTTGTCTTATTGTGACAATTAAAAATTAACTAATGATTATTTTAGATTATTTGAAATGGCGACCATACTACAAGGTAGGTATTTTAAGCCAAGTATGAATGAGGATTGAGTGTAAGATGATTGTGGCGAGATCTTGTAGTCTTGTTACTGACTAAGGCTGACATGTTCCTTAGACAAGACTGTTAATTAATAGCCCAACAGCCGATGCCAATTAATGGACCTAAAGTTTAACGTGGAATCCAAACCACGGCCTCTGAATTACGGATTGGTCTAATCATGAGGATGGTCTTTGCGGATTAACGTAGTATTCAATAGTGCGGACGTTAATCAACACAAGAGAACACCACACCCATCGACCATCGCTCACAACTATCCACAATTCGTGACCTCCAAGTAGCTGGATTACAGGATGACACCACCATCCCAGTCAAATAAAAATTGTTATCGCTATAAATTAATAAATTTAAACATGTACAGGTTTATTGAGGTTGAATGAAGTCTAAAATAAAATTGAATTGACTTCTGGCAATTAATGGTCTCCTCTGAAATTGGTGCATAAAAATGATGTGATAATAATTAAAAAAATTAATTTTTAGGGCTTCAATGCAATAGAATAGTAAGCTATGTCACCTTCGCTACAGAATAGTGTCAATATTACCTCTTTTTATTGAATAACAATAAAAGCGTCGTGGTTGTTGGTTACGTTGTTCCCACCATGTCCAGCTACTTGTCCTCCCCATCTATTCGGTCTTGATCCTCCGGGTCGACTCTCCCAAAAGGAAGTCCTTATTGAACTTTAGAAAAATAACTTTCTGTATCTTCGATGATCGAAAATGTTCTTACACCGAATATAAAAGTAGTTCTCGTAGTTCCCGAAAGAAACCATACGCGACCCCTTCTTTTGGATGTTCTAGAATGGTTGGACAAAGGTTCACATAGTGTCCTCAAATATCCTTTGGACCCTACGATTTGTTACACGTATTAAGGTTGGTCATTGATCCATATTTTATGCACTACTTTTCTATTTTCAAGTCACATTTAGTTATTCACAGTTTCATAGTTGCAATATTGTTTGTCTATTACTTAAAACTTTTAATTTCACAAATTACAAATCAAGGATAAAAATAAAATAACAGTAATCCCCTTTCATAAAATATCAAATTTTATTTTATACTCTATGCATCTAAACATAAATGAACGGGGTAGATTTTACTATAGTAAAATATTTTAGAATCTCGCAGGTTTTACTGTATTGTGAAATCATTTCTGCAATACTTTCAATATGATAATACATTCTACATGAAACAACCAACCTGACACCTGTCCCGGCTCAGGTTGAAAATTGCCCTTTGTATCGCCGAACCCTTTTCAGAGAGAACTTTTGTTATGCTGCAACGATCGGTTTCGATCCAAAGTCGAAGTGAGATTGAAGAATATTAATTACAGTGTCGTGCGGTTGGTGTCCGAACAGCTGACGCCGGACACCGCCATTATTAACAGGCACAGCTGTGACCGGCCGGACACATTGCTGCCAACTCACCGTCTGAATAATTCCCTACAAACAAAGCGTATAGTAACAAATTAATCGCGCCAGCCTGTGAGTGACATCTTTCATTATCGGAGTGATGCGATTTGCATTTCCCAAAGCTTCCGTTAATTTATTTATATTTATGGAGGAGGAGTATTTTTCTGTATTTCTATCGAATATGTCACCATTCACACGAAGACGCGCGCGTGCGTGGCCCAGTATCTCCTGTCAGTCTGACTAAGATTTTCCCTAAAATGAAAGTTTCGTCATGAGAATTCGACCTTTATAGCCATTTTACCATACATTTCTACCACTAACAATATAAAAGACTTTAGATGGAACGCGACTAGTGTGATGTACAAAGGGTTCATCATGCTATGTGGAAAACAGCAGTTTTCAGATATCTAAATCGTCCACAGAATCATCTTTTTCAGATCGATTCAAATAGGAAACAGAAAGAACATACGATAGTTTTTTAGCTTCACTAACCTCAATATTTTTTAATGGTTCATTATAAGAGTGAGTTATTTTTAAGTGATCCAATAGCTACTTTTTTTAACTACACGACTTGAAACCACACTTCAAATTTGGAACTTTAAAGTTTTCTGCTCAATATTAAGTTTTAAGAAGATACGAGGACTTGAAGTTTTGATTTCTTTGGTACGAGGTTTATCTGATCCAGTAGCTAACATTTTAATATATGGACTAGGCAAAAACCTAATTTTTGTTTATTTTTATTTGAGGTTATTACTTGATCCATTTGTTAAAAATGCTAGATACTGGTTCAGATAAACCTCGTTTCAAAGAAATCAAAACTTCAAGTCCTCATAGCTTCTAAACCATTTAAAAATTGAAAAACACCCAATTACAAAAATATTTTATTTTAGAGAGTAAAATCTAAAAACGAAATAAAATACAGAATTTTCTATAAGACCTTTTTAGGTTAGCCGCCATTTTGGAAAATGGCGGCCATATTAAAAAATATGAAATTGTATTCCTGAGTGAAACTTAATATTGAGCAAGTTCCAAATGTAAAATGATGTGCTAAGTCTTGTAGTTAAAAAGGTAAAAAGGTTAAAGGCTATTGAATCACTTAAATAACTCACCTGGTTTATGTTGTTCTTTATGTGCGAGGTGCCTATGAAAGGTGCCAAAGCGGCGCGTGATTCGTGTAGCTACAGGTGACCGCTCCCGCTCATGATCTGACAGGAGTCTCTAGCCTCTGGATTCGTGTAGCTACAGGTGACCGCTCCCGCTCATGATCTGACAGGAGTCTCTAGCCTCTGGATTCGTGTAGCTACAGGTGACCGCTCCCGCTCATGATCTGACAGGAGTCTCTAGCCTCTGGATTCGTGTAGAAGGTGACTATGATAACAGGAGTCTCTAGCCTCTGGATTGTGAGCTACAGGTGATTCATGATCTGACAGGAGTCTCTAGCCTCTGGATTCGTGTAGCTACAGGTGACCGCTCCCGCTCATGATCTGACAGGAGTCTCTAGCCTCTGGCGTGTAGCTACAGGTGACCGCTCCCGCTCATGATCTGACAGGAAATCTGGATTCGTGTATACAGGTGATTCATGATCTGACAATCTCTATTGGATTCGTGTACTACATGACCGCATCATGATCTGACAGGACTAGCCAGCGTGGATTGTAACACTACTCTTAGCTACCTGCGGTAAAGTGTTCATGAAACCTAAAGTAATGAACGAACGAAATTATCAATATAACAAATTTGTGAGCTACTATAAACTCATAAATTTTACTGCAGGAATTAAGTACAAATATTTCTAAATGCAACCTGATAAACATTCCACACATAGTATTTGCTAATGATATAACTTAATTCTAAAAATTTACGAAATAATACTTCAAACACACAAACATACACATACAGCGACGTATAATAGGGAGCATAGTCTACAGCTTATAGGTTTATTGTTCCTGCGGTACAAAGTTAGTGGCGCTCTCTAAGAACACGTCTCTAAACTTGCAACACGTCCGCAGTCCGAGAGTTGAGCAACTGTAAGCCTTTAAGCACCAGGAGCAGGAGAGCCCCTGCAATGTCTGATAAGTTTCGCTAATTTATGTCTTAATGTTCTTAATCTTATTACTCACGCCTCTAACACTATTATTCAGAGAATTTATCAAGTTTTGAAATAGCTGTCATGCAACGGTTAAATGTAAAACGATTCACGCAGAATTACTAATTTTTAAAGACATTAAAGAACTGGTTTTCCCCCTTCAAAATCGTACTTCACTGGTTTCAGTGTGAAAACCTTTCTATTAAGGGATATCTTTTGAATACTCATGATATAAAAAGGTGAAAGACAAGTATGGTGTTGGACTTGCTTTTTCCAGCAAGCTGGCTTTCTTCATGATATTTATTATTTCAATAGCATCTAAGGTTGCATATTTTTAATCACTTTTAATTTTTTTTGACTAGCATAAAAAGTTAAATATTTTCATCCAAGCATTTACAACACTTAATGTATTACAGAAAAATTAAAATATTAATGAAGTTAGAAAAAATAAGATATTAACTTACTATATTAAAAAAGAAACAAGAAATAAGTGAGAATAGATTAATAACCAATACAATTTTAGAAAAGAATACACCGATTCTACTAAATATAGAACCTGAAAAATATTTATTAAATTATCTAAATTATTAATTTGATTAGGTGGGGAGAGGAATCCAAAAATACACCTCACAATGGAGGTTTGTAGATTTATCTCAAGCCGGCCATTCCTTAATGGGTTTGTATGGTTTGTTACTACATCTGGGTAAATACCGGAATGGTTTCCCAAAAGGGGCTAAACCACGTTATAAAAAGTAAAGAGGAAAGACTATTTTCTGTGAAAAAGGGTACAGTAATTTTTTTGTCTATAGAATTGAATTACAATCATTATTATAAGCGTGTATATCAAGTCTGAACCGTATTCTTGGAGGTAGTTTGTCTCCGTTCTATAAACTTGGTAGAGGATCTTCGCAGGAGGGATGTTCTTGTGGTGTGTCGTGGGGTTTGCTGGGCGGGGAAGTGTTCTCTCCTTGAGTGTCAACAGAAGGTGAGGACCCCCCGGGGTAGACTGTTGCCTTGACCAGCAGACTCGTGAGTGGTTTTCATACACCATGAAAACTCTTAGGGTATTTTTACTACAGTGTATTATGTTGGTTCACTGTTTTTTGTTATACCTTTTCCACTCTTCTTCAGAGCTATACAATACTCCATATAAAGACGTGCTACCAGCATCTGACACTATTTACCTAACATACAAACATATTTAATCTAAATATTACGTTGCCACGTCTACAACCACCCTAGTATTCGCTTGGTAAACGCCCTCCGCTCCTTACGTCAAGGACGTAATGTACCAAGTTTTAATGCGTAATTTGATTTATTGTTGGGAGTATTTAATGTGTTCAGAGTATTAGGTATAAATTTCCGCTGTGAAACTAATTACTAAGTTTAGATATTTTGGTGATTCTTTAAGCTTGGATGTCATTATGTTGTTTCAAAGTGCCCTTCAAATATAATGCAAAAATAAACTAATTTGCTCTTTTACAAACTATAAACCATATCTAAAAAGATTTTGGTGTACTAAGTTAAATATGTTATCCAATCAAAAGTTCCAATAATAATTAAAAAGGAGATGTAGCTATTTTATATACATTTTCTGCCTTTATGACCGGTATTTATACCGGTCTATGTATATTTTATATATTTCTAAACATATAAAATAGTTGCACAAATCCGTTTTAATGTTTATTCTGGTGTTATAAGGTATGTATTTTAACTTCCTAAATGAATTATTTATTTTAAAGAGTATATAATAATTTAATTTTAAATTTTTTGTGTACGACTGGTCCCAATTTAAATTATTCTTCTAATCGTAGGAAAACGTATGACGATAGTTTACTAATTTAGAAATAACGAAAATAATCATTCTAATACCCTTTTATGAACAAGAAAGGGTTTTGCTTGGAGAAAAATACTTTTAAAATCTAAGGTTTTTTAATTCTCATTAATTTCTAATAAAATAAAGAGTTGAAATGTCTAAAAAGTAACGAAGAGTTAAGTTTGATTTAAGAGGAATTTGCCTTTGAAAATAACAGAACGACACGTAACACGTGTAGGCTTACCATGGAACATTGATGTGTGATAGCGGAAGTAACACAGCCACAAGGATCGTTCTGTTGATTCTTAAAGGGAAGGGGGTCGATGGAGGAGGAAACTCAATCATGTGTTGTCGCTATAGATAGCGCTAACTGTCCGACCGGGACCCATTTCGCGCCAAAACACCTTGGAGCCTCTGTTGTGTGGAGGGGAATCTTACAGCCGGTAATCTCGTTGTTTATTGGTTCTTTAAAATCATCTTTTGTACAAACTTAACAGTGAAAATCGTCGAATCATCGATCGGGCATCGTGGATACTGTGTTGAGTAACACTAACGCACGCTTAAATGGTAAATTGGTCGTGTCTACAATGAAGGAAGTTGGAAAAACAGCTGACTTGAGCTAAAACGTTAAATATTTTTTTCGTCATAATGCTTCAAAAACAGCTGTTTTAAATATATGAGTTGAAGATAAAAAGTGTTTCTTTTTCTTCCTAGGACTAAACCTACAATAATTGTTGATGGTGCTTTTGATTCGAGGTCAACATTTGATTGTAAATAATCGATAAAGTAACTGCAACAATCACTATCGATAATTTGTGAATTTTTAAACTATTAATGGACGATTTAATCGATTTATCGATTGGTTGAGATCGAATTATAGATAACAATAACTAACACTGACATAATTAAAACAACCAATCGGGAATCAAGAAATAACTGCCACAACGTAAGTAACACAAGAGCTGATTAGTATAAAGCGACAAAAATGGTCGACAACTATTGATACTAAATCAGGTAATAATTTATATTTTAAGAGTTTGTTTCATTTTATTAGCGGTATGACGAAAAATATAGTTCATCACACGGCCCAAAATTGGCTTATTGATATGTACTCGCACGTTTAACAGCCTCGGCTTTTAAATTGAGCTTGTATCAAAAACACCCGTTTTTGGTCATAGTGATGATACTATTAGATTCGTGTTACGAAGTGTCAAAATGCATTGTTGAAACAGTTGTTTACTATTCAACAATGTACAATGGACATGCGGCTGCCACAAATTGGAGTATAAAACCAATCAGTTTAAAAAGGGAGCTGAGAGCGAGTTCCAGTTTTATTATAGTTCTGTGGGAAACTCGGAACATATAATGAAGCTTGCAGCTAACGGTAGTTACCAAATGGTTTCTAGTGGGTGAGTACAGAGTCCAAAATTATCGTTTCTTCATTTTATGCAGCTTATTACTTGAAATTAAATTATATTCACTATTTTGCACATGTTTCCTTTGTTTTTCTTTTCATTACCAAATTGTCTTTTGATTAAAAAACCCTTATTTCTAACACACTATTTTGATCCAACCTATTTATCTAATTATATTTTTTAACAGTACTTGTATTATTTAATCATATTTTATTACTTCCGTTATTTTTTGGCACCCATCCAGAGTTAATTTTATTAACATTATAGTAATATAAAAATATTAAACAAAAATAATAAAATATTGGAAATATTTTATAAGTGGGATAGCATGCAAACGGTTCAAGCAGTATAGGATTGTTAAATCGATAGTGCATCCGAATACAGCTTTCGATATCGATGTGTAAAGCTTCGCCCGCATGAGGGTCACGTAAGTTGTGACGCCACACATGTGACCCGACATTCTAATTAATAGCCCTCATTAGTAGCCCATGGGATCATGGTGGCAGCTCCCCTCACAACCCTTCGGTGGTCGAAATTGCGTCACAACTTTCACAAATGGTAGCCCCTAAAGCCATTCAAGCAAAATACTGATATTTTTTATTTATGCTTTACCTTTTTAATTCATTGTCTCCATATAAACTGAAATTTGTGGTAGATTCAAAACACTCAAATATCAAGCATATTTTTTTATTTAGCATTATAAACTCATGTCCACAGTTGGTTTAAAGTTTCTTCATTATTATTCTTCAACTGTTGCAATTGTTAGATAAGGCGCAAGCGAAGTACATCATGAAAATCCAGCAAGCCAATTAATTGGTGATTTACAGTGTTTGAGCTCGCGTAGCTTGGAGTTAATGGCGGACTGTGATTTACTGACGACACCTTACTGTAACTTCCGGTTCCGTGAAACATTGTTGGCCCGAGTGTTGATTATAGCTCTTTGCACAAGATGGTGATAATTGGCAAACGTGAACGTATAATCACAGTTTGGACAAAGTCTTGGCTATAGTATCTTATACAAGTTACCAGCAGCAAACTGATAACTTGCAAAATTGATAATGGAGAAGTAGTTTATATCTATATTTTCCTCTTAGCAACCACGAATTGATGATTGGCTAAGGAAAGTTTGTATACATCACCGTAACAAGTTTTATTTTATTCATTTTCTAAAATGTAATTTACCATCAAATAAACAAGTGGAGTGAGTTGTTCAACGTGTAAGTTATACAAAGACAGCAAGGTGCTCTGGTGGCTAAAGATGATGATTTAGAACTCCCTTAATATCTAAATTCATTGGGGAATCAGAATTAATTAATTTAAATCCCTTGATATTTAGACTGGGACGGGGTGTGTGTCCTGTAATCCAGGTACTTGGAGGTCACGAATTGTGGATAGTTATAAGCAATGGTCGGTGGGAGTGATATTCTCTTATGTGGATCAATGTCAGTACTGTTGAATACTACGTCCACCCACAAAGACCATCTTAATTAGACCAGTTCCATAATTCAGAGGCAAAAGTTGTTCAGAACCCACATTAAAGTGTAGATCCCTTAGATGTCTATGGCTGTAGGGTTATTAATTAAATTTCCTGTCCAAGGAACATGTCAGCCTTAGTCAGTAATACGACTACAAGATAATGCCACAATTATCTTACACTCTTTTCTCATTCATACTTGTTTTGAAATACCTACCTAGTTAGGTCACCATTTCAGAAAGTTAATATTAATAATTTGAATACCTTGGGGAATTTTCGATCACGTGTAACAAATCCTTCCCTCTCCGCATGCTTCCACCAGTCCGCAGTCCCATCACTTCCGCACTGTTGTATAATGGATAGGATAGGTTCACCATCCGGTCTCCAGAGTTTACCTCGGACCTCAGAGAATAGCGATAGGTTGAGTCCCGCCAAAATATACTCCGTAATGTCCCAGAGATCTTGTGTTGATAATTGCCTAAAAGGCTTAGTTCTTCGTCGAAAGCTATGAGACCGGTGTAAGGAAGCGAGGGACTTGCAGAGGTAGGAGGAACACGGCCATCGGCAGTCGACGACGACGTGGAGGTGGTCGGAGATTGTACCGAGTAGGAGGCTTGTGTTTTATAAAGAAACGTTGAAACGTTGATGTGACGTTTATTACCTGAAGGGGGCAGGGTGGAATGTCCCAAAAAGTTTCTCTAACAATGCATTTATCATGTTAACTCTTGTGGTTAGTTGAAGAAATTCGATAATTATTTCCAGAACTATAAATTTTAAATGATATTTAGATGAACTTTAAAGAATATGATAGTGTTGTTGAAAGTTGTAGGCTATTAAATTTGATTATTTGAGAAAGTATGTGTATTAATACGAGTATAAAATCAAAAATAAATATAAAAAAATTAAATAAGTATTAATATGTATCTTTCTTCTCAATACTGACTCAGTGAATCTGAACCATGTACAATGTACGTGGTTCCTACTAGTCATTCATGCGTTTACAAATTTGTTGTATGAGTAACAATAAAGCTACAAACCAAACTACCCTTTAATGGTTTAATTACCTTTACATCACACACGCTCACAGCTCTCACAAGGAGCACATCCAACGTCTCCGTAATCTCATTCAAGGCAGAAACACGTAATAAATTCATCGACGTGTAATTAGTGGGTCGAATAAAGGATCAAGCCATTAATTTAGAGCAAAGTTTGCAGACAAAGTGGGCTCAACAAAGGCGCGCTTATGGGCTTACAGTTGCGCGAGTCCACGTGAGCTGCAGACATTAAGTCGTCCCGGAGTTGGCTAATGAGGACAAGGCTTCAATTATAGGCTTATCTCCTCCCAGCAGGTAGCCCGAGCACGACTACTTAGTCTCAACACCGGTCTTGTGATGATTTAGGATCAACGTTAACATTTCACTGTATTAGTCTACCTAATATCTAAAGCCTTGCCCATTGTTCATATCATTGGAGTTTCTGCATTTTTTAGTACCTAGGTACTAAAAGTTAGAACTTTTTGGACAAACGTCGTTCTTGAAGAATAACGTGGGATGTTCTGGAACACTTTGCACCTCAGTAGATAGTGCAAAGTATTCCTCAACATACAGTTGTGGTGGTACTTTTTCTTGGTAATTTCTGTGCGGCCGACCCAATGTACAATGTGTATTGTAATAAGTATTTTACTGTGTATTTTAATTTAATTTATTATTTTTGACGACTTGTTCTGGACGACAAGGTTAGAAAATTGGACCATAGAGTCCTCAAACTAGTCGCCTGCTGACTACACTAGAATTGAAGGACGAAGGTACTGTAACTTATGTTTAATATCACATCCACCGATCATTGCTAATAACTAGTCTATCCATATATCGTGACCTCCTAATAGCTAGACAGAGCCAAAAGACACGCAAATGTCCAAGTCTAAATCTATTCTTAACAAAATAAACTGAGGTTTCTCCAGCAGATAATACTATAATTTCTACTACTTTGACATGATTAGTAAGTATTAAAATTAAATTACAAAATCTTTAAAATTCATAATCATTAATAATTAATTATAATTATAATTTAATAATTGATTATTAAATATATTTTATTGTACTTCAAATGCTTCTATGTTTTTAACTACACAACGAATGGTGGAGAAACTCTTCCCACAATCCAGTAATGACCGAATAATTTACATTAAAAATTTTAAGTACAAGTTACATATATTAATTATAACTACGAAGAAGTTTCTCCACCTCCAAACACGTTGTGTAGTTAAAAATACAGATGTGTTAGAAAAGTCCAATAAAAGATATTAGATAAAATTAATTAAATACTGAAAACTACTTTTTCACTAAAACTTTACTTTTGTGTAGTAGTTATCAGACTCTTAAAAATATTATAAAATTTCAAAAGAAGTTTAACGATAAGATACGCCAACTGGAAAATTAAACGGCAAGACCGTTACGTACATGAACGAAAACGGCAAATACAATCTTTAAACAATATGAAAGCGCATCAAATAATGTATGCAAAAAACTAGTGTAAACGGATGTATGCAATGGAAGTAAAAAAGTATTTTAAAATTTAATAACAAAGAACATTAGGAGTTTTAAATGGTAATTCTAATAGAAATCTTAGAGAGAAGAAAAGTTACGCGCATAGATCTGACGGCGCGCCTGCAGAAGCCAGCGGCAACACGTCGTTCTTCGCTCATTTTGCGTCTACGATAACAAGGCGCTAAACCGTAACACCTTCATATGTGAAAAGCCAATCTTCACGTTAACGTATTTTTATTGATTTATTAAATAAAAAAGTTTTATTGAATGAATAAATAACTTAACATTAATTATTCTAGGAAGTAGAAAATGAAAATATCCAGTTTTATATTTAAGCGACAAAATAAACCTTACTTTTCAGGCCGACGGTTGAATCATCCTATAAAGTAGACTAATATTAATAAATAAATATGTTTGATATCCTTGAAATATTTGGGTTTGCAGTTTTATCGCTTGGTGAATTGATGAAGTTGCACATGTGGCGATGTTGGAACATTTCCACGTGTTTGGAATTTGTTTAAAATAGTAAGTTAAACAAGCAATATAAGTAAACAATAGTAAGTTGTTTAATTACCATGTATATTTATGAATTTTGTTCCTATGTAGATTATACATTCTGTATCTTTCTGAATGTCTTTGGAAACAACGATTAAAATCTCTACACATTTAAACTTTATGTCAACAAAATAGCTTTTAAGGCTTTTGTAATAAAAAATATATTTTAAAAATCAATATTATTGACAATTAAAACTGGCTAGATGTTTTTTAATTACGAAGGGCTTACAGGTTTCAATTAACTTTTTATGCCAACATTTTATTAAATTACTGCTTATTCTAAAAAAACGTATTTTTGTGTTTTTTTTATTTCTAGATAACCTAATTCTTTTTTTATTTTTAAGAACACTTGTTTCCCCACATTTAAACACAGGGTTTTTACCAAAATATTACTTTGTTGATTTTTTTTATATTTTTTGTAAACATTCGAAAGGCATTTTTTAATAATGAAAAATACTAAGAATAATAATTTTCAAAATCCCTGTATTAAAGTATGCTCAAAAATCACATCTTTCAGACAAAAAACATCAAAACTTTATCATTCCACCATTTTTACAGTTCCTGAGAAAATTTAATTTCCTTAACATTAAGAAGTATAGGTGTCAGTGCCCCAAATTCAACAATGTAGTGTTTTCATATCATTAAATCCACTGAATTTTAATAAATAAATTAGCAAATCCCTTAAAATCGTATAAGGTGATATTGTGAATACTTTGTTTAAACTATATGATAACCATATATATGTTGATTGTATCATATGACTAGCAGTAAGCCCGTGCTTTTTACGGGTTGGTGATTCACTGTTAGTAAGGAAGATGTCACATAGTATTGTATAATATTAAGTATTAATTTCCTTTCTCTATGTTTAAACTTGATGTTAAGCCTATGGGAAAAGACTTCCTTTTTCATTGAAATATGATTACTTGAACGAAAGGTTATTATTTCAAACCCAAGAAATGGCGCAGTTTCATGCAATTATATAAGTTAAAAACGTATTTGAAGTGGTTATATTGTTTGATTGTACATGCATCACCATCTGAATCATTCACAACAGTTACAAATCTTCAACCAGATAAGAATGATAAAAAACCAGCTCATCGGCTACAGTATCAGGGTCAGGTATGCATAACTCCAGCTTGAATTATAAAGCTCCAACAGACCTCAGTTGGAATGGAATTATGGCAGAATATTGGGTATTTTTTCAAGCAGAAATTTGAACTTTACCTAATTGCTACTAAAATTAAATAATAATTCAGTGAGTAATGAATATCTGAGCATCCTACAGTGTGCGATCGTGCACTGAAAGGCTGCAACAACTTTGGATTCACTCCTAATCAGAATAATGAAATATAATATGAATAATTAAAATTCGTTTCTCATTGTGGGTACTGCCGTTTTCACGAATAAGCGTCAGAAAAGACCTAGTTTAGTTAGCGATACAGGAAGACATACAAACATAAATCATAAGACATTGAGGCATCTTAATTTACATTAAGACCCATTTCGGGTTTTTTAAGAATAAAACATATTAATAACCAAATATACAATTCCAAGCAAAACTATTATTTGATTTCTAATATAAATAAACTCATTTTTTATCAACACAGCCTTGTATCTATGTTTACTTCCTCGTAGTTTAGTTATAAACATTTGTAGTGACTTAGTAAGACTGTAAAAACTTCATCATACATCAATTTGTTCTCTATTCAGATTCTTTGTCAGAAAAAGAGTTTGTAGATGCCAGGTATATCTAAAAATTCTTATTTTACAAATGCTAATCTCGACCCCATTCCCTAACCGGAAGTGATTGAGGCAAGCGATCCGGTTTGGGGAAACAGTAAATATTTAAAGGCCGGATCGGAGGCAGACAAATGGGAAGCATAAGCCGGGTAATCCGGCCATCAATTGGCGGCCATCTAACCTGCAGTAATCCGAGACGGCCGTCTATCGGGCTTACCTCACTATTAATGCTCCTGCTCCTGCTCTTGCATTAGCATCCTGATTGTCACCGGTAACTCTGTCATTTGTCAATTTGTCCACACTGGTAGGGTAGTCACTCTATGTAACAAGAAAGAAACAGAGGTATTACCTTAGTACCTCCTCTTAGTCAATGACCAACCTAGGCCGGATAGACTGCGTCGAGATATAAAATTGACTTTACGTTTAAAACACACGTTTGGAACTTCCATCCAATACACTTTATAATACACATTATTTATTGGCGGTGGACAGCTAATTCATTGTACCCACGTTCTCAATGTATTCCACATTTGAATAGAATGGGTTTGCCAGTAAAAATGTTTGGTCTTTGTTTTAAAACTATTTTAGTCAAGTTCTTTTATTTTGCTTGGCAGAGTATTGTACATTTTAACAGCTACGGCAGGGAAGCTGGCTCTTCTCATAAATAGCCTGTAACGTGCTGTAGTCACTTAACGGGCACCTCTGATATTATGGTCATATATGCCAATCCTTTTTTTATGAGTGCGACTAATTTCTTGTGAAGAAAGCAGTTGTATATGAATTGATTGAAGCCAGTAACACATTCAGGAGCATAAAAATTGGTCTTTAATGTTCCAGTCTATCGCTACTAGTGATGATTCTGAGAGCTTTTTGTAGTTTGTGAATTTATATACAGCCGGATGCATGGCCCCAAAGTATCATGCTGTACTTGATGTAGCTGTAAAAAAGGAAGAAATGGAATATCAGAAGATATTCCTCCTTAACCTGATGCTTATGTTTTCTTTAGAGGTAAATGACTGCCGAGCCCAAGACAAACGGAATCTACGTGACTATCCAACTAGATTGTATTGTCCAAAAATAAACCTAGGAGTTTAACTGGGACCTGGGAGTTTACCTGAGATGAAGATGAGCAGGTATGGGATAGGAACAAACTTCCCGCCAAACATATGGTTGTTGGTGCCCGATGACGTAATTGTTTACTCACATAAATAACTGTTCTGTAAAATGTTTATTTGATGATCTTGATAAAATGTGGTTTGGTTAAATTATTCTATAGATAGTTATCAAGTCAATTGATGTAAAATTCTTAGTTGTTGCGTTTTAGCCATTATAAATAAAAGAAAGGTTTCCTAATCGAACTTTTCGTAAAATTACCAAAGATGATATTTAGGATTTCATTAGGATGTATGTAAAATTTATTTAGGCCTTTAAGTGATAAAGCTTCTTACGAAATTACATTTCATTATAAACAGCTGTTCTCGAATTCCTTCCTTCTACTGAGCGGGCCATAAAACACATTTGATCTTAGAAGAAAAGATTGTCATCTCAGGTGTCATCAAGGCTCCATCCTGGGTCAAATGTTGTTTATTATATATGCAACTGATTTCCCATCTTATGTTTGCAATGGGGAATTATGTCGCTTTGCCGATGATACCTCATTAGTTCTGTCACTTCCACGTGATTTCTTTTATCGAGTCAAATAGTGCAATTATTTGTAGAAAACCTTTTGTCTGTCCATTCTAATAAAACCCAAATTCTTGACGAAAGATACACCTCTCTTAAGATTTCCTATCAGTGACAGTGATGTTACTGAGGATGAACAGGTAAAAGTCTTGGGTCTGCATTTAGAGATGCGAATTTAAAGTTCCATTCCCTCATTGAGCACTCTGCTAGACGGTTATCATCCGAAATCTTTGATTTGAAGTGCCTGTTGAAATTTTCTAAAACGGATTTACTCTTTTTAGCCTATTAGGCCCTAATCTATCCTTTCCTTTCTTACGCAGTCGTAATTTAGATGTCTGAGACGCCATACACAAAGACCATTTTACACTTAAGAAAATCAGTAAGAGTACTGGCAGGGATTGATAAAAGAACATATTGTGATCCATGTTTTTTTTTATTTTTGGAGTTGTCAACTTTCTCTTCAATATACATCTTGGAGTGCTTTAAATTTTTACTTCACAACAGACACATTTTTCAAGAATTTTTACTATCATCAGCAAGGAATCTAAACCAATATAAATTAAACATTCCACCTCATAAATCTGCTTTTTTATCTCACTTTACATTTGCCTAAACATTTTCAATAGCTTAGTTAAGAATGTAACATAAAAGTGATTTTAGAAATGCAAAATGGTTTTTTTTAATAGTTTTTGTTCTGTTAAAGATTTTTTAGAAGTACAGTATGTTTAGTTTAGGAAAACCCCTGGGACGAATATTAATACAGTGTAACATTGTTTGATGGCATTAAAGATATTTGAATTGAATTGAGGTTTTCTATGTGAAAAACAAAATGGCAGCTATATGCTACGGGTAAATTTTGAGTTTTCAAAATTTTGAATATGATATTTCGGATTGTTTATGGTCCAGAGACGACTGGAAAGGTCAGTAAAGAGTTCAGGGACACCCTTTATGTGGTGTAGACGATGAATGGAATGCATTTCATTTCTAAGGTATCATGTGAAACTTTTCGGAAATTCCAAGCCTAGGACCGGTGATTACTGACAGCGAGGTGCCGTAGTGGCATTGGTCACACAGGATAGCCAGAGGTGACTGCTCGTGATCTGTCAGCAGACGCCGCCAGCTGGTTTCGTTCCAGCAACCTTTGACTTTACTGGGCCAGAGCGCTCTCATGCCGGTATTTTTTCTTCCACTTTTCAAACGATGAATGTCCACCCAATAATAACTAACCTTAATTAATTAGACAATACAAACATTACTTATTCGTTTTTAACATGGAGTACATTCCAATGCTATATAGTTATATAGCCCAATACTCTATCCATGCAATGCGTGTATGCATAATAACATTTTTGTGCAAGAATAACAAGGTAAATATTTACAACAGTTACGTTCACATCCGGCCGCAGAGAAACAGAGGGAATTTTGGTATTTATAAATTCAACCAAAAACTACTATCGGGTTTTGCCCACCGTAAAACTATTTTTACCGAGAGGGAAACAGTTTATTCGCTTTTTGTGGGTTGCCGGAGCTGATGCAGTGCTTGGGTGGGCGCCGACCGCGCAACGAAACTGCCTCGCGCAGGAAACCGCGCCGCGGCCGCGACCAAAACAAAATATTCATATTTTAAACGCAGCAATGAAAATCGCCCGTTCGACTCGACCACGTTACCATAGGCTGTAAATTAAGTATTGGAAATTGTCATTGGGTCCATTTAACAATTTTGTTTGTGAATTGTTTTTTTGCTCCTTGATTATCTTTACCATCTGCGCTTTGGTGTAACAAAATGTTTCACTATTTTTTATTTCATACATTTAGCAATTATTTTTATTTAACTATTTTCTTAAGGAGTTATATTGATGCTGCTGTTAATTAGAAGACGGATGTATATTAGATACATTACATCACAGTAATCATTAAACATTATCAAAATCTAAACAGGAGTACATACTGTAAACCAATCGTTGGATGAAGCCCTTAACTTTTGCACAATTTTATTTATATTTTGAAAGATGCTCAAAACATCTCTTCGTAAAGAGAATTCACTAATGTATCACTATATCCCTTTTTTATTTTTAAAATAATGTAAAATGTACAAAATAAGTGATGATAAAGTACTTAGGCGATTGGAATATGTGTCACAGATTTGGAACGATGTTTTTTTACTTAGTGACTGAGGTCGGAGCGGAACCTTCAAGGGTTCAAAAGTTCGGAATACTTGATGTCGTTTTCATAAATATTTAGTTATCATATTATTTTCTTTAAATGAATGGTTTAAATACCTGCTATTAAATAATAATTTTTATTGCATTGAAGTGCTACTAGTATCGGCTTCATAGAGCCATCGTCAGACGAGACAGAGCTGTATTTTCTTTTTAACCTAGATGTTCTTCAAAATATTACTTGAAAGGGTTTTTTCTTTTTTGTTTTTTTCTTTAGTGTCATGAAAATCCTTCAAGTATGACCTAAACTCCTTTAAAATATGTACATTATGGGTCACCTTTATGTAGTATCTAAGAAAATCAGGTTTGTACTTATTGTATTTCTACATTAATATTAATATAGTTTTTTACATAGCTGTTTAATGCAGGGTTTAAGATGGACGTCCCTATCGTCACCATGTTATGCTTAACATAGATATTTTGTATTTCCTCAAAAAATATTTGAAATTAATGCTTGCAATTCATTATACACGATTTATGTACAGCCCCTACCACTTTGAAAGCTTTAGCTAAAAAAAACTATAGTTGTTTTGTAATAAAATGTTTTGCTTGTTTTTCAAGTGATCCAAAAATCCTCTACTGATTACTTTCAAAGTTTTAGGAGCTGTTAAGTAGGATATTTTGTATAATTTGTAGAAGGTTCAAGTAAATAGGAGTAGTAGTTCCTGAAAATACCGATTTTCCTTACTCTTTTTGGTCAGTTCCGGGAATTAAAGTAAGGAAACTCCGTATTTTTTCAAGGTCCATTACTTTTTTTAACTAAAGCTTTCAACGAGGTAGGGGCTGTAGATAAAGGTGTAAAGTTCATGTATAACAAATGTTAAGGATTTATTTCAAATAGATTTAGCGTAAATGTTCTCTATGCTAAAATTAACATCAACGTGGACGTCCACGTTGCTTAATTATAAATTGTATTGATTTTTGGAAATTTTAGCTTTTATTACAATACTTCTATTTGAATGATCAATCCATAAACTTGGTTCCGTAAGTCATAATTTATAAGTCGTTCTCCAGTTGTTCTAGAGTAAATAGTCACTGAAGGGAACAGTCAAATAATTAAAACAATTATTGAAATAACAATCATCATATAATACAATCGTACATAACAGCTTGATGTAGTATATAAATATTCAATGATTTTCTAACAAATACTGAACTCTGAAAAAACATAATATCATTGACTGAGTATATAGTATTTGAGTCAACCGGATTTCAAATCAAGCGTGAAAACAATAATATTCTCATTATGAAATAAATAATGCCAGAGTACCTTTGTTTGTTCATGTTTTTACCCATGTTTCAGAGGTTAACCCCATAATCAAAAACAAAGATACTCTGGTATTATTTATTTCATAATTATAATAGTAACCCTAAAATATAAACGCACACTAAATACAATAATATTCTCAAATAAAAAATTACCTTAACATAAAATATCTACGACTTTGTAGAAAATCTGTATAATAAATTCACTGAACATAGTAGCCTATAGATACTTACAAACATACACAAGAACTAATATGGAATGTTATTCTTACAACAACTAAAAATATACGGCAATAAATTTTATACTTAATGCATAATATCACAAAATGAAACATCTACAATTTGGTAAAACCTCTACCTATAAAATAATTTTTATCTTTTTCGTCTATACAACAAAATTACTACAAGTACATGACCGAAAGTGGAAAACCACTTAGAAGTAATACAGTATCATGAGTATTATCGTGAGTATTATACCATTGTTTTAAAATCTTACACTGCTGCGAAACATGGCATTTTAGCCATCTTAGCTGCGAATTAAGAAGCGTGGCTTTAACCTCTGGTGGAACAGAAGAGAGTATAAACCCCCTGGAAAATGCCAACTATATATGATGCACACAATTTTAATATCATCCCTCTTTCTTTCCCATCTTGGATAAAAAACCGAAAATACAGAATATTTATCATATTTGAAATCACCATTCACCACTACTTTATAAAGCGTCCCTTCGTGCCTGACAGATTTACAAAATGTCGAAAGGAGTTTCCAGCTGCAGCCACTGTTGTTTACGCTGATGGAGGGAAGACGGCGAACGTTTTGTCGTCTACAATCTGATACTTGTCACCCCTGAACCTGGGGAAGTTGCCGTATATCTGAGACACAGCTCGCGCGAATATCTCTATAAGGACCTTGGGCAGCGGCTCGATGTCCGCGGTCTTGGCCAGGCTATCGTAGTACTCGGCGTCTTCGTCCACAGTCGTCCTGAAGTACGTCTTCTTGGGCACCTGCGGGTCCACCAGCTTGCACCTGGTCCGATCCTCCACGTCCTGTACCATCTCCTCTCTTGAAGGCAGGATACAGCTGCCACTCAAGGTTTTTATGAAGAATCGCACCTGTCATCATTGACACGTCATCAGTCAATTAACATTTTACCATATGTTCTTCATACAGACAAACAAGTTTAGTGTTGAACAAAACGATACTGATCTTTAACCTACGAACTGTGTGTTTCAAACGAAACAATTCTAATTTTTAACTCATCTTTAAAATGGTAGGACAGTTAGTTAGTTGGGATTTTTTTTGCTCAGTGATTCTTAAAACTGATACACCCACACTTGCGAAACCAATACTTTCTCACACTTACGCACAATTTTTCAGGGGAAATGATTTAGGAGTTTGTCATAATAGCTATGCGACCAAACAATTCGCACTTAAACATTAATATGAATTTCCCACATAAAAATTTAAATGTCCTTATAGAAGTAGTAACTCAATTACAAAACTGACTGTAGGTTAAAAATAGGCTAGATCATGGATATATCCAAAGGGAATGGTTTTAATTCCTCTAAAAAGCTGTACGTATGACGGTACTAAGCATATAATGCCATTAACCAAATGATTAACCACTGATTCGAATTTTGGTCGCACAAATTGCCAAAACACCCAGAGCTAAGACAAATCCATGACAAAACTATTATGTATTAACATTATAATGTTACATTTCCACCTTAAGTGGAATAAACACAAACACAACATATGTTGAAACATAAAAGGATAATTGAAGTAGAATCCTGTTGTAGAATTGATTAGTATTAAAAGTGGTTTTGTATCTGTAATGAAAAAGTATGCCACATTTTGGGTCAGTGAGTTTTGTATTTTTGTATATCTTGAGATATATATTTACACAGACAGACCTGAATGTCGAAGGTGGGGAACTGCATGGACATGCAGAGGTTGCCCAGGATGCACATAGTGGGGTTGTTGGCGTTGATGAAGTATTTGTACAAGGGGTAGACCAAGCCCTCGTCCACTCTGATGCCGCAAGTCTCGTCCAAGAACGAGTAGTTGCACTTGAAACCTGGATACAACACAGACAAAGGGGCATCTGTTATATGATATTTAGCATTTAAAAATAAATACAGAATCATAAGGATAAAATAAAAAAACAGTAGACCTACTAATTCCGAACAAATCAAACATGATTCCTAGCTGATCTCAGTTTGGATACAAGGACTCCATACAAATTAAAATCTACAGAAAACTGTTAGTAAAACATAAACAGTGTATTAATTTACTGGTTTATTATATGGTCGTCCCTTAATCCAAAAGTACATAGTCTTTTGTAGCTAGCAAGAGTCAGATTTCCAAATTTACCGCAACCTTGAAAATCTTTCACTCTACAGATTGAGGTTTTGAGTTTTAATGGTATACAGTAAACCTGTAATTATGTATTTAGAAATCAAATGAATATACGTATTAAGTTTATTATAATAATCAGCTGTTGTATATCTATACTTTTATATTTTCCTTTTGCTATCTGAAATATAAGGATAGTTGATATTGTGCATTATTATCGAATATTTGATGTTTTGTGTGAGTGTGTGTGTTTTTGCGTGTCCGTGTGAGAGCGTGTATTTACCAAAATCACAGGTATTTGAATGTTTTATAAATAGCACTTTTTATAAATACTCGTAGCGTACCCGTGCAGTAGATGAGAGCATCCATCCTCTCGACTGTCCCATCCTGGAACTCCACCGAGTCCGCGGTCAGCCTCTCGACGTCGGGCTTGAGGATCACGTTGTCCGACAGTCTAAGGTTCTCCAATTGGATGCGGTCGTGGTGGTGGGATAGGAATACCTGTTATTGGACAGAGCGGTGTGTCAGGAGATGGACAGAGACACACTTAAGGTTGCGCTATACCTCGAGTACGAAATTCTGGGCTACCGTGACATATATCTATTTTTAATAGTGTTACTTTTTCGGAAGGAAATCAATCTCTGAATTTCACTACATTACCTTTTTAGTAAAACAATAATATGTTCACCCCTTAAGAAAATTGTTCATGTTAAAGTTAAATTTCAAAATTATTAATTTTTCTTTATTTGAAATTTGCGGTTTTAAAATTCGATGTTCTGTTTAATTTGTAGCACTATTTTCAACACCCTTCCATTCCGGTTGAGCAGGAGAGGTAGAGCGCAGCCTTTAGTCACCCCGGCAGTTTAGGTGTGGTTGGTATCATCAGGAATGTGCAGCAATGTATGTAAACACTTCTTAAGTGTTTTCCAAAATAAAGAGGGACAACAATGTCAACGTTAATAATAACAATGTTAAACAAACAACATGGCCACGAATTATCATTTTTACGTGTAATTAGTAATTTCCATCCACTTTTTTCGCTACGAACGTCAACCAATAGTTTTATTTAATACAATATTACTGGTCCGTATTTTTTATTGCAAATACATCCTTTTTATCATTAGATTCAAAACAAGTAAGAGCAAAATGGTTTGGTTTTTTTCAACTAAAATTTACATTAAATTAAAATATTATTCTAAATGATAAAATTACAATCATGAAATCTCAGAAAAACATATTATACTTTGGTAACTGTTGTATCAGTGACAGTTTTCTGTTATTTTCAAAATAATAAAAATCGTTAAATGATTCACAAAGAACTATTCAAGATAAAATGTGAAACTATAAGTTACATCAAAACTTATGAGATTACCATGATTCCATGTTTTTACCTGACACCCAGCTTAGCCTGTGAAGGCTATTCTCATTGAGTCCTTTTTGTGGGCATACCTTGACGTCACTGTAATAAACAAACCATGCAAGTGCAAAAAATATATCTGATGGCATTTCAGTTGTAAAATCTCTTGTGTCATCTGCAAAGGATTCTTATGGAATTCTCCTTGTTGGGTTTAAGGGTCATTCGACCCTAGGACTGTTCATTTCACTTGGAGCCATTTACCTTGGAGGCCTTAGGCCTCGAAGTCCACTCTTAGGCCTACTCCTGCCTTCACCTACGCTTGCAGCCTTGGTGAAAGCTAAACACAAAACATCATTCAACAACAGAGTGACAAATGCAGTGGCTTAATCTACAATAAGACATTCTGCTTGCGGTTTTGTAATTATGAAGATTTTATGAAATGAAAAATTTATTGTTTGAGTTACATTGTAATGTAATTCTTAAAACACAGATTAATCAATCATGATAGTCAGAAACATGAAAGTAAACATGAAAAATCGACATTATAAGGCTGATAGTTTTAAGAATAAAAGATTGTACTCAACTACTGTATTAACCATTTGCAGAACTTGCATGGGGTTTCCTTTATATAATTTTGTCAACAATGTGTTTAGTCCGTTTTAACTTCTGACTAAACGTTTATCGCATCACAAAACTTCAATATGTTTTGTCATTCTAGTTTTTTGTTACTTATATTTTCAATTTAACGTTTGGTTACAATATTGCCTTTACGTTTGACTAAGGAGCTAAGTTTTAAAATGTTGTGATTAAAAAAAACACACAAATTATGGAGGCTTTGAAATGGACAATATTACAATATTGATAGAGTTCGTTAGAACTGAAAGGGGTCAGTTTTATAAAACACTTTTCATTTCTGTATTCTAAATATTTGTTTTCCAATTTTGAACTCACCTCTCAGATTTATCATAACCATGTATTTTAGTTGATTTTTGTTTAAAGTTTGTTGGAAATTTCAATTCATATCACGATACCCAGAAGGACGTTTTGGACCAGGGAGGACCCCTCACCTTGGCAGCGCACTTGGAGATGTGATTGGAAAGATCCAGCCCGGAGGCTCCGCCCCCAATGATCACGACATTCTGGCCCTGGAACACCTCGGGCACCCGGTAGTTGTGGCTGTGCAACACTGTCCCACGGAACTCTTCCGCGCCTTCCACCTTCGGGTAGGCCGGCGTGTTGTTCAATCTTAACAGGGCAAATGACAAGTTGTCTTATAAATGTGATATTCCTTCATTTCATTAAAGAAAGGAAATCTGATTTTACATTTCTTACAAAATAGTTACAACCCAAAACCTTTCTGAGTGCAAAAATTCTGTTAATTGTTAAGAAGAGGTTAAAACCAGAAATTTCTACTGGGTCTGCAACTCTAGCGGTGACGGAAGGGAACTACGTGTGCATTGTTGTGGCTGGAGATGCTGCTATAAGCGCCAATTATTCTTACGTGGTAGCCTAACACGACTTTTAGGTGACCTACAATAACAAATCACATGCCGTTTTAAAGTCCATTAAATTCTACGTCAGATATTTTGTGATATATTTTGACGTCAGTTATAAAAGTAAATCATACGACAAATTTATACTGCATTAATCAAAGCAATATAAAATATAGTTATTACATGGCATTACTTTCCAAATAATTTGGTGTATTTTATTTGGATCTGCGTAAAAATTATGTCAGCATATGTTCCCATCTTTAGAGCTGTTAGCAATTTTTCCTGAGGGTTCAACGTCCTCTTTATTAAATTTATGACGCGGACATTTCTTTCTTTCTTCACTCTACTACAGTTTAAAAGAATTGTGTCTCTCACCAGCTGTGACATAGATCTAATCTTTACTCGACCTCTTGCATAAGCCTTAACTCTCTTCTTATCCCCTTTATCATACACTCAACATTATTCAACTTTTTCTCCCCGATAACCCATACATCTGCTGACCTACACAGCAACTGGATCACGTTGAGTCTCGCGCAATTCTTAAACTTCATTTCAAATCTTTATTAACATGAAGATTAGACGTTTTTAAATATTTAAAACCAAACAAATATTAATGAAAGGTAATTTACACACTCGCCATGGCATTGATACTTTTGGATCCATAGAGTGTAATCCCATGAAATTTAAATAACAAAATCTGCTGTTTATACGTAATTTTAGGATAAAATCAGGTACTCCTTCTACCTGATTTTAGCATAATCTCTCTAGTAGTTTGGGCGAATACGGTATCAGTGAATTGCTGCATACTTTCTGCCATTAACCCTAGAAGTGGCAAGCTTTTTACTCTTAACTGTAACATAAAAATAATTACTAATATCTTCTTGAAATATCAAAGTTTAAACAAAAAAAGCATAAAACATGCCCCCCTTATAACCACTAACCACAAAAGCAGGTGTCCACTGCAATCCCAATTAAGCCTACAAATGCCGTCAACTTCCACCCAAGCCGGCCACCGTTAATTTAAGGTGGGCCCCCCACTCCGCTTTACCACACATTTGCAAGCCAAATTGGGATTGCTCATGGTCGGGATTCGAACCCTAGCACTTCCGAATGGCTACCTTTGGAGGTCATTCAAAACTTAACGTAACGTGTTCTGAGGATTGAGTTATGAACTTCTGTCATGGTCACGGGCAAGATTGAGCTTGAAGACCATGTGAATAGCTCGCTTCTTCAAAAGTAATTCGTAAATACCGGTTGTTGAGTACTCACCCATTGCAGATGAAGAGCGCGTCGAAGGTATAAGTCTCCGTGCGGTCCTGGGGCAGGTCCACTACCGTCACCTCCCACCTGTCCTCCTTGTAGCTTATCCTTTTTACGTGATGTTTAAACTGGAAACGATATTGCAAGTTGAACTGATTTTTATCACTTCTCTCATTCACATTAACAAGACTGTTGAAGATTTGTCAATAAATAAATTCAGAAAAACTGTTCCTTAGCTTCTAGTATGTCGTTAACAATAAGGAAATAAACAATATAACTTAATAAGTGATTATAGTTCGATTTAAATAGCTATGTTAAGTGAGAGTGAAGTGCTTGGCCGTGTGTACAAATGTTTCTCACAGTTGTCATGGAAAAAATATGCTATAACATCTTGGTTTTTTAAACAAAGGCAGACAGTGGAAAATATAATGCCCCATGTACACACGTAATAGCTTGAATGATTGTTTCGACAACATTGGATTATACCTAGAACCGTGTAAGACGTAAGTCCGGAAATGTTGTATACTCATAGAGATAAAAGTGGGAGTAAGAAGAATGAACAAAATTATTCCATATTTTACTTATAACTTTTTACTTTATTAATAGGAGAAAATACGCTATTTACGCTCTCTCATATGACTACAGACAAGTAATATTGTTTCTACCTTGCATACGCTGCGCACATCGAACATGGCGGCGTAGTCCTTAAGGTACTGCAGTATCTCGTGCGAGGTCAGGTAGGACTCTTGTGACGGTCTGTGTTCCAGCTCAGGAAATTTTACCACCTCCTTTGGTACGTTCGTTCTGCAATCAGAAGTATCGCTGTAGGATATGTCATAAACTAGGTAGACTTATTACTCATTTAGGCCTACATTGTACTCTAGTATGAAGTTCCTATGTAACATTTTATTCGTATGAACAGTTTTTAGCGTTACTACTTCGAAAAAAAATGTATTTACTTCTCTGTGGGAAATAGGTTAGATCATGGACATTTCTAAATGGAATGTGTTCAGTTCATCTAAACAGATTTTTTTATAACCAAGCTATGACGTCACTAACCATATGAAGTCACTATCCAAATGACGTCACTGTTTCAAATGTTGGTCGCTTTAATTGCCAACACCCCCCAGAGTTAAGACTTATCCATGTCAACAGCAAGGGAAAAAGTCAGGGGATGAAGAGGTCATCAGCTGGTCGTTATTACAATGTTGAATGGATCAAAGTAATGCGTGTCAATGGTTGATCCATACCAACAAAAGTGTTCAACAAGTATCGAAGGCCATAATTGGTTATTAGAAGAGCTGGCAGCTGCTTGTTGACATGGATATGTCTTATCTCTTGGGAGGGGGTAGCAATTTTAACGACCAAAATTTTAAACATAAGAATACCTGTTTAACCTGAAAACATTCCCTCTAGAGATATCCATGATATAACCTATTTCGCACAGAGAAGTAAATACAAACATTTATACGAAATTATTGCAAGAACAAAATTTATAAAATCCTTTCGTCTGTAAAGTCTTTGGTTTGTACAGTAATATTATCTCAATACTTTTTTTGGTCTAAAGAAAATAAAGTTCATAACAAGGGTTTGGTGTATTTTAGCTAGTTGCTCAAATTACAACGTCGAGCTCGTACAAAAGGCGTCACTTTTAACCCTTGATGAATCACTTTCTACCAAAAGAAATAGACTTTTACCATACATAACACGTTCCAAAATTTGATAAATAGTTCTTTCAACTTAAAAAGGGTTGGGCAACCAATTAGTACTGTCTCACATTAGTTTAAGAGCAATTGAAAAGAATTTTAAATAATTATTATACAAACGTCTTCAAAAATATTAAAATTCATTTTTTGCATTGAAAAATATGTCGTTTCATAGGTAGGAAGAAAATTGACCCTCATAAAAACATAATCATTTTATTATTCTAAAGCAATTATTCACAACTCGTAACAATTAAAACTATTATTCATATGAAGTTCGAAAAGCATTATTCCTACAATGAAAGCAACTTTGAAAGATTTGATCATAAACGCAACGCCCCCAATTAATTACTGCAGGCAATAGATAACATTATAATTAGATGACTAGGACATTTAAAACACATGTTCCTACACCCTTTGAACTTTAACTTTGCTTATCACAATTATTTACAGTTCCGGACTCTAGCACCCAAAGACATCATTTTATTCAATTCAATGTGTATCGTGAGATAATAACATACACGATATTAGTTCTATTTTATCATTTTTATTGAGTTTTATAAGTTAATTATAGCTGTTAAAAATGAATAATAATTTACCTAAGATGTAAAATATCTTTTTTAATCCCATCAAAATTTTTAAAGCTAGTATTATTACACATGATAATATAGCATACTTTTTCATTAATTATAAATCAGATAATAATTTTATTGTAAATTTATGTATGCTCTTTCCATAGTTTCAGCATTATCTTATCAGATTCGGTAAATTTAAATCATTAATCACGTTCGGTGACTAAAAATCACACCTGGTGATTGCTGGCCTTCATTGTGTATTTAGTTTAACAGACTATCTAAATATATTATAATTGACAGACGGAAAATATAATAACCCACTGCACGATTTTATTTTTCAAATAAATATATAGTAGGCTATATCGTATGACTTAGGCGTCAGACGAACTACACTTTCTTGGCTTCAAGTGCTGTATAACAATGTTCATGTATTTATTACCAGCAGTTAGCTCATACTTTGTAAGGGTTGTATGACCAGTACTACAGATCAAGATACATATTATTTTGAATAAATATTAACCTAAAGCTAATGTAAGTAAAAAAAAACAAAAAGTGAAAATAATTGTCAGCTCAATCAGTTTAGTTTTATTGGTATATTAAAAAGGAAAATGTGTACCATTGGATAAAATTTAGTTTACGTTAAGGTACAAGTATGATATAATATAATTGTAAAATAAATTATCATAAATGATGAATCTAAACAAACTAATATTGATTTCACAAATACAGATGGTTTTTTTCTGCTACAACACTATAATATATCACATTCAGTAAAACTTAGGAAAACATTTGCTAATATCGATCAAAACTGGGTTTTTGAGTGCTGTTTACGTTATTTTTTTATCTCGTAGGTTTAAAGTAAATAAAAACCTTCTTCAAAAGGTAAAGAATGACGAAAAGTTTCATTACTGTGGACACACCCGTTCTCACGGAGAAGCTTGCACGGACGAAAATACCTAGTTTAGCGTCACAGAAAGGCATACAGTCAGATAAACAGAAATTAAGATCGGGGTTTCTGGAGTATAAAACGTAAAAATACCCAAAGCTATCATAATTCCAATAAATGTACAGGCGAGCCTGTTATTTCATTTATATAGATTAGTGTTTGTTAACAATGCTGCGTTATTTACCTCAAGGTCAACTGCAAACCTGTTCCAAGGATCGATTAAGATAATGGTTTATGTGTTATTGTTTTTTCGTTGATACCAAAGGCTCATTAAGGTACACGTCCCACCGTTAGAGCGAGCTTGATGTGTCCCAAAACAAACAACCCGACCTACAGCGTACCTTTGCTTCTATATCGTTTGTTATTTTATCAACATCTTCAACTTGGTTTGTTCAAACTAAATATATTTAAATAATGAAAGCCGGCACTTACCAGTTATGATTTTCAGTCACTAAATGCTGTTAGCGAGTTGCATTTTCCGAATCCAAATTCAATAAGTTGCCGTAGAGTACAGGTTGATCAGCGTTGGAATTTTCGATCTTTCATAGACGAAAATAGGGAACAATAACTATTTTACCTATACTTCGTAAAGGTACTTAGAGAGTTACACATACAATATTTCCTATTAGTTATTTACTAGATTTAATAATAAGGAATTTATATTTGTTTACGATAAAACTAACAAATTCAATCACTAAACAGCCTTGATGCCTATTAATATAATTTAAAGTTATTTACCTTAGTAAACTGCCTTGAGGTGTCAAATATTTTCAAATTTTACTCTGTACACGTTTCAAACCTATAAAGGTCCATTTTTAGCAGGATATTTAAGCCCATTATTCATACAACCGTTGGATATCAAGAGTCTGTCTAACTGACGAAATATTTCATTTTAGAATTTTGTGACATTACTCCTTCTTATCATTACTGGTTACACGATAGTCACAGAAAGATGGAGTCAAATTAAGGGTAACGTGGTTATCTACAGGCAATAACATAATTAGTTTTCCGAAAAAATATAATTACCCCGTAATTAAATCCGATAATTAACTATTAACTATCTTTTATAATAGAAAAATGAAGAGACAGAAAAACTATTTGGGATGACCACTCTAACTTTTTCTTATTTCAACCAACGTTCTACGACTAATTAGTGGCCAGTAATGCTGTCGCAGAATTAATATTGTTTTTTGGGATTAAAATCCAATAGAGCTAATGGATGTAAATAAATTAGCGATAACAATTTTAAAATAAGGGTGCGTATTAAAGGATTGTTGAAAAACAGTTTATTGCAGTCGGTAGTAGCGTTATGTAGTTCAAATACATAGATCTAGCTTTAAGTTTTGTTTCATCAACATAAATAAAAAAACCACAATAATTCAACCAAACACTTGTAATATACTGATTTGATAGTCTGGAACGCTAATGGTCTTGTGTTTGTAGATCCTCAAAACGCGTAGTTCTATGTAAGTGCACGCTTTGATTGCTAGAATAAAACTAAAACTTCCATAGAATGTGGGTCGTAGTATTCATGGCAGATCAGTCAACCTATACAACACATAGTTTTAAATAAATTACATTCTTTGTGAGTTATTTTTCATAATTTAGCAAGGAAGTTCAACTTTTTTCGATTTCCTCAGTGATAACACAGAGAAGAGAGAATATCCTGAGCTTTCTTATGTCAGGACGTGCGATTAAAAACCTCGATACGGCCGACTCGGGCAATATAAAAGAATGTACAAATTATACGAGTATATCGATAAGTTTCCGTAAAAGTTAAAACACTGCGGATATAAATTTTGAAGGAAAGGTATAAGATATCTATTTGGTTCTATCTTTTTTACGCCGTGTTTCAAACATTCGGTGCCACTCAACGCACAACATTGAAAGCTACCCTCTCTATTATAGTGGTGAAAATGGTAGTTAATAGTTAAACAAAACAATATCCAAGGCTTGGTTTTCCCGCCATTTGTCAGTACGTCGTCACTTTGCACTTGAGTGTAGGCCTACTGTAAACATTAGTGAGGTGTCGCTTGAGTATATAATCTCTTGTGACCTAGACTGCAGCTTTACCTCAAGTCCCGGTACATGCTGGTGTGTATGGGGATGCCATATTCGTCTTTGTCGGCGCACTCGGTGTACTGCCAGGTGCCTCCTATATCGCCGCTCTGTTCGAACACGGTGCAGGCCATCCCATTGGCCAGGCAGTGCCTTGCCGCACACAGTCCCGCAGGCCCTGCCCCTACCACACCCACTCGTAACGCTGGCGCCATCTGTGTTCTGCTGGAGGAAGTGGAAGGTGCTAGCAGCGCTGTCGCAACACAATGTCTGCCGCGCGTACCTCTCTCGCCCCTTATATACCCGCGCCATGCCGCGGTGCCGCCTCTATGTGAAGGTCGCGCCTCACGTGCTAGAACCTATAATTGCGTAGCAATTAATACAGTTCTAGTTTCAACTGCGTGCTTAAGAATATTATAGCAGATTTAAGGATGGATTTTAGAATAACATACCATTGCAGAGTAAAATTTTGATTTTGAAAGGGTACTCATAAATCTACGGTACAGTACTCCTAAAAACCTAATAAGAAAAACTACAAAAAAGCAATGAAAATTGTAGCCTTAATTTGGTGGTACAGTATATCGTTGTGGGCGCTTGAGCACACGTTGCACGTACCTCCCTACCTCCTGAGAGTCATTGAGTCGATCTGACGGATCGCGTGTTGCTGTACGAAACTACTGAAAGTCAGCGGCGAGTCGCATCACTTCCGGAGCTTCACAGGGTTCAATTTTGGGACCCGATCTCTGGAATGTGTCTTGCGACAGCTTTCTGAGAGTCAATTTGCCAGACGAAAGATTTCTCATTGGCTACGCCGATGATGTCGCTGCTTCATGAGCAGGAAGAACCGTCGAGCAGTCTAAACTCAAGCTTGGCTTTGTTATGGCCACTGGCCAGAGTCAATAGGTGGATGCAAGCTGTCGACTTTCACTGGCGATCAGCAAGACAGAGACCGCGGTCCTAACGAAGAGAAGCATTCCTCATAATTTGACAAATTCATAATTCAGGTGAGGTCGATTTCTTTGTGATTCCTTTCCAATTCCAGTTCCTACCGGGACACGGATACTTGATTTTGATTTTGCGTATCTACACAAGATAGGCAAAATCGGCAGATTTACATGTTTGTAATACAATAAAAGATTTTTTAACTCGATAACACTTACTTTTAATCATATTGATATCACATGTCCGAGCATGCGATATCTCCTGCTTAGTTGACCATTGACCACAGTTGTAGCAAACGCTGTGTCGATGGCTTGGGTGATAAAACAAAAATGTCTGACGAATTTTATCATTATCAATATGTATTTGTATACGTATAATCTGCTAGACAATTACATGAACAATACGATAAGGACATCATATTTCTAACTCTCAAGCGTCTTTATCAACCAATCAGACTAACTGGATACCTATATTTTATATTTTAATAATTATTTATGAATAGTGGTTTCCTCTTTGGGGTGTTTTACTTGGTAGGTAATTCTTTTGGAAGTTCTTGTTGATTTTTTGCAAAAATATTTTTACCTTCGTTATTTGTAGTGAGAAATTATCTTACTCCAGTTCATTTATATTATGAAAAATACACTCTAGAACCTATGGTAAAAGAAACACCATAGTAGTATTTATCACTATAAGTAAATTCCAGTGATTAACGTTTTTGATACCGATTATTTTTGAAATAAAATGTTATTATTAATCTATGTAGATAAAAGTAAGAGCTTTATCTGTATGTTGCCTGAAATAATGATAATTTTGATCATTTTTACTTTTTACACCCCCAGGAACCGAAATCTCATCACAATTTTTGCCTGTCCAACTGTGTCTGCCATTCTGTAACGCTAAAAGAAGGTATTTTTGTAACGTTTTTGTCGTGAAAACGAGAGCACCCTCTGTGATGGAGACTATTTTAAATATTCTATTCCTTTTGGAAAATGTCTTTGTTTGCTTTAAACATGCCCAAGCCACATTAGCATAAAAATGATCTCTCAAAACTCAATTTTGAGTGATATTGGAAACATTTTTTCTAAGTTTTGCTAAACATGTGATCTATTTAATTGATTTTATAGAAAGACATAACTAGCTGTCACATTAAAACCAATATTATTTTATTTCAATTGATCATTTCAAACGTATTTAAATATTTAAAAACTATACCATATTAAAATGTTATCTTAACATTTAACAGATTTTCTAATAAAATGTTACGTTTTTTATAATGTATACAACTATACAAATACAAAATAATGAAGGCAGTAATTTATTTTCTTTTTTATTTATCTCTTTACCAGCTAAAGTACTCGTTCTTCGCATGGGTGAAAAAAGGCTGAGAGCTGTTAGTACTGATAAACATGAAGTAATAACACCTCTTAAGTAATATTGGGAAAGGATAATGAATCACGTAATAAAGGCAGGCATCGGAAGAAAACTTAAAATCTACCATTTTCGGCAATACTAATTTGGATCTAGCAGATTATCTGTAAAAATAAACTTTCTTTCTTTTTCTTCCCGAACTGGCAAAACAGTGTAAAAAGTGATATTGCCATTAGATAATGTAAACGTCGAAACCTAAGACGTACATGGCAGTTCTTTCTTCTTACCAAACAGTACAAGCAAACAAACATATAGAAACTACCTCTTCCACCTCTATTATAGGTCATTTCAGGCTAATATTTTGCCATAACTTTATGTATCTTCTCAACACTGAGTAATACAATCTGTACTAAAGACGAATTAGGCTGCTTTATAATGTTATATAAAGAATACGAAGAAAAACCGATTCAGTTGGAAAACAAAGTGTCAAGGTTTTCTTAGTAGATGGTCAATGGGAGTCAGGAAACGTTACGTAACTCTAGGGGAATACAAGTTTGTTTTCACATTGTTGTCTCGTTAGAAGGTCATTATTTGTTTATATATGGTCCATGACGTCAATACTACGTATTGCCAGGTTATCTGCTTAGTAGAATGCAATTCACTCACTTATTCTATATCACGGAACTTAATTTCTTTCGACATGTTATAAACAATTCGATGTGTTTGACGTAGTAGTCATGACGTTGGGTAATATTATTGCATCAAATATCTATATTCTTCTCATCGATTTCTCTTATTTGAGGCTTTAGCTTCCATAAAATATTTGTTTTCAGATTGATATAAATATCGTAATAATGAGTTTTCTTTTTAAAAGTGAGCTATTCACATAGACTTCACGGTTCCGCTTAAGAATGAAAAATCATTTTAAAATCATGTTTCATTTAGAAAAATAAAATTGAAATACAATTTTCAAATTATTTAAGACCACAAGTATATGAAGCTGTTGCATTTCTAATTGTGCAATTTTGTACTTGTTGGATACAATTTCAGATGGTGAGACTCTACGAAGATAATTAGGACATTTCGAGAATCAGGAGGGTGAAAGAGTCAAAATAAATATCCAATAAATTTCGAGATTCACAAGAGTCTTGTACATTTTTTACGAATGTGGTACAGTAACACTATACGTATGCCACACTCCGCGGGGGATGTGGGGGTAATTCTATATTTCCCACTCATACAGACCACAACATTAGCAGATGTACCGTACACATGGACGGAATCTGGGGGTTGATATGATGAAAACTGCATGTCCGTTAAAAGAATGATGAGCATATTTCCATGTCAGGTTGTGTCGTCACTCTATGATGAGTCATCCGAGTTGGCAGTAATAGGTCATCAGTATTGCCCAATATCGAGTGGTCGTCAGAGCTCTCTGATGTGGAATAGTGATCGCTTTCTGAGGCATCAATCATGCTTTTTTGGGTAAAGACGCCAATAGTCGGGACTCCAAAGGCACAGCCTACCCTATAGCCTACCCAATCTGATTTCAAGATCATCATAATTTAAGAGTCTATCCAATTCTTTTCCTATATCACTAATCAGGTTATTGAAAGGATATGTCTTAGCTCTGAGTGTGGGTGGAACGTTGCGCGGCCAATTTGAAACAAAGACGTCATTTGGTTAGGGACGCCATTTGGTTAGTGACGTCATAGCTTAGTTATAAGAACAGCTGTTTAGATGAACTGAAAACATTCCCTTTAGGCGGATCCATTATCTAACCTATTTCCCACAGGGAAGTAAATACAAACATTTTTAAATGCCTGCTAATACGATTTAGGAATTAAGATTCTGGTCATCATTTAATACATTTCCGACAAATGTAGACTACGTGTGGTATTATTTTTCTGTATTTACGTAAGTATATTTATCGCTCTCAATGACCCAGTATTTTTCCAAATCGAGATGTTGAGTTAGTATCTTTTTAGCTGATAACCCTTTAAAAGAACTTAAAAGCTCTGTAAATCTTATTTTAAGAAACACAAAATTCTGAAAAGAAAAATCATTAAGAGTCTGCATCAGTGGTAGCCATCTTGGATTTTAGTCCCGTAAGAGCAATGTTAAATTCTGGCGCCTATATCTCCTTGACCTATAGGGTCATAAATTAACGGAAGAGGTGTCAAATTAAAGGTATTACAGTCCTCCAGGACACCACCTTACAGAACTTCTTATTTTCGCTCTCAATAAAAAAATGATAATGATTTATTTTGTAAAATATTCCTGGATTTTTGTTTTTATATCAAGTTAAATTTTTGAACATATTGAACATATTGAAAAGGGCATGCCCTTGAGTCACATCTCATCAATGTACTTACAAAATTTTACATTGATACTTTGATAATTAACGCCACTACACACGCCAAAGTGAAGGTATGTTCCGCCAGAATTTAACATTGCACTTACGGGACTAAAATTCAAGATGCATACCACTGATGCAGACTCTTAATAACACTAAAAAAGACTTACCACTTGCCCACAAACTTCATTTAATTAGCTTATATAACGACGGCAAAATCGATATAAATTAAATAACACTCTTCAGAAATGACAAAGAATCAAGGTTCTATTAGTTGATAGTTATTAGGGGTCACGTTTGAAAAAACCTTGCTGCACCAAAAAACATTTAATTTATTACTTCAGATTAATATCTGAATTCTGAATATCTGAATATTATTTATTGTTACTTTTTGGGATTTCAATGCCAAAGTGTGTTGTCAAAAAGGTGGTGCAAAAAGGTTTAATAATAACACTGAGCTTATCCATATAAATAAAATTAGAGTTTTGTCTGCACATTGCTCAGAGCTATACATTTTTTAGTTATTTTTACGTTTCGTGCGTTAGAGAAGCCGAATCCATTCTTATCTCAATTTTTTATCTGTGACGCTCCAGGGGGCATTTTACGCCGTTTTCTCCGAAAAAACGGGATAACTGATAACAATGAAACCTATTTCATACATTCCAGAGAAGGTTTTAAAAAGCTTGAAATTGTCTGCCGACCCTTGAAAGGTAAATCATGAGTATTTAAAAATCCATTTTTTATGAGATATTGGTCGCATTTTGCTTCAGTTTTCAATAAATGACCTACTGGTAAATATCAGCTGTCTTTGTAGTTTAAAGATTTAATAGAAAGAAAAAGAAACAGCTGTCGAATCAATATAAGTTATTTTATATTGGTCAATGATTTTAAACCTATTTCGAAATCATACTATATTAAAAAGTTATTTTAACGTATAACTAATTATAATAATGAAATAAATGTTCTAATCTATTTAATTGTAAAGAAATGCTAGATAATAAAGCTGGGTATGGATTTATTTTCTTTATATTGATTTGTTTAGAATTTCAGGTTTACATTTTGGTATGATGATCTTTCTTCTTTTAACTGAATCCTTCAACCCGTACAGAGGACGGGCTTACAGCTAGTTTACAAAAAAATATCAAAATAATCTTTATTTTGCCAAATATAGTATACACAAACAATAAGTACAAATTCAGATTACAATATTCTACAATAATTATTCACATTCCTAATGCAATAAAATGAACAATACTTCCTTAAAATAATTCAACTTAAAACTAAACCATTGATTATTGTTGTTGTTGTTGTTTCATCCAGTTTTATAGGTAATCTGACTTTAAAACTTTCCTAGGTAATTGAACTCCTGTTTCTTTTTGATAATTTTGGATTTGCAATACGCTGAAGATATTACATTACTTTCAAAATTGCTTATCCAAGCCCATTTTTATCTGCCGACCAGTCTGCAGCCTCGAATAAAGCGGCCTCCAATCGGCTTCTATGTCCGCCTCACGCCAGTGTCAGCTGATAAGTTAACAGTACTAGTAATTTCCATAGGTCAAGAGATTACAGAGACATCAGGCAAGTATATTGACCGATAACCCTAAACCAGGCTCAAGACTAGACCGATGTTGCCTTCAATATGCACAGACTTCGCCGATCTGAAGACAATAACAAACTTACTAGTAATTAATTAACTATATCTAACTTTATAACTACACTGCAGTATTTAATTTTTTTGAGGCTGTCTTTGTAGTTTAAAGATTTAATAGAAAGAAAAGAAACAGCTGTCGAATCAATATAAGTTATTTTATATTGGTCAATGATTTTAAACCTATTTCGAAATCATACTATATTAAAAAGTTATTTTAACGTATAACTAATTATAATAATGAAATAAATGTTCTAATCTATTTAATTGTAAAGAAATGCTAGATAATAAAGCTGGATATGAATTTATTTTCTTTATATTGATTTGTTTAGAATTTCAGGTTTACATTTTGGTATGATGATCTTTCTTCTTTTAACTGAATCCTTCAACCCGTACAGAGGACGGGCTTACAGCTAGTTTACAAAAAAATATCAAAATAATCTTTATTTTGCCAAATATAGTATACACAAACAATAAGTACAAATTCAGATTACAATATTCTACAATAATTATTCACATTCCTAATGCAATAAAATGAACAATACTTCCTTAAACTAATTCAACTTAAAACTAAACCATTGATTATTGTTTCATCCAGTTTTATAGGTAATCTGACTTTAAAACTTTCCTAGGTAATTGAACTCCTGTTTCTTATTGATAATTTTGGATTTGCAATACGCTGAAGATATTACATTACTTTCAAAATTGCTTATCCAAGCCCATTTTTATCTGCCGACCAGTCTGCAGCCTCGAATAAAGCGGCCTCCAATCGGCTTCTATGTCCGCCTCACGCCAGTGTCAGCTGATAAGTTAACAGTACTAGTAATTTCCATAGGTCAAGAGATTACAGAGACATCAGGCAAGTATATTGACCGATAACCCTAAACCAGGCTCAAGACTAGACCGATGTTGCCTTCAATATGCACAGACTTCGCCGATCTGAAGACAATAACAAACTTACTAGTAATTAATTAACTATATCTAACTTTATAACTAACTGCAGTATTTAATTTTTTTGAGGAATGCATTTTTAAAAACGAATAAAGCAGTCCTAGCAGCCGAGCATCATGACGAAAACAAAAACAGTAAAGTAATCGTATATTGAAGTACAGTAGTATAAAAATGCTATAAAATAAAAAGTAGTAGTAGTATGAACAATTCTCCAATTTCGTTATTTTTTTTAATTATTAGAAATACTGTACAAAGATAATATAGGCTATATCTATATTGTTTGCTGATGGTTACTCACAATTTATTAGAAAGGTAAATCTAAAACTATTAAGTAGTGACTTGTCGATTAATATATTACGAGATATGTGATTAAACTTCAAACTCATTATTTAAACTTATTTCAAACTCACGCCCCCGCTCCGGAAAGTTTGCGCCTATTTTGCGATTTTTTATTGATTGGGGAATTACTTGTGATGATAGACTATCAAAGAGTCCATCTTCTTAGGCGACATGCCAATATGAATAGAAAAAATGTTTGTATTTACTTCCCTGTGGGAAATAGGTTAGATCATTCTATGTCTAAAGGGAATTTTCAGTTCATCTAAACAGCTGTTCTTATTATTTTATATTAAAAATTCAATACAATAACTCTGGTAATTTCTATGGAAACCTGTTACATATTTTCCGTCTTAAAAATCACCAACATCCCCCCCAGAACTAAGACATATCCATGTCAAAAAACATATCTTCAGGATAAGCCACCTCCCTAATGTTATTACAACGTTTGTTAAAGTAAATGAGGCTATATAAATTTACTTTTACTCCATAAGATCCTCCCCATTTCTCATCATAGGAATGGGTAAGTTTGCTATCATATGAGAAACAAACCATTAAGAATTTTCAACATTTATTAGTACCCTAACAATCTCTAACGTATGGTGTGTTTGAAATCCGGAGGCCCCAAAATTGTCTTTGTCAAGGTTGTCAAAGAGACCAAGGCAAAATTAAATTTTCATAAAAGAAATTCGTTTTAACTCGGTTAATCTAGTTCTTTTGTGTTATATACTTATATTTAAACTTTTACTGAAAAGGCAACCTATCCAGGTTGCCATTTAATGGAATTTAAATTAAATCTAAATATATAAAACAAAGTCGTGTTAGTTACGCTCATTATAGCTCGAGAACGGCTGGACCGATTTTAATGATCTTTGATTTTTCGGATTCGTCTCTGCTCCGGTCATGCTTTAGGTATATTCAGTTTCCAAAAATTAAATTATTTTCCATTTTATAGCGTTTTAAATTTCTAATTTTAACCTTATGGGGACTAGGTTTGTTTACAAATGTCCTACAACAAAAAGATTCGATTTCTTAAGCTACAGCTGTTGTTTTACTTTCCATTAGCAATATGCTTTACTAACCAATGCCATCTGAATCATTCATTAATGTAAAACTATGGAGTAAATGTGTACTGTACAAAATGAACAGATTTATTCACCACGTTAATAGTTTACGGTTTTTGGGAATTATGTATTTGTATTTTTTTATTTTCTATCTGATTAAAAGTCACGTGTTTATAATTATGTCGGCCAAATAAAAAATAATTACGGTGTACATATTACTTTTGTTATAATAATCAGCTGTTGTATATCTTTCCTATAAAAGCCGTATTACAGTTTGGTTTTAGGTTGGATTAGAAAAATTGTGAATCAATCCACTCAGTTTTTTTGTTTTGTGGGAATGTGATTAATATGTCTTATCGTTTCAGTATTTTTATTAACTATGCCGCGACCCAGAATATCAAATTTTTCACAACAAAGTCGTAATGCTATTCGACTTCAGAACATGGCCAATCTGAAAGTTGACACGTATTTACTGTTAAGCGTTACGAAGTTCGCCGGGTCGGCTAGTATTATATATTTATTAGATATACAAGTAATCACAGTAGTTGTATAACGTAAATCAAAAACCCCCTCTACCGTACGTGGAACCCTTCCTATATCGTAACGTAATTTAAGAACTCAGAGACAGTCAATACACGCCATCAAATTCACAGCAGTTTATTTAAACCAACAAATAAGACCGGAGCCACCACCAAGGTCCATATCAAACATCAAACCTCAACAACATTGCACAGAATCGCCCTTGAGAGTGGATCACATTCAAGTAAAAAATAAATAGTATAAAGATAACATCATGCATTCTTTCTGCACATGTTATCTTGTGGGTATTTACATCCACATATATTGAATATGCAAGTGGAGTATCCACTATATTAATCCGAAAGACCATCCTCATGATTAGACCAGTTCATAACTCAGGGGATTTACGTCCACTTATAGATTAGATTAGATTGAAATGGCTACCATACTACAAGGTAAGTATTTTAAGACAAGTATGAATGAGAATTGAGTGTAAGATGATTGTGGTACGATCTTTAAGTCTTGTTACTGACTAAGGCTGACATGTTCCTTAGACAGGACTGTTAATTAATAGCCCAACAGCCAATGGCACTAAGGGACCTACAGTTTAACGTGGAATCCGAACCACGGCCTCTGAATCACGAATTGGTCTAATTATGTGGATGGCCTTTGCGGATTAACGCAGTATTCAATATTGCGGCCGTTAATCCACACAAGAGAACACTACACCCACCATACTACGAAAGTATCCACTATGTTAATCCGCAAAGACCATCCTCATAGTTATGAGGATGGTCCTTCTTAAACAGTAAGTCTCTTAGATAGGGCATGCCATTCGCTGTTGGGCTATTACTGCTGTCTAAGAAACCGGCCAGCCTTAGTCAGTAACACGACTGCAAGATCGCGACACAATCATCATATACTGATTCATACTATATTTCCCACTCATATAGTCAAATAATTTGACTACCACCAAGCTTAAAAACAGCTTTAAAAACTAAACAAATCAATATTTTAAATTATTTGTCTATGACTAACGGTTCCAGGGAAAATTTAAATATACTGTCCGTGGTAAACGCAGTACGTTGTCTGAGAGCGCCCAATGTTATTCTAAAGGAGGATATTAAAAAATCTATTTCTTTCTTATTTCCCAACCGTTTTCCATGAAACTTGTTATATAGCGTAAGGTCCCAAAACCCCACAAACCCCACTCAAAAAGGCTTGGTATTATTGAGGGGTTGGGGGGGCTCCATCATAAAATTTGAACAATTAATTTAACTTAATTTCTCTTGCTTTTATTTTTAGAAATTAGATGATTATACATATAATCATCCAATTTCATATTGTTTATATGTCATTTCATGTTTAAATAATAACAAAAAAATTATCACTAAATAATGTTTTATTGTTTATATGTATATATATGTATATAATATTTAGTGATAATGTTTTTATTTTATTTATTAATTTGATTAACTTTTAAGAATATAATAGTTTTATTACAGATTGTTGTTTAAATTTATTTAAGAGAGAAAGTATAAAAATATATTAAAATTCTTGAATTAATAATAACTAATTTAATTATTATTTTAAGTATATATTTTTTTAGAATAAAAGCATATATTTTCAGTAGGAAATAAAATATATGTTATTAAAAATTATTTTTTTTATTATAGAAAATTTTTAATAATAATAAAAAAATATATTTCATCTTTCATATTTTGTTTATAATAAATAATAATAAATAATATATATATTTTTATTTACATAATATATATACAAAAAAATTATATAAATAATGTTTTTATATTTTATATATATATATATATATATATAATTATTTAGTGATAATGTTTTTATTTTATTTATTAATTTGATTAACTTTTAAGAATATAATAGTTTTATTACAGATTGTTGTTTTTAAATTTATTTTAAGAGAGAAAGTATAACCAAGCATAGTATTAATAATTCTTGAATTAATAATAACTAATTTAATTATAACTATTTAAGTATATATTTTTACTTCTGAGAGAATAAAAGCATATATTTTCAGTCCCTAGGAAATAAAAGTATATATGTTCAGTCCTAAGAGAATAAAAGTATATTTTTTAAGTCCAAAGGGAGTAATAGAATATTTTTCAGTCCCAATGGAGAAAAAATATATATTTTTTCAGTCCCAATGGAATAAAAGTATATATTTTTAGTCTTGAGGGATTAAAAGTATATTTTTTCAGTCCCAAGGGACTGAAATAATAGTATATAGTTTTAGTCTTGAGCAGGGAATAACAGTATATATTTTTGAAAAATGAAAAGTATATTTTAGTCCCAAGGGAGAAAAGAATATATTTCAGTCCCAAGGGAGAAAAAGTATATATTTTTCTGTCCCAAGGGAATAAAAGTATATATTTTTAGTCCCGAGGAAATAAAAGCATATATAAAAGTACATTTTTATTCCCAATAAGGGATTAAAAGTACATTTTTGTTCCAAGGGAATAAAAGTATATATTCAAATACTTTTGAAAAATACAAAGTATATTTTTCAGTCCCAAGGCAATAGAAGTATATTATTATATATAATAAGTAAACTAACCAAAACCCCTATACAATCCATTTCGTCCTTTTCCCTTTCCCTTTTACGTCCATTTAGTTTTAGCTAAAAATTAAAGAAAAGTAAAACGACTTGTCACAATAATATTTACGGATTGAGTACAGTTTCTTGTACGTGCACTCTGCCGGTATGAGCTTAATACTCGTATCATGGCAGTCTGGTTTTACTCTTGGCCGGACATGAGTATTTTAATGGTGAATAATTGGCTCAATGTATGTATATCGAGTAAATGTTATATATTGGTGTAAATTATCAAGATTTGACGAGGGCAAGTGCTGAATAAAGAAATATGTTTGAAAAAAGGGATTAAATACGGACAAATAGGAACATCCGTTCATCTATGATACGGGGCTAGAGCTCTGAAACTATATAGTCCTCCATATAATATTTTCAAGGATTAATTGACGATAGAATTGTAGCATATATACATTTATTTTTAGACAATCAACGAATCCAGGAGACATTATGAATAAAATGATATCATAAACTATTCTATCTGCATATGATAATAATTTATCTTTGGTGATTACCTCGTTTATGTACCAACGATACAACATGTCATTCAGTCCGAGCTACATTTTACATCCACACCAGCCAAATGTAGATTTAAAACTCGGTTCCTTCCTTAAATCCGTATGGAAAGACTACTTCTCTAATATTTATGGCACATTGAAGCAGCTAAAAAATGAGTATTGAAACTTCATGATACATATGAGGCCTATTTTCGTGAAAAAAGAAAAACTATTACTATTATTGTTACTCTATGTAGGGGTTTGAAAATTCACTTTGTATTTTTGCGATTGTTATATTTTAGGTTATGTTTATGCTTCGGGCATTGGAGTCAATCTTTTAACTTGCTTCCCTAGCTTTTTATTGAATTAAATCTCTAATATACCGTCTGATACCTTAGGCTATCGTTTTCTATTTTTGTTGACTACTTATTTCATAAAACGCCTTTCTTTTTTGTTTTTATATTCAGATATAAAAATGTCTGACGATGAAGTGGAAGCTTTTGACATCACCGATGAAGATCTTAACCGAGCATTTAATCCTGGCGCAAGAAGGTTCAAAGGAAGCTCAAAAAACCAACAAATATATGGTAAGTTACTTCTGCGATGTTTGATGCCTAACTTCACTATTAGGGCAGTAAACAAGGGAAGGTTGCTTAAGCTGTCTAATCTAGTTGTTTATCAGGCAAAGCCTAAATTGTTTATTGCAGTATCTTGTTCCTGTGCTACTCCACATTGTGAATATGTGTTAAATGCCTAGTTAAAAAGGTAGGCCTAACATTCTCTTGCGGTACAGGTATCTTGACTGGTAGTATTGTGAGGGGGCAAACTGAGGCTTTTGGGTAATGTCAGCACTCAGCAGCTGAGATGTCTTGATATACCTCTGTCTTTTTTCAGAACTTTTTCAATTCAGTAGACTCAACGCTCTATTTTCGTACTACAGGCCTACCCATAACTGTTTCAGGCATGTGGGCAGATGACAGTGGAGATGAAGGTCCCAGTCAGCGTTCAGGATTTGGCAAATCCAGGAAACCAAAGAACTACAGCGCACCTGTTAACTTTGTTGCTGGAGGGGTACATCAAGCAGGTAAAAAGAAGGAGAAAGAAATTGAGGATAAGAAAGAAGAGGAAGATGAAGAAGAAAGTAGAGCTTTTGATGCAGGTTCAAGTGAATCAAGGTATCTAATTGTCTTAAGTGGCCTATTATCTGATATTTTGCTTGTAGCAGGATATCAGTAAATCGTAACCAATTGTGTCCTTCACATTTTGGACTCTAAGAATTTTATTTTCATTAATGTAAACTGATCCTAATTAATTTAAAACCTTATATTAAATCAGCACCACATTTCATGTGATGTGTGTTATCATGAAAAATTGTCGATCTAAAACGATATTATGATGGTAGAAAAGAGAGGGAGATTTATTTTTATATTTTTGTCTATGACTTTATACCTTTATTGAATTTTATAGGCCTAGCCTATTTTAAATAAAAGCAGTTTAGTCTTGCAGTTTCAATATAAAACTCCATAGGCTAATTTTTTAATAAAAATTACAAAATTATTTTATCTGTATCAACTAATGTCTGTACAAATAAAAATCAAAAGTAAAGCGAGTATAATTGTATGGACCTAATTAAAGTCCTTATCTTTATTATTTTAAGTACAGTAGAACCTCGATTAACCGTCACCCTCGGGACCGAGACCATGACGGATAACCGAATAGACGGATAACAGAAATAGTAATAGTGCCGATACAACTTAGCACCTAGACAGTGTTTGGCGTGGCAACTTCGCAATTCACTGCCTTGCATGTTATAACGGCGCCATTTTAAGTCATAATTAATTTTCATGATAGACTTAATGTGAATTTATTTTAAATGAGAACAAACCAAACTACGCCAGTTCAAGTGAAAAATAATTTATTGAAATATTTTATTAAGAAAACAATGAAATATGAACTGTACATGTACGTATTTTTACTCTCAAAACTTTATGTTGCCGGTATTTAGTTATTAAATAATCATTTTCTTTTGTTTCTTTCCCCGTCGAGCTTTTCAGGCTTTTCTAATTTTTCTGAGAAGAAGCATCAGCGTTTAATAATTTATTGTTTATTGTCGAGTCCCACAACTACACGTTACCGTTTCTCAGCCATAACAGACGAGCATTACACACCACGTATAAACAGAACTGTTAACAATAAACAGTAAAGCACGTAAACACTAGTTGGCATTGCACTCGAAATCGACAATAACTTCAGTTCACTGTAGCCACGCACCATACTGAACTGAAATGAAACGGTAGCAGTGGAATGCAGAAGACAGTATAAGGGATTAACCAGCAGGGTCACTACCCTTGCCATCAATGATTCACGCACAATGCAGTTGTGCAGTACAGTCGTCACTACTCATCATAGAGCCTCAACTCAAGATCCGACTCGGCGCTGACGCGGAAACATAATTATTTTTGCGCTAGCGGGGTGACGGTTAATAGAGACTGACGGTTAAAAGGGTGACGGTTAATCGAGGTTCTACTGTATATACATTTCCAATGAAAATTTCTGCTTCACAATGAAGCAAAAGCCTCTGTTGTTGAAAGACAGTAGTTTTCCTTGGTTCACACGTGGATATTTGTAGTTTTTCTTTCTTTTTCTGTCGTGCCTCTTTGTACCATCTCCACAGCTGTTGAGGCTGTCTTTCGGATATCAGGTTCAAGGGCTTGTTGAAAATGCCGCCTTATACAGTCTCTGCAGGTGTATATGGCACCTTTTTGGATATCTAGTTCATAGGCAGCATTTGGGAGGGTTTTTAGAAGATGTGTTTGCGGCTAGATCTTTAGATGTTGTTAGGTCTACCTGCGTTTATTGTTTTGATGGGACAGTAGTTAGAAAAAATGATCAAACTGAACCTCCGATTCCACCATCCGGGGGTTTGATTTGGTTAAGTTGATTCTTGTTTATCTTTTCATTCAAGGTCTTCTTAAATATTGTTGTGATTTTTTAAACCTTAAGTGATTGTGAAAAATAACCTTCCTGCATGCAAATATTAATTTCATTTTTCATCAAAGTTCATTTCTTTTTACAAGTAACATTTTCCAATTCCGAATAAAAAATCTGTTATTTTCGTTGTTTAGTTATAGATTTTTTACTTTGTTTAGTTATTTATTAATAAGAGTAAATATTTATTTTCTTTCTATTTATACATTTTATTTTTTAAGACGTCATAGTGAGCGGCAATATGAGAGACTTAAAATTGTTGAACTGGACTCATCATATAGCCTAATAAATAATAGTATTTTTAATTTTGTTAAACGTTTGTCACACATACTGGACAATGTGGCAACGTAGTTCCAAGATTTTATTTTATTTTGTAAATTTGTATTTATTGATGGAATAAACTTATTATTATTATTATATTTTAGATAGAAGCAAGTGGTATACCTATTAATGCAATTGTTTATTTTATTATATGATTTGAAAACCAGTAGGCTAAAAATCTAGCCTATAGCATTAGAGTTTGAAAATTTGACACAATTTCTATGATGTCCACCGGTGGGACTTTTTGCCACACGAATGAACTTTGATGAACAGATTTATCCCCAAAAAGTGTTCCATGCTGAAAGTTGTGGTAGGTATTCCATCACTTAACTCTTTTATTTAATTTTGAAAATATGAATTAAATTCATCCGGATCTAGGCTGACATCAGGGGTAAAAGAGGGGCAATGTTTTTGATGTTAAATATTTTTCTAACACTTAAATTCCTAAGCTTAAGATCTAATCTCTTTTGCAGTGAAGAAGATGAACCACGAGCTTCTTTTAGTAACTTGTCAATGAGTATTCAAGGTGAAATCGCAGGATTACGACAAAAGAAGACTCAATTCAACCCTATTCTTGCCAATAAAGGGGTAGGGAAGTGGGAGCAACACACCAAAGGAATTGGAGCAAAACTGCTACTTCAGGTCAAAAGCTGAAAAATGTTAATAATAGTAGTTACTGATAATAATATTATTAGTATTAGTAAAATTAGCCTCTCGAGTTGAATTTGTTCGAAATATTTTAGTAATTTAGGAATTATAGACATTTGGAATGTAAAATTCATCTCTACCTTTTTGTGGTATACTTAGTTTTTTGTGTTCCAGCTTTCTATTCAATGATTTTTATACTGAGTTGTTAAGCTTGAAAAAACTAGATAACTTTTTACAAATTATATGTATTCATTATTAGCTGAGACGTGAGAACATTAGTCTACCTAGTTTGTAGATCAACGTGCCTAGTTCCCTATATGTCATTATATGTTGGTTTTATAAATAGGCCTACATATTCCCATATAAGTATCTATCTGCTAGGGGACTGCGGTATGGAATCATGAGGCCGGTACGGTACGGTACAAATTGTTGTACCTCGGTTCTCGGTAAAAATTCGGTACGGTACGGTACACGAGAAAAATGCCGCTAGTTACATTGACCGAGCTCATTCTTTTATTCATAAGTAATTTCCAGAACTTAATTAGTGAAAACATAGAGAAAGGAGTTTAATAAAAGATATGCAATTTCAGAAGACATATTTTAATGTACTAATTTTCAAACTGTAATATGATTTTTTTTAATCCATTCGTTAAAAAACATATCACATTAAACATATTAATAATTAATTAAACATTATAATTTATGTTGTAACTAATTAATAAAGGGAAATAATCTTCTCTATGCAACTAAGTCTCTAAGTCTATATGCAACTAAGGATGAACAAACAAACTAAAAACTATAATGTATTTTATTGCAGAACAAAAAATACAGAAAAAATATTGAGTCAATACCCTTACCCAAGGGACCTATGTTTTATATTGTCCTGGTTTATACAATCACTAGACTGGATAGTGACTTAATTTTTACTTATTTGCACCGTACCGAACTTGTACTGAAAAAATCCTTGTACCGTACCGAAGTTTGGTACAAGGCTTGGAACCGTACTGTATCGATTTTTTCGGTGCACCGCAGACCCCTACTATCTGCTGAATACAATCTTGGCACAAAATTAAGAGATTTTGATAGAACATAAATTTATTTTTATCAAATAGGCTGTGTTTTCTACAGATATGGTTAAAAATGTAAACTGATCAGACTACCTTAGAAAGTTGTGCATAAGTTATCTCACTTGTGTATATTCTTTAATTCATATGTTTACTTAGTTTTGTTTGTTTCAGATGGGTTATCAACCTGGTAAAGGTTTAGGGAAAGATTTACAAGGTATTCAGGCCCCAATTGAGGCTAATTTAAGAAAAGGAAGAGGTGCTATCGGTAAGATCGTTTGCCTTTATTCTTTTGTTTTCCTAATGAATCCTGTAGGACTAGTTTCATTAGATAATATAAACCCTCTCATATCCGGACCCTCCGATATCCGGACGTGATTTTGAAAGAATACAAAAATTTGAAAACATTCTAGGAGGCTAATGTTTGTTAACCCAGTAGTGGTAAATGATGTTTGTAGGCCGGTTAGTAGCGCGCCGGTTGCTGAACGCGGGGTTGAAGTGATGTGGACAGCGGTAATGTTCAAAAGCAGAGTAGAGGGAACGATGAGTCACCCTTGTCCCGGGCGCCTGAGTCTTGAGCACTACTCTCTGTTTTCTTTGCTATCTGGTGCAAAGTCACTGACTCACGAAACAATAAACCTCCCAATCCCACCTGTACCTACCCACCCCATTAGCCAACGCATCACATGTACTGTAGTGACAACACTCACATCAGTGGTCAGTGTCGCCTTTGTTTTGCTTGAGTGACCTACTCTTTCTTGCAACAGTTCGTTTTAGTTTCTATTACTCTACTTACTGTACCGCTTTATACTGTAGGCCTACGTATTTTTTTATTTTTATGTCATTAAAGTATTACAACAAAAATATGTTTTTTTATTTAATATCCAAATGCTTTATTCCCTTCTCATATACGGATTTTTTCCAATCTGGATCGGCCGTCGCCACATTAGTCCGGATATGAGAGAGTTTTATACTTATACTTTATACTTTTAACTGAAATGGCAACCTACCCAGGTAGGTATTTTAAGCCAAGTATGAATGTAGGATGATTGTGGCGTGATCTTGTAGTCTTGTTACTGACTAAGGCTGACATGTTCCTTAGACAGGACTTTTAATTAATAGCCCAACAGCCAATGGTAACTAATGGACCTACAGTTTAACGTGGAATCCGTGGATGTTTACTGTACTTGTTTTATACCAATTCCTGAATTAGGTCCTATGTTTGTTTTTTATGTTTGATTTTAATGTGAAATAAACATGAAACATTATTAATTGAAAATTTTAAACATAATAATGTGAATATATGTTATGCACATAGCCAATTTGTATAACCTCCTAAAATACAACTAACCAAAAACTCTGAAAACCTCAAAGTCCATATAAACTAGATCGGAGTTACTATTGTAGATGTAATCTTAAAGAGATACTTAAGATTCAAATTTCTTATAATCCATTGTACCGTAATGTGTTCTATATTGTATTGTTATGTTTTAGGTGCTTATGGTCCAGAAAAAGGGCAGAAGATTGCTGACTTAGATGGTGAAAAGAAGAAAAAAGAAAAGGAGCCTGTAAAAAGTGACAAAGTATCTCAATGGCGAAAGGAAGATGGGTCAAGCAAGAAGCAAAAGGTGCAGTATGTTTACAAAAGTATCGAAGATGTTTTGGAAGAAAGTAAACAGCCAGGAAAAAAGAAGAAAAGGGAATTCAAGTATGTTGTAAAATAATTTAGAATATAGTTTTTAAAAGATTACTTTTTTGGTAAAGCTCTTTGGACTAGTATTTGTTCATGGAAATAAATAGCTGGCTTAGCTGGTATCAAAATAGTCTACTGTTCATACCGTTCACTACCTTCATATGAATACCTGAGGGACAGATTTTTTCTGTGGCCTACATGTCAGTTAACCTACCTACATATAAGTTTATTATCTTTTATAATTATTGTTAACTTCAATGCCAACTATATTCTATAATTATTTTATATTTTACAGTTTTTTTATAAATTTAATCTAATATTATTTGCTATATTAGTATTTGTTGGTTACACAAAATAAAGTCTATGGAATCTGAACTTCCCATGACTGTTCTGTACCTAATTGACCAAATCTTACCTGTAAATTATCAGTTATGAAATTAAATTCCCCTATTTATAACAACTAAGGGCTGGGTTAAACTTATATGGTATTAAGTAATTCAGTGTTTGGTTAGTTGTGAACTTTGAACCTAAATTAAAATTTTTAATTACTCAGTACAATTCTTGTGCTGGTTAATGAATATTGACTTTATGCATCATATCATTTACTTGTATATGGTATTCTTTGGCGGTTTTGTTTAATCCATTTCATCAATTGAAGAATTCTATGTTATTTATTAGAAAATTATTTACAATCACTTCTAAAAGTGCACACCATTTTATGCTTTTATTCACTCCACTCTGATGATTTTATTCTTTTAGTGAGCTGAGCAAGGTGAAGGTGATTGACATGACAGGGCCAGAGCAACGTGTTCTGTCGGGCTACCATGCGATATCCAGTGTGCAGCGGCCATCTGAGCAGTGGGAAATACGCAAGGACAAGAAGTTCACCAACTTTGAGCTGCCTGAACTGCAGCATAACCTCAACCTGCTGGTGGAAATGTGTGAAGAGGTCAGTGCTAGATTTCCCTGACCACAAAGGTTACATATAAGTAAAAACATTTCAAACAAAACAATGGGAGGTGAGTCAGAACCGTATAACGTGCATAATACTGATAGTAACTTTATGGCTGCAACGGTATTCTGACCATTGACTTTGTTCCTCAACTGCTATGGCCATGATTTAGCTAAAAAATCACCACACAAAATAAAATCTCTAACTCAACACTGTATTTCAAAAATAAAAACCTTTTTAAATTGAAAAAATTAAAAAAAATATGTAGCCTGTGTAAAGTACAGTAAAGTCTGGTTTATCCGGTTCCGAATCATCTGAATTGGGTTTTGAAAAAAACTTATAGAACTAACAGTTAAAATGTGAATTTTATCTCTGGCTTCTTCAAAACTTCTGACTCAACCACAGTACCTTGCTGGACGCGGCAAGTGTTATTAAACGATTAATGCATGCATAACATTTTTCCAAGAGGAGTGCTAAAAGCCCTTTGCACATAGTGCACAAATGATCACTATTTGACATTTCAATTCTGAACTGTCAAAATGTAGATGTTTGAGGTTTGATGTACAGTGGTTTTTTGTTTCTGAATTATTTTATTTTTAATTATTAATTATTTTTTTCAAAGTGCATTCTGAATCTACAGTGGGTGATTGTTGGAAGAAGGAAGAAGGTTGTTTTAGCATCAGAAGAGTTCTTTATTTACCACCCAAAACTAATAATGATAACTTTTAAAATTTTATTGAAAAGAAACTTTTAAGACATCAAACGCTTCAGTACAGGGGTTATATGCAGACAGCAGACTAATATTGCAGGCGCTATTCTTGATCATTGTCTATGCGACGTCGATGTCTATAATGGTATATTTTCAGTATAGTTCCAGATCATCTGGATTTTTGGCTATCCGTATTACTACCATATTAATCTTTCGGACTTTAGTGTTGTACAATCATGTTTTCTTTAGTATGTATGAGTCAATTGCAAAAAACTACAAAGGTCTCACTGAATTTTTCATTATTTTAATGTGTGGCAGCCTTTTTACCTATACTTTACCTACCGAAATGAACTCAGGGTGTCCATATTCTGAAAGCCAGGGATAATCCTGGAAATTCACGGGAACAATTTTCCTGTGAATTTCCAGGATTATCTGGTCAGGATAACAGGCAGAGAGTCTGGTAAGTCAGTGAAATACGCTCCAATAATGGATGTGAGAGGACTTTTAAATTCTCTAGACGCAGTAACCACCTTGACTATTGCAGCACTTTTCAGAATTTTCACAAATGTAAGACAATTTAATTAATTGTTGTACATTTGTGCTTGGAATATTTTTAATTATAAATCGTTTTTGTTCTAAGATGTTGATCAGTTGTTACTACTGGTGAAACGGCTAACAAACTTTGTAAATTTAATAAACTGTGGCTTGTTGATGCCGGACTATTTCCAGAGTTTAGTTGTAGGATAGACTAAGTAGTAAGTGATGCAGCTTTGGGGTATTGTAAAGTGTGTCACAAGTCATTCCTGCTCAGTAATATGGGTAAACAAGCAGTTATATCACAGGATAAGGAGGATCTAATAATTAATTAATTAATAATTCTAAGGACCTAATTGTATCAAATATATGCAAGTTCAAAATTACTGACCTTTAATACCATTTATTCTAAAAAAAATATGTCTCTGTCAACAACTTTAGAAGATGTACATTCTGTTCCGAGTACTGGAAGTACACCAGATCCAAAAATATAGAATGAAGAAGTTTCTCTATAGAGTTTAAAAACTTAATATAAAAAATCAATTACACCATAGTAATGTGTTAATACATAATTCTGTGACATAACTTATTTAGACATTAATTTTTTCTACTGTATGTTATGTAATTATTTTCGAATGAAGTTTGCGAGTTAAGGGAATCAATTATAAATGGTCAGGAAAATTGATGACAACTTTTCTGTGAACACCCTGCTATAGATCTGTATTTAAAGCATAATGAAAGTATAGAGGTAAATCGATAGTACGTACAAGTACGAGGTAAAATTACTAAAATAAACCAATTGACATTATCAGGATCTTAATCAGTGACATTGAGCATTACTTTATGGGTGCAAAACTACCAACTGTACATTGCTGTTTTTCAGTTTCATATATGGTTCAATTTTAGTATGGTAAAGAAAAAGATTGAGATGACAAAAGGTCAAGTAAATTATCAAAATAATGTTCTATCTTGCCGAGAATATATTATTTTGTTATTCTAGGCGATAATATCAAATGACCGTAAGCTGCAGTACGCAGAAAACCGGAGTGTGGCTCTGCAGGCAGAGGTGGAGACCTTGACCCAGCAGGAGCAGCAGGAGGCCCAGACGATAGAGGTGCTGGACCAGGTGATGGCGGTGGTGCAACGACTAGTGTCTGGCGCAGACGACAATACACTAACGCTGCAGGAGGCATCCGAGGCCTTCCGACAACTCCAGGTTAACTTTTATGCTTTAACTTTTGTGGATAGCTCTTTTTTTATTTAGAACAAGGCTAGGGTATAGCTACCCTACACTACCTCAACCTAAAGATTATTTTAGCGCCCTGTTTGGTTTAGTCTCATAGCTCTAGGCCTTTGACAAAGCCCAACAGTTGACACCTAACTCCTGTATTATTTTTGGTCTAAAAAGACCCTTCCAAAGATTTTCAATATTCTTTGACTCATTGCTCGACAGTCGAGTCAGAAATAGGTAGCCGACTCGACATCATCCTTGCAGGATACCGTCTGTGTGAGTCTGATAATCTTGAGTTGTTTCCTCAGTGAGCCATGGCCTGTCAGAAGACCCACTAATAGGCTGATGTCTCCTTTGGAGAAGCGTGCAGCTCTCCTTCCTGAAAGGTTAGATCAGAATCTAACCGGGGGTTATTAGCTACCTGTGCTGTCAAAATAGGGGTTAGAGATATAATGTTACCTCATTGGACCATGTCCTGTCAGAAGCCCCACCAATAGGCCTTCTACAAGGCTCCCACTCAATAGGCTACTAAGGCTCCCCTTTAGAGAGCCTCAGCAGCTCTTCTTCCTTAACGGTTTGATCAGCATCTTAGACCTGCTGTAGGCCGTGGAAGGCTGATCACACCTCCCTCTTTTTGTCCTCTTTCCACCCTCTTAGTGGCCAGACTCTGGCATGAAGATGGACGCATGGTCACCGTTCGACAATGGCAAACGGTCAATGTGGTCACTTCCACCTTGCTAGATGGCAACTTAGATGCAGATGTTGCACCCAGAGGATCAACGGCCAGTGAGGCGGGATATGGGATGTCAATATCCCTGTCTGTATAGTCGAGCCAAGTTCCACCTCGGCCACACAGTCTTCAGCGTAAGCTGTTCAGCCTTGACAGGGGGTGGAAGAAGACGAAGAAAATACACCCATAATGCGGGGTCGAATAGAGGAAGAGGTTGGGCAAGATTAGCTCAAAAGAAACAAGACTACGGACCTAGACAGAAAGTTTCGCTAGGGTTCCTTGGGTTGCTAGCCTCCGCAAAAGGGAGGGACCTCCTTTATAGTTGAAAGCCGACTCCTAAGGGGGTGGACAGCTCTCACTTTTCATACTTTTTCTTGCATTTACCTGGTCTGAAAAAAATAATTCATGATCATGTAATGCTTTGCGACATTGATTTTTTTCACTGTAATGATTCAGCAGGGATTCTCAATAATAGCCATTTGCCTTAGGCAAAAAAGTAATGCATATGCTCATTTGAAATAGTTTTGTTAAAAATGACTTGTGATATACCTTATATTCGGGTTTGTTTGATTGTTATATTTTTCCTCTTGATCATTGTTTTATAAAACCAATCCATCAAAGGTGTCATTATCTTCCAACCTGATATAGGCCTAATGTTCTAACTCTTCAATCAGACCTTAAAAGAAGGAGAGGCTGAATTAATCAACTTTTTCAGTCAAAAATTGAATGAAATGAGTCATAGTATATTACTAAAAAAGTCAATTTTTCAGGAGAAATACTATATGGAGTATTGCATGTACGAGGTGTGGTCGCTTGCGGACACTGTGGTACGACCACTGTTCAAGGACTACCTGTCAGCGTGGTCACCTCTGCAGGACCCAGCCAAGCCGGTGGAGGTCTTCAAACAGTGGCGCGCCCTACTGGAGCAGGACCAGACGTTGACCGCAACCACCACCCAGGATCCATATCACAAGCTGCTGTGGGACACGTGGATGCCTTGCGTCCGTATCGCTGTCAGGTACTCAACACAGATCATGTTCAGTGCACAGATTGTTGTATTATTGGAATATTAGAAGATCTGTGGAAAACCAGCTAGTGATTTCAATACTTGCCTGTCTATAAGCCCCGACCAATGGCCAATGAGTAATAATTCATAAAAATGTGAAGGCACCCTGTGTATGTTATGGCATAAAATAGGCCACCTAATTTATGTAAAAGATTCGAAAAACCAAAACCTCCCAGATAAAGGCTATTAAAACATCTTTTCAGAACTCTCCATCTAAAATAACAAAATGTTAGCCACTGCAATACTCAGCATGACATATCGAAGTTGTCCGAAAAGTGAGGAGATTCTCTCTCCCATCTCCCAAGTGGCCAGAAAGAAACACCACCCAAGCAAGGTTATAGGTTCAGGTCATGACCAGCTATGAGTAGCCCCTAAAGTGAAGAAATCCTTAGGATAGCCCAAAATAGGAATTAAAAAAGACAGTCTTGTTATAAAAGATCGTTTATGAAAAGACACCATGTGCTGTTACTAAGTTTAAACTTTATAAAATAGAGTTTCAACATGATGGTATTTTAGACATTTCAACAAATGTGTTTGATCTTTTCCGAAAGATTTGAAGCCAACTTTGCTTCTTTTCCGGTTTTGATCTTTCACAAACGAAGATTCATCTTCAACCACTCCTGTCGATTGGTCTCTTCAGCTGGGGAGTTTTGTGTAGAAGCAACAGATTTCAGTTGCAACACACTACCCTCAGGACAGGAGTGGTTGAAGATGAATCTTCGTTTGTGAAAGATCAAAACCGGAAAAGAAGCAAAGTTCGCTTCAAATCTTTCGGAAAAGATCAAACACATTCGTTGAAATGTCTAAAACGTTACGACCACATGTCAACTACGGCTTTTGACTTTCGTCTTTTGCTTTGTAGAATGATGGTATTGTTGTAGCGCTTGGCAACCGAGGAAGTTTGAGCCGATGGTGGAGTTTGTGGAGAAGTGGCGCCCCCTGGTGCCGGTGTGGACCATGGACAATGTGCTGCAACAGCTGATTCTGCCCAAGGTACATCAAGAGGTAGAGGATTGGAACCCACTCACTGACACCATCCCCATCCACACTTGGATACACCCCTGGCTGCCATTGCTCAGTAAGTTGAGATTTAATTCATTGATTGCTGCTTTATTTTTCCTTTCATTGTCATTTTTCATTTGCCATTTTCATATTTTTTCTTTTCATTGTCTAGGTTTCATTTGACATCTTTTAAAGGTCTATCACAACATCTAAAAATGTAATCTTTTTATTTTTTTAACAACTCTGTACTGTCTCCACATGAAATTTATGTCCAGACTAAGAGTTTGCTTCAGTTTCAATGAGGCATGAGACAGACCACTCCCAACCACCACCTTGCTCTTACAGAGATCGGAGCACCTCATGCCTGTATGATTGTTTACAAAAAATTGGTGAAAAATATAAAGAACTCTCCTAATAATAAAATAAATTCAATAAGAGGTTGAAAGAACTTGAATATTATGTTATAAGTTTTATAGCGTTTAATCCTTTGGAGGCCAAAACCATTTGTTTTGTATGTCAAAAAACATTATGTACCAAATGTAAAAATTTAATGTTTATGCAAAACAAAGGTTTGTAATAATGTTTATAATGACATTTAATGTCTTAAATAATTGTTTTACCAAAGTGATTGTAATTGAACACTCTACTCTAACAACTAAAAGTATATTGTTGTATAAGAAAATCAAATACATTTTTACTAGTACTATGAAGAGTGCATATACAGAGCTTTATGGCATATGGGCAGATAGTAAAAAGTTGGCGGTTGAACTTATTTGTAAGGACTAGTGGCATAAGTCTTGGTAGGAATCCAATGTATGTATACTGATAGTCCCATTACCAAAATCGCCATCTGTATTTGCTAACAAAAACAAATTAGTAGCAGGAACAAAAACAATGGAACATGGTTTTTACAGCTGTTCCAAGTAAAACTTGGAAAAACTATTTAGAGATTGAACTAGGAAACCCCCAAAGATATTAATTACAAAATATGGGAACATTCATATAGTGGAAAACTAAAATACACAATATTGTCAGTTGACGATACTTCCATCTGCCAGCTGACGATATTTTGTCAGCTTGGAGTACTCACAATATATTGTCAATGTGTTTTTTACTAATAGTCTTGAATAGTAAAATAAATTAGTTGGCGGAATCCATTAATGGATTGCCAAACTCCGGGCTCTGAATGGTTAGGAGATTAATCTAACTGGCACTGTTCGTGGAACACCTATTAATATAGCTTCAGCACTTTTGTTCTTATCATGAAATGTTACTATGTGAAGTCTAATCTGTATTATTAATATTTTATGCCTTTGTTTACTGATAATAGCTTCAATGCCAACAAAGGTGAGTGTTACCAAAAAGCAATTAAGGACAATATATTACCAAAACCCAATGCAATTTGGAAGAAGGCTTTTATTGGCCACTGAGCTCACCTATGTCCACAGACAAATTCTTGAACACAACAATATTCCCGGTGATCCGCCACAAGCTGTCAGCGGCGCTGGTGTCGTGGCACCCGTCGGACTGCTCAGCTCGCCTCATGTTGCGGCCGTGGGTCGGCGTGTTTAGCAAGGGAGAGATGGACGCGTTCCTTGTCAACAACATTGTGCCCAAGTTGCATCTCACGCTGCAGGAGTTTGTCGTCAACCCTCACCAGCAGCATTTAGGTAGGTAGGGCAGGTACAATCAAATTAATTTGACTATTTGCCAAAAAAATCTTGTAAAAAACGCCTAACATTATATAATAGTTATTAGTTTGAAATCCATTGTTGGTAATGGTGAGGGAGTTTTCTTGTTAGTTATACCTTTGAAAAAAAATACTTGTTATTTGAAAAACAATTGTGTAAATAATTTGTAAGTTTCGTCATCATCACTATTGACACTCTCATCAAGCAATACGTCTCGAATCGTATTACTTTTCAATGGATTGTCTCTCATATTGAATAAAGACGAAACATTAAAATAACTAACTATGAAAATAAACTATATAACAGTAGTGTAACAGTACAGCTCACACGTAACGTAAACAAAAACAACTCGAACACAACACGACTAGTAGTAACAGCTGTCTGCTCCGAGCGAAAGAGTGAAACATCGTTTGAAAAATATTAATTTTTTTGTAAATACACGGCAGAGTTAAAGAAAACTGAAGACGTGTAAAGATTAATGACTAAAGAATATGTTATAAGTACCGAAACCCGATTATACACCAAAAATTTGTAGCTATCAAATTAAATAAGCCATTCACTAAACATTACACACAAAAGAAACCTAACACGTGCACTCGTCACGGAGACTCAAAGACAACTGAGTCAGTTGTCTTTGAGTGAATGGTTTGTTTATAAGTTGTTTTTTTTGACTGCTTTAAACTTTTATGTTTTCAGCTTTATACCGGTTTGGTCCGGATTATGTTAATTGTGCTATGTTTTAGATATTAGTAGAGGACGGGATCAGATTCCAGATCCCGAAACGTCGTGAAACTTTGTTTTATATAAAATCGTGATGGAAAATGTCCGCAATAAAAATCTAAATAACATCAATCCACCATCACCAATAATGAATTTCAAAGAAAGAGCCCAGAAATGTAATAAATAAATTAAATGATGTGTTTATTGTTAGTAGATAAATTTGGGCACCTTGCACAAAGTCTCTGCAGACTCCCTACCTTTGGAAGGAGCAATAAAAATGTGGATAAACTGTAGCTGCATCTTACTGGGCTGCCAAAAATCCACATGTACAAGAATCACCTTTTATCACCTCGGATAATCACCTAATACAGTAGAGTCTCGGTCATTCGACCTTCCGTGTTTTCCGACCATCATGATGATAATAGCACGACGACAAGTGACAGGTCAGCTGACTGTACACATTGTTTTCGTGCAACATGTGACAGGTCAATTACAGGACAGGAAATTATTTATATATTTAATTTTACTATGGTTATGTCGGGTTGCAGAGAACTGGAACTGGGTGATGGAGTGGCAAGAGCTGCTGTCACCTCACGTGCTCGCCTCTCTGCTCGACAAGAGCTTCTTCCCCAAGTGGCTCCAGGTGCTCACGCTGTGGCTAAACCTAAACCCGAACTACGACCAGGTCACCAACTGGTACACAGGCTGGAAGAGCGTCATGCCCGAATCACTCCTCAAAGAACCTGTGGTTAAGGGTAGCTATTCATTTGTATTAACATAACCCTATGTGTGTTTACATAACCCTAAAAATAAAAATAAAAATTTCAAATATATGTATTTATTTACTTCTTAACAAAAAAAATGTTTGTTTTTACTTCACTATGGGAAATAGATTAGATCATGGATGTGTCTAAAAGGAATGTCTTCAGTTCATATAAAAATCTGTTCTTATAACCCAAAAATCGATACAATAGCTCTGGTAGTTTCTATGAAAACAGGATCCAAACACTTCCGCTGCACTTTTTGCGTTAAAAACTTTTTTTGTTATAAAAATCTACTAATCACGCCCCCCCAGAGCTTAGTCATGTCCATATTAAAACAATATATACATATTTATATAGTTTTTAACATTTCTTAATTCTACATTTAATTTTGAACAAAATGATATTATAATATGTAATGTTTTCAGTATTTCTAGAATTAATAAAGAATTTTTTTCAAAGGCTTGAAAACCCTTACTAATATCATGGTGACACTGAAGAAAATATAGTGCACACCTCTAGGGTTGAACTACCTGGCTTAGATGAGATGCCAGTTTTTATGGCAATACCCTATGGAAACATTTAATTCAACGTAGTATTAAAGGCTCTAATAGATATCACCAATGAACAAAATATTGACATGAATATGTCTAAGCTCTGGAGGGGGGGTATTGGCAATATGTCAAAATTTGTTATGGTGACATCATATTGTTAGTGACGTCATATGGTTATAAGGACAGCTGTTTAGAGGAGCTGAAGCTTTAGACATATCCATTATCTAGGCTATTTCTCACACGGAATTATATACAATCATTTTTATTTTCTCCCCTTATACATAGTATATGGAGAAAATATTGTTTCATAAAAATTTTTGAATTTGAGTTAAGAGTGGATATATCCGTTTTGGTGACCCCTGAATCCAAAAGAGTGGGTTTCGATGTGATGTCTGGTCCATCCATATGTGTTTGTGTGTGTATGGACGTATAAGATCCACAGCCTATCCCGTTGATCCGATTTAGATGAAATTTTTTTGTATGTATATATTGATCGTAACTCCAGGCTTTTTTAAATTTTTTGTTTTAAGGGTAGTTCGCCCCTGAAACCCCCTAAAAACGTGAAAAATCTAAAACTCTCAAAAACAGCTCTAATGATTTTGATTAAAATTTACTAGTTTATAGTTCATAAAGTAATAAATAATATGACACCACTCCCATGTCTGTATAAATGACGGTTCAAAAGTTATAGGCTTTTAAGTTAAAAAAAAATTTTTTAGTTTTCCGCAAAGACTATTACTTTACTCTACTTTACTTTAATTTGTAAAGTAATAAGTAAAGTATAATTTGACTTCCAACATTGAAATCATGTTAAAAAATTAAACAAATTAGTATTTTGAATTATTTATCCAACAAATAATTTAATTTAACTTTGTTTCTCTTGTTTTTATTTTCAGAAATTGTATGATTTTTTTATTTACTTAAGGGAGAACGTATGTTTCAGTCCACAGATACAGTTTATTTAAAAATGCGTCCAACTAAGCATCTGGATATTTGTTTGGTTCTTTTCTCCTACAGACAATCATCTCGGTAATCACAGTTAAAAGATTTTGTCATCATCGTAAAATAAGACAGATATTTTCACAATTATTAAGCATAAAATTATATTTAAAACAACATTCTCCAACAAATATAGCAGAAATAAATTCAATTTATATTGATCAAAAAACAATTCAAACAGAATAAAACTTATTATGATTTATATCTATGGTTTGAAGAGAATCTTTTTAGTGGTTTTCAGTGTTGTTGTTGAAACAGCAAAGCAAAACAGCAGTTGTTGATGTTGAAACAAGCACACATACTGACCGTGCTGAGACCAGAAATGTTAATCAGAAACCTCTGTCCCACAGAGCACCTGAGGTCGGCGTTGGAACTGATGAGTCGGTCCGTGGGCGGAGGACCAGCACCACCTCCGACACCGCAGGAGACGGTACAGGCTCAGGCTCGTTACCAGGTACACCAATATTTTGTACCGATTTTATGTTTTATTCAACGTGCATGCCTTATTATTCATTATAAAAGTAGAAAAGCATAGCAGAGTTTTTTTGTCTTTCTATGAAAAACCCTAAATTTTTCTGCAGGAGTTAAATTTTCTTGCATATTACATGAGGGTTTAGGTGCTGATCAAATTATTTGTGTGAATGTATATTATATTATGCAAACAACCACACTGTAATAAATGCAATATTCTTGGTTCAATCTCTGTAATATAAGTTAAGTGCTATTTTAAGAATGTTTAAAAAACATTGGAAAATAATAATAAACAATAGTCAGAATCAATGACTCGTGTTTATATAAAACATATGGCTTGGTTTAAATTTGACTAAGAAGCTTCTATTGATTTTAATCCTAGTATAATACTTGACAGTGGTAAATGTTGGTAACACTAATGTCCTCAAAGATCAAAAGATTAATGGTCGAACATTGACTTTCAATCGTGATTCAGTTGGGGAAAGTAGTCAATTTAAATTAAATAAATCATGTTTTGGTTACCTTGCAGGGTCTTGCGGAGTGTATCAAGACGACACAGCAAGTGCCGCAGCAGTTTAAGGACCTGGTTCAGAAGCGCTGTGAGGAGCTTGGCATTGTTTGGATGCCACTGCCTAACCGTTACCGTGAGGCTAAGCAGGTCTACAAGTGCGGCAATCTCCAGGTCTACATCGACCGCAACGTTCTGTTTGTGTGCAACTCGGGCCAGTGGGAGCCCACATCTCTGAACGCACTGCTGGAAATGGCTGTTTAGAAGCATTCTAAGCACAACTTTTGCTTAAATTGATCCTGATAATATTTACAACTTGTTATTTACAGGATAGTTTTTTTTACATTTTTGTACCAAAGCTTGAACAATATTAAGTATCTCTGTAAATAATTTTATTCTCACTACGATTTTAATAATTTATATGATTGTAATGTATATTATTGATGTAGATCTAAACCTTGCATATGTAAATATTGTAAATATTTGTGAATAAATTATATTTTACATGTTGGTCTTATTGTGAACCTTGTGATTTACTTTGCCATCCTTCTAATAGGAGGAAGTAACTATCACTACATAGGATTATACACTATAGTTGTCGGTATTGATTCTAAACATGTTAGGGAGCTTTCTAAAACAAATCTTTATACTGTACTTTTAATATTCCGGGGAAACATTCTACAGACATAACCATTTGATATGTTTATCAACTCATTAAGTATATTTTTATATGATGATAATATGAAAATAATTATTTTTATAACACCGCTATTCATTTAAAATCCTCCCTCTGTTCCAAGCCCTTGTGTGAAGAAAAGGTACCCTTTGTATCATCAAATTCGAGGGGATTGATAAGGGACAAGGGAATTTAACACTACAACTGGTGGGTGTGTTAGGCTTAACTGAATGATAAAATCACTATACAATATTTTTTTTAATAATCAGAAAACATAATGTGCCCACCCTTAACCATACAGTAAAAGAAACAAAATAGGTGTCTACTGCAATCCAAACCAAGCCTACAAATAATGTCAACTTCCACTCAAGCGAGACATATTTATTCATGCTGTAAGTACAAATTGGCTAAACTTGCTAAAGCGATTTCAAGCTTGGTTGAAAAGTAAGGCGATATATTATAAGCAAGTTAAACAAATTAGTATTTTACATTGTTAGTCTGCGGTTAACAGTTCCAGAGAAAAGGTTAATTCACTGTGTGTAGTAAACACATTACATTTTCTGAGAGCCCAATGTTATTCTTACGAAGAATATTAAAAAATTAATTTCCTCCCAGTTTCATGAAACTTGTGCAGATTACAGTTACCCAATAAAACCCCAGACATAAATATTTGTTATTGCCTTGAGCAAAAAATATTTGTTATATGGGGAGGGGGTGAGTTCCCAAAAATCTTTAAACTTGTATTAAAGGGGTGTGAGAATTAATCGGGTGAGTATTTTTGAAACAATGCATTTGTTATGCTCATTCAGTAAAATGATAATAAAGTTATGTGAATTGTATTCATTTTTACTTTCTCCCCTTATACATAGTATATGGAGAAAGTAATGTTTTCGTAAAAATTTTCGAATTTGAGTTGAGGGTGGATATATCCGTTTTGGGGTCCCCTGAATCCAAAAAAGTGGGTTTTGGCGTGATGTCTGTCCGTCCGTGTGTCTGTCTGTGTTCCCGCAGGGGCTCACATACGTGTGGGACGTGGAAGGCCACCACGCGGACCTCTAGCCAAATCCCGTAACCCAGGGATGGAGGTGGTTTTGGCCTCCGAATGGGTAGAGACATGATCTCGGCCTAACACCGTTCCGGCTTAAAAAGGTGACGGTACTACGGGATGGAGGGGGCTTCACTCCCTCCTGGGTTTGGATTCGTAGTGGGGGTGGTTGGTGCTGAAATGTGCTAGTCGAATCTCTGTCCCTTCCAGAGTGATGTCTTCCTATGGCACAGACAATGATCGTCTCTGGGCCGCCGAAGGCGGATAGCCGGTGTACCGGTGAAATCGGTGGGCAGAGGTTGCGATGCTTGCTGGTGGGCCATACACCGGTCGGGGTGGCATCGATAGCCACAACTGGTCGGTAGGCTGGATAACGACTGGGCGGGTGAAATCGGAATGGCGGACATCCGTGGTGGAGGGGGCAAACGCCACCCCTCCATCGAATGTGGTGCCCGAGCCAAGGGCATAGCGTAATAGGCTTATAGCCTCTCGCGAAAACCACAATGCAGCAGGGTTCTGTTTGTCTGTCTGTGTGTGTGTCTGGATGTGTACAGTGCCACAGCCTACCCCGTTGGTCCGTTTTAGATGAAATTTTGCATGTATATATATAGTCACCGTATCTCCAGGCGTTTTTTCATTTTTTGAATTTTTGATTTTTAAGGGTAGTTCACCCCTAAAACCCTTAAAAAACATGAAAAATCCAGTTTTCTCAAAAACGGCTCTAACGATTTTGATAGCTTATAGTGCACAGAGTAATAAATAATTTGACACCACCCGCATGTCCAGAGAAAAGTTAAATTTACTGTCCACGATAAACGCAGTACGTTGTCTGAAAGCGCCCAATGTTATTCTTATGGAAAATATAAAAAAATCAATTTCTTCCTTACTTTCCACCCGTTTTCCATGAAACTTGGTATGAAGTGTAAGGTCAAATCACCGAACAAAACCAGCTCAAAAAAGTTTGGTATTACGTGGCGGGGGGGTTCCCCCCATGCAATTTAAACAATAAATTATTAAATGATATTTAGAATTACTTTGTAGAACATGATAGTTTTATTACAGATTGTCTTTTTTAAATTTACTTAACGGAGAAAGTATGTGTCAGTCCACTGGTACCGTTTATTTTATTCTGTAACACTAAAGCAGTAGCCTCATTCTCAATTTTCAATGACCATCTACCACCATTACTTGTGCACGTCTCATTCGTATGGGGTATTTTCATTTTCATTTTGGGATATTTTTGACAACTCTCCAGACCTGTTAATGACCTATAAAGGTGGGAGGAACACTAAGCACAGAATCAGCATCTATATACTGTATGATCCATAATACTGTACCAAGTATACGACGCTAATGGTTCGTGTATTGGTTAACCTGCTTCGTGCCTGGTAGTTTCTTATAGGCCATGGGAAGGCTGGAGACCTTTCGTCTGTCAAAATCTTAGTATTTTGGCTTATTATTTTTATTTTATACAATTAAATGCTGTTCAAACGTTAAATTTGTAAACAAGTCTGTTAGGGTGCTCAACAGTTTGATTCTATGGTTTATATTGTATATAGATAACTGCTTACATATTCAAGTGATAAGGAATGGGGAAGAGCCTTCTGTTAGGATTCTTAATTTTACGTTCAGCCATTTATCATGGAATTTAGGTGAGTACTCTTTTAAATTTATTTCAAACGTTAAATTTGTAAACAAGTCTGTTAGGGTGCTCAACAGTTTGATTCTATGGTTTATATTGTATATAGATAACTGCTTACATATTCAAGTGATAAGGAATGGGGAAGAGCCTTCTGTTAGGATTCTTAATTTTACGTTCAGCCATTTATCATGGAATTTAGGTGAGTACTCTTTTAAATTTATTTCAAACCTTATGTGTTATTGGTAGGGTAGTATCATCTGTTATATTTTATCCTTTTGTTAAGGATTAAAATACTTTTTTACAAGAAGGCCTTCATGTAACCAATGATAACCTTGGTTGGATTCCTGTTATTTCCTACATTTGAAAAAAAACTAAATCTTCAGGAAGAAGTTTTGGTTAGCAGACAATTACTTTTTTTATAAAATATTCATCCATTTATTATTTTGGGTAATTGTTTTGACAGACCAATGGAATTTTTATATAAGAGAGATCTAAGTTAATGGATAGTTAATGGGTAGTTAATGACAGGCCTAGTGGATAGTGATAGTGGGTGGTTGGTTGGACATGTTAATGGTTAATTTCTTTAAGTTTGTTATATAAAGCACGTTATTTCTGCTACGGTTAAATTCTGTTCTGTTAATGTGATGTTGGTAACTTAGTAGCCCGGCCTAAATGATTGAATTCAGGGCATTATTATTTAGGCCCCCAACAATTAATTATCTTTATGATCCACAGCAAATATGTTTTGCTTTAAACAAGTTCCTTTAAACATATTCTCACAGCCATGATTAGTTATAGAAAGCTTATAAAACCCCAGCTAAATATAGCTTTAAAAAATCTGATTTTGACCACTCACCCTTAGAACTAGGTTTTAGACTAACTCATTGCTCATTTAGAATTAACTGCCCAATTTTGAACAGTTAAACTGTAATATTTCGTTTTGTAAATATCTGGCAGGGCCTAGCGTTATGTTTGGCCTACTGTTGGGTAAAAAGTTGTCTTTGTGTGCATAAATGAGCCATTTGTTGTTTTAGTGTTTTATGTTATTATATTATTAAATTAGATCAGACTTTTCAGTTTTAAGTTAATTTTGAAATATTTAAATGCTAGGAGAATTTGTATAGCCTGCAAATAGGAAAATTGATATGTTTATTGTATGTTGTTCGCAGACGTAGGAGGATAAAAGAAAAGAGTTTATGACTGCCTTTCCCTGTTGTTTATCCCACAAGTTTTTAGTGATGGCATATCTCAAGTTATGTGTTCCAATAATCATGTTTTTATAACTAACTGTTCAGTGATCAAGATCCGTTCCATTAGCTCTGCTGGATTTTTTTTTATTATTCAACTACCGTGTGTGGCAAAGTATTTTACCCCCAACATGATCAAGTTTTACATAGTTCGTACACCTCATAAAAACCTCCTCATAAAAACTGGACTCTTTTTAGGTTGTGTTTACTTGTTATTATGTCAGCCCATTGTCAAGACAGTATATTGCCTTGATTCACTTTTAAACTCTCGTTTAAGAAAACAGTGTTAGTTTTGACTTGTTTTCTTCGGTTAAATTAGATTTGGTCAACTATGGTTTAAATCACCAGTCAGTTTTATTGGAGGATTATGAAAACCATCGTTATAGTTAATTTGGAGAGATATGGCCTTTGATTATTTTATTAAGGTGTTGGCTATAAACTTTCATCAACTGTTGACATACTCCTTTTATATTAAGCTTAAAAGTGTTACTACCCATATATTGTGAGCTTTTTTGAAAGAAATCATTGAAGTCAATGCATGAATAATTTCATTGGACATAGTGCTACCCAGACCATGAGAAGAATCTATTTGTCCACTCGAATGGCTGTGTAAGGTTTAAATTAGCAAGTCTACAGAGCTTGAGCTTGTGACTTCAAATCTACTATAGTAGAATAGATACAACTTCCGAATCGGCGAGGTGGGGAGTTCTGACCTTGGAGTAAGGGGGTCAGTGACGTGGTTGGCTACTTGACCAATAAGAGCGAGGAGCGTCTTGGGTGGTTGCCCTAGTAACGGGCACTGTTGCCGCATTGCGCCGCATCGCACCGCTTCTCCACGCCGGCACGCACATGTGCAGTTCCTCTAGTGATGCGATAGTGGTTATATCATTGACTATTGCGCATTGACTATTGTATTACAATATCATCTTAATACTGATGGAGAGAAGAGACGGTACCAGTGCCCCCTCCCACTCACTTGACTGACTGCAGTGGCAGTGGACGCCCGCGCCAAAGCGGCAACACCGCAGCATCAGTATCCCCACTGCTCCGCTACCCCTCGATTTGGAAGTTGTATCTATTCTACTATAAACTACTTCAAACCTATGATAGTTGGTAACTTGATTTGTTGAAACTTTATAGATTCATCTCAAGCCCCCATAATTAACCCAATCCCATGAGGCATTGAGAAGCTACAACTTGGGTTGTGCGTCCTGGTCTAGAAAATTAACACAAAAGTGGTGAAGAAGGTGCTGTGCTGATCATATGACGTCCATTGTACTAGAACATGACAATTAATGTTGTGACTAGCAGGCAAAATTCCTTAAAAGGACAATAATTAAGGATTAACAATAATAATACTTAGCACTCCAAGTATGAAAATCAAAATTATCAGGTATTTAACTTAATGGTTTAACAATGGATGTAACCCATTGCTGGTAATAAAGATACACATTATTGCTAAAATGGTGTATTTGTGTATTAAACTTATTGAGGGTTTTTACTTACAGGGAATTGTTAGAAGTATCTACAGCTCATGTTGAACTATGAAGAAAGTTAAAAACAAGAATACTACTTTCTTCACAAATTGTTCAGTCAAACAGAAATCACACCTGGAGAAAAGACATTCCTGACAGTATGAGATAGCTAATAGCTAAGAGATCACTCGGAAATCTTTATATACATTTCCAATTTTACTTTCTGAAATATGGTTATGAACTATTTCAACTGTCTGGTTTTGTGGAAATTGTTATGTGTAATTATATTAGGCTTGTTATTAATAGAGAAAGCAATATGTTCAGAAGAAGCAACCTTATCAAAGTCTATGACAAAAGAAGAAAAGGAAAACTTAAGGTAAGTTATGATAATTAAAATAGGTATTAGGTCCTATAATTTATTTTTGAGTGGGATGATCTTTTTTTTTATTTCTAATACAGTAGACTCCCAATTGTCTGCTGTAATGGGTAGCTGAGCGATTGTGTATAAAAAAACCAACCTAACCTAAAGTACACTGGAAATAGTTAAAAATAACTGTAAAACAATAAAAGGTTCTTAATAATCTTTACTGAATGTTAGGTTTAATAAGGTGAGAGACTTCTATTGAAATACCTTTTAATAAGCACACAATTTTGTAGACATCATTTTCACATCGGTACATAAAAAATCCAATACGTGAGGCAAGCATTGTATTACATGCCACTTGTCAATTATTGATTTCCGTTTCAAGGCATCTGCTTCCTTAATAACTATGGTTGATTGATTAGTTCTCAGTAACATGACGCTCAGCTAATTATCATCTTCTCCTTTAAAGAATTGTAATAGGTAGTCCCTTTGTATAATGGAGGGCAGTAGTGTATGATTTCTCGGCCAAGGCTAAGTGTGTGGCGGGCGGTAGATATAATTTTCAGGCGTGAGGGTAGACGTTTATACTTAAAACTTCACTAGCTGCAGTTCATAATGTTTTATATGTTGATCACTGATTAGCCCTAACATGGTTAATCCACACACTTTTAACTAGAAGTGCATAACATAATTTCTAATAATATATGGTTAAATGTTGCTAAGGTGGTCCAACCCCCCTTAATGTTCGCCAATTGTTCATGACATCGCCTATTTCATAATTGACATGAATGGGTATTAAACTCTGGAGGGGGTATTGGCATCTCGTCTGACCAAAATTTGAAAAAGTGATGTTATATGATTAGTTATGTCATCTTGTTAGAAGAGCAGCTGATTAGAAAAAATGAAATAATTATCTTTAAACATAGAGCCTATCCATGATCTAAGCTATTTCCTAAAGGAAAATAAATAGGCTACATTAATTTATTCCCTAGTTTTCAATAATTATTTTCTATGATGTTAGCCTTCCAAAAAACTTTAATTAAAATATTTCCTTTCAAAATTTCACTGGCAATGGACCAAACCTAGACTATGAATTTATGTTCATACTGAATATTATTAATCTATATTATACATTATTATCAGTAGTTTGTATGTTGCAGAGATGAAGCAAGAGATATGTTTTACCATGCATATAGATCATATATGGTAAGTAAAAGACCCTTAAAATAGAGCTTACTATTTGAATTCAATTAGATGTTCTTTAGATGATATTTTTTGTATAACTCACTTCACAGATTAATAAAAACTCTCTAACCCACAATATGATATTTAATGAGAGGGAACTGAATTACTATTTTAAAGTTCATGTTTAGGCCTGCTTGATTTAAATTAACCACTGAAGTGTTGTACATATTGAAGTCATCTTAAATTCCACACAGGTCGGTCAATTATAGATTAGATAAAAAATATTAACATGGACGTAAATAAAGAAATTATTGTACTGTCTTATTGCAGTTTATGCAGCATTAAAAAATACATCACTGTCAAGAATTTGTGGACAATATACATATATATATATATATAATTTTAATTTTTGCTATCAGCTGTTGCACTACTTCGTAGTATTAGGTATGGATACATTCAGGGGCATCTTGGGAAATCGTGGGAGGTTTAGCTTTGATCCATTAGTCTGAATCACTGATAATTTGTGTCGTTTTAGTGCGCATTTGTGTTGTTTGTGTTTATGTAAACAATGAGCAATGGCTTCATGATCTAACCGGCTTCGTGACAGCGAAATATCAGAATATTTATCTTGAGACAATTTTAGCGATTTATCTAATGATGAGAGTGAAAGTGAGGAGAGCAATTTTTATTTGTATCCACAACCTATGCATCGAGTTCAACTAACCTCTACAGCGATCCCGTTCCTGGCCCAATTTTTATAGCTAGTGATGTAAATAGTAAATATACGAGGGGGTACCTAAAAGTAACCGGAATTTGTCTGCCGAGGTCGGAGCTTTGGTAGTACGGATGAGCGCCACTAGGGCATGTCTAGTGCAACTCTTTGCCAGTTCAGTGCCGTGTGAATCGTTGAGCTAGCTCATTCTGTTCGTCTGTAGCGTCAATTTTGCTGTAGCTGTTTCACTGTTGCTTCGTTTTTTAAAATGGCAAGTTTAAGTGAACAACGTGTCGCTGTGAAATTTTGTTTTTCCATGATTCATCACCAGTAACCTTTGAAAGATAATCTGGATCGATTCTGAGCTGTTCTTTCAGTTTATGACATGTTTCGACTCAACGTGATTTTTGATTGTCAGTCAGAGCCCGAGGAACAAATTTGGCAGCAATGTGTCTCTTTCCTAAATCTTCAGTTAAAATTCACTGAACCGAGCTCCAATTTATTTCACTAATTTCTGACAGTTGATCAATTGTCTTTAGACAGTCTGTGAGCACAAGCTCTCACATTTTTTCGATATTTTCATCAAATCGGGCAGTTGATGGACGTTCGGAACGAGGTTTGTCATCAATCGAAAGGTCGTCATTTATAAATCGAGAAAACCTGTCATAAACTTGAGTTTTACCCAAAGCATCATCTTTATAAGCAGTTTTCAACATTAAAACAGTTTCAGCAGCAGTTTTACCAAGTGAAAAACAAAATTTCACGAACAGAATGAGCTAGCTCAACGACCCACATGGCACTGAACTGGCAATGAGTTGCACTGGACACGCCCTAGTGGCGCTCATCCGTACTACCAAAGCTCCGACCTCAGCAGACAAATTCCGGTTACTTTTGGGTACCCCCTCGTATATACATATATATTTATTTATATTTTAAATAAAATTAAATAGCACTAAATTTTAGAATATTATCCTTCTAACAGGCTATACAATTTTGTCACTGCTTCAAGATCACAAAAAAATTTTGTAAAATTGACCTTTTTTGTGTTAGGCACTTATCCGTATTTTTCAACATAGCACCTAGGCCTACATTAAATAATATTTTTTTGATGTCATGTCTATGTAGGGAATTAAATTTTCTAAAAATTTATATTATCAGTTTTCTATAAAAAGTAGTTTGTTTTTTTACTTAAAACAAATAAAAAAAATAAAGAATAGTAATTATTTTGCCATATTTATATTCCTCCATTCATTACAAACTAAATGAATAGGCATATTAATAGGTTTACTCTATTTACTGATTTTATATATATTTTTTTAACGCTACTTTTAAAAAAAACCTCAGACTGCAGTGAATACAATCCACTGCAAAACAGGCGTGTTATAAACTGGTCATAATATTTCTTGCAGGATAACGCATACCCAGCTGATGAGCTGATGCCTCTCAGTTGCAGTGGTCGTTACCGGGGTAGCCATGCCAGTCGAGGTGATATAGACGATACCCTAGGAAAGTGAGTAGTATTCTTTACCTTTATTATTAACAGATAGTCAACTTCTGTGATTTACCAACTGGTCAATTTATATATACTTCAAGGTCTTAAACAGATATCTTTTAAATTGTGAAACGTTAACATTTGTAAAGTATGTATCACAAAATATAGACGATCTAATAACAGTAACAGTATCTAGTTATTCTACTAACAGTATATAGTCAGATTTAAGTTCTGACTTTTACATAACTGATTAATTTTACACTTTCATCACTTTGGGCTTGACCAAAGAAACCTATAAACTTGAGAACCTAGAAGGCATCCATGTCTAAAAACTGTCAATGAAGGTTTTAATCTTCAACTAGCAAAGCAGACTGCTTGTACCAAATTTGAAATGAAAATATCGATAAACATTTTCATTAGACACCCATCATCGGTTTAGCAGCTCCAGCCTCCTGGGTGTGGTGACAAACCTCTCCCATCTTTAGTCTCTATACAGTTCCTCTTCCTCCACCTGCTGCATTGAGTTTCCTTTCAGTGCAGTTTCTTCTTGAATTACACCTGTCCATTTCTTTTGTGGTCTTCCCACTTTTCTTTTGCCACCAATTACTGTACATGATTCTAAGCTTTAAGTTGTGATGGGTGAAAAATTAACCTTTTGCGAGCGTTTGACGAGATATATCCGTGCATTTTATTTTCACCAAGAGCAGCAAATGGATATATCCGTATTTTTAGTCTGTTATATTTTTTTGAAAGCACATACAGTAGCTGTGTGGATATGTGCTACTAATAATTAAATTGAATAAACTTTCTATTAGAGGAAATTATTTTAAAGTTATAAATTAAATATCATAAATCTACTTCAGTTTTTCGGTAATAAATTATGTCCGACGTGTGGAGGTGCCAAAATACTTATAAATATTTCTTTTCAGCTTTTCCTTGACATTAATAGACTCTTTGGATACATTGGCAGTACTGGGAGATATATCAGAATTTGAAAATGCAGTAAAACTTATAGTTGAAGATGTTTCATTTGATTCTGATGTCGTTGTGTCTGTATTCGAGACAAACATTCGAGTACTTGGGTAAGTTTATTATTATTTTCACTTAGACAAACATTTTCTAACTAAAAATCTGTCCTTTCTTTTATGATGGTTGTCTATAAAGTAAACATTGAAGCATGGTTAATTTTAAAGCTGAGCATATTCATGAAAAGAAGACAGCTGAGAGCAATTCCACACCACTTGTTTCTCAATGGCACATTGAAGCCGTTGAAGCGTTCACGGTAGGGTTCTGAGTTTATTGTTGAACCTCATGGCATGAAATCATGCACATCATTACATCATGGGCACAAGATGTAATTTCATTTCACACCACAGATAGCAATTTTTAATTGTTTGTATAATTTTTAATTGTCACTGTAGTTTAATTTTTGGGTTTAATTTAGAGTATATAAGGTGCTTAATTGTTGTGCTTCTATTGTGTATTGAGAAGAAAAGGGAACTCATTTGTGTGGGTTTCAGTGGATTACTGTCAGGTCATGTGCTAGCTGAATATTTCCAAGAGAGGGCCGGTGTGCTGCGCTGGTACCGTGGACAACTGCTCACGTTGGCCAAGGACATTGGCTACAGGCTGTTGCCTGCATTCAATACCACCACAGGAATACCTCACGCAAGGGTGAGAATCTATTTAAAAAACAGCTTGGATGAAAAACCGATAGTAATCAAATTGTTGTTCAGTGTTTTTTGTTTATACGAACATATGTTTTTATTAAAATCTATTATTATTATCAAAATGTAAACAAAAAATATGAATGAAATGTTTTGCTTTAATACATCAAACTATATCACAGTCATGTCTTTCATTTCAAGTGTTTTTTTTAGTGTAAAATCATATACAACCAAGGAATACAACCACGTAAGTCAACCAAGTAAGTCATTCACCGCAAGGTCCTCCGTACATCCTAACACAAATGTTATGCAATAATATTAAGGAACAATAGGGGCAAATATGCACAGATAATGTTAATTCATCTCATCACCTTCGGTCTTAGCAATCAAAGGAAGTTATTCTTTACTTTGAAAAAAAATAATTTGTTTTAATGAGGGTTACAGTTTTAGGCCTTGTATCGCTTAATATACACACCTTTTAATATCCTTAAAACTTCTGGCTTTCTCAACAGCCACTTTGATCTATCTACATTGATTGTTGTTCAGTTATTGTACTGGCCTTACGAGACCAATTGCTGCCCAATTGTAGGCATTTACAAGACTAAAACCATCAAGAGATTAAAAAAGTAGAGTATATAAGACTTAACACCTCAGGTCTATTGTGCCTCCCGCTCACTATATTAATAATAATTTCAAATAAAATTGTAAAAGATGGTGGACACCAGCCCTGTTATGTACTCTTGGCAAAGATGAAATCCTCCCAATTGGTTAGAGTACATTAGGCTCTACATTCATTGAAGGGAAAGTTTATCAATAACTGATGGGGTCAGAGGATGTCAATAACAGAATAAGATTGGATACCCTAATCATAAGAAATGGAGTTGGAAATTCAGTCTTAATGGTGCAAGTATACTGGTTTAGCTGTGTAGGAAAATTATGCCAAATAGAGAAGAGACTGTGGGGGTAAGGGTAAACAAACACACCAGTTTTTTCTGGAGTTTGCATCCATCCTGTTGAAATATCAACTATGGTTATTTACTTTAGACCATTTTAAATTATGCGTTTAAAAAAGTAAATTGATGAAATGGCTTAGGTGAACTTGCGGTACGGACTTAAGACTCAGAAGCTGGAATGGTCGCAGGAGACTTGCACGGCTTGCGCCGGAACCATGGTTTTGGAAATGGCTGCCTTATCACGCCTTACAGGGGAACCTGTCTTTGAGGTATGAAAAAATAAAAATTGTTAATTATACATTAAGTTCCTAATTTATTAAACTTATATTTCACTTCAGGCTAATGGCTAATTTTTTTGTCCACTAAGGTTGTGAATTTATTAGAAATTGAATAAATCTACTAGTTAAAATTTAATGGTTTAACACATTTCAACATCAATTCTCAGTTCAAGTATTTTCTCAAGGACTATTATATGAAGAATTAACTTCAAACAAAGACCCAAAACTTCCCTAACAATAATATATTTTGTAAAATATTATGAGATCATGAAAAACAGTTTGATTTTTGAAGCACCTTGAGGTATTTATAACTTTCATCAAGATGAGAACACAATGTGCTTTATGAAACCTACAATCTCACTTCATATTATGGCAGACAATAGAAATATGCCGCAAAACACTTAAATGTTCAACGTTTATTAATGTACCATGATAGTCACTTTCATGCATTTGAAAACTGAGGCTATAAGTTAATATATGCAAGAGTTATCTCACCAAAATACTAAGGGGCATATTTTTTTGTATTCCATCTTAATAACTCAGTTATCGGTACTAATATATATTTTAAATTATTATATATTCATTAAAAATATATGTTTTAAACGTCTGTTTACTTTGCAATCCTCTAGGCTTTGTAAATGTTATAGAAATATAAGAAACATAATGAAGGTTATACATAGGATCTTATAAAGACATTACTTAACAATACTTAATATTTTGCTCCTCCTTTTCAATAGAACCTGGAGAGAGTGAAAGTGGAATTTAAGGATAGAAGTAAGAGACCAAGTTAAGCATTATAAACGATTAAACTCGACTGAATATATACTTTGGTGTGTTTTATTTATTTTATTTTAAATTCTATACAGAACATATATTATAATACAGGAGCTGCAGACAAAATAACAATGATAATACAATAATAATCAATTACAGGCAAACAGAGTGGATACAACAAACAAATAAACTAAATATAACATGTTATACAAAAAAAAACCAAACAACCAGCTTGGAGACAAAACTTAATTTATTATTTTTCACTGAAAAATTGCAATAATAATTTTTTTATAGATGTTATGTTAGAGTTATTAATACCAATAGTTAATGGCAAAGACTTAAACAGTTGGCTCATTGTATTAATTTGGGACTGAGCCCCTAAACAGGTCTGTGAAAAGTAAGGACTAAACAACGCATGGGCTTTGGATGAAGGTCAGGGCACGAGGAACGCCAAAGGAGATAAGAACTCGCTGTCGTCTACTCTCCCATGAACAATTTTATAGAGGAAAACAAGCATGCCCATGTTACGGCGACTCTTCAAACTGTTCATTTAGAACAAGTCTCTGTAATTTGGTTTTATTTAAAAAAATGTTTATCTGTGTTTTTGTGAGAACTGGTTGTTGAATCTGGTGTTGTAACTATGGCAAGGAGTGACATTGTAATAATTCACCCATTGCATCGAGGTTTTCGCAAGAGGCTAGGTTGGCCTATTCTGCTACCCCCTTGGACAAGGCACCACTTAGGCGGGGATGTAGCGTTTGCCAACACCCACCATGGATAGCCGCTAGTGACTTCCGCCGGATCGTTACCTAGTAAACCGACCCTGATGGCTTTCAACTTTTAAAGCCGTAATGGTGTTAGGCCAAGGCGAAACTCTTCTGAATTTGGAGGCCAAAGCTACCTCCATCCCTGGGTCAAGAAATTTGGACCGAGGCCCTAGGGCTTCAAGCTTTACACCTCCTATGGACCCCTACATCCGTTTGTCGTTGGGAGGGACCTGGTCACCAACGTATGAAGGTCGTGCTCGAGAGGCACGCGAATAAATGCAGCAAGAGGGCTCTATAGAGACGGCTTGAGAGCCTCTGGTACCCTTTAACCCAAAAGCATGTCCGGTTGAGCTCTTACACCGTCCGGAAGACAGAGGGCTCGACGCACAGTTAAGGTCTTCGGGCCGTGTGGCCGTCCAGCCGAAGCTGAACCTATCCCAGGTACCACTCATGCGACCACAGGCAAAGACTTAGTAGATCCAGATCCCCTACTCACCACAGCAGCCCTCCTAATGAAACCAAACAAACGGCACAACACACAGAGACACAGAGGACGGTATGTGGTTTGTCACTGCAGGGTTCTCTAATGAAACCGGGTGCTGCACTGTGCTACTTCCAGGGACACATTAAGCATCCCTGTGCATCCGACAGTATAGGTATCGCCATTGCCTTTTTCATAGAAAGCGCCCTAACCAAGTTGAAGGATGGCTTGATCGAGAGAGGCTGTATATTGCGCTTCATCGGCCCTTGAGGACGGGCAAGTGACAGTGTGAAGGTTGTGTTTGTTTGTGCAAATTACTGCTTCAAAGATGTAGAGAAAAGTGACAGTGAGAACTCCAAGTTCGATGAAGGCCTCTCTGTAACTGGCATCGGGAGGCAGTGTAAGCTTGGCATTAATGGTCTTTTTTTGCCATACAAAGATTTTTTGGTGGTTGCATTTTCCTAACTGTTCAGGGTGTATTATTGTGATATTTATATTACCTAATTGACTACTATCCATATTGTACAGGACAAAGCGCATAGAGCGATGGATGAGCTGTGGCGACTGCGGCATCGCAGTTCCGACCTGATGGGGACGGTACTCAATGTCCAGTCAGGCACCTGGGTGCGTCGGGACTCTGGGGTCGGGGCCGGGATAGACTCGTACTATGAGTACTGTCTCAAGGCGTACATCCTGCTGGGTGACGACCGCTACCTCGGTCGGTTCAACAAGGTAAGAGCTGGCCGGGAATGTTCCCTATATCAAGTTAGCAATGAAGTTAACAGTTGGTAAAGATATGATTAGTACTGAAGGAATAAGTATGGTGGAAGTAGTTGAGAAAGGTTATGCATAGAATTGTCTTGAGAAGTCTTCCACTTCTACAAGGGCAGCTGTATTTCGGTCTGTACATCATATATTACTGCTTATCATGTATTTAGCTTAGCCTCCCTTTGTAGTAAATTAGATAAATATTGTTAATTTGAAGATTGGAGTAATCCTGCCTTAACATATGACAACTTCCTATTGCTGTACACAGTATTGTATTTTGTGTAAATTTCAGCAATGTTGGAAAGAAAAGAAAAGTCGCTAACTAGTACATTTTCTTATTGGATAGTATAATTTAGGCTAATAAACCTTGCTTTAAAATCTAGAAACAAAAAAACTTCTTCAGAGTTATTCAACAAAATTTGTGATTTGAAGTAAGTCATATTGTTATGTTGCAGCACTATTCTGCTGTGATGAAGTACATAAGCCAGGGCCCCATGCTGCTGGATGTGCACATGCATCGGCCCCACACAAACTCTCGCAACTTCATGGACGCCCTGCTAGCCTTCTGGCCAGGACTCCAGGTGAATTAAGAAACAATTTCAAGGTTTATTTAATTTGCAAGAATAAATTTACTAAATTCCTCACATAAATGCAACAGAGATTTACAATACACTCTATACACGTAACAGAGAGTCTTTCTATTCTTATTCTATATGCACAGGTACGATATATCGCCCAAATGAGGCCGACACACTTGTCATTTGATGCTCAGACTTTCTCTTTCACCTTTTCCATACTGCACATGATCAGTGTCCAGAATATAAATAATCATGAAAACAAATACAATAATACAATGAATAAACACTTATTGGGTCAGAAGTAAAAAGAATGAATTCAATATCATCAAATTGCCTTTAATTATAAGAACCATTACAAGAACTATTAATTAGTCGAATCTAAACAATTAGATTGGACGGCAGGCTGAAATCTGCTAGAAGGACCAAGTGAAAATGGACAAATGATCAAACTAGTTCCAACAGGAGAGTAGGTTAGAGTTAGGAGTACGGTACTGAAGTGTATGCAGCTTATTGGTTGAGCTAAGTATCAACATATAGTCGTAGATGTGAAAGTGGCAGCCACTTTTACCAAATCAACTTCATAAGAATTACTGATCAGGTACTAGCAATAGGACAGACTAAATCTCACAGATCTGATTGGCTACTCCGAGATACAAACCAGAGCCTTTTTTTGGAATGAGGTTTGGAGTCTTCCTGCTATCAACTACTATTCTTCTAAATGGGTGTAATATTTACTGTAAAATTGTAGCTGCTGCATTTTGTTTAACCTTGTAGAAAGTAGAGGTGTGCGGATAGTGAATTATTTTTTCGGATCGGATTCGGATCGGATAGCTCAAATTCGGATCGGATAGTTTGGGTTCGGATCGGATAGTTTTCGGATTCGGATACTTGCAATAACAAAGTGAAATCAGACTTATCTAGGAATAAATTAGGAAAATATCAATAAAATGTTAATAAAATTATTAAATGGTACATAAAAAATCATAAATTCTTCATAGGATGAACAACAAAACTAAAATGTTTACTTCACTGCATTTAAAAGTACCAGTAACAAATTTTAATATGGCGTATCATATACCAATATTTTTCGATTGGGTAGGCCTATATATGTTTTTATTAAATAAATGTATTTTACAAATTCAAAGGCATGAGTCAGTTAAAGTTTTAAACATAATAGTTTTCTAACTCTCTTTTGTAACTTAACTTTGTTCAAACTTTAAATAATTAAATAGTACTTTTTGGAAGTTCAGCTGATTTATAATTATTTTTTATTTTACCTAAACTAACCCATAAGCAATGAAATTCCCTATTTTTGATCCATCAAGAGTTTGTCCCTAGAAATCCTTAGAATATATTATGTCCCTAGAAAATCCCTTTCAGGTCTAAAATGTCCCTAGAAACGGGACATATCCCTAGAAGTGACAACACTGGTGACAGTGCAGCTGCTATCAAACAAAGGCCTGTGCGCAGGCGCAGAGTTGGAATATTTGGCAGATAAAATACCCCGATCGGCTGTGTAACAATATTGAAACCCGTGAAATGATGGTACTTCGTCGTAATCTAGTTAGTTATTCATCTTAAAATTATCTAAAAATGTAAAACTAATAACGCTTAAATTCATTTAACAAAGAGAAAATGTAGATTGAAAACAAGTGGAAAATTTGTTGGTTATGTGAACACCGAACGACGAAATAGGCCAAATGTAAATTTGGCAACACTTTATCGTATTGCTCAAACACGCAGTAGTTGAGAATGCGATAACTAAACAATTGATCGTCTATCATCTTAAATATATACGTGATAAATGTAAAGGAGTACTAATAAGATGTAGTCACAATAGAAGTACGATATTTAGTTATCATGCACTAAAGGACACAGCAGCGCTGTCATTTTGCCATTATTAGCGTCTACTACGCATTACAAAAACCAGGAAGCCGTAACCTTACTTTGGTTTGGTTGTTGCTACATTCGATTTTTTCATTCACTATTTCATTGTTTATTATCGATTGGTTAATTCAGAATAATGATTTGAAATTTAATTTGAATATCTAAACCAATTAAAATCATTCAAAATCCTTGATTGATATGTAGTGTTTTTTGTAATTGAGGAGGTATAGCTTAGTGGGGAAAATTAGCAAATGGAGAGTACGGGACAATTTATCTTGAGAAATGGCGCGCTATAGGCGTGCTGAGAGAGGGAGTCACGCGGACACGCACTGATGTGAACACACAAATTAAAGATATTGTGACTCACCATTGTTCCAGAGGGTTTAGGGGTTGACATAGAGAATCCCAGCGTAGACCATGGACCTGGCTGGATGTGGACTGCCAGCAACGGAGGTCTCAGGACGGCTATGGATAGGCGGCTGGACCGGATGTCGGCAGTGATGAGGGACGCTGGGGGAGGTGTGCGCACACCAGGGGGTGTCACTGACCACAAGGGGGTGAAGGGTCACCAGGGGGATTGTTGGATATGATGCAGCACTGAAGAGGAATCGGTGGCGGCACTTGAGAGTCGACACGCGCGAGTAACGCACTGTTCGCGACGACACAGATATATGCGAGAGTGGGCAATTAAAAGCACTATTAATTATTGTTGAGTTACTTTGAGACAAATAACTTGAGAGAGGGATTGCACTGTTACGCGCGATAAGTGAGAGAGGTTAAGAGTTTAAAAGTAATATATTACGAGCGACGGCCTAATCGCACGTCACCCGGAGCGCGTTGGAAAGCTACTCACTTGAGCTGGTAGAGGGGATAGCGTCGGTAACTGAACATTTTTGCACTATAGGGGTACATTAAATTGAAGATAGAAATAGTCACGCCATATTTTATGGCCAATCAGATCGAAGCGTCAGCCCCTCCACTTGCCATGTATGGGTGTTTTGTGTAAACGTTTTGTTAAGAATATCTGAATTGATTTGAATCTCAGATTATTCTATTTTGACTCTGTACATACAAAGGGTATTTGATATTGAATTATTTCTTAGAAAAATACATGATAAATGTGGAATGTCTCTTATTGTTAAAAATGATTATTAAACTAAAATTATGCTTAAATACTAAACAATCCTGATCTTTCCAAACTTCTAAATATACCATTTCGTGTAATTATAGATATCGCGTCTACCAGTCAACGACATTGTTTTGATGAAAGACTACGTAATACGTCTTTTAAGTAAAAATTATTCCGGCTTCGCGGGTATTAACTCCACGAAAATCTCGTTGTTTTTGTTCAAATTGCTGAAATATACAGTCTATCCGAAAATTCGGATATTTATCGGATATTACCGGATATCTAAAATACATTCGGATCGGTTTCGGATATCCGATCCGATCCGAATCCGAACCGAATTTTCGGATATCCGCACACCTCTAGTAGAAAGTTATAATACTAAATTAACAAAAGTAGTATTTTATTTGTAACATATCAAATTGTAACATATTCTTTTGAAAAGGAAATTGTGGAAAAGAAATGGAAACAAGTAGGCCTTATTTGTTTCTCATCTTCCTTTTGTAAGAATAATGTTGTATGTAAGCGGGTTCTTGTTAATTTAGAAGTGAACATGGATCTATCATGGGTTGTGTTTTATAAAATACAATCCAATCAACTGTTCTCATTTTTCTAGGTGCTGAAAGGTGATCTCAAACCTGCAGTAGAAACTCATGAAATGCTGTATCAAGTAATGCAAAGGCACAACTTTATACCTGAAGCTTTTACAACAGATTTTCAGGTCTGCACTCTTGAATTTACTCTGATACTTTAGAGCTTAGAACCCGCATTATTTATATGTTAACAAACAAAATCAGTTAACCAGTAAGAATGATCAAGTGATGATAGTGCCAGCCAAATGAGTCACAAGTTTTTTGTGATGACTTTTTATGGCTTTGGTTTGTCTTTGATTGAGATTTTTATTAATTGATTGTGAGAAATAAGTCAGATAGTATTTCTCAGTAACTAAGCTACATTATAAGACACACAGGTCATACTCCTCCTTCACACTGTTTCACCCAATATAATTTAAGTTATTTTTTTATGTGAACTGATGATAAATAATCCCCTAAGAATTTTTCTGCTCTGAGCATTTAGTCTATTTACTAATTTTCTTTTAATGTCTGTCTATTTGAAATGAATTTCATTGGTCAGGTTCACTGGGGCCAACACCCGCTGAGGCCGGAGTTTTTGGAGAGCACATACTTCCTGTACCGTGCTACGAGAGACCCTCACTATCTGTACGTGGGCCGAGACATTCTGCGGGCATTGCAGACTTTTGCCAGGGTGCCATGTGGTTACGCAGCTGTCAAGGATGTTCGGACTAACCACCACGAGGACAGGTAAGGTAACAGGCTAAATGTATGACATACTAATGGATCCCATACAGGTTTATAGAAAAAAGTGTACTTTTAAGTCTTCTGTCTTCAGCAAACCATGCATAAGAAAGTGAGTTCTGAGGTAAGCTCACCTTCCTCATATAGTGAAAGGAATAGTTGTTATCTGAGGTGTGCGGACATCCGAAAAGTTGGATCGGATTTGAATCAGATCGGATATCAGGCTCCGACCTGAATATGTAACAAATAAATCCCAATGCCAATAATTTGTAGCCATAATAAGGTAACTGTAACAGCTGGTATTGCATTCATAGAGTACATCATCGAATCTGTTTACAGGGGTAAAAAAGTTATCGGCACTTGCCTGCATTTGCCCGAGCCTTTGAAAGTGTTGAGCATAACATTTTAATTGGCCCTCTGCTTTCCTGGTGTAAAAAGTGTAGATTTGGCTTGGTTTTTCGTTTCACACTTATCTCTCAGAAAGACAAATCATTTTGGAAATAAATAATTTTGTAGGTAACTCAAAGTTTAGGTATAAAAATTTGGAATCTGATCCGGAAAAAAATCAGTATCCACACTGAGTCTTTATTACGCAATAGAAACTGATACAGAAAGAAGTCAGTTGTTCTTGATTACATCTACATGTTGAAATCTAAACTGAGATCGTACCACCATCACCACCACTGTCCCATTGATCTTGCCAGGATTGAAGAATTTCATGTTTGGTAGACCTAACATTATAATTGAGAAGTTGATTGATCTTTTACTGAAATATATATGTTTTCATTCCCCAGGATGGACTCTTTTGTGCTAGCTGAGACATTTAAGTACTTGTACTTACTGTTTGCCGAAGACAGTGATTTGCTCTTCAACTTGGACGATTTCCTGTTCACCACAGAAGCCCATCTTCTTCCACTCACCCTCGCCCACAACCAGGCCAACTTATCCTTCCTTTCAGTGAGTTTCTTATTTTAGACGTTACGGTCATATTAGATTAGATTAGATTACCATTTGAAATGGCGACCTACCCAGGTAGGTATTTTAAGCCAAGTATGAATGAGAAATGATTGTAGGATGATTGTGGCGCGATCTTGTAGTCTTGTTACTGACTAAGGCTGACATGTTCCTTAGACAGGACTGTTAATTAATAGCCCAACAGCCGATGGCAACTAAGGGACCTACAGTTTAACGTGGAATCCGAACCACGGCCTCTGAATTACAAACTGCTCTAATTATGAGGATGGTATTTGCGGATTAACGTAGTATTGAATAGTGCGAACGTTAATCCATACAAGAGAACACTACACCCACCGACCATCGCTTATAACTATCCACAATTCGTGACCTCCAAGTAGCTGGATTACAGGACGTCGCCACCGTCCCAGTCATTAAATTAAACAGCTATAGGCTTTATAAGATTTTTGGGCTGGACTGAAGATCTTAAGCAGTTTAGGAATGTGTGGCTGAGACAATATTTTTTTATTTGTTAAGTGTTTGAATGTAACAAATTATTTCAATTTCATCTGTATATTACAATCTCCATAATGAAGAAAGCTTGTATTTGATGCACAATAGACATGATATAGATTAGTGAAAGTCAAAATTTAAGTACCTATGAATACTTCTGGAGAGGGAATAACCCCTTGTAGATTTACCTCATGTTTCACTGCCTTCATGTGCTCTACAGACCGTGGACCAGCCATCGCTAGATGACTCAGAGTGGGCAGATCAGTGTCCTAGCTCCATGAGATTGTTCCCCGCGTCCGTGCGCCAACCACTACGCAACATGGTCAAGGGCTCATGTCCTCGTTCAGCTGAGTCCAGGCAGCGGAAACTCACTGCTTCACAATTCCAGGTAGGCTCATTGAATTATATGGGTGCATTTTCTTTCTTAACATTTTATTGTGATTTTTGTACTTAAAACACCTTTTAGGCCTATTCGTAAAAATTTACAAATTGACAATGCGACTTTGTGTGTAACATTGTCTTAGTAAAGATTTCCCATTTAGACATTTGGGACATATTTTTAATATTTTACTTTGTATTAAGCCTTTAGTTTTTTTATCTCAATTTGTAAGTAGTTAATGTTTCAAAAGGAAATGGAGAATTTGTAAATACATCATTAAAAATTTATTGTTAGTTATAATAAATACATATTCTTCGTAAAAACAAATAGACCTTTCATGCAGATCATTAAAACTGTTAATATACTTGAATACATCAAAACAATAGTGAAACAACAACCTTTCCAATATTGATTGATACTTTATGAAAAATTCAGACCTTTCAGTTTTTTTTTTGATCACATCAAATTTGTTCAAAAAAGTACACATACAGTTACATCACATAAAATATATAAACAAAAAAATAATAAATAAGACAATAACAAAGAAAAGAATTCCGACCGTGTTTGCAGGTAAAAATCTTGAAACCAAACCTGCTGCTAAATACCTTGGAGTAATGATTGACAACAAGCTGTCTTTTGGTGAGCAGGTGAAGCGAACTGCTGACAAAGCTGCCAAGGCAGATGCAGCCCTGAGCAGGCTGATGCCCAACATCTATTGCCCACGTCCTTGCAAACGCCGCCTGTTGATGCAAACACTGTGCAACCGTCTGCATGGCGTCGGCTTCTGTATGGAGCTGAGGTCTGGGCCCATGTCCTAGAATGACGTGTCTATCGTGACCAGCTTTCCCGAGTTCAGCAACAAGATGCCTTGTGGGGGCTTCTGCCTACCGCACGGTCTCCGAACCAGCGGTAATGGTTATTGAAAGTGCTATCCCCATCTTGCGAGGGAGAGACAGGCGACCCATCCCCGTGGTACCGAGGTAGGCAGAGATGCTATTACCAAGGAAGAGCGTAATTGCAGCTTTTACCATTGGCAGTGCGAATGGGAGGCCGAGTCGAGGGGACGTTGGACCCACAGACTGATCCCAGACATCCACCCTTGGGTGGAAAGGAGGTGAGGTCGATTTCTTTGTGACGCAATTCCTATCAGGACACAGGTAGTTTCACTCCTATCTGCACAAGATAGACAAAGTCGTCAGATGTACATGTCTGTACTGTCCCGGCAATGCAGACGTGGCACAGCACACTTTTTTCGAGTGTTACAGATAGATTGCACAGCGATTGTCACTCTCTATGGAGATCGGCGTAGCATTCCATCCTGACAACAATTTCGAAACAATGCTCCAGGGAGAGGATACCTGGAACTGCCTTAAGCACTATTTCCAACCCGTACTTGGAGCGAAAAAAGACGATCTCGATCGTCTTTAGCACCGTGATCACTTCGATGAGGGAAGCCCTAGTGACACAATAATCAAAGGGTCTAGCCGAAGTAATGTGCAAAACAGTCCCAGCCTAGTCCTAGGAGATAGAGGGAGGGTTTAGTGGGTGAGAGTCCCGCACTACCTGGTCTCGCTGTTGTGCATTAGCATTACCTCCTCTTCCCTACAAAAAAACCTACCCCGACTCAATCACAATACTGAACAGAACCCATTCTAAACCAATTGTCAAACCAAATCCACAAGCAAATCAATCGATTCGGGCACAATAGCTTGATCAACAAAAAAGGAGGATTTCAACAATTCTAATATTTTCCAAACTATAAACAACATAGAAACAAAACAACAATTTGGCAACCCTGCCAAAAATCAAAATAATTGGCTACAAGAGTCCAGGAAATCCCACACCTGACCTCAGCCTCTCAACTACCCCGGCCCCGATATCTCTGGCCAAACCAGTGATGAACGTTTACACCCCACAGCAATGTGCGTGACACACGTCCACGATGATGTACAGTGTTATAACAGTGTAAATAACTTTGTGTGTATATACGAGTATGTAAATACTGACAATTAGTGTAAATTAGTGGCTTTAATGTAATGTTGAAATGTATTGAGATAGATAAAATGCAAATCAAGAACTAAAGGCTTAACTTTAGGTAAATAAATAAATTGCATATAATAGTTCTTGAAACTAGGTAAAGTCCTTTAACCATCACGATCAGTTTGGTACTTTTTGCTGAATAGGATTATTCAAAATGGTATAAAACAAAAGGTTAATGTTTTGGTTGGTTGAGTTTTATTATTTTTTTTATTCCTATTATCTTCTGTTTATCAACTATCCCCAGTCAAGGTTTTTTTTACTTTTTTGGGTTGTATTTGGTAATAATTTATCTCCTCGTTATTTTGTTTCAGACTGTTCAAGGGCCCAAGCAGATTCACCTTCTTACCCTTTACATTTCTTTCTTTTTATTAGTTGTTTTTTACATAAAAATTTACACATATTACTTGCGCCGTAATTGAAGTCTGTCTGTCAGTAATTTCAGACATTCCTTTCAAAAGACTGTTTTTAACTTTTCTTTGTAATATTAATGAGTAAACATCTATATTATTGTTTTTTTAGTTTAAACATATTTATTTAATGATAAATGTTTTGTGTTTATAATGAAGTCATGATTTAGTTTTGGGGTCAATGCTTTTAGGGAACTAGTCAATGGTTGTGTTAAAAATATTTTTAATATTAGGGTATTAAATAAAATATTTTATCAAAAATGTGATCAAATTGAAATATATATTTTTATATTTTTAATGAGTATAAATTATTACCAAACCTACCCTAGTAGTTTAGTTTTGAGTTAATTAAGTGTATTCTGTTTTATTTGAGCTAAATATCCAACCCATATTTCCATATATTTTACATATATAACTAATCTTGCACAATCATTTTACTGACTCTGCAATTTTTTTACCCATAGTAACAGCAATCAAATTTGTAATTTATGTCTTTCATAGACTTTATAAATTATAAAAATCCCACTCTTTCTAGGTAATTCCTCAACTAAGTTTGGTTTTGGACTTCCAGACTAGATTCGTCCAATGCTTGTTTTTGTAATGAATATCAATCTATGGTTACCATTTATCGATTATAATGATTTAAATTTTTTTAATGTATGTTGAAAATAATAAAGCTCTTTTCTGTTTTATTTTCTACTAAACATTAATAAATAGAAGTAGGCCTACGTAACATACTAAAAAATCTTGTGTGGAACTATTAAAATTCAACTCTTCAATAAGTTCAATAGTTAAAATAAATCTCGGAAGCTTGATGGTAATATTCTCAATTCTCACCTTATTTTTTTCTACCAGTTTGATTTAAATCCTAATTGTTATTTGTAATCAGCCCACTATGCATGATTAGCTGTATTAATTAATAGCCCTGTTAAGTGTGAAGGTAAATGGTGGACTCATGAGGCTCAACATAGTTTTAAATAACAGTTAGTTTTCAAAATTCAAAAATATCTATATTGTCTTTGTATTTCTTTGAATTGACAAATTTACATTGGCCAATTGTGTTGTGGTAGCAGCGCTATAGAGAACTAGAACTATCGGTACCATAGAGTTCTATCAATTTCTTACATTTCTCAAGCTCTGTATTACAAGGTGCAACCTCAATGAACAGTGGTGTAGTGCTAAGAAAAAACTGTGCCGGAGCGGTCCTTTCGAGGAAGGCTTTTCCTTCCTGGTAGGTGAGGTAGTTGTTTAAAATTAATCAACAAAATTTATGAAACCTTTCTACAGTATTCTGATAACGACTACTGTTGAACTTTTTTTATTTCTTCAAAATTTAATGTTTGAACGAGTAAATCATGAATTAACATGTTCACTGCTAAAGACAATTATGAGGAGTTCTTCAGGTGCTGACATACAAACACATTATCCATCTCGAAGAACCAAGGGCGCCATGTTGAAACTACCAGTGCACAAAAACTAACCTCTAACCGGTACAAAATGCTATACCGTGAAGAACATTCCTGGTACCAATGCTACCGGTAAGGAAAAGCAATAATATGTTGGTTACAAACTAACATACTATTCCTGATGGCGGTCGGCCGCGTAGGATTTCCTGCGTGTAGCAGCAATTGTGTTAACAGTATTTAAATATGTATTAACTGTGGGCTAAATTATTGTCTTATTACAGTGGAACTTGGTTATAACGTCATTGAAGGGACCACACAATTAATGACGCTATATCAGAGTGACACTATAAAAGAGGTTACATAATTATAATTTAAAACCGAGGAAAAATAGAGAAACACATTTTTTACATGAAATTAAGACATTTAATGAAGGTAATTTGAACATAACTTTTTATTTTATATGACTGAACTCTCTCTTGGTATAAAAATCGAATTTAAAATTTTACGTTTTTCATTATTCTGTTCAATTTAAAAAAAACAACTTATATCCATTTCTTAAACACCGAAAAACCAATTCAACTGTATATATAACGATATGCTATTAACAAAAGAACTTGATACGTGAGGCTGACTGACCTTAAGGGATAAGGGATGTTGTTAGCGGTAGACAGCAATAAAATAGCTGTAAGCACAATAGCCGCACGTAGCACACTTCTCGAAGTATGTTGTCTGCTTTTTTAGTTAGGTTTGTTTACTCTACCGATTTTAATATAAAAATAAACAAATGGTATTTGTTAAAGATAATAAATGACGTATATGCCGATACGTTATTGCAGATGGATAAGTAGGCACTTTTTTTCTGACCTCAACAAAAAAAATCTTCGAGGGTTGGCTGTTCTGCGACGTGGAGTTTCTGAAAAGGGTAGTCTGTAAAAAAAGAGTTGGCTCCACAAGGCGGAAGTGTCGTCTGTCGCCACTACATCACTGTCTATGAGTTTGTCAGCTTGTTGCTGTCTTGGACTAAATTATGTGTTGTGAGACCGATGTTGTTATATTATTTTGTCTCTAAGAAACAAAGTGAGGCGATTTTAATGTTCAAAATTTCAAAACTGTTTGTTGATATTAACTTTTATTTATTCACCTACTTTCAATAGATTTCAAGTTTTGATCCAAAATGAATGAGTTTAAAACAACTGTATAAAAATTTTTTTCATCACTGGTATGATAATAGCCTCTTTATTTTATGTAGACTGCTGTCTTCTTTTTGTTGTAGTGTCTTCCGTTTCAAATAGTTGTATATAATGAACTATAAAGTGGTTAATTATGCAAATTTATCAAAATTACTGTACTTAAGAAATGTATTACCTCTCTCAATATAGTTAATAACTTTTATTTTTACTTTTATATTGTTATTAGTTATTATGTTTGCCAATCAAATATATTTTTAAAACAATCATCTTATTACCTTAATATTAGCTCATTTATTTTTCTTTTCCAAAGAGCAAATAACTACACTTATATATCATGTATTGAAAAGAGCTGTATTGCAGGCTTATGAATAAGATTTGAATAAGGATATCAATGATTTTCTACCCCAAACTGCAATTTTATGAATGAAATGTAACACATTCTGGGCTAAATAAGTCACTTAATCTTAAGCAATTTTCAATTTGTTTTAATATTTTTAAAGTTTTACTTTGTTTACAGTAAGCTTAGTGCTTAGTGTAAATTTTATTTAATCAAAAGTTCTGCCCCAGTTCTTCCCTAGATGGGAATCTCCTCGTTTGAACATCGGAAAACCTGTTAAGCTACAAATGTTTGACTAGTTAAACATCTATTTCAAAACCCAGTTATGTTATACTGATTTCTGAGGGCGTGAAATGTACAAGAAGACATATTCAGGTCACAGAAATTACTGAAAAATACAATTTTATGAAACAGCACTTGGAAGAAGTAATGAATTTTGCTAGTAATAGTTTTAATTTAATGTATCTTAATATAGTAATTCTTGGAAGTCATGAATTCATTCATTTTGAGTATGAGCTCAGTACAAATCAGATTTGGTCACCTTTGCAACTTTGCAACAGGTATCTACCTGATCGAGTATCATATTTAAAATCCTCAGATTTAAATACTATACCTGAGGCATCATATGAAATGATGAATTTTTGTCTTCAGTAATGAGGTGCTGCAATTTTATTGCTTTTACAATCACTGTGTAATGCATTAGTTTTGATTTATTAATAAAAGCCTTCACATCACAAGGGAGTATCATCGTTGAATACCTATTAAAAGTAAATTCTTAAATGTCATGATAGTGATTGTTGTGGTGTATTTCAGGCCTCAAATGAGGAGCATATGAGGCTTGTGAACGAGATGGGCATCACTGTTGACATCCTGAGTGACGGAAGAGTACAACTGCTACACACCTTCTCCAACGTAAGTTATTTGCTGATATAAATTCATCGTCATTTTTAATTGGCTATATTTTTTCTGATATATTTATCAATCAATCTGATATATTTATCAATTTTTACTGTAAAAACTTATAATTAATGTTAATTTTAAAATTTAATCTACAGATTAAAAATTTGTTTCTATTGTTGAGCAATCTCGAGGCTTGGTAGGACAAAGTTTGTAATATAGTCCTGAGAATGTTCATTTTTATGATGTAGTCTACAGTTATTTTACTCTTTACAGCATTTTTAATTGAACAAATTTTTAAATTTTATTGAATCACTCAAATGCATTTTGGGAAAGTGGTTCCCAACTGAAATAGGCATGCCAGGTCCAAACTGAAATATTCAAGACAGGATTTGAACCTGTGATCTCTTTCACTGAAGTCGGAAGCAATAATAGGCTAGCAAGGCACCCAATGTAAAGTGATTAAAATTTCCCAATATGCATAATATTTCATACTCAGTGATTTTTAATCTCAATGCATAACTAGATTTACACTACTTTTATGTCTTCTTTTAGAATTTTATTCTGTTGTGAATGAGCGATGGCTACAGTATAACTCGGTACAGCTGTGAAACACATACAATGTTGGAAACGTGAGTTTTGGAAGAGCATGAGTTAGGTTTGAGTTTTCAGTGCAGTTTTAATGTGACTGGCTTTAAAATAGATAGTTAAAAATAGTTATTTAAATTTTCTATACATATGTATTGTTTGATAGCATTTTACTGTCTGGCAATGAGGAAAGATATCTTCACCCATTCTCCCTGTTCAAACTGTAACAGTATCATGATATGCCAAGTATCGGGAATTAGGTCCAGTATTTCTTTGCTAAGAAATTTAATTGATGTTGGAAGACTAGTAAGTGCTTAACAATTATGTTAATGCCTGTTAGGCTAAGTCAGTGTCGGATGCGGAGGAAGGTCTGCTCTTCATGCAGGAGATGATGGAGCTCTCCAAGTCACAGAATGTGGACACCCAGCCACAGACAGTGAGGTTCACCACATCCGAGGAGAAGGTGGCGCTCAGTGCGGGCCCGGCTCACTTCGGTAAACAGCTCACCACCAGCGACCAGGTCAGTTACCATCAGCTGTCATTACCAAACCTTGATAGTTAACCATCAAGGTCACTGGATCTCTTTAGTACGGTGTATGAATACAGTAGAACCCCTCTAATCTGTCACTTTCGGGACCGGGAGCATGGTTGGAACGGAAAAAGGGCGGATTAAGTGAAAGATATAATATTTATAGCAAAAAAAATACAGAAGATATTTTTTACACAGAGTTAACTGAAAAACGTCTACATACACTAGAATATGTATTAGTTATAAAAGGAATAAGGATAAACATTATGTTCTGTAAATTAGTTGGTTATGCAAAAACCGGAATGACAAGGCCAAATAAATATTGTGTTGCGTTAATTTGGCAACACTTTATATTTTAATTCTCCAATTATGCAAATGTGGCGAATGTGAATGTGAATGTGATAACGAAAAATAATTGTTATGTCAAAATATTAAACAAAAGGTTATATTTACTCTTTTCTAATATAAATATAAAATCTTTTAATGTATTTTTTTACTTGAATTCTTTATTTATGTTATATGTAATAATGATAATAACAACACTCTTGGTTTTGATGTTACAATCCAATATTTATTTAGGAAACAAAAGTCACACTGGCCTACTAAATCAAGATGGCGACAATGCCTTCATTACAAATTTGAAAAAGAGCTAAGCCTATAATCGAAATATTTCAATAATGTCTTTTGATTAAATTAATAGTTCATTAATAACATAGTTTCTTATCTCAGGATCAGGGAAATTGTGCTGCCTTGAATAACGTTTGATATAAAAAAGTAAAAAAATGTCTGATTATTTGAGTTTTAATTATTGAATGAGTTAAATTGTCCATAAGGTAATTGTTTTTAAAGCGCAAATTTATATTTTAATTTTAATTGAAATTTGAATTGGAAGTGAAAGAAAAATAAGTTAGAAATATTAAACAAGTTTATTATTAATGAAAGTATTAACTAATTAAGATTTTTTTACTTGGAATTCATTTAGAGTAATAATGATTCTCTTGGTTTTATGTTAAAAATCATTTTATTTTATGAAACAAAGTCACACTCCTACTAAATCAACTGGCGACAATGCCTCATTACAATTTGAAAAAGAGCTAAGCCTATAATCGAAATATTTCAATAATGTCTTTTGATTAAATTAATAGTTCATTAATAACATAGTTTCTTATCTCAGGATCAGGGAAATTGTGCTGCCTTGAATAACGTTTGATATAAATAAATGATTGTCCAAATTATGTCTGATCGATTGAGTTTAAATTATAATGGTACTGTAACATGAGTTTTTAATTGTCCTTAAGGTAAGTGCAATTAGCGCTGAATTTATATAATAGGTTGATTTTAATTGAAATTTGAAGAAGGAAAGTTAGAAATAGTTATGAAAGTTTCAATTTGATTAATGAAAGTATTAACTAATTAAGATCTTGGATTTAGATTTGAGTAATTGGGAGTCTTTAGTATTCATGTGAAAAATCAAGATGGCGGATTTTACCAGACTGAAGTCACTCTTCAGCTCACATATACTGAGGGATCTTTTAATGCAAATAATAAAAGGGAATTAATCAATTTAAATGAGACCCTCTTTTGAAATCAATTTAATACTGGAGAGTGCTTCACTAAGGAACTGTGGTCCTTTTTCATTACATTTAAATGTTAACACTGGGAAAGCAGGAACATGTCTTCCTCTTCTAAGGGTGGTGGAAATCTCCCTTTCTTCTTAGTGTTGTAGTTCATGCATTGTTGGGGCACATAGTTGTATCACATGTTCACTGGTTACTTAATTTAGGGCCTTAAGGACTAATTTTGTAATTAAATTGTTATTTTAACACAAATATTATATGAATTAACTATCTAAAGATATAAGGAATAATATAATGGTATTTTAACAAACTTAATATTAAATAATGGTTACATGACAATGGTCTACGCGGTAGACAATTTAGATTAAGATGTGTATTTTTTCCTACAAATACCGTTGCAAAATGAGTTATTATGATTTTTGCTAACAAATATCAGATAAACGTTTTAAGATTTTTTGTTACTAAAATTATATTTTATGAGGAATATTGACAAACCACAATCTTATACTCGGCTTAACTATCAATGACGATCTAGCTTTGTTTTTTGAAATACAATGTATTGTTGAAATTTATCAGTTACTAGAGTACATTTGGGTAGTTGAAGAATCGAATAATCATATTGCCTCATTGGACCGAACAATGATGTTCTTTCATTCCAATAGGTTATGTATTGCGTAATTTCGTCATCTGCTTCAACAATTTCATTCGATCAAAGATGTACCGTGTCACATGGATATTCTCAAACAGAAAGTTTTTATTTTATTTTTCATTTTTAATGTTCATTCTAGTTCTGCTCATTTTATACTGTCCATCTGAAAGTTCGGATATTTATCAGTCTTTGCCGGATACTCGTTCAGCATTTCAAATATTTTACCCGTAATTGTACTTTATATTGCTTATAGCGATAAACATCGCATGAAATATGAGTAGGCTACTGAATCCGGGGAGCGAAAGCGATAAAAAACCCAAAACAACTGCTAGATAGATGTCCCATCAGTGATAAGTTGGTACAAGCTCGTGAGCCTGAGCATGGTCGGAGAAACTGGAGTGATGCACCATCCAAGGTCGGATTAGATGGGTTCCACTGTAGTTAAGTTTTAGTAGACCATATCAAAGGTTTTTGCCTCATTGGACCGAACAAAGATGTTCTTTCATTCCAATAGGTTATGTATTGGGTTATGTATGCGTAATTTCGTCATCTGCTTCAACAATTTCATTCGATCAAAGATGTACCGTGTCACATGGATATTCTCAAACAGAAAGTTTTTATTTTATTTTTCATTTTTAATGTTCATTCTAGTTCTGCTCATTTTATACTGTCCATCTGAAAGTTCGGATATTTATCAGTCTTTGCCGGATACTCGTTCAGCATTTCAAATATTTTACCCGTAATTGTACTTTATATTGCTTATAGCGATAAACATCGCATGAAATATGAGTAGGCTACTGAATCCGGGGAGCGAAAGCGATAAAAAACCCAAAACAACTGCTAGATAGATGTCCCATCAGTGATAAGTTGGTACAAGCTCGTGAGCCTGAGCATGGTCGGAGAAACTGGAGTGATGCACCATCCAAGGTCGGATTAGATGGGTTCCACTGTAGTTAAGTTTTAGTAGACCATATCAAAGGTTTTTGTCTGTAATAGATACAAGTCATCAAATCCATTACTGTAATATCATTTACCCTTTACTCAAATTAATCTTAAAATATGCACCCTTTGGAATCGTTAGTGCCTTATGAGTAAGAGCAATCATAAACTGTGGTTACGTGATTGCAGATAAGTGGCAAGGTGGGAGTGGCCAACCCGCTCCGTGCTTGCGAAACACTCAAGAATGCTGAGTGGCTGCGTGGGCGCATCGCCATCGTGGAGCGAGGTGACTGCATGTTCATAGAGAAGGTAACGTAATATATTTTTATATTTTTTAAATGTTTCAACATTTGTACACACACTGTTCCATATGATAGTGTGCTCAAGCTGTTTGGGGTCCGAAGTCTGGCTTCTAGGAGAACTCTGTTCTGTTTGGCGCTCCTGAATAAACTGGTGCATGGTACGTGGGTGACCCTGATAGTCTTGCGGCCCTGTCATTTCCTGTTCCGAACTTCAATAGTAGAAGCAGACTTCTCTTTTCACTTCCTCGTTCCCCGTACTAATGTGCATGCCTCATCCCCCCTCTACCGGGTGATGAGGGATTATAATGGTATTGTGAAATGGGCTGTGATTTGGGCATAGCTGGTGACACTCTAAATTGTTACAAATCAAAATATTAATATTTTTAAAATAATTAAGGCAACCTAAATTTAAATATTTATTTTGTTTACTATTCATTATTTATATCTTATTATTTATTGCTATTCATTGTTTAAATTATTGCCTAATATTTAATTTAACCTTATTTATTATTTATAATTTTTGTTAGTTAATTATTTATGGTTGATATTTATTGTTATCATATAATTCATTATGGCCATTCAGCTCCTGGATTATCTTAAAAATGTCACAATTATTTAACTTCTTAATTCATATTTTAATGTCCAATTTTTGTTAAGTGAACATCACATGAAAAACCTCAGTACTTTCAAATGGACTGTTATATTAGATGATACTGATTTAATGTAATTGGTGTAAACTGTATTTGAGCAAGTAAATAAATAAATACCTATTCACCCTTAATGCTATGAACTCTTTGGTCAGAAAATGGTCAGAACTCTTCATTGTCTTTCAGCTCAATTTTGCAATAGATAATGTCACATTTAAAAATTCAGGAAGATCGTGGTTAACATTAAATGTTTATAATTACATACATAAAATAGTAAATCACATACGTATAAGTCATAAATAATATTACATAGGTATTTGAGTTCTAAAAAGTTACAGATTTACAATCGAAATATTCTTTTAGAGTGTAAATTGGGTTTAAGCATAGACAATTATATAACCTAACCTAAAACAATTTAGATTCCAGTAATGTGCAGTTACTATTAACTTTGTCAAAAGTCTTAAGACTAGTAAACTGAAAGTTTCTTTGGCACTTACTGTAAGGCATATCCAATTGTACTTTGTTCTTATTATGGTCATGGACATTTGATCTGTGTACAAGTAGGCCAAACCCAAAAAAAATCTTTTTGTACATGTAACAGACATAGAAATATGTACTCTGGCAAAATCCTGTTATTTACAAATAAAGGTTATGCATATATTTATGATCCTCGGTTGTAGGTGCGGAGGCTCCAGTCAGCTGGGGCCGTCGGTAGCATCGTGGTAGACAATGTTCCCAGCTCCTCGGCCGCCACCTCTCCGATGTTTGCGATGTCGGGGGACGGCACCGATGATGTCGACATTCCTGTAGTGTTCCTGTTCTCACAAGATGCCTGGCAGCTGCTGCAGGCCCTAGCCAAGGAACCGACCATGATTGTCAGCCTAAGCGGCAGTGCTTCTGGTGTGTGACATACTGCAGCTTGGTAACCAGATGGGGGGTTTACATGAATAAGGGTATATTCTGCATTACCGTAACTTTCCGCAATAGTCTAAGTAATTTCAGGCAAACGAACCATAAATTGTACAGTGAATTTTGAGCATTAGAATAAATGTTTACATTTTTAATTTTCAAATTAGTATAGATAGACACAGTGATCAACCATAGTTAATCCCAGATAATAAACTGCAGATAATTTACCAGTAAAGCTTTTACAGCAAGTTTTTGCCACACACACTTTTACAACCTTCACTTGTTACGGAAATGAGTTTTGATGAATAGCTGGAGTTCAAAAACATCAATATCAGATTTATTATTCATAGTCTATTGGTTTTGAAATAAATGTGTAGCTAAAAATGTTTGTGTTTACTTCCGTGTAGGAAATAGGTTAGATCATAGATATGTCTAAAGGGAATGTTTTCTTTCAGTTAATCTGAACAACTGTTCTTATAAGTATAACCAAACTATGACGTTACTAACTAAATAACGTCACTATTACACATGACGTAGCTAAGAGACATCCATATCAAAACTATGCAGATAATATTGATAAAGATATCTTATAACAAAATTGGGAATTATGCTTGGCTCATCTAGATGCAGATCAGTCAAACGTATCTGCTGACTCTGAAGATGAAGATCTTCAAAAAATAAAGAAGACGATTCAGGAGTTTCTATCGACTCAAGAACAGTCCAAGGTAAACTATTTTCATGCTCACTTATCCTTCAAGTAATTTTGTAAAAAGCAAATTGTTATCTATAACTATTCTTATTACCAGTTGATGAGATAGACATATGTATGTAAATGTATTTTAGTTGTAAATCCATTATGACTTTATACCCAAAGGTCTTATATAGCGACTTCATATCACTATAGAGATAATGCTGTGATACTCATTAGAATGTTCAGTTACTGAGTTATGTGACAGTGGACCCTAGCAGGAAACGACTCTTAAAATGCTTTGTAAGTTGTCTTTACTTGACCAAAGTCGATGGGTGCAAAAACTTTTACCTCTAACAAATACATATGACTATTACGTTTCCAGTATAAGCAGATTAGGCAGTACTGACATTGTAGCATTGATTTAAAAAAAACATCCAAACACTAACTAACTCCTTTTCTAATTCTAATTTTTCTAAACTCTAATATAATTCTAATTTATAATTTTTGTTGTGATTTCTCTTTACTGAGGAACTTGGATAAGCAACATACTCCCGGCCGAGGTCAAACCCTTGGCTCTTAGTTTTATTCCCATCACGCTATGTAGCCTAATGTGAATGTACTTAGTGACAAAGGTCATTCTTGCATAACTCGGTAAAGCGGCTTATAGATGGGGAAAGTATAAATGGTAAGTTACTGGCGACTAGTACTTTCACTTTCCATTACATCACTTTACACCAATTTCTATTTATACAGGGAAAGTACTGGCTGCAAGTTTTCAGTTGTACTGGCAGCCAGTAGGCCAGAATGTTGTGAGGTAGTGAGTGAGCTTCAATGTCAGATTGTAATAAAGAGTATTGTCAAGCTTTTAATGAAGCAATTAATTCAAGATTGTGTTGTGCTTTTAAGCGAAGCATTGCAATCAGCTTTGAATAGCTTCCTTTAATAGCATACTTTATTTGAGTATGGGTGAAGAAGTGGGTCGACAGGAGAGATCAATTTGGTGCAAAAACGTTTAAATTTCTTCACAACTCCACTTTTCTTCTTCTCTGCAACACACTTAAGTGACATTTTTACAACGTACTATATCACAACAAGAAATGTGACGTGTTCCTTAAACTTGTCACTGCTCTACTGGCAGTAAGTAGGGGTTAAAAGGGCAAATGCATGTTTTGACAGGAAAGTACTGGCTGCCACTGGTCACTTGACCCGCCACTCGTCGTGGAGTGGCAAGTAAAAACAAACATGTTTGCTTTTATTGGCTGCAAATATTTACTTGCCTCTGGGGTGGAAAGTATCCCTTTAGACGGGGAAAGTAAATGGTATGTTGATGAGGTAAGTACTGGCGACCAGTAACTTGCCGTATTTACTTTCCCTGTCTACAAGACGCTTAAGATTATTCTAATTAAACTCAGATGTTTGATTTGAACTCATTGCTTACAGATTATTTTTCATCCTTATTATGGTCTTTAGTCCTTATTCGATTGTGTTAGTTTTGGAATGGAGTTGGGAAATGTAATAAGGGAATGAAGTGAGTTGATAGAAAACCATAAAAGTGATGAACACATTAACCTTACTGCTACTCAACTCTTTTTACTCTTGCTGAAAAAGGATTCTGCTTTCTAAGCAATACATGTGGTTTTTGATCATTTCTATCCTCACAGTTTAATTTTTAGTCAGCTCATTATGGTAAAAAGGTTTGAACTAACCAAAATACTCTTTGAATTTACTACATGATGTTTCCATTAATATAAAAGTAAGTAATTATTGTGTAACCTTCTGGCCTTGGTCTAATGTCACGAGTTTTCAGGCCACATTAGTGCCTCTGACGTGACCTAACGACTACTTGTAGCCGGGACCATTGATATAAAGTGTTGTGAAAATTAAAATCTAATGAGTTTGAATGAAGAAGCTCATTAATCATCAAAGTTTCACTAAATTTTTTCCGCTTTCTTTGTATCTAAATCCATTTATGTTGTACGACTTATGTTCCCTAGATTTTTCCATAGTCAAATGTCCTCAAATTTATACTGTTCCATTAGGTTTTATTTAACCTTTCCCTACGACTATAAATAAATAGCCTTTAAAACACAGACTAGGGGAATTATTGGGCAGCTCTTAGGAGATTTGGATCACCAATAGAAAGGTCATGCAGTATTCAACCTTGGAGGTGACTATGACTGACGGCCACTATACGTTGTTTGCAGAAAGTGGGCAAGCCGGAAGTGACAATGGTGGATGTGGGGGATCTTCTCAATGGACAGGACATGATCAAGATCTCACGACGCAACGCCTACCTGAGCAGCGAAGGCACAGCAATTGTTCCCCCCACCACTCCTAACCGTGAGACACTGCGAGCCATCCTTCTAGACCTGTTTTCCAAACCTCCAACAGAAAAAACTACCAAAAAGGACGAAATAGTTCAAGTACAATCAAGAAACCGAATGGTATTGAAGCAACCAGATGAATTGTAACTATGTAAACAGTGTATACTACTAAGAATAATTTGCTGAATACAGAATCTGTTTTATCGTTGTATTTTTTGTATAGAATTTATTGATTTGAGGGTTTAATTTTTAAAATACAGGGTCTTTATGTATCTGGTCGCGGTTAGTTTTTATAGATTAAAAGTGTGTAAATTATACATAATCGATGTTTATAAAAAATGTTTTCAAAAAATGCATTCCAAATGTAACCATGAAACATGGTATTGAAGTATAATTGAAAACAAATACTTTGTTGAAATAAAAGATTTATTTGAATAAATTTAGGTTTTCCTAACATAATGTTATTTTATTCGCCTTGTACTACTAACACCATGTAACAAATAAATGATGAAGACATTTTTTGTCATTGCCTATTTTGAAAAATTTAAACCTGACCATTATCTTTGTGTAAGTTCTTTAACAGAACATTGTGATTGTATGTTGTGTATTTTCCATTATACTGTATTGGTGTAATGTAAAAATTTGTGGGAGTAAAATTGGAAATACCAACATTGCTTCTCCCCCCTTGCAAAGGTCCATGACCAATGCCAAAGAATGTTTCCATGCAATTCTTAAGGTCTATTGCAATCTTTCTGTTAGTTTTATTACACTATTAAGTCATTTTGGATTTTAAAGATCGTCAACCATTTCAATGCTCAATGATGCTCTCATGTTAAAGGAAGTGTATGTAATTTTTCACTATGTATATTATTTTAGTTTACTATACAAAAGTTATGAAATGGTTTTTGTATGACAATGCAAAATATTTTTCCTTAACTCAATAGAATAGAGATATAACACTAATAAAATATTAGGTATCAATATTGTTATGTAAACCTTAATAGAAGTTTAAAATAATTAAGGGAAAATTTAAACACCATACAACATAAACAACAAATTACTCTCAAAATTATATGTGTCTGTGTGTGTAAATGTATATGAAGAAATATAAAAATTTCCAGAACCTATGGCAATCAAACGGTAACTATAATTAGATTACAGCTCTGAAACTGGGTAAACCTGCATTATTTTAAGAGGTTGTTTCATGCTATTAAAATATAAACTTACATAAAAAAGCCCTCTAAGACCAATTTTGTCTCATGAACTTCAAATTTTTGTAACAGCAAAAGAAAAGCAAACCAAACAAAATTTTATAATTCCAGTCAAAATTAATTACTGTACTCAGTCTTTTCAGTTGGTTTGGCACCCATGTGAACAAAAAAGAGCAAGACAGAGACTTATCAATGTGAGATGCTTTACTTCTTAATTGCTACAATTTTGATAGTGTAGGATAATACAAAATTTTGTCAATGTACTTTCACATGTCCCCTTCTACTTTTCACTCAATTTTCTATAGAATAAAGGTAATTTCTTGAGGCTTTTTTTAGAAATTGCATTCCACTGAAGAAGATGTTTGAGGTAAGGATATTAAGGTTATGGTTATAGTGCGCCAGTCAGGTTGTTTACCCTAGTTCCAAGGGTGATAGGTGTTAGTGGTTTCCTACCAGGTGGGGGGGAGGCAAATTATTTGCAAAACCACTTTTTGGATCGAGGAAGCCGCAAAAGGAACCCCGTTCCGACATGCACCGTAGAGTATACGCATCTTGGGGAGAGTCACGCCATTGAAATACCAACAAACTGGACACGGTCAAAACTTCACCCAGGTCATTTCACAGGGAGCGTAGGAGAATCCTGGCGAGGCTGGTGCCGAGGCATTAGTAACATCCACGATAGACCTAATTGTCTTGGCCTACGATCAGTCTATGCCAAGAAGGAGATCGACTTGATAAGCAATCCGTCTACTGGGAGACTGAAGAGATTACGGACCTCAGAAGAACATACCTTAGGGCCAAGCGAGCCGCCACTAGAGAGAGAATACCCGCTGATAAAGTTCGTAAGTCGAAGGCCTACACAAGGCTGCGAGGAATTCTCTCCGACGGGCCACCAACAAGAGCAAGGCGAACAGTTGGATGAAACTTTGGGACGACGTCGATTCCAATCCGTGGGGATTGGGTTACAAAGTCATGACCCAAAAGCTCGGTGCCCACTCTCCCCCTCCACCCTCCATCATGGAAAGCACCACCATGGAGAGAATCGTCAATGCCCTGTTTCCTAGACATTGGCAGCGTCCGCTGTATGACTTCGGACGGTTAGAGGGCATTCCGCTCTTTACTATTGATGAGTTGGAGACCTCTGTTCTTTCCTTGAAGAGCAACAAGGCTCCTAGCCCAGATGGAATTCCCAGCGAGGCTCTGAAGAAGGTTTTCCCAATTAATCTTTGGATGCTGCTGGGAATGTACAATGCCTCCTTGATCGAAGGGGTGTTTCTGACACCCTGAAAAACGTCAGGCTTGTGCTTATCAGTAAGGGAAAAGGTGATCCAGAGCTGCCGTCGTCCCACAGACCTCTGTGTATGTTGGACACGGCTGGAAAATTGTTTGAATTGATTCATTCCCGTTTGACTTCTGTCTTGGTAGCTGCTGGGGACCTGTCCCCTCTGCAGTATGGGTTCAGAAAGGGGCGATCAATAACAATCGACACGATCACCGAAGTCCAGAGAGTCGTGGGGTGAGCTTAGAGCCACAACTATTTCTCCCGCCGAGTAGTGCTTCTTGTTACGCTTGATGTCAGGAATGCTTTCATTTCGGCAAGGTGGGTCGATGTGTTGGATGCACTTCGTAACACCTTTCATATTCCATCATACCTGCTGAGGGTCATCGAGAACTATCTCCGCTCCAAACACCTGAGTTACGATATCCGTGAAGGAGCGTGGACGATGGAGGTCACCTCTGGCGCCCCGCAAGGTTCGATACGCGACTCAGATCTCTGGAACGTCGCTAACGACAGCCTTCTAAGATCCAAGATGCCAGAGGAAACCATCTTAGTTGGGTACGCTGATGACGTTGCGTCTCTTATCGCTGCACACAACGTTGAGTTGGCCCAGATAAAGTTGAACTAGGTATATGCACGTAATTAACGCTTGGATGGCCGATCACAGTCTTTCATCGCTCGCTCTGAGAAAGACGGAGATTGTAATACTAACGAAAAAGAGGATCAACACCCTCGTCCTGCTTTGAGTGGGGAGGGAGGTGGTCCAGACAAATTTTGTGCTGCCAAATTCCTCGGAGTCATGGTGGACAACAAACTAAGCTGGAGAGACCAGTTCTTCTGTACGGCGGACAAGGCTTCTAAGGTGGTCTCTTACCTTAGTAAGCTGATGGCCAATATCGGGGGTCCTCGGTCGAGCAGAAAAAGTCTGTTATTGGTATCCGCGCTGTCCAGTCCGTGCTCTTTTACGGGGCAGAGATGTGGGCAGATGCTTTCACCATGGAAATCTACCGGTTGTGACTCGCACGGGTTCAGCATCAAGCTGCACACCGGGTGTGTTCTGCATATCGGATAGTATCCGAGCCTGCCATCCTGATGGTCATTGGAGTCATTCCTGTCAAACTTTTGGCAGGGCAGAAGAAGATTTATCAGAGACAAGGCGAGATCGAAAAGCATGCTGCATGAACTGAGGAGCCCTCCCAAACCTTCCAGCAGTGGCCATACAGCTGGAAGCACAACGCCCGAGGACGATGGACTACGAGACTCATAGAGCGCGGGTCCAACTGTGGGTGGAACGGCGGCATGGCGAGGTGAATAATTACCTCACTCAGTTTCTGACAGGCCCCAGCTACTTTCAGTCGTACTTGTATCCGATGGGCAAAACCGGTTCACCGTATTGCACCTACTGCCTGGACGTTCCCGATGATGCAGAGCACACTTTTTTCTGCTGCCCCCGTTGGGTAAGGCCCCGCCTGGAGGCTGCACGAAAACTTGGTGTTTTCTCGGTGGACTCAGTCTTCCACAAGATCATTAAGGACGATGGAATTGGGATTGTTTGGCACAGTTCGTCCGGAGCGTCCTTCTAGAAAAGAAAAGCGACCTGGACCGCGAAGAGGCCATATCACCTAAACAAGTGCCTTGACATAGAGTGATCCCCAAAGGGCGTAAGCCAAATTTAGGACTAGCCTGTTGTAATATGACAAACGGTTCCAGGTTAGAATCCTAAAGAGTATAGTAGGTTTTTTTTAGTGGATGACCCCACCTCTTAGGGGAGTCCTATACTACAGCCTGGCCACCTGTCTGCTTAAAGCATTTCTTCCACCTCTCCCTAAAAAAAAAAAAAAACTATTAGAATTCGGTGGTATCATTAACATTAACTAAGCATCATGGTGAAAAGAAATATGATATATTTGCGATGATTATACATTTTATTATATGTACGTTGAGACAAGCATATTCGACATTTTCTTGGAATTGTTTTCAAACTGTAGTTGGTAGTATGGTAGTGGTCATACTGTAGTGGTCAAGTCTACTCTACTGTCATCAAATGAAATATTACTACGTTCTACAATATAACTGGTTGGGTGTTAAATCATGGTTGCTGGGTTGAATTAGACAACAAGACAGTTACGGTTTCTTGGTAGTTGCAAATTAAAGCTACTTTTATAGTAGGATATCAGAATATTAACAGTTTTCAATATAAGTTTAAAGCTAATGAGTTTAGGAACCTATCACATCTAAGATGCCTTACGTCTTATCAAGTAAGTAACCATTTTTTTGGTTGTATGCTTCTAGTAAACGTCCTTTTATGTTTAACATCTAATCTGATAGAATATTTATTGGTTGTCCTAAAGCTTGTACTAAGCTCCTTAGTAGAATAAATTAGGCATAATCCCTTTATTTTTCAGGCCAAATGTAGATGTTAATTTGAATGTTAAACAGCTTATTATGCTGTCTCTCTCATCTGCTTCCTGTATTTTGTTTTCCTGAGACACCAAAATACCACCGAACCAGTAATAGAGAGCAAACCATGTTAAGTTGTCACCCAAGTATGCTAGGAATTAAACCCTTAAAGTCAAACAGCAAATCATGGTATTGATAGGTTGCACAACACCATAATATACCTACATTGTTGACAGACATAAATTCTAAGTTAGTTTGGTTATTGATTATACAGTACACCAGATATCTTGCAGTCTACAATAGACAGAAGATTTTACTGTACAGTACTAGTGCGTTTGACTTTACAAGATCGCAGGACGGCTGAAACGAGCCAAGACACACTGTTGATTTATTGTGCACCTTTAAACAGTCTCAAGGTTAAAGTCCCTCTATTCTGGCTGGGGGAGGGGTGTAGCTCATTATTGTTTAGGGCCTACCTCATCCCGGAAGGACTAAGTTTATGTCACATTCCAAAACTTTCACTGTGTTTCCCTACTCAATTTAGCATTGATGGAGAATGTGATCTGTTCTAGTTTGTTACTTTACTGTTTTATTTGTTTCTTATTAATTTAGTTGATGTTGAGTTTTATAATTTTAACTTTTAGAGTTAATTGTTTGGAGACTTGTCAGAGAAAATAAGGAAGCAAGTGTCAGTTTCAGTAGAACTTAAATTAGATGTGTTGACGAGTCTAGAAAAAGGTGAAAACGCAAACAAAATAACTTCAAAATTAAATGTTAGGCAGTTTCAGGGCTTGGTTGGAAAAAATTTGTTGGGAGTTTGAATCGTGTTTTAAAAGAATTTTTATAGAAACCTATTAAAGAGAAATAAAGAACGATATTTGTTGAATATGAAAAAGTAAGTGAAGCTTAGTATCAGTGGTTTTGTTGGCAAAGTGACAAAGGTACACTAATATCAGGACGACCTGCCAAGAGGGGGGCTAGCGGGGGCACAGCCCAGGGGCCTGTTGGGATGGTTGTGCAGGCCCCCTGCACAACCATCCCAACAGAAAGTTATTATAACACTAAGAAAAATTGTAAAATTGGGTTTGATTGGGTACTAACATAATCGAAATGTTTCTGAAATAGTTTACAGAAATATAAATGTTCATTTTACTGAGAATAATATTGAAGTAAAAATAATGCAAAGCCTAATTGCTCCGACTAAGTCAGATCGCATATTCCACTTCGTTACCTGTACAGCCACCATTTCAGCCGTACCCCTACCACCATTTCAAGAATAGATGTAATCTAAGAATTTTCAAGTAAGAAGCTAGGAAATTTAACCTGTAAAAATAACGACTAAAGTCACTCGTGTTTGAATGCAGAAACACGTGTCAATTTATGTAAAACATAGTTAGGCCTATGCTCCCTTTTCAATAACTTGTTTGAAATTTGATTGTAGGAAACTTTTTTATTTTATGTTTATAAATTTTACCTCTACTTTTAGTCCTATTATATCTAGGGCCTATAATAAAGTGGCCCTACACTGTATTATTTATATCATGCATAGATGTTTATTCAATTTCCATTAAACTCTCATTGCATGCAATGATTAGACTGCTAAAGTAAGCCTAAAGCTGAATAAACAAACTATTCTTTAATAGGAAGTATAATATGAAAATATTTTGTTTATATGGTGCAAATAGGTTACTCACGGTACTAGCAATAAATACAGAAAAATAATGAATCACTGTTAGTGAATATGTTCACGCTTTGAGCCTAGTTTTGCAGCCGAATAACAATAGCGCTAGCAGCAGTTCTTTCTCACTTCATCCAACCAAAAACAATTAGTAGAAACTTTCAGCTTATATGTTAAAATACACATTTTGAACTAAAGAACGGTGGTCTGTATCACATAGTAAGGTTGGCTGGAACAGCTAATATATTTGCATGCTCAATTTGACTGTGCTTCTGTCTACCTATTGATTTCTAATTAATGTGGCTGTTTCCAGCGACAGGCGATATGAGCACAGTCGGTGGCCAGCTGCATATCTAAGATTTTTGAGTAAAACTTTTAATATGGAGTTAGTGTTTCTTATTTTTTTCTGTATTCATTGGTGATATGTTGCAAAGGGGCCCGCAAAAAATAGTGCCTAGGGGCCCAAGATTTTTCTCGGCATGCCTGATATCAGAGCCTATCCTTCAAGAGAAAGCCCTGAAGTTTTTTTAGGAATTAAAAGAAGAAGAAAAGTCCGGATTCACAGCAAGTGATGGATGGTTAGACAGGTGGAAACAGCAGTAATATTGGTTAAATATTTGAGAATTTTTCTAAGGCTGTTTACTCAGTATGTAATGATACAGTACTCACTAAAGTACTATACATACATACATACATATCATATTATTATTTCAGGCTGCCTTAAGCCCATGCCAGTGGAGAAAATTTACCCCATTATAGGCATAGCACCACCATCCATACGAAGGAGAGTTGCCTCAGAGCTAGAAAGGAAAAAGCAAATTAGTGACTCAAGGCATCCACTGTTCTATAACCAGCCAACAATAACAAGGTTGAAATCAAGAAGCTTCATTCAATCAACAGAGCCCTTGAATACTACACCGGAGCAAAGAAGGCTGGACCTATGGCGAGAAGAATTACAGAGTCCTTTACTCGAGTTGAGGGAAAGTGCAAGTCATGGTGCTGAACTTCCTTTCACGACATGGAAATCTCTCAACCGACTCCGCACAAAGGTTACAAGGTGCAAAACAAACCTGGTCCGGTGGGGTTATATACAGGACGATATAAACTGCGATTGTGGCTTAGAACAGAGCTATGATCACCTTTTGGATTGTTTACTGCTGGGTTCTCAGTGCTCTCATGATGACATACTTCTATGTAATGACAAGGCCATACATGTGGCTGAATATTGGAAGTTGAGAATTTAGTAGTTTTTAGTTGGTGAATCTGGACACCGAAGTATACATACATATCCTCTTCTCCACGTCCTTCTTCTGAAGGTGCTGGAGGCGTCAAGTGTCCTGTCTTATAACAAGTCCACACAGTAGAAATAGCGAGCCACGCGCTAGGAACAGGGTTTGACAGGCAAGGCTTTTGATGCGGTTAGATTAGGTAAGGTAAGGTTAAATTAGGCTTTTCATTGCGATTGAACTGGGTATGCTATGGATTTAGGTTTTGCGGAAATCTTCCAAATTGTAGGAGCAGGCACTTATAAGGAACGATTTTACGGCTCTTGAATTTTTCAATTCGTTCAACATTTCTGATGTTTTCTGGTAAATTTTCAAATAATTTTATGCCACTGTAACTTGGTTTGGTTTCAAAAAGTGCTAATCTGTGTTGCTGTGAAAATCTATTGTTGAATCTGGTATTGTAACTATGGCAAGGTGTGATTGTGTTTAAATTATGTTGTTTAATGTAAGTGACTGCTTCAAGTATGTAAAGGCAAGGTTAGATTTTTTTACTGTACTGTAATAAATTCATATATGAAACTTGAGACCGTTATGTATTAATTATTGTTTAAAACCTATGAAATATTTAAATGTTCTGGATAACTCGAGAATCCCTGGATCCACAAAGTATTGAGTTAGTGAGGTTCTACTGTATTAACCCATTCCCGTCTAATGACGTACATCGTACGTCAGCGTATTTCGCTAGACAGATGTCTAATGACGTGCGCCGTGCGTCCCGCGGTGCGGGCCGTGGGGTGGTTATGAGCAAACAATGTACGTTGCCTGCTTATATTTCGACGTAGTTCTTTTTTCCGCCGTTAGGGGTTCTAGTTCATTTCTCATCCGATAGATGGTGTTGGCGTCCTCTTTTATCATCTTATTTAGTGTAAAATGTTCCGTATTGACAGTAAATTATTTTCTCGTTCGCACAATTCGTTTAGCGATTGTATTTATTGATGATAATACAGTTATAATGATTATTATTTAAAGATTTATCATTAACTATTTATTACTGCAGGTAACTAGAAGTAGATCTGCCAAGTAAAATAAAGGAATCTTTTGAAAATAAAGTAAAATTTGGCGAAACAAAAATACCTACTTGTTTCTAAGTCTACAGCTTAGAACTGGTGAAAAAGTACAGTAATAATTTTTTTTCTCACTAAAAGTGATTTTATACGCAGTTAAAGAGTATAAGGAACAGAGCAAAGAAATCAAAACATATAATTCATGAAGTTACTGTTAATTCTTTCACGCTAATAGTGACGTGCGGTCGTAGTGAACGAGGCTCGATTTTCGTTCAGCCCGGGTGGCCTCAGGCGTCGACCGTTCTGCCAGACAGGAATGGGTTAAAAATCATAAACCAATACAACTCAAATCTGCAGAGCACTGTATTTTAGCAATTGGCCCTGCTTCTACCAGGTGTTTTTTTAAAATGAGTTTTGTTTTAATGTTTATGATATTTATTACATCAAACTTACAAGCCAAAAGTAATACATCAAATGAAATAGAATGTCAAACAGTGTGATATATAGTCTACAAGTGTTTAATGTGCGCACCATTCATCACTTGGTACATGTCAAGACTTGTGACAGCGTACGCAGAAAACGGCCTAAAATGTGGTTTGCTGTTGTCACAACAGTATGACGGCAGTCCGTCACATAGTGAAATCTTGTGGCGATTTTACGAACTCGTTGAACTCGAGATTGTGTCTAGTGTGTTTTCTATGAGGTGGCCAAGGTTTTCAATTGACAAATGTGTGCGAGAGAGAAAGAGAATGTTGATCACAAATTCGTAGAAGTTTCGTATCTGGTTAGTTAGTTGGAGTAGTTGAGAATATGTCTTACTTTTAGCTTGATTTACCCAGAATATTTAACAGTTTTACAGTAAAATTCGCTGTTTCATTGTGTTATTGAAGTAATTTTGTTTTAGGGCTTAGTATTAGTGGAGAATTATAGTTTTTCGATTGCTTGAACAAAATGTTAGAAAGGAACGACTTACTATGTTTTAGATTGTGAAATACATAGGTTTGGTTAGTGAACAGTGACATTGTTTTGTATGTTTATCTGGGGGTAGTTAAAAAATATATTACTAGGATTAATAAAACCAGACTTTAAAACTTCTAGAAAAGTATCGCAAGATTAGAGCCTAGCTTGGAAAAAAGTAGGGGCCTACCGCATGAGGGGCCAGTCGTGCAATAAAAAGTCCCACGATGAAGGGTTGAAATGTTTGGTCTGTAATATCAGAATGTAACATACGTACCAGCTGGAGTACAATTTACATCTTCCATATAATTCTGTTTATCGTATTAATTCTATTAACAATGTAATACAACTAATGCATTAGGCTCCCTTGTAGTAAATAGATGGAGAAAACTAGGATCTGATTCCAATGTGGTTGAATTATAAAAAAAATATATTAACTTAATTAAGGAACTATTAGTAATTATTAAGGATTATTAATGTATTATTAAGAATTATCATTATTACTAGTGTTTATTCTTATTTATTTTCATGTTCTTTAAGAAAAAACATTTTTGGCCAATAAAATAGTGTAATGGTTTAGTTTTCCTCTCAAATAGCTCATAGCTAGAGAGGTAAACAACCACACTGCTGTGTAAATTAACTGTGAATGTGATGTAAATAAAAATTATATTGAAAATAATGGGCTAATTTGTCATTCTTACAGGTGGTGAAATCAGTGATAAACAACCATGGGGATTGGCAAAAATAACCGCCTTTTTTTGGGGCATCATAAATTTCTTCTTCATGTTGTGAGTATGAAGTTTATTTCATCAACCCTTTTATATAGTAAAATTATAATTTTTTGACCTTATGTAGTGTACGAACGCAATAAATAATTCACGACGATCCGTTGGGATTGCGACGTTCTCGGTTTATGGATTAATGTGTTGAAAATCTGTTTTTAATGTTATTAAAAGTTAAAAATTTATTATTAGTTTTAGGCAGGAAATAAAACACGTTAAAACAACCTTCTTCCTTTTACAACCACTCATGACCACAGCTTCAGTATGCACCTTGACTATGCACTAAAGTATTACCGAAACAAATCACTGTAAATCTAACCTCAAATGCCTATACTTTGACAGGTCAGTATTAAAATGCCAAATAGTGACCACTCGCACATGCGCTAAGTGTTTGTATATCTAAGCTCAAAATCAAACAGCTACGCTTTGAAAGTTCAGTATTCAGGGTGTCTAGCCATCACAGAGAAACCCGGGAAAAATCAGGGATTAAAACTGTATTAAAAAGTCAGCGAAAAGTCAGGAAATTTCTACATTGGTCAGGGAAACCGCCCAAGGAAATTGCTTTTTTGTATAGGATTCAGAACTTTCAAATTTGGGACGAAATATCATAAAATGCTGGGAGGGATATTCAACAGGAAATAATTCTTTAAACAAGGTTGTTATTAGACCAACGTAAGAGTAATCAGCGAGCCCGTTCTGAAGTGAATGAATAATGATTGTTTGATGTATGCCGGGTATTTTTCCAGTCCGCTCTCCAATTAATATGATTCTGTTTATTTGCACATATTTATTTAACAATGGATTTTGTGTGTAAATAAGTTCATTTAGGCTAATAGAGACTGATTTTGTGTTTACTTTTTTAATGGTTGGATTTAAAAATTAGCCGATAGTTACACACATTTTTAGTCAGGAAAAATGCTGCATCTAATATGAAAATCAGGGAATTTCTTTATGATGACTTGCTAAATACCCTGGTATTGAACTGTACCAATATACAGAGTGTGCATGTTACGTATTCATTGCTAGTAACACTGGCCGCGTACAGTAAGATACTGACTGCAGTTGAGTCTGAAATTTTGAAGAGGCTTGAGATAAAATTCACATAATTTTTTTTCAAACCCCGATCCGGAATCCGGATGATTTCTATCCGGATAAACCAACCTTTAAGACTTTACCGGTGTAAGAGAATCAGCCTGTTTCATATTTTTGTTTATTTATTTTTTGATTTATAAAATAATCTATGGATTAAGTCATTGACACCATTCTGTATTTGTACTGTGATCTATGAATCCCGAAAAAAGTGTGTCTGATTCTGATTTGAATGACCCCTACTAATGAATTAATCAGTTTTTCTTTGTTAGTAACAAATGTACATTTGTCACAATATCCATTACACTCTTATGAAGTGCACTATAAAGTGCATGCTGTATTTAGGTTTTAGTGCTAAAAGCCTGTAAGCCATGGAAATTCATCCGCATATTAGCTTATATTGAAAACTTAATTAGTCTGGCATGGTATTTAAATAGGTTTCTGCAGAAACGCTCACTATGAGAAAATGCAGTAGGTAGTCTTACCTTGGATTATTACATATTCATATTGTGAGAACTCTACCCAACCACAGAGATGCATGGTGTGTTGATGTAAAAGTGAATAAGAAGTAATAGTTTTCAATTGAATTATTGTTGAATTCATTGTTATATTAGTTTTGTTTTGCAGTTTCCGCACCTTGATCAGCCCTGGGACTCACTCACGTGGTGATCGTTACACTCAAGACTTTCGCCCTGGTGGAGGGTATGTATAGCATTGACTTTATCAAGTTAAGTCTTTTTTTTGAATAATTTTTGAATTTTTTTGTATCCAATTCCGGTGGTTTAAATTGGTAGCTATTGAATAGGTTTTCTTCTTCCTAAAGTAAGACCTCGATGATCCGGAAAACAATTGGGCAGACACATTAGTTGGCCCTGATTATCATACTGTATCTTGGGATCCCTAGGGTTATATTAGTCCACATGATTGTTGTCTATGTTGTCATAATCACCTCCTGTGATCTTTATTTAAGTCAAAATTAGTGCCTGCCTACGATGGATGTCTATGTCATTTTCACCTGACCCTAAGGGTGACCATCATCCAAATCATTGTTCATCTCTACTTGCGATTGTTATTTAAATCATTGTTAATCCCTGCCTGTAATCATTGTCTTTGTTTTAGTTCATCTTCACTTGAGATCATTCTCCATGTAGTTATCCCCGCCTGGGATCATTCTTTTTGTTATAGTTAATCCCAGACTGTAATCATTGTCTTTGTTGTAGTTCATCTTCACTTGAGATCATTCTCCATGTAGTTATCCCCGCCTGGGATCATTCTTTTTGTTATAGTTAATCCCAGACTGTAATCATTGTCTTTGTTGTAGTTCATCTTCACTTGAGATCATTCTCCATGTAGTTATCCCCGCCTGGGATCATTCTCTTTGTCATAGTTAATCGCAGCCTGTAATCATTGTCTTTGTTGTAGTTCATCTTCAATTGCGATCATGTAGTTATCCCCGCCTGGGATCATTCTCTTTGTCATAGTTAATCCCAGCTTGTAATCATTGTCTTAGTTATCAATCATTGTTCATAATGTAGTTAATCCCTTTATATCATAAATGTCTAGGTCGTATTCAATCCTTGCATGCAATCATTCTCTGGGGTGCAATTCATAATAATAATAATATTAATACATACATACTTAAAGTACATAGTACATTTGTGTTTATTTGTATTTTATTCCACCTTTAAAGTAATATCTTCATGATCCAGCATATTTGATAATCTGATATTACCGGAACTCAAAGATCGCCGAATTTTCAAGGTCTTACCCTACTAGCTACAATTTTTAGTTGTAATGAGCAATAAAACAAAATTAATCATGGTATTTAGAGTAATTATTAATTATTAATAAGTCCAATCTCTATTAAGCTAATGCCTACCAACTGCATTATGAAATCGTTTCTCTAGCTTAATCCATTAATAGCTAGCTACATATGCACAATTGATAGATTTAACCTTCACAATTTTAAAAATGATTAAGTTTCTGAAATCTTGTGCTTGGTAGTCAATACGAGGCATGTGGGTAAAATAACTTTCCCTAAGTTATTTTGATGCTCAGTGCCAGCCTGACAGTCATCGACAATGGATTTTACAATTACAATGTCAAATGTGAACTACACACTTTGATTTGATTTTTGAATATTAAAATGTTGGAACCTGTAAACATTTATCGTAAATCTACTGTGAAAACCTTATGAGTGTCTAGCAAGTCTGCTTGTGGTGTAGATCATTCAACAATGGGTGAAAATACATTCACAGTGAAAAGCAAAGCAGGAGACTGTCACATTATTTGAAAAATAATAAAAAATAAATAATAATAAAATAATGTTGATAATAATAAAAATAACTTAATGGAAAAATTGAGCAAATTTTGCTTCAAGATCGGAAAGTCACAATCCATGATCTTGCTTCATGTGTCTGATTCTGTTCACAAATTATGACAGAAAAACTGGGGATAAGATGTGCGCATGGTGAGTTCCACGCATGCTCACAAGCTGCAATGAATGGACTGTTTCTAACATCATCGGAAAGCAACAGCCTTTGGCATTTTGCGGTGATGGAAATTTTAGCGTCCATCGCTAAAATTTCCATTTGGCACTGACCATCGCAGGGACACACTCAATGCAGGGATTGGTGGTGAGGGAAGTAACCTACTCTGTGGTGTTGCCAGATTTCACATAGCGCCGCCTGTTGCCTTGTAATTACATTGGGAAAGCTATTTTACCGACAAGCCTCGGTTACTGAGAAGTTATAAGAACGTAATTTCAGCTGTGTTCTAAGATAATCAATTGTAAAATTATTTGTTCAATCAAGTATAAAAAACATGAGATATTAATTGAATGATCAAAAGTTATGTTAATCAGGTCAGGTATCAGTTTAATTCCTTCACATTAAAATAAGCAACAAATCATGATCATTAGACAGGTATAATTTTAAAATGATTACGATTTGGCCACCGTACACACAAGTTCAACCAGTTACCCAGATATTTAAGTTGAAGCTGTGTTGTGGTGTTTGAAAGGGTTGAACCACACCACATCACCAGCCAGCGAGATTTGGCTGAGAGATTGCGAGAAGCTGGCAGCAAGCTAGTCGTGATAGATTTCCACGCAAAGTGGTGCGGGCCGTGCAAGATGATTGCTCCGTATATCGACCAGATGGCTGCTCAGATGCCGGACGTTATGTTCCTCAAGGTGGATGTAGACGAATGTGATAGCATCGCAGCCACCTACAGCGTCTCTTCAATGCCTACTTTTATATTTCTCAAAAACGGCAGAAAGGTGGATTCTTTTGCTGGTGCCAATGTTGGAAAATTGCAGCAATGTGTGGGGAGATACCGTTAAACCATATTGTTTTATTAACAGTGAGTGAGTTATAATTTTTTATGTTTCAGGGTTTTTTGACATTTTTAATAAAAAATATTTGCTTGAAATTATCAAAAAATAATCGGTAAAAAGGTTCTTTTGCAATTCTCATTAATAATATAGATTGATTTTTATTAATATTAGTTATAGGAAAATGTTGAAAAAGGTTGTTTACGGTATTTGTTAATAGTTGTTGTATTTACTGCTAACAAATATGTCAGAAAAAACTTAATAATTGCTTGAATAAATTGCTTAGTAAACTAATGGTTTTTTTATTTTCCTCGGTAGCATTTTGTTGTGATTTAGTTCAATCTTTATCTGAAAGACATGAGGTAAAATAAATTTATATTCAAATATTTATTAGTATAATTATTTAAGCTTGGCCTGTAAATAATTTTGAATTATAACATTATTGATCAAATCTACTTATTAAAGTTTATGCTTAAATTGTCTAGAAAAAAATAATGCCAAATAAATTTGTCTATTTAACTATTTGGAGATAAAAGTAAGTTTATAAGGTAAAATGCTATAAAGGGAACATAATCATACCAGGAGTGCTTAGCTTTATTATAATTGTTAAAAATTAATCCAGCATTAAAATTTTTTACTTCACCTCATTAAATTCATCAGTCATTAGAAACTGTTTTATTTATTTTAAAGTTAGTAAAAGTCTTCCTCTTTAGAGCTTTCTATTGTTGTTGAACTTGATCAGGTATTTTTGATTGCTTACTGATAAGTGATACGAAACAATAGGAATTTCAAGATTGTTGTAACGTATATCTTACAGAATTTCTGTTTCATCTCACCTGATCTGCCAGTAACTGGCAGATCGTGTGTGCGCAGTGAACGTGTGAGGAAGTTTTGTTTGTGTCTTTATTTACAGACTAGATTAGGGTGAATAGAATTGTACATTTTTAGTTCTTCTAATCCATAAACTCTTGAAACATCAACAAAGGCATGTGATGATATTTGTTTGCCTTAATTATCCTTGGCTTTGTTGGTGCGGCCAGGTATCTACTTAGATATGCATGGCCCTGGGAGTAAGAGTAAGTAATTATCCTTGGACTCTGACTAAAGATATACAAATACCTAGGACAAATTATAATGGATTGATGGATGATGATAGTATTAGGTTCTGAATAAGCTTTCAAATACACCATTAAAATAAGCTAAAGAAATAAATTAGAATTTAGAATTATTTGTCTACAACTAATGGTTCCAGAGAAAAGTTGAGTTTACTCTTTATGTTATTCTTATGAAGAATCTTAAAAAATCAATTTCTTCCTTATTTCCCAACAGTTTTCCACAAAACTTGGTATGTAAGTGTAACATCACAAAAAAAACACTTAAAAAGCTTGGTAAAAGGGAGTTGGTTCCCCCATAAAATTCTAACAATTTATTAATTTAATTTTGTTTCTCTTGTTATTTCCAGAAATTGGAGGATTATTTTGAAACAATAAACTATAAAATGATATTTAGATAAACTTGAAAGAATATGATGGTTTTACTAACAATTGTCTTTTATAAATTTACTTGAGGGAGAAAGTATGTCAGTCCACTGATACTGTTATTTATCTTGATAGATTAGATTAGATTATTGAAATGGCAACCATGCGCGATCTTGTAGTCTTGTTACTGACTGAAGCTGACATGATCTTTAGACAGGACTGTTGACTGGCCCAACAGCCGATGGCAACTAAGGGACCTACAGATAAACGTGGAATCCGAACCCGAACCGAATTAGTCTAATCATGAGGATGGTCTTTGTGGATTAATGTAGTATTCAATAGTGCGGACGTTAATGCACAAAAGAAAACACTACACCCACCGACCATCGGTCAAACTATCCACAATTCGTAACCTCCAAGTAGCTGGATTACAGGATGACGCCACCATCCCAGTCAAATAGAGGCGTCATAGAGAGTGGCAACCTCTTTCACGGCCCACTCAGACTTCAGATTTGTGTGTGTGACATATTAAGCAAGGATAAAGGTGATCAGAGAGTACTTGGTAGACAGTAATGATGAAAATTGATTGGCATCTCGAGGATTCTAACCAGCGCCAGGTCCCGGTTGATTCAGCTTTCAGAGTCTGTTACGCCACTAACTGACCAAGACCGTCGACTCAGATTACTCACCATAAAAACTTGGATCTTGAAGTTGATCTTTTAAAATAAAAAACTAACTTGTGAATAATAGTATTTTCTTCAAGTACTCATATATTTATGTAAACAGCATATGGTTTTTTTCTATCATGCCTTTATTGTAAATCCAATCAGACTTATATGCCTATTCACAATTAGTTAAAATATATATATCAGTACTTACGAGCATAATGTTTCCTATTAAAAGTTTTATGATACTTTGATGGCAAGTGAATGTTATGACTTCAAATGTAAGAAATGAGTGTAGTGTGTTGCTGTGGTGGTTGTTTCAGACCACCCCCTGCACCACCTCGTATTCCACGACTACGGAGGTTTAAACCCCGAACGTCACCATGCGTTGGGGGCTCTTGCCGCTTTGGATGAATGAAAACAAAAACTTTCTGTGAACTCTATTAGGAAAATTCTCTACCACCTGTAATTTTCTGTTGTATTTTAGTGATTATTGTGTTTGTCGTATATATACTAAAATGTTATATTAACATACTTTTTGCATTTATATTGCTTGGAATTTATTACCTTTAATTACAATAAAACTAATTTTTACATGGTCTGATTTTTACCCTAATTCCAACAGTATTTGCTTCTTTATTTAACAGTAAAATTAAAAATACTATGCAAAATACTTGTATCTTATAATATCTAGAATAAACTCTAACTTGAGTTTTTGATGTATAATTCTGAACATAAAAGTGAAAAATATTGAGCTAAAATGAAAGAGTTATCAATTACCATTCTGTGAAAGAATAGCATCATGAACATAATTTTCATTGATACATTCTTTTACTTTAAGCATACAATTTTATACCAGAATATACGTTTCCTGTTACTGTATATAAATTTTATCTCTTACGCCCTCTTATTACCTTTTATAACTTATCCTTTTTTAAATTTTATTATTCTGTTTTCCTTTTATTATTCTTTTTGCTTTTAGGAAAAAGAATATTGCTGAAGAAAAAAAATGTAGACATGTTAACATACTACTGTATTACCATAATTTAACTATAATAATTTGGAGATTTACGTCAAAAAAATTATATGAAAGAAACTAAAATCTTAGGTTACTGTTATTATATTACCGTTAACTTTTAATAGTATCATATTAAATAATTGAATCCAACCCAACTCAGCAGGAATAGGTGTGAAGCTGTTAAAATATTATCACCATATCAGGATTTTTCCATACATAGATTAGATTACCATTTGAAATGGCGACCTACCCAGGTAGGTATTTTAAGCCAAGTATGAATGAGAAATGATTGTGGCGCGATCTTGTAGTCTTGTTACTGACTAAGGCTGACATGTTCCTTAGACAGGATTAATTAATAGCCCAACAGCCGATGGCAACTAAGGGACCTACAGTTTAACCTGGAATCCGTACCACGGCCTCTGAATTACGAACTGGTCTAATTATGAGGATGGTATTTGCGGATTAATGTAGTATTCAATAGTGCGGACGTTAATCCACACAAGAGAACACCACACCCACCAACCATCGCTCATAACTATCCACAATTCGTGAACTCCAAGTAGCTGGATTACAGGACGACGCCACCGTCCCAGTCATAATGGTGTCATTTACAAATAAAATGGTGTATACATCTGTTTGAATTTACAATTTAAAAGATAATATTGCCTTTAACTGACAATACTGAGACATTATAGACCTTGTAATTTAATTTTAACGTCAATGTTAATATCAGTCAAATAGTTGGCCAGAGGTTCATGGTGTGACAGGCGTCTTTTTAATATTTGTTACTGGTGATGAGTTATCTGTTTATTATTTACTTTTAGCTTGAAAAAAATGCTTGCTATTCATTAAATTTATAACTATACATCATTATATTTAATTGAATTATGTATTTGATATTTATTAATGATGTACTGAATTTGTGAAAGTGGCTTTTTTCATCAAGAAGTAGATTAACAGGTGGTGAGTTTATGTTATTTGGGAGATTATTTAAGTAATTTTCCACTTATTGACCTACTAGTAAAACACAATTTCCAGAATTCGTGTCATAATCATGAATCAAGTTCACTTTACAGGATAATGTCATTGTTTTGGTTGCTCATGTTTTAAACAGTGAAAAATGCTATGTCGTCAAAATAGTGAATTAATTACAAAGTAGATAATTCTGCAAGAAAACAAATCTACGATTTAGATTGAAAGCTTTAAAAGGATTAAAACACATCCTGCCTGAGGCAACCAAGTTGAAAATCGTTTGGTCAACTTTTTTCTCGATTACCAGAAAATCTTGCGTTACAATTTGTATATAATTTAAAGAAGTTAGAACACAACAGTGATATTACAAAGATTAATGCTTTTATCTTCAAACAACTCTGTTGATTCACAAAGTCTTCCTCCTCACTCCGTCATACTTGGCAAATAAGTTGGGCACAAACACAACTCCTTGTGTAATACCATTGAGGGCAGCAACAGTTATTTGTGTACTTAAAAATATATAAAAGAAAACATTTATTTTGATCACGTTTTTATATGTTAGAATTAGTTTGACAAAAGTTATATTGTAAAATAGAGTGTAAACTTTGAAGGCCTCTGGATAAATAAAATGATTATTTTATGAAAAGCTTTGAGAAAGAAAGTCTTTTAAAGCAGTAGAAAATTTGTTTTTCAATTCTCCTTGATCCTAAAATTCTAAATGCAGCACAGATGGTGCCATTAGTCTGAGCTCGTGTCTTTTATAAATTTTAAGGAATATAAATATTTACTTTTCAGTCAGGTGACCTAATTTGGTTATTTCAGCTGAAAATCTTGTAGATGAGCATAATTGAGTGAGCGACCCCAACTTTTATAGAACGGGTAGTAGTGTTGGAGTTGTGCTCACAGACTAATAACACTGTCTGTAAAACTAATCTTGTCTAATATGTAATTTCATTTTAATTTCTTGGCCTGTGAGATTTCAGTTATCAAGTTCCACTGTACCAAAACAAACTGTTTATGTAAAAATACAAGTGTTTATATTGTTTTGATTTAATTCCAGGCCACCAAGACCTCCTCGCAGGAACATAGGAGGGTTTAACAACGTGTCAACGTTACCACCTCCCCCCTGCGGCGGAGGGGGATGAGGTTAGTGTCCCTGTTGTAGCTTCGGCTGCAGCAGGGACTGTCTGAGGTTGGTAGCACTGCAGAGTGGACGACGAACGTTGGAGCACCTGCGATTGTGACGATACACCCAGCAACCTTCCGGGTCGGGTGTGTCCGAGGAGTGCTTCTGATTCAGACAACATACTTTTGTATTTAAGTTTGTATTTGTATGTATGTAAAGCGTGACTGTGTAACATGAGAATGATAATGTTGATAGTTGTTTGTAAAAAATTCGGATTTTCACCTGTTAATAATGTGTTTTAAAGGGTAATTACGTAAGAATTTCGGCTTTAATTTTTTCTATGTGATACAATGATTGTTCAATACTTTAAAGTTTATAAAGTAGCTGAAAACGAATAGAAATTTACTTTTTATCACTGGAAAATTAAGTGATTAATAAAAAGATATTACTAATTTCTGAAGGATTAAGACAACTTCAGAACATTATTACAATCAACTTTAAGTACCATATCTAATATATAATATTAATAATACATTATAAATTAAATAATGTATATGAATTGATATACACTTATCAATAAAATCAATATATTTTATCGACTAATTTTTATTTTTCGAATGGAATTTTTGGTTTTTTTTGCCAGTAGCTTTTAAGATAATTTATAAAAGGATAATATTATATTTACATTGAAGTAATCATACTCAATAAAAAAATGTTGTAGATATTTTAAAATAATTTACTGATGGAGTAAATTAGGGAGTCATACCTGAGCTTATATAATGCAGTTTTACTGAACACGGTATTCTATAATTTCCTACTAGAACTTTAGATTTTTTGTGAAGGTAAAACTAACAATAGATTATTTATATCTCTCTGTACCCATAAAAAATATACAAAGTTTTCATTGGGAGCTCTAATTTTTTTAAAAATCAGTTTTGAACCCTAATATGTAATAAGTGTCATTTTATGTAAATTGTGCAGTTAAAATTAAGAAAAGAGAGGATAATATTTACACCGGGTTGAACATTTTCTAATAAGCAAGTTATTTTGTGGCATAAATAATGGTTATGAAAATGCACTTTGGAGGAACATTATCACACATACTGTAATCATATATGTTGGAACGTTGATGGATATTTTTCTGACATTTGAGTACCTTACTGATTTGGTCAAATAGTTTAATGGAATGCATTATAGTCCAATAATGCACTTGTGTAAAATGGACGTGCTTTTATTATTTTAGGTTAATTTACCATGGTTTAAAATATTTTACATCACAACATGCTAACTAATATATTCAATGTTATCATTCAGATTTTATTTACAGGTTATTTACATATTTTATTTACCTGTATACCTATGTTTTATGTGAATATATAAAGTGTAACTGTGCCATGTTTGTGTACTTGAACAGTTTTCTACATATGCATAGTAATTATGGAGGATCCCTCGTAATTTATTTGTTTGTATGGATTGTTTATTTATTAACTATTTTATACTGAATTTGAACTACTTAATTAAAATATACATTACATAAAGATAATTGTATGGTTACTGATCATGATTCTGAAGTAATTTCAATAAATGTAACTAATAATGATAGTCTTTTATTTATTTTTATAAAATTTCCTCTTCCAAACTGCTGGTTGTGTTCAAAAGGGAAAATCTAGAAACCACCAATATTTATTTTATAAAATCAGATTCCTACAGTAGTTAATAACAATTTCATACCTGAATGTTTTGCCTTGAAATGCAGAAATTTTTAGATAAGTATTTTTTTAAAACCTCACCTGCATATCATCATGATCTATCATCGGGCCTGTGCAGTGAATTAAACATACTGAAGTACTGTAGCGACATTAGTCACATAGGCTACCCAGAGATGTCTGATTATGTCTCACAGGAGTCACCGGCCACTGGTTTCGATCTAGTAACTGATGACTCATTTTACCAGAGTGTTGTTACCCTAAGCTACCATGTCGGTAAAAGTAATAGCTCAATTACAATAATGGTGATTGTATTTGGTCTCAAACTGGTGAACCTTGGGTTACTGAATAGTAAAGGTTTGATGAATTAGACGGTAATTGTTATGCTTAATGATAATTGTATCTTTCAATTAAACTCTTTTTGAATTTACATGGGACTTATTTGTCTTCTATTATAACAATTGTATCTTTCAATTAAACTCTTTTTGAATTTACATGGGACTTATTTGTCTTCTATTATAACGTACACTGCAATGGATAGGCTGAACGATTTAGGTGGAATGAGGTGACCTATGGATTTTAGATAATAGCAAGGGGAGCGCGCTGGACTAGGGGTAGAGCGCGGGGCTTTGGTGCCCAAGGTCCCGGGTTCAAATCCCGCCAATCACCAATGGCTTTTCGCTATGTATAATGCTATAATGCAGCAACCCACACAGGGGTGTGCAAAAAGCCGATACGGCTGAAGTGCCTTGGGAGTAATCCGCCCCTTCCCATAAAAAAAGAAAAAGATAATAGCTTTCAACTAGAGTCAGGACTAAGTTACAGGCCATTAAATCTGCTACACTCATTAAACTTACCTTGTGTTACTTATAAATTCATCTAGGAAATTTCTGTGGATAAATCGATGTCTCTGAAATATAGTATTTCTTTTTTGGAATCTCAGTATAAAATTGAGAATCAGCGAAAATGTGATATTGTGTTGTTTTCTGAGTGAGCTTAAGTAATTACATAATATAGACTTATAAACTTGTATTGCAATAGACCCAGATGTGACCTCTATGGAATCTAAATTTACATTTTTCCATGTTTCAAGAGTGGAAGATACATATATGAATATTTAAATATTAATCTCAGCATGTAGGTCATGTGAATGGTTGATTATTCTGTGGATCATTCAGTGATCGCTGCAGTGGAGATGGTTTCCCGCCGCGGCGGATGTGTTCTTCTTCTTCTCCTCTCCCCCATATGCAGATACAGTCGCCATAGGCGGCGGAACACGAGTCTTCCATTATTTCATTGTCCGGTAGATCATGCGCGGTCAGATAGTTCTGCTCTCGGCTCGCAGTCACTTTCCTTCCTTCACCTTCCGCCGATAAAACCGCCTCACGGATTCGGAACGGTTTAAATTATGTGGTTGGACGGATCAATAAATCGTCGATGGAGTCACGGGCCTCGGTTTACACAGTCGGTCAACTACTTTTAATCGGTGCATTGTTTGTGTTGTGGAGCATTTGTAGAACATAGGCCTATAGACATCAACTGAATAATTGTATTGTTAAGTTAGGTGAAATGCTATCAATACATGCTCCTGCGGGGGAGTTCGCTGGACTCAGCCGTTATCATATACTTTACAGTAAGAGGTAGGTCTGTATACATATATATGTATATGTGTAATTTGCGCAAGGTCCGCAAGGATCTCGTAAACGGGCAAATAAATCTCGTAAATTTTGGCGATAAATAATTTATGAGTAAAAAATAAATTACATAGAGGTCTCACGCCCAGAAAGTCACGGGTTTCTTGTTAGATAAGTATAAAATTAAAACAGTTTTATAATGGACTTAAAATGTAAACAAACGAAATACAAACACCTGTCTTAAACAATGTTGGCAGTCATAGGGACAGTTGTTGATTGACGATGGCATAGGCCTACAATGTGTTCCTGTGAATAAAGGTTTCGGATTTTATGTAACATAGCATATAATATAATAAATAAAAGAGATCGCCCGCAGCACGCTGGCGTGAGTAGAGCGAATTTCATAGAACCAATATTATTCCCATCATAGTAATCGAATAGTACTGAGTGTGCTGGTTTGCTGCAATAAGGGAGGTTAAATGCATATATGAAGGCTGTTATCTAAGTAAGACACATACCAAATAAATGTTATCAAATTAGGCCTACGCCAATAATTAATTAAGCAGGTGTAGTACTAATTTATCTATTACCCATAAGAATTTACATGGGTAATGAGTACGTGGATTTACTGCCATGAGAAACGTTAAATTAATTTGGGGTTTTTATGGTCGTATTGATACAACCTTAACTAGATCAACTTGCAAAGCAAATTTTGGAAGAATATTTAAGTTAAGTAAGTTATCGATTTTTAGTTATTCTCCATTATGGTTAGATTAGATTATTGAAATATCGACCGTACCACAAAGTTACCCACCTTGTGGTACGGTCGCTATTATGATTTTAAGCCAAGTATAATGAGAAACGAGTGTAGAATGATTGTGGCACGATCTTGTATAAGGCTGGCATGTTCCTTTAAACAGAACTGTTAATTAATAGTCCAACATTCAATGGCATATCTAATGGACCCACAGTTTAACGTGGAATCCGAACCACTGCCTCTGAATTATGAACTGGTCTAATTATGAGGATGGTCTTTGCGGATTAACGTAGTATTCAATAGTGCTGACGTTAATCTACGCAAGAGAACACTAGACACGCCGATCGTCGCTCATCGGTCATCCAAGATGACATTGGGAAGGGGCCTTCAGTCTTCCGTACCGTGTCGTCTGCAGAGGCTTCTGGTGTGGCCCAGGGCTCGTCTGCGATCCAAAACATACCTAAGGATTTCATTTTTGTAAATATTTCAAGAATTGGCGGGATACTCGACTTATCCTTAGCGCGGTTTTGACTAATGAACCTCGACGGAATTTCCACAAGAGATACACAAACTTTTCTTTGATTGAAGTAAAAAGAGGTCCAAATCCCCTTGAATCTTCGTGGATCGAACCTGTGACTTTTCACACTGCAATTCAAGACGCTATCCAGATGCTAGATCTTTGTGTCATTATAATTACTGGATGTAAAAATCTCATTTCAACAATTTATATGTTTTTTCACTTGTACTGTATTACACAAATTCAAGACAGCAAATATAGAAGCTAGAAAAGATTGAAAACGGCGATCGATTTCAACTGGTAACGTCGGTAAATTCTGTTGGTCCAATGAGAGAAAGTGTCATTAATATTACATAAATTATACTTTTTACTTGAAACCTTTAAGCACAAAGTAATTTATATTATGCCGGTATTTGAGGTTAGAGTATTTCCGGCACTTTATATGAATATCTACAGTGACCCTAAGAACAGCTGATTTCTCCCAACGTCCTGCAGGTCCTTGCGATAGGGTGCCTCATGGGAGGCACGTCCGCTGCGAACTGTTCCTGAATTTTGCAATTCCGGATCCGAAGGGAACACTCTTACGTCATCCTACAGGAAGGCGGTGCTTGTGCAACGGGATCGCTGTTGAGGGATAATCGTCGGGATAACCAGGATAAACTGACGATTGGTCTCGCCGTGCCGTGCCGGAACAGCTGTTCAAGTGCTTAAAACTGTCGGAGATTAATATCTACCACGTGATCTAAGAGACAACTGAAATAATTACGAAGGTGGAGGAAGTGCCACTATGACTTCCTCCTTCTTGGGAAAACCGGGCTCTAAGATTATTTTGTAATCTTGAATTAGGTCTTAAGATTAAACCTCACGGCTTGAGTACTGTGTACGAAATTATATGACTATGAAGGCTATTGTTTAACTACTAAGTTACATTTTATTAACACTATGGAATTTAGTTATAAAAACATGCAAAAAGAATAAAAACTATACCTAAGTATGTTGGAATAAATTAGGCTACATTATCCTGATGCAATTGGTATCGACATATTTTCGACTGATCTATAGTCTGATAATATCTAGAACTAAGATGGAGGTCCCTGAAGAGTTTTGCTGCTCCCGGCATACTAAAGCATGGTTTGAATTCTGATGGCGGTGACATCGATTCCACCATTATTCGATTCCACTCCGGATGTAACTGAATATATTGAAGTCACCAGTCATGCTGTAATGACCTGACAGACGAGCTATCGACGAAAGTACACTAGGTCAGCAAAGGAAGATAAGAATTCATATGCAGTTATTATCGGGAATATTTTACGTCACATGTAAAATGTTTTGTAATATTTTTCTTTGAGATGACGCACGTTCAGTCTTCCGTCTAGTGTTCTCTGAGTGATTAAAATTAAAGGTACCGTCCTATTTGTTTGATCTAAGTAAAAATGTTTCACTTGAACCATACTTTGGGACTAAATAAATCGGATTTTATGATTTCCAAATCTGATTTTTGTGATATCAGAAATGGCTTGCTACAGCTTTGGGTATTTCACGGTTTTTAAGGTGGCAAATCTTAAAATATTAAGTTTTAGTTTAATTTAAACTACAAGGTATGGCCCCAAAACTGGACAGGCCTATATAATCCTTGGCACAGTTTGGTAAAATGGAATATTTTATCTTGAGCGGGGATTTCGATTGATAACGGACCGCATTTGTGAAAATTTTACCTTTCTTGAATTCAATTTTTAATTTAGATTACGTATATTTGTTAATTTTTATTTAATTAAACTTTAAAATGTGTAGCTTTACTATTCCAAGGGGAAATCGGTCTAATTTCAATATATTTCTCTTTGGAATAAATCAATACAATTGAAAATATTATAATATTTGAAAATACATTCACTGCTGAAATAATAGGTATTGGGTTTTGTAAGTGTGTCTGAGGTCGTGGGGTTTGTTCATAATAAGCATGTGGTCAACACATAGTTGAGATGTACAACAGCAAATTATGGGTTTGATCCATCAATCCTTAATGTGTCAATTAAGAATTTTCCACCAGGTCTGTGTCAGTTGGATAAAATGAAAACCAAGTGAATCTTGATCACCTGATCGGAATAAACAGTTTGTTTAGAGAACGGTAAAGACTTCCAAAACGCCAAGACCGTGAATGCTCAGTCTGGTGCCGTTGTCGGTGTGCCGCTGCCTGCGCGTGGACCTGAGACAAGTGTCGCTCTGGTGGATCACCTTCCTCGACGTCTCCGGTCTGGTCGTGCTGCTCATGTGCTGCTGGGGGCTGCTACTCATGTACGTGGTCCTTGAGACGCTCCTGAGCCTCGTCTGGGGCACGGCGGGCGTCTCCAGGAGGCTCGTCCACCTGGCACTGCTGTACCTCCAGAGGTTCGTACTCTCCTCCGTTATGGACTACGAGCCAAGTTTCGTCGAAGATTTGACACAATCTCCCTCCTTGCCGAGGGCAAAACTTTCCATTGGTGAGCTGAAAACTCGTTTGTTGTGATTGTTACTTTGAATTTCATTGCAAATATAACTTTTAAAACATTAAGATGTTAACCTTCAGTTTTTAACCTTTACTAGATAGCTAATAATTCAAGAAAAGTATCAGAATGTAGTATAAGGCGTAGTAGACAAGGTTCTATAAAGAATAGAACAACTGTACTCATGATTATATGTTACGTTCTCTTGTTCATGATAGAATATTTTGAAATATTTAGTTGTGATTAACGAACAAGGGATTACCGGTATTTGTTAGCGAATTTCCTACGGAAAAGTGAGCTATCCACATGACCCGCATTGTAACAGTAAGCCCGGGACCATGATAGAAGTTCATAGCTCAATCCCTGATCACGTTTTGGGGGGTGGGTCATTCAAAATTATACTAAGCATGTATATGTGTCACCACGATAACAGCCGTAATTATTAACTGTCCGATAATTATACAATATGGTGGAGTGTTTCCTTTTTGTAATATCTTGGATGGGTTTGTTGGGCAAAGCAATCGGACTACATTAACTATACGTTTGGTGAGGTGGGTTTGGTACCCCAAAAATGTAAATTTCAGTTTATTTATGTTTAATTTTAAACCCCTAATTTTCCTTTTTACCATTGATTTCAGCACAAAAACACACAATTTAGTATTTTGAATTAGATAAGTTAATTAACTAAGTAAGTTAATAAGTTAAGTTAATTAACTAAATTAAAACACATTTAATATGTACTTAATATAAACACAGTTTATGTGGTTTAAATAAAAACGTTTTAGTACATCCTAATAAATAGATTTTTACATTTCATCTTTCATGTTGACTGTCCCTCATACATCTTTGCCTTTGTCAGTCTTTACGGTACACAGCTTGGTAATGTGCAAATTCGGCGTTATTATACTCCAATTTATGAAGTGTTCTTCATAATGTTTTCTGTAAAATTAAATCAAATTAAACATAAAAACTATTATTTTAAACGTTTCTTTCAATCTAACCTAAAAATAAAACATTCATTATTTATAAATTTTACTATAAAAATAATACCCCCGTCACAGCAGGCCTGCATACTCAGCAAATTTACAAATCAATAGTACAATAATAATGTATGACAACCTGAATTAACTGCTTTGGTTAACTGCAGCTACAGATAATGACCTTAACGTTGACACGGACACTGAGGGCTGTATCCCTCGTTGCCATATGCACCATATTTCACAAAATAATCATACATCCTCGAACAGAAACAATTCTGCCTGGATATTGCTTGTTTTGGAGTATTATAAAGATTGCATATATGGAAAAGAAAACTGTTCCAAGCAGTATGGTGAAAATCCGTTACACTCACCCTTCGCTCATGTTTAGGTTAAAATACGCGTCAGTGTGTCACGACGATTGTAATAAATGTTAAATAAAAAAAACATCAAATACGAGTAGTTTAAAATCACTTGGATGAACAGCGTTCTTTTAAGCTTCTCAGTTAAAAATAAGTCTGACTGATCGTAACTAAGAAATGTAACGAAATTAAATAACACGAGTGTAACTCAAAATATCTTAAAACGAATAAAGTCCCTGTGTTGTCAACAGTTTCATTTAAACTCGTATTTTTCCTTTTGTAAATGAAATGATTCCACTCTCCAAGTCTGCTCTGTTATTCAGTAGCGAAGTGATTTGAAGTTACAAACTTTTCGATCAACGAGTTGTGTTAGAGTTGTACAAGTATAAAAGTTATGTAAATTTAAATCCACTATTATAAACAAATTTTACTTTTATTAAAAATGAATACGGTATGAAAATGAGTTATTTATTTATCATTACTAGTCATGTTTGACTGATTAATGTGACTGATTAGCATACGTGAAATTAAATATTACTTTTAAAATACATCTTTTCGCATTCTGGATTTATTTTATTACAGCATTTTTTGTGTGCTGTACATGATAGTTAAGTATAATTTATTGACTACATGACATAATTAATATCTGTACACATAACTTTAACTTTAACTTAACTTTACTTACTTTACTTAACTTAACTTTAACATTAACTTTAAACATTAAATTTTCAATATACATTATTAGGTAATCTCTTGAAAAAATGAGGAGTTTCTCCATCCCCAGAAACGTGGTGTAGTTAAAAAACACACGTGTTGTAAGAGTCCAATTAAAGATATTGAATAATTAATAACCAACGTCATTATGAATTTTGAAGATTCTGTAGATTTATACTCTTTCATAAAAGCGGTAAAGCAAATTTTTCTTTACCCATATGAATAGATTCGTTTAACCTCTCAAATCCTTGTGGTCATTTTGGATTTAAAACCTTGGGTAGCCAGATTTCTTTAACAATAGATTTTCCAGGTTTCGGTATTAATACCGGAAACATATGTTTCTAAAAATGTCTCAACAATGACCGGGAGCTCAACATTTAGTAGTTGTTTACTCATATAACACCGGAGTGATCATTGCGCCCAACGGAATATTGCGTGGTCAAAACATGATTGGCCCACTTCCTCCAGCGAGCGTCAAGGTCGTCAAGGCCGCGTAACTGGAGGCTCCAGCGGCCTGGAGTGTGGACTGCTGGAGTGCTGGAGTCAGTCGCCTCTCCACTGCCGGTGCGTCAGCCTCGTGTTCAGTTCCTTCACCTTCTCTTCACGCCGCTCCACACAGCCCAATACGTGAGTTTACAGCTAATTAACACAAATCGCACTGACCAACAATCGACCTCATTTTCTAATTTAAAACATGTTTTTCGAATGTTTGGAGATTTATAAGTACCCAAAACATTAATATATTAGAGCTATCGAAAATCAAACATTTTGTAAATTTAGGGTATCGATTAATTACTGAATCCGCAACTGACCAAAAGTTCATATCAACGTGTTGGTGTAAAAATATTGATTGTAAACAATCAGCTGTATTCATTCAAGGGGTATTTTATGTAAGACATATTTTCTTTAAGATATTTGACCAGATTTTCATAGTTTTGTACTCTTTACAGTAAATTAGTGATAAATATGAAATAAATTCTATAAAAATTTGAATTTTTGACCAATAAGTAATATCTAACTTTAGAGTAACACATAATATAATTGATCAAAGTTATGGAAACAAAATCTGTTTTTCTGCACTACTGTGTGAAATAATTTTAGCTTAGAAGTAATATTTATGAGGAAAATTATTGGTAATTGAGCGATAGGTGTGATTAAATATTTGTATTGTTTACATGTCAAAAAAATGCACGAACGTCGTATAATATTCTATGGTTTACGATAAAATATATACAGTTTTGAGTCGATATCTATAATATAGATAATTATATAAAATTATATTATTATGTTTTGTTTGACGATCTCTATAGTATGGGTTATATGGGTTAACTTTGATAAGTGGGCTCGAATGCAGGCTGGCATTATCATGGTCAGTACAAACCCTGCTCGTTATTCTATAGTAGGCTACAGCTAACCTAGTAAACCGTATCCGTCTAAACAGTAGTTAAAAATAATTGGGCTATATTCAACGATTAACAACTGATATCTATATTTGACCACAAGGCCCACAACTCACCAAACAATAAATACACGTTCTCTTACCTAAAAAGGCAAAGTTAGGGTCACACGAAACATTTTTAGACTTTCATATTTTTATCATCTGGTTATGATGACAATAGGGTAATCATAAATATATATGTAGGCATATATTATGTTCTTCTTCAATGCCAAATGATTAAGTAATCTTTAATTAAAGATTTGATTTTTTGTTGGATCATAAAATCACTAAACATAAATTTTAAAACTACAAAGAAACGGGGTCGTATGTTCAAGCAACCTGCTAAAAAGGAAACCATTTCAATTTTATCAAAATAACTAATTCATTGTGAATCCGTGAAATGTAAAATCGTATAGTGAAAATTTACGTACAAAAGTAACCTCTTCTACACTTACGGATCGACCGATGCTTCTAGGTATCCAATGAGGCGGCTCTCAAACCGATAATTTTCAAAAACCAGTAAATCCAAAACGAACACTCGCATGTCATGAAAAAGTAACTTCTACCGTTGTCGAATGAATATTTAGTTTGCATAAAGACTTTTTTAATTGTACATCGGTTTTGGTATGGTAAAGAAAAATCACACTACTATGTCAGGTGGAATTAAAGAATATTTTGATATCAGAAAACTATTTTTTTAACCAGTAAAATTTCCATCCGTTACACCTGGTGCTATTGGAAGTTTAAGGGATGTAAAACTTCTTTTCGTCTCAGAGGCTCAGGGTTAATCTTAAACTTTTGTTTCCAACGGATTGTTAACTTTTATTAACAGTCTGGAGGATACTAAATATTTTTACAACGAAAATTAAGATTAAACCACGTTTCTCGAGATGTTTTATTAATTTATAATTGTATACAATGCAACATTTGTTTTAATCAATATATCTTAAATGTTTGTATGTTTAAATGATACCAATAACATAGGAAACTATTATTTTCTTGGCTCAACTGATAAGTGTCATAAAAGTATTTGTGAAATATTTAAAAATGTCTTTAAATTTTCATTTAATTTTATTGGTTGCGATCGGGATAGTCAGTCATTGATTCTTTCCGTATGGTTTGACCATGTTCACAAATTCAAAAAGAATGAAACTGACTTTGTGCATAGTAAAGTTTATTTATTTTTTCTGTAAACCAACAAAAACAGACCTTATCATCCCTGCAGACTCAAACCATCCATATAGCCAGGAAATAGCAGCTTCAAGATCACTAATATACAGTCAACTCTCCAACTACAATATATCACCTTAAGACTACAAGAAAAAAAACAAATAATAAAAACGATAGCTCAAACAAATGGATATAACCCATCAACCATATAGACTCAATGATTGAAAAAACCAAGAACAAGAACTGTATAACAACTAGAAAAGAAACCCACAACCTCGTCCACTCTCCCTTTAGTACCAAACCGAAATATATTACCATAAACTATACAGACAAAACCACAGAAATGATTGGGAAATATTTAAAAAAGGAGGATTTACCCCGGTATATAGAGTGAAAAACAAAACAAAATCATGAATAACAACAACCAAAACCCTTAAAATAAGAAAGGTGTCTATGAAATCACATGCGAATCTTTATGCGACAAACAATATATGGGGTGCACCAATCGATTATTCTTCCACAGGTTTAAAGAACACAACACCAGCCACCACAAAAATCCCATAATAATAGCGAAACACCTAAAAGACAATGATACCTACCAAATAAAGTTTTGCAGAATCTGTAACAATTTTACCCAATGCCAAATCCAAAACAAATGCAAAAATTCTAGAAAACTACAAAATATACAAACACATCCAAAATTTAAACAACATAAATTTAGTAAACAACAAAGAAGACTATTTAAATTCAATATTACCAACCAAATTGAAAATACAACTACACCAAATTTATGAAAATATTGAACATATGAAATTATAAACATTAAATAATTATTTAATAGTGTTTATTGACATTAAACATTTTTCCTCTGTGATGCCACACCTAATAGCGAAATGTACATCGGGATATTAACTTTCAAATTAACAAGCAATTAAGATAAATAAATAGATATATGAAGGTCGAAAAAACTGGATATCATAGAATATTGACTTTGTAAATTCTACATATGTTCACTCTTTTTTGATTGAGAATACAATTTTCAGTATTCGCACTAAGCAGACTTAAATATAACATTATATTAGTGTGTAGTTAATTGTGATTGTATACGTTATATGTGGGAATAGAAAACCTGGTTCCGTCTGAGTATAATTATTCTTTGATTATTTTGGCTGAAACGGCGACCTACGCATGCTGATATTTTTGGTTAAGTATTTTAGAGATATGAGTTTAAGATGATTGGGACGTGACCTTCAATGAAAAGCCCGTTAAGTTAAAACGGATGCAAAAAATAAATTACGAAGAAATTAGTTCTCACTCAACTGAAACCTCGATAAACCTCGATCCCGAAACGTCGTCGAAATAAGCAATGAAAACATTGAGAGTAATATGGAGTAATATGAGAGTAATATAACAATGCAAACGTTATCCATATTGAACTTCAAACAAGAGTAATACATATAGCTTGATATGTTAAACTATTAGCGACCAAAAAGGAAAAGATTCAGAAGAAATAGTCGCATGTTCAAATATTTCTTATGAACATGTTGCTTGGGAATCAACCTTTCTGTTTATTGTTCACAATTCTCTCATGTCAGTTTTAAGCGAATTTCAAACCCTTTATAGCCCTATCAAATCTTTTCTTTAAGAATTTCAACGTACCGGTGGTTGTTTTTGTTGGAATGAAAACTAACAACTATAGAACAAATAATAATGTTACATTTAGATAAATATTAACTTTAAACATCTAACACATCTATATACGTTTCGTATTTTATGACTTTTTGACGACAACAAATGAAGTCTTTGTATTTGTCACAGGCAATATGCAATTTTACTAACATTTGTGAAAAATGATCTAGAGATATGTATTTTCTTCTCTTTGGCCAAGCTTCTCTTTTATCAAGCAAAGCTTAGGTCATGGATATGAATACAGAGAATGTTTTCAGTTTCTCTAAACAGCTGTCCTTATATGACGTCACTTCCTTATATGACGTTAAATATTGCCGGACAGTTTCGGTAAACAGTTGTTTTCAGACTAAATAAACGCCCAAGAATTTCATTAAAAGAGAATGGTTTAGTATAAAATATGTGATAACTACAACAGTTTCCATTTATTTACCTGTTAAGTAATGTTAGGTTTTCTGATATCATAGCCTCCGGTTTAGAGTAATTGAAATAAAGTGCTCTTTCAATATATGTTGGATTATTTAAGTTTATTATTTTAAAATTAAATATCACAACGAGGTAAAAAAAAGTAAATGAATGTAACGGGATAAAGGCTTGAGACTACTTTAATACAACTTTGGAACCTAATAATGAAAGAAAGTGACCTAAAAGTATTGAAAGGAAAGATCCAACTGTATGGAAAAGCTATGTATATAAACTTTTAAAAATTCAAACGGGGTGAGTTGAAGCATGATATATGTACAATAGTTTCTAATTTAATCAGCTGTTATTCTGGTACTAACCATCTGAAAAATGTTTATAATTTATCTCGTAGCCATAATTTTTTTGTTGGAATAAATTTGTTTTGATATGGATATGTTTTAGCTTGGGGGAGTTTGGAGGATTAGTAATCCGTCAGACCAAAATTTGATCAGCATATTGACATAAGGTTATAAGGACAGCTGTTTAGAGGAACTGGAAACATTTCCATTAGACATATCCATGATCCAAGCTATTTCCCGAAGGGAAATAAATACCATATATTTGACTTTATATTTGTTATGTTTGATATTCACATTTCTATTTTTCAGTAGTTAAAATACAGTGTTATTATTGGGTGCTGATTTAGGTTCGTTATTTTAATTCGACGGCCTGCTTCAAGACAAATCTGCGTAGACATTGCCAAGATAGCAAAAACGAGACTTCATTTTGGGAATTTCAATAAACGAGATTTGTTAAAAATTAAACTCATACTGGTGTCTTACGTTAGATCCCAAATTTAAGTTAGGCCTTCAATTAGAAACTCACATCCTCTTTCGTAAACTATAACTGAGTATTTTAAAACTTTTATAGAATATAGTTTTATACTCTATGAAAGCATATTTTCCAAGAATTGCTGTTACGATTATTACGGTCTAGAACGCAGCCCTTGTGTTCCCGCGGTTGCGGTGCACCATCGTCTCGATGTTAATTAATTTTGTGATCTATATAGTCTGTAGTCTGTATTTCATAAAAGTAGAGTCTTGCTATTTAAAGATCGTTCCAATTCAATTATCCAACGCCATTGTTTGACTCATCCAACATCCAAGCCACCCTCGACCACGGTGTCCCGTAATCACGAGATCATCCAATGAGGAATATGGCGAGTAATTCTCCCTCAAATTGATGTTTTCTTTTCCCGCAGCGCGGTTCATTTCCGCGACTCGATGCCTCTGATGATACGACGGAAGTGCAAATCATACTTTTACGTTTTATTGTTATTGCTGCAATAGAGGATTCCATAACGATAGTTGCGTCCGTTGTGGCCACATTCGGTTCGAATCGATAGTAATTGAATCTTCCATAAATCGATTACAAAACAATATTCTCTTGTATGACAGTTCAAAGTATCGGACCATAATCGTATTGTTTGGACTGTCTTGCACTATTTATAATGGGATAAATACGATAGTATTGGATCTGAAATAAATCGATTACCAAACAATACTCTTTTCTATGACAGTTTGAATATCGAACCAAAACTCTTGTTTGACTGCCCTACACTATTTATACTGCGATAAATACGATTATAGTTGAATTCGAAATAAATTGATAACCAAACAATATTTTCCTCTATGGTAGTTCTAAGCATCGGATCATTTATTGTTTTGACTGCCTACTATTGATTAGTTATGAATGTATTATTTCTGACCGTTGGGATTATTCGTATATGACTTTGTTTTGGTACTAGCATCCGTTGAATTAGTTAGGAATATAACGAGACGCACGCAGCTCGCTGGCGTGAGTGGAGGGAATTTTATAGAACTTATATCATCCCCATCATAGTAATCAATTAGTACTGCGTATGCAGGTTTGCTGCAGTAATGGTTATTTATATGGTAATATTCATAAGGCTTTTAACTAATTAAAAACACATAAATTTAATCAAATTACGTCAACAATTAAGCGAACTATACCAATTTATATATTCTCCATAAAAATTACATGGAAAATGAGTACATAGGTTTTCTGCCATAAAAACATTAATGGATGGTTTTATGGATGTAATGAGACCTAGCTCGATGGACTTGAATACCAAATTTTTCAAGAATATTTAGGTAAATAAGTGAGTTATTTATTTTTAGCTCTTCATCATAAGATTAACATTAGACAACGTACTGTGTTTATCATTTTGAATATCTCAGTAACCGATTGACCTAGTCATTATTTAAAATACTCAATCGTTTATTTTTCAAGCTGAATCCAATGGTGAAAAGAAAATTTAGATTTTTTTCAAAAATACACATAAATTGAAACACCCATTTTTGGGGTACTAACCTCCCCTCCCAAAGTTTAGTTAATGTAGCCCGTTTTAAAACGAAATTTTAGATATAAAAAATACGAAGTAATGATTTTAATTAATGATTTTAAATACGATTGGTAAAAAGAATTATGAAAGCTTAACGGACATTTAACTTAATTTAAAATTACCACTCTGAATAAGCTGTTTAATGTAAGGAAAAATATAAACCTTTGATGCTTCTAATAGCTTTGGTTAATTAAACGTTATTCGTATTATTCATAAAGTAATTAACTGTATAATTGAGGCTTGATCAGTTATTAGAGTTTTGTTCCTTTGTAATGTTAAACGAATGTTTATTGCTTTATAGAAATTTTAATTAATGTTCTCCTAACTAATTAATCGGTGAATGTATTGGTCGTGGCACGAGAAAAGGTAGGTGGAGAATTGGTGAAAAATCATAGATACGTCTTCACAAATTGTAATATGCTAGAGTTTAGAGTATAGAAACAATTAAAAGCATGTTTTAAGGTATTGAAGTTTCATTTTAGGGTCAAAATCGTCAAATTAGCCCCAGCTAAAATAAAAAAAATTGCCCCAGCAAAGTTGAAGCTACACACGCCCAATGCATTGTGTTTCTAATAATTGCCTCTTTCTCAATTTAAAAACAAACTTAAATCCAATTCAAAAATGAAATGTGTGTAAAATGTTAATGAATTTTTTGAAATTTAAGTTAATAACTAGGTGTATCTGACTATACAATTGGTATTTTATCGATAGTATTTTATTGTTTGTCTGTTTTAATTCTATCGTTATATGTTGTCTTTTATTCACGTAAAGTATCCTAGGAACCAATGATATCGTCTATTTAAATATCCATTGCTATGTAATATTGACATTTTCCCATGTATTTTGTGTATGAGTTCATGGCACCAAATTCGTTACATTCACCACATCTACACTTCACTCATACTGTACTCCACAAGAGTGAGTAGGTGCATAATGAGTATCAAAGTGAATATTATTTTGGAAAAATGGAAGGAATAATTTCAAATATGGTACTTTGTAGCATTTACGAAGGGTGAATGATGTAGATATCGGTGGTCTGCTACGATTCTTTTTAGTTTTCAAACGCACGCAACATTATCTTTTATGAACGCAATAATTATGGTAGAATCATTTAATTAATGAAAAAAAGGTTCCAATGAAGGTGTTTTATCCTTTTATTGTAGTGTTAATACTGTGGAGAAAGCAATAAACCGAAACCCTCGCGTCGTCGTCACGCCTTGGATAAAACACATCCTTAATCCTTAAGTATGTGAGTTAAGAGCCGCATTAGAATATCCCATCGGTTACTTACTAGTACAAAGATAGTTAAATAGTAGACAAATATTTAAATATTTCTACTAAAATAAAATATTTTATACCGTAATAGTACCCTAATATCTAATTTGTAATGTCGAAAAACATTAGAAATGACTTTCTTTATATTGTCTAGAAAAAGTAGTAAAGAAATTGAAACTAAATATATGCTTGAAATACTTGATTAATCAAGTTTTTCACTTCGTTTCGTTGTAGTTTTAACCATATTCTGCAAAATAATATTGAAACTTAAAACTATTTTGACGAAAAGGTAAATAATTTATAAGAACCACACTTGTTTTATAATGGCTATAATGGCACAGAAGCGAACTGTGTTATTGAACAAGAGCTTCCTTAAGTGGATTTTATTGTTTTCTTTTGCGTTTTAATTTCGTTAAAATTGTAGAAATGTCAACTATTTGTCTATTGGAGACTCCCCTATTCCATCATATTTCATGAAATTTCCTTTTAAAATAAACAGTATCAGTGGACTGGACACGTACTTTCTCCCATAAGTCAATTTAAACAACAATCTTTATTGTTTCAAATCAAATAATCTGATATCTGAAAATAACAAAAAGGGAAATAAAATAAAATCAATCGCTTTTTCCCCTAAAATACAAAGCTTTTATGAGTTATTTTGTTGGGCGATGTGACCTTACGCTGCATACCAAGTTTTATGGACTAGGTTGTGAAATAAGGAAGAAATAATTTTTATTAATCTCCACAATAATAAAATTGGGCCCTCTCAGACAATGTTCTGAGTTTATCACGGATACTAAATTTAAATGTTGAACCGTTAGTCGGAGACTAAATGATTCAAAATACTAATTTGTTTATTTTTTAAAGTTGGTTTTAATGGTGTTATCAAATTTACTAAACTTTTTTTCGTAGAAAAATTACAAAAAAGGATTTTTTTATTCTAAAAGCCCCTCTGAGGTCTAACAGACTTTTTGGTGGTACAGACTGTATACAGAGGATTCTGCGGTTGAGGAAGAAATTAATTTTCTGAATTCCCGTTAAGAATAACATCGGACTTCCTTAGACAACGTACTGTCTTTACCGTGGATAGTAAATGTATAGGTTTCCTCAGATAGAAGTGTGTAATATTTTACGTTTGTAAAATATTATATATGCTTGTTTTCTGGAGACGACTAGTGCACAAAAGAGTTGCTCAATATGTTGGTCAGCTCATGTCTAATCTATAACGTTATAATCCAAGCTCTCGAAACACCACCGATAGGTAGCGCTCACTCGTCCGTGACGTCACCAATTGCCGTCGTAGAGGCGCGATTTCATCTACGGCTGACATGTTTGTTTCCGTCAAATTGAGCAGATCGAACTACAAAACGGTTTCCGTGAGATTTTCATGCAAGAGGGACCGCTGTCGTCTTACACAAGAAAAAATATACGAACTGTGTTGGAAACCCAGTTTGCGGATTGATTGAGCTTATCCTGTTATCCTGCCCAACGTAGAAGTTGGTAATTTAAATTCATGTTATATGTTTTGAAGAATAGCATAATTAAGTCAGACGGGAGGAACTATGTACTACCATATATTACTATCATAGTTGATCAATATGACTATTAACTGTAATAGCATTAAGAATTTTGATTCCACATTTTATTCAGAAATATAATTAAAGGTTTTAATACCTCAATTAATGCTCAATTATTTTTTCAACATGGATTCCTAGCTCTTGGGGTATTGGCAATCCATCAATCAAAATTTGAGTGGTTACATCATAGCTTAGTGACGGTATATGGATACACAACTAGCCGTTTAGATGAACTGAAAACATGTCCCTTTAGACATATCCGTGATCATGAACTAACCTATTTCCCACAGGGAAGTAAATACAACCATTTTAAAATAAAAACTGCTTAGTATTGAAACCACCTAAAATTAGCTATTTTGTTGTGATTTTATAGGATAAATCATTTGCTACATATTTTCTTTCAACATCGTGGACCGTTTTTTCGTTGGGGAGGAGGGGAAAAGCGTTTACGCACGCCGAGAGGCACACATTCCTCTTGGAGAGTCCTCCTTAAAATTAGCTGCTAAAATACACAACGCTGTGATGGTTTAATACTACACCCGGATGCTTTTGTTCTTTGGACTATTAGTTAATGCTCCTGGCAAATGCATCAGCTGGCCTTTGTCTACACCAAATCCATCACACTCTTTCCTACGCTAGCCTGGAACTGTTAGCTGTTGGAACATTACTCTGGGCTAAGCATTTTTCATATTTATACCATTTCTTTAAGCTTATTAAGCTAAGGCAGATCCGTAGGTAATTCCCCCAACACCCTGTCTAGGTAAAGATTTATCACTGTAAGGTAAACTAGCGATACATACGGCGATTTCTTGACGTAAACAAGAAAAAATACCTTAAACCGTCTGAAAATTTGTAGTGTTATATTTGCTCTTACTCGGTGGTAGTAGATGAAAAAAGGATATTTGAGTTAAAAAGTTGAGAAGTACAGTTTAGGGGATTTTCATAGTTTAATGTAAGAAAACAGGTCCTGTCTACCGTTACAGCAGTCTCTACTGGGGAAGTCTATGACGTTGATCACGGCCAAAGGTCTGCTTAACCGTTAATTTGCCCCTAAGGTTTAAATTACTACAAAAATACTTCAATGTAAACTTTAAATTATGTCAGTTCATGAGATTTGGTTGGAAATAACGATACCTCATGGAATTATGGAAAGGTGAACAAAAACTTAAGATATAATTTGCTTAATAAATACACGACGAGGTGTCTCGGGTTGTGTCCCCCGAAATCATCTGCCTAGGTAAACATATAACGTATTTGTTCGGAAGTTTACTCATCTTAACCTGATTTATAGAACCTTACCTTACTTTAGTTTTTATTGTTTGGCTTTTAATTAGGAGCTTATACAAATGTACAGGTAAACATCCGTAGAAACCATGGTTCTGGTGGCAAACTAAATATGGATTTATACCATGTGACGTAATTGCATTTTAAAAATCTTGTACATTTTGATTAGTGTTAGCTTCTTATTTCTTACCATATATAAAATATTCAATGAGCAAACTTAAACATATTTTAAATGTTTAATGGAAAATGCCTTACGTACTACGCTGATTTCCATGTATAACTGTTGCTCATAAGAACATACTGCCAATTTCTTGTCTAATATATATAAAAATTGTACATTAACGGATTTCAGTGTTATATTTTTGCTTTATGTCAGGTTGAATCGTTCATTATTTTTGTTAGTTTGATTATGATTACTCAAAGCAAAACAGGTTTGTTTGGAGTTTTTTTTTTGACTATCATCTTGCTCATGTTTATTTTTGTTACAGTTAAGGAGTAAAAAGACCAACACATGGAATTATTTGGTACGATCATTATTTCGGAACGAGGATCCCACGAATTGGGTGACAACTAAATGTTGGTAAAGATGACATTGGAACCGGAAGGGGGACATTTTGAAGTTTTAGGTTATATTATAAAAATAAAAACGGTTGTCATACTGTAAACAAATTGACTGTAAATGCATATGTAACAGGTAGACACCTTTAAACAAACATCCATTTATATAAGCTTTTCATTATGAGCAAATAACACAATAGAAGCTATTACGGAATTTGGAATGGAAATGAGTTATATTAACCATGAGAGAAAAGCTACTATCATATTCGGGTTCATGAGAATGGTTCAATCACTGAAACATTATAATAATGGTCACTTACCAAGTCTGTCTTTGTGGTGACTGCGTTATTTTGAAAAATGAGTCAACTGGTCTTGTCATTACATTCTTTACACTCACGATTACTGGAACACTCACGGTAGAGGTAATAAACGAAAACAAATGACATGAGTGAATCAAATGTAAATAAACTTTATAAATTTTGTATTTGACAGTTAATTATGTTTGAATAATGTCCAGTTATCCCAATTTGAAGTGGGCGTGTATTTAGGCATGCATAAACAGACGTTTAATTTGGTACACACACATTTAGAACAAACGACAATTCTTAAATTTAAAATTCAACAAGATGTATTGGGTTTTTCACGTAATTCTCACCTTACAACAAACAATAAATTACTTCTGTATAAAACTATTATCAAGCCAGAATAGACTTATGGCATCCAGATTCGTGGATCAGCCACCAGCTCAAACATCGAAATTTTGCAGTGTTTTCAATCGAAGGTTAAAAAAATCACCATTACAAAATTCTCCATGCACCTCCGTATATCACAAACGACACTATACATAACCATACAAAAATACTGAAAGCTAAAGAAGGAATTTCAAAATTTAACATCAGGTATCGTCACAGACAGACTCGAAAATCACAACTTTCTTACCCCGAGTCTTTTAATGGATTATAAGAGTGTCAAGCTAACGAAGAACCCTTGCCTTACTGAATACGACAAAAATAATTAATTACAAACAAACCCATCAAAATTCACATTGACATAGAATACCAATAAAATAAAAATAAAAACCAATTAGTAAAAAATCAATAATCCCTTTAAAATTAACTTGATTTAGATTGTAAAACACGTCTTCCCACGAGAGGGGCGAAACGCAGTGAACAAGAAACAAGTAATAATCGAGTATATTATCTACTACCCTTGGGGAAATACATATTTAGTTGATATGCGTGGAATTGATCAGTTAAACATGCATCATAAATAACAATATCGAATTGATTGCAAACATTTATGAGATAATAGATTGATTCAATATTTTTGATGATAAAATATAAGAGACATGCAAGCTGAGTCTATAAGTAAACCTTATGCTGATCTGAGTAAATAATATAGTATTATTTGTTTCGTCTAGCTTACTAACCTGAAATACTCAATATTCACTCAATAAGAAACGAATATAGATGCAAACTCATATCAATGTACGAGTGAATTATTCACATACATTTGAATATACATAAGTTGACAGTGCGTTATGTGAGAATAGCATCAGAAATATGGATATCAGTTAAATTAGATTCACAATACTAATCCTTTAAATATGTATAAGTTTTATTTTTTGACTTATTTCGATTTAAAATGAATGAATTATTCATTAAATTTCCTCATAGTCCTTATTTTTAACTCTATCAGTGTGTTAACTTCCCATATTCACCCATATTTTATGATTTTTAGTGTATTAACGTATTAAACTAGATTAGAAGCTTAACAGAATAAAGCCTAGATAAATGGAAACAATTGAATAGTAAATATTGTAAAACATTTTATTTTTCATTTTCATATTAATTTTAGTTTACTTTTTTATATCCTTCATCCTCATAAATCGGAGAAATAAAAACTTTCTCTGGCAATTACAATCTAGAAAAGCTTATTTTCTTTCGAAGAGCTGGAGACTCTTTTTGAATTTCCGCCAAGGATCCCATTGTTTGTAAACTGGATAGGATGGAAGTGTCACATTTATTATCTCGATTCTAAATTCTTCACTAAACCATTTCGAGGCATCGGCTCGAATACTGTGTACATTGCAAACACAGAATGTAATTTTTAGTTTTATCAGACTCATACTTGGATAAAAAACGATTACAAAATGTAGATAATGTTACGAATTAACTCACTTCACCCTTTTTATTTAAATAAATTCCAAGTTAATTATATTACAATACAAAATTGTGATAGCTTCAGTATAAATTGAAAACTGGTTTACATAAATACAATACTATTGAGGTAGGCCTAAATGCTTGATTCATTAGACTTGGGTAGACTATGGAAGAAAAAAAGTAAGAAATAATTTCTTAGTTTATAAACGTACTAGTACAATGAAACACAAACCTTTAAATTAAAATAATCTACTTAATATGTTTTCCATAAGATGCCAAGCTGAGGAATATTAATTACCTCCCAGGCTTTGTCTGTGTGGAGGCTTTATACTAGTTTTACATTAAAATAGTATAAACATGACAGCTTTTGAGAATTACAATAATTCAAATAAATGATCAGTTAAATGGGAAGATTTCAATTAGTAATTAACCGCTTAAGGGGAGAAAGTAGGTTAAAATTCACAAAAATCAATTTAGCCATTTTAGCCGAACCATTGCCTCTGTTCTTTTCTGAATTCTGTGATATATAACACTTGACGGGCGGCGAGCTCATGGTCGAGTGTTTAGTGTTCACTGTCAACTCCAATTCAAAAATTTCGACGAAAACAATACTCTCTCCATATAAGCTTCCTATGTATAAAGGGAAAAGGTGAAAACAAAACCTCAAGTTTTTTAACCATTTTTTTAGCTAGTAAACGGTTGGGAATATAAAAACTACTCAACTATAAAAAATCTAGAAATAATGTTCACTATCCTAAAACCTTATGGAATGACTGGGATAGTGGCGTCATCCTGTAATCCAGCTACTTGGAAGTCACGAATTGTGGATAGTTGTGAGCGATGGTCGGTGGGTGTAGTGTTCTCTTGTCTGGATTAACGTTCGCACCATTGAATACTACGTTAATCTACAAATACCATCCTCATAATTAGATCAATTCGTAATTAAGAGGCCGTGGTTCGGATTTCACGTTAAACTGTAGGTCCCTTAGTTGCCATCGGCTGTTGTGCTATTAATTAACAGTCCTGTCTAAGGAACATGCCAGCCTTAGTCAGTAACATGACTACAAGATCGCACCACAATCATCTTACACTCAATCCTCATTCATTCTTGGCTTAAAATACCTACCTTGCAGTATGGTTGCCATTTCAATAATCTAATCTAATCTAATGTAATCCAACCAATATAAATTTATGGTGTTCCATCAAACCAAATAAGTTTGATCGTTAAGTTAGGGGAAAGAGGCGGCCATAGAAAATTAATTACATATTTATTACATAAGGGATTGTTCCCAATTTAAAGTTTACTTTCAGATGTATAATGTACAAGATCTCAATTTTGGAACAATTAAAACACCTGTACTTCAAGTGATATATTTATATGCCTTAATTTATATTTTACCTATGTAAAAAGTATCCTTTATATATTATATAAGATAATTATAATTTTTTCAATAGTGTTGGTAATTACAGATATAACCACATTATTGTTGATTGTTCACTATTATAAATTAATGTTATTGGTGAACTGACACATACTTCCTCCCTCAAAAAATAAATGAAATAAAACATACCTTAAATACACTGTAACATTATCAATTGCTTATTCAAATGCCATCTAAGAATAATGTAACAATTTAAAATGTTCATGCAATTTCTTTCAGGAATCCTCTACAGGTTGAAACATTTTAGAGTAATTATTGATAAACCCACTGAAGGTAATATGAAACTTTTTTGAGTGTGTTTTAATGGGTAAGACATTACGTTACATACTATGTTATCTGAAAAATGGTTAATAACTCATTTAATTGATTTTTTCGTATCCTCCATAAGAATGATGTTCGGCGCTCTTATACAACGTACTGTGTTTACCGCGGACAGTAAATTTAACTTTTCTTTGGAACCGTTTGTCGTAAATTAAAAAAAACAAGGCTTTGAACACGTGCGTGTTGACAAAAGTCTCACCAGTGGTTCTTCCCTTTTTATGTTTCATGTGATTTATAAAGTAAAGCAAGGCCACGATTACCAAGGACCATACAGACAATCCACGCCATCTCTCGGGTGATTTTCGAAACTCTCGCCGTGCTCGCTGCAGGCTCGGGTCCCAGCACGCTCGTCCGTTTCACACGTCATCGGACCTCGTAATGTCGATATTTGTTTACACTTTCTCCTTCTCCGAGATCAAATTACAACTTGTTTCGGTACTAATTTAATAAATCCTTATCATCACACGCGTGATCTGAATCATCATCTCTGTCTTGTTGGGTTTCTTCGCTCACAGCGTATTGATGAACAATGTTACTTCCCCGTTGTGATGATTTTGTGACCAGTCCACAACAGCTGTAAGTTTTTAATATTTTATGTTTATCATTCTAGGCATTCTAGGAAAATTACAAAAAACTGGGTTAATACTACAAAATTCGTAATTGAATAAAATTAGTGTAAAATAAGCATTTACTTCCCTAAGGCAAACAGCTTAGATCATGAATATGTCTAAAGGGAATGTTTGCAGTTCCCCTAAACAACTTGTCCATGTAATGTCTCTCCCGTTTCACATTTTGAACTTATAGATTGCCAATAAAGAGCTAAGACATATCCATGTCATCAAGAAGATGAAAGTGTATACTAAGAGTATGTACTCATGCATTGTAATAAAACCTTTTCATTTAATTAAAAATATTCCAACAGTTCATCCCACCTTAGTACGTTATGTGAATTTTTATGATTTATAAGATTATTGAACTATCATAAATTTGATAAACCATACTTTCAAAGTGTTTTACTATATACCATAAAATAAAATTTACAGTTAGGCTTGGTGGTTTAGCAGTTATTGGTATTGCTTCTTGATTTAGAAATTGCCGGTTCAATCTTAAACAATATCATAAGTTTATAAACATATAAATATTTTAACTTTAATCGTGTGGTAATGGTTAAAACCAAGTTGTATTAGTGTAGTGAAAGATTCTAGAAAATGAATCAGCCGCATGTCATCAAATTAATTCAGAGTTTCCAAAAAGTCGTGCGATAGATTCTTACGACTTTAATCCGTACAAGGTGGAGTCTGAAACATACTTTCTGATTCGGATTGTTATCGCATATCGATCTAAGCGATAGTGACGTCATCCGCTGCAGTAACGACTGATTGTGAGACAGAGTACGTTGATTTTAGTATTAGTTCTACGGTGCACCAAAACAAAACCTTAAACTCGATATTTAGGTGAGTTTCAACCAAAGAAATTACTATGACATTTAGTTTCAATCAAATAATATAGTAGTTCTTAAAATATAGTTTAAATTGTGTGAAAAATATTGTTGTTGCAGATGAATGAAACTTATGTTAAAATGAAATGCTAAAAGTGTGTCATTAACATATTCAGTCCTCTTAAATTTATGACGATTAAACGTATTTTATTTTTTAAAAGGTAAATCTATTTTATTATAAATTGTATTAGCCATAAAACGAGGTACTTCGTAAAGCGACGGAGACTAAGAGTTGACAAAAAATATCTCATAAATAAAAACACGATTGGACCTACGTGTACGTTAATATAAAGTTTTATTAAGTGTCTAATGGCGATGCTTATAATGTTACTGCATCATCAAATGTCTACGTCATGTACCGGTACGAGGTATTCAAGACAGCGAGGTACCGTAATTGTGTTGGACACATAATATAGCCAGGGAGGACTATTGATCTGACAGGAGTCGCCTGCTATTGGTTTCGAACCGGGAACGTTTGACCTATTGAACCACTGCGTAGGTAAAATATCATTAAACAACAATGGTAGATGATTGTTGGTGTCGATTAACTTTACAATTTCTGCTTTGCACATATTATGCTCTCAATATATATGTTTTTAAATGGATTAATTGTGTTTTAGCGAATTTCCCATAGGGAAGAAGCTACTACCGTAGGTCTCATGGTGAGACTTAAGCACGGGACCATGTTATTTTTTCTTCTTTAGGTGCCCAGAGTCCAAAAACAATAGTCGTTAAAATATCCTCATAAACCTGCACACTCTTTCCCATTTATTTAGAATAATTAATTCACATTTTATTTGATTATTATAAACATGCCATATATTTTATTAATAATTTTGATATAAAGAAACACTTAAGGACTAACATAACTTATTGCTAGCTATTACTTTTATTAGAATTTTGATATAAAAGAAACACTTAAGGGACATGTGAATATCTTTGATAATATGATAATGTAGTTTGGAGTGTGCGGTACTTTCCATACATAATCCACACATATAAATTGTACTACAATAGTGATAGTATTATTGATAAATTTAACTAAAAAATACAAAGTAAAATATTTGAAACCATTATCCTACTACATATTGAAATTGCAAATTGCTATTTTAAATCTTGATCAAAGTTTTTGGAGCGAAGGTAGATAATATATAGAAGTTGTATTGTTATTTGGCCATGTAGGCCCTACACAGAAATTAACAAGGATAATAATTACTTCGGCAGATTCACACATTAAATGATCTGCTTATTAAATAAAATAAACGAAATTATTCAAACTAACCTACATAGAAATATATAAATGTGTTGTGTATTATTGAGTTCCATATCAGAAAATCTCAATTCAATCAATTAAAAAAATACTTTATTGTATTAACCTTGAATTTTTTTTATTCTGTTTTGCCATTGGCAGGCTTAGCTTAAGCTATGCAGCCTCGAAGTACACTGGTTTTATGGATTTTCCCATCTAAATTTTGTGGCCACCCCGGGGATCGAACCCGTCACCTCTTGCACCGAAGTCCAAGACGCTAACTGTTAGGTTAGCAGATGCCCTAACCTTGAATTAACATTACTCTTAAATGCATCAATAGTTATTGGTGTTCAATAGAAGTTTAATAACTATTGAGGGATTAGAACATCCTGTGATATTGATTATCCGTTCCGTGACTGATTCTAGTATTATGAATATGTTGTGTCATAGTATCATAGTGTCATTGTGTCATAGTTTTGTATGCTACTTTTTATGTGGGTTAAAATATTGTAAATGTATAATACATATGTACATATCATAATATATGTCATGTAATGTATGTTATATTACAGATGTAACACATTATAATTTGATGAATAGAGGTTTACAATGTTCCAATTTGTGTGAATCTGTGATTATTCTTACAACCACGCTACAGAGGTTAACACATCCTCTACTGATATTTTACTCTGATGTTTTTACAAAATCAGCTGATGAATTCTAAGTGTTACGTATCAGTTGGAAACATTTAGACAGAAGTCATGTTTTGACGTTTAGTTCAAACCGGCGGTTTCCCCCGATAGTTCGGCACGACTGAAATAACGGACAATCATCTTATTATTGTGGAAAAGGACCGGTGGACCGTGGATAGGGAATGTAGGCCGCTCTGGGGCCATGCCAGATGCGTTTAGGACTATTAAAACCTATTTTGAGAAATTTCCCTTTGATTATTGTTCGAATTTGCAAATTTAAATTCCAATTCATGTTGACGCATCGATAAAACGAGTTTTGGTACGATAGCATTGTCATGCTTATAGGCTACACAATAAAATCGGGTTTCAACTATTTCATTCTTATAACTATGAGATCCAACAGTTTTATATAGTAATTTATTTCAGACAAAAACAGATCTTACAAAATATTCTTATATTAACATTTCATCAATCAGGGCTAAAAATAAAATATTTCCTCGGGCTGATCTATAATTAAAATAAACCTTTTACCTGTGTAATTTTTTTTCTTTTGTAGTGTGGTTCTTTTTAATTTTTTCAAACCCCAATGTTGCACAATTATATAAATATACTACTTTCAATTAACAAAAAAACCTTTTTACAATCTTGGATATATTAACAACGGGATATAATTCTAACTATTACACATATACTACATAAAATAGATTAATATTTAATTCATATATTGGTCACAGTTGACGCATTTCTGCAGCTTAACTAAGCATTTAAGGTAACATTTTTATGATTAATAAAATGTAAGATACATATATGGATTTATATGGAATAGTATCACAAATTACGACTAACCATCCAAAATCATAATACGGAATATTCTACATTTTACACGATCTTATACAATACATGAATAATTGAACACAACTTTTACAAAGTTTGTTTTAATGGTGAAATTGGTAAATTGCAATTACCCAACTGAATGGCCTACGGTCATTGAGGCGGGAGAAATGAGGTTGACAATTATTTGGATAAACGTCACAATCAGCTGACAAAAACACAATTTGACAAATGAAAAATAAACATAATATACTATCTGTTATTTCCTCAACATTTCTTCAATGCTGTTAGTAGCATAAGGATTAATATGAATACAACAAATTTAATTCTACGTCCATAGGATACTGGACTTTAAAATGATCAGTACAATTTTCAGTGACTCCGATAACCTACCAAAGCGGAAGTCAATTGTTAAAGATAATAATATGCATTACTTACCGGTGGCACCGGTGATTGTAGCTGAACACATACAACGTACTCCTTAAGATGTAATTGTTAAAGAATAATATATGCATTACTTACCGGTGGCACCGGTGATTGTAGCTGAACACATACAACGTACTCCTTAAGATGTACCAACAATGAGGCAAAATACCAATATTCCACTATAAATAACTAATTCAGTTAAGGTAAACAATTAAGGTACTGACTCACTTAGAGAAAGAACATCCACTTCTTAGTACTGATTCCTAAAAAGGAATGTTAAGAGAAACCCAAACTATTTTAATAAAAACAAATATAATACAAGAAAAATAAATGGAAACATAATGTATTTCACATAGTAACACCATAACTTATATGGTGTTCTGGACAAGCTAAAAGCTTCATTTACTTCATCTGTCAAATGTGGTTTCATGTTTGAAAAACATACTATCAAGTCGATTGTCTATTGAAAGTTTAATTATTATATCAGTTAATATTTATAGTTATAGTAGAGTATAAAGTAAATCGGTATAACATAATAATTGTGGTTTTAGTATGCGTTCGACCTAATGATTTGTTTTCGAAATGTGGAACAGCTGCTTTCAACATGATATACCATAGTTTGTCAGATGAGGTAAAATAAATCTGTTATTAACTTAATTAGAGGCCCAGAGTCGATCTATGATGAAACTTATCCCTTCTATAATGATAAACAAATATAACAAGTGCGATATGAAACTGGGTCTATTTTGCTTGGTTTTCCAAATGTATGGTTTCACATGTTTTTCATCTAATTAATTACTTGTCAACATTTCTAATCACTTTTAAAATTTGTAATTTATTACTAGTTGGATGTTAAAACATTTGAGACGTTTAATAATTAATTGTAGATACAAGCACGCATACCACAATCAAACCTATTTCAAGGAAAGATATAATTGGTACGCGTGAGTTTTAACATTTCTCACATGCAGGTATTAGATGAGAATGAATAATAATAGGGAAAAACAAAACGTTTGAAGTTCAATGAGTATAAAGAGTCAATTTTAAGAAAAAATTTACGAGCTAAAAATTATCGAAAAATACCATTAAAGCTATATATGTCGAAAAATTGGTGGGTAGTATAGTATAGAGTGTACTGAAAAGAAAAGACTGGGTAAAAAAGATAAAAATAAAAAATAAACAAATTTATCGTAAAAATTTAAATTAAAAGTAAAATCAATAGTGAATATATGAACAATGATATTTTAGTTCCGTGAAATTTCTAGGACAGTTTTAAAAAACAATACTTAAAGTATCACGTATATGTTTGAAAAAAGCTTTTGAACTTTTCTATTTACATTCATTACAAAGTGTTAGGACTGTGAATTAAATATTTGCGATATAAGTCTGTGCTCATGTTTTGTTTATATTTATATTGTTATTGTGTACACTTTCTATCATGATTAGTAAAAGAAATATTTCACAACGTCTGGAATATGACACATCAGGTGAGCTGGAACCTGGAAAAGTAGTACACAACCCGGACTATGATGGTAAAAACTATAAACAAAAGTGTTTTTAACAGTAAAATCACACAATCGATATAAGCAACAAAGATCATGAAGTGACAGTAGCACAAGAGCTCATGGACTACCGTCCTGCGACGTATGGACGTTTTTTGTATATTGGCTCTGGTACTGTGACTTATGTAGCTTGATATCGTTTGTAAATCTATGACTGCTTTACGCAATTTTGTTTTTAACTTTTTACCGACCTATTCCGGATTGTGTACTAATCTTATCATGTTCTATGTTTCATCTCACCTGAGTGTGGATCAGATTCCATATTCCGAAACGTTGTGAAATTTTATATTAATAATCATGATGGGAAATGTCCGCAACTACAATGTAAATAACGTAAACATACCACCACCAACAATGGACATCAAACCAAGAATGTTTTGTTGCTTCATATAATAAACACTGTTGTCTACTACAACTACGAAAACAGTATTAAAACTACTGCAACAGTATTAAAAAATAAAAAAATACCATAGATTAATTGTACAGTAACAAACAATTGGATGTTCTCGAGTAATTGAAGAAAGCAAGAGCGGCGTCGCGCGCTGCGGTCGCCTCCAAACTAATACTGGTTTCCCTGAAATGGTCTCCTTGTGGTTACTTCTCCAACCTGAAACCCCTCTATTTTTTCACTTTCTTTGCCGTCACAATCTCAGAAAGAAATTTGTCTCAAGTTCTTCCGTGTTGTGCTTTCCCTTTGGCCTTGAGTTGATTATCTGTTTTCATTATCAAACTCTGCTCTCAGGAAAGCTAAGAGATATTTAATATGGCCTTTGGTTTAAACATCTATTTGGTTTTGGTACCACATTAGTACCGGTATTAACAATATTAAAATGGAACATTGCGTTTTTATTTTGTATTATTAAAAAAATTGATATAGGAGATTTAGTTCAGGATAAACTTTATATGTTTACTTACATATAATGACAAACTTAACAAAATTTTAAAGCTAAAATATTGGCTGATGTTTTTGCTTTTTGCATTTTAAGTAGTAGTAAAGATTGTATTTTAAGTTTTGCGTAGTATAGCTGCAATTTTCTCCAAATCTGGAAGGAGTGATCTCAGTGATTTATGCCCGAGTTTTCCATTTACTAGGTAGTTACTGTGGCTATTTCACAGGATTAACAGACTTTCATCGCTCCTAGGAACATTATAAAAAGATTTATTTCTTACTCTTTGAGTGAAGTCAGAACAGTGGCTAGCCCAGCAGACCCCAAGAGTATTCCTCACCCGAAGCACTCCTCACTAGTGGAAAAGTAACAAAGACTAATATTTGGTAGTTTAAATGTTTTTTAGGTTGGGCTAGGATGATGAACCAATTATTGAGACAGAGTTAAAGGATTCAAGTAATAACCAAAATACTGCGGTGAATCTTTGTTAATGACCATCTTTTAACCATTAAACAATCTGCCACGAAAACGCCTCTAGATAGGCAATGGCTCATTGCCACTATTTTAAAGTTACTTTAAAGTTAAAATGAAGAGTGCTTAGTGATTTTCTGTCATAAATATGGATAAGATGAGGCATTTGTCACAATCAATGTATCTGGCGTAGGACTATAAAAATGAACGGTAAAGTGTTTAAATTGTTCGAAAATGCGAAACTCCTTAACACCTTCTAACAGTTCGGATTGGAGAGGTTTCTCTGTTCCAGTGTTCCGCAGATCTTGCAGGACTTGGCAAGGTCAGCGGCAGCCGCGTCTCGTGGAACGTGAGAGCAGAACCGGTAGCTAGCGAGGGGGCGGCGCGGCCCAGCTGAATATTGAATGTGAAAACAACACAAGGCGAGTCGTGCGAGAAAGTAAATCGGAGGAGCGAAGAAAGCGAACGTAACCCTTTCACTGGGTCATCTGCCGTGTGGGAACACCGAGAAGTCGTGTGTGTGTGTGTGTGTGTGTGTGTGTGTGACATGGGGACCTCGCAAGAGTTGTGAGTTGTGGGGTCTCGGGCCAGTGTGTGTGTCTCTCTGTGTGTGTGTGTGTGTCCCACTGCCATTGTCCACCCCGTCAGTTCGACTTCACGCTCATTATGTAACGAAGCGACGACCCAAATAGACAAGATACAAATAAACAGTTTTCTCCGACCTTGATAAACGGGTTGTTTGTTAGGTACAGACCTCTTGACAAAGAAGAAGTGCAAATCAGAGTGGAGTGACAGAAGTGGAGGCGACCTAGAAGCGGTGGCGGGCGACGTTGATGAGAGGTGACAAGGTTCCTTCCAGTGGGACGCATTGATTCACTCTACCGTTGCCGGGTATTGAGTGTTCTGATAAGTCGGTCGACTAGTCAATGTAGGCGACTTGAGATTATTTTTATCCGGGTTGTGGGCAGAACAACATCCGCCCATCGTAGAAATCTACATCTGAAAATGTAATTTATGCTGTAACGTGGGAGATGATAGTTTTAAAAGTAGAATATTTAAATAATTGGGCGAATTTTGTCGAAATGCCTTCAATTAATCAACCTGTATGTTGGTTGAGAATATATTTATTAATTTATTATTCTGCTAGACAAGGGTGTTAGATCTGACTGTAAGATAGTATTTTTATATGGTTTTAAGAAATTAGATTTTCCTAAATGGTTGACTATTTTGAGTAAAATAACTTTTTTGCAGACTGGAAAAATATGTTATTTATGCCGAAATAACATTTTATTATCACCATAGCAGAAAAAGATTTCTTACGAACACATCAAAAACAGTCATTATGTAACTACCATCATAATCTAAAGGTTTATGGTATTACTTACATGCTTATTAAGTGTTCGCAGAATACTTGAAAACATTGATTCTGTGCTACAATAATGTTTGTCAAGTCCGTTTGCTTGATTCTGTTGGAATCATTTTGCAACAAGTCACAATTTTTGTAACAGTATTGAAGCAAAGGATTGGATTGAAAATGATTGAACTTCTGTAATCAAATATATATATATATATTTAGAATATATTTAGGCTTATTTAATCCGATAAGTATTTATTGGCCTTTTTCAAAATCATCATCCATTAGAGAATAAAATAAAATCTATATCATATTACTGATAGAAGAATGATAACTTGTAATAGTTTTTCAAAGGACACAGTGTTTAGTGTGTTCATACTGTGTTTATTTTATGCAACCTTTTATTTCAATCACTGCTAATAACAAGATATGCACAATAATATATTATTTTAGAGTTTGTCAGCCCTTTTACCCATAGATTGCTCCACATATCTACGTGGATCGGACGTATCAAACAAAGATAGGAGCGAGGAGATACAGATCTTATTGAAGAGAAGTGATAAAAACCAAATGGCATCCCAGGGATCCAAACAAGCGAAATTGCCGTACACCGAGCCAACACCCCGCCCTCGCCCTGAACAATCCACAAACACTTTCCACTCATAACATTACCGTTGTGTTAAATGTTATAACCCATTCCGCTTACGGATTTCATCGAAGTAACCACATTCATAAATCTCGTCACAAATTAGAAAGGTGCTACAAATTGACAATGAATCACCGCCAGGCGTCGCCCGCTCCCCGCATTTCGCCTCCGCCTACCAGTGTCCTCGACCGGGACAATGGGTGATTCTGCCGCGGTCGTAGGATCGCCAATTACTCCAGGTTTGCGATTCTGGATCGCACCGGGTCGTGACTCCTCGTAATGCGACTTGCCATTAATCTGCATACATCGAACACTCCTCACTCCAACAATGGGGCAAAGGGCAGCGCAAGTGGAGCGGGCGGCAGGCGTGGGTGACTGACAGGGAGATGGAACACGTTGTTCGCGTGTGGGATCTCGGAAGACTGACAGGGGACGAGGGTCAGTAGTGCTAATTCGCCAATTTGTTCTGATCCGGGGTTCGTTGCAGTCAGTGACCTACCTTTTGCTTTAAACTGCCCTGGGAAGTTTGCTTCGACACGACTCGGATGGATTTGTTTTGGCTAAAGGTTTTACGGCCATAATTAAGAAAAATTCAATGTTTTCTATTCTTTTAAATGGAATATTTTTTGACTGTATGTCAATCGGGGCTCATTGACTGACGCTTTGTGCTAACCCAACTTTCTCGACCAATGTCGCTAGCATTTTTGTAAGATTGTAATCTGTAGGTTGAAGACTTTTAAGTTGAAATGAGGTCATGCAAGAGATCTTGTGGTCTCTTATTTCTCAGTCATATATTATTCCAATATTCTAATTCTGTTTTTGGAAATAATTTTTCCCCTGAAAATATCAAATTTTATAACAATAACTATATTGAACTTCATTATAGTTAAAGCTGTACCATTGGAGAAAAATAACGAAACATACGATAAAATATCAAATATTTTACTGAATAAAAATAGAATTTATATACTAACTATTTTTTGTGACAATTTAGGTACGGTATACTATAGTATTAGAGGTTATACAAAATATTTATTGTTTAGGTTATTCTTTGTCAGATTGGCCATCCATTTAGTCTGTAACATGAAAGTTCAACATACATTTGTTTTCTTTTTCACTTGTTATCACATGGAAAAGGTCCTATTTTTATGGAATGCAAATGCTTTAAATAAATTGAATTCTATGAAAAATAGTAAAAATGTTTGAATTTACTTCCCTGTGGGAAATAGATTAGATTATGGATACGTCTAAAGGGAATCCAGCGTAGTTGCAACAACAGCTGTTGTTATAACCAAGCTATGACATCACTAACCATATGACGTCACTAACCAAATGACGTCACTGTTTAAAATTTTGGTCACCCAAATTGCCAACACCCCGCCAGAGCATATCCATGACATATATTTGAACAAATCTTATATCCGATATCGAATGCTGATACTTACTGCTGATCTCTTTCTAAATTATAATTCTACTGACATTCACTATCAGAACATTGTGTAGTGTAGAGCATGGTGTATAATGGTTGTGTTGGCTACAGTTGCAGGTGAAGCCATGAGATGAGACTACTCGCCCTGCTTGTGCTGGCGATCCTCTCAGACACGGAGGCGACGGTCGGCCACGTCGACCCGGACTGCGACGACTGCCATCAGAACGGTATGACGTCACTATATACAGGGTGTCTCACAATACAATTATTGGTCACAAAAGCTATGTTTCTACGATGTTTGGGGTCTGGGGTAAGATTGGAAGTTAGTTGAAGAAACACAATAAACGGTATCAGTGACCTGGCTTAAAATGTTCTCGTTCAAAATAAATTAAAATACTGTACTCCTAAATTCACATTAAAATAGTATTTAGTGACTTTATTGTTGAACAATAGTCATAAAATTACTTTGGAGTCGTGGGTAAAATCGCGGGAGTAACAGATTTTTTTAGTATTATCCGTAAGAAAAACATCAGACGCTCATAAACAGTGACTACCTTTACTATGGACTGTAAATTCTGGTTCAATGAAAAAAATTAGATATGATATTTTTTTGCAATAGATATCCAATAAAATTGAAAAACAAACAAAAAAGAACGTACACTTCCTCCAAAATAAGACTAATCAAACCTTATCGCTGATTTCATATAGTGATGGAAAACGTTCACACGACCACTCAAAAATGTTATCAAATAAAAGGCTATTTTCACATTCATTAAGTATATTTTGTTCTGATATATTTGTAAGTACGATTTTTAAATATAACTAATCACATCTATTGGATAATTTTATTAGGTTTTTATTAGCCTAGCGTGCAAACTCGATCAACGCACGGAATAACGCTTTTAATCCCGGTTATGAATGATATTTTTCATTAAACTATAATGAAAAAATAATTTAAGAGATCGAATCTTTATGTATAAAAATAAATGTGTGTATGTATGTCCATTATGCGTTGCCAAAGTACTCATCGGATTGCCATGAAACTTTAGAAAGTTGCTCTACTCGTATATGTGTCTAGGAAGGTTTTAATGAAAACATTTTTTGAAAAAGTTTCCATCTTATGGCATTTTTAATTTCTTATGTCAACCTTATGGGGCCTAAGTTTGTTTGTTTACAAATTTTCTATAATCAAAACATTTGATTTCTTAAGCTACATCTGTTGGTTTACTTTCCATTAGCAATATGCTTTACTATCCAATGCTATCTAAATCATTCATTAATGTAAAACTATGAAGAAAATTTTCATTTTGTGCTGTACAAAATGAAGGTTGTTGGGATTATGTGTTTTTATTTGTTATTTTCTGTCTCAAAAATCATGTGTTTATATGTTGGCCCAATAAAAAATAGTTACAATGTTTATACACATTACGTTTATTATAATAGTCAGCTGCTGTATATATATATATATATATATATATATTTCCTATAAAATCTGTATTACGGTTAGGTTTGGTTTGGGTTTCGGTTGGATTAGAAAGTTGTGAATTAATCCACTCAGATTTATTTGTTTTGTGGGAGTATTATTAAAATGTCTTATTGTTTCATTATTGTTGTTATTCATTATGCCGCGACCCAGAATATCTACAAAACGAAGCCGAAATGCTATTTGGCTTCAGAACATGACCAATCTTAAGTTAACTTGTATTCGCTGTAAGGCGTTAGGAATTTCGCCGGGTCAGCTAGTTAAGTAATATACTTTTCCAAACTGACCTTAAGTTGCCCATCGTAACTATACTAGTGTGGGTAAAATCACCACCTGATTTTCCTGATTTTGGGAAAATCAGGTCGAGGAAACATTACTTTCTGTACTCGCAACTAACGTCGAAAGCAGCTGGTCTCGGTACAGTGGAATGAGAAAGATTTTTCAAAATAACCAGCTATATTTTATAGCTAACGAACGGTTCGAGTTAAAAGGTAAATTCACTGTCCAGTACGTTGTCTAAGAGTGTCCTACTTTAATCTTAGAAAAATTACTAAGGATAATTAATTTTATTTGTTATTTCTCAAAAATTTTCATGAAACTCCGTATGTAACGTAAGGTGTGAAACCTCGTTCGAGTCGGGGGCTGGGCAATGGGCCTCTCTCCTAGATGTTTCAACTAGTGGGGTAGGAAAGAATTTGATGATTATTTAAAAAAAATAATAATTGTAAATGACATTCACATTTAAGAATACAAAGCTTTGTGGAATGTTATTTTCCAATTTACCAAGGGAGAAATTATACGCCGATTCACTAAGAGCATTTATTTATTAATAATTATTGATTTTAAATCTAAACTTGTTCACCTGTGATTATATAACTAATTTGTACTTTAAACTAGCCAAACGTGTAAGGATATGTAGACAAATTGACACTTCAATACAGAACAACAACAAATGATCGTGTAGCTATGTGTGCGTTTGTAGCGCTGTGTATAATTGAATTGAATCTCTGTGTAGCCTTGCTTGATTGTTTTCATCGACTCGAGGGTCTAATGACCTCTGGCGCACTGGGAACCGACGACTGCTTCGTCATTAATACTTACTTCATTTATTTATTTCATCAACTCTGATTTTCTATACACTTTTCTTCCTATTTGCCAGTATATTGTCTGTTTAATTGTTTTCCGTTAATAGGAAGTTACTAATTAGGAATAAATACTTTTTGAGTCATTTGTTTATGAAAATATTATATATGACAATCATATTTCAACCATAAGTATGTACTTACATTATAAAGGTACCACGAGTACTGAAGTAGATTAAACTTCCAAAATAACGTACAAAATTTAGGGGAAAACGTCTAATTTAAATAAGAATTAACCAGTTGGTTGCATTTTAAATTCAGAAAAAAACTAATAGTTGTAAAGATTTTTGAAGTTCGAATTTGATGTTTGAAGAAGTAAACTGATAATATTATTTAAGTTTGCAATGGTTCTGAATACGCGTAGTACATTTTTAGATGTTATAAAAATGTAACGAATCCTGCATTTTTGTGAACTTGTCAGTAAATATAAGCTAGCAACGTGGAGGGACGAAAAATGGTGGTGAAATTTTGAGTAAAAAATTAAAATAATATGGTAAAAACATAAACTGATAAGCTACAAAATACAGCCGGGTTTATGGAGCAGGATGTTTGCAATAACACTAAGGAAACTGGGAGTCGTCGACGAAAGTTGCGCTCGGATTATGATGATGTAATTGCCCAAGGAAAAGAGTCATCATTCAAAAAAATTAGGAGAGGGGTGGCGGGGTTGGACAAGGAAATAAGGGCTTTGGAGAATGAACCCCGACATGCTGTTACATTTTTATCATGAGCGGTCACCTCTGGCTAGATTATCACTCACGCTACTACGGAACAACGTTGACTTTAATTCACCCCACAGGCTCAAAGCATGTATTGCCATCAACGCTTGAGACATTTCAGTTTAAAAATATTTATGTTCTATGTCAGCTGTTTATTCTTTATGTGTTTCAGGACCGTGGTACACCTGTTTACTTTTTACGTGTTTCAGGACTGTGGTACAGCTATTTACTCTTTACGTGTTCCAGGTCTGTGGTACAGCTGTTTACTCTTTACGTGTTCCAGGTCCGTGGTACAGCTATTTACTCTTTACGTGTTCCAGGTCTGTGGTACAGCTGTTTACTCTTTACGTGTTTCACGTCTGTGGTACAGTTTACTCTTTACGTGTTCCAGGTCCGTGGTACAGCTGTTTACTCTTTACGTGTTCCAGGACCGTGGTACAGCTGTTTACTCTTTACGTGTTCCAGGTCCGTGGTACAGCTGTTTACTCTTTACGTGTTCCAGGACCGTGGTACAGCTGTTTACTCTTTACGTGTTCCAGGTCCGTGGTACAGCTGTTTACTCTTTACGTGTTCCAGGTCCGTGGTACAGCTATTTACTCTTTACGTGTTCCAGGTCTGTGGTACAGCTGTTTACTCTTTACGTGTTCCAGGTCCGTGGTACAGCTATTTACTCTTTACGTGTTCCAGGTCTGTGGTACAGCTGTTTACTCTTTACGTGTTCCAGGACCGTGGTACAGCTGTTTACTCTTTACGTGTTCCAGGACCGTGGTACAGCTGTTTACTCTTTACGTGTTCCAGGTCCGTGGTACCCATTGTTCAATCCCTCGCAAATCATCAGTTCCGAGTTCCCTGAGCACGAGCAGTACCGCTCTAACGAGGCTCCTCCCCCCCTGACGTACGCCACCGCCAGGCCACAGGTCTCCCGAGAGTCGCAGTCCCAGGAGTATGAGGAGGCGCCCCAAGTGGTAGAGCTTGGGTCCAGAGAGGTCGGCGGCGTTGACTCCTCGGTGAAGCGCTACAGTGGACACGGACAGCACCGGGTGGAGTGGGATCACTACGGCGACATCACCACTGTGGCGACAGTGGCGTACAACAGCCTGGAGGAACGTGGAGGGCCTAGGGTCAGTGGAGAGGATCGCAGCGATGTGTCCGAGAACCTTAGTACCTCGACAGTTGCAAGGGGTGAACCACCGCAGGACTCTAGTGTGAGAAGTCAAGAAGAATCTTTCTTCGACAACGAAAGTTTCTTCGATGATAAACAATCCCCAAAAGACAGTTACTCTGGGAATTTTGAAGTTTCTAACGAATTCCCGTTTTCCGGAGAGCACCACCATCACAGCAATTCCATTGAGGACTTTAATTCCCACGAGTATTCACCCAGTAGTAAGCCAGTTGCGACTTCTTACGCGTCTATATCGTCGGTGTTCGAGCCCCGACCTGTGCCTAGAGCCAGGGATCTCTTACACCCTAGTCTGACGTTCAATGACATCCCTCACTATATCGACCTGCCTCGGCCCCGCAGCAACAGGACCAAACAGTACCGCGTCCATGAGCCCCACTCCCGAGAGGACCGCATCAACCACGTGATGACGTCATTGCGCAACAAGTCTCCGGGCCACCGACCCACCTCCTACGTGCCTCTGGACCACCCCGTGTACCGCTACGTCAAGGTCCACGGGGGTAAGACCCATGGAAGCTCTACGCTCCGCTGGGAGGACATCCACCCTCAGCTCCGCTCCAAGTTTCCCTTCAAGTACCTAAGGCCCCGCGTCCTCGTCCAGAACCACAAAACGTACGTCCACCACGTGGTCCCCACCAAGGACCCGTTCGCTGACTCATTTTTCCGGGAGTCGCAAAAAATAGAACATCTTAAACCGCCACCTATGGGGCAAAATTTGTATTATTTCAAGAAAAAACTTAGTCCAACAGAAATGAAAAATATCGCCATGAGGAGGCAAAGTCCCGGGTATATGTATATTATAAAACGAAATAAAAACTAGCTTTAATGAATAGGGTTGATATGTACTACCGTATTAAACTTCAACATAACTATCAATTGTAAGAAGTTCCTTCTATTTTTACTAATTTACATAAACTGTATCAGTTCCTCTTTGATGTTTTGTATATTATATTTATTTTTTATGATAAGTGATTTTGATAGATCTATAAATCTTTAGTATTAGACAAAAGTAAAATATAGAGTGAGAGAAATGTCTTTAAGTTATTTTATGGCAAATAAAGACACTGAAAATAACATCATTTAGAGGCTCATTTAAACGGAAATTGAAAACCATGAGTTGAGAAACATTATTCTCAATTGAAAACATTATGAGTTAATAACGATACAGGTTCTAGACCAATAACAGCTCAGCATTTGACAAAAGTAATGTAATTATTGATGTAATGAAATGCAAAATCAGCTGATTTATCCATACGTTTTAGTTGCTAACCTCAAATGTGAGTTTTGAACCATTCACAGAAAAAGAACAACGTAATTCGCTTATCAGCTGATTACTCCAAGTATGAAATACACACCAATTATTTCTTGATACTCTTTATGTTGCAATGGTCGTAGATAAATGAAATATATAATGCTTATTTTTAAAAGTCTGAATATTGTTAGTCGTAGATAAAATAGCATATGCAACGTTTGTATTAATGCCTTAAAGCCACTCTTGAGTCATTTAGAACACTCGCTTTGCTCATGTACTAACTTACATCTCACTCGTGGCTTTAAGTCATTCATAATACAATCGTTGTATAAACTAATATTATAACTTAATTTTAAATTAATATAATCCACATTTTAAAACAAGAACGAATGAATTAATAAATTAATAAATATTTAAAAATATTCAAAAAGTATTAATAAAGAACTTTCTTAATTAGGTTCTGCAATATTGAATGAAACGATGTGACACTAAAATTATCATAACGAATGTATTATGTACTTATTATTGTGTATGTAGTAAAAAATCCATGCAATATAACAATGTGAGAGCGCAAATAAAATTATCATAATTACAAATTAAACTCCAATAATTTATTCCTAATATAAAATTTGGAAAAAAGATATTTGAAGTACTAATTAAAGTATTACATTTAAATATTCAGTCTGTTTTACTTGAAGAAAGTTAAAAAAGGAAGTAAAGAAAAGGGAAAAGCTCTAAAAGGAACAGCTAACGTTCTTACAAGTCACAAAACAAATTCTTAGCCATGAGTTTTAAAATCTGAAATTGAGTTTACTGTAAGTAAATCCGTAATAGTAAAAAATAATTTTAATTTAATTATCTTCTTTAAAATTTCCCGATGTTTACGCTTTTCTCTGTTGGTTCAATTTTTGTTGATTCAAGAACTGTTTCCATATGTTCCAAAGGTTAGTTTCATATATTTCAACAATCGTTGAATTTAATGGGGTTAAGCGTTTAAAAAACTCTTCAAAATGAAAATTTTATACAACAAATGATTATCTCAAATTTAATGGTCCAGATGGTTAATGAAATTGTGGACAAAAAGTGTTAAGTGGCAGAGATTTTAACAGTCGACCAAATCACACCCCGAGGACCACTTAGCACTACCCTCACCCACCCCTCCACACCCTACTTCACCTCGAACCATCTTTCTCACCCTTATGATTTTCCGGTTGCACGAAGCTAAGCGTCTTCCAACAGTAAAAGTCAATTATCCGTTTTGTTGTTAAAAAATCGAGGTTCGTTTAATATCTGGAAATATTTAAAGTATCTGCAAGATACAGATTTATTCATCTTAAATACATGGCAGATATCATGAACAGTAATTTCTTTTTAGTGAAAACTTAAAAAAGTATTAACAAAATTATATCAAATTGAAAATTTGTCTGATATTTTACAAGATTTTTGACGGGAAGAAAGACAAAAACAATTATAATATTAAGAAATAATCAACTATAAATATATTCTAGCTAACAGATAAACAGAGCCTAAATAGATTCTAGGCCTACTTATCAGGTAGAGTTTCTTGGTAACTTCAAAGTTTATACAGGGTGATTCAAGACAAAAGATTTATTCAGAACAAAACTACGCACGTTGTACATTAGGCCTACAATGACTTTGTTTAATTTTCTTATATTTTAGAATAAACAATCTTTTAATCGATCGCTTATTCACTTTCGGTATGATTTTACTGTACTATTTTGTTCAGAATTTAATTTTCTACAAGTTTTATTCGAAAGTTTAATCTCTTTATTGGTAAAATAATGAAGTTATTGTTGCCAAGAGTAAAAAATGTGTTTTTACTCCAATTTCATGCATTTACACTGGTCAAAATAAAATATATTTAACTTACAGTTCTGGGGGCTGTTTTACTAACTTTTACACGTCAAATACCATAAGTTTAAATCGAATTTGCACCTCAATTTACCTATCTGGAATTTCAGGAAGCAAGGAAGGTGCCAAAATATGAGAAACATTTTGTGCTAGTCATAAGTCGCTAAAAAACATTTCCGAGCCCATGTTTATTATGTATGTGTTTTTTCATTGTTTTCACGTGTAGAATGAGCTCTCAAAGTTACCACATGTCTTCGTGAATCATCCTGTATAGAAAACTGAGAGGCTATCGTATTCGCTTCACATTCCAAAGGATGATAGATGGATCTTGAGAAAAAGTCTGATACTGTTGTGAGGGTCCATAGACCTAGTTGGCCTTGATCATTAAATTAATTAATTGACGATTCTGACAAACAGTTCAGCCATTCTTTGACAGGAACAAAGCAATAAATGACACCTGGCCCGTACACTTAAGACATACTGACATCTTTAATCATACTGAGACCACCTGCGCAGCATACAATCCAAATAATCCATTAAATGTAATTTTAAGGAAATGGGAGTGAAATTGAGTGGTGATATCGGAGTATTCACATCTCGATTTCACAGCACAGCAATAGTTGAAAGAAGTCATCGAAAATTGAAGAGTTATAAAGGTAAATATACAAATTTGGAAAGATACATAATATTATAAAATACAAACCAAACTCCTAGAGTAAAATGTATTTATTTTTTCAATTATATGGTTTAAAAAATAAACCTCTAGGCATACATGAAATGAATTGTGAAATTCGAGGTATATTTTTTGATAGTCAAATATAACTTTTTCGGCAAGGCTTTGAAAGATAGAGAATTTATGAAGCTAACAATGTAGGATGTTTAATTATGTCTGTTCAGTCAAGTGTCCTTACAAATAAAAAAATTGTATTTACTTCCCTGTGGGAAAAAGGCTAGATCATGGATATGAATAAAGAGAATTTTTAAGTTGATCTAAAAAGCTGTTATTATTCTTATGTATTAAAAATTAAATACAATAGTTCTATTAGTCCCTGATGAAAAGACTCCCACTACACTTTGTTTTGCGTTAAACAAATCTGCTAACACCCCCTAGAGCCTACGTTCATCAAAGAAAAAATGAAATATTTTGATTTATAAAATGTCTTTTGTAATATCCATGTCAACAAGAGTCGTTAATGAAAATTAGAAATACCTAGGGAGACAGTATCTCTAAACTAAAAACTAGAACTTAAGTGTCTGAGCTACTTTAGTTTTTAATTGTTTCCACTGAAAGTTTGTCATTACTCAAATCAAACATATTCTTATTACTAATGGCACATCTTTACATTATAACAAAATTATACAATATACTTGTGCCAGTCCACAATAAAAACACTCCAGAAGTGTACTTTCATCATATAGGCATGCTGACACAGGGCTATAGTTCAAATTATTGGAACAAATAGAGCCTATAATATCGCGTTCACCCTATTAAAAATCACAATTGTATTTTTACTTCATTTTTGGGAAATAGCTTAGAATTAAATAATTATGGATATGTCTAAAGGGAACATATTCAGTTCCTCTAAACAGCTGTCCTTATAACTATATGACGTAAATTCCGTTTCAAGTGACGTCATATGGTTGACGATGGAACTGGCCAATCACAGCTAACCGGCTCTGGAGCCGCCTCGGAACTGGCCAATACCCGCCCCCCAGAGCTAAAACATATCCATGTCTAAACGTGACGACTGTAATGCCCAAATAATGGCAGACGGTTAGCTGTGATTGAACAGTTCCATTGTTAACAATCAATATTTTCAATTCACAAACTTAAAAAAAATGTAAAAATAAACAAGTCAGCTTTGTGTTTAAGTGTGTGTGTTGTGGTTTGTGTGTTATGAGTTCTTTGCTTCATTAATTTGAATTTCATTAATTGAAAACTTGTCAAAATTTCCAATAAAACCGAAAAGTCATCGAGCTAACAGAAATAGGTGAAAGGAGTTTGATGAGCAAGAGTAGAAATCGTTTTCCTTCACAATGTCTCATTTGTAACACTGTTAATCCGAAACAATGAAGAAATAAATTTAAATTTATAATGTCCCCTGGAAAAAGTGGGATTGATTTAGAAATTGTTAAGACAATAGAAGAGTTTGAACAGGAGTGGAGGTGTTGGGGGGAGGGGTGGTGAGGGGACGGGGGCGTTCCGAGCTATTAGCCTGCAATCATTCAAGGTGAGGTAGATTAATTGAGCTAACCCTTTCCACAGACCGCTAAAATAACTATGCTGACTCGTCACGCCGTCACCTCACACATGGACCCCAGGTATGTATAACCTAACACCGTTATCTTGTTTCAAATGACTCAAAATGGCGTAAATCTACTGTGAAATCAAAGTAATTTCTTGAATAAACTAATGGAAAACGTTCAATTACAAACAACAATTTTAAGGTAGAAAACCAATTATATATTATTTTAATGAGAGTTGAACAAAATTTTAAAATCGTAGTGGTTTTCTATAGCTTTTCTTATTTTAAATCACGTCAAATACTTAAATATACATTCTAATCCCATGATACAATCCCATGGTTAGTTTCTATTTGAAATTTGAAAAAAGTGGGGGGTTTTAAAGAAAAATTATTAAAGACAAAATATAAGCACTTATTTGTGAAAAAAGTAACCGAACAGAAAGAGGATAAGTTCTATTGTAAATAATTGAGGTTTCTGAGTAGTAGGTTTCTGCGAGTTATGGATTAGCACAATGGATATAATATTATATGATTAAATTGTTCTGATTACATATGGTAGTTTATTTAAATTGATCTACAAAACCATTAAAACTAGATTTAAAAAATCATTTTGTAAATTGAAAATTGGGATTTTGTTTTAGGTCACGGATTAATGTGGCATATTAGGCGGCCCGGCCCTAAGTTAAAATATACGATTGAGTATATGCAAGTGAATTTTACGGGGTCTATAAAACCACTAACATTAGATACATCTAAACTTTATTTTTTTAACGGATTAATGATGTTTAGTTATAGAAAATAGATTGGATACGAACAAAGGATAAGATTTGACGGAGCCAACTCAAATGTGCAAAATTGCTCCTCATATTATTCTTTTGGGAAAAACGTGCCGATTCTGACGAGAAACCACTAGACAGGCGCTAACGACAACTATTAAAAAATATAAATAATCTAATTCTAATATATTAATCATAGATAACAATAATTATTCATTCAAAATAGCTGACGAGTTTTAAATTTAATATTTGATAGACCTTTTCTAGTTTCTTTACATGAAGACACGAGATATGTTATAAAAGTGGTTAAAGTAGATTTATTTGTAGATAAATGTTTATTCAGATTATAGAGTCAACTATTATCAAACTCCTTATTTTAGAGCCTCTTCAGGTTGTTAAGTAATTTATGAACTTTCATAACTCGATTAAAGAGCTTGACTGAGCTGTAGAGGTTGGTAACATACCTCTCTTGTAAAATACCTAAACTGAAAATTACTGAGAATATATACTGTCTTTTAAAATGTTGACAATATTTACGTTAATATTCATTTAAATTATTTTATATAAAGTGTATTACTTTCTATTCATATTGAAACATAAAGTAGATTTTCACGACGGCTCAAACTTTACATAATTTAAGTTATAATGTGACTTGTAAATCGACTCTTGTTGTTTTTCATGAAACAAAGATAGAGTTATTTAGTATTTATCTATTCATTATACACGTAACTCTGCAAAGTTTTCCACGAGTACTTGCAAGTGATGTAGCAGGTGGATTGTTAAAACAAAACCCCATATTTAGAAAAAGGAGATTTTAAACTATTCAAATATTTTGTAATTATTTCTCCATTTTAAATTTTACGTAGATTAATCAACAATCCAATCAAAAGCTACTTTATGATTCTAACCCCAAGTTTAAATTACTTTTTTAATTGTCACATTTCAGTAAACTTCAAATTGGGTAAGTTTTAATTAGTCGAATCCCGGGGCAAATATGTTATCTCATTATGTAACACTTAAAAAGAGCAGAAGTCTTACATTCAATAATTTCATAAGTGAAAATTATCAATTTGTGTTTTAAGTGTAGTGATGAAAAAAATGACAAGGAGGAATTATTTATAATTTACAACGTAGGCCTAGAAAATGATTTCCTGCTAACGTAAACACTTCATTAGGGAGTAGCCCTACCCTTAAGTACTTATTTTCCGTACTTCTATATAAAATTAAACGATTAACTCTTCACACTGTTATCCACTCAAATCTCTTAACACTCTCATCACTGCAGGACATGGTTAAATTAAATTCTGCTAATAAATAAATTGTAAATTAAAATAAAGTGTATTGAAACCCCATAAATAGGTAGAGGCAATGAAATAAAATACAATCACAACCACATAATTGAATATGAATATTCAAGATTAATCTGTATACATATTGAAGGAGTTTCAAGAAAATCTACGCTTGAGAGTAAGACTGATTCAATGTAAGTGCGTAAAATATTGGATTCAATTTGAGGGGTTAGTTATAAATTGGCTGTGACATAGAGAGGGGAATTTGGAAATGAGAACATATATTATGTAATGACGAGTGTGTAAAACTTATTCTAAGCTAAACTCTTTTAAACTTACACCGGTCCTAAAAGACAGTGAATATACAGGATGGCTTTTAACGGTGCCTTCTTTATGAAATTAGAAACTATACATTCGACAGTCAACTTTGAATGGGGTACTTTCTCTTGTTTTTGAGGTTTAGACATACTAAATTAATTTTTTCCAGAATATTCAACATTTTCTAATATGTTGATTAACTTATTTTTTTAGAAAATACCCTATATTTTGTGTTAGTTTCGGATGGAAAATATAAGTTTAAGACTTTTTAAAGTGATATCTTATATAATATTGAGTAATGATGGCTGAATTAAAGTTTCTTGTGGAATTCTATTTATATTATGGTTGTTTTGAATAGTAAAAATAATTTTAAGCCTTTTTATATTCTTCAGAATTTTTGATATATTACCGGATATTGAATTATTTTTCGTCTTCTAAACCAAATTAACATTCATAATTTAAGGTTCACTGTCAGTTTATGTACAACTTAACTAAACAACTAAATTTCAATCAGACTTGGTCTTTCTGTGGATCACCAATATTTTGGTTGGGTTTGCAAAAAATTACTGAAGTAAAATGCTTATAAAATTTTATTTACCTCTCCGTACATGTGAAAACAACAAACATGTTATCAATATGTTTTATCGTTACTTACTAGAAAATGATATATCTCTTCTACGCATAGAAATATTAAATTATAACTATAAATGTCAATAAATTGTTGAAAGGAGATATTTGAAGGCGAAAGTCCAATCGTGATCAGAGATTGGTTATTTCCTGAGGCGCCATGGATGGAACGAGGATCAACTTTTATATCAATACTGCGAGGCAAAATCTGTCTGCAATATCTCTTTCAATAATCAATATGTATTTATTAAATATATTATTTGTAATGTTACTCTACCTTAACCAGTGTCAAATCATTACTTAAAATCATAAAATGTCAGACTTGAAAAACAAGATTTGATGTAATAGGTATTTAATCTGTATTGAACTATTTAGATATAGTTCTTAGTGAAGCTAGGAACTGTAGTGTCTGTCTTGTGTTTGCACCAATTTAAATATAAATGGAATATTAAATTAAGGTTGATACACACGGTGTACCGTAAGCATAGTGACAAAAACTGGGAAAAGATCTTATGGGTTATGGGTTAGAATAAAGATAAAAATATTTTTTTCGAAAAATGCTTTGTTTACCAGATATCCACCGATTCGTATGTTTTACAAAATAGCTGTAATTTTCGAAAATTTTCAAACGATCTTTATAAAACTTAATTTTTATGTTCAGATGTAAGAGACCTACTATAGAAAAAATTCATCTTTGTCAAAAAAAATCTGCATAGTGGCAGTCATTTTTAACTTTTAATCTACAATGGTGGGAAAGCGATAAATGTTTACAATAGCCGCCATTTGGAAGTTTCAAATTAGACTAAGTTGAATTTTGTTTCTACAGTAGTTCTCTTTTAATTAATTATACTTACTGAATTTTATAAAGATCAGTTAACAAATAAAAAAACAGTTATATTGTAAAAAATACAAAATGACGGATTTTGGGGGAAAATGTACTATTTATTTTCTTTTTATTTTGACCCATGCAACCTTTTTCTGGAATTTGGCACCAAACTTATAGGACATTCTGTATACGAATTTAAAAATAGATAAAGAAATTGAAAATTTTAAAGCACGTGCACTCTTTTGCAGGCAAGAGATAATGTTATTTATAATTACTTTGGTTTAAAAATTGACAAATTAATAAAACGATCTCAATCGTATACCCAATGACCGTTCTGCTTCAGTACACGTTATTTTTCTTAAATTTCTTGAATTTTCTTGAAAGTCCTGGTTTCATAGAAATATCGGTGTCATATCCGTGCCACCATATGGTACATGTGTATAACGTTGTCGCTGTAAAAATAATAATAATAATTGATTCCATTTACAAAACCGTATTGTATTTGAATTAAAAATAAAAACACAACTATATGAAATTATATTTAACCAATTAAAGTAGGATATTTCGTTTTTCTCTCGTTGTAGAGTATTTTATTTTTTGGAATAATACCGGCATTTGTTTGAAAATAAACAAGAAAAAATATATCTTAGATTGGCTGGCTTCGGATAAATCCTCAGATCTCCTGAATGTGAGGTGCAATTTTGGAATTATTTTGTTACCCTCTCAGTAAAGTTAATAGTATATAGCATGAACGAAGTATTTTATTTTATATACTGTAGTCTTCTTTCATTTTTATTTGTACTCAGCTCATTTCTGTACCCTTTTCAAACTTCATATTGATTTAGTTAAACGTCGTTCATCTTGTATCTAGATAATATTTGTTTGTAATATGACTATTTGTATTTAATACCCAAAGGACAAAAACACCCAAATAAAGGAACTGCTTGTTATTTGATACTTCTCAATATATAATATAATTGAAATTGGTTTATTGGTGAAGAGGTATCACAGACCTGGTAGGTCCTTTGGTTAAAAGTTATGGCTTTTAAATGTAAAAAAAATCAATTTTTTTTTACGAACTTGGTACTTCTGGTACCATTGAAACCAGCTTAAAAAACTAAACTTAGTATTGAATTAGTCTACGACTAATTTACAGAAAAGTTAAATTTAGTGTCCAAGATAAAACTTACGTTGTTGAAAAATGTTATTCTTATGGAAAATATAAAAAATCAATTTCTTCCTTATTTTCGAACCTTTTTCCGTGAAACTTAGTATGAAGTGTAAGGTCAAATCAGAACAAAAGTATTTTATTAGTTCTATATTTGAACATAAATTATTATGAATTTTAGAAATTACTAAGAACATGAAATTTTATTACAGATTGTCTTTTTAATTTAATATATACAAAAAAGGGAGAAATATGTTGTACTGGTAGTTTATTTGTTTAATAATGGTTTATAGTTTAAAGAACTAACTCTCACCTAAAACTAACTTCAATCTTGATCATGTAGTAGTTGTAGATTACGAAGTTTGTAATTTTACCCGTCATCTCGACGAACATTGTACGTGTCAAGTTTGATAGACCTTGGAACGATACAACTTAACTCGTCCAATGTACGTCGAGACGACGGGTCAAATTACCAACTTCGTAATATGCTTATATGCTATATTTTCTTATGTTTATGGTGATTAGTCAGTTTGGTATTCTAAACAACTATTGAATGTTAGCTTTCAAAAGTTAACACTCGTTCTTATTTAGCGTAAAGAAACTAGTAGAGAATATTTGTACCTAGTTTAAGGATCTTAAACTTTATGGTTTATAGGAACATTTAAAGATCCAGTAATTTAACAAAATACCTATTAGGTTTCTAGGTACAGAAATAGTTGGAAATAAATTGTGATAGTACTTTATTTTTAACAATTTTACTTTTTTTAATGTACTTTTTTATATTTATAACAATTATAATTTTTAATAAACTAAATATTAAGGGAAGTTTTCAGATCGGTTTCCAATAAACGAGTTCAATTTCGGTAAAGAAATTAGTTCCTGATTTCAGACCGGATATTATCGAGAAGTGAAAGGAGAACAGATTTATCCTCGCAAAAAGAAATTAATATGAAAAAGCTACAAAATAATTTCTTAAAATGGTGGATTTTAATTTAAACTGTAAATAGGTTAGCTTCCAAACATTGATTGGTCGATTGAAATATTTTTCTGACTGGTTGAAGTTAAACTGCATATGTATATGCAAGTAAAAACAAATTTAAGGTAACAAATCTGTATGCGTAGTTACTTCTTTCCTCAGCCCATAGAATAATATAATAGATTTTACGAAAAGCAAGTATTTTAAACTGATTATTAGATTCAAATACTGACTACAGAAAAAAATAGCGTAGAAATAATTTTAAAATCTTTCATTAGAGGTTTGAAAATGCCCACGCAATTATTGCTGAGCGAAGGAGAGGGGCTGCAGGATGCTTTGTTTAGTTTTTATTCTGTTGGTACGGGATTATCAATTGGTGTTTGCTGAGTCAGCTCTTTGTTTAAATCGCTAATGCATTACCAACAGTTTCCTCTACTATTTTAATTTTTCATTTGCACAGCTTCATCGTTTAAAAAATTATAAATCAATCAATGAAATATGCCTTTAATTTCAAGTACCTCTAAATACGATACTGTTTTTCAGAAAGCCTTTATCAAGTACATAAATAAATAAAATTAACAAAAATTACAAAAAAATACGTTTAAAACATAATTACAACTTATAGGGTATCGAGACTAGTTAAATATGTTTCTAAAATGTTATTTTTAAAGGCTAACACGCTCAACAGCATCAGGGATAAGAGGATGTCATTATATAATTTGGGTCCAAAATAAGAAACTTCCCACCTTCCTAATTCTCTCCTCACCTTTGGAGACCAAACGGCGCATCCTGGTACTACGCTGCGAGACCCGCCCGGTGCAACGAGTATTATTTCACCAGGTATTGTGTAGCTCATTAGGAGATAACGCCCAGTAGATGTAGTTTAAAGTCTATGTCCATCAGTTCACAAAAGGCCAGCAGAATTCCGGAATGCCGAAATAGTATGCTTGCGTGGTTTGCAGTTTTCTGAGTCAGGTCCTATCCGTTAATGTTGTTTCTGCAGCTTGATTGCTACCGGTAGGATGGATCGGTATTTGTATAGACCTCACCGATTTCCTAAAGTCAGCTGAGAAAAATACGTCACGCAGTCGTAAAATGTAAGTCCACTGCCAAGAATTACGCCTAAGCCTTAACTGTGTCATTCAATAGCACGTCCGCAACCTTCTAATGCAAATCTCCATTGATGGTTTTTGGAAGGATATTAGGTGGTGCAATATGGAATAAGTGTTTTTCGGTTTTAATTTGATAATTCAACGACCATTTTAGATCTGCGCGATAACTGACGTATTATCTCAACATCAGAACTCATTCCTTCAAACGTTTGGTCAGCCAGAAACCAACATCGTATGAAATATTCACCTAGCAATCATTGGCATATTCATGCACTTTAGAAGTGGCTTACACAAATGGATATATCTGCAGAGTAAAGGGTGAACAAAAGAGGCCCCAAGCAACTTCCCTGCGGTATACCATTGATTTCTTAAGGGGTGCATGTGGAGATATCGATACCCACCTCACTCATCATAGCCTGCAGCTTATTTTCCAAGTAAAAACTAAACCATTTAATTGAGTCACCTTGAAAACGAGAATAATTCAGATTTGTAAGGAGTAGAGCATGGCTTATGAAGTTAAAGATTCGTTAATAATCAAGTTTCACTACTCTCGCGTCCTTCGTCCTAATCAAGTATGCACACTTCAGCAATGGGGTGCAAGTGCTGTGGTTCTTTCTAAATCCTGCGCTGATCTGAAGGTTTAGAACAGCGCCGTCAGGTTTTTGTTCTGCCTTAGCCGCCGTGACCGTGTGTCACCTTTCAGGGAAGCCCTGCACCTACCCCCATGGATGTCATATGCAAAGTACTGATGCTATTTGGTCCACAAAGCTCTTATTGTTGGAGAGCCTCAGTTCCTCTGCGAGTAACTCCCTCGGCATGATGTTGCTATGCGTGGTACCCAGCAGGTCAGACTCTTCCATTTCCCGACGATAAGTTGCGAGGTTGGCAGGAAGGGTTTTTTGGTCCGACATTGTATAATGGACTCCTAGCGAGCCTCAAAAGTATTTTTTTACCTTTTAAGATAAAATATGATGTATTTTAAGTGATTAGATTAAGACCAAACTTGTATTATTTGTTGGGCTGATGTAAGTTATTTTGTAAATCTATATACATAGAAAATCGCTTTAAAAATAAAGACTATTATTATTATCCTGACTGCAATTTAGGATGCAGACTATTCATATAAAAGCAGACATTTGGCAAAATGCTAGTTTTTCAAGCACCTTAGTCATAGCTGAACTGATATTTGCCTTTAATAGTTCATTTTAGATACAATTGAATTTTGGGCAGAGGGTGTGTTGTATTTGGTTTACACGATTGAAGTTTTATGACACACTCATTAAATTGGTGCTCGTTAACTGGGTGATAAACCTCTATTGCTATAGAAGGGCTGACAGATTTGATAATTGATACATTTATCATTCGTACCGATAGGTCTGGATATTTTATTAATTGCACACTTCTACTGATACTAACTCTAGTATTGTACGGGCTTAAACTTCAAATGAACACCATCACCTGTACCTCCTTGAAATATAAATTAATGAGGTCTGCATCAGCTTCTTAAAAGTGTCCCCTACTCAAAAAATAATTATTAATTTTACTGACCGTTACTTATTTAATCTTCACAATACGATTTTGTTTCAGAAATTTCTAGTTTTTTACAATCTCGTCAATTAATCTTTTGTGGAAAAACTCTATTTTTGCTCACCATATGACTCCATTCAATTTATTTCTAACTTGTTTCTACTGTCTCCAGACGATTGCCCAGTCCTGTGTTTAAATATTTGTTCCTCAATTAAATTTTAATTTCAATGTTTTTTAATTTTGACATGGATATGTCTTAGCTCTGGTGGGTGTTGACAATTTTTAAGATGGAAAACATGTAACAGGTTTCCATAGAAACTACCAGGGCTATTGTTTTGAATTTTTAATATAAAAGAATAAGAACAGCTGTTTAGATTAACTGAGACCAAACACCTCAAAATACTTGACGTTATTATCACGTTATTCCCTTTAGACATATCCATTATCTAACCTATTTCCCACAGGGAAGTAAATACTAACATTTTTCTCCAAGCGGCTTATCTTTCTTAGTTAACCGTTTTGTAACCAGTGGTGTAGCTCTAGGGGGGTGTTGGCAATTTGTAAGATGAAAATATGATACAGGTTTCCATAGCACTAGACACTAGAGCCACTGTATTGAATTTTAAATATATGTGTATAAGAATAGCTATTTAGAAGAACTGAAAACATACCCTTTAGACGTATCCATGATCTAACCTATTTCCCACAGGGAAGTAAATACAAACTTTTTTATCTTTGAATGTATAAATGCGTTTATTAATTCTAAATATTGTCCTTGTCCATTACTTAAGGTTTATAAAATATTGAAAACTCGTTCTATGACATAATTGTTTATTATTTTCTCTTATTTCTATGAGATCTTAATTTACAATAAATCAGTTTACGGCCAATTATCTTTTCTTCCATGATCCACTATGACAGAGGGATCAACATCACCATATCCCTCTTACTGCACTGATTTATTAGTTACAATATGTTCTATTAACGTGGACGATCTAGCCGTTATTCTACAGTTCAGCAACGTGTTGTGTGACGTTGTAGTCTTGAATGTGCTGAAGATATTAAGCTTCTCGCCAGGAATTCGATGATAAATCAGTATTTAGATCTCCTGTCTAGGAGATCTTGTGCGTCTACACAACACGGTCCACCTCCACTCAACGTCCTCAAACAATGTCCGCAACGAAGACCCGAGACAGGAGCAGATAGCAACGGTAGGCTGTAAACTATTGCTACAGAGTTTGCTTATATTTTACTTAAGGATCAATGAAATGAATTCTATGCGATGGTTAACACTTACTAAATGGTTCGAAAATCATTCCGCATCTGATATAGAGAGCGACTCCGCACTCAGTCCCAACTGCTCGGTCTGCTCTTAATATTGTGTAATCAGATATCTTGTACTACTCTTAAGAGGTAACAGGTTTGAGCCATGACTCTCATACTGAACACATCCATAACCAAAAGTAATTTTTATTAAAATTTAATTACGATAATTTAATATAACTTTGATAATCTATAGTTTTGCCTCAAACACTTTTAGTGTGTACCTACAATCATAATAAAAAAAATGTTTTAAGTAAATAAGTAAATTTATTAAACATCACGTTGAAATAGAGCTACAAAATAATGTTATAGTTAATTGTATTTTCTCAGTTACGACAGGAGTGTTCACCAAATTAAACAAATCTGTTATTTTTAGTCAGGTTTAGGAAATTTCTGAGTGTAAAAACGGTTTTCAATAAGTAAATAAATAAATTTATTAGGTTAAATCTCGCGTTAAACAAAGCTACTACTCTTATAATTTCCAAAGTTACGACAGAAATGTACACTGATTTAATACAAATCTTTTATATATAGGATTTGGTGTACAGAATACAGAGGGTGTACTTAGTGAATATTTTGAGATGTAGGGGTTGACGTCTAAATCGAAAAGCAACAACGGAAACTGATTGTGTTCCATTTTTTCTCGTGTCTAGCATCAGACAGATTTTATAACTTATAAACATTAACGTTAAGGATCTAATAAATTATTCACTTGATGAAAAAAATAAAAAATCTGAGTTTCAAGCTTTCAATTTACAAAAATCACTTATATTCATTTTATCCATAGAGGATAGTGTAGGGAGTTTTAAAATCCCAACATGAAATTTGATGTTTTTATTCCCAGATATATGAAATAGGATATTTTAATCAAACGTTGAAATATGAGCATCACTATTTCCAATAATGACCACTAACTGAAATGAACGCCTAACCCGATCAAACAGTCTCATATTTCCCAACAATGCTGCTGCAACCTCGGGCTCTATGTTTGTCTGTCCAATCAAAACAGAATATTCTCAAACAATACAACGTTGTTTTCTTGGAAAAGCTCCCATTACTTAGACCCATTCCATTAAGTGTAAAACAATGGAACCTTCCTCGAAAAAAACAAAATAAATTATCAGAAAAAAGAATCAAAGAAATTTAAGTATTAACCGTAGGATTAAATGTGGGGTAAAAATGGGCTAGTGGACATAAATATTGTGATATTTATAACACTTTTATATAAAAAAGTAGTATAAAAATATTTATAAAGAAAACTGGAAACCACTTGTTTAGTGACTTTGATTATATTTCTGGCCTTTAATCGTGTTCTAAAAAATAATATGAAATTCAGAAAGTTAATTTAGTAACAATATGCTTAAAGTAGCATAAGTATCTCGAACGTTATAACGAAGTTTCGATATATCGATTGTAGAGGGATGTGTATATGTGAGCCACAATCATCTTACAGTCATTGCTCATTCATGCTTGGCTTAAAATAATCTAACCGGAACATAGATTAAAAGATCGATATATTTTTGTATCCTATGTTTGAACCATTCAAACTTTCGAGTATCTAACTAGTAGACCTAATTGAACTGGTTGTAAATTTTATTTTATTTCGCAGAATGGTTAAGATAATACAAACGTGAAGCTCCTTACAAAAAAGTTATTCATAGCATTTCACTAATTTTTTATTATATTATTAATATTTGATTTTTGTAAAAATATAACTCTTATCTTTACCCTGGTTTATGCTACAACCGATTAGTCTATTATATTTGCATTAAATTAATTAATCTTGTTTGTAGGTAAGGAATATCATATTTTGAAACTAGATTGAAAACTTAAAATGAAGTAAGTTTTGATAAACCGTGAGTCGTAACAAGTGAAATTCCCTCCATTTTGCTGTCGGCAAGTACTCGATAACCGTTATCGTTACATCACTAACTAGTTCTACGGAAGATGAGATTATTACTAGAAATTGCATCGTTTTAATTTATTTTGTGAAGCCACTTCAATAATGAAGAAAGTTAAAAACGTAAGTAGCATAATACAAAAATCAACTACATTTATCTTCAGAAAATAATTAATGATAATAACCTCTCTGTCTTCTTACTTCCCATTTTACTCATACATACAACAAAAACAAATATTAAAAAAAAGAAATATTTTTATAAAGGACATGTGTAGGCCTAATAGATCCGGAGTCAGTGCATGGTGACAAAATGTTAGATTCAGTGGCAAGCGGTCACTTTTGGTTAGCACATTTGTGACTAACACCAGTGGTGTATATGTACTATCACCAAGAAAAAGTCCTTAGGAACTTTTTAAATCGAATCTTTGATTAGATCAAACTTTTTTAACACACAGGTTCATTTGTTGAAATATGGCTTTTAGTTGTTTCTATTTATAAAAATAGCTAAAAATTTCTTTGTAGTAATAATAGGCCTATTAGATTGATTTCAACACTATCCAAAATAATTGAGGAAATTATGAAAATTAAACTGGTTAACTTTGGTTTATAAAGTGTAACGTACTTTTTCGTGAAAGACAGTTTGGTATTATGACTATAATATAAGGATTGAGAGGAGAAACTGCAACGTTTGAATTCATGAATAGAGTAGATTATACAAAGGAATTGACGATGGGAATGTTAGTAAAATATTTTTTGATAAAACTAAAGCCTTTGAGACAGTTAACCACAGTGTGTATTGGAAAAACCTTAGAATTATGGGATAAGGAGATTTAGTTATTGTTCTAGAGGCTATTTAACAGGAAGGATGTAATCTGTAACATTTATTACGATTCTTTAAGTGATTTTGGCAAAATTAAGCATGAAGTGCCACAGGATTCAGTCTTAGGTGCTAACCTTTTCCTGACATAAGTAAATGAATGGTGATAATTTTGATAATGATTTTGACAAGATGATGATTTTAAGCTTTTTCGAAGTTTTTTATGTAAGGAATATTTTGAAATATATTGAATGAGATACGATGCTTTGAGGTTGTGGCTTACGAGAAATGAAATGACTTTGAATAGGTCTACAAACAAACAAATAATTAAATTTATGCCTTAGTGGGGAAAACTATTGTCCTAAATAGGATTACATACAAGTATGTAAAGTTGTTTTGTAATGATAGTGTCTGACAGTTAAAATATTCAATGTCAGGGAAAGTAGATTACTTAAAATATTAAGGTGTAGATTTTAGGGGTGTACTTTAATAAAAACATTCCCAATACCGTGCTAAGATAACACCGTTGAGGTTAAAGTTAGTGTGGCTATATTACATTTGTTGGATAAATAGTATTAACTTTGAAAGTTTCTGTTTAGATTCCCGCCCCATTACTAGAACCTGTATTTATAACTGAAAGTTCAGTAATACTGCAGTCTACCATTGTACTTTTTCAATACAACTCGAACCTATATTGGAAAACAAAAAAGAATGGTTTGAATTGTTGAAAATCATTGCATCAAGGGTATTAATCTTTAATTGTGTTAAATGAAATTTTATTAATTCCTATTGAATGCTAACTAAATATTTGCAAGAGTAGACATGTTGTAAAAGCTGTGATTCGACGACTCAGCCTACAGCTGTAGAAGGTCGAAAGCGGAAAACAATTTCCTGTAAGACTCGGCAGAAATTGGCGCAACCTTTGATTTATCTCTGGAAAAGATTCCTACGTTAGAAATTACAAAAAAAACCGTACCGTAATTGTAAAAATAGTTCCTAAAAATCTAACCAACATAAATTATTAAAGATTTTTCTAATGATAAAATAATAATTAATTTTTGGCTAAAGGCAATTTTATTTACCTGTATTTACTAAAAAGCTTTAACATAATAGAAGTTTAGTAGTTTACTAAATTCCGAGTGTCGAGGTATTACTGAATTTAAAATTACATTACAGTAATAATATGCGCCTTCAATTGCGGCCCGAATCCGCTTACCATATATGTCAGGATATTCCCAACAAGTTGCCGAAGGCGCAAAATAAATCCCCGGCTTGCTGGCAGTTAATACACAATCTCTCACCTTTCGTTCCAAAAATTACAAATATACAATTTATGTTTACTCCTGTAGGATGTAGGTGTGTATTTTTAGCATTTTATGTAAAAACCATAGACCATGAATGTCAGTTCATAGAAATAATAATACAAAACAAAAACGTTACAAAAATATAAATACTAATTTCAATATTCATGAAGTCAGAAAACAATTGAAATTTGTTTCATCACAACTTATACTCAAATATCCATTCAAATATTCATTATTGAATCCATGTCATAAAACTCACGATTTTTACATCCATGCATTGAAGTAATTCTCTAGTGATAGGGTCGAAAGAGACTGTTCAACTGAATTTATCCTAAAATTGTTTAAAAAATATTGTTTAAAATCATAATTATATTTATGTGTGTTGTTGCTATAAATTTCGTTGTAACTAGTTTTACCAAAAAAATACCAAGCTTTTCCAACTGCTGACAATTTATTTAGAGTTGGAAAACACCTAGTTTAGTACTATTTATTTAGTTAATTTAATTAGATTAACTTAATTAGATGTATCATTTTTAAAGATGTTAAAAATGAAATGTTAAAATTTGTTATGGATTTTTATTGAAACTTTGATTAATTAAACTTAATTGCACTTTCAGGATATCATTTGAAAAACCGATTCCTGTACACATATTTGGTTCTAACTTATAATTTTGCTGTGTAATTTTTGCTCAGCTTAACTGAGTGTTACAGAAGCTACCATCCATTGCTTGTAGGTGTGTTTATATCCTTATGATTGCCTCTCCAAAGACATTTAGCCTTTAGTTTCATAGAAGCGTATACATTAGTGAATTTTACTAAACCTCCTTGTTATAAAAGTTGAAATAACAAATTCAATCTATATTATAAATAAACTACTAAAAACACAAAAATCACCAAAGCTCAATCCTCCAGAACATCCTCTATTTTGCAAACAATTCATTGTGTTGATTTTCGTGCTTGTCACTGTCGAAATTCCAACTAAATCCATTGATAACCACTAACCGTAACACTTAGTAGAGATAAGATTAGTGATAAGTCATCCAGATCAGGGCTGACTACTTTCTTCGTCGAGCAGTGATATAAATATAATTTTTGTTCGAATGTTAACGATTTAAAAATCCAAAAGCCAAAAATATATATTGTATGTTAAAGATTTTAAGTTGATTTTTACTCTATGTAATAAAACTGTACTCATAAGTTCGTAAATTATATGGACTTTATTCTTGATTTCAACTAAATTAATCCAAGATGCTATTATCTAACTAACTGGGTTATTCAGATAAAAGCATTGAATGAAATATTACGGTTGATGAAGTTAAACATAAGAAAATATTGCTGAATAATTTAGCTGCTACAGTATCCACTTTATGATCAGAAGGTCTCTGGTTCGATCCTGTGCAAAGTAAAAAAAATATTTTTAATGCATCGAGACTAGACCCAGCTATATTTTCCCACTAGCCAAAGTACCCGTTCTTCGTACGGGTTAAAAAGGCTGAAAGGTGTAGGCTCTATTGATACATTTAATTTATTGTTAATTAATTCTTCATTGTTTACAAAATGACAAAACACGAGTGTCTACAACATTTCATAGTAACATCTGTCAAATATTGGGGAGAGGATAAGGATTAATGTAATAGAGACAGTCGTCGGAAAAAACTTAAAATCTACCATTCCGCTGTTTCAAATAATTCACTAATTTCGATCCAGCAGTTTATCTGAAAAATCAACTTTATTTCTTCTTCTTCCCGAACAGTCAAAATATAGTGCAAACGGATGTTGTCAATAGAAAATGTAAACATTGAGACCTAGGCCGGTCACGGCAGCTCTTTCTTCTTCTTCTTCCCGAACTGTCAAATTTTAGTATTCACAGCTGTTGACATTCAAGTAATTTTATGTTTTCATTCTTTAAAAATGTAAACATTGAAATTTAGGACGTTCATGGGGCGTAGCTGGAGGGGATTTTAAGGGAACTAATATGCCTATGTGTTGCATGAGTTTAAAATCTACCTTTCTGTAAACTTTCAAACCGGTCGGTTCAGTATTTTTCGCATTTACTTGCCACAACAAACCAACAAACAAACATACAGAAACAACGTCTTTAGTAGATGAGTAAACACATACATAACCTCTAAATCTTTAATCCCACACTAAACATTTGGCCAATGTGAACATGCAACGCATTTTGACAGTTTTGACATGACTATGTCTATGCTCCGAGGGTGGTGTTAGAAATTTGCGAGTTGCAAAAAGTGTAACAAAAGTGACGTCATATGATTATGGGAATAACTATTTATAGGATCTGTAAATATTCCCTTTTAGACATATACTTAATATAAGCTGTTTCCCACTGGGATGCAAACGCAATTTTTTTAGTACTAGCTTGATAATCCATCACGGGAACATTTACACTCGTCCGGGAAATAACTATTTCCCTAATAACATAATAAAAAAAACAAAGGTTAAAAATCTCAATTTCTGATGGATTTAAATTTTAAACGTAAACACCACAAAAGCTATTCACTAATCCCATTAACTACATTTTCGATAGGTCGATCGTGTCGGTGCAGCGATGATCGCATCTGTTATCTGTTATCAGTTCCCACCACGCAAAACAACGACGAGAGCAGTTTAATAACCGAATCCGGCGATACGGATATTTAATCTGAATATTAAATAATCGGTTGTATTTTCATCCGATGCGGTAAATGTTATTGAATTTGAACCAAAACAAGGTAGAAAATACTGTATTGTAAGACAACAATAGACTATTTCAAAAATAATCGTGCACTCGATTATTCAAGTATTAAATTATGAATTGTGTTTCATTTGATTATCCCTTCACCATTCATTTAAAATGAATGAAAAGGGTTTTCCAATTCGAGATAACAAATGATAAATAAATACTTTACAATGCCTCCCCTAATAAATAGTTTGGACAAAGCGTTGTAGAGGTAAAATGTTCAAATTTTTCGATTCGTTCAAAAATGATTTTACCGTAGCAGGAAATAACCAATACACCCAATTCAGACAGGAAGTAGTTACGACTGTAACAGGAATTAAAAATTATTCAATAATCGTCTGGAGTAAGTAATTTCTCCATTGTATTTATTGTACTTAGCAAACGAACAGAGTTTTTTAAATACTATAATTTTACAATGGATCATAATAGGACTGTGTATGAAAATTGGATACAGCAAAATGTTATTAGTCACAGAGGCCATTATCAGTCCCAATGTATTAATGTGTAATCAGTACATTAATCACCGAGTTTGAGGATGGGATCTGCATTTCAATGGGGAATACTGACCTGAACCCTCAGCCCACCTTGGATTGGTTTGATCATAACAATATAGTCGCACATATCTTACAAACTGAACATTTGTAAACTTATATGTTTTTTAAACTACTGGACAGCTTTATTTTGAATTTGAACAAGAGAGGTGTGTTTCCTGGTAGTATGTGGTTTTTAAAGTTTATTGCATGAATGATTTGTTGTACATATTAAAAATTTAGTTTAGTATATATATTGCTTACAATTATGGTTATTTTTGGTTATGAATTCACCCCAGAAAAGCCGGAACGGGTCTGAATTTTTGTCTGTCTGTAACGCTTCTACGTAAAAACTGGGGCACTCACAATGATGAAACTCATTTCCGTAGTTCTACATCTTTTGGAGAAGGTGTTTGTTTACTTGTAACTGACATAAAATAAACAGTATCAGTGGACTGACACATACTCTCTCCCTTAAGAAAATTTAAACGTCAATCTTTAATAAAATGATAATATTCTTTAAAGTTTATCTAAATATCATTTAATAGTTTATTGTTTCAAACACAAGAATCCAATTTTTGAAAATAACAACAAGAGAAACAAAATTAAATTAATTGTTGGAATTTCATGGAGGGGACTACCCACTCCCCCATATCACCACGTTTGCTTTCAAACCTTCTAGTGATTTTGTTGGGTGATGGTTACCCTGCAAACCAAGTTTCATGGAAAACAATTAGGAAATTAGGAAGAAATTTATCTTTTTAATAAAACCCATAAGAATAACATTGGGCGCTTGCTCTCAGACAATGTACTTACTTTAACACGGACATTAAATTGAACTTTTCTCTGGAACGGTTAGTCGTAGACTAATTATTCAAAATACTAATATGTTTAGTTTTTAAGCTGGTTTTAATGGAGGTAGTCAAATTATAATTTACCTTTATTGTATTCGCAAAAGAATATTTTTTTGCCTTTTAAAAGCCCATAACTTTTGAACCGCGATGTTTTGTGAAATACGGAAAGATCTTGTTGATGATGATTGTCACTTTTGATTCGAGGTCAGCATTCGATTGTAAATAATCGATCAAGTAACTGCGAGGTCAGCATTCGATTGTAAATAATCGATCAAGTAACTGCAACATTAACTATTGAATTTTTTGTTCATAGTTTTGTGATTTCAGACGTTCCGAATATAGATTGTAAAACCAGTTATCGACAAGTTAAATCGAACTATTGAATGGTTGAGATTGAACTATTGATAATAATAACTAACACTGACATAACCTAAAGAACCAATCAGGAATCAAGAAAGAACTGCTACAACAGAACAGCTCATTAGTCTAAAGCGACAAAAAATGTTGACAACTATTGATTGGCAACAGCTATTTAATTTTTGATATATACTCACACATTTAACAGACTTGGCTGTTAAACTCATGCTCGTATTTGGTCCTAGTGATGAAATATACTGTTGCATTGGATCATACAACCCGAACAAACACCGTCTTACTGCCAGTAGAAAGTTATAACAAATATTACTAAATATTTTATTATTGGAATGTCCAATACGATTTTATGTTTCCTGCTCACATTTTTGCTACGATCAGACTCTAACATTCTTTTCACACAGCACATTCGCCAGTACGGAGGTCATTCCAATAATGGTACAAATATTCGCATGAGACCTTTCACACTGACACTGGTGGTACTCCGTGACCCTATAGGAATGTCCACCGTACGTTTTATCGTGTAGTTGAAACCGTGCTGCGTGAAAAGGGCGTAGACTTCAGACTGATTCTTTTGATAGTTGGTAAAGAGGTCTTTTTAGTCGACATATAATTTCCCTAGGTCCTACAGTAAATGATCAATATAAATAAACTGTATTGTTGTTTTTACATTTGTATTATAAATTTATTGACTAAAGCATCCTTATTTTGAATTATTATTTTAATCGTCTTCTACAACAATCAGACAAAACCCTTAAATGTATTAAAATTTTTAGCAAGAGTTTTCACATATATCCAAAGACTTAATGGGGAAAATGAAATTCCAATCAGATAGACCACTAGACATAATGTCCTTTAAAATGAGAAACCACCACAGCGATTGTTTAAATTTTACATTGCTCTTATGGGAAGTGAGTGTAAAAGGTGAAGAACTGTTGTGGGCGTCGGTCTATCCCACGGCAAAATCCGCCTCTATACGTTATTTAACACCGAGGCCGCACTACAAAATAGCATTTTTAGCATGGGGAAATGTAGCGTTGCAGAGATTTTTATGAATGATGTTTTAAAATTCATAAATTATGTTTTTAATGCGTGGTAATGTTAAGGTGATTTGATAGAGGATATGCAATTCTACTATCACTGGTATCCCCTGTCAAAAAACCTGTTAGGTCTACAAGTAAAAATAAATAAACTCTTTTTTGTCAATTTAAACCGGAAAGTAAAATCGTATCAGAACGTTACATATCAGCATGAGTAAGGTTGTACATCCCGTATTAAATCGTGTGTATTGCTCATTGATAGCGCGGCTGGGTAGACTGATCTTTCAAAGTAGACTAACGTGGCAAAACGTCATCGTGGCCTTGAAGTTTTAATCACACCCGTTGGAGGCTTGCAGTAACATTACACGAGTGATATCAGGAGGCATGGAGACGCACGGACGCGCGCGCGCGGACCTGAGGGGCAGATAAGAGACCTGACCCTGTATCGGTTGATAACGGCTATCAGTGGTGGCCGGGGATGCCGTCGCAGCATGTCCGCCTTACCTGCGCTCCGACCCGTCGCCTGTGTCGCTGCCCTTAACTCCGCCGTGAGTCCTTGCTATTCATAATCTATTTATTCATATTTATTTGTATTATGCCATTATGCTAAAATAGCCACTCAAAGTTGTTTAAATACGAGCTAAATAATTAAATCATAAGTTCGCTCCCGAGTGAAAAATTGTAAATTTTCAACTCATAAATTGGTTCATTTGGATGTCAATTGATAATCCTATCCTAGTAAAAATCCCCTTTCTAAAATGGGTAATTTCTTCAAATTAAAATATAATTTACTCATATTACTTAGTACACCACATTTACTTATTACTTGTTTAACTATACAATACATTCTCTGTAAATATTTAGTAAAAATCCAAATCCGTCCCATTTACTTTTCAATGTTAACCTGACTTACCTACGGTAAGTATATAGGTGTAAGTTGGCACTTTGACGATATACAACCTGAGTCATCGATGACCAAGGTTAGACTCACGGATTTTTCAATCAGTGATACTGTTCATATTGCTGTACAATGTCAACTTACCCTTGTCTTTTCTAAATATGACTCACGCTCAAATTGGTACAAGTACCTGGTGACCGAGCTTTGCCCGTTTAGAATAATACATGTATTATAAAAATTAATTAGAAAAATTAAAACACATTTATTACTCAATGAAAACATTTATGTGGTTTAAATAAAACCGATTTAATACACCATAATTAATATAGCACTGAACAAAAAGTATTGCCCCTGACGGGGTTAGAACACGCGACCTTCATATTACGAGGCCAAGAAATTACCGCTGGACTACGGCGTCTGCCAAATGAGCAACGCCGGTTATGGTATTTTAGCCAACCTCATTGTTTTAGCCGATCATTTACTGTTTAACTATCCATACAGTTATTATTAGCCTGTGACCAACTGATTTTGATATAAACGGAATGAGGATTGAAAAGCAAAAGAGAAATTTAATTTACACATATTAATTGGTTTGTTACAGTGGCTTCAAGCAATACAACAAATACGTTTTCTATCAAAACACGGAAGATTTTGGAAATACTCTTTCCTGCTTTTATTTCGCACAGTTATGTTACCCTTAAGTTTTTACAAATTGTTTAGTAACCTGATAATTTTACATTTATTACATACATAAAATAAATATTTATGAAAAACCTCTATTCACATATTGTTCTTTGCCGTCTTCAATCAAGAACTGTCAAACGGTTATAAACAGCTGTTTTGGTTTGTATTGTTTACATTTTATTCTCCATAAGCGTAATGATAAATTTTTAGATTTTAAACTTAATATCACAAGAAAACACGAATTTTCCTGGACATTAGACCTATCTAGAACTCGGAAATTATCTACTTTAATAATCTACTAATAACTGTCTACTAATAATCTACTCGGAAATTAGTTATTTCCAAAATTTAAAGAAATTCCTTAGTGCCGTTTTCGAGATCCGTGTGAATATATATATATATATATATATATATATATATATATATACAAACCTTGCTCGTATTATAGTATTGGATAACGTGATCAACACAACACAATACAATACAGCTTAACAGCAAATGCGAATGTTTATTCCTGAATTGTTTCATTGTTGCGTGTTGACAAAATCAGCTGATCGCTTTTGCCTGGCAAAACCAATTGTTGATATTTTTACGCTTATTCTATTGTAAATACAAGTAGTTTTTTCCTAAAGATTTTGTTTGTTTATTTTGTTGTTGGAACAATTATACTACTTACTTACCACTATTTTGTTTTGATTAACAATTACAATTAAGTGAATCTGGGGTTATTTTATTAACATATGTATTTATTTCATATATAGCGCAATCGATACGTCTAATATATTAATTTAAATATAACTACCTCTTTGTAAAGAATAGATTAAAGAGGTGGTCATCCTCTAAAAAAATCAACGTTGAAAGACCTCTTAAGATCATTATAACACACACACACACACACACACACACACACTGAGTGTGTGTTCGAGGACACTGTGAACCACGATGTGACCCAAATCTGTATAAATTATTATTTCCTGAGATTAATGTTACTTTTACTGATTATTTTTAAGTGTTATTGATTTATATTTATTTCTACTGATTTCAGTTCCAATACTATTTCTACACTAGGGTACTATATATTATACTAATACTTTCTGTTCAGTGTCACCACTAAACCTTAAAATTAGTTTGGCTGTACCTCAAAATAAGCCTTAAAACTACCATGGGTTTAATTCTAAATAATCCTAAAGTAAAACTTAACAAACGAAAGATGTAATAGACAATATAGCACAAAAATCAATCAATGTACTTTATCAGTACATACATTCTACGTCCAATAGGATTTAATGGCTTCATGAGACAATAAGAGATAATTAGAGAGACATAAGAGATAAATATTTTCTGAATGTTTCTTGTGTGACCACTGCAGATAGCACTTCAAGCTTCGATATTTTAATGATTTTAATATGTTCAATTGTTCGGTTGGTGCGAGTGAGACTTGAGAGTTGGAGCAAAAGCTACGTTCAGTATTCACTGATTAGTGTTGATAACCGACCCGGCACTCCTCTACTGATAAGGCAAAGCAATTGTGGGATTTACGTGCGAATTGATGATTGCGTAACTTGGCATGGAAATGTGAATCATCGGGAAATTTGGCCAGATGAGACATTTGTAGCATTGATAAGATCATCACTGAAAGATTAAAGAAGTATGCAACCTGTTGGGATATTTCGTTAACACGTCAAACATTTCAAGGGGGAAAATTCAGCTTCTTTAGGGTCACGGATTGATGGTGATCGTCAGTGGATCTGTAATCTCTGGAGTGGATTAACGTTGACACTATTGAACACTACGTTCACCTGCAAAGACTATACTCATATACAGACTGGTTCATAATCCATAGACAATATTGTGGTTCGGATCCCTTGTTACACCGTAGGCCCGTTATGTCGTAGTCAGTCGGGCTATTAATTTTAACAGTACTGTGTAAGACGTAATCAGTAACAAGAGTAGAAGATCGTTCCACAATCATCATACATTTATATCTTATTCATACAAGGCTTAAAACACACAAAAGTAATAATATTAAACCATTTGAAAACTTTTTAATTATTGTATTGTACTTGTATGGTAACCAAACATTGAGATATCATATACATTTGCACTCAAAGTTGTTCATTTTGATTCATATTCTCTAATAAAGGTAAGAATGTTGATTGTTTTCGTTGTCAAACATTTCTTTCACCATTCCATAGTTTGGTTTTGTCACACTCTATTTAGTTAAGATTAATAATAACATTCATGCAATATGGAAACATATATATATATTATGAATGGTGTATTAATTCTACAACAATAAAATATATGTTATTCATCACAGGTTAGGAATGTAAATTGAACATAAGAAAAATTAATCTATAATATTATAAAGAAGAGGTGGTGTCTGTATGTTTGTTTGTTTGTGGGTTTGTTGTGGCAAGTAAACGCAAAAAATACTGAACCAAACAGTTTGAAATTTTACACAAAGGTAGATCTTAAACTCATGCAACACATAGGCATACTCATTTCCTTAAAATCCTCTCGGGCTACGCCCTGTGAACGTCCTAAGTTTCAATGTTTACATTTTTAGAGAATGAAAACATTACTTGAATGTCAACAGCTGTGAATACTAAAATTTGACAGTTCGGGAAGAAGAAGAAGAAAGAGCTTCCGTGACCGTCCTAGGTTTCAGTGTTTACATTTTCTAATAACAACATCCATTTGCACTATATTTTGACAGATCGGAAAGAAGAAGAAATAAAGTTGATTTTTCAGATAAACTGCTGGATCGAAATTAGTGAATTATTTGAAATAGTGGAATGGTAGATTTTAAGTTTTTTTCCGACGACTGTCTCTATTACATTAATCCTTATCCTCTCCCAATATTTGACAGATGTTACTTTGAAATGTTGTAGACAATCGTGTTTTGTCATTTTGTAAACAATGAAGAATTAATTAACAATAACTTAAATGTATCAGTAGAGCCTACACCTTTCAGCATTTTTAACCCGTGCGAAGAACGGGTACTTTGGCTAGTAAAAAATAAAATATAGTACACGCAAAGATGAAAATCATTGATTATGGTTTGATGCTCTCAATTGATCCCGAATGTTATAATCAATGCTACATCCGGGACAAGGAAACTTGGATAACATGGTTATTATGTTCTATTGGACTGGAAATCAAACAAAGCATGAGAAATATAAATACTCGTTTTTGAAGTTTCAAACGTTTATTTGGTTAGGCTAACTGTAATCAAATAAATATTTGATGTTCAGGAATTTCTTGTTTTAGTGATTTTAAATTTAAAAGTAGTATTTTATATATTTTACTAACAGTTAGCCCATTGGTACTTGTATTATAAATAATTATGTGTACCATTACTAACAATCATTTAAGATAATTCTTAAATGATTGTTAATTATCTACATATTTGATTGGAAAACGTGAAATTGGTTATGTATGTTAAATTGTTGGCAGCTAGGCTATACATTAACAATTCTGCCAAGAAGGTCCTACTCACAGTCAGTTCGGTGTGTCACATCGATGTGTTCATTTTTAACTGTCACTTCTAACTGAAGACAACAACTGCCTACACTTAGATGTGACAGTTCGGCCTGTTGCCTTGTTTAAATCAGCCGTGAGCGCAACTATTCTATATAATATATATGTGTTAAAGTCAGAGTGTTAATTTACGTTTAGTTTTATTATCTGATCTCAATACTATTTTAAAATATTTTGGGCTACTCTTGAAGGGTAATTAATAATCAAAAGATTAAGCCGTTCTGGGACTTTTTACTTCCCATGTATATAATAATATATTATTGTATTGAGAAATTGCCACACGCAGACCTAGGGATGATCAACACGTGAACAATTTTTTGTGCAAAATTCTCCACTGTAACATTATCACATTTACCCATTATATACCTCCAGAACTATTATTTCTTAATAAAATGAGGTTGCATATCTTTCCAGTCTAGTCAAAATTTATCGTATAGATTCCTATTAATGTTTCAGAGCCGTTATTTCTTTTATATCGTCTAGGAATAATTCTCAAACAACTATAACACTGAAATATAATTCGTGCATTATCTTGCGTTTTATTATTGCGTAAATTAATCAACAAATTGTTTACCTGGCCTTTATTTTATGCACAACAATAATTTTTTATAGCTAACCCAATTAAGTAAATTTATGAAATACGTTGTCTGTATTTGGAGTTATTTAAAGTAAACCTCTATATATTTCACCAAAAAACGATGGGTGACCAGATACTTTATAAATACATAAAGAAGTGAATATTTGACTTTACCACACACCATCAACACGAAACATATATGTTTGTACATCAATTGAAGATACTTGTGGTATGTAATAATGTTTTAACCATGATGGGTTATGTTCCAGGTGCAAGGTCTGATCGGCGTTGTCCTGGGTATTGTCGCTCTCAGCGTGTGCTTCTGCGGGCTCGGCCTCGCCCCCCAGGCTTCAGGCAACACCTTCGGTCAATATCTCACGTTCTACCTTCAAGGTAAGCGTGTCAACAGCCTGTCTGTCAACTGTAACAGCTGTTGATATCGTACAGCCATTGGATTGTAAATATCACTACGTTCATCTATCAAATTTTTTATTCTGTAGTTTGTATTCATAAATATTCATAATTTCTCCATTTGAATGATACGAACATTACACAAATATGTTTAGACTATGCACTACGTGGTTGCCAATAGGGGGAGGCTAGAGTAGAGCTACTTGAAGATATTACATTATTTTACACGCACTAAACTATATTATAACTATAACACTAAAACTAAAATTAAAGCATTAAAACTAAAACAACTGTATCATGTCACACACTAGATCCATTTGTAACCTTGATGTAATCTTGGGCTTTATGTTTTGCTTTATTAGTGAATTTCCCATAGAGAAGAAGATATTACCGTAGGTCTCATGACAAGATTTAAGCCACACACCCACACACACACACACACACACACACACACACACACACACACACACACACACACACACACACACACACACACACATATGTCCCGCATATGTGTGTGTGTGTGTGTGTGTCTGTTAACACGATAGCTCTCGTAAAAATGTCTGATCGGGACCAAATTTGGTAGACACGTGTTTTCCTACATTTGCTCGGACGAGTTCGTAACCCAGACTTTTCGGTCAATCGAAACGGGTAGTTTGGGGGGGGGTTGTACAAAAAATTGGGTTTTTTGCGTTTTTCATATGTAATTTCGAACTTTTTAAATTTTATCTTTGACTAGAATAAGATTAAAAATACTATACAATTTAGTTCCATAAAGTATTTCTCTATCTACAACGGTTACCGAGATATTAAGAAAATCTAAACACAGTACGTTGTATTTTGGGCCTCCAATGTTAATCTTATGAAGGAAAAAGAAAAAATAATATTTCTTATCAATCAATATTATTGGACTAATCTTGGTATTTACCTTAATGTGGTTGAAATCTTATGCTTCAAATGCCTAAAAATTATAGTTTATGTGTTTATCATGGCAGCAAAATTGCATACGCTTTTCCTATATTAATCATATAGAGAATAGCCAAACTCATTTATTAATGGACGGATGTTTATTAAACTTGGTATAAATGGTCAAAATAGAAATTTTTATGCTAGAAATGCATACTTTCAATGATCCTCACAGCAGCAAACCTGCATACTTTTCCTCATGTCAATTTCAAGGAGAAAACGCAAACTCATTTATTTATGGACAGATATAATAGATAAAACTTGTCATTTATCATTATTATGATTATATTATCGATTTGGAAATTTGCTGAGTACGCAGGTCTGCTGCGACGGGGTATTTACATAATCGAATTGTCTGATTTACTTAAAATAAAAAAATAATGACTGAAAAACTTAATTGGCTACAAACACATCTTAGAACTGAATCTTTCCGAGAAAAACATATGAGACATTGGGATACTTGTTTATTTCTCCTTGAACCGCTCGTGATTTTCGTAGATAGTTTCAGAAATAAAACTAGAGATACTATTCACTGGTGAAGTTTAGCTAGTTATGAAACATATCAGGGTAGTTTACGTAATCAGTCGCATCTATAAACGGTAGTTTCAGATGTTATTTATTCCAACATTGTAGTTTAGGGTTTTGCCAAGTAAGTCCTAAATGGCTCACGCAGCTGCGGCAACGCATTGAGTTTAATGCGTCTCACACGTCCTAAGCTTATGGTGACGGGAATCTAGTTAAACATCTTGAAAATTTAAATCATGCCTGATGTATACTCTGATTTTACCGTTTTGTTTTCACTTAACAATTGTCTACGTCCTCACGCCGTAACCCACAAATTGCCGGTTCGTCTCCGGACCGAAGTATCATTTTTAATTAGGCTATTTATCACCCAACCAAAAATAAGTTGACGGTAGATAGTAACGAGGTAGGATATAGACCATCCTCTATCATAACGTATAAAATATAATGAGGGACAAAGTCGCCGATGTTTCCATATTTGACGAGCAATATTATATATGACATTTGTAGGCTTAGTTGGGATTGCAGTGGACACCTGTTTTGATTTTGTGGCTAGTGGTTATAAGGGGGGGCATGTTTTATGCATATTTTATACTTAATATTTCAAGAAGATATAAGTAATTATTATTTTTATGTGTCAGTTAAAAGTATAAAGCTTGCCACTTCTAGGGTTAAATATATCACATCAATCAGTATAGATTAGATTACCATTTGAAAAGGTGACCCACACAAGTAGGTATTTTAGGCCAAGAATGAATGAAAAATGAGGGTAAAATGATTGTGGTGCGATCTTGTAGTCCTGTTACTCACTAAGGCTGACATGTTCCTTAGACAGGACTTAAAATTAACAGCTCGACAACCAATGGCATCTAAGGTACACACAGATTAACGTGGGTTCCGAACCACTTCAACCTCTGAATTACGAACTGGTCTAATTATGAGGATGATCTTTGTGGATAAAATTAGTATTCAATAGTACGGACGTTAATCCTCACCAAAGAATATCACATCCACCGACCATAGCTCGTAACTATCCACAATTTTAGTAACCTCCAAGTAGCTGGTTTACCACCGTTCCAAGTAATCTCTTTTATTTATTTTATGAATCACACGATTTCTATAAAATGTATCAAGAATAAAAAGCTATACTATGATGAAAGAGTACTCTATCGAAATTATTATTTAGTGTTATCAACGCAATTGGCATTTTCAATGTTTTGATAGGGAACAGTACATCTCTGATACTTTTACTGCGTAACCTCGACCTGTTGACTAGGGGCCATGGCGTGTCCTATAATCCAGCTACTCTTATTGATTAACGTCCGCACTATTGAATACTTCGTTCATCCGCAAATACCATCCTCATAACTAGACCAGTTCATAATTTAGATAGTAGTTCGGACTCCCCACTAACGTTAAATGTTGGGCTATCAATTTTAATTAACAGTTATGTCTAAGAAACATGTTAGCCTTAGTCAATAACAAGATCGCGCCACAATCAACTTACACTCATTTCTCATTAATACTTCGCTTAAAATAGCTTGACAGGTTGCCATTTCAGTAACTAACAAACTCTTCTTATATAGGTTATTTCCCAAGGTAATAGCACAATTAAAATTAGCGAATAAGTACGGAATCAAACCGGTGACCTTTGGAATACGTGGCGAGACCTTTACTTATAAGCAATCGTCGACCTCGGTCGTAGTAGAGTCCATACGTAAACAATGCATTATAAACGCATGGGGAAAATATAGTCTGATTTATTGTCATAAAAATAAGGGTCTCCCTGATTTTATACAACTTTTTTTACTAAAGAGAAATTTTCCAAGTAGGCTGATTATTCCTAATTAGTGATATTGATCTTTTGTCCCTTGCAGTCAGTTTGGTCTTCATGTATTGTTGTAACAGAAGTTAAAATTTGTATTAGAATATTATTTAAACCTTAATGATTACTCTGATAATATAGGCTTAGAGCTTCGATAAGTAACGATCACTATCCTTTACCGCTGTTGGAAAGCAATTAGTATTGGGAAAGAGGTGACAGTAAAAATATAGCTTTAATAAGTGAAAATTATAGTATTTAGTTTATCTCAACAAGAAGATAACAGTGTTTTAACGTTTTGATACGCAACAGTTCAAACGCTGGTCTTGTATTGCTTCAAGTTGTGGTCTATTGTCGTGGATGTTAATTGTTTGATTACAATTGCAGACCTTGTCATTTTCAAAGATGTTGATATTTCAAGAAATACACCTATTGTACAACATACTGATTATTTTTTTACGACACGGAATGCTCCAAATTACCCTGTTAGGGCTTTAACAATTTAATTACATTTTTAGTTAATTAGTACTATTTTTGCATTTCACTGCATTATACTATATTTCTTATAAGATGCATTTCTAATTTAATAATGAAATTAAGATACTGAAAAGTGCGTTTTCGAGCTTATTATAAATAAAACTTGAGCACGGACCTCGCTTGTTGACAAAATCAGTGAACTGAAATTCACCAAATGATCCAATTACTTTGGTGATGTAATTCAGTGAGCCAATCAATAGGAAAGTTATGAAAATATTAAAAGTGACAAAGGCAGAGTTCGCCGCAGCGCGTCTAATTACCAACAAAGAAGCGTTATCTGCATTTTGCTCACTGTACTTCTAGGAAATTTTGGTTTACGCTGCTAAGCAATTCACTCTGCTCGTTAAGGTTCCAAATTATATGTTGAGATTACTTTAAACTGTTTGATGTGAGCTGTGTTAACTGAAGCATATTTAGTTTTGATTTCAAAAGACTTATTGAATTCTCTTTGGAGAAATTTCTTGTAATACGAGATTAAAATAAACCTAAGTGCTTTTAAATTATAAAATCAGATATTCACATTCATTTATACATGAGTATAACAAAAATGGTTTGATTTTAAATGAGTCCATGCTGTTTGTTGTGAGTTGTTACTAGGGTGTATAAATGATTTTTTGACGTACAACATAGTAACGATATTATAACACATTTTTATAGCAACTTAATTGTTTTGTGGATATGATTCCTAAGGATTTGTATATGTGAATATAGGAATTTAAAAATCTTGTATTAATCTTAAAATTTATTTATCTGTTATCATGTTATTCTTCATCTGATGTCATTTATTTCTCAACACCAAAAACTTTCATTACGAACCATAATTTTTCAAATACAAAAACAAAAAAAATTCTTCAACAACACGTATATTTAACATATTACAGGACATAGTTTAAAGGTGGGATTGAATCACATAATTAAATGCACTTTTATACTTTTTCCTATATACGTAAAAGAATAATACAAATTTGAATGTGATTGCTCAGAAAGTAAAACACACTTCGTTAAAAACCGGAGACGTACGACTTCTGTCATTGATATCTGACTTCTATATTGGATATGATCATGAGCTGTTACCTTTTGTTATCATTTGCCACTAACACAGTCTTTATTCGCACATCCTTATACCTCGCTGTCTTTACCGCCCTCACATTGGCCTACCCGATCCCCACGGTGAGTGGAGTCTTAACGATAGAAAATATTGTTAAAATCTAGCCAATTATCATCAAACCTCCTTAGCAAATTCAATATGTCAAGAGTCTGATTGCCTCAGTCATCTTTGATTTTAATTCCATACCATAAGAACAATGTTAATTTTTTGACAGCATTAGTTACCACTTAATAATCGTGATAATTATATTTTTCCAAAGAAATACGGAATATTCTTGAAATATAATGTGATGTGGGAATTATGTTTACTTTTAATTAATCACTTTACTTTAATTTTTACTCCACAACCATCTTGCTACGACTTTCGTGTGAATAGTAACGCAGGCCTAGAATTAACATTGTTCTCATAGGGCTAAAACGAAATTTTACCAGAACGACAGACTATTAAGAAATGAATAAATGAATACATTAAGTATTCATATAATAAATATCAACAATTCTTTAGAAATTAAATTTATGCGGTCAATTTTTTATGTATTTAAAAAAACAGCAAATTTTTAACGCAATAGTAGTTTTCGTATCTAGGAGGGAGTGCGGCTCTTTTTTGTTCGTGTTTTACGAAAAACGATTAAGTACAATTGAGAATATTAATTATGATTATTAAATACGATTTAGTACCTAAAAGATGGTTTCACTACGTGTGATGAACAATTATTTACATCATATTGTGGAAATAATCTTTAGAACGTTAAAAAATTAGACCACATAATTTGAGGTTATAAAAAGTACATCAATGTTTCCATTTCTGTATTTACCTTCCTACTATATTTACCATCAGCAAAAATTCATTATTGCATTGTTTTCTACGTAATGAGAATGTTAACTACAAAATTAAATGTAAATTTTAGAAGTACAAACAAACAAACATTTGTTTTTGTTTCAGAAGGCATAACCTACTTTTGTATGTTATTATAATTAGCTACCATAATAAAGATATATTCCAATATATCTTCAAAACACGAGCGAAAATGGTTCGCATATACGGTCGTACATAATAGGCAACATATTTTCTGGAATTTGTAGTGACCCACTTTTGACTATTGTTATAAAACATTCCATTTCAGATCACTTAAAATAGGGGAGAGAAAAAAACATATGTTAATTTTTCAGCTCGGTAACCTCAAAATTTGTTATGACAAATTATAAATGTTATTTATGTGTACAATATTTTAGGTTATCTTAAAAGATTACTCAACAGTAATTATATTTTTTAATTTCAAGATTAACTGCACTCGTAATGAATGAGTGAAACCTCCAACATGCCGCAGACCACGCGTTTTCGGTGAACCATAACAGGTTGAAATTAAACCACAAGTACTGAAGGCCGGCCTCCAGTGTAGACTAATGCCCGCCACCGCACACTCATTATTTATCTTCGACTTAAGCCAACCCCTCTAGGTAACCGCTGGGTGAATGGTCAATATTGAGTAGCGGATGAATAATTTACCAATGGATAACTTAGTAATATTCAACAGTGTTACATCTAGCTCAACATCCATAATTTCTAAAGTCTTCATGTTGGTTTAATATTTTTGGAGCCGCGTTCGTTCATTTATTGGTTAAAATAAATTTTTTAACAGTTATTTAAAATTCAAAGCAGTATTTTCTGAAATTGTTTTAAACTTTTTGTTGTTGTTTGTTCTCACTCACTGAAGAAACTTTTGGTATAACCACTTTCCTGAAAAGTATTAAGGGGCAGAAATATCTCACCAAAACATTTATTTAATTTCGCAAGAGTTAATATACTATAACAAATAAAAAACGTTGAATTAATTACCATTCAAATATATAAAAATGTATTAAAAGTTAATCTGAAGTTAAATTTTATAATCAGTCAGTACCCTTTTTATTGGACTTGTGTTATATTTACTGCGGTCTTATGCAACGAAAATGAAACACGCGATTGCAAATGAATTTTTATTCTTTTGTTCCGGAAACCAGAGGAAAATACCAAAGGAAAAATGGAAATGGAAACTGCAAACTGACAGACAATATTCGAGTCCCACGACCCCCAGAGCAATATCTGGCCCAAGACCGGCCTCAATCGAGATGTTACCCTTAAATTGGGGTTGAATTTAATTGCGAAGAAACACAATAGTTGATTTGTTGTTTGATTGAGATGGACAGAAACAACATAGATGGAAATATGAATTTTGTAAACGTTTTTACTGTTGAAAAATGTTAAACGAGAATTCAGAATGAGTAGACACATAGCTTCTGTTTGATTTAGGGTTTTCAACTTCTACCTAACTTTCCTTTGAAGGGCTGAAAGGTACCGTTCTGTGGTCAGTAAAATTTATCTTAAGATAAATTGAATATACGTTCCTACCCAAACATAAAAGTTAATTCAATGTTACGTTAAGGTAATGAGCTAAATATATTTTTGAATAAAGTGTATACGAGAACAAAAAAAACTTTTGTCAAAATACAGACTGTGTACAGACAATCACACACAAATTACAAAACTCCCTCTCGAGTCCAGAAACTTAATTTTTTACCCGTACTGACTTTATTGTAGTGATTGAAATAAGTATACCAATATTCTTATATTCCTTCTGCTATAAGAATGAAAATAAACTACATGTTAATTAAATATTTGATTATTTTAATAATCTACATACTGTCTGTGTTATTCTCTCCCTCTTATAGGAAAACTGTTGTTAACCTACATAGCCTCTTAGCGAGTTAAGCCAGTCTATTTATCTGAGTGGTCTTGGAAATAACACTCGATATAACGACAGAGCGTCCACTCTTTCGTTACCAGAGTGGACCTACGTGAGAGCAGGTGAATCAGAATTATTTCGTTGAACAGCTTGTGGCAATTGTGAAATCACTTGGATCGTGGGATATCTGAATACCGGAATGGGGGAAAAGCTCATCGGTCAGGGTTTAAATGCTGATATGATATTAGCAAGAAGCTGTGTGACCAGATTGTTATGACAGAAATAAGCACGCAAATATCAGAATATTAACCCTCGGTTCTCATTGAGAAAATTGAGCGAGTCACGTGATCAATTTTCTTTAGTAAATTTTATTACTTTAAGATTTTATTACACATTCTTTTACTTTACTTTTAGAGTCAAATATGGCTTGTATTGATTCCTTTATTGTTTTTAAGAGTTTTTAAAAGTATTTAAGTAATTTTTTACTGCATTACTTGTATGTAAAAAATTCCAACACTACTACAAATAGGATTTTTTTCAAAACAAGAAGGAGTGAACAATCGATATAATTAAAAAACTTGTTTATTGAATAACATAATTAGATACTATTAAAAGTTTTTACTGTATATAAAAAAATTAACTTACTTACAACATTAGGTGGAATTTTCAATTGATAGAAATTATAGTGCTGTGTTAACTGGGCGTTATTCTATCTAATAAAATAATGCTAACAAATCATATATTCTACAGCTAAATATTTATATACATGCTGTATTTTATACTAATATTAATAATGAGGGTAAAATCACCTGTAATCACCTTGTGGCATGGATATGTCTAAGCACTTTGGAGGGGGGTTTAGCAATTTGAACGACCAAAATTCAAAACAAAAGAACAGTGCTGTTGAAAACATTCTCATAAGACGTATCCATGATCTACACTAACCTATTTCCCACAGGGAAGTAAATACAATTTTTTTAAATATAAAAGATGGAAGTTGGAGAATGTTTGATATCTTAAGAAAATATATAATTTAATACCATCATTTAGGACAATGGTAGTTGTTTGATACGTTATAAAGTGAATTCAAGAAGTGAGAACTATGCAATGTGTGAGATATTGCATAGTTTTATGGATATAATATTTTTTGTGCTAGCTAAGAAAGAGTTTTGATAAGGAATTTATTGAAAAATACTTAATACTTAAAAACTTAATATGAAATTTTGAATTAGATGATGATTGATTTTAAAAGTACCTAACATATTTTAAATCAGAAGCCTCAGGGCAATAGAGTGCTATTTTGATACATGACAAGTTTTGAGGTTATAATACGATCGAGTTATGTTTCGTATTCGTTCCGTATAAAATCATTCAAAGCCTGCTCAGTCATGCTAAACATATATTACCTGCAGTGATAAAAGAGACGCAGTGATAAGGGATATGCTATCACTCCCCACTCTCCACACTGTTACTCGTCCGTACAAAGCAAAACACTTATATTCAAGGTTAGATTTTTAATAACGGTTTCAGTTTTACAATTACTTATTTAAAAGATAAATAATGAAAAAAAATAAAAAAAACCTTGATCAGATAAATTATGTAGTATTAGTGGGCAGACTTCAGTTTTATCATGGAACTTAAACTTATTTGTGAACTGACACTTCCTTACTTTTAAACGCAAATAAAAAATTACCTTTGATATTATACTGTATTGGTCAGAAGCAGTGGATTGACGCATACTTTCTCCCTTACGCTGCATACCAAGTTTCATGAAAAATGGTTAAGAAAAAAGGATGTAATACATTTGCTAATATTCTCCATAAGAATAACATTGAACGCTTTTAGTCGACGTACTGCGTTAATCATGAACAGTAAATTTAACATTTCTCTGGAACCGTTAGTTGTATTTAAAATACTAAGTTGTTTAGTTTCTTAAGCTGGTTTCAATGGTGGAAGTCAAATTAAACTTTACCTATTTATTATCTACGCCTTCACATCCTTCCTTTCTACAAATTTTAAGATTTCAAAGTTAGCACCTTACACTTTCGTTAATCAAAACAATCTTTTTATATTTGATGGGATCTTATTACTGTCTACTTAATACCCCCGTCCCGCCCTCTCCCTTATTTACTTTTATAGAAAGGGCTCTAAATCTTATGTTCATTAAAATAGATATTGAAATATTATTGTTGTAAATAAATTGTCAAGGGAGGTAAAGATCATAGAAAATATGTACAACTGTAATATAATTCATGGGTGGGTGCTCAGACAAAGATAATTTCAGGGTAATTTCAACCTCTACCTCGCTGTACTCTTTGTCGACATAATTACTTTCAGAAACAGGTAATTAAAAGGAATATGTGAGAGACAAAAAGGTTATATTTCTAATTATAACTATATACCATTTACAACGAAATAGTGTTTCAGTTAAATATATAAAGAGTTATGTATGCAAATATTGATGATAGTAAAAGTGGGGTAAGAACTATACATAATTTATGATTGCAAAATAATTTGGTAATAAGTTTTAGCCATTAAACGAAGGAAAAATGATAAATTGGTTTATAAAATTTTTCAGGGTGTGTTCTGGGAGTCTAACACAAATTGCAATTTAACACATCTTTGTGTCACTGTCAATAACTACAACAATCCATGTGTAGGGCATGAGTGCAGCAATGTGTCGTCCCAGCTGTACAAGGGCCTCACTAGTCCTACTGCTCTCAGGGTCTGGATGGCGCTATCTCTCTTACTCACATCTGTGTCACTGTCAATAACTACAACAATCCATGTGTAGGGCATGAGTGCAGCAATGTGTCGTCCCAGCTGTACAAGGGCCTCACTAGTTCTACTGCTCTCAGGGTCTAGCTGGTGTTATCTCTCTTACTCACATCTGTGTCACTGTCAATAACCACAACAATCTATGTGTAGGGGACGAGTGCAGCAATGTGTCGACCCAGCTGTACAAGGGCCTCACTAGTCCTACTGCTCTCAGGGTCTAGCTGGTGTTATCTCTCTTACTCACATCTGTGTCACTGTCAATAACCACAACAATCTATGTGTAGGGCATGAGTGCAGCAATGTGTCGACCCAGCTGTACAAGGGCCTCACTAGTCCTACTGCTCTCAGGGTCTAGCTGGTGTTATCTCTCTTACTCACATCTGTGTCACTGTCAATAACCACAACAATCTATGTGTAGGGGACGAGTGCAGCAATGTGTCGACCCAGCTGTACAAGGGCCTCACTAGTTCTACTGCTCTCAGGGTCTAGCTGGTGTTATCTCTCTTACTCACATCTGTGTCACTGTCAATAACTACAACAATCTATGTGTAGGGGACGAGTGCAGCAATGTGTCGACCCAGCTGTACAAGGGCCTCACTAGTCCTACTGCTCTCAGGGTCTAGCTGGTGCTATCTCTCTTACTCACATCTGTGTCACTGTCAATAACTACAACAATCCATGTGTAGGGGACGAGTGCAGCAATGTGTCGACCCAGCTGTACAAGGGCCTCACTAGTCCTACTGCTCTCAGGGTCTGGATGGCGCTATCTCTCTTACTCACATCTGTGTCACTGTCAATAACTACAACAATCCATGTGTAGGGGACGAGTGCAGCAATGTGTCGACCCAGCTGTACAAGGGCCTCACTAGTCCTACTGCTCTCAGGGTCTGGATGGCGCTATCTCTTTTTTTCAGTGCGTCCATGTTCGCCAGCTCTATTGCTCTTCTAATAGGTAATTTTTTAAAATTATTCAATCATTTTAGATTTTAGTTTAACGAAGCATTAGCTTACAGCTTTTAGTTTATTTTATTGTGAGGACACGTTTCTTATGTGCTATTATTATAAATATTGATTTAAGGTATGTTAATTGTTGATAGATTATTAAATTTTTTACTATAGATTCAAAATTTTTTAGTCCTTCGTGTAAAACTAATTTTGAAACATTTAGGCCAGCTCTAATCGAATGGTAAATTCAAATTCAAAGAGGTTAAAATTACAGATTAATTTTGGGAGTACACAATTAGATTGAGTAAAAATAACAAACTGATTGCATGAGGTGATTTAATGTACAGTTGTTTGCAACGTATTTGTCGCTTTATCAAGTTTGCGGCTAATAACGTATGACGTTGTCGTGGGTGGTTTGTTTGTGACGGCCTGGTCCCTTTGAGGTTTGACTAAACTAATTACAAGAATGATCATACGCATACGGATATCCCACTGTAAGGAATATATTACTACTTGTCATATTATGTTTTCTTTGATGATGTTGCTCTTAAATTTAGGAAAATAAAGCAGTTATTAATCTATTTTTCGAGAAAATCGGGTTTTTAAAAGCATGACTTTTCTGAGTCAGAAATTGAGGATACCAAGATACACTTTTAATTATAAATGACTAAATTTCTACATAGCTCTAAATGAAGTTGAAAGTTTAAAGAAACTAATTTTGATGTTAATTTTAAATTTCAGCAGTGTTATGAACAAGTTATTTATTTAAAAACGGCATTTTTGAATAGCTTTTTGATTAACATTATACGTGTTGGTTTTACCATAGGATGAAATAAAAACTCACGTCCTACAACACTTTCTCAATTTATTTACATTTATATTGTAATTATATACAAACAGTAAATATATATAAAAGGTGTTATATTGCCAATATAACACCTTTCATTAACTGTTATATTAGTCTATGAAAAAAGTGAACTATATTTTAATCTGACAGTAAAACATTTTTCATAACCACTCAACTATTCTTTGGGTTATGTTTGCTCGTTCACCTGTCAGCCAGTGTCATGTGTCAGTATGTAACATTTCACTGCTACTTCGATCTACTCCAAACTCTCGTTTCAGAAACTAGCGTTCGTCTTTACACCTTTTTGATTGTATATGTATGTTACAGCTGTTGGTAGAAGATGGTCGGACGAGAAACTGCAGATTGCGCTAGTGTCTTGGCTGTTCATCAACACCTTCACTGCCGTAGATGACGTCATTCTGGGATACGTCTTCGGCAACGACTACCTAACCGCTAAAGTAAGCTGGGATTGTTTTATTTCTACATTCAGAGTGTTTACAAAATCTAAGAAATTAGCTGCTGAGTTGAGTTTGTGGCATGATGAGTACCTGGCAGGTAAAAATTATGTAGATTGAAACATTCTTCTCTCGTCCTGAGCGTAACAATCTAATTATATGGTGCGCGAACGTCTTCTAAAAGTGAAGCCTTACTTTTTTACGTGATCTATATCCACAAAAATTGTGATTAATCGACATCATGCTCCAGTGGGATCTAGGATCGATTATGCGATTTTGTGTTGGGGGCCATATTTGTCCAAAATAAAATGGCGGTGGTTTTAGGTTCATAACTTTCTATTTTGAAACCATTGCCATATTTTTGCTTCAACCAATTAATTTCGGATTTGTGGCATTTATTTGTGTTTAATAAGACCTTCAATTTCATGTACATATCAATTTATGCTTACCTTATCATTTGTAACTTACCTACCATGGCCCTCCCATGGTATGTAAGGCTCATGGTCCTATCATTATGTAGACAAAAATTAGCTCACTATTTATATGTCAAATTTGGTCTTCATATCTCTTTTTGGTTAGAAGGTTATCCTAAGACTTAATTGCATAACCCCTATATTGAACCTGTATATTGAAAACTATATGAATCCCATATATATTGTATACTGAATCCCCATACATTACATAGAGGAATATGAACATAATAATTTAGGTTTGAGTAACAAAGTGGAAGCTGGACAAATATTTTCGTAAAATATAACATGTATGAAATATATCATCAAATATTTATATGTATGAAAAATAAAGTAAGTGTTCTATCAACCATTTAACCAGCTGATCCTTATGAGTAACAAAAATGAATCTAATCAAATTTGTCACAGCCTTAGTTTATATATTAAGACTTAATGTCAAATTCTCACTATTGGGTGGGGAAAATGTGGTGTCTGAACGACCATTATATCAATAAGGTTGCAAAAACAAATACTGAAATAATTTTTAAGTAAATTTAAATCAATGTGATATGAAACTGAAAAATTCTCCGAAGTTTATAACACGCTTCTAAATTATTTATTCTATTTTATTTACCAACAAGTCAAAAATTTTGGAACCGAGGTATTAATACTTTTACATAATGAACTTACACATTTCTGTACGAAAATAAACTTCATTTTCTCACAAATTAGAAGTGTGTTATTTGAAAGAAACTAAAACTTAACAAATTTGCACGAAATAATTAAATCGCAGAGGCCATTGCAGTACAGAACTTAGTTGAATCAACTACTGCTTTGTACTGTAGTCAACAAAGCAAGCATTTAGGATTTAATTTAACTAGAAGAACCTGAGTTAATAACTTGTTAAGTTATTCTATTATGTACAGGAAATTAAGCTTTAAATGTGCGACAAAACGTGCCTTTGATACGCCAGGTAGAAAACATTGTAGTGGAAGCTTTTTAACGAACTTTTTGTAAATATGAACTTTTGTTTAATGGTTTACTTACTGTACTCGTATAAATTATATGAGAACAGTTACAGTACTTTACAAATTACTTGTATAAATTATCATATAAGTAACTTGGAAGCTACTGCTGATAAATTATTATTTGTTATGTTAACTACCAATTTTTACTTTCCCCCTTATACAAAGAAATATGGAGAAAGTAATTGTTTTTTCCAAAATTTTAGAATTTGATTTGAGGACGGATATATCCGTTTTGAGGCTTTATAAATCAAACAAGATAGTGGTTTTCGGTCTAATGTCTGTCTATCTGTCTGTTTACTGTAGAATATATGTCTGAGGACAAACCCCAAGACCACACTGTTCGTCCGTTAAAAAAAAATATTACTCTGGTACATGTTGGCTATACCTCAAGACCATTTTTATATATCCATTTTTTTATTTTTATGGGTAGTTTACCCATAATGTTAACGGTTCCAGAAATAAGTTTAATTTGATGCCCGTGGTGAACGTAGTATGTTATCTAAGAACACCTAATGTTATTCGAATGGAGAATATTAAAAACTGACTTCCTTTCTTATTCCTCACTGTTTTACCTGAAACTTGGTATTCAGTGTTGGGTACAAAAAATCAATAAAACCCACTCAAAAACATAGGCAATAACCAGGGGATGGTCATGACCGTAAATATTTCTATAAATTATTTTAACTTGTTTTCTTTTGTTGTTAGCTTAAAGCCCTGTAAAAGATGTGTAATCAGAAACAGGACTGCTAACGATTGAATCTCATTTAAAAAAGTAGTTTATGCGATAAAAATAAAATCGTTTTACTTTGAAGCAATGTATAGTAGATATTTTCTAATGTGGTTGAAAAAATACCATTTTAAGATTTCAGATGTAAATTACACTATCAGAACTCTCTATCAAATCTTTGGGGTTATCATTCTCGTTTATGATCAAATCAGAATATCACATTCAAACCATTTAAAAGTCATTGGCCACTCATCAGAAAACTGCCGTTTTGTTATTTACCAAGTTTTCACTCACTCCCAAGGTTTTTTAATCTCATAGACTATTATTTAAATCAAAATCACCATTTTTTTATTCATATTTTCAAATACCATTAAAAATAATATTTCTTAATTTTTAATATATCTTGACGATAATGAAAATAGGTTACAAAAAATTTCTCCAACTTGAAAATTTAAAATAGTAGCCATTAAAATATTTCGTACAAGAAAAATTTCGTTTTAAAAGTGGTATTCTCATCACAATAACTGATTAAAAAATCAGGTGAAACGATTTTTTAATATCAAATAAAAAATAAATGAGATCACATCCTACTCAACAAGGTTGCGTGGCGTTCTTAGTCTACTTGCCATGTGTATGCAACTTGTGGTGCAATGGTGGTATGCAATGTTAGTGTGAGTCCAGTGCTGGTGTTACATTGTTGTACAGGATATTGATTTCAATCATCATTGACCTGCATCAATAGCAAAGTAGAAAAAGTGTCAACTCTTGTTTATTTTGATCGATCTTAAACATGAGGTGTCATTTCATTTAGCTAAAGATCTTATAGAAAAGTTATACTTTACTTGTAATTTTTTATAAGAATAGTTTCAAACCTATTTCTTTTTGAAGTTTTTTCAATGTCCGTTATTTTAAATTTATATATTGAAAATTTTTTTAATTTTATATTTTAGCCTTACTATTATTAAAAATTTGTCCCAAATAAAAGAATTATTGGTTTCAAGGAAAAGTAGTTTTGAAAAATGCATAGGGGCTGATTTGGGGTTAACTTGCCATAAAACCTGATAAAGATAAAAGTACACCGTCCTAGAATTGATGAAAAAATGACAGGATAGTTCAGCGGTTATAGTACCTGCTTTATAGCATAAAGGTCACCGGTCCGGTCCTGTGTGAACTTCAACGCTATTAATGTTTAATCCCTCCCAACCCTTACGTGGAAATTTACAAAGAGCAAAGAACCGCCTTTGTAGATATATCAAGTTAAAAGGTATAAAAAAAAGTTTTTGACCAGAAAAAATTATTTTAATAATTCATTAAATGTTAAGGCTAATAAAGTTTAAACCAATTTTAAAATAAAATGCACGTAGATAATTATTTCCGAACCTACCGCATTTAAAAAACTTTGTTTGGAGGAAAGTTTTTTAAATTTCTCTGGAAGAATAGCCGTTATTAAACAGTATAATATCTGTTATAAATCGGTTCATGAGTTTGTCTAAATCGTTGAAAAAGATTTCAAATTTTTATGTCATTTTTAAGTTTTTCCACAGGAAAAAATCTAATGATGTCTTGGGTAAAATTTAATTTTCTTCAAGTTCAAGTCAAAGTTTCTCTATTTTATACTTTATAATTTGATATATCACATGCGGTACTTTTCTCATGAGAAATTTTAGATAAGTTTTAGGGGGAGGGTGATGGAATTGAATCGAAGTTTAACACAATTATTTTCCTTTTATCGAACATATTTCCCGAAAATGCATATTTATATCGAATTAGGCTTTTACTAAATAAAGATAAATGGTTTTTAGTAACAGGCCATTGAAATAAAATATCTTTGACATGCAAGAAGTGATTTAAATTTTTTCTTTTCCCAGCATTTTAATTTTTTATTTACGTATTATACCTTGTTATTTAAAAACTTTAAATTAGGGGTATGGGTGACGAAGCGAGTTTTACTATATGACTAAAAAGCATTTGAGTGGTGACTAAATACTTATAATATGAATATGGATAGTATAGATACATTGGATAGGAAGGACTTAGCCACGGTCCATGACGTATCAAGTAGTCCTAGCAGAAGCTCTAGTTTCGTCTGTTCCAGGATGCGACCTCTCAGCGGGAGTCCCTCGGCCCCCTGACTCTGCTGCTCTTCACCCTGATCTCCGTCCGGGGCGTCTACCTGTGGCTGCTCAACCTTGCATTCGTCCTCTACCTCTACTCTGCCGCCCGCGCCCTGCACAAGCTCTTGAATCAACAAGTCAGTTATTACTCACCCATTTGAATTTACAGTCAGTTTTTTTATTATTTATCCTCCTATTTTATTATTTATTCAATCGAATCTCCTATGTTAATGGTATCAGGTCCCACTAGGTACCAGCTTGTAATAAAAAGACGGATCCCTAGTTAAAACAATAGTCTACTCATTAGTGGTTGTTTTGACATGGGTATGTCTTAGGCCTGGGGGGGGTGTTAGCAATTTGTAAGACCAAAACATAGAACAGCTGTTTAGATGAATTGAAAACATTCCCTTTTAGTCCAGGAAATGAAGCTTGAAAAAAGGAAAAACCTCGCAATTTTTTCGTCCTGCATGTGTTGACTTGAAATTTTAACTGAAGGTAGGTGATAGCCCAAGGTTCAAAATCTATATTGAACCGAAGGGCGCTAAAGCCTTGGGGGTGGTTGCCACCCCATCTCGGGGGTGGGAATTTTTTGTCACATTTCAACCACAGGAATCGATTGAAAAAGTGATTCTAAGCAAAAAATGTTCTATACATTTTTTTGTAAAATCAATATTCTCGAAGTTATTCGCGATTGAAAGTAACACTTTTTAGAGGAAAAAATCGACGTTTTTGATCGGTTTTTTGCGGATAACTCAAAAATTATACATTTTATCAAAAAAATTTTTAAAAACGAAATTGTAGTTATTAAAAAAAAAACAAAATGCTTATTTTATAATTTTTCTACGACCAATAGGAACCGAGATACGACCTATCCATAATTAGGTTTTATTTTCAAATGCAAAGACTGATAGATTCAAAGTCAAATACCGGAAAAATAATGCTTTTTTCGTAGAAAATTCATAGAATGTTTTTTGAAGAGCATACTTAGACCTTTCTTTAAAAAAAAGGTCTGTAGCATCAAAATTGACTGAGTTATGACAAAAATAAGGTCAATACCAAGTTTTTTATAAAAAATCGGTAAAAACAACCCTCTAACTACCCCTAATCAAAATTGATCTTTACCCTCGTGCAATTTTCTTTGTATATGTATGATTAATATGTCCAAGAAGTTTGACCAACTTAAAATTTATAGTTTTCGAAAAATCAAGGCTTAAAGTAAAAAAATGGGTGGTGCTCGTGCGTAAATACACGTTTTAAATGGCTATATCTTGCCAAATTTTCACTGTACAAAAAATTTACTTACAGGAAAATTTTTGTCATAAAAAAGCTACAATTTCGTTTTTTAACTTTGCTTATACCTCTAATATTTTCGGAGTTATTTTGAATGAAAGGGTAAAAAATACAAAAATGTGAAAAATCACTTTTGACTTTAAGCCTTGATTTTTCGTAAACTATAAATTTTAAGTTTAGCGCTTTAGCGCAACCATCCCCAAGGCTTTAGCGCCCTTCGGTTCAATATAGATTTTGATCCTTGGGCTATCACCTATCTTCTGTTAAAATTTCAAGTCAATCCATGCAGGACGAAAAAATTGCGAGGTGAAATGCTTCATTTCCTGGACTATTTAGTCATATCCATGATCAAACCTATTTCCCACAGGGAAGTAAATACATCTTTTGCACTTTTTTGCTTCTTGTGTGGTTTTCTGTAGATTGCTGCATGTTTTTCCTCAATCATATTTAAACTTGTTAGTGAATGGAGTTTGTATACTCGCATGTTGTCGTTTGCACTAGATGCACTCTTGACTCGACTGATTGTAGACTATTGTAGGTTAGTTTAATTACATGGCATATTGTGAACACTTGAATTCCCAGGATAAATTGTTTAACAATTTATGAAATAGTACCTGGTGACCGAGCTTTGCTCGGATAGAATAAGACATGTATTTTACAAGTTAGTTAGCAAAATTAAAACAAATTTACTGCTCAATGAAAACATTTATGTGGTTTAAATAAAACCGTTTTAATACCCCTTAATTAATATGGCATAAATACTGAAAAAAATATATAGCCCTCGGGTGGGGATCGATCACGCGACCTTGCATACGTGAGATCTAAGCGCTTAAGCTACGGCGTCAGCCGATTTCGCGTCGTCGTTTAAGAGTTTTTGGCCAACCTCAATTAATTGTTTTAGCTAACCTTATACTGAATTTAAATGTCCATACTGTTTGTTATTATTATCCTGTGATCAACTGATTTTGTTAGAAACGGAATGAGGATTGAAAAGCAAAAGATAAATTTAATTTACACCAATTATTTGGTTTGTTACAGTAGCTTCAAGCAATACAACGAATACGTTTTCTATCAAAATACGGAAGATTTTGGAAATACTCTTTCCTGCTTTTATTTCGCACAGTTATGTTACCCTAAAGTTTTTACAAATTGTTTAGTAACCTGATAATTTTACATTTATTACATACATAAAATAAATATCCAATCTTATGAAAAACCTCTATTCACTTATTGTTCTTTGCCGTCTTCAATCAAGAACTGTCAAACGTTTATAAACAGCTGTTTTGGTTTGCATTGTTAACATTTGATTCTCCATAAGCGTAATGTTAAATTTTTAGATTTTAAACTTAATATTACAGTAAAACACGAATTTTCCTGGACATTAGACCTATCTAGAACTTATTTTCTACTCGGAAATTAGTTATTTCCAAAATTTAAAGAAATTCCTCGGTGCCGTTTTCGAGATCCGTGTGCAAATATATATATATATATATATATATATATATATATATACAATATATATATATATACAAACCTTGCTCGTATTATAGTATTGGATTATACCTGGTTACGTCTATCGGCAAGACGATTCCTAAAAGTAGGTCGGTGTTAAGGAGTAAATAATCCGGGTTTTGGCCGATCCCATCAAGACGTTAATATAAAAAACAGCCGTAAGGTGAAGAAAAAACAAATTCAGAAATACTTTATTATTAGCCAAGACGTTTTGAAATAAACCTGTAAATTAATAATCTACTACTGGTTTACTGGTACTATACAATACATTTCTTTAGCCAGTTAAAATAAATTCTTGTGTACATGATACAGCCTAGGGTTCATTTCCAGTGCAACTAGTAAGGACCCTTCTTTTAGAAGTTTTATAAAATGTCTTTATGTTCGGGGTGATGGAAAATACTGAACAGTTTTGTAATGTTGGAAAATTTTTTAAGTAAATAAATAATTTTAGTCAAAGAAAATGTTGTTGAACAATTTAAGTGGTATAAAACTTAAGGTTATATCATTTTTAGTGATTAAGTTAAATATAAAATTAACTTTTTAATTTAATTGACTAAATTAAATTTAAGAATTGTACCAGTTTGTTTATTTAATTACGTGTTGTTTTAAAAGGACATGGTTAACCTGGTTTGTAATACCTGATGACTTGTCCTAGTCACCTTAAGATTAATTTTTTTGGATCAGACTTAAATCAAAACTTTCTTTTAGTCGTATAGACTTTTATTAAAGCTTGCTAATTGATCTATTACTTTGACATATAAGCTTTTAAGGAAATTTCAGTTTTATCTTATCTCATATTATTCTGTTTTCTGAAAAATCTTTCAAATACTAAACACGAATGGTTGAGGGGGAAATACAACAAAATGGATGACCCATCATGTTTTAAATTACAACATTAATTTAGTTTTAAGCACTATTTCGAGTAATTAGAGAATTTAAGGTTAAGATAATATATTTTAAAAATAAAATCATTGATCATTTTCTAGCTACGTTTAAAGTAATTTGGTGTTTCGTCTTAAAATTTTGCCTTATGATAAGTAATCCAGATTATAAAACAATTTTAAAATAATTGAACATAAAATACCTTTCCTAACAAACAGTTGTAGAATATAAAAAAATCAATTTTTAAGCGTGATTATCAAGTTCTTATCAAGCATACAATTTAGCAAGTTTTAGTGTTAAAAATTCATAGTTTTTTGCAAAGCGTATAATTAATACATTAATAATTCAAGAGTATTGTAAACATTTTTACTCTAGCCACTTTATTTATATTGTAAAACATCATGTATCTTGGTAAAACATTTTTAAAATTAATGTTATAAAATCGTAATGGAGAAGGAGCTTGTTGCCGGAAACTTGTCCATTAATCTCAGGCGAAAGTAGCGCTTCCTCTCGTCGTTTTCAATAATTAATCCGAGCAATCGGAACGCATTGACAATGCAAGACTTGGCTCGTAGCGGAGAATACCTTCCTTTCATTGGATCGATATGAGGCTTTTCGGTGGCCACTGTTATTGTTACTCTTACAATAACAGGAAAGGTATTCACATTCGCATTCACTTTCATTTTATCTGATAAAACGACAGTTATAAATTATTAAATGATTTAGGTGAAAATGTTTGTCATAAAAAGGTTTAACTTTACCTTTACAATGATAAAATTTACATTCCATCATTATTTTTGTCGTTCCAATAATTATTGTTTAGAAATGTTCAATTTTTTAGCTGTCTTGTAGATGAAATAGTTTTCGTTAGGCGTTAAATAAATTATTGTTTTGTATTTTGACAAATATTGATCGACCACAAGAAACCAGACGAAAGTGAGGAATCGGATAAAAAAATAGACAGAATATTATTAGCATGATTCTAAGATAGTAAAGATACAAAAAGAATGTTATTACAATTTATGTTTTTTTTTATAAAAAAACCCTCAACTGTCTATCACCATAGGCATAGGGCCTGTGCGGTGAATTAAAGATAGCAAGCTACCGTAACTGTTTTAGCTACATAAGCTAACCAGAGATTACCGCTCATGAACTGACAGGAGTCTCCGACCGCTGGTTTCGATCCAGCAACCTTTGACTTACTGGGCTAGAGCGTTACCCCTGAGCTACCGTGCCGTGGTATTTGGTGGGTAGCTTGTCTAGGTACAGATCCTGAATGACTTAATTAAATTTTTATAAATTCCTTCGCATTATGTCAAATCAATTTGTTAGAGAAATTAACAAAACATTTTCTTCTAAGACGGATGAAAACATCATTATGAACAAAAGTAAATAGTATTTTGTGTCAGTTTAAGTCTTTTATGGATGATATAAGTTATATGGACGACTGTAAATTATTTGCATGGTAAGTTAAGTGGACAGATTCATGACGTACTCTTATATCCGTAAGAATATAAAAGTATATTAACGATTAGACCAAATACAGACAAAATGTAATGTATTTCACACAACTAGTTGTACGTTTTTAGTAGCCTAATGTACAAATCCAAAGTTTGATTGTATTAATTAAGCTAGAAATGAACGATATATAAAAACGATAATGAAAAATATTTGAAAAATTGTACTTTTACCACCGTATCCCATTTCAATGAAGCGTTCATGTTAGTCATAGGCTACATGTCATAAAAATTGGTAAATTTTACTACAATCAATCTCGTATTCAACATATTTGTCTATAATATATGAATTTAACATACCAGAATGAGTAAAGATTTACATCCTCTTACAAAATATGTATTCTGGACATTTATCATACGATTAAGTATAATAAGTCTAAGCTTTTCTTTTTGCTAATGGGGCTGGAGTTGACCTTAAGAAATTTCAAACTCATCTTGATATTTTTGTCCAGGTTCCTAGCCGTGACCAACAACCCATCGAGAGTTGGCCGACTCTGGATGACTTTGGAAAGACCAAGAGGACAGAAATCGAACGAACCCCAACCGCCATCAACCCTCGTCTGACCGAGAGGTTAGAACTCTCTTTGTTGTCACTGTTATTGAAATCAGTGCAAGTTGAGAAGCGTTATTTGTAGAACTTGCAGTTCAGCCAAGTTTTAAATTCCTGTTTATGTTGGGTGATTTAAAGTTTGCCGGTCCGATCTTGAATCACAGTTTCGTTATGCTTCAAAACTAGACCCAGCTACCATTGTTATTTAGACTCTTAATTAATAATCCTGGCTAATGAATGAGCTAACCTTTGTCAGAAAAAAGATACACGCGTCATCACACTTATTCTTCACTCATATTCACATAACGCATACTCCCAGAGTAGCTTGGTGTCGAACTTATGAGTATGAATGATCCTAACACGTGAATTGGCTGAGTTTTTCAAAGGAAAAACGCCTTATATAATTCTTCTCTTGCATCACTCATAACCATTGAAAAACCTACCAGAGTTGATTTTTTACACACATTATTTGAGGTTATATGGAAAATACTCTATTGCACTAATAACATTCAATATATTAGGAGTTGATGATATGTACTTTTGTTACTTACAAAAACATTTTCATATATTTAATTCATTAATTTATTAGGAACGCAAATTAAGATTACAAAACTTTGTTTGGGATTTAGTAATTCTTTTTAGGATTCCAACATCAACCCGGGAACTTTCAGATACTGAAGCTACTAAACCACCCAGCAACAGCTTAAGACCGTAAACAATTAAAAGTAAATATCTTAAAAAGTAGTTTTTTCAGGATTGAACACGGACAAGCGTCGAGGTACCCGGATTACTCTGCCATGGCAAGGTGGCCGTCCCTGAACGGAGAGGCCCAAACGATGAGGGAGTCCCGCCGCGAGAGCCACAGGGAAGGTAACCAGAGAGAGCGTAGACCTAGGTCAGCGAGGGAGCCCAGCTTCAGGCGTCAAGAGGGCGTAGACAACCCAGCTTACGACACTAGCGACATCTACTACCTGCGGCTGCAGAATGACCCAGGGTACAGCCGAGACTACGACGATAGAGACCGTGAACGCCGAGACTCCAGGAGAAACTCCCGGGAGAGAATTAGGTCCAAAAGGGAAATCGTTGGAGAATCTGCTCCAGGACATTACAAGGCTACCATTCCACCTCCACCGGAGTCCTCCACGAGCCCTCCACCGCCTACGCCCGGGTACATAGATGAACACGGGGTGATAATACCTCCGGTGGACTACCTCGACACCCCGGTGGAGGCCAGGGGTAAGCGAGCTCTCACCCTGCAGGAGGCTATTCTCGACAAGACGCTAAGACTGAAGAAAGTTCCGGAAGAGCTAAAGAGAGGAATTCATAAGCAAATGAACTCCCCCTAAAAATAGGCGGTAATTCCCGAAAATATGGTCTTTTTATTAAACTTCCGTACAACACCTATGAATAGTGGTATTTCTACTACAAATCAGGTGATCTTGAAGTTCGTTTTGTTATTGATGCGTTATGCGATTGTTGAAAAGTTTTATAACTTTTATCGTTGGGATTGAGCCTCATGTGAGATTATATTGTTAGTTTTATACTCTTTTAAGTGTGTTTTGTCTGTAAATGTAATTTAAATAAACATATTTTTGTTAGTTGTCTCCTCTAAATTTATTTCAAACATTTTTTTAAATACTTAAAATTCAAGAGAATTTATAATGTTTTTCTGTAAGAAATTTTTTTTCAGGATCAACATTCAAGATTAAAAATTTATTTATCTCCATGAAAAAAATAAAGATTAGGGTTAATTTGTAAATAAAGGAAATATTTTACCTCACAAGACTATTAAGTCTGTGTGTGAGAAAGAATTTAACTTGTAGTATATATTGATTGGGTCCAACAAATCGATGGCAATACTCACTGGAAATAAAATAATAATTAATTATGATGACTACGGTATATGAAATTAATAGAAAAATACAACGAATGCACGAAACATCTTTATTTATTCGTTTGACAACAAAAAAACAACTTTTGCTCTTCAACACATGTATCTAAACATCTATTTCTGAAGCAGTATGACGAAATTTTAGTGACAACTTTATTGAGTTTAAGTAGAATAAAAAACCTTTGGTGGATTACAAATCCGGTAACGCTGATGGAAAGATTAAGGCCATCTTTAGAGGGAGAGAAACTCTGTAGAATATACTAGACTTACACACCTTATTTATGAGTTAGATCTTCGAAGAAGAAACTAACAAAGAGAAGGAGTATGACTTAGATATAATATAACCAGGCAGTAGCTAGTTGGGCAATTAATCGTTGACGTAGCTATGACCTAGTTTAATAGCATTTACTTTGATAACTTAGGAAGGAATAAAGGTTTGATGAGTGTATTTAACTGAAAAACTTAGACTTCCCTAAAAAGACTTTCGATCGAGAATCGAAGTGACCGTTTTGATAACACAGGATTTGGACAACAATTTGGACTACGGTATGTTGTTTTTCATTGATGATGCCTAGCTTTTTGCTGATGAGGTTTCCCGTTAACACAACCCTATATCCAGGCTTGAAAGGGCCTGCTACGGTTGCATTTCTTTGCCTTGTTTTCCCTAGCTTGAGGTAAACTTCCTACAGCATTCTTCCATTCCTGCTGAGCTGAATAGCATCAGATGAGTTAAAGTTGTAGTCCCTAGAGATACCCTTGGGGATACTGTAGAAGACTGATTCTTAAAGGTCTTGCATTATCAAGTAACATATAAATAGTAATAAATTAATAAGCATAAATAAATTATGAATGTAGTAACACTTGAACTACTTATAAATAAATAAAAAACTAATAAAAAGATAGTTCATGACTAGCCTATCTAGTAGATTAATCAATCCAAAATTTTCTCCACACAGATTTTTTACAAAATAAATCAAACCAAACAAGTATTTTTACATTTTAAGTGGAATAATTTCTCACAACGGAATAGATATAGAGTAGGTAAAACATAATAATTTATCCCAATGGTCATATGTGTATTTTATAAATTAACATTTAAAGAAAGATTTACACCCATTAGTCATGGATAAACCAATTAATCACTAATCAAGCATTGTACTGTTATTTAATTAATTCGTTGTTGCTTCTTCTTGTTAAATAATGGTTTTAGAGTGGCTATTACTCTTTAACTAGACCTAAAACTTAAACCTTACAGGACAAATAATAGTTATTGTTCTTGAGCCCAATTACTTCCACAGAGGGTATCATATCTCTGGCACAACCCAACCCGCATTCAACCCTAAGTTTTGGGTAAGTTCATAATCTCTGCACCTCTCCTTTTGTTGTCTTCGTTCCTTACAAATGTTAGATACATTACAATAGATTTGGAAAGTCCTCTAACATAGTGAATAAATCTAAAAATACATTAATATTATGTAATATTATGTATTATGTAAAAATACTGTATTTGATTCTGAAGTTTTCAATTTTGAAGCTTATTATTGTACAAATAAAACACAGAAAGACCAACGCCATGTTTTAATGTGACAGCATTTAATGGTATTCATCATCAAGGATTCATCAGGCCTCTAAGCGAGCAACTCAACTGGAGTTCTCTGATCCACTTATCTGGAATTTGATTTAAGGAATCTCTTCTTTCTTCAATTTCTACCTTGTCTTAAATTGAGCTTTTACGTGATGAATGAATAATTTGACGTTAAGTACTGTACTTTGAAACCACGCTTAGTTGTTTACAATTGAACCTTGATGCCTTTTTACCGTAAATAACTTACAAACACGTTTTTTTAAATACTGACAACTCTTATTTATTATTTACTTTATAAAAGCTTCTAAATTCAGCCACAAAAAAATCATTTTAGTGTTGCTCTGATTGTGTGTCGTGTGATGGGGCATAGAGGGGGTACCAGTGCAAGATATCAGTTGTATATTTGTTTATTGTTCGTAACAAAAAAATTATATCCAGACATTTATTGTAGTTTACGTCATGCCCCCAACAAAAGCAAACTCTGGCTATCTGTAATACAACTAATGGAACTGGAAATTCGCTCCCAACAGATTCTTAAAACCATCAATTTTAATCACACATATATTTTTTCATAAATAATTTTTTTTATAAATGTTGAAAAAAAATAATCTCATTGTAACGCTAGTTGGTGTTTCATAAAAGAAATTATAACACGGCTAATTTGGAAAAAAGATAATTCTATCATCTTATACAGGTAATTCGTATTTAAATAATTAATATTATTTTATAAATATTATGTTTATGGTAGGATTGACAGCCTGAAAAATAAAACTTACCTAATAATTTCTAATCTCTATGTGGTAGATTTTAATCAACTGGAAATATATTTTACAGTTATTAGATAACGCAGATAAAATCATCCATATATTGGGTATCCGTCAATGGTGAAACTGATTTCAAAATTACTTTCAGGAATAGAAATTAAAATTAAAAGTACTTTTATTTCGTGAAAATACTAGGACACCAGACACTTATCGTGTGTGTGTGTGTGTGTGTGTGTGTGTGTGTGTGTGTGTGTGTGTGTGTGTGTGTGTGTGTGTGTGTATACAGTCATCATACTCTTACGAAGGTGGATCACAGTTTTGTTCTGGAAGACATTAAGCAAGTTTTGAAACAAACACCATTACGGGCGCAAAGAGTTTGGTATATTCCATCATAATATAGAGGTTTAAACTTGCGTACGATATTTTAAAAATGTCTCTAATTTTGTTGTTGATATTGATACGTTGCTCGGTCTTATTTACTCAAACTAAACAATGTTTAGAATAAAACAGCTGATTCATATACAAAAAGCTGATGCAACCATGGAAACTAAAAATAACATAACTAGTTTCATGAAGTGGAAAATCAATATACTATATTAAGAGATAATTTTAATTTATTATATAGGTTTTTAAATATATACTTTATAAATGTAATATTCTTCAACTATAAAACCATTCATATCGTAACATACTTACTTACCAACATTACCATACATTAATTACCATAATATAAAATTTCAAATATAACATAGCGGTTCGTATATATCTTGGTTCTAAATAAGTTTAAAAAAATTAATAATACGCATGAGGCCATATGAAGTCTTAGATATGACAGAAAAGAAGATGCATATGAATGAATCTCGTTTATATGAACATTATGAACACAATCCAACTTTGATATGAAATTGTTTGTTCGACTTCGCAGCTGTGATTCAATCTGGTTCTGGCAGCAAATACGTTCATACACCACTTCTGAGTCTCAGCATATGTTTCAAGTATAAAATAATATTGTTTATTTGTTTTAAAAACTATTATGGTAATACAGGTTAAATATTGTTTTGCTTCGGATCACTTCATAAATTCATTACACTGGATTGATTTTGAAATAATACAGTATAAACATCATAAAACATATTTATATAAGCATAGGTAACAAATTTCATAATGCAATTATGTCTGTAAAATGTCCCTTATACCTATAAGTGGCAAAAATGCGATTAAAAATAAATTTTGCTACAGCATGGTACGTAAAATATAAAGTGTATTACATTATTCTTAAATTATTGAATAACATAAGATTGTAATAAGTGATGATGTTTTCTTTTATACAGAACTATAGATGATAAAAAGATGATTTATAGTTTGATATATGCGATCTTTAAAAAACTTAATAGATTATAAGTAATTGAGTCTCTATCTAATTACCTATCTAACAAAAGATTGACGTTATTCGGATTGCTATTAAGAATATTTTCCATGACGATTTGTTTCACAACGTTTCGGGATCTGGAATCTTATCCCGTTCTCAGGTGAGCTGGAACTAAGAACGTGACAAGATTAGTACATAATCTGGACGAAGGTAATATCGGTAATCGTGTCCGGAAGGAAATGTCCGGAATAACAATCTAAATAGATCAACACACCATAACCAACAATGGATTGGATCGTATAAACGCTTGACGTTAGGTGATGACAAGATCTGGGTTTTGATATAGGAAAATATTATGGTAAAACTTAAAGAATATCTGGCGCAAAAGTACGAGGTGTCGAATACACGGTGGGATCATAATGAAATTCATTTTACTTAACATTAGTCAAAATAAATATCTTACTCTGTACAACTGAAATATCAATCACCTTCTTTTACTTTTATGGACGATTAAGCGAAGTCATGTATCTAATCCTGGATTGCTTTAGAGTCAGCAAGATTTATAGGGGATGAAAACAATTCCAATTCTAGAGCGGGAAATGCTTTCACACGGCTAAACAATTGAATTACGCGAACCGAAACTCTCTTTTTTAGTTAAGGCATACAAAATTAAGTCTGTGGATTTGGTCTCGTCCGCAGACTCAGAAACAATGTTTGTATCGAATGCTCACGTTTTCACTTTTGTAAATCGAATTTCCTTATGTGTAATCAATCAATTATGCACTAAGGAAGAAGCTTAATTTTGTTATTATTATTGTATTTTGGGAATAAAAACAGTGACTGAAATAATAACACACAATGATAAATATACGCAGAGTGATAATTGTGTATTCAGAGTAACTTCGTCAAGGAATTTTTTTAAATGTTATGACATAAATGGTAAATGACATTTTTTAGAATGCCATTGCATCCAAGCCTACGTAGTCTTAAAACCTTCTTTAGAATTTTTTTCGAAAGTTGTAACTAAATAATATTTTGGTTTTAACAGTTTTATTATTATTTTTATTTTAAAATCTATAATATTTCAATATTTAAGCATTTATACATTGTCTTATTGAGAACTGAAAAATGAAACTGAACTTATTGAAACTGAAACTGAAACTGAAAAATAACGTTCTCAAAAATACAATAGGGGTTAGAGAGCTGGAAGATAAAACCAAAAAGAGTTCACAGGAACAGCAACGAGAATATAATTCACCATCGCTTTCAGAAGATTAAAAGAGGAAAATGATATTGAAAATGTTTCCCTATGGCAATTTATCTATGCAAAAGGAATCGAGAAAGTTATCGGCAAAGCATGAAGTTGATTTATTTATCACACAGCTATTATTTACGAGGGGCTGCTCATTTTCCTTTATTTTTAGTATAAGAACTACAATTTCATTTATACCTACACTAACGTTAACTGGCGCGCGCTGCTGCACCTGGCACTGCACCCTTTAATGCCCTCTGGGCAAAGGCCTATCACAGCGGAGGCCTATCTGTAGACTAATTACTTATCACCGTGTTTAACTCATCCTCACCCACCTACCCCATGGTTGTGGCTCCCCTACGCCCGCGGGAAATTTTCAGTGGGTCGAGATAAGATCCCGGATTGCAAATTCACCAGCACAACAACAAAATACACGTTCTTTGAGTGTGAAGAGAGTTTTCTTAGAATTACTGATGAGAACATTTACCACCTCGCCTTCCTGATATACATACAATTAGAGGAATTTATGCACACTCATATCTTGACCAATTTTAAGGTCACCAAACATGATACAATATGTTAATAATATGTTAATAATATGTTAATATGTTAATATAATACAAGCTTTATTATTCATTTATGAATAATAGGGTTGGCGCCAGCGCCAGGATGATATACGACCAAGATGAAGCGACTCCGAGCTTGTCAATTTATACTCGTAGTTTTGAAAAAAGGTTTTAAAAATTTCAAAATCATTTTTCTGCTTTGCTACGTTTTGCTCAAAGATCATATTTATTCCGTAAGATTTTCATTATTGGAATTATTTTATTTATCAATGATAGACAAGCAAGAGCAAAGACGATCAGTCACAAAATATTTTCTTCTCAAATTTTTTTATATGATAATTTTAATCAAGGTATATTATATTATAGAGCACAGCCTTTCACACAGAGAAGTATACTATTGGAAAATAATATTTTATTTAAGCAAAAGAATGAAAAACCCATCGTTACCTTACTTTTAAAAGGAAATATGTACCCTATTACAAAATTTTTCCTTTTGCGGCATAGAGTAACGAGGGGTTGTTTTATATTTTATGAAAGTGTGTAAATTAAATTTCTACCTAAAAACAAAAACATATGTTGCGGCAAATATCCAATCCCCCGTAGATGAATAACTTGTTCAACATTTAATACACACTATTTAACACTAAATATTTTCACATATATTATACAGAATAAGGGCATAAAAATTTATATTACAGAAAAAATGCGAGGCAAAGTATTTGGAAAGGGCTGAATCTCCGAGCAATCTCTCTAAACAGATCTCTAAAGCATCAAAGCTGAGCTTGGTATCTGAACTCTACGAGTATCGCTGTATCTTGTAATAATATGATTTATGATTCCAAAAAAACTCCCTTCAGAAGGTTTCATATTGGTTTTAATGTACTGGCAATATTAATCAACTTTGAAATGTTAGGAATGCAACTTTTATGGGTTAAATCTTGGTGCTTAGATGTTTAGTAGGCTTAAAGGTACCAGTTAACTGAATCACTATATATCCTCCCTCAATAAGTTACTTGAAAAATATTACATTTACATTTAACAACACCATTGTTTTCTATGTTTATCAAAAATGGCTGTATTTACTTCTCTGTGGGTAATAGGTTTGATCATGGATATGTCTAAAAGGAATATTTTCAGTTCATCGAAACAGATGTTCTTTTAATCTAACTATGACATCACTAACCACATGACGCCACAAACCAAACGATGCCTCTGATTCAAATTTTTGTCGCACAAATTGCCTACAACCTCCCCACAGAGCTAAGACATATTCATGTCAAAACCATTTAAATCACAGATTGTTTGAAAAATTGAAACATTTTCTTTCACCCCTTCTTCATGAGATTTAGATTAGTTTGGTAGGATAAAAATACATAAACAATGTATTGCCATATTGTATATGGTATATACTACTATTGTGTTCACCACAGTAAGTAAATTTTACTTTTCTACAACTGTATATAATAAATTAAAAGTGTTTGTTACTTTTTAGCTGTTTTAGTGATTACAGTCAAATTAGTATTGAAAATTTAAGGGGATTTACTAATCGTAAATAGATTGAAAAATTGAAAAAAAGATAGAGCTAACCTCGTAATCCAAAGGTCACAGGTTTGAATCCGGCCCCAGTTGCAGTTTTTAATTGCTTTAAATTTATCGCCTACAGACTGAGAGAATGTAGTAATAAGACCAGGGTTTGGACCATCCCCTGAAATATTAAAAAATATTTATTGCGTTGGAAAAAATAATCCGCAATAGTAATCGTAAAGAAAAAATATCCTAACAGCTAATGTAGAAAATAGGAAAACCAAACTAACAACCAATTACACCAACAAATTAAACCAAAGACTCACAAATTAATTGGAAACATATGTTGGGCTTTCCAAAGAGGACTCAAAGAATGTAAGTCATCAGAATGACAATGTGGGCACATTTCGCGGAGAGGTCTTTTATTGGCTGTCGCTGTAATGGTTGTCAGGCTTTTGTAAGGGTTGGCGCCAGCGCCACGAGGATATACGACCAAGATGAAGCGACTCCGAGCATGTTTTACATCAATACTCCACACCTTGCTTACCGCGACCACGACACTTCTACATTCTGGCCGAAATGTTTTCGGAAATAAAAATAAAGAGATAATATTTTTAAATTGTCTTTATTATTCATACTCGGTTATAATATTATTTATACAGTATTTCACAATTACTAAAAATTCAAAATTGCGTAGCCGAGAATTTGGGCATATTCAAACCCTACACAGGAATATATAAAATTTGACACTTTCTTACATAAAGCTATACGTTTTAGTAAAGTAAAATATGATTAACAGGTTAAAGTCTGTTAATCCGTTGAGTATTGTCCAATTGATTGTTGTCCAATAGAACGACTAAATCATTCTACATCCTAAATGTTTTATTGATAAATTCAATAATAGTATACAGGTTTTAGACAATATAGTTCATGAAATGAATAATTATTAGTTTGGTTTTGGCGAACGCTTTCATTAGTTTTAATACTCTTTGTTAACAGTTGTGTGTCACAGTTTGCCGCTACATAACTGCAGGTGCCATCAAATTCACATTCGCTAACATCTGGTTGACCTGTTGTGATTGGTGAAGGTGGGTTTTGACCATGTGACGTCAGGTGTGGTACTCTATTATTACCTAAGTGGTACTTTGCTCTGAAGCTGTCATGAGTTCGTTAACAGCAATACTCTTCATCATATCTACACAGTTTAACAATAGACTTCATGAAAAATCCAAGTCTAAATTTTTAATTTAGTTAATTTAATTTGAACAATTTTACAACAAAGGCTCTGTATATTATTGGTTATTAATACATTTTATTTATTTCCAGTGATAAGTGCTTTAAATATTAATAAATTTTGATTACATTAGGGCTTTTGTTCGTGTAAAAAATTGAATCATCATTCAAAAGATTTTTCTTTGTAACTGAATGCTAGAGCAAAGGCTGTAAGATAATCACAAGAAATATTTTCTGTTATTTGGAGGGTATCAATGAAGCGGATATATCTATTAATGGATTTTAATAAAATGTTTATATACAAAACTACTGTTAATCACATTTCTTATGTATAAAACAAAATCTGTTCAGATGTAATTATGGAGAAGTTTGAATTACCTGAATTACCTCCTCTTCGTCGTTGACTAGCCAGGGTCTCGCAGGATCCTGAAATAAGGAAACATTTATACCGTTAGAACTAATACTATGACATATCAATGCTGTTGTAATTAGAAAGGAAAAATACAGGTTTTTATAGAACTTGAAATTGATTGAGGATGGGAGTATTGTTTAAATTCATTATTACTTGAAAATAAATACCCCTGTAGTAGATCTACTTACTTAAGGTTTGCAGGTATAAGAAATTACTTAGAAAGACTTAGAATTCACTTGTTTTGGTACAAAATATTTTTAATCGTACATGAAGCCACATATAGAAGTAATATCACTTTACTTAATATCAATAAGAAAAATATGCAAACGAGTAAGTAAGTTTGCTGCCAAAATGTTAAAACGATTTAGATTTTGCAGCATAGAACTTAAAACTTAAAACTATTCATTAGAATTTGAACTTAGCTATATGACATTGTATACCAAGTTTTTTCACACAGTTTTAAATAATATGTGAGACAACAGTTTTTGCCATTTCCTCTATAACATCAAAATTGAGGCTGCATAAGTTAAAGTACTGTGTTTGCGAGTAAAAATAATTCAGTAACCGCTAAATGTAGGGTAAAGATAAAAAACACAAAATCCTTGATATATTTTGCTGATTCCAATAATGTGCAAAAAACAATTGAGGTACAAAAAATCCTTCGAGAGTCCTCTTAAAATTAAGCAATATAACTGGTTTCTAGAACTCATTCGAATAAAAATGTAGAATTATGCAGCTCTGCCAAAATTTTGGTCTTAATTTGACCATTTATACAACGTTTGTTATAAACGTTTTGTTTTTAACGTCTCAATAGTATACTATAATAATATATAATAGAATAATACTTCAAGGGAACCTTGAAATCAAAAATGAGTAATAACCAACATTATAGTTTTTCGAAAACAAACAATTTACAAAATAATCTCCTTAAATTTGATATAAATAGCATCTATTTCCCAGAGAAATTCAGCAAAAATATCTGAAACAGAAAATAATTTTAAACAGCTCTCATTCCATCGTGGTGAAAGTATCGCTACGATTGGGAAGCGGAAGTACTTCAGACCGCCACAAATCCTCTAGACCTCCCGTTGAACTCCACTCTGGACGGAGCTTCCATTTCGTGAACAACTGCACAGAGAAGCGTTACTTGATTGTAATAAGCCTGCAAAACTGTTACCAAACAATTTGAAATATTTAAATAATTTGTATTTGTATTTGTAACCTTGTATTTGTACTTATAAATTTTAAATGTAAAAAATGTTTTAAATAGTTAATTTAATTTTTTTATTTAATATTTACGTGTTTCGTTCATTTATAATATTAAAAATCATAAAATCACATGTCTCAAATTCAAGGAATGACTCGAATTTGGGTCTGATAACTGAGAGTGACAGGTGGACTACAGTAGATAGACTCTATTAGTCTAGTGATTAGATTTTGTAATACCTACAATTTTACATCTAAAATAAGCTTTAATTTTTTTCTTCTCCTAGATAATGAAGTTAATCTAATTCACAGTTGTTAACGTACTATATGTAAAGTTGACATTACCAGAGACATTTTACAATAATGAACAGTTAATTGAGTTGAGCTGAATTAGGGTAGTGGAGTTTTATAATAACCGAATGAAATTAACTGATAATCAACTAAAATTATTAATTCTTCCGTAGTCTGCAAATTTAATCCAAATTTTACACAATCTTATAAAGTAAATTAATAATTTACAGGAAGTAGAAGAATGATTAATAAAAAATCTTAAATCTTACTAAGTGCAACGATTTGGTACAATTCTTTTTACAATACTATTTTTTGAAATGAACCTATAAATTGAGCTTAATGTTTCAGCGAATTAGCTGTTTCAGCTAAGACAGTTCATATTCCTTGAAAACTCCTCCAGATTACTAATCACTACTTCAGATTGCTCTAAGAAGAACTTAATGAATTTCTTTGTTGGTGAGCAAGATAATGCTTACAGAGCTGTAATGCTGAATTGTATTTTTGTTAATCTTTACAAATGATAATTTTCATTGAATAAGTTCTATACTTGAAATGTAAAATTGGAACGTTTTATGTTTTTAGCCACGTTATTCTATTCATATTAATTCGTCATTTTATTCCTAAAATTTAAATTTTATTTTATATACTTAGATGAGAGAGAAAGTTCATCGAAGTAAATATAACGGCTTATCACGATAAGGTCATGGTCAGGTGCCATTCGAATTCCCATTGCGGACACTTTCCAACACGATTTTTAAGTAAAACCAATTTTCACGTCGTTTTGAGATCTGGTATCTGATCCCATCCTCAGGTGAGCTAGTACCTAAAGCATAACACAATCAGTTCATAAGCCGCATATAGATAACATTAATTCATCACATTAATCAAATTCACTAACAATTACGCACATAAGAAACATAGCACGTCCACTCGTCACAAAAACTCAAAGACAACAGTTGTCTTTGAGTCCTACTCCTTTACAGTTACTGTAAAGGTACTCTGATGTATGTACTGATGTATGTACAGTTACTGTAAAGGAGTAGGCGTATCTCCCAGAAACAGAAAAAAATGGCCGCGGATTTTGTAATGGCCACGGCCATTTTCTGTCCGGTGTTTGTAAGTGTTTTGACAGCTTTAAACTTTTTTGTTGTCAGCTTTATACAGGGTTAGTCCGAATTATGTACTAATTGTGTTCTGTTTTAGGTACTAACTCGCCAGAGGACGGGATCAGATTCCAGATCACTAAATGTTGTGAAACTTTGTTTTACTTAAAACCTTGATGGAAATTATCTGTAATGGGAATTTGAATGGTATAGATCCGCCATGACGAATGACGAATTTCAAACAAGGAATGGTCGGTCAGGTGACTGTATTTCTTAGATGGATTTTACTCGTGTTTATGTAAATTAATAACAGTCGGACTACAATTGACTTCTTTATTAATATACAACCTTTGCAACTGCTCATAACTGATGAATGATGCTTAAAATATAATAATTATTCGTTCGTACTGAAGAAATAGGTGAATCGGGGACCTAGTGGGTTGGCTAATTTTTGCATCTTGGTCCTGTTTTACGTATTGAATGCATCGATCAGTTTTTACCCACCTAATACGGTTTACCCAAATCTTTGCTTGATACGTTCTATGAAAAGATCTGTAGTCTCTGAAGGCGGTAAAAGTAAAAAAATCTGCCACTTTCTTAAAAACATATTAATTAAAATTAACGGTGTTGGATAATTCCAAATTAATTATTACTCTGATGCGTATTGAAACCACCACAACTCCACACCATTTCCACAACTAGTAATTTACTGAACCACAACCTATTAATAATAATGTTAAAATATAATAAAATAATAAGTTACTTCATAAAACAGGGATTTTAAACATTACTTTTTTCTATCGTTACCATTGGATTACTTTAACTATATTCTACAGTATACTAGTTCATAGCTACACGGGTTATTCCGCGACTACCTCCATAAGATGGGCAAGGTCGACAGTGCAGCCTGTCGATACAGGGATGCGCCCCGGGACGATGCCTATCTCGAAGTGGGGGCCATCTCGCCCGAGAACATTGTCCCTCTCATGATGACATCTCTTGAGAACTGGCGACGTATTGCTGTATTCGTCGAGAACTTTCTCAAGAGAAAAAAGACAGAAGAGGATCAGGACCAGCTTTGATCCTTCCTCAGGTGGCTAAGAAGGTGTTTTAGCCATGTGGCTTCACATGCGAGGCTCCGCCTTGATGTAATACCTTAATAGGTGCTTCCAAGGCGGATTTCAGCCTGAGGCGAGGGGGTTTTAGTGGGTGAGAGTCCCACACACCGGGGAGTGTACCGTTATTTCCTCCCTGATGGTGCATCAGCCTTTACCCTCATAAAAAAATATACTAGTTCATAGCACTGTAGTGACTAGTTAATAACTAGTATTTGTCGTTGGACTAGTTACCAGCTTAAAAATGAATCCGCGTCAGGCAATAATCTGGGAGTTAGACAGTTTCCTTTGCAATAATGAAAAATTCTGCTGGCGTATATAATGTACGAAATAAATAATAAACTAAACAATAAAATTCACTAAAGAAAATAATGACACATTTAACCCATTAACATATATAAAAAGTTTTGTTGTTTTCACCTAAATTTTAAATTTTTTAGTTGATTTTGGGAATATCCACAAATACTTAGCTATTTCATTTATTGAAATCCATTATAATATTATTTGGTGATATATTATCTTCAAAACTCTATATTTAGAATGCATGTAATCTAATTCCCTTAAAATTAATGACAGCTCTTTAACTGCCTACGAGTTGTAACATTATATCACCAGAAAGAGGGTTTGACGTCATTGACATGAATATCAGCTTCGACATCACTGAACTTATGTGCGAATTTCTTTATAGAGACAAAGAACAGTGGGAGAGCCCACTCACTTAATAAGACAAAGTGAAAGTCCTTTGACACTGTCATAAAACTCCTTTGACACTGTCATAAGATTCTTTTAATCAGTTACCTAATACGAATTAATTAATTTTAAGGACTACTTTGTGAAAGAGTTCATAAAGCTTGTTCATTAAATATGATTGATCAGAGCTTATTGTTGCAGCTTTCTCTTATTCCGATACAAATTCTATTATTGGCTACAATTAGTTGAGATTTAGTTCGAGTGATTATGGGGAAATAGAGTTGAAATAATTTATAATGATTGGAAAATATAAAAAACTGACATTTCTAAAACCAGTATTCTTTATGTGTTCGTTCAGAAGAGAATATGGCCAGCTGAAATATTATTTTAGTATAGGTACTCTATACGAATGATGATTTCATATTATGAGTATATAAAACTGCAATCCAAAATCTTTATTGATATTCAAATTGCCCTTTTAACTTCAATACGGTTATATTAATTTACTTTTAACTCAAACTATTTTAAATGCCACTTGAACAATAACAAATCTACTCAGCAATTAAGACAAGACTGGGACGGTGGCGTAGCTGGTAATCTAGCTATTTGGAGGTCACGAATTGTGGTTAGTTAGGAGGATGGTCGATGGATATTCTATGGTGTGGATTAACGTCCACCCTGTTGAATAACACGTTCATCTGCAAAGACCATCCTTCTCATAATTATACTATTTTGTAATTCAGAGGCAAAATGTCGTGTGTTCGATCCTATGTTAAACTGTAGGTCACTTATATGATATTAGTTTTTGGGCTATTAATTAAAAGTCCTGTCTGAGGAACATGTCAGCTTTAGTGAGTAACAACACTCTAAGATCGCATTCATACTTGGCTAGAAAATTATCTACCTGAGTATGTCGCTAATTCAGAAAGCTAAAAAGAAAAAAATGCAAAAACAACAGTAGCTAAATTAAATATTCAACATAAAACACAGTTTGTAGTGTCATCGTTAGACGGCTTGAAATTGCAGCAGACCTCAACATAGAAGTACGTCACAGTGTCAATGACGTCACGTCATCCATCAAAGCTGTCGTCGCCGCCGCGCCGCGCCGGTTACATTGTTGTCAACTCTGTCACACTTTATTCACCCCTTGTTTTGTTTCACGTTTGCCTCTTAGTAAACAGCTTTGTGTAGATTTTCTCTAAAGAATGTGTATAATATTATTTATAGTATTCTTTACATGAATTTGAAAACAAACATTTTGAAGAAAAGTCCTTGATTATATGGATGTCATCGAAGTAAACTTGTCTTGACGTATGAAATTATAATTTTAGCCTGTCACCTCCGTTGTCTAGAATCTTAGAAGCTAAAGTTTTATTTTCACCATTTTTACGCAGTTTCAAACAGATGTACGTAATAATGAAAGGCGTTGGACTTAAATATGAGGTTTTACAGAAACGTTCCATTATGTGACTGCCTTTAACCCCGGCACTCTACAAATTTTGTTATTCATTAATCAATATTTTATGGCTTAGCTTAAAATGATTTTTTTAATTTTTATTAAAACGGTTAGTAGTAAGAACGTATGATAAAGTAGCTTGCCATTTTCAATAGAAAAACTCCATTCATGTAATTACGGGAAAGAGGAAAGCTTCCTCATAAATTCATCGTCGAAATATATTGTTACGTTTTAGGTAAGATGAATATAGTAATTGAAAAAATAAAGGGATTTTAATAGTATTCTAGTATTCTACTGTGCTCCATCCTTAATTTATTCCATAACATTGTAAATATAATATAATGGGTCATGGGCCGGTACTCTACCCAACCAGCTAGAATGTCATAGGTTGGAGGTAACATATATGTAATTATAATATTATCCTGAATATGGTTTAGGAGTTGCAATACGTTAACTAAATATATTAATATATAGATAGTATTTAATTTAGATGTTGAAAGAAACAGAGCGCTCTCTGTACACATCTATAATTTAAACCCGTAAATCTAACTGACCCTAAAGCGATTCCGGAGTGGATACATTACTTAGTTCAATTGGCCATAAATGTGACTAAGAAGAAAATTAACTGACGTTGCAAAGCGTCAACTCATCTTTAGAAATTTATCGTTCAGTAAGATAAATGCATAGTTGGGTGAGGAGATATAGGGAGAATATATCTCAGCACTCTTTGTAATATCAAATAACAATATCATGTAGGAAATATACTATCAAGGAAATATCTGTTGTCAAAATGTACTTTAAATAGTTCTGAGAAACAAGGAAAGAAGGAATAAGAAAATATCTAATTTTTAGTGTTTGTGAGTTTTTTTACTTGCTTATAACAGTTTTAATACATATACGTATATAGAATAAATACAAGGAGAATGTAGATTAACCTGTGAAATGAATCGACGGTCCTCAAGTCCCGTTTTATTTCATTTGACGGAGACAATTTTTTGAATTTTACTTACAATATTGCTTTCTCTCCTTAATACATTTTATATGGAGAATGTAGTGTTTTCTTCAAAACTTTTGAATTTTAGTTTAGTTTCGGGGGAGCGCGCTGATCTAGGGGTAGAGCACAGGGCTTTGGTGCCCAAGGTCCCGGGTTCAAGTCCCGCCAATCACCAATGGCTTTTCGCTATGTGATAATGCCGCAACGCATACAGGGGCACGTAAAACGCCGCTACGGCTGAAGTGCCTTGGGAGTAATCCGCCCCTTCCAATAACAAAAAGGGGGTTTCGGAGTGACGTCTCTGTGTGTATACAGGCCAGATACCTTCACTGATAGTCCATTTTTTATTAAATTAGGTACACGGGTGCACTTTTGATACCTCAAGACTATTTTAATTTTTTGTAGTTTTCTTAAGGTTTAACAGCCCTTACACATGTTATCCCTAAAATTTATGATTACTACAAATTAGTGGAAATTCAAATAACGGGTTTGATTAAAAATCCATGGTGTATAGTTGAATGAGATTTTAAAATGGTCGCAAATAATATAATATCACCCGTATTTTAGTAAAATACTTGTTCAAAAGGTATAAGATATAAATGTTAAAAAATAATTTTTTAGTTATTTTGGCAAAATGGTAATTTTATTATCACTATTTAAACTAGTTTTAAAACAAAAATTTAGTATTTCGAATGATTATACTAGGACTATAATGGTTCCAGAGGATTTTAAATATGCGTAAAACATAATATGCGGTAAGCACAGTACGTTGTCTCATAAAGCCCAACATTATTCATACGGAGTTTACACAAATCCCAAATTCATCCCCATTCCTCACCTATTTTTCATGAAACTTGGTATGAAACTTAAGGTCACACCATCCCAAAACCCACATAACAATTGTGTTATTACCTCGCCGGGAGAAGTTTGAGTTGGGCATCCCTCTCCTCTGAAAATTTCAATTTGTTTTTGACATGGTTATGTCTTAGCTCTGGGGGTGTTGGCGATTTTTAAGATGGAAAATATGTAACAGGTTTCCATAGAAACCACCAAAGCTGTTGTATTGAATTTTTGATATAAAATAATAAGAACCTAGTGGGTTGACTTTCAAGTTCAAGTTCTTTATTCATCATGTAAGTATATGTACAGACATATGCCGAGTTACAATACAATTAAAAAATATAACCTAAAGAATATAATAAAATATACATAAATAAACTACTACATTTTTACAGCATATATAAGAATATTTACTCTTTACAGCGAGTGAGGATAACGAAAATGGGGGGGGGATGATGGAAAGATACGACAATCTTACTTAACTTATCTTTTATAGTCTCCTAATCCTGAAAGCCCTAATATTTTCAAGTTTAATGAGTGTTTTTTACTTTGGTAGTAAAAAAAAGAAGAATAAAAGTGACATAAACGAACTAAAAATTATATTTAGGGGTAGCGGAAAATAAATTTTAGATGTATATTATACTCGTAAATACATATAATAAAAAGTCATTTGTAATAGTCAAAACTGTTATACCTTAAAAAAACATTCTCTCCTCCATATTTTAATTAAAGTTAAGTGTCTTGTACAAGTTAAAGTTTGACCTATAATATTTTTTACATCGTAGTATATATATTTAAAAGTATTTAAATGTTAAATGTGTAAATAATGTTTTACAACCATAGTAACTTTGAACACAAGTGTCTTTGAAGGACACCTCTATAACCGTAAATTTCGACACAAATATCAAGAAACTTAGCCAGTAAAAGTCAACAGTCTACACTAATATGAAAATATGGCCGTTATCTGATTACCATTGCCAGCTGTTTATTGTTTTAGCATAAAGATTTTCTAACATGTATAAAATTCCCATCTAAAACCACTATAGCGTAAACAGTGTTCCATTGTAAAATAGACTCATAACATGATAATCACATGATTACTCATGTCATGGGAATGTCTCTCACCAGATTTGCTGTTCAAATAATCCCAATGGTAATTGTTGGACTTGGTTAATTAAAAAATCTTTATCTGAAGAATCTTAAGTATCTTAAATTCTTAAAACTATATTTACTAACTGAAACCACCATTATAAATATAGGTTCTTTCAACTGTAAAAAGTTGATTCCCAAGAATATTTTGTTACAAAAATTGCTCTTAAAGACTCCTCATTTAAAGTTTACCGTTAGGTGTATAGTTTACGAGATTCCAATGGTGACACAGTAAAAACATCTTGTACAGGTTACCGCATTCATTTACGCCGTTTGAACTTTCTAAAATATAATATTAGTTTCTGAAGAATCTTTTTAATTTATATTCTTTTGGTATCAAACATTGATTAGATGGCTTTTATGAATGAAAAACAATTCTTCCATATCCAACTTATGACCAAAGACAGTTTTAGAAGTTTGAGTCGATCTGTTAATATTATTTTTCTGATTTACACTAATCAAGTAGAAAGAAAACAAGATACAGCAGCTTGTTTATTAGATAAAAGTTGTCGGTGGAAATTAAGGAGGCCCGAGCTAGGTTGGAACCCTTCTAATCCATTTAATCCTCGCTGACAGACAGTCCCCGGGCTACATTCGAGCCTAAACACTCAGTCGCTCTTCGGCTTCTAGTGTATTGGACTTCTTCTCCTAATTTGATTTTGTTTACAAAACAAAACTTGGAGTTTGTAAAAATACTCCTTCATCGATGCTATTTCTTGCGGCAAAATAATAAACCACTTAATATTTTGAATTAAAGCACAATTAAAATGAAAACTATTAATTTATATTTCTTCTATAACTTGTTTTTGTTTGAGATTTTTCTATTACTTTTTCATTCTAAATTATTCCTGGTTAAGCTTACATATATGCTTTGTCGGGACTCTCATAATCACGGCTGCCAATTCAATATTCCTGGGTCGCTCCATTTTCACCTCTGAACATAATATTGTACCTCTAATAGCTTTTTTATATTCATACACTCGAACATTTTTTGATATAATAGTAAAAGTTATAGGTTATTTATGTTAACTTTATTCGGGAAAATTGTCATATCAATTTTCGAGAAATTAAAATATTTTAATGTTTTTTTTATGGGAGAACCCTTAAATATAACTGGGGTATTGCTGAATGGCACTCTTGTACCATATTTCATAAAAACAGGACTATAGTTGTAATCTGGGCGTCGTTACTCAGACACATGTCAGGCAGTTCCAAAACCATTTTTTCAGGAAGCCGCATAACAGATATTAACTCTTGGCCCAAGTTTGAAAGTGTTTACGGAAACAATACTTCTTCCATATACCATGTACAGGTAGAGAAAACATTAAAAAGAGGAATCATTTCATATAAAAAGATATTTACTATAATCCATTTACCGTCAAAACCGTTATTCATAACCTATTAAAAATCCCTTTACTCTCTTTCATTGAAAATTGAAACATTCTGGATAAAGAAGCAATTTTTAAGCCTTTCTTTAGCTACTACCTTCTTTTAAAAGAGCTTAATTTTAATTTATAAAGTTGCGGTAAATGATATTACTAAACTACTTTCAAAGGCACTTTGATATTAAGCAGGATAAATGCAACAAAGCCACTTTACCTTAATTATCCAACTTCGTAATATCTTGATTATCTATTCTTTCATTTTACCCTTTTGGGATTAAACTTTTTATTGTAGCGAAATTGTTATCACCACCCTCAGGGGGAGAAGTTTAGAACCTTGATTAGTCCGGTGTTTTAAATGGGTAACCACATAAAACCTACCTGTAAGGTACTTTACAAGCATACAGAGACTACAATGTATAGCGACATGGACCTATGAAGCAACGACAGGGTTGAGCTTATACAGTACTAAGTGGATAGTACTAAAATGAACTGATTGGTTTTTTTTTACTGAAAGGGGCGGATTTCTCCCAAGGCACTTCAGCCGTAGCGGCTTTTTGCGCACCCCTGTGTGGGTTGCGGCATTATCACATAGCGAAAAGCCATTGGTGATTGGCGGGATTTGAACCCGGGACCTTGGGCACCAAAGCCCCGCGCTCTACCCCTAGACCAGCGCGCTCCCCGAACTGATTGGTATCATCAGGATACAAATATGGGCGAACCCTACCCCTGGATTGGCCAACGTCACCCTGTCTAGTAAACTACTGTGTTACGAGTACGACGTATTTTAATCTATAGATGTTTCTTATTTTGATACGTAGAAATATTCATGTGATTGGCTTAGCTAATTATATACAAATCGTGCAAGGTTGTATTTATTTGGGCCTTTTAATATAATACTGTAATGCTGTTCAATTATACATACCCTTATTTTACTTTATAAATATATAAAAAAAGTCTTTAAAAGCAGAAAAAAATGTATAGAGATATCTTACGTAACAGAATCTTCAAAATTCATAATGGAGTTGGCTATTAATTATTCAATATCTTTATTAATATCAATTAATATTAAATTATTAATTAATTAATATCAATTATAAATTTTTATTAATATATTTTTATTATTCAACTACACTAGTGTATTCAAAACCACAGACGTGATAGAAAACTCCAATAACAGATATTGAACTGTAATATAATATAATCTATAATAATAATCCATAATAATCTTATATACATTTGCTATATTACATAGTTTTAAATTACGTAGCTTTCTTTCAATTATCCTAGTTTAATCGTATTAATTTTATTAATTTTTGTACAGATAGTATCCCACAGTCAGTTGATATTACTATTTACTCTATTTTCAGTTAATATTAATCGCTCTTATACAAACTCATAGATCTGTTGTTGATTTAAAATGAATTAGTTCTCAGTTAAAATCATATTGATATTAATAAAATTTAATCAATAAAAACAAACTAGTATTGATTGAAATTTTACAGCTGTTTGTTTTTCTTTTTATTCACAAAAAAACTGGTTCTATAAATTGAAAATATATGTCTGATATAGCTCAAAACTGGGTTTTGAGAGCTTATTATTTAATTTTCATAATGTATAAGTAATGTAAACAAAAACCTTCTTCAAAAGAAGGTAAACAGAATAAGGAAAACAGGTTTCATATCGGTGCTCTCGCTTTCACGGAGAAGACGAACATAAATGCTTTGTTTGGTGTCACAAAAATACGGACAGACAGAATAATTGAGATAAGAGCCATTTAGGATTTCCATTTAAACAAACATAAATATCATACTTCCTAGCAATGTATAGACAAAACTCTAATTTCATTAATATGGATTATTTTGTTGTTGTCACTTTAAATAGAATAAAGCTGTAAACCTTTAAATCTCGATTATTTGGTAATACTGTATTATCCAATCATTCCACGATAGAAAAGAAATATAATTCACCCATTCACATTGAAGCTCTTGAGAAGAATGAAGTACTTAATTTAAATAAATCAGTAGTAAATACAACTGTATTGCATGATAGGTAAAATACTTGAAGAAAATACTGAAGATAATCAGCTGATATTGAGGTTTAACTTGTTATTACCCCTCTTGATGCCGATACCAGCTGATATTCTAAAAGTAACCCTACAACGGCAGGCTCAAGAGGCAATAACCAAGTCTTTGTTTGCAGCTCACAATGGCAGATTATCGTGTGACTAACAAGGCTGTGACGTCACCAAGTAAACCTAATATCGGCATCTGGTAATCATTTTGTAAATCTTCCAGATAGATGCAATACCGACATTTTAGAATTTAAAAAAACCACGTCATCTCACTTGACTTACACTTGACTTGACTCACTTGATTACACGATGAAAAATATGAATCAGAATAAATTTAAAAAATAGGCAGACATACAGGGTACTTAAAAACCATTATATTTAGGAAATACAATTAAGAACGGTTATGTTATGATCATAAAATAATTAATTTATGTTTATGATAACTGTAAAGTTTGAAAATAAGATGTCACGTATTTTAAGATGTATAACACGTTTTCGTCTAGTATATAGTTCGATTTATAATTCCTTTGATATTTTTTTTGATAAGTTTTCAAAGCGCGTCTTTTGAAAATCGTGTACAAATAATTTAGTTCATATACACTATAAAAGTAATAACTAAACCAGTTATTACAAAAAAAATTAAAGCAATTAATTATTTTTAGATCCTAAATGAAATTTATATTCAATGAATACTATTTATTTCTATTCAAAAGTATTTCCTAAGATTTTCTCAATGAAAATAGATTAAACCAGGAAAGTTATTCAATGCGAGATAGATGACTGTTTTGCATCACTCTTTGAAGATTAAAGGCGTAATATTATATTGATAATGTTCTCCAATACTCGTATATTTTCTCTAAAGATATTAAGAAAGTTCTCCAGTGGTTAGTCAATGAAATATGGACCGAGTAGTTTCCTCCGGCGACTGCTATTACTATAATCGATTTATTGTTTATTACTATCGCTTACAAATACCGAAGCAACTTGCTGGTGTTGTATTACAATGGTAAACCATCAAACATTGTTAAACTTCTGTTCATCGTAAAACAGTAGTAACAGTGCAAATTTAACTAACGATTATATAATATAAATATAAATATATAAATTTAAACATTTTTCATTTATACTTTTGCTATAAAACATTTTTCTAACTCATCCCCACCATATCTGTTCTCACAAGAATTATATAATGTTACATTTTTAAAAATAACTGAAACAAAAATGTTCTTCTAGAAAAGCTTTTGTTTATTTTTTGTATATGCGAAAAAACATTTTGTTCACCAAAGATTATTTTAAGTTATAAAATAAACATTTGACACATATAAAATTACCAACCATTTATTAAATTTAATTTTATGCTATTTTTAGGTTATTTTTAAGCAGCTCTGGAAATATGAATGATGTAAGATATTTTATATTGGATACATCCTATAGTAAAATATTCGTTTATAATAAAAGGATTCTATTTTAAACTTCATTTTTTGTGTTTTCAACTTGATTTCATACTATTATTCATTCAGTTCATACGTTTTACATCTTATTAACTGAAAAAGTTAATTTAATTAAGTTAATCATTTATGATTTACCCAATACTCGAGATGACTACACGCTCCACCTAGTTAACTTTGGGTCCTCTCTTGGGCAAACGGCTCAGACCTTTCACCCATCCACCCTCTTGTAAACTACCCCTTCATCGGTCTCATTACCGAATAAGCACTCGCGGGGTTCGTTATAGGAGAATGAGCTTGGGAAAGTTGGCGCTATGCCAGGGCTGAACCTCCTGATTGGACGTTTAAAGGGATGTTAGTCCACAGCTAAATGTCTACGACCTGCTTCAGCTAATACAGCTAGGGTAGTAGCTAGGGTGTAATGAGGGTAGTTACAAAAATCACCCATCGAGACACAATCCTTAATTATTTAAATATTTTTGAAGATTGCATCTTCTAATGTTCAAACACTCTAGACTTTCAACGAGACTGCGTGAGTGGATGAAATCTGCAAATAAGAAAAAGTAGTTAAGAAGTAGACTACCGTAACGCCTGGAAAATTATTTCTATTAAATCACCTAAATAGTTCACACATTCACTAAATTCATGAAAAATACTACTAATATTACCTAAAACTGGATATTTTAGGATTCTTTAATATTTTGGCGTGGTTCAGTTTCACGGTATACAAAAATATTCTTTAAAAGGTAAAGAATAATTTTAAATGTTTCGTATCATTTGGTACTCCTGTTTTCACCGAGAAGACGAAGCCAAATGCCTTTTTAGCTTTAATAACATATAGACATACAAAGAGAAAAACATACAGACAGGAATTGAGATGAGATCCATTTTGGCTTTTCTGGGATATAAAACTTAAAAATACCAAACATTAAAATTCAAGCAACGTAGAGGAAAATCTTGAATTTTAAGCTCTCTATATCAAGTATTACGATGCTTGAAAATTTAACATTCGTAAGGATACTTCAATACATTTGGAGATTCACATTGTATTATTATATAGTTTAAAAAATTTGATGTAGACTAAAAATCATTGCTAAAATCGTAAAAGTTTTTGTACTAATTTATTAAGATGATCAAACTTCGAGTATGTTTTGAAACTGACTTGAAAACACAATAATAACGGTAATTTGATTTGGAAATTGTTTCTGGAATAAAATAATCCACTAAATTCCTTTCAAATTCTCCAGACAAATTGAATAAAGTTTTTGTAAATATAACTGTTGTCTTTCATGCACTATAACGTTAGGAACTATATAGGAAGGCTTTCCACTGATGTTACAAAGGGGGAAAATTGTTTCCTAACATGGTTAGCACCTCGAGGTTCCCGAGACACATTTTGTCTTGGGAGAGCTAAAGGGTGAAAAGTTAGGTGGGAAACTGTGTTTATTAGTGTGATTATAAAACCGTACAGGAATGTGAATATAATTGTTATGTCTCAAAATGTAGTCAGAAAGGATTTATTCAAATTAATTATTATTAAATATTTTACTATAATTTTATGAATTATTTTATATAAATAAAATTACATTTTGGTCCGTAAAAGGGCTTGAAATGTTTTATCAACTATTTTTGAATTTATGTACAGGGTGATTTTGGAAAAAACGGAAAGAATCAAAGGATGTGTTCTACTAGGGAAAATTATGAAAAATGTTTATATAAACATGGCTCCGGATATGCTTCGTTAGCGAGTTACGGCTAGAGTAAGATTTCGCCCGGGTTTTATTTACCCCCTTTAAAATGAGGTCATACTGTTTTTTAGCGTTAGTTTGAATGTCAAATGTAGTGTATTTTATGAGAAATAAACTAAATATATATTAAAAATGATCCCGGAAATAAAAGTCAAGTTTATTTTGGAAAAACTAAGTATAAAATATAAAGGAAAAAGTTTAACTCTATTATTTTTTAACTATAATAATTTATCTATTTTTAAAATTTTTTAAATTAAAATCTTTTTCTTTGCAAACAAATCTTTTTTACTATCGACTTTATTTAAATAATTTTGTTCGGAATCAAAGACTCGACTTATAGTTTCGGGACTGGGTTTACTCATTTTTTTCAGTGCATTTAACCATAACTACAGTTTACACTTTAAGTAATTCCTAAAAACCAGTACGACCTCATTTTGAGGAAGTCAATGATATCCGTGCAAAACATTTCGCTAGCTGTTACTCGCTAACGAATCATTTCTGAATCTATGTTTATATGAACTTTTTTCATAATTTTCTCTAATAGAACACGTTCATCAATTATTTCCGTTTCTTCCTGAGTCACCCTGTATAATAATCGCAAATCGGTCTAATCACAATTTCTATCTGTTTGTCTGCCTATTGCTCTAGTAAGCATGTGGGTTCTTTTTATCTGAGAATAATAGAACACCCATTATGCTAAAACCTTTTTCATTAGGTATTATAATTTGAAGAAGGCGTTTCGTTTATTTGAAACTAATGAATATATTTAGTACATACATACACTTTTGCTCGTATATTTTTGCAGCGTTTAATTATATTTTTAATTTTTGAGTTGACGAGTAGTTCACTCTTAAAAAAGTGAAACATTCAAAATTTTCAAAAATGGATCCAATGATTTCATTAAAAATTAATTTTTTTATAACACTTGGGGTCTGAAATATTATGCAACCACCCGAACATATATTAATGATAGTGAAACAGTCATGGGGCTGTATAATTAGAAAGAACCTTTTTTATTTTCTGCAAAAACTGCGTCAAAAAGCTATATAAACATGGGTTTAAATAAACGGAATATAGAAGAAGAAAAACATTTTCTCATGCGTGGCTACATATTTACATATTAACCTATAGGCTCATTATTATTTATAATCATTATCCTTGGACTAACGGTTCCAGAGAAAGGGTTGAATACACCCTCCTTTGTTAAACGCAGTGCGTTGTTTGAGAGCGCGCAATATTATTTTTTGGGAGGATACTAAAAAAGCACCATCACTGAAATTTAGTATCAAAACACACAACAAGACTCACTGAAAACGTTTGGTATTTCCTCATGGGATGTTTTGAGTTTTAATTACTTGATATTCATATTTGAAACTATTTTTATTTTGAAACATTACCGAATATGAAAGTTCTTTCACATTCAGTAATCAAATGTATACATTTTTAAATTTTATTTCAGGGAGGAAGTGTGTATCAGTTCACTAACACCGTTTATTTGAAGAATACTTGGCGTAGACACAATAAGGAGAACTTTTTCCAACGAGTTGGCTCCACCTAACCAAATTTCACCGCAACTCAGTTACTTCTCTTGGGTCTCCAAGGAGTTGGCATCTTCATTCTTGTAAAACTTTACAGCGTTTTCGTGGAAACCTCAATTTAATTTTTATAACAATTGTAGAGCTTTGCATTCAGTATATGACATATCGAAGTGAATTGTAACTAATCAGTTAAAAATGTACTACCACTTTAACTAGACTGGTAGTTAGTCAGACTGGGACCGTAGCGTTTCCTGTAATCCAGCTACTTGGAGGTCACGAATTGCGGATAGTTGTGAGCGATGGTCGGTGGATGTAGTGTTCTCTTGTGTGGATTAACGTCCGCACTATTAAACACTACGTTAACCCGCAAAGAAAATCCTCATAATTAGTCAAATTTGTAGTTCAGAGACAGTGGTTCGGACCCAACGTTAAACTATAAGTCCCGTAGATATGTCATCAGCTGTTGGGCTATTAATTAAAATTTTTTCTGAGGAACACGTCAGCTTTAGTCAACAAGACTACAATATCGCGCCACAATCATCCTACACTCATTTCTCATGCATACTTGGCATAAAAACCTCCATAAACTATTGACATAGCATTAGCATACCTGTTAACTCTATTATTAACTCTATTAACTAGTTAACTAGTTAACATAGCTAACTCTGTTAACTATTAACATTAGCATACCTGGGTAGGCTGCCATTTGAGTTAAAAGTATAAAGTATAACAATGACGTACAATTTTAGGTTTTAGAAATTTTACTGTTTTCTCTTATTTCTAACCACGTAAGTCACGATAATTGTAAATTTATTGCTATCATACGAACTCCTTACTAATATGGTACAAAACCATATAATATTGTATTCTTTTAACATAACCTTATTTGATTTAAGTACGAACTAAATCGGTCTGAGTCCATCTGAGTCCATAATTATTTTCAAAGAAGATAAATTGTGGGAATACAGGGTGTGCAGAAGTTAATGTGGTACAAAATGGAAATTAATTGCGCAATAACGTTTTTTTGTTTTTCTCTTCTTTATAATTATTACTTAGCATTAAGTTAACACGTGCTATTTAGATAATTGAAATACCCAAATCCAATTCTATAATACGAGCAAGGTTTGTATATATATAAATATATATATATCACGGATCTCGAAAACGGCACTAAGGAATTTCTTTAAATTTTGGAAATAACTAATTTCCGAGTAGAAAATAAGTTCTAGATAGGTCTAATGTCCAGGAAAATTCTTGTTTTCTTGTAATATTAAGTTTAAAATCTAAAATTTAACCTTACGCTTATGGAGAATAAAGTGTAAACAATACAAACCAAAACAGCTGTTTATAACCGTTTGACAGTTCTTGATTGAAGACGGCAAAGAACAATATGTGAATAGAGGTTTTTCATAAATATTTATTTTATGTATGTAATAAATGTAAAATTATCAGGTTACTAAACAATTTGTAAAAACTTAAGGGTAACATAACTGTGCGAAATAAAAGCAGGAAAGAGTATTTCCAAAATATTCCGTGTTTTGATAGAAAACGTATTCGTTGTATTGCTTGAAGCTACTGTAACAAACCAAATAATTTGTGTAAATTAAATTTCTCTTATGCTTTTCAATTCTCATTCCGTTTCTAACAAACTCAGTTGATCACAGGATAATAATAACAAATTGAATGGGCATTTAAATTCAGTATAAGATTAGCTAAAATAATTGAGGTTGGCCAAAAATTCTTCTTAAACGACGACGCGAAATCGGCTGACGCCGTAGCTTAGTTAGTAGCGCTCAAATCTCACTTAGGCAAGGTCGCGTGATCGATCCCCACCCGAGGGCTATATTTTTGTTCAGTATTTATGCCATATTAATTAAGGGGTATTAAAAAGGTTTTATTTAAACCACATAAATGTTTTCATTGAGCAGTAAATTTGTTTTAATTTTGCTAATTAACTAGTAAAATACATGCCTTATTCTATCCGAGCAAAGCTCGGTCACCAGGTACAGTACTAAATATAATACATGCACAACGAAGAATTTAAACGTTTCTATGGTTATTAAATTTATTTCATAATAATATGCATATTTCATACACACATACTGAAGATAAATTGTCAGTTTATCCAAATGAATCATAATACAATCTTATTCAAGTTGAGAGTTCCCCATAACATCAGATGAACTACTAAAATTGAACAAAGCGCAACGATCAAAATTTAAACAAATATTCTAAGATATGATAATTTGATTTGTCAAATTATCATATAGGTATTATGCATAATAGGCCATAGGTTATTAATAAAAATACCTTACATGGAGAAAAAACTTTGAAATAAAGAAGAACCGAGAGTTGAGCGCTTTTGCGGGTAAAGCAGAAAGATGAGATGAATTGTTAATTGCTTGACGTAGCTCAACGCTTTGAGGCCTGGTTGCGTGTACTGACAACAGAACCGCTGTTTGTTGTCATGGTTAATTAAGGTGTCACCAATGACATATCAAATAATCCGCTGGTTTTTCACTGGTGATCACAGCTTTATAAGCTGATATTTTTTAGATGAATAAACCCATTTATGGATATGATTATTTAATCGTGAATATTAAACCATATGTCAATAAAAGTTATACCATTTCATTCAACACTCATTCTCATTCCCTTAAAGTTCCAAACGATATAGTTGAAAAATGAATGATAAATAAATCCTTTTTGATTTTCATTCCTGTAAGCTAAAGGATCCCAGGTAACCTAAGACCCACTGAGTTACTGAGTTACCTGAATGAAAGTTTTTGCTTTTAAAAGTTGCGGACACTCATTGCGCAGCTTTGAAGACCTGTTTGAGTAGATTCGGTTCATGAATAAATCAAAAAGCACGTGAACATGTAACCTCAAATCAAAATTGTCAAGTATGTTTTTGAAACACAAAATAGAATGATAACAGAATGAGTGTTAAACTCATTTTGTCAATGTGTTGGGTTTTATCTTCCCATATAGTCATTTTTGACTAGGCAATTTTGTTTTTGGGGCTTTATCGACATTTAAAAAAATTAATTGATAGAATAATTGGTTCAGGATACTGTTTGATTTTTAATAGTTTTAATCTGGTGGAAAATTTTCAATTGAAAAATTTCATGTTTTAATACACTTAGACATATTAAAGATTATCGGCGTAGTTCACTAGTTTTATTTTATCTGTTAAGTAAAGTTAAATTTAATTTTTTTTAGTTTTTTTAATAGGGCCCAACTCTAAATAGTTTGTTGCGTAAATAAAGGCATAGGCCTATTCATTGTTAAGTTTTTTTTGGTGATAATCAGGAATTGGCAAACTGTAATGTAATTTTGATAACACCACTTAAAACCTGTTGCAAAAATTGTCCAATTTTTTGAAAGTTGAGGTTTGCTTGCAAAAACTAGTACTAGTAGGCCTGGACTGTGTTTATACAGGGTCCCGGAGTGAGGGGGTCTAATCCCGGTCCCGGATGGAATCTCCCTGTGTTCATGGGAATTACCCCTACCCACCCAAACACCAGGTAGAGTGAGTTCTGCCGGTGAGAGATTTCCAACTCCTCGACCTTGTCATCTGGGCTTCTCTCCTGCCGACTCCATCCGTGGGTGCTGCAGTGGACCTAGCAGATCGTCCGTACTACTGATGACCACATACTGCAAGTTTTGTGTCAAATTTATATTTTTTCTTTCAACATTACCACCATACCTTGGACAACAGCAACGTCTGTGATACATTCTGGTGCAACATTTAACCTTTTGGGGGCCCCTCACTTAAATCCAGCACAGTGATTAAATATTTTTTGGCGTAGAGCATTCAACAGTGGGCTAACAGACATTCATGATGAACAGTAAAGCGGTATCCTTACTTTCTGATGACATCAAGAACAGTCCACGTGTTGCAGCTTGTGAGCATGCGTAGTACCCACAGCGTGCACACTTTGCTGTTGCCAAGTTTTCTTTCATAATTATGGTAACGGAATCAGCACTCACCTGCAGAGCATGTGAAGCATGATCACGGATCGTGACTCCCCAATTTTCAAGCAAAATCTTTCTCAATTTTATCTACAGCGTACATTGAAAAGCGATGGCCTCCCGTTTCGCTGTTCATCATTAATACATACACATACACCACATGCGAAATTGTTGGACACTCGTACGGTTTTATCAGTGGATTTAGATTAATGTTAACAGGTTTCAACATTTTTGGAATCAAAATGAAAAACGCAGCACGAAGTTCACATTATTGGCTGTGACGGAGATTGTGAACATTGCAAAGTAGCGCTCAACGTAGTGGGGAAGTAACCTACACTGCGGTGTTGCCAGATTTCAAGTAGCATCTCCCGTTACCTAGTATTTACATTGGGAAAGTTATAGTCCGACAAGCCTCGTACTTTAAATAGCCTAATTAAACAAAACAATATGGCTTATTGATTCTTCAAATCTTTATTTGGATTCATGATAGATTAGTTACACGAAAAAGGAATTTTTATACGAGTCTATTATTGTAAATCTACTGTACACAGATTGTTTCACAGTGTTATATTATTCCTAAATTGGAACCCAAACATCTCGATGGAGTAAAATATGGTTTTAATTTGTGAAAAGTGTCACTGCGATCCTCAGGATAGTCAAGTTCCTGTCTTACATTTTCAAGCAGACGTATCAAGTGACATGGTAGTGATTGAAAATACAAAAGTTGAAAGTTTCAAATTTATAATAAGTGGTATGCCGTTGCAGCTACTAAAATCCTTCTATTAGTATTCTTTTTAACCTTTATCTTTGGAAATTATAATATCAAGTTGATGTTACGTAGACTACTGATTTATTCAACAAATTTCGATGTGTCGGTAACAAAAGGCATTGTTGGGGAGCGAACAGCATCAAAATATGGTTTCAAAGAAGAGAAGTACAATGTTGCAGCAATATATTTACTTTCCCCTCCTGCCTTGATCAAAGCCACGGGTCTTCAACGCTTGTGATTTACTCGTTTGAACTTTCACTCCATTATATCATCTTTTGGGAGCACTATATTTTTTATAAAATTCGTGTAACGATTCTGTATTCTTAAATAATCCTGTAAAAGCAGCCTTGTTTATTTGGAGGATTTCCAATAATTTATTAAATTGTTGTTATTGTGATTTTACAAGCCAAAGTAGACATATCAAATTTTAACTAAGTATATTTATAGATAAGGAACTTATATAGATTTAATTAGTTCACGTAATTATACGGATACTTATGGTGTTTAACGTACGAGACATATTATTTGAACTTGACTAGATAAAGCTGTGTACCAAATTTACAACAATATTTAAATTAATGCACAAGACATGAGTTTCTATCATTCCTCACACGACTAGGATTGGCACTCCTAATAGACTACATATTATGTTTACCAGTGTTTGTATTACACTAACTAATCGTAATCAATTGAAAATTTAAAATACGTATTACGTAATACGTATTTTTCGTGAATAATACGTGTTTAATAATATTAATACGTAAGTGTAATACGTGATAGTTATTATAACTATCACAGTTATAATAACTGTGATAGTGAAATGACATTTTATAGAGAAAGAATAAGTAGAAATACAATTAAATAACTATTTTTGGTTACAACCTCCTATAAATTTAGTTCCCACAGTTGAAACTTCGATCAAACGTTCGAGATATTTATTCTGTTAATAGGGGAATCGCTTAAGCGCTTTTAACTCACTAATAGCTTCATGTTTTAGTATGAATTATAGTTATGCAAAATATGATTGTTTAGATGTCACATAGTGAAATGCTTTAACAAAAAAGTTTCCAGTAATGTTTCATTTTTTATAATAGTTTTTACCGTCGTTAATGGAGAAGGCGTCATCATTAGTGGGTCCAGAAATAAAAACTGGCTGGATTAAATTGCAAATAATGCACGTGCCATAACAGACAAAATGTCTTCATAAAAGGTGATTGAAAATCATTGTTAACGTTGCATCCTTTGTAAACGAGCAATAAGAATTCTTGCACAAATAGCTTACTATTCCATTGATGATATATTTTATCCTGGGCAGTAAAACATTTGTGGGAGTCAAACGTCATTCAAGTAGATGGTCAAAGATTCAATCGTGTAAAGGGTGGAAGATGACATACCGTGTTCCAAGCGTAACTGATACCTCTAATCAAATACACGAAAATCTTAGTAAACACGTCTAATCTAAAAGTAAAACATGGCAACTTACTTTAAATTGTTCTTTTTTATCCTTAACGATTAAAACAACGAATCATATTCACAAATCTTTAATAATTATTTATGGTACATGCAATCATACACAAATGCTAAATTTATCAGCACGTTCAAACTGAATATAAAGAACTATTAAATTAAAAGCATTAAATTTATGGAGAAACTGTTTAAATATTATACTTTTTCTTTCAGTTTCATTTAATCTTGCATCCAGTGAGCTTTCAAGGCTATGATGGACGGACACTATTTTGTATAAATTAAACCTGGATGGAATATGCGTAGTTATCGTACAACCTCTATTAATTTCAGAAACGCTGTTTGGAATTTCAGTTAAAATTCTAGATTCAAATATTTGAATAACCTGCTATTCATCAGTAAAATCTTTGTTGGTCTCAGAAAGGAATATGATGCTATAGAAAAAGCTGAAACAGTAGCATGCAACTGAATGATGCTTAACCAAAAGAGTTTTGGTAATCAAAGCGCACACATTCTCCCACCAAGTCTTCGTTTCAACCCCTCCAGACTTGAATTGAAATACCCCGAGCTTCATTACCTGCTTTAAGATACAGAGGTTTGAATTTAAGTATGGTTTTTACCGTATAAAAACACATTCAAGCGAATCAACTGTGAAGAAAATATCGCAAGTAAGAGGATATAAAACATGAAAACTACATGTGATTAATCTTTGAGTAACTTATAAACTAAACTCATAGGTAATAGTGAAGAAGGAATAGTACGTATAAGTATGTGATGAAGTTAATTTTGAAAAAATGTCTACGTTAATACTCTGAAAAAGAGTGGAAAAGAAGCAAATCTGCTTAAAAAGCTAAGTTACAGTGATCAGTCCTTCATTGTAAGTATTTATTTATTGTAAGAAACCAAACGGGGACTCAAAGCATGATTAAAAAATATTTTTCACAATAGTTGTAAAAAATAACAGTTAAATAATTTTTTGTAACACACTGTTGGGGTGGGGTTCAAAAGAGAGAATGAGCAAAGAGATCGAAAAACTACAGAAAGTTTTACTCTTTAATTTTACATAAAATATTTAACAGGGAGACATGCCAGAGAACTACTAATAAAATCGGACGAGTGAAAATTGTTATATTACATTGAAGGGTGGTGATAATTGTGAAGATGTCTTGCGGTGGAGTAGCGTAGACAGATGAAATCACCAGGGACGGATAGTCTCTGAGGTGTGAATATTCTCCAAGCGGGGTAGAGGGTATTCTCCGTAGCTGTAGAATACTGACAAGAGGAATGTCTTGTGCATAGACATGAGTGCTTCTTCACACGTCACTTTGATTTTTTTAATTTTACACAGAAGGTGAAAAATACTGAATTTGTCAAAACATTACATGCTAAACATAAATCAGTTGACTTTAATGTGAAAATAAAAGATTTATTAATTATCATGGGATTGACTAAGTAGTATACAAAGTAGAAAATAAGTTCCCTGCCCTTAAGATAACTCGAAGGATTCGAAGAAGATACTCAGGGACATGGAACACGTGCACGGGGCATAACGCTCCAGCTCGCGGAGTTAAACGCGTTCCTCAAGTCAAGATACTGTATTAATGCAATTAATAATTATATTTGTTTTATAACGGCATACTTTGATAAACCAAGGACCTGTCTTGGTTTCACAAACCTTAGAGTCGTGTTGAATGTAACACGAGAAATCTGCTCAGTGTAAGGTAGGGAGCAGCCGCGAGGGGTATTAAGACATCTGCATACAACATGTGCCTTATACAAATCCCTTGTACACATGATACACCTGTCCCTTACTAATTGATCTAATTGAACTTTTGATACCTTCAAAAAGTTCTATTATCATTACATAACATATACCTTAACTTTCCAAAAATGTTAACCCTTTTCAGACGGTTTTGTTTTTACTTCAACTGCCCATCACTACAGGCCTATGGCCTGTGAGTGTGAGGTGAATGACAACGAGGTACCGTACTAGCTTGAATCATATAAGGCAGCTATAGAGTTTCACCAGTATTTCGGACGCAGAACACAATGGATATAGTACTACACACAAAAATTGAAAACACCGGTATATTAAACCAACCAGGAATATACAAAATTGGATGCAGAGACTGCGATAGTATTTCCGTAGGCCAGACCGCCAATTTTATAAAAAGATATAAAATCATATATCAGCATGGAAGAATAGGAAACCGGAGAGGTCAAACATCGCAAAACACTTACTAGAAAAAGGACATAACCTAATAACCTAACTATCAATGAAGACCTCAAGATTATCAAAGCTTGTAAAAAAGGAAATGGAATGAATGCATGAGAAGAGATATTTACATATAAAGAAAAATGTAAAGATAAAACAACATTGATAATTGAAAAAATCCATTTTGATTCTGCAAGAACGTATAAAAATCTATTTCCGGAACTCAGCCAGCCAATAAATGCTACCTATGACGCCATGATAGGAACTTCCGGTAGCCAGTAGTATCTAAGCAGGGACGCCATCTTGTTTCTTCCAGTCTCCATTTGGGCCTGATGATGTTCTGTGTAACTGGACGAAATCGATCGCCAATATAACATTTTTTGTATATATTTACCGTTGTATATAATTACAATATAAGCGTAAATATATTAAGTAGTGTTGGAAGACATGAGTTTTTACTTCATCCTACTAGGTTTGGTCAAAAAATAATTTTGATACTGAGATTAACTGATACTGAGATGAGTAATATAATTGGTAAACCATTGTGTTGTTAAAACCTAGAACTGGAATTAATAAATAAATATCTGGACAGTAATTAACAAGTAATAAACAATCAGGAACGGTAAATTAAAACAACGTATTATTGAACAGCAGTTGAATGCATCCCTCCATATTATAAAAAAGGTTGAGAAACAAATACTGATATATTTTATTTTTAAATGCTTTTATTTGAAATTTATGACCATCTTCGGATGATTTGTAATTAAGTAATTGGTCTGACGAAATATACATAAATACAATCTCTATTTTTAGGACTATCTCATGGTATGGTAGTTGTTCCTTGTGGTTTGGGCTTTTTAAATTGATATAACTAATGTATTCTTATATTAACAACCACAATGTCTTCTTAAAACTGAATAATAAACCATTAAATACGTATAAATGAACAACAATAACAATGTAGTCGGAAATGGTCAAAGAGAGTTGTTTTTGCTGAAGTTTTTGTATAGAAAGGAATTGACCGACACGAGAATTCTAGAAATATGTATAATCTTAGTTTGGTTAAATTGTATTCAATAGAATCCCTATTTTTTTGCAGAGGTTCATAAAAAATTTTCAAAGAACGTATGAAGTGTTTCCAACTCTTCCAAAGACAGTACGACGTATTGAGCTTAAATACGTAAGAAGTTTGATGGCACGTTGAGTTGCAAAGATGGCGGACATTAATCCGAGTCTGAAATACGAGGTTTTGGTAATTGGATTAGGCACGGAATGGCGGAACTTTACATGCAAATATATTCCTCACTCTGCTATTCTTCCGATCTCAATTATTTTTCAGTAGAAGTATTACATAATGACACATTCATTAGTACACTATGGAGTATGGAATAATTAGTATGGATTATAATTAGTTATAATAATATCGTATTTGGAATAGTTAGGAATTGAATCAGTAATGTAACTTCATTTAAAAACTGGAAAACAATATAAACGGAATGAATTTACATGCGGGTGAGAACAGCTGATTGTTCGGCATAGCGTATATCACATTCCTCATAAGGTATACTTATGAGGAATAACCTTACTCTTATTACTGTTGCTACTGAAAACCTAGTAGGTTTTTGGCCTCACGAACAACAACTCTCTACACGCTGAGTCATCTGTCACATCCAACTCAATTCCCATCTTCATCACATCCTTCTTTACTTCATCGTTCCATCGTATTCTTGGTCTCCCTAACGCTCTTCTACCTTCTAGGTTCTTTTCATAACTTACTTTACTAATGAATCCCCACTTCTTCTTTTTACATGGTCCAGTCACCTTAGTCTCCTTCTTTTGATGATCCCTACAATATTTGGCTCTTTATACAATTCTCATAGGCTAAGTCTCTGTTTTTCCTTATACTCCATGTTTCTTCTTAAAGAGGGCAAAATATCCTCTGTAAAACTATGTTTTCCAATGTTACGCTACGTCATATGTTCATAGCTCACTAACATATATTATAAAAGTAAAGAGTAACTTTCTCATAAATAAAGGTCCGTAAGTGCTTCGTTAACAAGTAGTGGCTAGTGAAATATTTAACTTAAAATGTAGCGATGAGTTTCTGGATTTCTGGAATGGAAATGAATTACTAGTATATTGTGGGGGTTTCCCTAGAAAAGGGAGTAACAATTTTTACGAATATATAACTTGAACTTTCAGGAAAATTTAAAATAATTATTTTTATCGTAAAAGTATAGATGCATAGTAATGTGATACTAGCTGAGTGTGGCCGTAGTAAATTGTACAGCAAACGCAGACGTGATTAGTATGCAGTAGAAGGCAGGCGGCGAGGTGGTTCTGTTTGACAATCAAGAGCTACTGAACTACTGATTACCATAACAGAATCCGCACGCTCTGGCCAATCCATCCGTCTGTCTGTTTGGAAAATCAAACGTCGTCAGTTAAATTGTATTACAGAAGTATCGCACGAGCAGATGTGCTAACTAATACAATTTAACATTAACTCAGAAAAACCTTCAAAGCCTTGACTACGTTTTAAATGATAAAACATCATAATAGTAACTCAGAGCCCAGAAAATCAGGGCTTGCTAGATCCAACCAGTAACCGTCGACTCCTGTGAGATCGCGAGCGGTCATCTCTGGCTGGCCTATGTGACTTACGCTACAATGGTTCTTTGCTGTCTTGAAAGACAGGTTTGCCACATAGGTCATGGACTATAGTAAAGGGTAGTATATAATGTTTACGAATTGGTAATAAGCCGTTGGTTCTTTACTAATAGTGTAGCTTCATAGACAACCATATCACAGCTATATGTGTTAAAAGTTAAAGACTAAATGATATATTTGATAATACATGCATTATGACTAAATTTTTTGTAACTAAAATTAAGGATAAATTATATTATAAAAATGGTATTCTTACTAATATGAAGAGCCCTAAATTTGTGTTTTAATTGGTAGTAGGGTGATTCCTTCGGACGTTTATACAACTTTAGGATGTTAGGCAAAAGATTTTACCTAGCTGCCTTATATGATTCAAGCTAGTACGGTACCTCGTTGTCATTCACCTCACACTCACAGGCCATAGGCCTGTAGTGATGGGCAGTTTCAGTAAAAACAAAAACTTCTGAAATGAGTTATCATTTTTGGTAGTCTGTTTTACTAATCCATACTATAATACGAGCAAGGTTTGTATATATATATTTGCACACGGATCTCGAAAACGGCACCGAGGAATTTCTTTAAATTTTGGAAATAACTAATTTCCGAGTAGAAAATAAGTTCTAGATAGGTCTAATGTCCAGGAAAATTCGTGTTTTCTTGTAATATTAAGTTTAAAATCTAAAAATTTAACATTACGCTTATGGAGAATAAAATGTAAACAATCAAACCAAAACAGCTGTTTATAAACGTTTGACAGTTCTTGATTGAAGACTGCGGGGAACAATATAGAGGTTATGCATTAATATTTATTTTATGAATTAAATAAATGCAAAATTATCAGGTTACTAAACAATTTGTAAAAACTTAAGGATAACATAGCTGTGCGAAATAAAAGCAGAAAAAAGTATTTCCAAAATCTTCCGTGTTTTGATAGAAAACGTATTCGTTGTATTGCTTGAAGCCACTGTAACAAACCAATTAATTGATGTAAATTAAATTTCTCTTTTGCTTTTCAATCCTCATTCCGTTTATAACAAAATCAGTTGATCACAGGCTAATAATAACGGTATGGATAATTAAACAGTAAATGATCGGCTTTGGCTAAAAGACGTTAAACGGCATCGCTCAATTGACTAACGTCGTAGTTTGTAGCGTGTCGGCCTCAAGATATAGGCCGCGAGTTCCATACCACAGGGGCGATACTTTTTGTCCAGTGCTATATTAATTATGGTGTATTAAATCGGTTTTATTTAAACCACATATGTTTTCATTGAGTAATAATGTGTTATTTTTCAATTAATTAATATTATATTATTCTAAACGAGCAAAGCTCGGTCACCAGGTACTGATGACTAAACGTTTTGAAGGTATCAACAGTTCAATTAGATCTAAGTGAATGTAGTAAATCAATTATCTAGCAAGGGCAGGTCTATCATGTGTATAAGGGATTTGTATAAGGCAAATGTTGTATGGAGCTGTCTGCGCCTTAATACCCCTCGCCGCTACCCTCTACCCTTAACACTGAGCAGATTTCACTACCTTCAACTCCTATGTTTGGAAATCAGGACAGGTAATTGGTTTCTCAAAATATGTTGTGCTATAAAACAAATATAAAGTAGCGTCCTATCATTTATAGACAACGTATTAATAATGTAATTATGTCCAATGTGTCAATAATTTCAATTTACTGTCAATACAAATTTTACACTGTGGGAAAATGGTTTTTTAGTTTGTACATACAATCTATGGTTTAGAAAGTTGAACCCTATATCTAAATAGGCGATTAGGAACTGTTGCTTTCAGTGATAAAATTAAATATAAATAACAACTAACGAATCCTAACTAATAGTCCAAAAATATTTCGTAACCTATTTAACCTTCTTACTAAAATCCTTTTATATCCCCTAAGAGTATTTTAGTAGTAGTGGAGTGATTCTCAGTATTTTAGAGTCAGTTACAAAAGTGAGAATGCTTTCACTACGTACTTAACTCAGTGAAACAAGGATACAAATTGAATATGTGGAATATACTTTCATTTGTGTCCCAGAACATTATTAGACAAATTTCATGACCTAATTTCTTTCATTAAGATAATGCAGTTTACAATATATACAGTACAGTATATTATTGTTTTATATCCAGCATTTTCCAATCTTAACTTTTACGATTTTACTGTTTAGAATTTTACTCTACTATGAATGTACGAGTATTATTTGCAAAACAGCATACCCTATTGAATACTTTAATACTTTACACATTGTAAACTTCAAATTCAAGGTTGAGGAATAACAAAGTAAATGAAATATATAAAATATAAATTTTATATTTAGAATTTAAACGCAAAAATGTAAACCGTTAAAGATTTCTCTAATAAATATAATGTATAAATATATTGAACATTATACAGGTAAGTAGATCTAAGGAATAAATAAAGATTTGCAGGGTTTTCAGTGTTTAGGGTACATTATATTTAAGGTGACAGTAAAAGATCCAAGCCTATACGACACTCTGTGCGCGTAAACAAGATTGCCGACACCGGTGGCAGATTATGTTTGTGGTAGAAGGGGAAACTCGGATATCGCAAACATCAAAGCACTAAGATAACCGAAGCAATATGCCGTTATAATTAACAAATTCAAACAATAATCAATTAAAATCAAATAAATAATTTTAACCTAAAGTTTTTATATTTTTCATTAAAAATATCTTATTTTGTATCAACATCTTAATGGAGTTTCAAAGGAAATTCCGTTTTGTTATATTTTAATGGGTTAACTTGTAGCTAATATTTTCATGTTTTGCGGGGTTTTAAGGAAAATAATATTTATAATATTAAGATAGGATCAATATATTTTACCCAAAAAATTTATATCATCGTCATATGTTACAATTTAAAGAAAGCATTTTCCCTGCCGTTAGGTGACAGGTGTAAAAAGGATAATAATTTAGAGGTCAGTCAGGGCGAGCTTTGTGAAGAGGCGTGGAACAATTTACATCCCTTAACAGCTTAAAAACTCAGGCGTGGAGAGGTATTTTAAAAGCTTTAAATTATAATGAATTATTTGACACACTTTTGGAAAGGTTGAAAGTAAAAAAAAACTAAGTACTTAAGGAATCAATAATATCAAATTATTAAATTTAACAGAAAAACTAAGAAAGAATACGTGCTTTAATTAACTTTAACCATACTATCCTTTACTAAGTAAATTTTGTATATATTGGTAGGCCATACCGTGACATAATACAAATAATATTTAAAAGAATATATTTAAATCATGAAGAGAATTAATTATTTGTAGTATGTATTTTTAAGTATTTATTTATGAAATAAAAAAAATCGAATATATTAGAAAAGAAATGATGGAAGTAGCATTCAGAACCAATATCAAATTAAGCAGTTTACTATGTAAAAATCCATCTAACAATGACAAGTTTAATTCAGCTGGTATCTACAAAATAACATGTAGAGAGTGTCTTAGGTCAATGGTCAAACCAGACGCTCATTTAAAACATGTTTTAATGAACACCTGTCAAGAAACACAGCCACCCAAAAATCCAATTAATTATACTGATAATTTTGTTAGTAGCTGTAACTGTAGCTGTAATTGGAAAATAATCCACTAATGATTAAAAAGATTAATAAAGGATTGGAACAGCTGACCCTGGGTGACGTCACATCGACCAGTCGCTGCCAGTGGATAAAGCGTGTACGCACCGCGACAGAAGCTTGTTTAGGGGCCCAAAAAGTAATATTTGTAGTATGTGTCAGTGTTTTGAGTGTCTCAAGTGTATGTCAATGTTAAACAAGACAAATCGATAGACGAATATAACCTAATGATGTGACATTCGTCACGAAACCGGTAGTCAACACCGCTACTAAAAAGGGTATTAAAAAACTCCTATCAATTAGCTAAATTAATCGTTTATCAACTGTATGTAGGCATGTGAATATATATCGGGCGTTTCCAGGATCATTTTACAACATCCAGGCTGTAAACACGGATTAGATTAGATTAGATTAGATTATTGAAATGGCGACCATACCACAAGGTAGGTATTTTAAGCCAAGTATGAATGAGAGTTGATTGTAAGATGATTGTGGCGCGATCTTGTAGTCTTGTTACTGACTAAGGTTGACATGTTCCTTAGACAGGACTGTTAAATAATAGCCCAACAGCCGATGATTAACACGCTATTACAAGCTGAAAATATTTGGTGGATAATAATAATAGATGTTATATTTTCTCTTATTATATCAGTCAAGGCCTACCTGTATGATAATATATCTTGGTCTTTCTGTGGTTGTCATATTCTCACAAACGGTTGGGTATATAAAAAATTAGGCAATCAAGCAATAAACATATTTATTTTAATATTGAAATATCCAAAAATCAAGTAAGATATGTCCGTACTCAAACAGATTAACAAAACACGCATTCTACAATCATTAAATAAAAAATCAGAGTCCACACAGATTTTCTCGGACTCTCTGATCTCTGTCTTGGCAACAATATTTAATTTATTTATCACTGAAACACAAACACAAAATGAGCATCGAATCTGCACACTCTTTCCCATGTTAATCTTATAGAGGATAGGCAAATAACTCTCATATTTATCGACAGATATTAATAAAGCTTGTCATATATTATTATTTTTATTTTATTATGGATTTGGAAATTCGCTGAGTACGCAAGTCTGCTGTGACGGGGGTAATATTTTTCACATTGTTTGAAGGTTTTAAGAGTAAAATGTCCATAAAATAAAAAATTCCAAAATGTAACAATGGAGATAATAGTAATGTGTACTGTCCGTATACCAAATATTATAAAAATCGGACGGCCAGTGTCGTCTTGGGGTTTCGTACATAAACAGATAGACAGACAGACATCAGTTCGAAAACCACTTATTTGTATTTAGGCCACCTGAACCCAACAAAGTGATTTTTAAAGTGATGGTCGTCTGCGTTATACTGATGTGTTTAGAGCCAGGGTCTATACTAGCAATATATTTTTTATAAAAAACACTTCCTCAATTATTAAAATATACCACTATCCTAAAATACTCAGTTTTTACTACACATAACGAACTAAATAGCTTAATTTCTCACGCTTAAAGAGAGATTTATTTTTATTATACTGTACATTTTTATGTCGTATAACATTGTGATTTGGAAATAACTATAGATGCTTTTTAAACAACTTTCTTTTGGGATTATCAAGCAATAATAATAATTTGCAATAATTGGAACGATTTTATATTAGTTATTTTTATAAATAGAAAACGAAAGGAATATAAATGATGTACGCGAATATCTGAGCACATTTTGTGGCGGAAGGAAGTACTTTTATTGGCAGGCACCGTAATGGTTGTCGGGCTTTGTGGGAATTGGCGCCAGGAACGATGGACTACCTTCAAACGCTTTAACAATATTGCGTCCAGATTCATCATTCTCTCGTATCGGATTCAAAAACTTATGTTAAAACTTAAACTGGTATTTCATTAATACATTGTTGTTGTTGATACGTTGTGGTATTCGGAAACCACCCTGTAAATAAGATAACATAGTTCTATAGGCAACAAACAGCTGACAAAATGATAACAGTTAGACAACAGCTGGTTGAATGAGGCCAGTTGATTCTATGATAAACGAGTCGTGAGTCGTGACTCACCCGCTACCATATTTATATTTGTGTGTGTGCTACTATATTTATGCGTGAACCTTATGTCTTCTCTGTGAATATGACGGCCTCACCTTCCAGTGATATATTCAACCTTAAGTACTCGTGATAATAAATAAATAAATAAATAAGGTCTTTAATATATATAATCTGCCTACCAGGCAAATAACGGCTGTCGTGAATTCCGAACGAAAACAAGATCATTAAGGCTGGTACTTAAACCATTATTTATGATAAACGAATACCACTAACTAAATTTTCTGTGTAAAAATCATGGGTCCAAAACCAAGACGATGTGCATGTAAACTTATAGCGTATTCGAGGTGTATTAAAATATATGACTAAATTTGTACTATTTTATTTCAATAGAACTACTTCAAAAAAACTTAACTTAATAAACATTCCTGGTAATTTTTTTTGTTGATACCAACTATATAATTAAAAAAATCGGTAATTTTATCCCGTTAAATGTAAGATAAAATCATTTAAATTTTAATCACCAATCGAGTTGCATATTGGATGATAATAATGTGTTTACACTGGATAGTCGATATCAAATTATCTCAACAAAATTTGAGAATGTTAGTCATTTAGTTATAGTGTAACGCTCAGTCAGATTTGAGAGTAACTGCTACATACACTCAAAATTAGAGGTAAAGGTTTCTGAGAGGTGAGCTGTGAATTGGCTAGCTTTCGGCAAGTAATAGTTAAGTAATAATAAAACTCCCTAAAACACCAAAGTCAAACATGAGGTACAAATCAATTAAAGGAGAAGTCAGAAGGGGTGGGGTGACCAGCTGTTGTGAACATGTGTGGCTGTGATGTTGTGACTGGTCTGTTGGAGATATTTGCTGGCCTCTGGTGTGTATATCACTTACTACAACACTGTAGATACTCAACTGTGAGCTAAAAGTCAATAAAAGAAGGAGATACAGAAGGGTCTAGGTAACTATGACTAGGTCTATGAAAATTGTCAGATATTTGGATCTAATATTGTGACTGATTTGTGGAAATGTTAGCTGGCTTCCGGTATATCATTACCTATCGATAGTCGTAATGATTCAACTGAACTATGATCTCAAGTCATTAATAATTGGAAGGGTTGGGGAGACCAGCTGTTGTTGACAACCTCGAAGCTCTGACAGCACTCAGCTGACGCTTCGTGCTGCCCTCAAGGACGGCCATGACAGTTTGCGCTCGTATTACACACAAGATTTTTCCTACAATAATTAGGTCAATGAGGTTATGCATGATGTTCCCGCTGGGATAAATATGTAATCATAACTTTTAGGTTTCAGGTAACCTCAGTTTCATTGCGCAAAACCGGAAGTTAGTGTTGTAGGAACGGCGACCGTCTATCAGCTGACTGAGCGCTTAGCGCATGCTATTGGATCGTTTCATATAGATTTGGAGCGTTCCGCGCATGTGATTGGCCGGTTACTTTCCCGCACTAGAGTGGGAATGTACTACGTCTACGTTCTGCCAACAGTGCGAAATGTGCATTTTGTCGTGCGTTTGTAGGAAAACAATATTTTCTCCATACACTATGTATAAGGGGAGAAAATAATAAAAGATCAAACATAAACAAAATCCATTAAACATAAACCCATCACCTAGCTACATACAATTTAACTTTATCGTACACAATGGAAGAGCTGTTTTTTAATTATTTTTATTTTATCATCAATAAAAAAATATCTAGCAAAAATTCATATTTACAAAATGATTGATTAATATAGGTTTTATTTATATAGTTGATTTATTAGAAAATTAATATAAGTTCTTAATCGCTACCCATGTTATTAGTGATAGCAAGGTATAGTGTCATGTAATGACGTGTACAATAAGCCTGATTGGAGATCGTGTACAATTAAACGATTGATCGGTTCCAATATTGACATATCATCTGTCATCAGGGACCCGAGCCGCTGCTTATGAATATCCTAAGCTCTGATATCTGGTAAATAATAAAGACATATGAACAGAACCACAGATCAATTTTGATATCAAATGTTTATTTTCTACAAAAATATGTGTACAACTAATTCAGTCTCACAGTTTTATTAAAAATTTTATAAAAATTATAAAGATTCACAAATGAATATCAAGGAAAACTCTTAATTCTTATTCTTATTTCTCAAACACTAACTAGTCCTCTAAAGCCACTTTATCTTTCTTTTTGACTCTCAAATTCTCTAGTATAACCTAACAGAAATCTCTGAGACCCGTGAAATTTAACTTTTATAAAACCAAAAATGTAATTGTGTGTTCAATTGTATTATATCATTTCATCCAAAATCATTCAATTTCAATGCAAGTGTGTGGCTACTTTGAGTCCTGATATTAAGACGTCACAAACAATGCTCTGATTTTTTGAGTCAAACTCACAGGCTAAACACGAGTTTACCTGATCGGCATAAATGCTTCTTATTAATTCTGTTGGACTCCGTATCCGATTTAGGATGGATTTAGGATTTAGGATTTAGGATGTGACTCTTGAGACGGTAAAGATTTTACCAAAAAAACTTTCACGAGTTGCGAAAAAAAACTGAGAAACGTGCCTCAAATCTTTTCACAGCTAAGTAAAACCATTTTGTGTCTACAGATGAATTGAATGAATAGAACGTTTGCAAGCATCTATCACCAATATTGTGAACTAAAAGGAACATTTTACTTTTATAATCTCCAGAACTCAAGTTGAGAGCTCAAATTCAAATGTGAATATAAATTATTTATAATTCCAGTGTCTCGGTCAAAGTTCCTTTTAAATTGAAAGTATGAACTATGTAGGTTAAATGTCCCATGGCAAGGTTTTCCGATCAAGGCACGACATTACCTGTAGTACTTGTCGTACGTTGCAAGGTTTCCTCTTGAGGTTGATTCGTAGGGATACATTTTTATACTAATAAACGGGTTTATTCATTTTCAAGGTTAATTTTCTAATTTGTATTGATTTAGGTTTTCTGTGTACTTACTGAAAACTTGCAAATTCCTTCCATTTCCTAATTCATGCTAACCACAATTACGTAATGTCTATGACGTCACAGTTACAAATTTTGGTCTGACGGATTGCCAATAACCCTCCTAGAGAAAAGACAGACATATACATGACAAAAGTCGTTTCTTATTGTTGATATACGTATATTACGGACATTTTAATAAAACAAAAACAACTTGTTGAACATTAAGATATTTTTCATCTACATATTTATTATACACATTTAATTATTTTTTCCTTGCCTTATAAATTAAGGTTTGATAATCTTCCCTAGACTCTGTTGCTTACAGAAAATGCAGTTCAGGAACAACAGGTAGGGCAACAGGAAGTAAAAAGTTCCTAGTTTGAAATCAGATCAAAGAAATTATTTCTGGAACGCCTATGTGACGTATCTGTAATTATCTGATACCACTTTGATATTTAAATACACCGTTCAGGACTGATAACAACGTTGATTGGTGAGGTTAACAAAATTGCCCTGGAAATAGTTTTACGATTAAAACATGTCTTCAGCACCCACTTATCCTTAGGATAAGGTTCAGTGTCGTTTATATCTGATGATACTGTATATCAAAAATGTCACTCAGGTATAATTATGATAATTACTGTGTAACTATGAGAATCGATGAATTGACGAAAAACGCTGATTAAATTGACTATATAACATTCGATCCACTCCTAACTGTTGGCCCGTCACAACACGACCTCTGGCGTGAATATCCCTGCTGGAAGTTCACGTACTCCTCGTAACTCAATCAGCGACGCGCATCTCACCAGATCCTCTCTCTCACACCTTGATCTCGTAAAATACTCGTTCAAATCACTACTTTTAGTGTAGCTCAGTAATACCTCACTCACTCTAAACAGGAAATGTTGGGGGTGATTTCTATGTTACAAACTAAACTAAATGCAACTTTATGGAGGGTAAACAATAAATGCCGTAAACTAAACATTCTAATGGTGATTTAATTAGTTGTCAGTTTGAAGTAAAGCTTATGACATTAATTTCCCTTTGTTTAAATGACATAAGTCGTAATTGCCTAAAATATATATGATTTGTAGAATCCATTTTACTCTTTTTCATTTTTAAAATTATATGCAATAATTGGAGTTCATTAGTAGGGGTTCTAGTCATTTGGCTGATTTGGTATTTGGTAAAATGATGTAAGGTGTGGATCGCTTTTTAAAAATAAAACTACCCCAAACAACACCTGTTGAGAAGTGAGTGTCATACTACTACTTTTACTTTTCTATTACTTTACTATTCCAAAAACCTTTTTATGTTGTGCCTGAAAATATCCCACAATAAAAAATAATATGGAGGGCACTTATGCAACTGCCAGTATATACGAGTCAGTCCTTAATTACTTACTCATTTGATTTAATTCACCGTTAACTTTCTAGCGTCCCAACTGGAGATAAGATGGTGTTGTGTATGCTTGATTCTTAGTTTTTAAAATTTGTTATACCGGTTTCGTAAGTTCATCGTTCATGGTAGACCTTCGAAAGGACATAAGGGCCTTTGCGAACTTCTTAATTTAGGCTAGCCAGAGGTAACCGGTCATATCTGGCCATTAGCCATTGGTAATTCTTAATTTGTGTTGTCTATATTATTCTTCTTGTCCGTTGCAGTTTTTAAACCAATGTTACTTGTTTGTAGTATGAAATATATACGAGTAACTGTAAAAGTATTCATCAATAAAACTGCAATAAAACAGTGAGATATTAAACGTATTAATAACTTGAGTACGTCGACTCAGAAAATCTGAAATTACTATGGTACATACTGGAGACAGTGTATATGACGTCATCATTCCCTACTGTAGGACACAGTGATGGTTTGGAGTAATGTAATGAAAATGAAGTTGGGGGAAATTGAGAAAATAGCATCATCAAACGGCAGTAAACGATTGGCACCCTGCCGACGCCGAACACGTATGGGATGGCATGTCGTTTCTCTACCTCATAGGAGGTAATAGCGAGAAAAGAGGGTAATATAGTCATTCATATTCAGGACTACATAAGCCTACTTTTCACCTAAATGATGTATATTCACAGTTGTTTGTTTAATTTACGTAGAAATGTTATTCTTAGTCAACCACAGTTCCATAAAATATCATACACTCGTATGTCCAGAAATCGTAGCGTAAACAAATAAATAGAAGCAATATCCACTTACAGAAAAATAGAATTAGTCGTTTTGAAAAGGTATTGTCTTTCATTGCACATTTAAGTATTACTATACTGAATTAATATGGCTGATTTTAATAGAGCTGATAAATAGAGAAAATTGAGGAAAAATAAAGAAATTGTCTACCAATAAAAACGTGTGATATGTGCAGAACCACAAAATGGAAAAGTTGTTTCAGAGATGAACTAACCGAAGGAGATAGTTAGATACATGATGTGGAGAAAATTATACGTGATGGGCTACAACCAAACACTAACATTTTTATAAGTTATAAATGTCAGATAGTTTCTTTCAAAGCTTAGATGTGATACACATGTTTTACTATGAAATGTGAGTAATCTTTTGACATGGATATGTCTTAGCTCTGGGGGGGCGTTGGTGATTTTTAAGATGGAAAACATGTCAGGTTTCCATAGAAAATACTAGAACTATTGTATTGAATTTTAAATATAAAAGAATAAACAGCTGTTTAGATGAACAGAAAGCATTCACTTTAGACATATCCATGATTTAATCTATTTCCCACAAGGAAGTAAATACAAAAATTTTTCCTACAAGAATTTCCAATATTTATTTATTTCCATAAATGTAAAGTTATCCCCCGACGTTTTAGTTTGCTGAATATTAAGGGGTTCGCTTGAAACGCTTTATAATTTGATACTTACTAAAAATATCCTCATTAAGTTAAACGAGTGATTCGTTTAACTATGTAAAACATTTTATGATGTACTATGTATAAGTATGAAAAAGCATTAGTTTGTTCTCGTAAATATGTGTTGGTTCAAATATTTAAAACTTTCTATGGCAATTGTGGTATGATTAATATTTTTGACTAATTTCATAATAGTATACAAAAAATGTTACTAGGAAAACTGTAAATCTTTTTTCAACTCATTTTAAAACCATATTTTGCATGATATTTTTTAATGTCTTAAGCAAAATTTTAATTTGATATTAGGTAAATAATATCCAATGTCAATATTATTCGACAATAATGTGGATGAAATAAGTTGATATCATCGGAATTTATCGGTTTGGAGCAGGAATGTTTTGGCTTATACTTCAAAAACCAATAAGAGTTTAACCGTTCCGTTTAGCCGTTTAACTGTTTTTAAATTCCGATGCTTCAAGAATGCCAATAGTATTGTATCTGGTGAATTTTCGTAGGCCTGTGTTGGTTGTGGATTGGTTGTCCTCTTGCGAACACCCTTTCTGATGTCTGTTTTTTCAGATGTTGAGTACTTAATTTTCTTTGGAACTTAGGACTTTGTGATGGAAAAGTATGTCCCACGGAGTTAACAATCCTGTGTCTGGCGTTTAAGTGCTTTGAAAATATTATTATTGCCATCTTATATCTGGTGCCATCCCCATCTTTGAGGGAGTGACAGGTAATTTTATAAAGGAGCCTCAAAACTAGCAGAACCATCAATGACACCAAAGAGCAGTTTCCAACGCGCTGAAATACTAATCCCAGGGGAAGTTAGGTCGCATTGCACTCTCGCAAACCTAACAATTTATGGAAAAAACTCACAGTGTTTTATGTCAATTTATGATCTATTTTTTAATTCATCTCGGGTACTTCTGTATGGTGTGGAAAAATTTGCCGATTCTGATACCCTCTATCGTCAAAGCATTTCAGAAATGACCAATATCATCTCTCCTTAAATTCCAATATTAGAATGCCAAAGGCTACACAGCTATCGAGTCTCTCTATTTTCTTCTTAGAGATCTTTTTCAAATAAGATTGATTGAACCATGTGCATATATGTTGAGCATTTTGAGGAAGGATTGCTTCAAGAGAAACTAACTCACTTCGAGATTAATTTTGATCGAACTTCAATAATCGATTACTACACAAAATTGTATATATATAACAAAGTAATGTCACTAATTCAGTTTATGGATTGTACAACAAGTTCCCTACAGGTTGATTAGCTGTTATCTAATATCTACTAAAATTTGACCTGTTGAGGATTTTTTTCTAATCTTAGTTGAAAACCGTGGTGTATTAATCCTTAAACCTTGGTGATGAAGGGTTTACTTGGAAGCTCGATGGGTATGGTTGGTGCTCACGGAACTCCAATACTTCTGTTTGGAAGAATGGCTTATTGACGAGAGTACTTAATTCATACCTTCTTCACATACAAGTACAAATAATTAATTAAAACTATACATCTATAAACAGTACTAGCTGACCCAGAAGACTTCATAACGCCTAACAGTAATTTTATGTTAACTTTAAGATTGGCCATTTTCTGAAGTCAAATAGCATTTCGGCCTCGTGGAAGATTAGATATTCTGGGTCGCGGCATAGTGAATAAGAATACGGTACTGAAACGATAAGACAAATTAATAACATTACACAAAACAAATAAAACTGAGATGAATGATTCACAATTCACTAATCCAACATAAACCCAAACCAAACCTAACTGTAATTGATGCGGCTTTTATAGGAAAGATGAAATTTCCAGAATCGCGGTTTTTTTATAATCATACTTGCGTAATCTAACATCCAAAATCAAATCAAAGAAATCGATGATCCATCCAGCCACTCTAGAGTTATAAACGGTGTAACTAACACGACTATGTTTTATATACTTGGATATACATCAGCTGATATTTATAATAAACATAATATGTATAAACATATTATTTATTTTTTATTTGGCCAACATATAAACACGTGACTTTTAATCAGATAGAAATTAAAAAAATATAAATACATAATCCTCAAAACCATAAACTATTATCGTGGCGAATAAAGCTGTTCATTTTGTGTACATCGCGTATTTACTTCTTAGTTTTACATCAATGAATGATTCAAATGGCATTGTATAGTGAAGCATAAAACTAATGGAAAGTAAACCTACAGCTGTTGCCTAAGAAATTTAATGTTTTGATTGTAAACAATTTGTAAACAAACTTATTCCCCATGGAAACTTATGGAGTTTTCGAAACCTTCCCGGAAATATATAGAGCAACTTTGTAAAATGCCATTGCGATCGGATGAGTAGTTTGACAATTCATAAAGGACATACACACATACATACATACATTAATTTGTATATACATTTATTACAATATAAGAGTTTATGAATTTATTTTGTATGTTTATGAATTTAATTAGTTTTGATTAGAACTAGATATTTTAAAATGTTTTTAGCCATACCTTTAAACTACTAGAATTGTAAAAGCTATCAGATCCAAGACGACAAAATGATTTAGTTACACACATAATTACGTATAATTAATCCTTAAAATTCCACTAATAAGGTAAAACATAATTGTTTTTTACTACCATTTCCCCAAATTTAAATGCAATGAATTCTTTAACGGTGTATTCAATATCCCATTTAAATGCAAATCCCTTGATGCTCGTTTGAACCAATTTGTTACTCTTTTCATTAGTAGATGTTTTGGATTTTTTGAGAGTATAGTGTTGTAAAATTAGTAGTGTACATTATATGTAGATAATTGATTTATACTTCAATTATAATTCAATTTATAATTCATTACTTGCTTACACAATTATAATATATTCATGGTCATGAAATTAGCTATGTTACAAACTATGTAAACCAAACAATCAAATCAAGTTTTGATGACCTAGGTATTTTTTCCTGAAAAATTTCAATTGATTTGTTTGTTAGGATAGAACAAAGGTAGATAAGTCCAAAATTGAATCATTACAAAATGTAGGCTTACTAACTCCTACATTGTGAAAATTTTAAGAATTTTCTCAGGATCAACAAGTTATGAAGCAGATAAAGTATAGATAACAATGACATTGATAAAATGTAATTTACAAAGATGTATAGAGCAAACACAATATCTGCAAATAGAGCAGATAGAAGATTATGTTAGGGGCAACATGGGAAACCTCTGAGGCAGTAAACATGTTCAGTTCTCTGCAAACATGTTGTAAAATCTCGTGTGCGGTTCACTTTCATCCGTTGACTTTCTCGCTCACTTTCCTGTGTAAAGGGTAAATTTTCTGGTGAAAATAAAATACAATACATAAATACAAATAAATAAATCAATTTAGGTTGGATAATTTTTTATAGTATTGGGAATTGATAAGGGGCCTACTTTATGAAATATTTATTTTAGGAGGTTGAAGTTTAAAAATACCATGTATCTTAAAAAAATATCTCAAGCAGAGAGCTAAAAACAACCCCTTATAGTTAGACAAAGCTCTTTCACTAAAATGAGAAGTGAGATGTAACAAAATATTACTATGATTGTTTATGGTTATTCGAGTTTTTCTGATGAAGTATTATGTTCAGTGGTTTATTTGACCGTGAAAAAATATATAATACGTGGTCATATTTTATAGAACACATCAAGTCTAGGATAGAAGTAAATTATTAACAACTTAACACGTAATGGTTTAATGGTTTATAACACGTAATGGTTTATATTAATATTTAATAGAAAACTATCCTGATTATTTAGATGACAATAAAATCAACGTAAATCTTAGTAATATTTATTTTTGTGAGGTTAGGAGATTAAAATAAGTTAACTCACTACTAACAAGAGGCTGTTTGTATTAACAAGAGTACCAGACTCTTGTAAAGCCTATTTCGTAATTATTAACAACCGATAAATCCTCTAATCACCGAGGGCGCTAACCCAGAACTGTTTAACTATTGCATCGGTGGACCGATGCCTCTAGGTGTCAAACGAGGCAACTCAACCTTACATAAACCTTCCATGGTCATGATTCTCTACTTAATACTAATGTCACTAAATAATAAAAATATGATTTGTAGATAATTAGCTTTTTTACGGCAATACAGATTTTACTTATTTGTTTTCAGCTCAGAGACATGATGCATATTGGACTATTTTGCACCAAGTAAAGCGTAAAACACCTAAAACCTCTACCTGTCCTCTTTTTTGAGTATAGCAAAAAATTTTTAAAATAATCACAAGAAACAGTGTACAAGTAATTAAATAAAAGATGCAAAAATATCATTTTAACTAGAATCACTCAATGAAAACATGAGGTTGTTTGATGTGTTTTGCAAATACACACAAAATTATATTTGTAGCCAATGTATTATATTTCCTTACACTTTTCTGTTGTCATTACTATTACAACACTCCAGACTAAAATTACTTTCTATGCATCATAATGTGTTATACTTGGCTATTATATCTTTCTTTTACTGATTTACAGTATATCTACTATAAAGCAGATTATAGTTTATGAAGTGTCACGAGTGAAAACTGTATGTGAGAATATTTAACTATAACGGATAGATTTTACTAGTTGAATATAGGTCTACTGAGACTAGCTCAGGTTAAACTTCCGCATGGTGAGTTATGATTCAATAAGCTAAGCCCAGTGGTAGATTTTAAATTTTTTAGGGAAAGGGGAAAAATGATGAGGTCATTCAGGAGTGTCATGGTGAAAGTTATTAATTAAAAAAAGGCTGAGCTGGGTAGACATAAAAGTTTAAAGTGATTTGTTTTAAATATAAAGTATGATACATATCCTGTGATGATCATTTATTGGTCAGTAGTTGTTTGAAAAACACTGATGCCAGCCGAGGTGCTCATATTTCTCTAGGTCTCAATCTCAAAAAGAGTGATAATTGAACAATGAGGCTGTACAAGTCTGAGATCACTTTCAATTATTACTAGATGCAGTTGAGTAGTAAAAATATTATTTAGGTGATTTAGAATACACTGTATTTATTGTCAAATGTATGGATAATTTATAATAAATTAAAATTTCAATGTTATTTTAGATTGACGATTCACTATTTGACAATATCCCCAAATCCCCAAACAGGTTTGTAGATTAACATTGTTTCGCAGCACAATTTGCGTCCCAGTGAACCTTGAGTAATGACAGTGTCTGAACGTCTGTCGCTCCTCATTGGTGGCTGTTTGTATTCATAGTCTGCGCTCTGCTATCTGATGCTGGCTCCTCACAGGCCTTCCACAAGATCCAACTGTTGGCAAATTAAAGCGATTAAATCTTTGTAACTGAAAGTCACAATAAGCGTTATAGGAGAAGTGTTATTTTAGGGTGGGTTGTTACTCATTCTCAGGCTATGAAAACCCAATAAAATATTAGGGAAGAATACAATAAAATATTTTTGTTAAATTTTAATCTTGTTAGTTCATATTACTTTAAAAATAAAAAAAATTACATGGTGTAACATAATTCAATTTTACAGTTTATTAAGTTGTTTACGTAATGTAGTATATATCAGCCAAAAAATAGAAACAAATCAACTTATCTTCACCGCGACACAATTTATGAATTATAATAATGGTCATCGTAAGAAAGACAAACAATGAATGAAATACCTTGTCGTTATTTTAATCATAACTTTGTTTTAGCCCATATCATAGTGTATGCACATACTATAGGATACCACATTTTATTTTTATAACCATACGTCATTCTAAAATTATATGTTTCTAATACATATTGAATCTAGTCCTTTTTTGCTATACGTAGCAATCAGTAAAATTGATTAAAAAAATAAATGGTATAAAATATACGTTAAAATATAGACGAAACAGTGAGGTGAGCCAACCAAATTGACGATGAATAAATATAGATAAGGGATGTTTTTGATTAGGTTAATGTTAACAGGACCGTTATCAGGAGTAAGCTAATTAAGCTGGAGGACTTACTGCGGGGCTGTAATCCGTATAATCTGGTTGTTGCCAGTATAAATCCTAGAATGGCTTAATGCCAATCCACACAGCTATTCTGCATGCCTATTTACATTAATTAAGCAAACAGTTCATTGTGACCGATTTATATCAATAATGAAAAATAAAGAAATTAAAGAAGATTTAACTATCATGTAATTTATTGCTTTGTATACATTGAAACATATAAAGCCATAAAAAATTACAAATATTTTAATTATAGGCTAAAAATGTTTTAATGTAACTTTTTTCTAAAATTTACTTTATAGTATTTGTTACAAAGTAACGTATTTATATACTGCATTGCATTTATTTTGAAATAAATTAAGAACTTTTGGCAGATTGATTCTAATAATAAATTGATAATGATAATGCAATTTTATTTTTTACGTTAGTTACATGTTTAATATTTTGTTTATTTATAGTGAAAGTTTGCATAATTTAATGATTGCAACAATATGTATGTCACGAAGGATGTAAAAAATGGTACGTAAAATGAGTAAAAGTAAACAAAATGTTGTTGAAAAAAATTCAACGATATTATATCTAAAAGCAAGGTGTTCCAGTTTATACAACTACGAAAACTTTGAAAGACAAGTACATATTATTGCCTTCTAAAAATAATCTTGAATGAATGATTTTAGTTCATGTTATGTTCTTTAAGAATATAACTATGAACCTAAATGTAACATTATCGTTAAAGGTGTTGTCTCCATAAATTAAATATAAATACTTTATTCTGTACACCTAACCTTAAATTTTTAGATAAACAAACTAGCAATTAAGTTCATAAAATTACTCAAATTTAATCATAGAAAAAGGATTGTCTACTATATTGTAAAATAATGGATAACTAGAAAAAACGCTTAACAACTATATATTTTTAAACATCTACAAAGTAGAGGTACTTCTTCTTATCATGTTTATCGTCAGATTTTTTTATATAGTTTACATGAGTGTAATGGTGGTGAGATTGTCAAAGTGATCGAGTGATTGAGAAAATCAAATAAATATTATATTTATGATCTAAATTTACTCTGCGTTAAACGGAAATTAAAAAATAATAATAGTACATTCACCAATTTTTTATTTTGATTTTGAGTTAGTTCATGGTACGCTAAATGTAATTACATGAAATAAAACATAATTTAATATTTTGAATCATAGTAATTTTTGATAATATTTTTAGAATACAAAAAGTTATATTAATTAATATGTTTTCATAGTTAATGTTACTTATTGTATACTAGCCAAAGTACCCGTTCTTCGCACGGGTAAAAAAGGCTGAGAGGTGTAGGCTCTACAGATACATTTAAGTTATTGATAATTAATTCCTTATTGTTTACAAAATGACAAAACACGTGTCTAAGTATATATCTAAACATGACAAAGTAACATATGTCATATATTGGGAGAGGATAAGCACTAACGTAATAGAGGCAGGCATCGGGAGAAAATTAAAAATCTACCATTCCACTATTTCGAACTAATAATTCACTAATTTCGATCCAGCAGTTAATGTGTAAAAATTAACTTTATTTATTTTTCTTACTGAACTGTCAAAATGTAAAGTAAATGGATGTTGAAATTAAAAACTGTAAACATTGAATCCCAGGGTATTTACAGCAACCATGTCTTCTGCTTCTCGAACTGTCAAATTTTAGTGTTCACAGCTGTTGATATTCAAGTAATTTTAAAAAATGTAAACATTGAAACTCAGGACGTTCACAGGGCGTAGCCCAAAAGGATTTTAAGGAAATGAGTATGCATATGTGTTGCATGAGTTTAAGATCTGTCTTTGTGTAAAATTTCAAACTGTTTGGTTCAGTATTTTTTGCGTTCACTTGCCACAAAAAACCCACAAACACACAAACCCACAAACAAACATACAGAAACCACCTCTTCTTTATAATATTATAGATATTCAATATTGTGGCTTAAATTAAGAAACTTTTTATATTGTTTTTTAGTAGTAGTACATTCTATTATTACAAATATATATTATTTATAGAAATAGCAAACCTCAGTTGACTTTTATTATTGGACATATAATAAATAAGTTGAGAGAAGCAAAAATAAGGTGGGGATAATTTAATTTTAATTTAAGTTGAATCGGAATGTTAGCGCCGGCTGAGGCCAAACAGCCATATAGTGTACGAAGCTGCTACGAACCGCGCCACCGGCGGTAGTGGGGGAAGGAGTGGGGAGCCCTGGAGACGGACGACGACCGAGGGCGCAGACCAAGTCACATTCGCTCGCCGGCTCTCGGACCCACAGGTTGTAGGTAACCTGCTTCCACCGTTACAGTATAGTAAGTAGACCAAGGGGTAGGCAACGTGGTCTGCGGTATAGTAAGTCCGGGATGACCCTTTTGTTCGCCTTTGCTAGCTTGTTTCGATTAATAGAAGAATTATTAATCAGTTTACTAAAGATATTTTGGTTTTTCCGAGAAAGGAATTTTTCATTAAATTATTATAGTTGGGTTAATTCCTTTAGTAGACAATTTGCGTAAGCACTTAGTTTGTGTATTACTTCAGCTAGCATACAAGGCTGAAATAAGCGTGGTGTTGCAAAGAATAATTCCGCTAGTACAGGGCTGTATTAAGCCTGGTGTTGTGTGAGACATCTAGGATCCAGGCTGAAATAAGCGTGAGGAGAGAATTAAAGTAATTCAATGAATAATAAAAAATAAAACCTTTTCCAAATTTGTTTAGGGGTTCGGGGGCGAGGATGATGCACACTCTCTGATGATTGTGAATCAAATGGTAAAGGATTTCTGAGTCCTCACGAACAATATCAAATAAATTAGATTTTCTCAATATTAAGATAACCAAACCCTGGTCAACTCAGAGTCCCTGAGGCTATCCGTGGCAAATATCGTTGTAACTTGACCCTAGCAGCATTTTATTCGTTACAAAATAATGAGCTATTTGAGTGAAACATGAGTGTTACTTTCTTATTAAAACTAATATACATATAACATTTTACATATATAATTTAGAATTTCAAAATATTTATATAATGTTTTGGGTTAAAGGCAGCGATAAAGCAGTTTTGCTAATGAATGTACAAAATATCATTTTAACCATCATATGGTTAGTTCGAAATAAGGTTTCCTGATAATGTTATAGACTTATCGCTCGAGTGGAATCACATCACTCGTAACTGTGTTGGAAAACCCGATAAATGCAATCTTCAAACAGTTTCACTGTTTTATAGAAGGAAAATTCAGAAATTGTTTATATCAACATTATTTGAGGGCTTAGTTTTATTATCGATATAATTTCACACATTATCTTTTGCATTAAATATACGAGTATATCAATCTCAAGTATTTTATAATAAATTTAACCGTTAAAGCCTGGCTTGACAAAAAATTATATTACGTGAATTGTAGAGGAGGGAGCTATAGTTGATGAGCAGTTGGTATGGTTTGGGCATATAGATAGATTGGAAATACGTCAAATATTTCGTCTGAGAAGTATAAGCAAATTGTTTTTCAAATTTGGTACATTTCATTACTAGATCGAATGTAATGCTTTTCGTACGAGCAAAAGATTTACAACCGAACCGACAAGCGAAGTTGTAATTTGATCGAGTAACGAAAAGAAACTTCTGATCCACACTATGAACTATTTTTTGACAGAATACACACAATATGGAGTTAGCTAAATGTCCTTAGCGGGGATTTTAGAGTCATAACAGTTGCTTCAATCTTGTTCATGCACCAGTAAACAAAAGGCTGATTGTCTTCAATTCATGTACATGTTATCAGTAACATGACTAATATTACTAACAGGTATCAAACAAGGAAACTCAATCAAAAATGAGTTGTTACTAAGAATCGTTAATCGATTTTGATACTATCGATAGCTTACCATTGGAATGCAAGTATTTCATCCCTGTTCTATATTATTTAATAACGAACAGCTGATAACCTCAACATCAGCTGACTCTTTCCGTCTCAAAAGTGGGCAAGGAATACTTTCGACCAACATAGCTTGAATTAAAACCTATCGTTTTCACAGCAGAACGTCAAAAACTAATTTTAACTAGAAGCTTCAGATTTCGTCATATCTCTCCACCATTTACTAGGCTAGCGGATCGTTCTGGGTTGTGAATTTTAGGAACTCTCAGGAAATGTTAAGGGAATAGTGTAAAGAAGAATAGTGTTATCAAAGACGTTTTGCAAATGTGTACAAAAACAGTGTACAAATTCGTTCCCGTTGCTATTTGTTATGTAGTAAAGGGAAACGAGAATGAAATGTGCAATCAAAGATTAGATTGAGTGTTTTGCTTTGGATTTGGACTTTTTACTTATTAAATAAGCCAAAACCACACTACATGCAAAGCATATATGTAACAATTACCAAGTGACGATTCTCTGGTCCGTGACGAATACGAATAAGAGGATTCAGTAATATGTAAGTACGTCATGGAATGAGGGCTTAAATTTGGGAACGGGTTGACAGAAAAACATGAAAATGGGGATGGGGAATAATGCAAGTTGATAGAAATCTGAAAAAACTGAAATTAAATGAAATTCAAATTTATTGATTTAAGTTCCAAAAAGTTTTGATAAATCATCATCGTAATTGTTGATTTTCAATGTGGCGTTCACAGATATTAGAACAAAACATGATTAATGGACAGACTTGACAAAGCAAATGGTCTAATCAGAACGAAATGAATGGTTTATTGCAGTGAATGTTGGTTTTGGCAGACACAGAAATTGTGATTTCAATGCCAAACCAACCTTTTTGTCACCGATGAACGATAGCGTGCCAATTGTATTTAGTAAACTGTTAATTGGGAGTTTTAGGAGGAAAAGTGTTTCTTAAAAATGCAAATAAAATACTCTACATTTGAAATATTCACCGAATAATATTATTTACTGTTAGTAATTACATGAAAAAGTGAAAATCTGATTGTAACTGAAAAGTTCAACATCAGCTATAACTGTTAGTATACTCACTATGTTTGTATAGAAGCTTTTTCCTGTTGACATCGCACCTTATTATCTCATGACTGTCTAAGGCCATCACTTGGAACCTTTTTTTACCTAAGCCTAGTTCTAATGAGTTACGAAATTGATATAAATAACCAAAAGCAATGTCCATTGGTAAGATTTGAACTCGTGCCCTCGTGGATCAATGCCCCACGCTCTCTCCCTAGATCAAGCCTCCCATTCATATTGAATAAGTCTCCCAAGAAATTGATAACGCCACAATATCCCTTCATGTTATAAAAAATGTTTGTATTTACCTCCCTAAAGCAAATAGGTAAGCTTATGGACATGTCTAAAGGTAATTAATTAACTATATTAAGTTATTTTAAGATTGACGACTGAGATATATATTATTTATGTATCATATTCAGTTAAAAATATGACTATGACTAAAAAACATTAGTGTATAACAAGAATACCATTAGTAAGCAATTGAATCAAACTACAAAACTATGAACATTAGAATTTCGAAATGAGCTAATATTGACTTTGTAAAGGTATACTTATGTGAATGTCATTTTCAAAAAAGGAAAAAGCATCAGACCCTTTTTAGCTGATAAAAGCATCTGCCTTTTTTATTTGATTGTGGAAGTTTGTATTAAACTCGCTGCATCCCTTTCATACTCATAACACCTTTATAACACAGCTTTCCCGCTTTTAATTTTATCATCATTAATTTTTATTGAAAGGTACTTTGGAAACGTTTTGTATTACACTTAGCTGAACAGCTGATAAAATAGTTATTTTCACACCTTTAAATTAAATTTACTTTTTTGATACATTCACAACATAATTCCATGCAGCTGGGAATATTAATATATTTACTCAAATGGCACATACTTACTATATATTAAAAAACAAATAATAAAATTATCAATAAAAATTAAAATGGGTGAATTTAAGCTTATTTTGTACGCTTAGAAAACTTGAATGTTTTACCATGAAATGTAGTGTTATTTCGTTTAACCTTTTTTTTCATGATATACAATAATGTTTTGGAGACAGAAGACACAAATTTAAAATAAAACTTTAGACGAAAAAATTAAAGATTGAGTAACTCGTTAAAATAAATTTATATTAAAAATATTCATTACTTAAATAAGCTAATAAACTATTTATTAAAATTTACATTATCGTAACCACAAACCTTCCTAAAATATATGCGTTTGAGGGCAGAAAACTAGAGACAGGAAAAAATATGAACATAGGAAAATGCCATTGGAACAGATAATCGGATGATTAATGTTTTGATGTGGTGCTCTCCAATAAATATTAGAGGATTAAAATATATCGTGGCTCTAAGTATATTAAATAAAATTTATTGGTTATTTTAGCCTAACTCTGCTTAGGTTTTTAAAAGGTATAGTTATTACAGAAATTTAAACAGTAATTATATAAAAAAAGTTTATACATTTATTTGTTTTCTTTAGAATGTAAACATTTAAATTATAGTTATACGAATAAATAATTTTTAATTAATATTAAAGATAATTATTAATTTGCATTTTAGCTGACGAGGTTTGTGTGAAAATCTCTATACGCTAAATTATCATGATTATCGACCTATTCAGAGACATGTTTTTACCTACTGAACAGCGGGAAACTTAATATACGTACATGTTTCTATTTACCTTCGAAAAAGTATCTCAAATGTTCCAGCAAATTAACCACCATTTTGGGATTAATGAAATGGACTCAAGCTTATTCATATGCATACATCAGAGTCCAACAAATAAAAAATTTAGCTTGTATTGTACATTTAATGTTTTATTTACTATTCTACAAACAAAAACTAGTGCTTAATTCATATTAGTTCGTTAGTTATTTTTTTTAAATCACTTAAAGTGTTAATTTTGTTCTATTAATACATTAATATTCAAGTAAAATTAAATATTTATATAGAAGATGAGCTTTTATCGAATTCAGTTTTTTAGAGAGAATACTGATTTCAAAAGCCGAATAAACTTCCATATAATTCGGATATGCAGGAGTAGATTTTGCTAAAATGTCGAGTCCAACTGCCTAACTCTTATCTCTACGATATGCGAAACCCGTCAAAATACGTTAACGGTCATATAAACATGTCCATTTCACCTCCTATCTTCATTTGTACTTTCCTGTGTTATTTCTCCAATTTAGTTTTTCCTTTATATCAAAATCGTAAAATTACTAGTCTCTTGATAAGTGAGTATTTATTATATTTCTTGGAATTTAAAATTATGTTTAAATTTGTTTGTAAAGTATTCTAATACTTTTCATTAATATATCTCATTACCAATATCATTTTAAACTTTCAACGCTCATTTACTAGCTACAACATCTATTTATTTGTCGAATGCTATAGAGCAGCTAATATCCATTTCACTATAGCATTAGTTGATACTAACATACTTTATAATAGAAAAATAGTAAAGGTATTTTCAATTCTAGCAATAGATATGTTGCGAAATGGTGTAGTTTGCGTCAACTGTAATAAATTTTAAATAATTAACAAGAAATATTTTAGAAAATCTATCGACGATAAATAAATAACAATAAATTATTAAACAATAATAGAATAGTAACAAAACTTATTTCAATTTAATTTAAACATAACTTTTTTATTTTATCTTTGACCATTGCAAAAAGTACTTAAAAAATACTAAATGTAACATTATTAGGAGGCTCATTATTAAATGGAAATTTAAAACCTTTGCATTATGAGTTCGTAACGATACAAAGTTTTCATAAGTCGTTACAGGTTCTAGACCAATCAGAGCTCAGCATTTGACGAAAGTAATATCATGATGGACATAATTCACTATGTCTATCATATAAAACATAAAAATAGTATATAAAATAGTGTATGCAAGTTTTGTATTATGCCTTAAAGCCACTCGTGAGATATTTAAAACACTCGCTTCGCTCGTGTTCTAGCTTGCATCTCACTCGTGGCTTTAAGGCATTTATAATACATACAATCGTTGCATAAAATACTGAAATACATACGTTTTTAGGCTGGAATGGATCATTAGAAAGGGTAGTTTTTTGTGAAAACAATCCTCAGTACTGCACAGAAAAAATTGTGTTAAATCACGACAATTGTTTTTAGTTGGATCCATATAACCAAAAAAAGATCAGACATTAAATATCCATAACTCCTCAGAGTTGCTTACAAAGAGTATGTTGCTGTGGTATGTTAGTTGTATGTATGCATGTTAGTATGTTAGTAGTTGTTGTAGGTAAAGTCATGTTACTTTTACAATGCGCTGAACCACTTGATAATATGAAGAAAAGTGTAGAGCAAGTTTAAGTCGGTTATTATATTTTTGTATTATATTAAAATAGTTATAGGTCATACAACCAACCCTTATTCGACTCCACAGAACACGTGAGGTGTGCTTTGAAATACATAAAATATTATTAACCTCATTTATGTTGGTTGGCCAGTTTAGTTTAAAAAGTACATTATCTGTTTTTGTACGCGTATTGTCAAATGAGAGACAATTTTGCGACGTAAAAGCTGTAACAAAAGGCATTAACCAAGGGTTACACGATCCTTTTCTGTGAGGGTAGTATCTTCTGTTGCAAATTATTTTCCCACCCGCATAGATTACAAATCTGTACATGGGATGGATCAAGCAAGGATAAGGATGATTACTATGTGGAATGTGGATATTACTGCTACAACTAATTAAAATTTCGTAATCCAATCCTAGACTGAGGAATGACTCAGTTTCAAAGTCTGTTATGTTTTCAACTTCACCACCGACTGAGCTAACGTCATAATATGTGATGATGTCAAACATTGTCGGTTTGCAGATTGACAATAGGTTGCTGATACGTCGGTAACGCAGTAGAAGCGATACCGACGTGTTTAATCAACCTTAAATGATTGAGCTACTCCCAATTACACAAACGACTGATATATTTAATCTGAAACATCCATCGGACAACCATGTAAAGCTATATCTACTACCTTGCATACTGAATAATTAGACATAACATAAAATATTAATCACCATAATGACACGATTTATGTTTCCGATTTATAATTTTATACTTGTAATTACCAACCAATAATTTAATGTATTTAAAGAACTCTTTTATTTACAACATATGTTTGTTATTAGAATTATTAAATCACTCATTGTTATGATTATTTTTAATTTAATTTTTCATAATCGTTGTTCCTGAACATGTTTAAAAACAAGATATTGTTAGAATGAACAATATGCTTATGGACAATAACTTTAAATAGTTGTCAGGAGTAAAAAATTCATGTTAAATAAATTTGTTATATTGATGATAAATATTGTTTTTTATTCAACCACTTATTAAAACTTAAATTTCGTAAGAGTAAAAGCACCAATTGCAACGATGATAGTACAGCTAAGTAGACGAAATATTATTTTATGGAACCATGTAATTAAAGAGTAATATTTTAAAGTAATTAATGTTGTTTCAGGTTCAAAATTTCGCCTCATTTTATTATTTACAGAAAATGTAATTTGTTGGGGTTATAATACTCATTGTAAAGGAATCGGTACTGTTGAGGAAAACAAGTTCGTATTATCTAACCAATGCAGAGAGATTTTACGAGTAAGATATTCATGGGGTATCGATGTTCTCGGTAGGACGCCCATCGGTTCCATCTCTCTCAAGATGTCATTATAAATATCCACCTGGATAAACTACCCAGAGGCCGACTCTCCTTCTTAAAATAATATTACAAAACAGGACAATTAAATTCTTCATTGTTTTGATACTGTGCTATTCTAATTTGTTGCTATTTAATATACTATAACTATGTTTTGCCCATCCCCAAAAGCAACGTTTAATAAAACAGAAGTTCATCTATATTATACATTTCTTCGTTTAAAAAACAAACAAATATTATTATACTACATCTAATTTTATTGCCACCGGTACCCTAAATGGTTATTTTCTCCTAAATACTCTTCTTTCTCCAATCTCTTAACCTTTCGCCCCACTTCCCAGTTTTCTTAGGTCCTCTTCAACGAGGTTCCACAATCTCAGTTTTGGTCTATCACGGGGTCTCTTACATTTCTACATTTCCTATTTTCGGAGTCTTATCGAGCTTGATATTTAGATACGAGATGTCTTTTACAAGTGATCTGCCCATCTTCCTCCTCTATTACGTAACCTGCGGTAATATAATAATCCTCTCTATGCCCAATTGTATTTTAATCTCTATTATACATTCTCAAAAACCACCCGGACACATAGTTAGTTTTTTGCTTAAGAATCATTTTTCTGATCAACAAACGTGAACTCTTGGATCACCGTCTTATATATTGTGAGTTTGGTTGTGTGGTAAAATCTTTGACCTTAATGGAATGCGGCAAGCTGAAGAACGTTTTGTTTGTAATTTTTATCTTTAAATAATTCTAGTTCCTCCTTAATTGCATTAAAGAGGTTAATTTCCAATTATTTGAGACTCAATACCTTTTGAAATTGCACCCTGCAACCTCGAAGCGGTTTCTGTTGTAGTATGTAGTATGTAGATTAATTCACATTATAGACTTATCACTTTTTAGAAAATTCTCCGACCCCTTTATTGATTAAGATACACCTGGTAGTCCTTGAACTTTTTTTAATTTATAAAAAATAAGATACTTAATCCGTCAAAAAGTTCAATTACAATCCTAAAAACTGTGGATAGCAGTGTATAAAATTGGGTTTTTGTAATACTACTTCTTGAAATATAAATACTTTTAAAAAGTAAAACATGTGAGGGACAATTAATATGTAGATTATTACTAATGGCTACTATGTGGAATGTGGATAGGCCTGGTACTGATACAACTAATTTAAAATTCCAAGATTCAAACCAAGGCTGAGAAAACACTCAGCTTCAAAGCCTGTTTTGCTTTTCAGTACACCACAGACTAAGCTAACGTCATAGTATGCGATGTCAAACATTGTTGGTTTGCAGATTGACTGTAGGTTGTTGATACGTCAGTAACACAGTAGAGATGATACCGACGTGTTTAATCAACCTTACATGAAGCGACTGATAAATGTAACCCGAGACATCCTTTGGACAATTATGTACAGCTCTACTACTTTTCGCCATCAATTTTTAGCCATAAAAACATTAAATGTGGATAATCATAATAACGCAATTTATGTTTCTGGTTTATAGTTTTATACTCGTAACGACAAACGACAAAGTACAGAAACCAGTATAATCATAATGAATTTGAAGTTTTCATTTATGTGAATAATCTGCATTGATTCAACTATTAAATATATCATTTTCAAAAATTGTACTGTAATTATTTTACATATGTATTGTTCCTGAACATTTTCAAAACCAATATATTAATAGGACGAACAAAATATTTATGCCATATAATAAACAAAAACGTTTATATTCATACAAAGGTGTATACTGAGCACTAATTAGATTCCTTTCAGATTCAAAATCATTTCTACTTATTTTTACTATGGACATTTGTTTGGTTTAAAAAAGCCATAAAAATTAAAAAAAATCTAAGCTATAAACTGTGTGCTTGACGTTTTTTACCTGGTATTGTTTTTTACTACTATATAATTTTTTGTTTCTAGCCCCAGTTCGGATTATTTAGAAATTTTGGCATATTTAGGTCTCTATTCATCTAATGATAGCATCACATTCCTGAATTGACTTAAAATAGTTAAACCGTTGGCAAAGTACGTTTTTTTAACAAGAGCTCCTTTTAGCTGTATTTTATCAACGTAGACATATACTGTATGTGCGTGGCAACAGGCCATAAACAAGCAGAGGTTCTTTCAACGAAGCACGAATTGGGTGTTAAGGGGAGCTGTATGGTGGGGTACACATGAAATGAGGGAAAAAACCATATCAGTTTCATTTTTAATATTTTCATATTCAAACATAGAAGATTTTTTGGAGTTATTGCCTTGACAGTTATTGACATTGACCAACAGTAAAGGCTTTACAAATCAACAGTGTTTTGTTAAAAAAATTTTCAATATGGTGTTTTTTCTTTACTTCTACTTTTACTCTCTACTTTTCCCACTCACATGGAGTACATATTAGAGCGAGAACATATGCAAAGATTAGATTGAGCCGTCACATTACTGTTATTAACTGGTTTGCAACACCGGGATCCAAATCCATGACAACGTTGCTTTATTTTCGTTTACTGTCCCATTACCAACTTGAATACTCATAAATATAATTTATCATTAATCAACTATTTAACACAGTACTCTATCAATATTCAGTTGCATTTTAGTTATATTTTAAAATTAATATAAATTTGTCCTTCATTTTAAATTACAATGTTATTAGATATACATTTGTATTTTTAATCACTTATATATTTACTACTGCAAGTTATAATAGTATATATCGATGTTGGTTCACTGATATTGCTATTTAAGCTCAAGACAAAGTAAAAAAATTGAAACATTTGAGGAAGAAAATATTTTAGTAATAGTTTCCATTATACAAACAGTTAAATCATTCTCCACGTTGAAAAAAATGACCCTATTACTATTAGTATAATTAATATTACCCAGTTAATGGAAGCCCGTTGTCTATAATCGGCTGGTTAGTTTGTCATCAATTAATTTTAACTCCTCGCAAAATTAAATAAATAAATAATGTGTACTTTTGACAGCTGTGTTCTATATCACATTTTCGCGACTATTTTTCCACTGGTTAACTCTCTATCATAATTAGATGATTATGAAGATTCTTCTCACCACACTACACTACAAAGAAAATAAACGAAATAATGATTTGTATTCAATAACAAATTAAAATGGAACTACAAAATACCTGTCTGAAAATGCAGGACCATATTTAACCAAATACGATGGTCTGATATACATAAATAAAAAAACCATATAAATGAGTCTACTATTTTACATCCTCTAGCCTAACGAGGCTGTGCAGTATAGAACAAATTATACAAACTGATAATGTAAAACTTTACACATTTTCCATAACAGGATATAAAGAAAAACTGTTCCTTAAAAAGCTATAATACCTAGATAGCTATAATAGCTAGAGATCTGTGCTTTGAACAAATCAATCATAATATATAGGGGAAAAGTACTTCACAGTACTAGGTTGACTGCTACAAAAAACTGATTGGAAACTTAAACTTAACTTTGCATTTACTTCCTTGTAGGAAATAGTTTAGATAATGGATATGTCCAAAGGGAATGTTTTCAGTTCCTAACTAGCTGTCCTCGTAACCATTGCGTCACTGTTTCAAATTTGATCGGGTTGTGCAATTATTGCCAACACCCCCCTCCCTGAGCTAAGACATATTCATGTTCAAAATTGTACACACTACCATAAAATCTGAAATTATTTTACTGAGGTAAAAATTACTTTTAAAATAAAACCACCGTCTTTGCTTTGGTAAGAATTAAAGCATGGAAATGAATACAAATCATAAACAAAGAAAAGCTATTTTAATGTTAGTTTAATAAAGTACCTAGTAAAATAATTAGACGAACACTCGTTAACCCGTTACAGCGTTTTATGTTGAGACAGCGCTCGTCGGCTCTCCAGATACGGCTCGTGTCTTACACACGCCGTGGAGCGGATCCGACAAAACCTCAAGGGCTCTGAGCGCCTCAATAACACTCCACTCACGAGATACCGTAGGCGTTAATTAATTTCACTCACTTTATCTTCTTAATGAGATATTGGAGAGGTATCTTCTCATTGTTAATTGCTGGATACGTTCAATATATTATCTCTTTTTCATAATTTTGGATTTGTAATCTGCAAACATTTAACTCCTTACCTATAATTATAGCGTTACTTTAAAATTATAATTGAGCTGAACTGAAAAAATACTGATTAGAATTACACACAGTATATTTCAACAATCTAAAATTGAAAAAAAACTATTTGTACTAACACATGAATCTTTAACAAAAAAGTAAAACACACGCACAAATCATAATTAAATTCATAAATTCCAACGGAGTCAAGAATGTGTTGATTCAGTATTTTATGCAAAATATTTTACTTTTGTACGGTGTTGGTAGCTTCTTTTACTTATATATCTCCAGACCACAAACGTGTACCACACGTCGTAGACGTATACCTCGTGTACCACAGATATGTACGTGGGACAAATCAAGTAACATTAGGGGTGGTCCAACAATGTACAGGATTCTGATAACTCCATGGTTTGAACCAAGACCACCACTGACCAAGGTTTGGTGTTTACAGTAATGGAATTTAAAATAACGAATGAAAAATTACCATATTTTATTTCATGGCCACTGCATATAGTTTGGGCAAAAACTCGGATTTATGACGGAATGTGTGATTATTATTATTTTAAAAACATGCCAAAATTTATAAAATAAAACGTTTACTTTTCACATTAATTTATATTTAGTTGAATAAAAATTGCCAATGTAATTTTAACCAAGATTCTAACTACAATTAAGTATTAATTGTGAATGTAAATTAATTCTCCTTAATAATTAATTTAATGGGTTATGTTTTACATTAATAAAGTAAATTAAGAAATAATTACTTTTTCCTAGCTATAGAATTTGTAACTACTGTATAACGTATACATACATTTAATCTATTACATACATTTTTCATCATAGAATTGCTATTTACAGTCCCAGAATAATTGGCTATATAATATTGACTATAGTAATTGACCAGAAACATTGACTATGAAAAATCTTTTTATAGGATTTTTGTGGTCAGTAAAACAGTTAGCATATTTAAATTATTTTTAAAATAAAAATTAATCTGTTTATTAGTATTATTTAAATACACTATTTTCAATACACTAAATTTAAAAAAATCAAATAACTGTAGAAATGAAATTTTATTTATTTAAAAGGCATTGATATATACTCGTGATGTATACCTAATCCAGAAATCAAACAGTCAGTGTTCAATAGACATTGCGTGTTTTGAATGCAAGTTGGATGAAGAAGTAAATTGCTACTTCAATATGACAGCTAATACAGTTTGTATTACTTCAATACAACGTTTTATACAGTACACGCGGAAAAATTTAAATTTGAGAGGAAATGTTTGTAAAAATAGAAAATTACGAACACAGTGCTTTTATTTTTAATGAAACCAAGTTTAATAATGGCTGGGCAGTTCAGAGGAAACGTTCTACCCTCATAAACTGTGTGTTTTTTATGTTTGCCTCACAGTAACGTTTGGTTTAGAGCCCTGTAATCAATTCTAAATAGTATATCGATATATAGCCTATCTAAAACAGATAAACTATAGATGAAGGGACGAGAATGTGGACCTTTCCCATCAACATTAAAACGTTAAATATACCACTGGCATTGACAATTCTAATAACTGAGAACTATTTAAAATATTTCGCCTAAACAATATGTTAATGTTTGAAAATATTTTTCGTCACACTGCTTTAAAAACAGCTGGTTTATATGCATGTGTTGAAGAGAATAAGTTGTTATTTTACTTCCTAGGACCAAACCTGTTATTATTATGATTTTTTTAGTCCTAGGCCGCAAAACATCAATGTTGATAATACTTTTGATTCGTCAGCATTTAATTGTAATAATAATAATTGATAACGTAACTGTAACAAACAATATAGTTTTTTTGTGTATTTCGGATGTTTCGGATTTAGGTTGTGAAACTGTTAATTAGCTACTAAATCAAACTATAAAATGGTTGAGATCGAACTATCGATAATAATAACTGAAATAACTTAAACAACAAATAGGCAATAATGATTACATAAAGTTTTATTTCTGGATTAATGTTACCGAAAAGTTATACAGAAGCAGTAGCAGAGAAATAATATTTATAAATATGGCGGGTTCGTTATGTTAAGAGACACCCTGAGATTATTATATTAAAACAAGTTAACAAAAATGAAATAAAATAAAAAGAACAAAACTAAACCAGAAAACTGTTCTGAGATACAAAAAAATCAAGGAAGATCCTCTCATTACACAACCCCGACCACCTGTATAAAATTTCAACAAAAAAACCCATGTAAACCTCAAGGCAGCACTGTTCCCCCATTAACAAAGTCTGTCTACATGCCTACCAAAATTCAGCCAAAACAATCAACCAAGATTAGCCAAACCCTTTATAAATCATATGACAACATTATAAGTTAATAACATACATCAAACCTTACAGATACAGTCACTCTCTTTATGAAAATGGCAACACATACAAATCCTGCCCAAATAGACAAATAGGTGCCTCACGCTCCATAATATCTCTAGAATTATTTGATAAAGAATCAAGAATTAAGAGCTTTATTGTACAAGGAATATACATTGTTAAACTAATCAGGTGTACATAAAATATATCAGGTTTATAGTTGAAATCAAAATTAAAATTGGTGAGCATGATTTAATCTTAAAGTCTATATTTACAACGCTGGTAAGAAATTCATTTATACAATGAGTTTTCAATCATTCCTTTAGTTTAACTTTAAATCTATTTAAATAAACTAATTTTGCTGGATGGTGGAGTTTGTTAAAACAAAATCTAATACTATAGATTTTATGACAGTATAGCTTGTTTGGCCTATGAATAGGAATATTTAGCTTGGAGAAAAAAAGGGGAAAATTATATTAAAAAAGGGATATAATGGGTCTCACAGTGGACAGTACAGTAAAGACCACAACTGCTGCCAAAACCGCCAGTTCTCATTTTATGATGTTCAACTACAAGATTAAGTTACCCTTGAAAATACAATATTTGTCCTGGACATTTCCCTTTTATGTCGCTGATCAAATACCCATTCGTATAATACTTGGAATTGATTTCTAAAAACACGCCAATACAATAATAAATGTGGCTCAGAAAATAATAACATTTACATAAAAGCAATCTGTTGTATTAACATTATACGACAGCCAAGAAAGTGAACAAATCTTAGAGCCAACTGGTCCTGAATTTGGAAATGATTTAGTCAAGATAAAATTGCAGTCCTTAAATCAGTTATTAAGTAAGTATTCTGAAACCATTACCTAAAGCTAGGAAAAATAAATAAAATAAAATACTACATTAATATTAACCCTAAATGCAAAGTTAGAGATGGATGTCTCTCAATTTTATCCCATTAAAACAAAAATGGTTAGAAAACAAATCGATGACCCTTGAAAAGATAAAGTTTTCTATTCCAAAAAGAGGGGTAAAATAGGAACGATTTATACCAAAATGACTTATAATTAATTGAAATTATTGTAGCAATATCAACTAGATATTCTACAACAATACATAAAAAAGCTATTAACTCAATATAGTTTTTATTAAAAAAAGTATGACATTTTTCAGACGTGACTAACAAAAAATTGTGTTTTTGTTGCATAAAATTGCTTGCGGCTAAGCGAAGATTAACCAACTCTGCGGGTGATTTGTAGCCGACAGGTGGTTGTGTTTTCTCGACAGTTTTACTCAGTCCTACTTTTTTAACATTTATACTTGTTTTCCTGTAGTTTAAAAATAAATAGTTAATAATTCATGAATTGTATATATAGATGTCTAATAGTATGCAGTTTAAAATAAATATTTTATTTTAGAACACACCATTAAGAAAATATATTGTTCTTTTTACTTTGGCTTACAAATTTCAATACTATCTTGTATTCATAGTCTATTTAAAATAAAATAATGAAAAACTACTCTGTGAAAATTAAAAGTTTATTTAACAATTTTGAAAGTATTGTTGAAGACTTGAATTGATAAAGAAGCTAAAATTGAAATTTTGTGTTTATGATACATACCTAAAGGATGTATCAATAAATGCCAAACTACAGCTAAAAGAGCTAAGATCACCAGCCATTGTAATCTGGGTAAACAGCATGCGCAGAAGTGATGCGCGGTTGTCGTCAAGGCACAGGACGCGCCATTGGAGCTGATGTATGTTTTGTTGAGGTTTGTTGTTCCGTTCGTTAATAATCCTTTCTGATATTGTATGTGATCATTATTCGAATATTAGAATATTGACATAGATGATTCGATAGTTTTTTTAAACAGAAAAAAATAAAGGCCCTTGAAAGAGAAAGGATGGAACATGCTTCAAAATGTTTTCCAAAGCTCCTGTAGTGGTACTGTATTTAACTACTTTAGCAACAATGATGCTATGGAGCAAGCTCATTTTATTTTTAGTCCCTAGGCAACCATTTTTTTGTTCATGTATTTATATTCATTTCATAATGCACTAGAATAATAAATAAAATTGTCGTTTTTCTTAATAGACAAAAAATTATTTACTAAAATATGTACTGCATTTTTATTAAATAGCCGATAATTTACATTTTTGCTTTTAGCATCTTTAGCAATTCAAGTCTTTGTAAAAAACAAATACGTTATTTTTGTTTATTGTAAGACTATGTTTATAGAAACCTTTTATAAACTAAATACTCTTTATTCATACAATTTGCATACCTATAAATATTGAGGTATACTGTAGGTGATATTTAAAGACATAATAACGCCTTTTGAGTGTGACCAAAACTATACCCAAATGGACCTAGAGACTACTGCGTTGAACGAAGTCAGCTGGTTACAAAATCATGTAATCCAAAACCATGTACATGTTATGTGGTTGGCTCAGTTTGTATGGTTGTGTGTGTGTGTGTAATTATGACCGCCGCTCATAATCTGCTATGTGTGTGTGTGTGTGTGTGTGTGTGTAATAGCTTAATACCTTTTTTTGATATTGTTTGTTTTTTTTACAAATTTTTCAAAGAAAATGTTTTGTAGTTTTTCGTGACGTGACAATTTGAACACAATACTAACGACAATAAGATTAAAGCTGATTAAAATAAATAGGTAAAAATTATTAAAAAGCATGGTTATTACAACAAGGTAACTAGAAATATGAAACTACAGAAATAGTGTTAATTTTGACATGGATATAACTTAGATCTAGGGGGTGTTGAAAATATGTAACAGGTTTCCATAGAAGCTACCAGAGTTATTGTATTGAATAATTAATATTTTAAAAGAATAGGAACAGCTGTTTAGATGAACTGAAAACATTCCCTTTAGACACATCCATGATCTAACCTATTTCCCACAGGGAAGTAAATACAACCATTTTTACACCCCAGCTGCTATAAATGTCAAAATCTTTCAAATGTAATGAAGATTGATCCTAACCTGATTGGTAAATACTTTTTACTATTATTTATATTTTTAAACGATACCTGGAAAGGATCCCTTTAATTTTATTTAAAAATCAAACACATAAAAACTGGTATGGTACGACAGCTAAATACCATTTTACCATTTTTGCTAACCAATTTCAAAACAAGTTTTCAGTTATTTATTTAGATAAACAATTATGTCACTGGTCAGAAATTATTATATTTCTGGCGGAAGCTTGCTGGTATCCTATAAACCTAGATTAATTTCTAGATAACTTGATTACAGTAATTCATAATGGTTCAGTAAGCTAATTTTTAAATCACATAGTTTATTTTTCACTTCTTCACACGCCGGTTGAAGAGTAGCAAGTTATTATCTTTCAATTATCTCTTTATTATTTTATATATGAGGGAAGGAAATACTTTGAGAGTTTTCCACTGAACGTCCTTCCTTGCTGGGACACCCGTCACAGCTCGTTAGGGCACGCTGATGATCGCCAAGAGTGTTTTCTGCCTTCCCGGAAAACTATATTGATGGTAGGATTTTAACGGATGAGGCTTTTAAAATCGTATCCAAAAAACACAGGGGAGTGTAAAAACTGCCTAGTCAGGACTTGTTTTTTACTAAACGTATGATTTATCTATTATTGTGTATATTTCCATATACAAGGCTAAAAAACTTTAGCCTATATGTATGCCTATATATCTTTAGCCTATCTATATGTGCGTGTATTTTGAACACAAATGAGATTTGTATATGGTAGGGATCACTCCCACTGATGATTTTTTTTGGTTGACATCTCCATTCAGTTGTGACATCTCTTCAGATACCATAGTAATGGCTGCTCAATGGGTTCACTCCGAAAATCATCAGCCGTCATGGATCTTTTCTCAGGTGATGTTTTTCACCATGGTGTCTCTCTGGACTGTGTATTTTTGGTACTTGATCGTATTTCGTAAAACAAGATTGAGTGCCAATTTCGCTCCTAGCTATAAAGCTATTTTAAAACTACGAAAAATCAAGCAATCCTGTAAAAAATTAGCGTTCTAGTGTGTTCTAGTGTGGACGTTACGGAAGTAACGGTTATAACCACATTGTTTTCCTGGACTAAGCTTTAAGCCTCGTACAGTAAAAGTTTCTGTATCAATTCATATCCTTCCCCAGGAAATAATTACATCTAGTTACATCTCCCTCATCCTGTCACATAAACTCGGTGGGTAGCTCAGTGATATAAACCATGTGGGGGATGGTATGAGTTGACACAACAACTGTTACTGCATGGAGAGTAAAGTGTAATCCAGGGAGTCACAGCGGTAATAAACATCACTTGGGTAACGACCCGTGGTGGCTGTCTGCGATTCTGCTTAGCTGCCTCGTGGAGGTTATGAGCTTACCCTTTTATCATTCTTGCAAACTAATAGTTGTACTGAGAATATGTTTCCTTGACTAAACACTACTTAATGTGGTAACGGTTGTTTTGTAAACGTTCTAGTCACAGTTAGGCCTACAGGGAGTCACCATGTGTTGTTGCTCAAGTGATGTTTATCACCGCTGGGTCCCCCTGGACTACACTTTAATACAAGAGATGTTACAATTGTTGTGATAACACCGGTTAGGTTGTTGAACATTTTAATCGTGATTTCATGGTATTTACTTTCAATAACACTGTAATTTAAGTATAAAACTGGGGGTTAACCGTTTTATGCAAGTTTAATCAATCATCGAAATTGTACTTTAACCGGGGTTTTAATTAGTTACGTAATTTGATCACTGGCTATCTTCACATAGTTAATAATTATCTCTACTATATACTCCACAGTATTTTATAAGTGATTCAAACATTAATTTGTTTAATAGTAATATTATTTTATTACTATCCTACTTTGTTTTGCTTCATATTACTCATTTCGAACTTTTGTTATAAATTATCAGAATTACACACCCTTTATACTGTCTTAATTTTTTTCACGAATTGAGTTGAGTCTTGTGAGACAAAGATTATTAATATGTATGATAGTTTTTAACGAAAAACATAAAACGTTTTAAGTATCAAACACTGTGTAATATATAATACCAGGAAAAATCCTTTAAATAATTTTAATACTTTTTAGTAAAAGCTTTATGTTCTAATTTTATCATTGTAACTATTTAGTGTTATAATCAAATAAGCCATACAATTGTTTTTTTCAAGGGTTTAACGAGTCCCTGTTATCTTCATCTAGGTCATAATCAGTTCGTGGTAAATGTAGTATATATAAAGTTGGTGTTCATAATAATCTTTTTTCTGTTTTATCTCAAATAAATAAATATCAATGTTTATATCTTAAAAGTCGTAATTATATATCCAATAAACCACATACTTATAAATTAATTGAAAACAATACCACATATTCGTCTTCATATACTATCATAACTGCTTAAGTATACAAAAAGAGCTAAATACATTGTAAGGAGATTTAAGGCGTGCGAAGAGTAATATTTAACATACATCATCAAAGGATTATCACATCCACTCACATCGCTTCTCCCAGACCCATCAGAGACTCTAATGGATCAGAAGAGCTCAGTAATTAAACAGGTGCGTAGAGCACTGTGAACCTCCATCTCACTGTCAGAATAACACTTTCCCTTCCCTATCTGTCCAATATAACCCGTTAGTCATTATATTATTGTTTATTCCTCAAAAATCACTTTTAATAGTTGAATTAATCCACCAATCATTTTTTTAAACTGCACATCACTATTAGATTGAAGACTGTGGGTCGAGAAACCGTAGCGTAATCAGTCACAAAGGCTAGCCAGAGGTGAGATAGTCTATGATAGTCGTGAGATTGGGTTTTGAACTTGAGTTTTGAGAGAAGGTTTTGAACCAGGACGTTTGACATTGGGTCTGTGTATTTGCTCTGAGCTATCACAGCAGAAGACCTTTATAAGTATAACTAATACAAGTTACATTAAATTGTGTACAAAATCAGGATTAGTTATATAGCTGTATCAACTTAAAATGTTCCATTAACATTATTAAGTGTTAATAATTTTCCCTAACAGTGGAGGTTAGTTCAGAGGAACAAAATTTGAGTACAGATTTGAAGAACAGTTCACAACCTAACTAAAACTCCGATAGTATCTGGTAGGCCTATCTTTACACTTTATATTCTCATCTGACCAAACCTTCTCTCTATTACCTATACATTTTGATTTGCTGACTTATCCAGGTAGGTATTTTAAGCCAAGTTTGAATAAGAAACTAGTGTAGCATTGCTATGGCGCAACCTTGTAGTTTTGTTACTAAGACTGGCATGTTCTTCAAACAGGACTGTTAATTGATAGCCTAACAGCTTAACACATCTAAGGTATCTACAGTTTAACGTTGGATCCCAACCACCTCTGACTGAATTACGAACTGAATTATGAGGATGGTTTTTGGATTATGGAGGATGAACGTAGTATTCAGTAACGCGGACGTTAATCCACACTAGGATATATCACATCCACCGACCATGGCTCATAGCTATCCACAATCCGTAACCTCCAAGTAGCTGGATTATCTCACCTATTTTCATATTTGTTTCGAAATTCTGCACCACTTTCCAACTAGGCGGACAACTTCATTCCATAAGATAAATCAAAGTAGTCCTCCATATTAGAAAAATGGTGAAAATCTAGAAAATTTTAATAATTACTTAAAAGAGGCGAGAATATATAAATGGGGTCACCCATATGAAGTTGACTGTCAGGCATAAAATGAAAAAGTTAGGTATTGGAAAACTTTGGTCTGAACACCCGGTTCATACTATAAAACTGAAGTCTGGCGATAGCGCAAAAGGTGTTAAAACCTAGGATTATATAAACGGCACGTATTTCATCTAGATAGGGCACAAGGCACGTAAAACTAGTTGTTAAATCCAGTTCAATCCTACGATGTGTAAACCCCTTAAAAATAGTTGAACCTGAAGAAGAAAAGTGGGTGAAGAACAAAAAGAATCCACCTTTAGATTTTCAGTTAATCATTAGTTTCTAGATATTTGCTTTTTTTCTTCACTGTATTCCTGTCTGAAACAATCTCTTATTTCGATATCTCTGATTTTTTTATGAAGAGTTTCGATTTGTACATTTCTTAAAATATTTTAATATACATTTCTAAGCATGCATTGCAACTAATCCCCACATTAGAATAATATTTATTATCTAAATGACATATATTAGAACTATTAGAAGATGGAATCTGGTTTGATATTATGAAGCTTTTGGGTCTTATCTAAACAATATTAATAATGTGCCGTATTCATTAGATTATATTCTTTAGTTTCTACATCACTTGAAGTTGGTAGAATAAACGATATCATCGTGTAGAACGATCTCTATATAAATAAAACCCTGTAACGGAGTTACAGGGTTTTATGGTATATTTATTTATCATAACTATATCATAAGATAATATTTATGATAAATAAATTTAGCAAAAATACGAGTAAATCACTACCAAGAAATCCTATGCACAAGTGAATAAGAGTTATAGTTACATTTTTACAATTATCAGAAAATTTAGACTCTAATGTACGTGGTTAATTTTCTTACAAAACGTAGAATGGCCTAGTCACTTTACATACACGTTATCTTCTATTATTATGATAAAGTAATGATTTTTAAAGAGTTTATTATAGCTTATAAAGAGATTCCGTTAATTGTACAGTAAGAATTTTTAAAAGGATTATAATTAGAGCAACTCGGATTAAACATAACTAGATTACTTTAGTTAGTGAAGCTTTTATTCTATTGCTTTAATGCAGCATAAGACTTTGGTTATAATACTAATGTCCATGGAGTTTTTAATTATTCATAAGAAAGTTAACTAATTGCATTACAAGAGACGTGCAGTCTGTGGTGTAGCCTAAATAATAAATCACATTAAATCGCGTTTTTAATATATTTCATTATATTTGTTCAGTAGGTTTAGTCAATTTTCTTATCATATGAAACGTTATTCTTTAGGTAGAGAGCGCACTTTGTAAAGTTTTGTTGTTTGAAAAAATTAAAAACTATACGTTAAAACCAGTTGTAATTTATGCTCAAAAAGTATACTAATTAGCTAGACTCTAATAAGTTACATTGTAGTATTGAGGATGAAAATAGCCAAGTAGAATAGATAATATGCTGTACTCTATGCAATTAAAATAATATGTTATTAAGTTTGACTTAATACAATAGAAATATGTGGGTTTATAGCCAATATCTATGAAATTAAGTAAATAATGTGGATGTAACAGGTTTTTATTCCTTTTCTGGAAGCCTGATAAAACCTCTACAATAACATAGAGAGAAAAAATTTGAAATATGGTCAAGAACCACGAGAAGTAATCTAAATTAAATAATAATAACATTACTATGAGTCCTTTCTATTTAACGAGGTTATAAATTATGTTTTATCAGTTTTAGGTTTTTGACTGATAAAGAACATGTGATAAATTTACAGAATCACAAATTCAACAAATTGATAGAGGCCACGCCAAAGCTCTCACAAATATTGCATGTAGTTGTCATAAAGTGTTGACATTTAAGTTGGTTTTCTAGAGAAATTCTGATGTCATATAATAAATGTAAAATTTATTGACAAAGTATAATGCTTTACACGCAAGTGTATTTTTATCATATGTTTACCTGTACAGAGTCAGCTCCCCTTATCTTTGATTATAATACGTTCTCCCAAAGATATATCTGGTCTGCGTGAGCGATTACTAGCACCATATTAAAAATAAAGGAAATTAATAAACGTTTGTTATCAATTGAAATTAGTCATAGGATATGGTGTTTCATAGTATTCATTTATTTATTTTTTTCATTTATTTATTTAGTATTTTTTTAAATTTTAATATCAATAGAATATGAATAGTTTTGTTAAAACGCTTTAAACATTCAATAAAGTTTGAATATTCAATTAATGAAAATCACGTTCTAATGTATTTGCTTATTAAATATAAATATATAGTCTATTATTAAATCGTAAATGTATATCGTAAATCGTGTCACTAACTCTGAATAAGCTATTCAGAGTAATGAAAAAAATGAAATTAAACTTCAATAGTAAATAATTCCAAGGAAAAGGTTACACTAACTTTTCAATATATGTATTTTAAATACCAATTATTTAGCTATTTGCACTTATTTATTTTTGCTTTATATATTTTGTCAAGTCCACTATCCATATTATTAAAAGTTTTAATTCACACATGAATGAAATTGAATGAAAGTTATATTGAGGTTAAGTACTCAGAAACTGACTGACCTTGTGAACGTATTTTGACATGGATATGTCTCAGCTCTGGGGGGGGGTTGAAAATTTGCGAAACTAAAATTGGAAACAGTGATGGAATATGGCTATAACGACAGCTGTTTAGAGGAACTGAAAACAATCCTTATGACATATCCATGATTTAACCTATTTCCTGCAGAGAGGTAAATACAATTATTTTAAACAAAAAAATCAACAACAACAAAAATATTCAAAAATTTCTGACTCGTGAATACTTATTACTATGACCATGTGAAAAACTATAAAAATTGACTGTTGAACAGTTGAGGGATTCTTACAGACTTTCTCTTTTCAAATTACAGTTTTTCATTGTGCAATCATGTTAAACTCATCATTATGGTTTATTATAGCCTCTGCCCTCCATGGGATTCTCTATAACCTTTGGAGACTAGATAAAAATTATAGTCCTCAATCAGTTTATAAATTAAATCTGGGTACAGTAGCCATCTCCACCCCTATCCACCTTTTTCTTCTTATTCCTCTCCTATTAGCCTTGGTTGCACATGTACATGCAGTAAATGTGGGTTAGAGAAAATAGAACCCTTGAAATCCCTCAATCATTCACAATAACGTTTGCATTTTATATTATTACAAATTAAGCAGACATTAAAATAAAGCTATATAATTGGACCAAAATACTAAAAGTATATATTGATTGGGACGATAGTAGTTAGATATATCATGTAATAAAAATTACGAAAGTCGTCTAGCTTTGTATAAGTATACAAGAACAAGTAAATATTCCTTGCAGTTTGACAGGCAATAATTATCTATGTCTTGTGGTAGCAAAAGTAATTTTGCCTCTTGAAGTACATTTGTTGTCAATATTGACATTTCCCCCAAGGGATACTTTGCAAGGGTGAAAACAAGTTCGCAGAACTTTATATAAGTCAGCTGATCAACTGCTTTACCGTTTTTATTTCTGGAAGATACATACAAAAATTTAATACGAAAGGATTAATATAACAACTAATAGATAGTATAATGGTTATAAGAATTATTTCGGTTACGTTTAATTAAATGAATAAGAATTAAGATTAAGATAATAATTAATAGTGGTTATTGAAATACACCGGAAGAGTTAACGGAAAAAGTCAAGAATGTTTTGTTAATTGTATTACATAAAAACCAAAAAAGAAATTAATATTTTCATATTGTAGTATGAGAAGAATAGATAAGAACTAACTTATACTTTATTTTATGTTAACTGAAGGGAAAGTTAACGTGTAATTCGAACTTTAAGTACCTCTTGCGTTCTAAAGAAGTTATCTCTTGCTTATTTACGGCTAATGCGTAAGTGCAGTAAAATGTTTATTGCGCACGTGTTCACAACAATTTACAAACATCTACTTAAAAAAGTAATATTTGTACTTTTACAAACACAATATTCGCATGGTTTATAATATCAGATGGTATTCCCGTAACACTGTCGCTGCAATTTATTATATATTCGACATTGATCGGCCCCAATCAATTATATTATCATAACAGATTATTACTCATTACCGTATGACTTCTTATAAAAATGTTATGCTTGAGAGCGTTTGCTACAAACACTTACCCAAACTTAACCTTTAACATTTTCCTTCTATATACTGTAAGGATATTTGGGTCAAAAGTTACCATGGGATTGACTTTCCTTGACCATTGATACGAACTCACTTTTGTTATATTATACTTCTAGGGGTTTAGAACACCGTTACCGTTAGATTTACCACATTTGACCACCAAGCGTACTCTTTATTTCATATTTCGCAATTTACTGTATAGTAATTATACCGCTATCATTTTGACGAGCAAATTTTATTTTTTTTATCGTCTGACACATTTTTTTAACAACGAGCTACTCGGACCAGTATATTTTGATTACATCGTTGCCGATTTTCATTGTTGTTTTTATTGCACTAACTTACCTATTACAATGAGTAAAAACTGATTACTGATTTACACATGAGAAGAGGTTGATTCAACATTTATTACATACTAAAGCGGTTCTAATTTGACCAACTGACAGTAAAGTAGTCCGCTAGCAGGAGGATATGCAGAGAGCGCGAGTCTCACATTTCTGGCGGTTAGCTGGCCGCCAGCCACCCGACTCGCTCATTATAAATGTTTGGACCATTTCACCCGGTCCTTAACATACTGCGGCCATGCTCCGGCACCACCGTTCCTCCCCATGATAAACAGCCTCGCGCTGCAAAAACTCTACACTTCATAATTTTACTTATTCTTCCACAAAAAGTTAAATTGAAAACAAAGGACGATTTTAGATTATATATTGTACCTGTATATGTTGCCAGTTATTCCATACAATATAGTTTTAACTGACAATAGTGTGTATAACATCTGGTGGTTGAACCTTCCCATACATTTTATGAGGATTTGTTATGAAAAAACACGTAATATAATTTCTTAAACATACAAAATCAAATTTATTCATAATCAGTATAAATAAACGGTACCAGTGGACTGACACATACTTTCTCCCTTAAGTAAATTTAAAAAAATCTGTAATAAAACTATCATGTTCTACAAAGTTATTCTAAATATCATTTAATAATTTATTGTTCAAATTGCATGGGGGAAACCCCCCCCTGGGTAATACCAAGCTTTTTTGAGCTGGTTTTGTTCAGTGATTTGACCTTACACGTCATACCAAGTTTCATGGAAAACGGTTGGAAAGTAATGAAGAAATTGATTTTTTTATATTCTCCATAAGAATAACATTGGGCGCTTTCAGACAACGTACTGCGTTTATCGTGGACAGTAAATTTAACTTTTCTCTGGAACCGTTCGTCGTAGACAAATAATTCAAAATACTAATTTGTTTAGTTTTTTAAGCTGGTTTCAATGGTACCAGTCAAGTTATACTTTACTTTTATTGTTTTCGCTGAAAATTTAAAAATTTGATTTTTTGACATTTAAAAGCCCATAACTTTTGAACCGTCATTTTTAAAGACATGCGGGTGGTGTAAAATTATTTATTACTCTGTGCACTATAAGCTATCAAATTTTAATTAAAATCGTTAGAGCCGTTTTTGAGAAAATTGGATTTTTCACGTTTTTTAAGGGTTTTTAGGGGTGAACTACCCTTAAAAATCAAAAATTCAAAAAATGAAAGAAAACGCCTGGAGATACGGTGACTATATATATACATGCCAAATTTCATCTAAATCGGACCAACGGGGTAGGCTGTGGCACTGTACACATCCACACACACACACACACACACACACACACACACACACACACACACACACACACACACACAGACACACGGACGGACAGACATCACGTCAAAACCCACTTTTTTGGATTCAGGGGACCCCAAAACGGATATATCCACCTTCAACTCAAATTCGAAAATTTTGACGAAAACAATACTTTCTCCATATACTATGTATAAGGGGAGAAAGTAAAAGGGTGTAAATAATTTAGCTACTTAAAACACGCTGATGGTTGCGGAAATTATAAAATACAGTTTAGATATCAATAATTGTAAAAGGTTTGAGTTTACATGACTATTTAGTAGTAGACAAATATAAGTATACTAACAGCCTATTATTGGAATTAGTATATTTTATGAGTGGCAATTTAATACAAACACGTCCTAAATTTTGTGTTTTAAATTTGCTTAAGATCACTAGAATTAAAATAACGTCTAAGAGGTATAGTTTTAAAACAATACTAATATTATCATGTCTATTATATTTTACTTGTAACCTAACACTAGTTTGCGTTGTAGAAAAAATGTAATACATATTTGACTGTGTGTTATATCTCTATGTACATCCCGTACATTCCGTTTATAAATACACACTGATAAACTTAATATATTTGAGGCAAGTGAATTTCAGATTTTAATATGGATTTTTCTCAGCTCTAGAGGGGGTATTGGCAATTTGCGGGACCAAAATTTGAAACAAAGACGTCATTTGGCTAGTGACGTAATAATTTGGTTATAGGCTGCTTGGAGGAACTGAAATCATTCCCTTTAGACATTACATGTTCTAACCAATTTCCTACAGGGACGTAAATACAATCATTTTCATAATATACATTTATATGAATTAATTTTTAAAATTATGAGTATTTTTAAAACGGGGTTAATCACCGTTCATAATTGGTTCCGAACTAATTACTCGTTTAACAATTGGTCAACGTGTGAGATTGGACATCATCACACCACTAAAAAAATGCAATTTATATACAATTAAAAAGGTATTATAATATATAAAGCGAGGAACCAAATAAATTCAAACCGTAACGCGAACTGGAAACTAGATGAAGCCGCTTCGTCATCCAATATTGAGATGTCGAACTCCACATTCTTCCATCCACATCTAGCCACATTCTTCCATCCGCATCACGTCTCAATATTAAAACATTCCACTTTATCCCACGTCCTAACTCACTCATTCTAATCCATAATTGTCAAAGCGTAATTTAATTCATCCCAAATCATAGAGTAGTTTATTACTATCTGTCAGGTAGGCAGGTCGTGGGGTTTTAAAAATTAATCTCGATTAGAAATCAATCTAGGATACAAACATTGTTGCCCTCTCTGTCTTCCTGTATATTTGTTCAAACTTACAATTTCAATGATAATAAACAAAGTAAATTGAACAGAATAAGCTAACTTTTTTACGAAAGATTCCGAAAAATTTGATATTCTTCCTTAGATATATTGAATAGGAAGGTTTATTTATCAAACGCTTAGAAAATGGTGTTAAGATTGCAAACATCCGGCAGAAGAAAAATTAGGTAAATAATCAGATTTAAACTTAGAACATAGGCAGTTCTACTGAATATCACAGTTAGGACGTGGGGTAAAGGTATTATCTTTCACTATGGATGTATTATGCTGGAGTATTAATTCATTCCTTACATTGAACTATAGGTCACAACGAAGTACACTACTTACGCAGTTGTTATTGAGTATTACAAGACTGATTTAGTCATAGGTAAAGGCCTAGCCCATCTGTAAATTATGGAAAATTTGCCAAATCTGACTGCTTGTATTTTCAAAGGATATTATGTTATAGTACGACAGGTGGCTCGCCTTGTTCACTCTCAATAAACCACGACCAATTTATTTTAAAACAAAATGTAGTTCTTATTTTCTTGGTCGCGTTAATGATTGCGATGTGTGTGATATATGTGTTGTTGGTCTGGCGGGATAACCAGTTCCCATCCCCTCCACTCCTTTCCACCGTGCCTCCAACCATATTTCGGATGAGGAAAACAGTCTGTTTAGAATGTGGTGGAGATCAACATCTAGCGGTAATCCTCTGTTGGTTGTTAGCTGCTTTGGTATGTACGGTTATTAATTAACTAATTATTATTAATATATTAATTATCTGTACGATGGAAACTTTTTAGTCTGATAAAGTCTCGGGAGAGTGAATAATGTCTGTCAATATAGCTAACTCACCACAGTGTGGTAACAATTTTAATTTGCCATCATAATATATATTATTCTGATTTATGAAATTTTAAAAATTAACTTTGTTTATTTTCATACGATATTATACCAATAAAACTACAGCCTATTTTACGAACTTTAAATGAATGGACTGTTTTATAATATTGTTCACATATTTTGTTGTACGAGGTATATTAAATAAAGCCTCTTTAGTCCATTTACATACGTTAGCGTTTGAATAAGTTCTTGAAATCATAGTGTTTTAATTGGTTCGATAAACAAAAAGAGTACGAAAACAGCCATTGAAACTTTTAAATGGCAAAGTTCAAAGAATTTATTACATTTATCCAATTTATTCATGTTCCAATTTGAAAATTATAATCTCAAATAAATAGCTTGAATTTTTAAATTTAAAATTTAAAATACTAAAGGCTACATAGGAAATTTAATGACGATTTTTTAAACATTCCAATTCTAAAATTTATTCAAAATATGGTCTTTACCGATCTTAAAATATCAATAGCATAGTTTACTTGTTTATTTTCATGAAATAATGTTTAAACAGTTCGACTTTAGCTGTGTAAAAATAGATTCAAAATAATGTATGTCTAATCTCAGTCACCTCTCACACCTCAATGTATTTTTTTGCAGTTTTGGTAAATTTATGTTCGGCATACCAGTACAAAAATGAAGCTCAAGAAATTTCAACAAACTACAACGATGGGGGTCATGAAATAAACAAGTAAGTAAGAAATTTAACTATTCTTTTTATTTCTTTCCTGCAAATTATTTTCCATAAACTAAACAAATTTTGCACTTAAGTCATGCAGTATAAAAATACAGTATCAAATGGCAATCAGCTATTTTGCTATTCAACTCTGTCAGTATAATTCGATTTTATTTCCATTTTTCACTCTACACAGCAAAATGGTATCACGTGCATTTACAGAAAAATTAATTAGAGTAAATTTACTAACATAATTTAGTAAATTATGTTAGTATATACTCGTGTAACGTCAGTTATATTTATGCTATTGATTGTTTTTATTGAGTGTAGGACTCACCCTGATTGGTTGATGCGATAAGGGACGTCATCAATAGGAACCGATGTGTCTCATGGGAAAGAGGTAGAATGCTCGAAGATAGGGATCACTAGTGTGTTTACTACTTAGGGAAAAACTTATTCTTGAATAGCTTTATTTAAAGATAGAGGATACAAAATTATGTGAACTTTATGCTATAAAGCCATGTTAGAAAATTTGAAATAACTTTCGCATAGGTCCTATTATTTTTAACATTTAGAAATGTTTCATATCTAATTAAATAATAGTATTAGTAAAGTAATTATAGGGTTTAAACCTATGTTTTATGCTAGAATTAAAGCATGAGAAAAAAGCTCTACTAAATTAGGAAATCTCCAAATTATCAATCTGATTGGTTTTAATTGTGATCCATTAAAGTTTGCCTTGCACAATTTAAAGAATCTATTTATCTGTATTATCATTTATTGGTTAATTAGGTATAAAGTATATCCTCTTCTTAAATGACTTAAATATGATATAAAAAGCTTAGTGGCATATCAGAAAATGTAAAATCATCAGAAACATTCCAGGAGACACACAAAGAAAACAGGATGCACACTGCCGGCACCCCTAGACAACGGCAAGTTCTACCCCAGTGCCCGGCGATGTCGCCCTGAGGACACCTCCCCCTCCTGTCTCATGGTCCCCGGCACCCCCGTGCCCCACGACTGGGTCATCTTCTTCTATTGCAACCCGGGGTTTACCCTTAACACCACCAAGCCCTTGTCTGTCTGTGTCGATGGCCGCTGGCGACCGCCCCTTCCTGTTTGTCAAGGTTAGTTTTTAATTTTGTACGTGTTAGTTTGGCTTACACTACTCATATACAATCATACTACTCATATAAAGGGAAAATCTCACACAAAGGGGCCATAACTTTCAGGAGGACGGATTGTTTGACAGTAGCTCCTAGAATTATGTTTACGATATCTTTACAACTTTCTCGGTAAGTGTGCGACCAAGCACTCCTACCAGGAGGAACAGGAACTTTAGATCTGCAAGCACGCTTATTTATTAATTTCCCAATTATATTATTGTTTATGAAAGAATAACTACTTTCTGCCCTAATCTTTGAGAACAGAGGACAGTATAAGGCTTCCATTGAAGATTTTGAAGGCCCTTCAAAGCGGAAGATTCCGTATCCAAACTCGTATAAGATAACTTAATACTTAGGCGGGGTGTATACATTTTTTATGAATAAAATATAATTCTAAATAGGTATAACATAGAACCTATTATTAAATAATAAAATGTTTTATTTTTTTAATTTACCAATGTTTATTTTAATTAATCGGTGAAACTGGCAGTCCCTTTAAGATACAGAAACAATCAGTAACATGAAATATATATTTGTATATATTATACCTGGAATCACGTTTGCATTTTAAAAATTATACTATATACAATATAATGTATGAAAAGGTGGAAAATAATGGAGTTTTCTTGACAAGTTATAGAAAAGTTTAAATAATTTACATCTAAAGACATAAAATTAAATGTAATATAAGTAGCCTCTATGTATCAAATTATTTTATTAAAGTCAAGGGTCTTAAATTGAAAATATAGTTTTGAACAAACAAATCGGTCTGTTATGACCTATTTATGTGTTCACAGATCATAGAGCGATTGTTGTAGAGGGTGTCAGCGCGGAAGATGTGCTTTGTGGTCCACTCGTCACCAACCCAGGTTCAGAAATGCCAGATTATAGTTATACACCACATGTACCACGTAGAGTTAGCTCAGTATAAAAAACTGAAAAACGATTTAAAATATTGTCATGTGTATAAATAATTCAGTATAAAAAATCTTTTTAGGTCATTATTAGAAATTGTAACTAAAATATAAATTTGTTTTCCTCTAATTATCGCTGTAAAATAAAAATAAATTGTCCGTAAGAATTTATATGAAATGTTGAAAACATAATAAAGATTAATTATTCTTATTACTCACCTGCAAATAGAATGTAAAAAAGGAACATAATAAAAAAATAATAATTTTACATGTAAAAATATCATTCTGTAAAAAACTATCCTTTAAATTATTTAAAGGATACGTAATCTGTAGACCTGCACAGATATTCTTATGATACAGAAACAATCAGTTACATGAAATATATATTTGTAGATATTTTACCTCGAATCACGTTTGCATTTTAAAATTATACTATATACAATATAATGTATGAAAAGGTAAAAAATAATGGAGTTTTCTTGACAAGTTATAGAAAAGTTTAAATAATTTACATCTAAAGCAAAAAATTAAATGTAATATAAGTAGTCTCTATGTATCAAATTATTTTATTAAAGTCAAGGGTCTTAAATTGAAAATATAGTTTTGAACAAACAAATCGGTCTGTTATGACCTATTTATGTGTTCACAGATCATAGAGCGATTGTTGTAGAGGGTGTCAGCGCGGAAGATGTGCTTTGTGGTCCGCTCGTCACCAACCCAGGTTCAGAAATGCCAGATTATAGTTATTCACTACATGTACCACGTAGAGTTAGCTCAGAATAAAAACTGAAATCCATTTAAAATATTGTCTTGTGTATGAATAATTCAGTATAAAAAATCTTTTGACGTCATTATTAGAAATTGTAACTAAAATATAAATTTTTTTGGTCTAATCATCGCTGTAAAATAAAAATAAATTGTCCGTAAGAATTTATATGAAATGTTGAAAACATAATAAAGATTAATTATTCTTATTACTCACCTGCAAATAGAATGTAAAAAAGGAACATAATAAAAAAATAATAATTTTACATGTAAAAATATCATTCTGTAAAAAACTATCCTTTAAATTATTTAAAGGATACGTAATCTGTAGACCTGCACAGATATTCTATTTAAATTCAAACTAACACCCACTGGTAATGCTAGAAACGCTAAAATGTATTAAGGTATCAAATGTGGAGTGTAAACTTGATGTCATTCAAATAGAACGAACATACAAGTCTCCAAAACTTTTTGACAAGGTATTTGAAAATTTAGTAGTATAATAATGTTCAGTATAAATTAATTCTATATATTGTCGTATAGAGCATTACAATAATTATTGAATAAGCAACTTATTATCACATAGTTTTTATATTTGTTATAATAGTTAGGAAATGACGTACAATTCTCAAAGGAAACATGAATTCAGAATAAACTATCATGAAAATGCATGATTTACAGTAGGAGAGACAGAGTGCGCCACCAACGGTCAGTGCCCAGACTACAAGACGTGTATAGTGGGAAGATGTGGCGATCCCTGCGACGGGCTGTGTGGTCCCAACACCCTCTGCGAGGTGGCCTACCACCGTCCTCTCTGTCTGTGCAAGGAGGGCTATGTGGGCAACCCCTTTAAAGGGTGTATCCGTGGAGGTAGTTAGGTGTTTGATTTTAGATTACAGCTAAAGTACCCGTCCTTCGCACGGGTAAAAAAGGTTTGAGATAGGTTATCTCTTCTCCCCGGCATGAAATAAATATTCGAAAACATGAAAATTTTGTTTTAAAAAGGCATTTTTTGAGGTAAAATACTATTTACATTCAATTAAGTATTAACTATCAGTAAATATTATTTTTATACTAAGCATGATCTCAAAATTTATAAAACTGAGTGTCTACAACATTTCAAAGTACCACCTGTTAAGCAATATTGTAAAAGGGTTAGGAATAACGTAATAGAGATAGTCATTGGGAAAAAACTTAAAAACTACCATCTTCGGCAATATTAATTTCGATCCAGTAGTTCATCTGTAAAAATGAGCTTTATTTCCTCTTCTTCCTGTTCTGTAAAGAGTAGTATAAACAGCTGGTGAAATTAGAAACTGTAAACATTAAAAACCTAGAACATTCATGGTAACTGTGTCTTCTGCTTCCCGAACTGTTAAATTTTAGTGCTCACAGCTGTTGACATTCAAGTAATTTTATGTTGATATCCTTTGAAAATAGAAACCTAAGACGTTGCCGAGGCGTAGCCCAAGGGGATTTTAAGGAAATGAATATGCTTATGAGTTGCACGGTAGTGGGTTAAGATCTACCTTTGTGTAAAATTTCAAATCGGTCGGGGTTTTCTCGTTTAGTTTCCTAAACAAACTAACAAATAAGCGAACACACAGAAACCACCTCTTCTTTATAATAATAATAAAGGGCACTAGGACACTACATTTTTTTGCTAAGAACACTGCTAGGAGTACACTAAAATACTCGCTTAATGGACCCTCTAGAGAAATAGAGCCCTCTAGGGCTTTTGACATCTAGCTTAATCGGTTATTGCTCACAGGTAATATGTCAAATACAATGTTTGATGAACGTAAAAGGTGCAAAGAAAGTTTTATCCTAATGGTCTCTGATTGGAAATGCTTCTTTAGGGAAACAAAATAGAAAATTATAATATTTATAATGCTTATAATGTAAATTTCTTAGTATAAATATCTATGTATGTCTTTTAATGATCTTTTGTTCCCCACCATCCTACTGGGAGGTCTAAATTCACAAGGGTCAATGATGTATTGATATGAAAAGGGATTCATGTTAGGATTAAGGATCTATAGTTTATATCCAAATGAGTAATAAATGATCGCAATAAATCCGTAATAAAAGATAATTAAAAAATAAAGCAATTAGGATTCATAACTGCTCATTAATGGAATGTGAGGCTGCCAGAGTGTTTAGATTATAACCAAACTAAGTAATGTACTCATTTCTCAGTATCAAAACTATTCGAATAATTTTAACTAAATAATTATGATATTAATTTATTAATTTCTGACTTTATACGATTATTACAATATTTTATTTTTTTTTAATTTCAATCTTGCTTATGGGATTGTACAGTCGAATCCTTAATACATTAGTCTTACAGTAATAGTTTAATTAAAATACCAGTATTATATAAGGTCATCTAAATATGAGAAATGAACGAAAATAGTATAGAAAAGTAATTATATTCTTAAACATTTCACCTTGTTTTTCTCTATTTCTCATTACTACAAAATGAAATGATATTACTGATTTTCAGACCCGTTTCCCATCACACTCCTAATGGTACAATCCACACAGGTCTCAGTGCTTGATCTGACCAAGCAAAAGATAGTCTCAGTTCTCCACTACTCAAATGAAAATCCTAAAGAAAACTCACCTAGCGTTGCCTACCACTTCGCCAAGAAGTACATATTCTACCCAGGTCCCAACGAAATATTCAGGTTATTTAAATTTGTCCAACCAATAATTATGTACAAGGTTCATTTAAAAAAATAACGTATTATTTAAGTAGGCAAGTCATTTGTACGCCAATCGAAAACTAGTACACATTATGATGGTTTTATATTAACGTGAAAGCTAGCACAGTATTTACACTTCGTTCCAAACAATACTATCGTATTTTACCTACTAAATTAACTATAAAACCTAGTTAAGTGGATTTTTAGGGTCCTTAGTGTCTTTGGGTTCTTCGGTGTTAGGTTTTCTTTTTAATGTAACTAATTAGTTTTGAACTTCAGATTTAGACCCGCATTTAAACCTAACATACCTTGCCTAAGAAGCCAAGTAACCTCGAGTTACCTGGAATCACTGAGTGCCATATTGATTTCATAACATCTGCTAAGACATGATTCAGATGCTATTTCCAGGGTAAAAGCATACTAATCACGCAAATTAATTACAAATATCAAAATTATAGTTTAAAATTTTGTAAAACATATGCAGATAACCACATAATTATAACGTTTTAGTTTTAATTCCTTCTAAATATTTTACCAAATATATGATCAGTAGTAACAAAATTACAAATGTGGCCGCTCGTAATTATAACAAAATGGAAACCTATATGGTTAATTTTCTAATACGAGTACAGTACCTATAATACAGTTTAAATTTTGTATTCTTTTCTAAAGAACTCACTTAGTTGTTAAAAAAATTTTGATACTCAATTAATAGGAAGTCGTTAATCTAGTGAATAGTTTAATAACTGCTAATAAATGGAAGATAAATAAAAAATCCTAATTAACGAATTTTGTTGTCAGAGATGAGGTGACTGATCAAGCAGTGCGCGTTGGTTCCCCTGTAGCAGTAGTTGCCTCAAGTGTGGACGCCACTGCCAAGCTAGCGGTAGACTGGGTACATGACAAGCTCTACTGGATGTCGTACAACGACGAGACTTTGGAGGTCTCTGACCTGGACGGCGGTAACCGGACGACGTTGTTATCGTCTGGTTTGACCTTCAACTGGAACCTCAACAATATAGCTGTTGATCCTTACGCTGGGTTAGAACTTTCGTTTTGAATTTTCATTTAGATATCTTAAAATCTCTTTTTTTATTAACTATGAAATTTATCTTGACTTATTAGACCATTAAAAAATAATTAAAGTTGATTAGTAATTACAGGTAATTATAGTTGAGTTAGTATAGTTTTTGTGGGGGGGGGTGAGGAGGTAATGCTAATGCACTCCGCAGAGAGTGCGGGACTCACACCCACTAAACCCTTCCCCTCATCTCCTAGGACAAGCTCGGAACTGTTTTGCACATTACTTCGGGCTAGATCTTTTAATTATTACGCCTTTAGGGCTTTTCTCATCGAGGTGATCACAGTGCTAAGGATGATCGAGATCGACCTTTTTCGCCTGAAGTATGGATTGGACATCGTGCTTAACACAGTTCCAGATATCCTCTCCCTGGAGCATATCTCCGACGATGTTGTTAGGATGGATTACTACGCCGATCTCCTTGGAGAGTGACAATCGCTGTGCTATCCATCTTTCACACTCGAAAAAATGTGCTGTGCCGTGTCTCAATGCCGGGACAGTACAGATATATGCATCTGCCGATTTTACTTAACAACTTGAGCACACGTGAAGCGTATGCTCAAGTTGTAAATTGTAATGTTGCGTGTGTATTTTGTTTATAATTAAGTTCAATCTACGAGTGTTTTGACCCGAAAAATTTGTTTTTTTCTCATTTTGGCCGTTCCGACAACGAAGTTCAGAAATCGGCAGTTGTATTGCATTTTGAAAATTCACAGAGTTATAATTTTTTTTCATTGAACCTAATTCTTGTAGGTACTTGTTTCTTGTGAGCAACGACTCTATACACAGGATGAATCTGGACGGAACAAACTTCACTCGTTTGCATCTGGCTGGAGAGAAGAAGAGGGGAGTTTACGTGTTAACCCTGCAGACCCAAAAGAGACGGATATTCTACAGTAGTTGGGACCTACAAGAAGACACCCCATATATCACCACATGTGATTATGAGGGTAGGAACGGAAAGGATATCCCTATGGGGGACAGGTAAGTGAATTAAAAATTATAGTTTGTTATATTTTTTATGGTTGTAGCTTCTTGTGTCTATATTTGGTTATGGGTGATAGCTTATTTTTTCTTGGCCTACCCTTCCCTACAATCGTCTTTTAGGAAGGAAGTCTTGGAGGCTAAGGGTTATAAAGATAGCTTTCAAGGACATTTTAACGATTAAAGGTTTATACGTTAGGGAGAGCCGTAGCTTTTAACATCTTAAACATGTTGGAATCTGATAACTGTAAGAGGAAATATGCATATTATTAATTAACATTACACTCTAATAATAAAATGTGAGCCCAACAACTGAGTAGTTTCAATTATTTTCTAATTGTTTGAAGTTATAATTGGAAATCATGTTACATCTCCTATTTACCTAAAAAATTATTAGTTCCTGGAAATTAATTCTATTGAATAGAAATGGCTGTAATCAATTGTCCAACCTTGTCCAAAATTATCCATGAGCTCTCAAAATATTTTCAATCCAATTACAACAGTGTCATTTAAAGGCAAAAAATGTCGTTTTGCAAAAAGGGCTTTTATGTTCCTCAGAAAAATCATGAATCAACAACTTCTTGGCATATCTATGTTTTAGCTCCTAACCAAAGCCCCAGGTCTTAGCAAACCGTCAGACAAAAAATTTGTAGTGATGACGTCATATGATTAGTGTCGTCATCCTTTAGTCTCACTATGAACTAACCTATTTCCCACAGGGAAGTAAAAACAATAATTTTTCCCAACAGAGTTACACCGATGAGAATTAAATCTTTCATTCTGACTGTGTATACTCCAGGGGTATTAATCAATCTCTGTGACAACCCTTACTAATCCAACGTTAAGTTGATAGATTTTAAATTGATTTTTTTGTTTGTGTGTTTAGTTTTAGTGAGATCCACGGAGTCGATGTGTTTCGGGACACCGTGTTCTTTGGCCACTACAGGAGAGGGGAGTCAGATCAAGTGTGGAGTGTTGACCTCTCCAGTGTGACCCCCACACCTGTCCTTATACAAACCGTGGCCAAGGTAAACGTGATTACTGCCATCTGCAGTGTAGACTCAAATTTTGTTCAATTAAACAACGACAATTCCCTAACAAACAACAAACAATTTCCAACAACAACAAGAAACACTTATAATGTCAGCAAACAATTTCCTTAAAATTTAGAATATTCCACCGGTTATATAACATGAGGAATCAATGTTATGCCATGTACATGAAAGGGGTATTAGGATTTATTGGATTTGTTCAAACGTATCGGCGCTCGGTGCGGTTTTAAATGCTGTTGCCAACAATGCGTCAGAACAATGAAGTATTTGTGTTTACAATGAATGCAGATTTTATACGAGAGTAAGAATTGAGTTTTCACAAATTAAAAAGAAATAGAAAACTACTAGTTGATAGTTAGTAAACACACAAATTAATATAAACATCAAGTTTTTACTTCTACTTAAATTCTCACCACGTCAAAACCTTTTTACTTAAACAACTTAATACGAAATTTTAATTTTATGTTCATCACTATTTTTAATTCAATTGATATTTATTTTATATTTTTAATATTTAGTTAATATAAATTATTAAATTAAACTTGCCATCTATTAGGCTCTAGACTAACCATCGTAGGTAGAAACTGGTTCTGCTCGTAAAAGAAATGAATTTGGCACCTTTCCGCCACTGATTAAGGTTGGTAGGTTAATAATTGATCATTAATAATTAGCTATTAAATTCAATAATTAATATTGTGGGTAGATGTGATATTCTGTTGAGTGCATTAACATCCGCATTACACGTTGACACACATATACCATCCTCATAATCATACCATTTCGTAATTCAGAGGAAAGTGTTTCGGGTTTTACGTTAAACTGAAGGTCCATTAGTTGCTATTGGCTGGTGGGCTGATAATTAGGAGTCTTGTCAGCCTTAGTCAGTAACAAGACTACAAGATCAAGTCACAACCAACATATACTTTTTACTCATTCATACTTGGCTTAAAATAACTATCTGGCCATGTCGCGATTTCAGAGAGTTAATAATAGTAAAGGTAATAATTTACAAGGTAATAAGACTTTGGTAATTGATTAAATAAAAAAAATAGTGTCCGCTGTTAATATAAATGTAAATATTATTATTTACATGATAGATTAGATGACTGGTGCCAATTACATCGATAATGCCTCTGGGTAATTGTTATATTAATACGTTTGACATATTGTTTACACGAGGCATAGAAAACACGGTTAGTAATTTGTAATTACAGCTTTCATTTTCTCTTCGTATATCGTTAATCCAATAATGCAAGATAAAGGGTGGGTAATTATGTGCCTTCGGCTCTTGTTTACAACTTATAGTGACGTAATTTAACAATTTATTGACTGGTGAAAGTTTCTGGCTCTTAACAAACATTCTCGTCAGCCCAGATAAGGCGACCACATGGTGACAAGTGAGAAATATGTTCATGGTAAAGTATCTTAGTTACTTGTTACTAATATCTAAGATAACTCTGTGTCTGAATAATGTTGATTAAATATTATTAAAATAAACTTTATTTTATTATTAAATTAAAATTAAGATCTTTTAATTTTAATGGGTTATGCGATATTTAAATTGATAATATTTTGTAGATGTTTAAACTGTATTTCTATGATTTTATTTAGCGGTCAATTAAGGTAGCTATGGCTAAAGAGTAAAAAAAGCTTAGTATGTGAACTGCAAATTAAATTAAATTAGGAAACGCTTCAAGACATGTGGGAGATAACGAAAGATTATGATAAATTAAGAGACCACATTAAAATTTATAATTTTAAGTTTGAAAAATTAAAAAAAACTTTAAGTATTTGGGATCCTTTCTTATTAGGGATAGTAATGAAGGTTTTGGGATAAAAAGTATTCAGCTTATAACATATTATCAAGTTCAAAAACAAAGTTCCACACTAACCAAATTCCAGATAGGTAGACAATCATCAGACCAGTTATTCTGTATTTTTTGGAAAATTGGGTTTCAAGCAAGATATTGAGAAAATAAAGTTTTTGAAAAACGATTTTGAGAAAAGTGTGCGGACCAATTTTTGAGGATAGCCAATGGAGGAGACTAATGCACAATTGGAAATTCAAGGAACTATTTAAAGACCCAGATTTCGTCACTGAGGTAGACAGCACAAGATTGAGATGAGCAGATAATATCTTAATCCATATTGTCCTGTAATCCAGCTACTTAGAGGTCACGAATTGTAGATAGTTATGAGCGATTATCGGTGAGTGTAGTGTTCTCTTGTGTGGATTAACGTCCGCACTATTGAATACTACGTTAATCCACAAAACACTATCCTCATAATTAGACCAATTCGTAATTCAGAGGCCGCGGTTCGGGTTCCACCTTAAACTGTAGGTCCTTTAGTTGTTGCCATCGGCTGTTGGGCTATTAATAAACAGTCTTGTCTAAGGAACATGTGAGTCTTAGTCAGTAACAAAACTACAAGATCGTGCCACAATCATCTTACACTCAATGCTCATTTAAACTTAGCTTAAACTGACCTTGGTGGCCTTGTGTTACTGTCGCCATTTCAATAATATAATCTTATTTAATCTAATCTTAAGGCTACAAGATAAATCATAAATTAGGAAAAGTATAGAACAGCCAAGAAGGTAGAAGACACTATGGAAAACCGAAATTGAGATGGTGGGATCAAGTTTAAAAATACATGAGAAAACTGGAAAGAAGAAAGGAAACGTTAGAGACTGGAAATGATGGAAGGCTAAGTACCATTTGTCAAGTGCTTGTGGCCGCAGCAGCGGTAAATAAGGAAGTAAAAGATGAAATAGGGTTGTTACATTGTTTAAGGGGGGTATGGAGGTACAAGCTTATTGCGTAGGATTTCAGTTCTAATGTTCCGAGCTCGAATCAAACCATCGAACCTAGAACCTAGAACAAGAAGGTTGAATGAAGAAGGAAAAATTGCATCCCGATTTTGAGGTATCTTATCTGTTTCTGGGATTAAATAGTATTGATAGAAGAGAAGAATCAATTTTCTAAATTATTAGTATATCACATAAATTATAATTATGAAGTTCATGATAGTTTAAAGAAATATGATTGAATAAAGTTATATTAAGTACGTAATTATTGTTTTTTTGAATGGTGCTATATAATTCATATATTTTAATAATGTTGTATCAGTATTACCACCACATTTGTCATTTATGTATGATTTCTTTAAAGTTTAAGTTGTATGTGTTTTTAAAAGTTTTTGTCGTTTACTATGAAAAGTATTTATAACTATGTACTATTAACTTTGAAATGGTATCCTATCCAGGTAGGTATTTTAAGTATGAATGTAAGAATTGTAGTGCGTTTTGTAGTCTTGTTACTGACTGAGGCTGGCATGTTCCTTAGACAGGATTCATTGTGCCCAATAGCCTATGGCATCTAAAGGGACCTACAGTAATGTGGGATACAAACCACAGCCTCCGAGCTACGAACTGGTCTAATTAATTATGAGTGTTTGTGGATGAACATAGTACTCAATAGTTTGGACTTAGACCGACGGTAGAGAATATCATATCCACCCACCATCGCTCATAAACATCTTCCATTCGTGACCTCCAAGTAGCAGGATTAGAGAAAATACTACTGTCCCAGTCTGTAGACTTGTATTGGACTATAACTATAACTATAACAACTATAACAATTCAAAACCTTTCTACATACTACTCAGCATAGATTACTTAATAGAATTTATACATTTTAGTTAAAGTTAAATTCCCATGTTCCAGGGGTTCCTCGGATTGAAGGTGTACCATCCAGATGTTCAGAAGGATTCCAGATGATAAAAAAGCTATTAATTGAAATCGCTTTTGTAAATTAAACGGTATGGCGTATTTACTATCAGTCATTTTGGTGCTTTTGTACAGAAATAATATTAAGTAAAGTAATTAAATGTTGGCATTTCTTTTATCCTTTTTCTGGTCCTTAATCTAAAATACTTAAGGACAAAAGATAAAATATACTAGAATATTTTATTGCCATTGTCAATTCAATTTCATAGTTTAAGGATCGTTAGGTTTATCATGACATGATTGAAAACTTGTATGAACTGAAGTAATAAAATATTTTATTACATATCAATCAAATGTATTGGTTTTATTTATTGTTCGTCCATAAATTTCATCTAGTTGTTTCTGTACAAACGGTAAATACTTAGATAAATCATTGATACTAAGTCGATCGTATTTTTTTAGAATTGATCAATTGGATATTTACAAAGGTTTTAATGAAAACGTATGAGAGGAGTATGACATATTTCAAAGGCTATTTCAATAATAAAATCGTGAAAGCAATATTTTATCGTAGTTGCTTTTTACTGAGTGTATTCTGCTGATGATCTCCAAGAAATAGAGAACAAAGAGTTGGATTATTATAGTTGATATATTCTAGGAATTAAAGGAACACATGGATGAAACACGTTAATCCTTTTTAGTCTATATAATACGCTACTTTTTGAATAATTGAATGTTATATTTAAGAATTTTTAAGTATTTTACTAGATAAAACAATAACTTCCCTTCTGATAAATTAAGCGAAGGGTAGGAGTGGCAACTAAAGGAGTTATCCAGTCTCGCTCCTGCCGTTGGCATCGCTATGGTGTGATAAACTCAGTAAATATCAGTCAGTAAATATGCCTGTAAATAAATTTAATAAATATAAGATACAACCTTTTTTAACTGCAATTCAATTATTGTGCTTTAAAATACCCTTTAACAAGAGATACTTCTCCTTTTCGCAAGAAATTTTCTAAACCAATAAACCGTTTACAAAATTATAGCTTTCCTGATTTGGTCATAGCTGGAATTCTGTCCATTTAGCAAACAGGATAAATATGACAGCTAGCTTAAATCTCTAAATTAAGTCGACTAATGTCCCAAAACAAATCCAAATTCATTAAACAAAGTCGTGTTAGTTACAAAATTTATAACTCGCGAACAGCTGGACTGATTTTAATGTTCTTTGATTTTTTGGATTCGTCTCTGCTTCGAGTAAGCTATAGCCATAATCAGTTTCAACCTTCGTATCCAACCTGTATTTAATCTTACAGGTTGGTTATTTAATCTTTACATGCCAGTGGGGCTAAGCCCCACTGTCCTGTAATATTTATATATGTTAAGCTTATGGGAAAAACATGAAGCATTTTGACCACATGAATGCATCAATAATGTGAATATTTTATTAACATCTGATTTTGTGTTGCCTTATTTTCACCAGTCAACAGCTAAAATCATTGTGTGTCATATCCAGAGAATGTTTGTGATTGTTTTCAAAATAAGCATTTATAGATTACTGGTTATTTTGTTTATTCAAGTGTAGTTATAAGCTGTAATCTTTTATGTGGGTGTAATTAGTGAATGTTAGATTATGCGAGTATTATTATAAGATGATTCAGAGTACTTTATCATACATTAAAACCCGAATTGCAGATAGGTGTGGTTTATTTTTTAATTTGAATTGGACTTTGTTAATCAATCCACTTTGATTTGTTTGTTTTGTGGGATTGATATTAATATATCAGAATTTTTACTAACTATGCCGTGACCCAGAATATCTAATCTTGAACAGCAAACCTGTTATGCTATTTGACTTCGGAACATGGTGAATCAACTGATGAAGAACCTGTTAGACGGTACAAAGTTCACCGGTCAGCTAGTATCGATATAAATATCGATTTAACCGATATTTATATCGATGATTGATTGATTCAGTATATTGATATAAACTGAAACATCAAACTATTCGTTCGTATTGATTTGCAATACAATTAAATTTAAATTTTCACACGTTTTTTATTTCCTAAATAAACAGTTTGAGCATTGAATTCTACATTATTTAATATTTACCTTTAATAATTTTGATCCACTTACATAATATCGTGGTATTCTAAATCTACCATTTATTGTATTAAAGTTATCGGGCTGAGTTTGATATAAAGAGGGACAATTACTGAATTAGATATATATTATGCTATATTATATATATTATTATATTTATATATTATTTATATATATTTCTATCCTTGTAACTATGAATTAAAAAGGAAATACTTTTAGGATATACCTTCCCGTTTACAATCTAGCTATGCAATATTTCTGTCTTCATATTGAAAGTTTATTACACGTTCATAACTCAACCCTTTGTTTAAGTTTATTACAACATTCCTAGGTTATCGACCCTAATTTTGGCTCGTATTTAGTGAATTTCAATTTATTTGGTTTCATCTTTTAAACTTGTAATTTGACAAGATTATTAATTGATTATTTCATCATACATTGTCAATTGCACCTCTTAATAGTCTTTGTAATTTCTGCTACACAATTGTGTATGTTCATCACATAATCTGTAATATTGAAATTGTCATGTCTACTCTACAAATAAGGATTTTGTATATGATATGATAATTTTGGATTATTTTCTCTAAAAGCTACATAATCTACATCACAGACCAATGGATAAGGCTACAACATGCTACAACAGCTACAACATGGATAAGGTTACTATCCTAGACAATTAAATACAAAAAAATTGGGCACGAAGCACACCGTACTTTAACCAATGTAAGAGGCAGGTAGCTATGAATAAAAATAAAAGGATGATCACTTTCTTTGATATTTTTAATGTTAAATAATAGAGTCATAATTAGGATACGAGCCATAAACTTAATCAATCAAATGACTTACAAATCAACTGAATCGGCCAAGTATGGAGATGCTGTAGTTCAGAGCAGAGGTTTGGTGTTTTCCCACGCCTAATCTTCATCCAGAGGTCAGGTTCTAATAACAGTCATCATGTAGCTTTACTGGAGGCCAACCGGTCCCGTCCCTTGCTTTATGAAGAGGTCTATACGCTAGGACAAAGACGAAAACATTTTTTTAGCGATGGGATCAAGTTCAACTAGCTCACAACTCTTCTGGGTTATTTATATTTGTTAGTATAGCATTTCGTTGTTCGCAAACATTATTAAAAATACTATTAAACTTCAATATTTTAATGAAAACAATATTCTATGCCACAATTATTTAAAACTAGCTGACCCGGTGAACTTCGTAACGCCTGACAGTAAATAAATGTTAACTTTAAGATTGGCCATATTCTGAAGTTGAATAGCATTACGGCTTCATTGTGAAAGGTTATATATTCTGGGTATTCCCATAAAACAAAAATATCTGAGTGGAATAATTCACAATTTTCCCAAATCCACAAATCCAATCCAAACTCAAACTAAACTAACTGTAATACGGATTTTATAGGAAAGCTATACAACAGCTGATTATTATAATAAACGTAATATATATAAACATTGTAATTATTTTTTATTTGGCCAACATTCATAAACACGTGACTTTTAATCAGACAGAAAATAAAAATACAAATATATAATCCCCCAAAACCATAAACTATTAACGTGGCGATTAAAGTTGTTCATTTTGTACAGCAAATATTTACTTCTTAGTATTACATCAATGAATGATTCAGATGGCATTTGATAGTAAAGTATATTGCTAATGGAAAGTATACCAATCAGCTGTAGCTAAGAAATCAAATGTTTTCTTTGTAGAAATTTCGTAAACAAACGTACTCTCCATAAGGTTAACATTAGAAATTTAAAACGCCAAAAAATTAAAACTTATGGAGTTTTCGAACATATTTTTTCACTAAAACCTTCCCGGACACATATAGAGCAACTTCCTAAAATTTCATGGCGATCGGATGAGTAGTTTGGCATACTATATAAAGGACATACATACATACACACATTCAATTGAGATAACAAAAAAATCCGTGCCCAAGAATCCATTCTAGGACCTAGGTTGTTTTCAATATTTATAAATAATTTCATTGATCCAATATATGCTATTTAGTATTTACCTTAATTCTGATAAAACACTATTACTTATTTACGGTAAAACCTTACATAGTCATTTGATATATTACACAAAATCTTACAATATATTTATTTAAAAGTAAATATAACAGAAATTATGGTAAAAAGATACTTATATATTATAAAAACATATTAATATATACAGATGCTTTTATTTCAGCAGTTAATATATTATTTTTGTTTGCAAATCGTCAGGCGTGACTGGTGGGCTCATTATATATAGATATATGTAGGATACGATGAAGGAATACTGGTCAGGCTATTTAAATAGAGGCACGGTCATGCTAGACCTGAGTTGTTAAATACGTAATATTTACAGACGACAACTTTCAGCTCTCCCAATCGATAATTGAAACACTCTTTACTCATCCATTATATTATTAATGATAACTTACTTGTGTCATACAATCCAGGGATTTTAGAAACAAAGGTGTCTCTTTTGAAAAATATGTGATCTTCAACGCCATGTTACACATAAAATAACTATAGACAGTCGGTTGACATCAGTAACTGTGCCCGACAACATAAGTGGAATATTAATGTGACAAATTTGTGTTCGTGTCACTGTTGTTATTGTTTAATAAGCTTTTTTAAAACTTAATTGTTTGCGCCTTCACGGCTAAGACAGCCGATAGCTACACATAGGGGGTTGTTCGATAGTGGGGGGATTATATATCTCTCCCAGCGGGTCTTGTTCTGAGCTCGACGTTCAGTTTATGTCAGGCCAATGTCCTGCCTTCATCACCTCTCAATAACTCTGCGTGTATTTTTTCTTATTTTCCCTGTAAAATCATACGTTCATTATTTTGACAAACATAAGACTTCAACGTATTTTTAAGACTACCAACCTTAAAAAATTAAGAGAAAATCAAATTATTTTTATTGATATGTACCGTGTATAAAATTACGTACTTTTTAGAAAATTTCTTGAATCTTGATGCCTTGAATATTTACAGGTATAACTGTTTCAAGGAAAAGGTCCAAAATACTTTTACCTTGCCCTTACAACATAGTACCTTATTAACTTTAAAAAATGTGTCCCTTATCTTACCTCAACATTTGCATTTTCAAAAAATACAGTAAGTAGGCCTAATTTATTTAGATTAGTTTATATTACCTTATTACCTTCGTGGAATTGTGACCTGCCTAGTATTTTGAGCTACGGATGAATGAGAAATGAATTTAAGATGATTGTGACACGATCTTGTAATCTTGTACGAGCTGCAATCTCGTAACTAAGGCTGACACGTTCCTTAGACATGACTGTTAATTAATAGCTCATCAGCCACACCAGATGAAATATCATAAACCATGACTCACAAACACCCACAATCCGTGATCTCAAAGTTTCTGGATTACAGGATACACCACCGTCCATAAGTTTATATTAAAAGTTTATATTGTTAAATCTAAACTGTAAATACGAAGTTTTAAGGTTTGTTTTAATTGTTTTTCAGTTTTGGCAGAGTTAATTTTAATTGGCCTCGTTCAGGTGGTATCTGAGTATGACAGAAGATGTTCTCTAGTTTGAGATAAACGAGGGTAATAACAAATTCTCTAGATTAATACATTCCATGTAAATTAACCTTTTTAACCTTTTTTAACCTTATAGAATGAAATATTGTTCTTTTAGTAGCCATTAATGTTCGTACTAACTACATTACACAAGAATTTATTTACTTTATTTTAACGATAACCTTAATTTGTACGAAACGATTAGTCAGATATATACAATACATATTGGCAAATATAAAAATACTACCCCAAGTATATATTTATGAAAAAGTAGATATGTGAACGTTCATTAAATAAAACTTGGTTGAATAAGTAATAATTGTGTTACTATATAGTAAATTATTTCTGAATGAATATAAAAACGTTTAGTTTATAGTCTCCCACTACGCAGGAACCCCAATTAATGGTGATAGCTATGCTAAAATAATACTTACATATAAAGAAACAATATTTTCCCTTTTTGAAGTTTTAACATTAACCACAATATTTTCCTTTATGATCCTCAAAGTCACTTCCATAATAATATCCTCGCACCATCGAAACGCCCTTTTTATATCCAACGTTGCTTTTCAATGCCTGCGTAAATCTAAGTTTCTAAGCCTAAACACTCAGTTTGTTATAGATATTTATATTCTTAAATTGTTCCGAATTGGTGGTGTTCTATATTGAAACCCTCCCAGAGTCATAGTTTAAGAAGTTTTGTTTGTTGAAAATAAGATCTAGTTTGGTTTAGAGGTAGTAAAATACTAAGGTAAGGTTTGGTAGATCATCCTTGCCCGACATTCACATCTTTTTAGGCACAACATTTTATCATGAGCGTAGTTAGAGGTTACATGTTGGGGAGCACGGATTGAAAGTACATTTTGGACTTTCAGTCGCAGTTTGACTTTTTTGCCATTTATTAAACAGGTTTTGATATAGACTCTACCATATGTAAAATACTTCTAATATATTACAAAAAACAACTCCAAAACCCTCCATGCGTGAAAATTTTAAATTTTACAGCAATTTTAAATACATTCATTTTACCATTCCATTAAAAAAAAAAATTTATTTTGAACAAGTCAACTAGTTACTACTGAACAATTTGGTAAAGTAAATCTTAATATGTATCGTTCTTGGTATAGTACATTTCTTAAATAAAATCACCTAATTTTAATAACATCCTTATCAATCACACGATTCCTTCATAGTACCTTTTTAATGAAATGATCAAATTCACATGTTAAATAAAATTTTATCTAATGTAATTCAATATGGGTCATTGTACCATTTATAACATGAAAATCACTGGCAGTATTCCGTGGCATAGTAACTCCTTAATCTGAAACCTGTCGATTCTGTGGTCATAGTACCCATTTCTTAACATGAAGGTCACCTGTTGATTCCGTGGTCATAGTACCCACTCCTTAATCTGAAGGTCACCTGTCGATTCTGTGGTCATAGTACCCATTTCTTAACATGAAGGTCACCTGTTGATTCCGTGGTCATAGTACCCACTCCTTAATCTGAAGGTCACCTGTCGATTCTGTGGTCATAGTACCCATTTCTTAACATGAAGGTCACCTGTCGATTCTGTGGTCATAGTACCCACTCCTTAATCTGAAGGTCACCTGTCGATTCTGTGGTCATAGTACCCATTTCTTAACATAAAGATCACCCGTCAATTCCGTGGTCATAGTACACACTTCGTAACATGAAGGTCACCTGATTCTGTGATAGTCATAGTACACTCTGTAATGTTTTGAATCACCCCTGTCGATTCTTGGTATTAATTATGTTTTTAACATGAAGGTCACTGTTTTGTCGATTAACTGAAGGTCATAGATTTTATACCATTATAATCACCTAACTCATATTTACCTTAATCTTCCTGATGGTCAGTTCTTATTAAAAAAAATTTTTACATTCTGAGTCTAGTATTCATGAAGGTCACCACTGTTCTGCAGTAACTTCTGAATGCGCATGTAGGTCACTAATCTGACATAGTACCCATAATTGTCCTGTATTTTCTGGTCATAGTAGTATTTGAACATCTTAATTATTTATAAATACCTCCATTAATCGTGGTTTAGTCATTCTTACTAGCAGACCCATGTAAACACTCCTATGTTCAATAACTTTCTGTAATATAATTTCCCCATTATTATGACTTTTATGATTCACTTAAATATAAGTAAACTTGCATAGTATATATTGTGTCATATATGAAACCTGTTGATTTATTGAGTAAATTTAAATATCCTCAATACTCCCTTCAGTCCCCAAACTGTTGCTACAGGTATTTGTTCCTTGTGAGGAACGACACCTTCTACCAGACTAAGCTGGACCCATCTGCCTCTCGCTAGTAACGTGTAAGAGGGAGTGTATCTTGGACATCCTCAAAGAAGAGGATCTACTTCACCAACTGGAATCTCATGACAGCTACTCTTTACAGAGTCTTGCAGCTATGACGGCAAGAATGGAAAATATATGCCCATTGGAGATAGGTATTCAATCACCTAAAAATACAGTTTATTCGTTAGTCTCACGCGTTAGCGTCTTGGAATTCTGTTAGATTTGAGATCCCAGATGGTTACAAAAGTAGGTGTATGTACCGTTTTTCTTGAAAGCATTTTTTCATATGTATACAAAATACATGTATATATAATTTTATCGTGTTGAAAAATAAACAATAAATATTCCATTCTATTGAATATATTTGTCTAAATAGGATTGTCTCTGTTTTTGATACGATCTTCTGATGAGGATAATGTAACTAATTTTTCAATCAACGATTTAGTGAATATATTACTTCAGATCAAAACTCTAACATTTTAAAACGCATTAAGGTAGTTATGCAGTTTATTTCATAAAATCTACGAGATATACCGATGTACTATCTACTTCATTTATAGATTTTCTATCTTAAGGATGTGTCTGAATTACTCATAGAGTTTTTTATATACGAGTATTCTACAAGTTTAAAAATATAGCAATAAAAGTTACAAACTATTTGAGCTAGATGGAATGAAATCCACGCAGTAGCTGTGTTCCGAGACGCCCTGTTCTTTGGCCACTATAAACGAGGACAGTCAGATGAAGTCTGGAGTATGAACCTTCGGAATCCCAACACATGTCCTGTGTTTTTACAATCTATTGACAAGGTAAGAAGATGTATTATGCAATGTTAAGGCTTTATTTTTTAGTTTTTCTGTCTATTTCCTTAAGGTAACTGGCATCTGTTCCCAGTAACGTTCATTATGGGTACAACTCAATTCCTAAAGAATTCAAAAGATGTGTGAATGAAATATATCCAAAAGTCATTTTCACTTAAACATACAGTTATGCAAATATTATTTTGACTGTTAGTTACCAAATTATTATAAGAAATTTATATATTGTTTTCTTTTTAGAAATATAAAAAAAATTTTTATGGTTAAAAATTAAACAAAAATATATTTTATGAAAAAATAAATAAGTTCGTTTTAAAAAAAATTTTTTTTTTATTTTTTTTTTTTGTTGATAAAATCTTAATTATGTAACTAATTTATTTAAAACAAATATAAATATATCTAAATTTTAAATTAATTTTGCAAAAATTTATTTTAATCAAATAAAATATACAATGATTTTAATAATGTGTCTATTTTGTGTTGATTTTATAGTTTAAATTAAGCTAAAATTTATTTGTTTAATGAATGAAATGTACTGTTTTATAGTCTTTAAAATAAAGTAGATATTGAGTTTTTAATGTAGTTTTTCTGTCTATTTCCTTAACCATCCCAGAGGTAACGCACTGCCCCAGTAATTCACTTTAGGGGTTCATGCAGTAAACAAGTAACTCAATGCCCTCTTTAAAGACTTTATAATGGTCATAGATGTGTGGATTCTGTACCATACGATCTACTTCCGGCTGTAAATAATTAATACTACTAAGTTACATCAAAATGAAGATATCTTAGTTATGGGGATTCTGCAAAGACTTTTTTTGAGATTCTGTTTTGTTACACGGATTAAAATTGTTACTTGAAAGATAAATACAAAAATATGGAATATTAGTTTTATTTGAAGAAAAATTTTCCCCAAAAGCTTAACATTTTGTAATGGCTTAAAAATTGATAAGGGAGATTGGAGTAAATCAGCGAATTAGTCAAAACATAAATGTTTACTCAGTAAATTAGTTTTACTGCAATATGATAGATGGATCGCATATTGCGTTTTAAGTGAGAGGCCATTTTTCACAGGCCTCAGAGTTCACAGGTTTATTACTAAAAGTTTAGAGAAATAATGAAACATGTCCTGTTTGTTGAATTGGAACAGGAATTATGTTCCCTAAAAACGGTACCAATTTAACGTTTTAAGTAAATGTAAATATAAATATAAAATCTGTATTTTTTGCACAAAAATTTCTAAAATAACTGATATTAGGTTGGATGTGGGAAATATTTTGTCTACTACCACTAAAATTTAGAACATTTAAATTTCAATTTTTGACGTGGTTCGTTACAAAAATTAGATTGCATTTTAAATTTGGAAACCAGTGTGAATATGACAATTTTATAGTTTATTTCATTTCAAAACAGGCTAACGATATGTGAATCCTAATTCGATCACGATTTTCAGTGACTAACTGTTGTATAGTTGTTATTGTATTTTTTAAAGACCGATTCTCGAAATACTGAGCCCCAGTATCATGTCGCTGTATCTGCCATCGCTTGCTCGCCGCAGCAGCGCGAGGCTCATTTATCTCCCTAGAGGGTCGTGCTGAGTGTCGTTGTGTTTATGGTAGGGAACGTCCTGTCTCTATCTCCGTCGTGTAACGTCCTCTCTGTCTTGAAAACACCAGCAGAAGTCACCGGATGTGTTTGCAGTAGTGACCTCTGTAATTTCCGGTGTGGCTGAATACTACGACTTTTAGTCTGTTATTTATGTACTTTCACCAGCGTAAAAAATACTGTTTACTTATTTTCAATAGAAAATATTGCAGTCTACAACTAGAGTATCTATTCCTAGACTAACAAAGCTATACGACTAACCCCTACGAGTATATCAACTAATCAAATAAATAATTAAATAAACTGCTAACAAAAAAACTTACGCAACAAGAGGACGGCTCATGACTCTCAAGATTATCTGCGTGGTAAATGGCACATTTTTCATTTCTATAATAATAGTATGTTTTATTAATTTCATCGTAAGAAAATGATGTAACAACACAATAAAAAGCTGATTTTTTAAAGGTATATATTACACCTTGCCTAAGATCACTTGCTATTCTGGATGCAGTAAATGTATTCATATTTCGTCTTTAGGTTTACTACAATATTATCATAAACAATTTAGACAAAGAATCAAAACATATTTACTGGTTATCAGTACCTTTAGCATAAATAATATAGTGTGAATACAGAGTAAGTTGCTTATACATATATATAGTGATACATGTTTAAGTTTCAGACTTGTTAACTTTATGTTGTCGTTGAAGAATTCAAGGAACACGATTGTCTGGGGGAGTGTAGGGTCAATTTATATTCCCTAGAGGGTCGGTCTTTCATTTTATAGCAGGCCAATGTCCTGCGTTCGTTCTTCTTCGCAGTATTTACGTTCAGTCCCTCAAGCAATCTGCAATCGCCTTAGTAAATTTGATTTCACATTAATAATGTATAGGTGGAACAAATAATTACAATTATATACACAACAAACACTTCATACGAAAATATACACAATTTTATACTTTTTTGTGTTTTATATTATTTCCTTACTTCTTAAATTCATTTTTTAATACAAAGTTTGGCTCTCGTATTTTTAAATCGATTAGCCCCAATGGATCTACATACTTCAAAGTTGGCCAATGTAATAAGTACTTAAAAAATATAGCAAAAATATCTAATATACATATTTATTCAAACTATTGAAAGAAAAGAAAATATTTTACCAACAAAATATTTGCTTCTAAAACAATTTTGTGCAACTTCCTTAAATCATTAAGTTAGATTACAAAGGATAAATATTTTACTAAACAAATTTTTACGAGAGAATATGTTCATAGAGTTTGATGCAAACCAAATCAATAAAATAACTTTGATCTGTGTCAGATGTATCTCTAAAGTAATTAGTAAAAGTGGTTTACAATTTAAATCTATATAGAGATATTACGTCTCATCCATTCACATATTTACTATGACATTCCCTTTTCTTCCCATTCTTTACACATATTCCCATTCTTTAACATTCCCTTTCATTCATCACCAATAATTTGTAGGTGAAAGCATATTACACTTGTATTACTTGTATTTCATTTCCCATTAAGTAATTATAAACTGTAGCTAAGTTACTTTAATCTAACATTAAAGTAATTTTATCCTCATAATTTATTTATTTGAAAAACTGTAGTTGGTTTTAACATAAGCATTATTTATAATAATACTAAACCAAAAGTAGGAGTAAGAGTAATGCAAACAAAGTGGCTAGTAAATATCAACTCAACAAGAGAAGAATTCGAAATTAAATTTGAATCACCATATATTCAATATATTAATTTGAATAGTAGTTTTAATATGCCAAAGTTAGGAGCTACATTATTGCTCATTATTTTAGCATATTTTAATAAATAATACCCTGCATAAGTTAAGTACATTTATAACTATAAAAAATGAAATTTTATAACTAAAAAAATCTACCAGAATAATAGCTAGACTTCCTTTTATAGAGTTATGTCGGGGCGCTTTCCGGGAGCTTGGAATGCTAACACTGGCTGAGTTGTATCCTAGAGCTTGGCTCTCCTCTGAAAATTCAAAACTAATTTGACACAGTGACACATTCACAAAAAAGATCTAGTAAATTGCTTAGGGCTGCTCAGCAAAGGTTGGCGGTCATGGAGCGCCTTCCGTTAATGGCGGGCGTTTCTTTACTAAACAGGATCCCAGAGAGCATCAGAGTTTAAAATTCAGAACCAAAATTCAAATCTAAATCAAGACGATTTTTAGTGTCGCACGTGTTTTACTCGGTGGATGAGTTCTTGCTCCATTTTCGGGGGTGGGGGAACACCGGCTTGAGATCTGAGTTCTTTTATCAGTTTTTTTATGAAACCCGGCTGGTAAAAATTTATTATTTATTTTTGCTTTTATTTTTTTATTTCAAATGTTTATTGCTATGAACTATAAACATTAATGTTTATAATGTTGTTATTAACATATGCTTATTATTGTTTATAGCTATTGTATTTTGGTGATGGCTATGCAAATGTTAGTTTTCAACAGCAATAAAAATTATTATTATTACTACTATGAAAAGATTTGAATTGTACAATGTACTAGACCCATCCTACTATCTTTTATTGGCATTACTTTTATTTTAAGTTTCAAACCAAACTTCAAAACTGTATATTATTAGGTTTATTCCTTCATTTTATTTGCCCCGGAACAAATCTAGTGTTTTGGTGGAAACACAGCGAAAATATGTTGTGAGATACTTTTTAAGTTTACAGATATAAAGAACTTTTGCTGTTTAAAGTGTCCCGAGTATAATTATTTAGAAACTCTCACTCACTATAATATATTGTTTCGAACAAATGCAATCATTGAAATGTTATGCTGACAGTTTAAATTGAAATAAACATGAACTAATAATATTCATTAATAGTTGGAAAAAATTATCATTTAACTTTGATATAGCTATTATACAGTTTGATGTAATGAATACACAAAATCACATACCACACTACAGTAGGCTATATTTGTATTGAAACATATCCTTAGTAGTATAAAAAAATCTGTTCACAAAAAAGAGAGCGTTAATATATTTTTTCTTCATAAGGTGAAATCCAATATCCATAGTGTTTCAAACGGTGTACACGTCACAGGTCAAAGTACAAAAAGGGAAGAGTCATTTGAGGAGTTGTGTTAATTGCTTTTGTTTCAATCATCGGAAGAATCAGGTTCCCAGTGCTTCGTGACAGAGGAGATTAAAATTTGCATAGGCTCTTTTCACTTTTATAGCCCAGCATTGGAACGAAACTACAATAATCTGTTTATTTTTAAATGAAAGTCGTATAAACCTATTATAAGTGAAATTAACATATTTTGTATTAAATAGTGTTTCAGCATTTAATGCTTACGTTGCCACGATGTATCTTGAAATAATAAGACAATTTAGTTATGATTGTTTAAATTAAATAATTAAATAAAAATATAAATAACGTGAAACATTTATTTTCAAAGAAAAGTGGATAGGCGCACAAAAATCTAAGTTTTATGCATTCATTTTTTACATAAAAACCCTTTAAATAAAAAACATTACAAATATATTGTAAAATAACCCAAAAAGCATTCAAATATGATATAATTTAGTGGGCAAATATTTTTATGAACTAAATGACATCTTGGTTTGATATTGAGTAAAGCAACTAACTAAAAAATTAATGTTTTTAATGTTTTGGAAAAGTATACTTCAGACTAATTAGATACGTTAAATATGATGAAGTAAACTAAATAGCTCAGGACAGTCAATTTATTGTGTTCTTATTAAAGTTTTAAGCTTACACGAATCAGAATCAAAATGATTGGTGTCTAGAGTAAACCACACGAAAGTAGTCCGATTAGGTCTTAGACAGCTGATTCCCCCCTCACCCCCTCCAACAGTGTTGCCATTTTTCATTTAGTCTATCAGCTGACGTAGTCATGTGGTATAATAGAATAGGCCGATTTGGCAACACCGCACTGACTCTCATCGCAGTACTTTCGTGTGGTTTACTCTAGTAAATAGGATTATGAGAATAATATAATCTTTTTCAATTTCAAAGTAGGTCTGAAATAAAGTGATAACTCTCCTGACCTTATTATGTGTAGCCTACATCTGTATTCAGCATGACTGCGTATGTAACTAATTGTGAAACTTACTTTAATGTACCCAGTACTATTATCTACCCTGACAAATACAAGCGTGAATACCAATGTTAATATACGATCTAAACTAGAATCTCATTTGGGATTTAGATATTTGAAATAAAGTATATTTGAAATAAAAAAGCAAACATTTCGCAAAATTAGTCAAAACGTTCAATGGACTTGAGATTAAAAAAATAATACATTGGTTACCAAGATATTATAAAAAGAAAATGAAAGATGAAGTGAATAATAATAATATATAAGGTAGAATATAATAATATAGAATATTGAAGATATAAGAGAGAAGATAAGGGATAAAAGACGTAATTATCAAGTGTCATTGTTGGAAATCAAAATTACTTTCTCTAAAACCATTATCTGCTAAAATTCACACCTATGAACATTGCTGATGAAACTAATAACAGACTTAAGTGTGAATACCTTTATCAGTTGAATCTAACCCTCTAAAGCCATATTGAAAACGCGTTACAGACTGAGATACCTCGGCATGGCACGCCGCCAGGACGGCTTATCGAGCAACAAGCATCCGGCCGATAGTGTGGCAACACTGCTGAGATACACTCTGAATATCCGGCCTAGTAAAAAAACATTCGCGCTTATAGTATTGCTTTCCCCTTAAAATTAGAACAAAAATACCCTAAGTTGTGAATTAATAAAAAGTAAGGTATAGAGTCAAAGATAAAACTTAACTAACAATTAAGAGGACTTAAAATATAGAAAGATCATGCCACGTACTGAACCTATCAAAGCAAATGCATAATAGTTTTTTTATTCAGAATCTAAAACAAATTAATTTAAATACATAGATTTTTAGTAATTCTGATCAAGTTCAAACTACTTCAAGACAATTTTTATTGGTATTGTTATGTTTATTGATGTTTGTATTGTGATGAATTTATACACTTTTACTTCTCAAACCAAGTTACATAACTATTAATTAATGCTACAAAATTGTTATACCTCAAATACTTTTTGTAGCTCCATTTAACTGGACACTAATTCGCAGAGAGATTTCATTTTACAGGGCTAGTAATTTTAAATTTGTTTAAAGAATCGTCCTACACACTTTACAAACAACACAACAGATCATAATCAACAATGTAGTGATGGTGGTTTTGACCATTGCATGAAGTATTAAAAATAATATTTAATATGAAACTTATTGTAAAATATAATGAAATTCGTACTTTAAAAATATGCAATAAAGAGTGTCTGCAATAACAAGTTTAGAATCTTAACAATGTGTCCCTGGTAGAGAAAAATTTTAGTTTTATTGATACAGACGCTCGAATATGGATTGGTTTTTACAATATCGTTTTACGATTCAAAGCCCCACTACACACTTCTATGAGCATCGTACCACTAAAGGTCTTATTAATTGTTATAAAATGCATATTTACATAAGAATCCCTAGAACACTGGTACTTGTCTTTAAAAACTGTCGTAAAATTAAAGACATTAACTCATATTCACCTGAATAAAAGAAACTATTTTGAATAATCAGCGTTTTTAATGGTAAAACTTTAAATAGTTCCACTCCGACAGTACTAAATGTAAAAAGCAAACATAAAGCATAACGTAATTAAACTATTTTATTTAATGAATAACAGCTGATGTTTTTTACGTGATTGAACTAATTTCATTATTCTACTTACGTATAATTTGCCATTCATTGATTTGTAATGGTCTTATTGTATTTTATTTGAGGAAATCATTTAATTTTAAGCTAGATACGAGTGTTTCAAAGTTTCTAACTAGATACCAGAGCACTATAGAGAAAACGGGTGACGCCACTGGTCCATGAATAAAAATGAGCGTATAAACCTGCCTCTACGTGAGATAAAGCTAGAATTTCCTAAAATACTCTCACTACATAAAATATTATTCGATAATCCTAATCAAATAGTATAAACTAATATTTTGCTATCAGTTGTTTTAATTATTTTCGTACATTGAAAAAGTATTTAAACATTTGGTATATAATTGATCAGAGGCATTTTTAGACGACAACATAAATAGGTTATTCATTATGGTTAACACATAACATAAACATAATTAAAAATAATTGCAACATTAATAATTTATAGTAAGACAAAACATAAATCTTCCTCTGAGGTTAATAGGTAGGAGTAAAGTTGTATTCGGTTGACTTATTCATGTCGTTAGGGATACACTTAAGTCATTCTCAAGTAAAACAATTCTGAATTTGTCATCTTGGGATGAGGAAATCAGGTCAAAATATGCAGCAGAACCTTTAAAATGTTTAGAAAAAAACATCTAGAGTTCAAAATTTTATTGTTATCTTTAGCCTAACCAGTATGTATGTTTCATAAACGTTTGGATTTAAGGCTAATTGTATGGGTTTACTTCGAGTTATAATTACCAAAATTACATTTAATACCCCAAAATCTGCAGTTTGGTACTTGTTACCGATAGTGAAATCAAATATAATTTAACATTTAATTAAAAAAAATATTGGCTCTATGTCAATGGCTACCAAGGCATTGCAATGGTTAAATAATGGTTGGTTATAAATACCAACCATATACCAAGATAGGTTAGCCTAGATGTATCAAATTTTCACGCCATCAAAGCTGGTTTGGTTTCTGGCTGTGTGGCTCTAGGTAAAATTCCTAACACCTTCCATTTGGCATTCAATATACGCCTTGTATCATTTTAATGAAACTATAGTACCGCATCCATAATAAGCATCCACATACACTAACACCAATTCCAAAATTTGGTTTCCCATTCTCACACCAACTAATGCACATAGCAGTCCATATTTAATGGACCATGCATCTTCCACTACATAAGTATACTCACCATACACTATAGAATAAGCTCCAATTTACCAAATATCCCGTATAGGTTAGGATTCGCTGTAACACACACAATAAGCTACAATAGGTAACAATATTCGCTCAATACACCACTTGGAGTAATACGAATAAGAGGGATTCCAAGAATTCAGGTTTTTCGTGCCGTGATTTCCCACGTTTCAAAATTAAATATTTTAACAAAATTTTTACTTTTTCATAACAATATAATCAATTTATTCTATTTTAGCCGTAGGGGTTTTAGGAAATTTGAACATTTAACATTGATTATACTTGATAAGATTCTATTTGTTATTATAGTTTTTGCATAGTTACTTGATTAGATTAGATTATTAAAATCACAACCTACCCAGGTAGGTATTTTAGGTCTAGTATGAACAAGAAATGAGTGTAGGATGATTATAGCGCGATCTTGTAGTCTTGTTACTGACTAAGGTTGACATGTTCCTATTAATTAATAGCCCAGCTACCGATGGCAACTAAGAGACCTACAGTTTGACGAGGAATCTGAACCACGGCCTCTAAATTACGAATTGGTCTAATTATGAGGATGTTCTTTGTGGACTAACGTAGATTTGTAGATTAACGTATTCAACAGTGCGGACATTAATCCACACTAGAGAACACTACACCCACCGACAATCGCTTACAACTATCCAAAATTCGTGACCTTCAAGTACTGTAAAATATAAATTATATATTTTTTATTCTTTTTTATTAATATACAGAGTGTCCATGAAAAACGTTTCAGGGCTTCAGTGATTAGGTCATTTAAAGGAAGAAAAAAGTTCCAATGAAGGTATGGCCTAAAACGCTAATTTTTTCAGATATCTGCCATTTTGTATTTTTCACAAAATATTTTTTATTTCAATCATTTTTACGGATTATTTTCAAATTCGGTATGTGTTTTACACTAATAGGCTAATATTCTTAAAATAATAACTAAGATGATTCAAGCTCAAAATCTGAAACGGCGGCCATTTTATTTTTTAGCGTTTTCAAAGTATTTCAGTTTTGAAATTTTAAATGGCCGCCATTTTAAATTTTGAGCTTGGTTCATGTTAGTTATTTTTTTAATAATACTAGTGTAATAGTGTAAAACACTAACAAACACAGATAGGCTAGCCCACTGTAGACCATTGTTCATAGATTTGAAGGTATTGACTGTAATAAACTTATATATTTATACTGTTCTATTATATACAAAGAATAACCTTTCTGAACATCAGCTTAGGCAAGATATACACCCTCACTGCACCAGAAATAGTAAACGAATTAATGTACCTTTTTGGTAGATTGTCTAAAGCACAAAACAGTTATAAAGTTGTAGGCCTAAAAATGTTTAATAAACTGCCTCTAGAGTGGAGAGCAGCCCCATACAGTTTGTTCAAGAAGAGATTGTACACGTTTTTAGAAGTAACACCCTTTTACACAATAAATGAATTTTTTGAATGTCAGAATATAACTTTATAAATGTCTTTTGATTATTATGTTTGTAGGTATATTAGAATAAGACATTTAAGTGACCTTGTGATGTATCCTTATCTTATGTTGACAATTCAATTATTGTACTGTTGTGTCTCTTGTATCTTTTTTCCTTTTGTATATATTGTATATATGTAACCTGACGTTGTCCATTGCTGCAAAGTTTAACGACGGTAAAATTTTATTTATTTATAAATACCAAATTTAAAAATAGCCCGTTGAAAAATGTTTGAAAAAATACTTTGTGAAAAATACAAAATAGAGGATGTCTGAGAAAATAATCGTTTTAAGCCATACCTCCATTAGCACTTTTTTCTTCCTTTTAATATACTTAATCACTCACCGAAGTCTTGAAACGTTTTTCATGGACACCCTGTATAAGCAACTTAGTATATTTTTCAACATCGATATATTATATAAATTTCACTTTGTTAACAGTTTAAAATAATAATTTTTATGATTGCCTTTCTAAAATGTTTAAGCTTTTTGTTTTTCCTTAAAAATTAGAAATAAATAAATACCCTTAAAATATTTTTTCTAAAAAAATTAAATTACCATTACAAAATTTCATAATGATCATAAAATAAAATTTATATTGTTAATATCATTATTAGATCTAATAAAGCAAATAATATTGTGTTTATAGTTTAAAAATAATATTGTCATATTTTTATTTATATAAATTAAATGATTTTAATTATCAAACAAATTACAACAAATCCAGTGAACTTAGATTTTTCGAACTATATCAAACAACAAAATATAAGAGTATGATAGAAGCTGTAGATAAAATCAGCCAGATATATTATCCTGATCGAAGAATAGTTATAATCTCCCAATTACGGATAAAAATGGATTGTGGACATTTAATAGGACTGTTTCAAATCGGATTACACAAGTTAGAAACCCGGATCAAACAATGGTGAGTCTCCGCACTCTGGGGAGAGATTACATCTCGGGTGGGCGTTGGGCTGTATTAGGATTACGCCTACCTACCTGGTATTTCTAGTCGTTTCTGAAGAAATCAACCATATTAAAAAATTATATGAAAAATGTTTGTATTTACTTCCCTGTGGGAAATAGGTTAGATCATGGATATTTTTAAAGGCAATGGTTTAAGTTCATCTAAACAGCTGATCTTATTCTTTTATATTTAAAATTCAATACAATAGTTCTGGTAGTTTCTATGTAAACTTGTTACATGTTTTCAATCTAAAAAATCACCAACACACCCCTAAAACTAAGACATATCCATGTCAAAAAACGTCATTTTCATTTCTCATCAATAAATAAAGACGCCTAGGGAGATCCTGACTGTCTAGGAAAGTACAATAAACATTTAACCTGAACCAAATTTGTACATGCATAAAACTTTATGCGATGGTTTATTAATACTCTCCTTGCACTGCCCTGAAAGTAGTCCGAAAGCCCCAACTCCAGCAAAATCCAATGTATTGTAAAAAGATGAAATTTAAATATATTGAAAGCTTTTAATATACGTTAATTAATATGATACATTAATACAATCATGTGACAACTGTATAACATAGGTTCTCTAAATAATTTACAAATATTATAAACGGATTTATTTTTACAAAAATGAGGAATTTTTATTATTTATAGTATATGCATGTATATTAAATAAGTTTTAAAATGTTTTCATATAAAAATTACAGTATTTTTAAATTTTTTCTTCAAAGTAATGATTTCTTAAAAATAGCAGTGGTTTTTACAATTTTTTAGTATTAAATTGTTTAAAAATCGCATTTGTGATAAGTATGTAAAACCCACCGAGAACGTAACGGTGAAGGCTGGATTGCGCAAATGGTTCCTGTCAATTGCTGCAAAGTGTACCCAAAAACCAATAATGAGGCAGTGCATAAGTACCCAGAGACATATTTTTATAGATCTCTATCCTTATAGTAAGCGACCCTAACCCTTTCACAATAATTTACTGAAAGTTTCAGAAAATTCCATACACAGAAAATCCGCCATCTTGGAAAATGACAAGAGAATGGAATTAAATTGTAAGCAATAAACCTTCTGAATAATTTCCTAAATTAACCTTTCTGAATCATTAAACTTTTATTTAAATCATCTTCAAGAAGGTATAGTATTGTATGAAGGTATGAGTTACATCCGCGAATATAATATATTTAAAAATCACTTTTATTGTTAAAATCGCTATTCAAATGGTTTGGTGTTTTGTGGAGTTGATAAACAAATTATCAAAATTAGTGATAAAAAACTATTCAATGCAAAATATCATATAATATTCATGTAAGATAATTATGTATTAGGGTCTACCAAAATATTACGGGGATTAAAGTGAGCAATTGTGTACTCGTGTTAAAAACTAAGGCTATTTACCTACTACAAAATAAAAGGATATACACAAAGAGACGAATTTGAACAGACATCGAATCATCTGGAAAGTATCCCAAAACTTTAAGTTTTGCAAGTTTCAGAGATCCCAAAAAGTCCCAGCCCAGAAAAATCCACCATCTTGGTAAAATGGTGAAGAAATGTATTGTTATTTAAGTATTTATTAAACACATGGAGCCCTTAAACGTTACAGAGTTTCCATCAGAGGTTGTTGCTACATAAACATTTGAGTAACAGCTAAACAGTTCCCGACCCGTATACCAGTTTAAAACCGGGTTTGTTCATTACACTAATATTACTCTATAAAGGTAACGCTGTACGTGTACTAACTGTTCCCACATCTGTAGCACGGAAACATCTAACAGTTTGATAAAACTTTACAACGTTCTTGTAATGGGTGGAATATAACACAACTATTGTAATCAAAATAAAATATTCTGAGAGCTCATTTAACTGTATACTAAATGCACTTAAAATGATCGATACTTTAATAAAGAGGATTAACATATGGTTTAGTAATAATTACGAAAGAAATAATTATTGTTGAATTTATTTACAATTCGATTGGTATTTTATTCACTTATTGGTTTATTTTAAAGTGCAGTTATCTAACGTAGGTGTTCCTAGATATTAAGTTTCCATGACATTTCAGATTTAATCAAAATACTTTTTCGAGTTCTGGTTTCAAAAGCTTTTCAACAATATAATTATTTTTTAACTAAAAAAAGTATGACAGTTGAAGGTTTTTAAGTAATTTATTTTTGGTAAAATTACCAGAATATTGGAATAAAAAATATTTTCTTCATATCTATCTAACATATAATAACAAGTATTTAGTTATACCGTTTGTATTTACTTTTTCGTTAAGGGGGTTTCAAGTTCATAGTTCATTAAGGTTATTTAATGTTTAATGTGTTTATTACTAAGAACATTCCAGATTTAAAACATGCCTCGTCCTTAGGTAGGATGGAACCGTCCACGTATTATCATAAAATCATAGAATAACATAAGAAAAAATTGGACACACAAAATAGCCAAGCTCCCAAAAGCTTAAAAAAGGATACTGAATCCTATAAACATCACAAAATGACAAAAAAACTCAAACCTCCCGTTTTTCTTTCAACTTCTAGTTTCAAAAATGTATCTAGGAAGTCAACTTATTAAAATTTAACTAATTCCAAGAAATGTCAGTTTTAATTTTTTTCTTAAAATTATATGGGATCACAAAAACGAAATAAAACGCACGCTGTTCAAAAATGTACGACATCAGAGTAGATCATTAGTGTCTAACGACAGACCGCTGAGTCGCACCCTTGAATACAAATGGCAAGCAATGAACTAGTGAGGCCTGTGGATATAACTTGAACTACATGCGAACTGAAGAGGTTCAAACATATTGCATGCTTTATAGATGCGAGTCTAGTGTGCGTAATGTAATATAAACAAACACAGCTAATTTAACTGTAATGCCACTATGATTTTAAACCGATTGTAAATAGAAGTTTGGAATGAGTTTGTTATAATTTTACTAAAATTGTATTTGCCTTAGGAACTAATGATATAGAATAGCATTAAACAGGATGTTGAAAGTACCCTAATAAATAAAATCAGAAGCGCACTAAAGATACTTGTTCTCAGATATTTCTCATGTCAACGTATACAACACCTTTAGCAGTATTAACGTCACGGCAGTTCTCAGCCTAACTAGCAACAAGCAACCGAGCCACCTGAGCCTGGCAACTACTCATATCACTGCTGAGGCTGTCTTGGAGGCCTAACTTGCACGTTGGTAATTAGGTAGCATCTGCATGTTAACATCTGCAGCACCACTAGCAGTATTAACGTCACGGCAGTTCTCAGCCTAACTAGCAACAAGCAACCGAGCCACCTGAGCCTGGCAACTACTCATATCACTGCTGAGGCTGTCTTGGAGGCCTAACTTGCACGTTGGTAATTAGGTAGCATCTGCATGTTAACATCTGCAGCACCATTAGCAGTATTAACGTCACGACAGTTCTCAGCCTAACTAGCAACAAGCAACCGAGCCACCTGAGCCTGGCAACTACTCATATCACTGCTGTGACTGTCTTGGAGACCGAGCTTGCACGTTGGTAATTAGGTAGCATCTGCATATTAACACCTCCAGCACCATTAGCAGTATTAACGTCACGACAGTTCTCAGCCTAACTAGCAACAAGCAACCGAGCCACCTGAGCCTGGCAACTACTCATATCACTGCTGAGGCTGTCTTGGAGATCGAGCTTGCACGTTGGTAAGTAGGTAGCATCTGCATGTTAACACCTCCAGCACCATTAGCAGTATTAACGTCACGACAGTTCTCAGCCTAACTAGCAACAAGCAACCGAGCCACCTGAGCCTGGCAACTACTCATATCACTGCTGTGACTGTCTTGGAGATTGAGCTTGCACGTTGGTAAGTAGGTAGCATCTGCATATTAACACCTCCAGCACCATTAGCAGTATTAACGTCACGACAGTTCTCAGCCTAACTAGCAACAAGCAACCGAGCCACCTGAGCCTGGCAACTACTCATATCACTGCTGAGGCTGTCTTGGAGATCGAGCTTGCACGTTGGTAATTAGGTAGCATCTGCATATTAACACCTCCAGCACCATTAGCAGTATTAACGTCACGACAGTTCTCAGCCTAACTAGCAACAAGCAACCGAGCCACCTGAGCCTGGCAACTACTCATATCACTGCTGTGACTGTCTTGGAGACCGAGCTTGCACGTTGGTAATTAGGTAGCATCTGCATATTTACACCTCCAGCACCATTAGCAGTATTAACGTCACGACAGTTCTCAGCCTAACTAGCAACAAGCAACCGAGCCACCTGAGCCTGGCAACTACTCATATCACTGCTGAGGCTGTCTTGGAGATCGAGCTTGCACGTTGGTAATTAGGTAGCATCTGCATATTTACACCTCCAGCACCATTAGCAGTATTAACGTCACGACAGTTCTCAGCCTAACTAGCAACAAGCAACCGAGCCACCTGAGCCTGGCAACTACTCATATCACTGCTGTGACTGTCTTGGAGATCGAGCTTGCACGTTGGTAAGTAGGTAGCATCTGCATATTAACACCTCCAGCACCATTAGCAGTATTAACGTCACGACAGTTCTCAGCCTAACTAGCAACAAGCAACCGAGCCACCTGAGCCTGGCAACTACTCATATCACTGCTGTGACTGTCTTGGAGATCGAGCTTGCACGTTGGTAAGTAGGTAGCATCTGCATATTAACACCTCCAGCACCATTAGCAGTATTAACGTCACGACAGTTCTCAGCCTAACTATGAACAAGCAACCGAGCCACCTGAGCCTGGCAATTACTCATATCACTGCTGTGACTGGTTTGGAGATCGAGCTTGCACGTTGGTAAGTAGGTAGCATCTGCATATTAACATCTCCAGCACCATTAGCAGTATTGTTGTTCTCAGCCTAACTAAACAAGCAACCGAGCCACCTGAGCCTGGCAATTACTCATATCACTGCTGTGACTGGTTTGGAGATCGAGCTTGCACGTTGGTAAGTAGGTAGCATCTGCATATTAACACCTCCAGCACCATTAGCAGTATTAACGTCACGACAGTTCTCAGCCTAACTATGAACAAGCAACCGAGCCACCTGAGCCTGGCAACAATCATATCACTGCTTTGACTGTTTTGGAGATCGAGCTTGCACGTTGGTAATAGGTAGCATCTGCATATTAACACCTCCAGCACCATTAGCAGTATTAACGTCACGGAACGTTTTTTTTGTTTGACAAATAAAAAATATTCTTTTTTGTTTTGTAGCTCAATGTATTTGTGTGTTGAGAGTTCTTCCTATGGCTTTGTCCATGTAACTGTTGTATGATTCAAAATATATTTATTTTTCACTTCATTTGATTTAGGTTCATGAGTTTTTTCTTTATCACGTTGTCTGTAATTTTTTTTCTGTATCCATTTTGTTCTGCTATATATTCTATGGTGTATGATTTTTTAATGAATTTTTTGAGGGCCAAGTGATCCTAGATTTCCCCGGTTGAATCTAGAATTTTTCATTTCTTTTCACTTAGCCTACATTTCAATAAAATTAAAAGATCGTCTTAGAAAGGCGTTTAAAACAAAGCTTGCACACAATAACTAATGTTAACTAGACTTTTTTGGGTTACTGTACAACACCTGGACGTTTTTAGCATGAAAATGAAATGTCAAATATTGTGACGAGGAGCAGATGCAAGCCGAAATGAGACCGTGACCATAAATGTAGTACGTGACTAGATGGTAGCTAGGAGGTCACGTATAGTGGGAGCCGTCAAGGCACTAATGTTCACGGTAAACCTGTTTTATATTCAACTCTAATAAATAACTGCACATTTAGTCAACTATGTACAAAAAATAAATGATTTGCACAAAATGTTGGCGTTTGTTTAACTTTTATTAAGATATAAAAAATAAACTTTGTTAGAAACAAAAATAATGTATGTAGCGCTAATTTCATTCATGAAAAACGTTTTATACAAAATTAATAATTACATGTCTTAAAATAATCACATAATAAACAGTACATTTTTCGATTAGCTACATTCATATATTTCTTTTTTGACTTACTCGTATGAGTTACAGTTTTAACCGAAAAATACAACTGTGTTAGAGTGTTGCTAATTTAAGATACATTACACACTTCACTTGAATAGTTTGTCCTATTACAATTCTTTAACAATTTCCTTTAAGATATTTGTACTATTAGTTTGGATACATGTTTTGAAGATCTAAAGTTGTTCTTTTTCTTCCTGGAACTAAACCTATTATTTCGATGATTTTTCAAATCATAGGCCACAAAAACCTGATGATTATCCTTTTGATTCGAAGTCATCATTCGATTGTAAACAATCGTTAATGTAACTGCAAAAATCACTATATATTTTTGTGTATTTTTGATGTTCCGGATTGTAAAACGGGTAATCGCTATTAAATAAAACTATCGAATGGTTGAGATCGAACTATCGATAATAATGAATAACACTGACATAACCTTAATAACCAATCAGGAATCAATAAAGAACTGCTATGACGTAAGTAACATAGCAGCTAATTAATCACCTAATTAATTAGCATTAAAAAGGTCGACAATCGATACTAAATCAGGTAATTATTTATGTTTTACGAGTTTGTTTCATTTTATTTCCAGTATGACGAAAATAGTTTATCACTTGGCCCGAAATCGGCTTTTTGATTATATACTAGCACATTTAATAGCCTTGGCACGCCTCGGCTGTTAAACCTGTGCTCGTATACAAAAATGCCCGTTTTTGGTCCTAGTGATAAAGTACACTATTGAATAACTCGTTTCAATTTTTTGTCGAATAGATGTAACACAACAAATCAAGCGTGTCTATTTTATGATCAAGTCGTATTGGATAGACAAATTTTACAGTGACAGAACAACTGTGTTGTGTAGTTTTAGGGAGGATTAAGAATAATCAATCATCAGTCATATTTTGACTGAAGAAGATTCTTACACGAGTAAATGTTTAATTTTAGATTATTGCAAAAACAGAGAAGGTTGCACTGAACCAATATAGGTTTAGCATTTTCTTCAGAATATTTACGTTCAAGTGCAATGTAGATACGTAAACCTCAATTTAAATTTTCTATATAAATATAAGATTTCATATATAAGATTAATGAAGGCTTAAATCAATTGTGAAAAATTGTGCTCAAAATAAACATTTTTAAGGGGTGTTTGAGAAAGATATCCCCCAAAGGAAGTGATAATCACCTCTAGACCATCCACCACCTGAGCAGAACGAGCAATCAGGGTCCATCTTCCGCCGAAGTGAGGACCTCGGGGGGCTCGAGAGGATATCATTCAAAGTCCGACACTCTTGATTGTATTACTATGCATCCGTTTGAGTTTTATTCTTTCTTTAAATATATTTATCTTTGTGGGCTCTCTAACTTTAAATTTTGAATAATTTACAGAATGTATTCCTAATTTTTAAGTAGCCTACATTACGCATGCTATATATCTTAATAATAATAATTGTACATGTTAATTGTTATTTTTATTATTGGCAGTTTTAGGAAATAGCTTATTTAGATAGAATTAATACGTCTAATGATGTTGAATCATAACACGATGAAATCCGATTAGCTTAGTGGTTTGCGTCTTTGACTTACGTCATTGGTTTGGTTTCCGGAGGACTCACATAATTTTTTAGGTTTGGACGGATTCTAATTAGGCAAAATAGGAAGAAGAAAAGAAAAGCTATATTCGTTTATTTAAAAAATCCCAAGGAGCGATGTGATACTGTCGTTTTAACTTTAAAATTAGATACGATATCTGTTTGTGACAAATGCTATTTACCTGCACTAAATGTAAACATTTTTGCCGTAGCTGATATGACCGCTCTGAAAAAGACGAAACTAAAACACTTTCAGATATAATTCAGATACAAGATGGGGAAAGTTATTTGAGGTATCTAAATGTATTTTATTGTTATCGTAACTGTGATTACATTAAGATTGTAAACCACTGCAATAACAAATCGATCTAAACAACTGTAGTAACAGCATTAATTAGTCATCGTGTTAACACTAACCAGTTTGTAAACCAATTACATTTCATTCGTCGTATCCGATGCAATGTAACACACTGTAAATTACATTATTACCGTCTCTTAACGTTACTGTTCATGATGTTTGTGCTATTGACACATAAATTTGGTCGTTTGTTTAAGTAAAAATATTTACAGAAATATAAGCAGCCCCACAAAGTGTGACAAATATAATATGTTTATTTGTCTCACTATATATTTGTATAGTAATATAACATAATATTTACTTCTCTGGGGTTTGTTCAAAGAGCCTCTCGAGATGGATTCCCTGTCCCTGCCTTGAAACATCTTTTCATCTGTTTCGTGAGACCACACCTTGAATATGCCTTAATCATTTGGTATTCATTCCAGAAGAACTACTGTGCGATCTTATATATATATATATATATATATATATATATACGATATTATACAGCTCAAATCAATTAAAGCGGTTGGTGTCCAAATGGGTTTCCTGGATTTGCATGTACTGGAGTTGTGAGCAATTCTTGGATTTCCACTTTATAGTCAAGAAAGGAACATTTTGATATTTTAATTTTATATAGACTTCTGGATGCATCGACTGTGCCGATCTCCTTGCTCTTGTGGATTTTCATGTTCCTAGAGGCATCAGATCTCAGGGACTGTTTGGCAAGCCTCTACTTTATACCCTGTATGGTTACAACAGAGTGGTTCCTCGACTCTTGAGATTTGGGAATTCTGTCTCTCCAGCTTTGTACTTCTGTGGCTCGTCCCTCCCGGGTTTCAGAAGAAAGATTCTATCAGTGGGTGATAATGTTTACTAGTTTAGGGGTGTTCCTTTTTTATTTTTGTATAGAGCCTAATTTTTTATTAATTTACATCGAAATTTAATAATTAATTGCTATACATGATTGTACTATTTACCTGAAGGTTAGTTAAATGCATGTGTTGGTTCCTTTATGTGATTGTTATAGGCTAAATACTCGTACTTAATCTATTATAATAATTTTATAAAATTTATTTTAAAGCGCCTAGTATATTTTGAAAATGTTAACATTGTTGTAGGTGTTAATATTTTACATTTTTACATCTTTGAGTATCTATTTAATTATATATTTAAAAATGTTATACATTTTTCTGTATGTTGTATAAATCTCTTAACTGTAAATATTACTATATTGTAAACGACATTGACCGTTGATTGAAATAAATAAATAAATATACTTTAACTTATAATCTTTTCTGAAATACAGTTTCTGCTAACACTCGCTATTTTCAATACTTAATAAAACATAATCCTACTCTTATCTCTTATCTTATCTAAGGATGACTTAGCCTTTTTATAAAACTGTTAAGATTCCAAAAAAGCCTCTTACATTCTTATTTTACCACATCTATTACACACATCCAAGAATTATAAGTAAGTTTACTCAGGAAACCCAAAACACTTAACATCAGATATATGATCAAAAAGTCTCCCAAATATCGAAATTTGGCCCCGATTAAACAGAGGAGGGAAGTGGACATAAGTAAGCAAATATTATTCCTGTACTCATAATCTCGGGATTGAATGCGTTTGCAATCCTAAAATTAGACACGTTCCTTCAAAAAACGTAGACCTTCAATATAACCATGTGCAAACTGCTTAAGAATTGCAATTTTCTGCCGTTGTGCACATTAAGCTCTAAACTCCACAACAACAAAAAATATCAATAACAAAAATTTGTATTAATGTATAACATAAAATGTATACACCTTATACATAAAACTTATGTAAAAATTCCAATAATCGTCAAGAGATGACCCGGAAAGTTGACTTTATGCAGTGGAAGCTCTTTGTAGAAAGTTTCATTCAAGGTTCTTCTTGTGTCTGAATCACTAAACATAAAGCTCGAACTTTCCCAACTGTCCTCATAAAACTTGTAATACTTTTGTTATTCTTTGTAAAACATTGAGTGATTTTGCATAACATTTCACTGTAACAAAATAACTTCAGCATCTTCTGTTTCGAAATTTACTTTTGTATGAATTTACGGTAAGTCGAACAGATTCATAAACCGTAATCGTTTGTGTTACACTCGTGTATTCAGATCAATAAAGATTTTTTTTACTTAAAAAATCAGTTATTGGGTGTTTCACTTAACACACATAAAAATTAAAATCCCTTGAATATGACATAAGGGTGAATATTGGTACAGTCACATGTTTACCAACTCTCCCTATATTAGGTTGGGACCATTGTGAGGTCAAAGCTACCAACATAATTCGATATACTATTGCTGGGGAATGTAATGTCGCTGTTCGTGTACACAAGTTAAGTATTGCTTTATACCACTGAAACTATATTATTGGACATAAGTGTACTGTATATTATTTTTAACCTAAATGAATAAAACGTAACTCTTTGGTAGTACCTAAATATTGTTAATGTATCTCTTTGTAAAGTCGATTTGAATTTATAGGCAAAAAACTTATTTTAAACAGTATCACAGAGGTGGTAAACACCTTCTCCTAAAAAAACTCAAATAAAATAAACAAGTTTACATTATATCTCATTAGAATTTTATATCTTCACTTTAATAGGCATCGTATCGTGTTTACAGATCACCATAAATTAAATTTTCTCTGCTTCCATTTTTGACCTAGGCCTATAATTATTCATATTACAAAGTAATTTAGTTTTATGTGCAAGTCCCGATGGTTGGAACTAAATTTTATTGAAATTAATAGATTAACCATGAATTGAAACGTTCCAGGTGGGTCGGGAGCCACCTAATGAAAATTGCTTGGATGGGTCTCAGAATTTGGGTGAAAATGTAGAAAAAACATACATTAGTTATGTAAAGATTCTAATTTATAATTTTTATTCCTTGTAATATTCAATATTTTAGAGAATTTTTATTTACATAGGATGGATTTCCTAGATTAAATCCCCCTATTGCAATTGAAATAAGAATTTACAAAAGTAAATGTTCTCTACAGTTTTCAAAAAATAAAATATTTTTTAATGACCTTTAATTCGGATTTTTAAACATGGGATTTTAAGCTAACCGAACAGATAAACATAGGTTGTATACATTGAATTGCATTCACTCAAGAACGATTTTACTAGACAAGAAGGTTTTTTTGCTGTTGGAAAACTTCACTGACGCTAAAGATTTTTGTGCTGTAACTCCGCTGCGAGAAACTTTCTTTGCAATAAAATTTCCTTAACCTTAATAATTATGATGCTGAAATAATTTACAAGGATGTGCAAGAGTATCTTATACCAGCTAAACTTTTATGACCTCCTAACTATTTCATATTTTACCTAAACTAATCTACCACTAAATCTACCAGATTTGTAGTAGAAATACGACAGCTTAAAACATCGTTTTATTTTATAGTATTTCATGTCAACCATTCATTATTTAATACTAATTTTATTGAATATATATGTTCAAAATAACCATTTCATCATGCCTCCCCAGAAAATCATTATTATCATCTAATATAATATTTATTTATCTACATAATTCCTACGCAAATATAGTTCCTTAAATATATTACAATGTAGGCATTTAATCAAACTTTATTCAATGCAGCACGAAGTCCCTGACCCCAAAATAAGAATCCATGTTATTGAAAATCAATTATTTATTAAAAAATACTATTTTTAAATATTTTCATAATAGGCTATTTATCATTTTTTTAATAGAGGCATTGTCGCCATCTTGATTGACTATGCTAGCGGCACTTTTGTCCCTCTGAATGAATATTATATTGCCAACAAACCAATAGTGTTATTATTATTATTATTGATACTAAGAAAAAAATCATTAAAATTAAAGAAAAATAGAAGTAAAAATATACAATAATTTACATGATGACAGTTTGACTTATAAAAGCACATCTTTAATATTGAATATATATTTCTGAGTGTATTTAACATTATTATAATGCAAAATTAGCAGCCAAGACTAAATTGTTGGATTACAGATATTATGAGGAAGGACGAAAACGTAAGAATAACACGAGAATACATTCATAATATAAAAACTAAAGGTTTAGTTTTAAAATAATATAATTAACATAAACAATGTGAATAATACAAGTATTAAATATCATTTTTTAAATAGTACACCTCAAACATTTAAATTCCGCACCCTAAAATTGCATTCAAACGAGGTTTACCCGTTAGTAATCTATGTAGGACTGGGAGGCGAAACTTTTCAGATGATAATTGGACAGAAAATTAGCAAGCTTGCGTTTTCACTCCCATCATAAACTTTGGCTGGGTTCGTTTCATCTTTTTAGACACTTGCATGGCCAGAGGGCTTACATATTATTTATTACCTTACAGAAGATTGATAGTGCACCTACTTTTACCATTTGTGATTTTTTAGTGTAATTTAATTGGTTCTGGTAATTTATTAAAATTAGTCGAGACACTGGCCCCACTTGTAGATAGCTTAAGAATAATATAAATGGCACTGAGCCACTCTGGTGAGTACGATTACAAAAAATTATCACATCTGTAGTTTTTGCTACCCAAAAATTTGAATATTTTAATTTTATGATATTATAAATGGCTAAAAAGATTTAAAATACGAAACTATCACAGTGCTCAGACAGAAGAGAAATAAAAAATATTTAGTGTCAAGTTAGCAAAGGGAAGTGGAACATCAAAATTGAACTTACGAAATGTAATTAAAGCTGAATGATATTTAATGCCGAGGGATTTATTTAAAATACTTTTGTGGAATAACATTAATGTAAAAGTACACCAAGATTCTTAAACCTTTTGTGTGATATGACATTATTTATTTGTTTATTTATATTAATAACTGAACGTATAAATTTTGGGAGTAAAATGAAAATAAAATTGTTAAAGAGTGAAGAGGAAAGTCACTACGTGTCAGTATGTTTCCGATTTCACAGCCTGTTCACCTGCAACCACATTTTTCCTACGAGTCCATTCTATATAATATATCCCATATTATTCCACCAATTAAATATATAAGTAAAGAGTTTCGGTGGAATTAATTAGTTGATGGTTAAGTAGAAGCTTTAAGTATTAGTTAAGTTTTTTAACTTTAACCTTCCCCATTCAAATGTAGAATTAGTGTTTGTGAATTTGAAAAAGATTCTTTAAGTATTCGTTAAGCATTTTTAACCCTAATTTCCCCACCTGAATTGACACTGAGGGACTTCCAAATAGTACACATAAATCAAGGAACACGTGTGTTCAAGGTGGACGTTAGTGATAAAAATGTATTGAAATCACCTGGATTCGTACATGCTTCTTCTGGTCCAAGTACTTTAGGCTTATTTAAAAATATATTATCTGTGGGGACTATATAATACTTTCACTATATATTTTCCAGGCTATTCCAAATTCATTTACAATTTCATAAATGGTAAAAATAGCTCTTAAATTTTGAAATTGTTAATGTAGATATATTACATAACGATTAATTGATCAAAGTAGCACGACGTTTATGTACCTGATATCTGATCCCGTCCTCTATTCATATTTGCATGCAGCTTCATACCGGCTTAGACTGGGTTATGTACTAATATTTTCATTTTGTCAGTTCCATACCACCTGAAGACGAGATTATATTCCAGATTCTCTGACACGTCGTAAAACTATGATTCACTAATCTTATTGAAAAATTACCGCATAAACTCATCTTCACAAATAATGAATTCTTTGTTCGAAACAAAGACTAATTCCTACAAGAAAGAATAATCCAAACAAAGAATTATACTTAGGCTATGAAGTTCACGTTTACATTTAAAATTTCAAAATCATAATAACAGCATCATAGTTTGTTTTATGATTCGTTACAAATATTAATCTAACTAATAATAAAATTTATTTCGTATCCAATATTGTCAGTTATTTAGTCGATCCTACCATACTTTGTATAGCCAACTTATATACCAACTCTCTTACGTATAGAGTTGATGATAGAGTTTAATGGACGTAGCATGTAATTTGTTTGTATTCAAATAAGGTTTCTTTGGAGGATTTATTTTCAACCTCCCAAGGTCATACTGCATTCTTCAACACAATAATTATGGTAAACACCTAATTATTTATTTTCAACTATTCAAGTCTACTTATATAAACTTAAAAATAGTGGTTACTCGTTTATATACTTCTACTTTTTGCATCTATAATTCAGTTTTATTTTGCTTGTACCAACATCAACTTTACAAATATATTTAAAAAAAATTAAGACCGCTTTCCTAAAAACTGATTTAACTCAATAGCTAGTTTTAAATAGATCACAAATAACTATTTACCAAATTTTCTCATATTGTCGACTGTCAAACGTTACAAATCACTAATGTAAAATCTTTGTAGGTTATCATAAATAAACATTGTTTATATTATTTTTTTCTGAATTACATTAATTTATTAGGCTAACCGACAAAAAATGATTATAAATTTAAACTGGATTTGGTGATATCTGATTTAAGTGGTATACTTTATGTGGCCAATTAAATTTATACAGAAATATTAATATTATTTCTTTAAGCCATAGTATTATATATATATATATAAATAATAATTTGTATTAGTAACACAGATTATAATCGTTAATTTGAGGGTAAAGAGTTAGTTGGATATAATGAAATGTTTAAACATTAAACAATATTATTATTATTATTATTTCTATATTTCACGTAGAGCATAGATAGACTTACTAATAGATATATTATATTAGATAGAATTACTTGTGATTATCTCTTAACTTCTCCATTTAAAATGGTGTAAGCATTACATTAACCACTTTTCATGATCGTTCTTTTGAGTTTCGATATACTTTGAGCATAAAACATTTCTCCATATCGTAAAAAACAAACCTTGTACTTTTGTACTTTTATTTTAAACACATTTCATTAGTTGAAATCAAGTGAAGCAGATTGTATGAATCTGCAATTGCAAAAGCTATTTATACCGTAAACGCTACAGGGTGTTCAGTAACGTCGCTGTTGGCAAGTATCCAGGCGTTTATCGACATTGATCTTTATCCTTCTCTATTTCTCACTCTCTTTCTATTCCTCCGTCCCCCAAATCATTACTAATTCAAATAAATAGTAAAAGACCATGTGAATATGCGTATAGTGTTACATGTATTTTATAAGGTTATGCCGAATTGACTTTATGTATCAATTTCAATCAAACTAAATTGCTAGGGCAGACGTTATAGTTAATGTGCATTAAAGCTGTCGGGTTTTAAAAGAACGATTGTATTTTAATGTGAATATATTCTAAATAATTTCCAAATAACGCAATCAAATAATTAATATTTTATTTGTTCAACTAGTTAGAAAAGTGGGCAATTGCCTCACTCGAGAGAAATCCTCACACATGAGCGGTAGTTGAGTGTGGAATGGTTTCTCGTGTGTGGAAATAAGTTCTCCTTGCACTCAAGTTGCACATTATATTTTACCCACAGATGCTATGAAACATAGAAATTGGTAAAGAAGCGTACATATTTTTAATCAGAAATGGCATTTTTATGATCTTTAACCGTAAAAAATATTCATACCTTTTTCGTATTTGAGTTTAGATCACTCTTGTAAATATCTAAAAACACTCCCTAAGTCTTGAAATTGTTCTGTTTTAGAAAAATAACCACAAATATGTCAACATCCGTTTGAATACAACACGATTAGTTTAAAAGCTAATAAAATATCAAATCAATAAAATAGAAACATGCAGTTTTTTAGAAGATAGGTAAAGAGGCTAAAGAGAGTAGAAGTGTTTTCCATTTTACAGTCTCTACAGCTGTATCCTTCCACCTTTCTGTTACTTTATAAAAGGCCCACACAGGCCCTGTTTGGGTCTACGTCTTACTGTTTACGACGGAGAAGAAAAATTCATATAATCTCAAACCAGTTTGATTTATCATACATTTCTTTACAATTTTCCATCTTTGAAAAGCGAAGTAACATATTATTAGTGAAATATTTTACGAGTCCATTTTGAATAGTTTATGTAGTTCAAAAAAAGGTTATAAAAAATAAAAACAAAACTACAAACACTTAGACTGTGATACATTATGAAACATGCTTGCTATGTAATTTTCAAGAATCAAGAATCTTTATTTTTATACAGACATACAGTGTATGCATTTGGACATGTCAAATATAAAGAAAATGTTGAGGAATCAACATTAGTCAATAAGTTAATGAATATATACCGGATTTTTATACTCATAGTTGTAGACTTGTCTTATTAAATGTGACTAAAATATCAGTCTGTATGACATTTTAACAAACGGTCTTGAATTTATAGGCCTAAATACTGTAACTTGGTAGTATTACTAAAAATTATTTTAACTATGTCAGCATTTATTTCAATTTTTTGCCAAAACCAATTCCTCATAAAGGTAAAGTTAGGGCGTAGAACTACTTATACTATGAATGGAGGTTATGTCGCTTTTATGCACGTCATATGTATTTTTGCTAAAAATTCGAACCCTTTCGCAAATAATACTATACATTACGTAAAATAATCTCATCACATGAAGGTGAAATTCTCCGAATCCCAAAAAGGAATATTAAACGAATACAAAAACGAAGGTTCAAAGTAAAAGTGCTTTGCTTGAATGTCTGTTATGCAAACTTCGTCGGATCTATGGTTTGTTGGTCGTTATTTCATGTTTTACTTCCATCTACATATCTTACGCACTGATTTAAATTATGTAAAATAACTGTAAAGTTTTATACCGTAATTTAACTTTGCTTCACGGAAATTTATCCTGCTCCTTAGTGTTGTATTAGTATCTTTACTCTAATGAAAAAATTTAAAGGTATTAATTGTAATTAAAAAATAATTACCTTTTTTTATATATAACTATTTAAAAATGCCAATTCCTCCATGCTAAATGCCAATTTTCCCTCTTTTAAGACCATTGAATAGAGGAGATGATTTTTTAAGATTACAAAGTCTTTAAAACCAATCACTGGGTACCAGCTGAAAGTGACTGGAACCCCAAGGTGAAAACTCGTGGTGAAAATTAAAAATGGGAAACAATAAAGAAGAAATTTTATTGACAGGAATATGTCTTAGCTCTGGGGGGAGTGTATTGGTAATTTTAAAATGGTTTCCATAGAAACTGCCAGAGTTATTGTGTAGAATTTTCAATATTTAAGAATAAGAACAGCTGTTTAGATTATCTTATAAAATTCCCTTTAGAAATATAAGAATAAGAATAAGAATAGTTTAAGAATAAGAGTTGAAGTTTGTATTTACTTCCCTGTGGGAAGTAATTTTTTTCATAAGGAAAAGAAAATTGTATTTTGTTAAGGGGGAAAATATTTTAATGTTTAATACTCTACGTTTTTTAATTATCATATGATATTATCGTTTGTCATTATTCAACTGTTTACAAATGATGTTGCTATCATGTGATCCAGCTACTTGAAGGTTATTAATTGTGGGTTGTTATTAGCGCTGGTGGGATGTTATATTTTCTGGTGTGAATGAACGTCCACACTATTGAATATTACGTAATCCTCAAAGACCATCGGCATAGTTAGTTTCGAGACATAAATTGTTGAAATTTCACGTTAAATTGTTGGTCCCTTAGATGTGATTGGCTGTTGGGCTATTATTAATTAACAGTCCTGTCTAAGGAGATGTCAGCCTTAGTCAGTAACGAGAACACTACAAGATCATGGCGTAATCATCTTACACTCATTTCAATTATGCGAACAAATATACTAAGCGGATTTTTTTAGTAGGTTCTGCTTATTTATTTTTAATTTTACCAATTATTATTAGCTATTTAATCAATACCTCAAAAATAAAATTACAGTATTTATGAATTCTTTTGGATTAAAACATCCAAATTTCATTTTTATAACATAATCTTTGCAAACAAGACTTTATATTTAGTTTTTTTAACGAGCTCTTCCTACAAGGTAATTAATTGTTATAAGTTTTTACAACACTTATGTTTTATTACTTTTAAAGTGAGTGACTAGCATCCTCCACGAGAGCAGAAACTTTCACTTCCGATAAATTCCGCTCTTTTGGATTAGAAACTTTAAGAAAGACTATTTAATTTTTTCAAATCTCGTATAATTTTTACCCTTGAGTTATTTTTTAAGAAAAATTTAATGGATCAAATATGCAGCTTTTGATGAGATGAGGAAATTCACTGACAATGCAGTTTTGCTGCAACAAAAGTATCAATTAATAAATTTTAAATTCATTTTTAAAAGTTCAATACCTTAAGGTTTCAATACTTTAAGGTATCAATACTCAATAAGGTATCAACACATCAATGAATATAATTAATGGAGAATAATAAATTTAGCTTATAATATTTTACAACTAATTATATAATTATTCTGATATGGTAATTTCTGGGCTGCAATCCAAAAAGAAACAGATGAAATTAATCAAATGCAAAATAAAAATGTCGACATTTCATTTGACACCTGACACGCCAAATGAACTCATTAGCTTGCTCTCAACACGAGATAAATCAGCCCAGATATTGAAAGCAACGTTCAGCGGAGAACATTAAGTGGGACTCTTGTAGGGATTAATTAACTCTAATTTGGTGGCTTAAACGTTCCTCTCACAGATTGAAATTAAACTCATTGTGTTTGTGACAATTCTAAATCTTCGCCACATCCTGTTACGGTAAAAGAGTTGTCGACATTGTTCACTTTTGGCTTTCACCTTTTAATCCAGATAAAAAAGAATTTTTACCCTAAATTACTATATTTTCACAAGAAGGGCATTTTTTGAAAAAAAAAACAAATATAAGTGATTGGTCATATTATTTTATCAAAAGTATAATCTTCTCAATTATTTAACTTCGCATAAATGTTTTTAGCCTTCAGATATTTGCTATTAAAAACTATTTTTATTGTTTCTTGCTTCAAGTAGAATACCTATAAATTCATACTGTAGTTGAATATTGTAGTTGATAAATCCTTTCAAACACCCAATAAACCCATATTAACAGACGTACACCAAATAATAACATAGACTTAGATCCATTTTGAACATCTCAAACGTTCAGAGTTGAAACTTAAAAGTACGAGTTATAAAATAATATTGCTTAGTTATTTTTTAATTAATTCAATAGTATTAAAGATAGGAGGTGTTATATAAATGGTGATTGAGTTTTACGTATACCTAGCGTAATGGGGTTTATAAACGTGTATGTATTATATCATGATTACCTTCCAGAAAATGGCAACCTACCCAGGTAGGTATTTTAAGCCACGTATGAATGAGAATCGAGTTTAGGACGATTGTGGCCTGATCTTGTAGTTTGTTACTGAATAAGGCTGACATGTTCCTTAGACATGACTGTAAATTTATTATTAGCTCAACAGTCAACGGCATTCAAGAGACCTATAGTATAACTTATACGTAGTATGACGTAGACGTATTCGTAGTATAATGCAGTGTAACGTATACGTAGCATAGCATAGTTTAACGTATACTTAAGGATAAATATTTATGTTGAATAAAAACCAAGTGACAAACCTTTTTAATACAGTATTTTTCCACGCAGGCATTCAATCCATTAGTGAATCACAGTGGTTCTAAATAGGCATATAACGATCACGGTTTAGAAGTAATAGTTTATACATGGATACCAGTGATAATGTTAATCAAAGGGTATATCTCTGTGGTATTGATATTGATTGATTTGTTTGATTTCGATAATTTAATCCACCCAGTAATGAACCGTCAATCAAACCCAGCGCCGCAATCAGTGAGGAATTATTGTGACGTTATAATGGCTGCGTGGGACATTCTTCGCGTTCATTGGACTCGTCCAATTAATTAATTAGTCCCATAACCCAAAATAAGAGCAAATATTTATTTTGTTAAACTTGCACGCCAATTGTGTTTTCTCATTCGACCTTCACTTTTCGTCTTACACGTACTACGGTAACTTTAATCACGTTCTATAAAACAAATCATGAATTTATTTAAAATTGTACATTCTAGCAAACAGTTTTAATACAAAAAAAATTGAATAAACATTAATAGACATTTATCTTAAAGCAATTTTATGTTTGGAAACCTAAGATATTTTTAAATTCTAAACATAATTCAGAAGTTATTATTTGTGGCAGATTTTATTCTTTTTTTAATCCTGTATGAACAATGACTCCATTTAATTTCATCCCCACTTTTTTGGGAACACATATTTCGTAATTAAATGTACAATACGAACGGGTTTCATCTCTGAAATGCTCAGGCAAACCTACTACTCTTCAACGCATTGCCAAGCTTTTGCCACTTAAATACCTTTTTAGTTCACTGCCTCTGATACCTATAACCAGCCATTTAACTCTTCAACTCTTTCCAGGCCTTCACATTTTAAATATTTAGCTAAAGGTATGAGTTTAAACTAATAAATTCTTCACAAAACGTTAACTTCTTTAATTTCCAGCTAAATATTCACCAGTGCCTAATCAGTTCACCAATACCTTTCGCTCTAAAATGCCTCTTATTGTATTTCCCTCTTAAATGATTCAATATCCGATGATTCAATATCTGATATATGATGTTCAATATCCGGCCAGTTTTTTTCAGGACCTCAAAGTTCGTTCGTGATGTTTTGATATTTTACAATCCTATAGGAGACATGTACACAATTCACGTCATGTAATATTTAAGACACTTTTTCACATTAAATCAATTGTAAAGCTTCCTCCACGGTTATACGATTCGTAACTCAAAGTTTTTGTAAGATTCAAATCACCATCTTATTATATATGATCATTTTAATTTAAATGCCCACTCAACCTAACAAAAATGTAAAATATCACTTAGTCTGATACCGTCAACATTTATTTGCTAATAACGCACGTTAACTGAGACCTTCTCACTTTTGGTAATCTGTTTTTAATAGTATTTCCTTTTATTTATTGATGAAGTCATATTGAAAAATGTCAATTTAGTTAATGCTGTACAAAAATGGAACTTTTAGTTGGTTAATAATAGATAATTTTTATCTTATTGTATGAAAAAAGAATCAAGAAGTTTACTTCCATTAGATACATTTTTTGTGCATTGGTAAAGTCCAAATATTATGTAAAGAATACATTTGTAGTAAAAATTGCAATAAAAAATTATAATTCATACATGTTAGTCATAGAAGTGGATTTAGGAGCAGAAAAAAGTACATAAGGCAAGGGCTAGTAAACGACCTTCTATTTAAGATATTGAATTAATAATTATTAGGTACAATAAACTATATCACTTGTGGTTTTAAGGATTTGTGAATCTATATTTTTATCGTATTCAATTTTTACAATATTTACTACAACTTTTCATATATGTATAGTAATGCATCGATACATCCACATTTGAATGCCATAATTTAAATCGACTAATGTATGTTCTCACACATAAACGAAATATGAATTACATATAATGATATAAATTTCCCAATAATTAGCCATCACCCACTTAAAAGTGCAGCTGCAACATTTACCGATTCTGTCGAGCGCTTTTAGTGGTTACTCATGCTTTTACCGGCTTTAGAATTTTACGAGCAATTTACTTCATTATTGATGATTATTCGGGTGGTTGTTTTGTCCACAGATTTGTCGATTGAACAGTGAATCGCACGATTACTATTGAAACATTGCTGTCTAGAGGTATTAATTTTTACTATCTCCGATAAGAAATTGACACTTAAATAAGAAACTGAATTTGTAGTCATTGAATATTTCAACATTCAGTAATATACAAAAACGTTTTAATTTAAATTTGTATTAGATTATAAGGTTACAATACTCACCTCACTGTCTTCAATCCAATGTTCTTTTTAACACGACTAGTTTTGGGAACAAAATGTCCCCACTTTCAAGTGTACTTCAATTGTGGCTTTAGGTTATTTCAGAAAATGTCGTATTTTGTAAAAAAATAACATTTAACATTTGAATTTAAAATAATTTTCTGTCAACATACTTGACACACTTGAAGTACACTTGAAAATGGGAACTTATTGTTCCCGAAACTAGTCGTGTTAAAAGAACATTGGATTGAAGACAGCGGTTATTATAACCTAATAATCTAGTCATTACTCAATCCGGAAGGCAAAATGTTTAAATTTATATGTATTTGTAAGTTATTGGTGAGTATTACAAACACTTATCACCTGCTAATCACGCAACTAGACGTAAGAAAAGGCCCAGAATATCAATCTTTGATGCGTTAACATATTTTTAGTCCTCCTCGACAGAATTTTCCTCCACATGCAGTTTTGGTCCAGACATTTTGAGATTACTATCTCAAAATATTTATTTGTTATTTTTTTACCACAGGTATGTTCATTAAATTTATCATTATATAAATATACCAACTTTTAAAGGCTCCACGAAATCCAAAATAGCATTGTAACTGTTTTCATGATATAAAGACTTGTAAATATACATTTAGACATAGATTTACGAGTACTGACCACTTTTATACATCGCCCACATTCCAGCTGGGCTATTATATCTTATATTCTATCATTGGAATCACTAAAATAATTGGGAATTTTATGAATTGGGAATTGGGAATTTAAAAACCCAGTGACTTTGCGTGTGTCGGCATTTGCGATTTCTAAAGACCGATTACGCCCTCGACAGAGCAGTCGAGTAAGTGTCTGGATACGCCCTCTCACATTGACACTTCTGCGGCAGTTTTTCCTCTCTCCCTCTCATCTCGGACTCTTCATTGGATATAAGATTTTATATCACACTCAATGGTAACAATAATTTCAAACTTTGAACAATACTGTCAAAAATTGAACAGTTTATTCAGGAAATAATTAAAGTTTTAAAAACTTGCTGCCCTACATGACTGTACAACATAGATCAACTATTTGTAGCTTTCAAGTTTAGCGAACGGGAATAGTTAAATTTTCCTTTTACATTTGAGAATTGACTTTATATAAAACGAATTAAACTAATAATCTTTTTAATTTAATATAAGCCAAAAAACCTTATCTTTTAAATAATGTAAACATTTACTTATAAATTGTATCTGGGATCCAAGATGTTACGAATGACTACAATCTATTTTTAAACCAGGTGTGGTATACATTTCTCGTATACAAATCAAATACATTTAAATAAATAATTATATTTTGCCACCAAGTCTGTATTGACACTATTAGATGATTGCACATGTCTAGACAAAACCCCTTGTTCCCTCTGGCAGATACATAGATGTGATGAGATGGCTCAAGGCTCATGGCTAACCTCCCCAGCGCATTCTGGTGGCGAGACACGCTACACTCAGCGACCTTCGTGACGTCACAACTGTAGATCCACAACTGTATATTGTAAATACACATTTACTATATAGTTGTATTTTTGATTATTCACACTATAGTAAACACTTGTATTAAACGTGATGAATTCTATAATATAACTGTTATATTTACGTTCAATTCTGTTGAGGCTTTTTCCGCTCATGGCAATGGTATTTTTGAATGAAATGGCGGACCTTGTTTCCGTATTTTGCCAATGCTGTGTTAAAAAGCACTTTCCAGGAAATGAAGTATGCAGAAGTAGAGCAGAGTGTGCACTAAACATGGTCTACAAAAATGTCTCTTGGAATTGTTTGTTGTGTGAGGAGCAGTCTGAGTAGTATGCTCCAGTTCGCTCCAATGATTTTAAAAAGTGAAGGAAGGGACTTTCAAGTTTATTGCTGAGATCCTAGACATTTTCATTTGAATTATATAACATTTATTGTCTTTTAATGCTTATATACTTTTACAAAATACGTTGTGAAACCAAAGATAAATTATGGCTTGGGAAATTTTGAGTGGTTGTGAGGAGTTTTTGAACCAGGATCGGCCATGATAGATTTAGCAAGTATTTTCAGTCGTGGAAAGTATTACGTTTCATGTAGGGCATATATAACAATTTAACTAGCTATGAACATTAACTCTCAAAATTTTCCTCTCAAAAAGTCTGTTGTGTAACTTCCAGCAACGTACGAGTTAATGTACGAATACAAAATAATTCAATAAAAAAAGTTTCTGTCGGTGAGATAAAGCTATCTAGTAACAGTTTACGTTTTTCATCCTGTCTCTGCCATTTTTGTATATTGAAAAACTAATTTATATTCAAAATTTAAGACGAAAAAGAATTCTAAGTTAAGACATTTAAGTGAAACACTAGAATTTTTGTTCATTTTTTATGTAAAACACATAGGCTTATTAGTTTTCCCATTCTCCGTTTTATTATACATTACGATGTAATAATACTTTTTTTGTAATCCATATGATAAACCTAAGATAGTTAATTTTATAGAGTCATAATATTTAAAATCTAGGACTTAATTGATTTTCAGTCAAAAGAATGGATATATTAAATCATGTTAGAGCATCATATGAAGGATATCCTCTTTTCATATAAAAATTATGTTACCATAAAAATCATTAAAAGTTTCAATATTTCCATGTCGATAATATAATATCGATAACTGCTATAACTAATCATCACCAATGCCCCTGTTTTACCTTGTTACAGAGTTACAGTCGATACAAGGTTGAGAGACGGTCGGAGAACGTGAACGGTTACAGCACCATTGCCCGCGCCTCGCCAGGTTATAACCCGTTCAACGTATCTCCTTATGTTTATAACCTGATTAGTATTCCTCTCTGTTTCCAGTTTTCTCTCGACTTTCTCTGTTTCCCCTACATCTATAAAGCAGCTTACATCGTGGAGATTGCAGGAGAATGTTTCCCATAACCAGGAATGACTAAGGTTCTCTTGCCTCTACAATTGCAATAATCCACTTTTTTTGTATAACATTGTAATTTTTAAATTTTGCAGAGAAATCTTGAAACCCTACTGTCTCTCTATCTATCTCTTCTTATGACAAGTTAATTAGTTGATTGAAAGGTGATTAAAACGTAAATGCAAAAATAAGAAAGTATTGTCCTAAAATAGTTAATCTAAATATTTTTTATTGGCGAGGAGGAGGATTATGCACGGAGTGTAGGACTCTTACCCACTATAACCTCCTCTTCAGCTCCAAGGGACTAGCCTGAAAATGTTAAGCACATTATTAAGGCTAGGCCACTGTGTCCACGACTCCGGAAAGTTATCTGTCAGTGAAGCCGATCAAGATCAGACTTCTTGGCCTTCAATACAGTCTCCATGAAACTTGTAACCTGATTCCAGGTGTCGTCTCGACGAAGAATTACCTCTAAATACAGCGCTCTGGTCGAAAGGTCTGACCTCGAGCACCAGTGACAATCGCTGCGTTTGCCTCCTGCCGCTGGCAAGTATAGTGTGCTCTATGGTATCATCCGCACAGATACAATTAGGGATGACTGCACAATCAAGTTAAGGGATTTTTTGAAGTACGCAGACTAGAAAGAAACTGGGTCACGTAGTAGGGCCTACCCAACCTCTCTAAGCTTCCGCTCGATCCATGGGATATCAGTTGAAAGTCTCGCCGTCCATCAACCCCTCAAATCGGCAACCCAGCTGTTCTGCCAGCAAGCGTGTTCCTACGGTCCTTAGTGGGGAAGTTGCCCTGTCAGCCTCAAGAAAAATATCGTCGAAGGTATAGAGGAGGAGGAGAGTACATGTATAACAGTGGTACACTATTTTGTGAAAATACTGATAATACCTACCGATTATTATCATATTAAATTAACAGTAATCAATCGATTCGGTAAATTATAATTTAGTTTTCTAATGTATGCTTACAACAAACAGTAAATTTGGTATATGGAAATTTAAAAAACGTGTAAGAAAGAATGCACAACCGAATATATTTATGAAATATAATATTGAAAAGGAGAATCAGCTATTGTGTTTACTTTAAGGAGCTTAAGTTATTTGAAAGACTTCAAAATCCTTTCATCTTAATAATTATTTGATAGAGAAATAGGCTACCTATTGTATATTTTCATAGCTTAATGTTTCTATACAAAGATCTGCGGACGAATATTTATAAACATTATATGATTGAATAAAAAATACATGTTGAGGAATATAACCACATTCAACTCAAAAACTAAAGGGTCCTCACAAGGTAAATAAATGTATTGCATAAAAAATAAGTACATAAACTTCTTAGTATCATCAGAATTACATTAATAATGTAGGGTAACGCGGGTTCATCTCGCTCAGCATTAAAATCTCATTAGTTAACCTTATAAAGTAGTCTGCTGAGGAGGGAGGATCGCCTTAAGTAATTTATCAACTTTGTGAACCACCCAAGTTGCAATGCAGTACACAGTTTGAGGATGTCGTGCCCTGCCCTAACCGCCGCAGTTGTGGATGCCTTGGGGGGCCAAATCCTCGAAACTACTTCACGTTTGCAATTTGAAAAGTGTTTTGTGTAATATTTTTCTTTATTCCGTAATTACGTTCCTAATAAAATTAAAAAGAAATGACAGAAAACAATCTGTATACTATTATTTTAAACGATTATTCTATTTTATTACTTTAAACTAAACATGTATTTTCATGACCAAGTATTTAATATATAAATGTATGTATATAAAATATATTACAAATGGCTGGGACGGTGGTGTATTCTGAGCGATGGTCGGTGGTGACGATGGATATTCTCTGGTGTGAAGTTAGATAGGTGAGGGTTCTGTTGGCTGACCATACAAAGTCTAGAGGCAGACAACATTCTGCTCAAACATCGAAGTCATTGTTGTTTAGACGGAAACCATTTGCCACTTGAAGGGGTCGTGTGATGTGAAGCCCAGGTATCGAGTGACATCACGAACCTCCTAGTGAGAGTTTATCAACATTATATAGCTTAAGTGACACTCCCTCACAAACTCTAATAAACTAGTCAGTTGTCCATTTGTACCGTTAGGACGAACAGACCTTTAAAATATGTAGATACAACTTATATAAAAAACTATTGTATTTAAAAAAAGGTTTATCCATATAACTCAAGTCTATCGAGATCATTAATAGGAACACCTTTTTTTAAATGAAAAGTGTTTTTGATATGCCCATAGTTAATAAATGAAAACGAGATTGGTTGTACAATAATAAAAAATGTGAAAAATCTGTTATAAATAATCAAGCAAACGTAAAAAACATAATTTAAAAAACAATACTGTGTATAAGGTCGCATTTTTACAAAAAATTGAAAACCTTTTTATTCTTATGGTCTTAATATTGGGCTGAAGTAGGATTTTTTTACTATAAACACAGTTAAAAACTCAGTTATCAAGAGCCAGTTATCAAAGTTGTACTTATTACAATAGTCAAAAGTACGTTTTACTAAATATATATATATATATATATTTTTTTTATATAAAATAAAACCATACATTTTACAATATTTAAACATTAAAAATGGAATATTTTAGTGATAGACATTATTTTTTCTGTACAAATTCATGTGAAACAAGAAAATGAGAAAATTAATTCGGATCATAAAATATATCTTCCAACATACAAAAACTATTTAAATTTATTTTAAGGTTATTTAAAGAAAAAAATCATGATTGGATTAAAAAATCAGGCGTGGGGACTATTTTAGAAGCTAGTATGAGCTGAATGTATATTCAACAGAGAGCGTACAATCAGATTAGGACATGAAGAACAGCTTGATGTGATGTAGTCATCTGCATATGAAGTGGAACACATGCGAGTGACGCTAGACATCTTGAAATGCCTCCTTCATTACCAATAATCCAACTTCTAAATTGCATGTGTACTATTTAGACAATTGTTAAAATGAACTTTTTAAGGGAAATATTCAGATCAGTAAAAGTTTTTCTTCCTAAGTAACTTAATAAACCAGGGTTTCATGGGAAGTTCCACGCACGAAAGTGTTGGATGAAACAGAAAAATACTTTTTTACCAAAGGAAAATATGTTATTCTTGTTTCACTCTCTGGAAGGTTATCTTGATTTTTTGGATTACAATTATATTGAACCATGAAAAATCTCGAACTAGAAAGTGTTATTCTTAAATGACAGGGCTAAAGCGTAGTCAATAACAGAGTTTAAAAGTATAGATCATAATTTTTGACGTATTAAATGTTTTGAGGATAAAAAATACAATTTTTGAATAACAGTATTTATATTTTTCACATTCACATTACGATCCAAATATTGAATTAGAATAATGCAATGTTGTATTTAATTTGGTAAATTATACTGTGTTATCTTCTGAAATAATACAGTATATACTGTTGCTTTTATAGGAATTTTAAAACCTAACCTAATTCGTGTTGTGGTAAATTTACAGGTATAATATGTATGTGTAATTTTATATTTTCATGTGTCATTACTAATAGTTATTTCTTTTTGTCTACCAGTTTCTAGGATTATTATTAAAAGGTTCTTATAAAAAAATAACGTAAGGGAGAGATCTGTTTAAATTGGTGAGGGAGAGAGATCAGTACGGATAAACACTTGGTGGTTTGCCAAGGCTGCCAAACACCCTGTACTATGGATACCATTGGCAACACGTTCTATTGAATTACAAATATCTTTCCCGTGTCCACTCCCTAATCGATGCAGTCATTTAGATAACAATTATTTACTTAACTTGCACTTAACAATTCAATAATTTTCCATTTTATACATTCACCTTAGTGTTTCTTCGGTCCGGGAAACTTTTAAATTCCAATGAGAATAATAGATTTTTCGTATCTATACATAATAAAACTACTGTTGAATAAAGATATTTTTAAATCTCTGGCCTTACTATACTGGCTTTAATTAAGGTGTGTGAAAAATTGATATGAATTTTTAAACATTTTTTTCAACAAAGTCAATCGAAACGAAAAATTGTGTACAAATCATTACTAATTCCCTTATATCTTTAAGATGGTTTTATAGTAATAGAAAAACTATTTTATAAAATCGTCGTTTACAAAAAAAATAATTTTTTGCAGTAAAATTTGATAACTTTTGAACCATTAGTTTTCAGACATACGGTTGAAGTCATATTTTGGGACCGTGAAACCATAAAAAAGTTTAATCGAAATCGAAATAATCGAGAATTTTAATCGAAATATTGAGAAGATTAAATATTTCGTTTTTTTGCGTGTAAAAGTACACTTTCAATTAAAATATAAAATAATAATGAGTAAATAATAGTTTTCAATTGTATGCTTGTTTCGTTAAACCAAAAACGTACTAGGGGCCACTATCTATCAATGTCGAGAGACTGGTAGAAATTCGCTAGTATTTACTAGTGAAAATTACAGGTTTTTACAAAACAAAACCTAATCTACACTGATAAATACAAGAATTCACTTCATCCACTACACTGGTAACTAGTATTCTACTCTTGTAGCTGTATGAAACGCTGTGTTGAGTTTTATTCAAATTTTAGCTGACAGTGGAAAATTGACATATAAATTTTATGTTAGTGATTTTAAGATGGAAAAAATGTAAGTTTCCTAGAAATACCTCTATTGTATTGATTTTTAATACGAAGAAAAAAAAACTGTTTAGATAAAAAAACATTTTTAGGCATATATGAAAAATTTTTTTTATTATTTAGTCTTTTATTATATATACTGTAAGTAATTTGGTACGGTGAAACCAATAATTATTTATGAAAAATAATCACTATATTTGAAATGTCTATAGAATTAAAATTTGTATTGTTTTCTGTAATTACACTTTAAAATATAAAAAAAATATTGATTTTTAATAGTATTTTCGTAAAAAAAACGTTAACTTAAGATGGTCTGTTCTGATCGATAGAATCTATTTAAGTTAAATTCTTTATAGTGAACAATTAAAATAATTTAATATCATTATAAAACAAATTTATACTGAGTGGATTAACACAATTTAAATCCATAAAAACGAAATATTGTAATTTTATATGGAAAAGTATAACGTGTTTTTATAATAAATAAAAAATATAACATTGTATTTTACATAAAGTACTTTAATTAAGAAAGTAAAATATAAAATATTTAAAAATTCTTTAGTGATATGTGTTATTTTTACAGTAAATTTATTTCATGTTTTAACAAAGATTTAGATGGCATTGAAAAACATGTATTTAATAAAGTAAAAACAGCTGTAGTAAGAAACAAATTTTTATTTACAATTTGTAAACAAATTATTATAAGGTTAAATTTTTAACTATATAACTGGAAAAAAATATTTTAAAATATTTTTTAAAAAAATGGGCACATAGAAACTTTGAACTTTGTATTGTATGTTATTAAAAATAACTATAAAAAAATATTAATATAATTAATAATGAAATATTTAGTATTATTAATAAATTATAATTAACTACATTTTTGTATGCTTGTTACGTTTCAAGGAAAGATACTAGTGATCAAAATTTACCAATATTGAGTAACTGGTAGAAATTCACTGGTATTTACTAGTGAAAATTACAAGAGTAAAAAGTTTTTACGAAGCAAAACCTTATCTACACTGGTAAATACAAGAATTAATTTTATTGACTACTCTGGTATTCTACTCGTATATCTTTATGAAACGCTGACTTGGTTTTTTTTCAAATTTTAGCTGACAGTGGAAATATATTTTCTTTTAGTGTATATTAAAAAGTGGTTTTTGAGTGATTTAGGTCTGTCTAACTATCTAAGTAGGTACTATCTGTAACTATCTGTAAGTAATTCCTCCGGTACCGACCCCTAGGACACACCGAAGGTAGTTGTTTATGAAAATTAGTACAAAATGGACACTCGTAGATATATTTTGAAACTGACTATCACGGTTTCTGAATTCTTTTATAGTTAATGACAGATTGTTACTAAAAGCATTTATAATAATAAATATAATATTACGATGATGTCTTTCATGGATTTGATTAAAACTCACGGTTTGTATAAAAAATTCCCAAATAAAGCTACAATACCTTAAAATAACGGTAAAAAATAAAGAGTTACAATTTTCCGTCAAAATATAATAACATTTACAGTACTTTTTAGGGCCTCTTGTCACTGACATAGGAAAAAAAACTAATTATTATTGTGATTTACAAGTCTACGTCAAACGTTTATGAAGAAATACTAAACTTATTTTCTACAATTCTTTAAGACGATACAATATAAATCATTTCAATTGAACTTTAGTAATAACAAGGTTATGAATACTAAAACTCCAACTGCTTTTAGGCCATAGCAGATTGAATGGAAGTCATTATTCAGGGAGGAAGTGAACCCTTGTGGACGCAGGTGTATAGGACGTAAATCGACAACATATCGACACAGACTTTCCTCCTCTCGTTCTGCCATTCCTTCTAAAAAATTTATGTAACCATAAAAAACATTTTACAAATATATATTTAAATTATTAAATATATCTCAATCTTTTGACATTAAATATTTAAAACTAAAATATTACAGCTTTATTTCCAAATGCACAACTAAGCAAAACCATCTATTAGGGGCAAATTTGATCAGTACTTAATTTTTCAAAATTTAACTTAAAACATATCAAGCCAAGTAGTATGACATAGACAATAGACACAAAACCTATTGTATTTATTTCCTACCATATTTCCTACCATCGATTTATATACACAACAATGTTTCAATTTTTAAATAAGTTTATTAGTATAAAATAAAAACATATAAAATAAAAGCACAAACTAAAAATAGTATAAAAATAAAAGAACACAATAGAAATAAATTCTGTGTTCCACATGTAACTATTACTACAGTATAATATACTGTATATTTTACACAATAAACGATTAGTATTAAATGGGGACAAAGTATATCATCTATGGTCGTTTGGAAAGGTTGAATCGACCCAAAATGTTGAAATGAAAATAACAATAGTGTTTTATGAGGGACACTTAAATTGAACTTAAGGTGGATCGTTTGTATTAATAAATACATGTTTAAATACCTGTGATTATATCTATAATCCTTTTAAATGAATTTTGTATTTGGCATTTTCGTGTGTGTTCGTGTGGATGGCGTCTCTTCACTACAAAATGTCGAGGATAATTTTATATAAGGTCCAAACTACTGGTCGTCAGCACTTAAAAGGAAGGATCAAAGATAGCATCACAGGTAAACCTTTATTACCTTTATTTACCTTATTACCTAAAAAGCCTTTTTAGTTCAGATAGCATTTTAATACCTTTATTTACCTTATTACCTAAAAGCCTTTTTAGCACCCAAAAAGGAAGGATCAAAGATAGCATCACAGGGTATACCTTTATTACTTTATTTACCTTATTACCTCAAAGCACTAAAGCCTTTTTAGCACCCAAAAAGGAAGGATCAAAGATAGCATCACAGGTAAACCTTTATTACCTTTATTTACATTATTACCTAAAAAGCCTTTTTAGCACCCAAAAAGGAAGGAGCAAAGATAGCATCACAGGTAAACCTTTATTACCTTTATTTACCTTATTACCTAAAAAGCCTTTTTAGCACCTAAAAAGGAAGAATCAAAGATAGCACCACAGGAAAACCTTTAATACCTTTATTTACCTTATTACCTAAAAAGCCTTTTAAGCACCCAAAAAGGAAGGATCAAAGATAGCATCACGGGTATACCTTTATTACTTTTATTTACCTTATTACCTCAAAGCACCTAAAACGCCTTTTTAGCATCCAAAAAGGAAGGATCAAAGATAGCATCACAGGTAAACCTTTATTATCTTTATTTACCTTATTACCTAAAAAGCACATAAAAAGCGTTTTTAGCACCCAAAAAGGAAGGATCAAAGATAGCATCACAGGTAAACCTTTATTACCTTTATTATCGTTTATATATAGTTGGATAAGTAAGCTACTAAAATATAAGCATTTTTACCATATATTTGAGGTTAAACTTCATTACTTTAAGTTAATTAGTTCTCCTTTAATTTATATTTTTATTATCTATTTCGTTTTATCATATTGACTGATATGTGAAGTCAAAGGTTTGTTCAAAAAACTGTTTTAATGTCGGTGAAAAGTGAAAATACAAACGATTGATTCACTTTCATGTGTCTTTTATTAATATAGCCACAAACAAGTGGATTTATACAGCGTAAAATCCATTTTCTACACGAACAAAGCCAAAGTTTATGTTAGGAACTTGAACAGCAAGCTCGCTAATTTTAAGCCCAATTATCATCTGAAAAGTTTCGCCTCTCAGTCTTGCACAGATTGCTGACAAGGAAGCTGCTTTAGTAAAATATATATCTTTGCTAAAATATAATAGCAATAGTAGTAGCATAGCAATATTGATTATATGAATTTTATACTCATTGCAACGAGTATACAATTCATTACTATGGCATAGCTCGATTTTGGCATTTTTAATTTCTCACCTTACCAGTATTATGGATAAATTATTATTTTCGTCCAAATTTCTAAATTTGAGTTGAGAGCAGATATTTCCATTTTGAGATTCCCTGAATCAAACAAAATGGGGTTCGTACAGACCAAACTGATCTTCCGATCGTATGAAATTTGGTATACGGATGAACTTTGGCCAAATTTCTGGACCATTTCTTTTGAATTTTTTATTTTTAGGGTAGTTTACTACTATACACCTTATTATTAAAAACCCTTAAAACGTGAAAAAGAGTTTTTTGTATAGAGCAGCTTTGACATTTTGATTGAAATTTCGTAGTGTAAGTCCAAAGTAAATAACACCACCACACGCACGTCTGTAAAACTAATGGTTCAAAGGTTATGAGCTTTTAAAATGTCAAAAACTCCATTTTAAAGTTTTCTTGCAAGAATAGTTTGACTATTTTCAGAAATTGGATGATTATTTAAAAAAGAATTATTAATGGTATTAAAGTAAACTTTAAAGAATATGAGGTATATGGTTTTATAAAATATGGTAAAGTATATGGTTTTATTACGGGTCGTGGTTTTTTTTAATTTAAGGAGAAAGAGAGTCCGTCCACTGATACCGTTTATTGATATATATTTTTAATATTTTTCCTTGTACCTTTATCATAAGCATTTTTTAATGTGTGATATTATTATACAACCGTTCATTAGAAAGCGGTTCAAAATTAATAAATTAGACCATTTCTCTCAGTTTTAAGATAAAAAAGAGTTAAACAGTACGAAAATGTACTAACCATTTTTCATTTGTTACATTAAATATTTTTAATGCTATTCTTGAAGATAACGACCAGACCGGAAAGAACCGAATTGAGGTGCATTTAACATAAACAAACGGCATAACCTGCTGTCATCAAACTGATACCCTTTCCTTTTGCACAACAGCATCCAGACCGAACTTCGACCATCCTAGCTCGTCGTCGCCGTACACGTCACCCTCAGACACTTTATTTTACTCAGAGGCGTAAAGACTAGTTCGAAACCATCCAACTTACTTGTTTAACCGACTGAACATAATTCAGCTCCATTGATAAATAATTTTAAAAATAGCCTAATAAAGTGTTAATAATTTACCTTGATGATTTTTGCTTTTGTTGCAAGCTGTGTAATAGCTAGAATGTTTTTTTAATCTCTTGAGAATAAATTAAAATGTCTCGTGGTAAATTGTAAATGAGGACTGTACTCTCTCGCGGATTTTTTATTATCAAACTAAAATATTAAGATCTTTAGGCGATCAGGTTTCTATGAGAATAGGAACATAAATGTCCTATTTAAAGTTGCGATAAATGCCATTTTGACTTTTCTAGTGAATATTTCTATTTCATAATTCATTTGTTTGCTGTCGAATTATTAAAACAAACTTCACTCATGATTAATCCCTGTGGATTTAGAATGAAACATATAATTTTTGAGTTCAGCTATTTATGGTCTAGAGTGTGTAGCAGATCGGAAACTGTGAGTGTAACGTTGATGGCATCACAAACTTGTGGGTATTTAGGCCTAACACATTTACCAACTGTGAGGGCGATTTCGGATTTTAATTATTTTATTGCTAGTACGGCTTTCAATTAGTAATAAAGTTTTCATGCATGTACGTAAATTGAAAAACATTATTAGAAGTCGTTCATTAGAATAATATTTTTGAGAACTATGTATGTTTTGGAGTGTTTTTTAATTATGATCTCTGACAGTTTTTTTCTATTTTAAGGACAGAATCGAGTACATGAACGCTGAGCCTAAACACCAAGTCCAACGGAAACTCAGGAGAGGAGTAGAAGGTTGTTACTTCTCTCACTCACCTATCTTGGAGAGATACTCCGAATGAAAATACCTTACTTGGTCTCCTGTCTCGTAAGATGTGTTATATGGTGTGTTTTCTCGGTCTCGACGATAAAAAGCCATGTCATTAACCAACAGCGCAAACTCTCAAACAAATTCACTATTAAGGGTGATCCCTTGACTTGTATATCGGAATCAAGAGTTCTTTGGATTAGCGCATATATCCTTTTGGGACTTCTGGGCCCTGGACTCGGGCCTGGATTTGTTTGGATGTAGTTGAAATACTCAAGCGTAATCCTTGTCTCCCTCTACTCACTGATCCAGTACATGATACTATTTTCTCCAATACTTACTTCTGTTTAGAATACCTAAAATTAAACTACACATTTTCACTTTGTGACATACTAACATATTGTTAATTGTCACTTTTTATTGTTTACGTATGATTGTTTTTGGAATTATTACTCTTTGGTATTTGTGCTTTAATTTATTTATTTTACATACATCAATGTAACTTTTGAATTATTGCTTATTATCATACTACTTGAATTTACTTGTTATTGGCACTTAGTTTATACTGAGGGATTATAAATGAAAAAATTATTTGGACAGAATTTACTTCACCCGTATTTGTAAAATTATTCTTATTTTCTAGGTGTAAAATATTTCATTGAAAAAGACGTGTCTATTTAGATTTTTTGGATACTTTTTAAAACTCTACTGAAAAATCTTCGGATGATTATTAGTTACTCGTCCATTAAATGTTTTAGAGTCAATAAAAAATTAAACGTTGTATTGCTCTTATATGCTTTAAAAATATAAAATACCACATAAAAAAAGTTTTCAAGAAAAACTAAAAGATCTTCAGTGTTTTCTATGGACAAAAACATTTCATTAGCTCTCACGTACTCTATGATCAAATTTATCTTTATTTCTGGGGTAAATCTTTCCAAACTTGTCTATTAAACTGTCAAATAGGCTATTTACATTAATTTCAAAAGACTAATGAGTTATTTAGTCTAAATATGTTTCATTTTATACGCTTATTTATTATTCATATCATATTAACAGCCTACTACATTTTGGTTGGTAACAAAAATTTTAGTGCATTGTTATTTTAGACATTATTCAGCCACAGAGTGGGGACGTCTTAGAGGTAAGTACTCAGAATGATGTCCCCTCGGGGCCCACACTTCGGCGGAAGATGGACCCAGATTGCTCACTCTGCTCAGGTGGTGAATGATCTTGAGGTGATTATCACTTCCTTGGGGAATCCTTCTCTCTTTTCTCCGTATAACTTATATCACTATCTTAGTATACCATAAAACTTAATTTTACATAAATGCGTTCCCGATATCCGTGTGAGAATTTTGAACTGAATAGCTAAATTCATTTTTTCCAGAAGTGCCATTATATTTATGCATGTTTAATCTGAAAAAAGTGTAAAAATAATGAGAAAAATACATAAAAATTATTTTATAAAAATTGTGGTCTACAAATGTTTTAAATCCCCTTAATATGTTTTAACTGAGTAACCTTATCAATTTATTTATAGTTATTAAAGGCACTTTTTGTTAAACCTACCTCGGGTAAAATATTAACTTCAATAATAAATACAGGAAAGTGATATCTGGCTAAAAAGGTTGAGACACTCATGCAATTTAACGTCATTGAGTATCGATTTGTAGGTATATTTGCTAGACGAATTAAATATACCAAACTGTAGAAACACCATTAAGATTATAAAAATATAAGCGAGTGATGTAGCCGAATCGTGAGAGTCCATTGATTTTTTTCATTTGAATAATATCCAGGAGCCAAAGGGAAATAATTACAGCGACTTGTATTCAAGATAGCTAATTTCAAATGTTTTCCTTTTAAATTTATATAGACGCTATGAGTTAACCAACGCCGAATGTGTTAATAACAGTAATTAATTTTTAAAAGGAGTTGTAAAAGGTAAATTGTCAATCAAATACGAATTCACTTGTGGAAAATAACATTTTTAAATTACATTGTAAAATAAAGCTTCCACTTTTAACATTTATTCAGTTATATTTTTCATCGAGCCCATACAATTTGGAAAATTATCTGGTGGTAAATAATTACAAAATAAAATTATCAATTAAAGTACTATCAGTTTCCGATCTCATATTCAACACGAAAATATCATGACATCCGAATTGTATTCAATAAGTTAACAAATCTATATATTTTCACTCGAAAAGTGTTTTATTACGAGTAGGTATGAAATAACAATATGTTTTTACATATACTACAAACAAGACATTAATTTGAAAAAAATAAAACTCAAAATTTTATTTCAAGCATTAGTTAATTGAATTTAGTAAAATACCAATCCTACCGGCAAAACTGAAGTGTCATTATTCACTGTAATCTAATTAGGCGAGACTTTACGATCGTACATTGGCTAACACAATCACGTTTTTATTACACAAAGCTCTTAAGAGTTTTACGAAGGCTATTAATGTTTAAATAATTAAAATAAATCGAAATTAAATGTTTAATTTCATCGAATATTAATTTTTTATTAGTTCCAATTAAAAAATTAAAGTAAAGAAATATTTAAGTTGCCCAAATTCTTGCAGTGAACCATTTTCATTAAAATATATTGTAAACCAGTCATATAGTTGTATGTTATTAACTGTTGTGGACTTATTGGGGTTCATATTTTTAATATTTTTTTAGCCTCAAAGGGATCGTCTCCATTGTTTTGACTCAATACCGGGGAAATACTTGACGCACGAACCACTTTCCATTCCGGGAAAGAGGAACAAGTGTGAAAACACCCCAGAAGCTCTGTTTCCAGAGACCCTAATGTGGCAAAACACTAAAACTCCGGTGGTAGCACCACAACACTGCAATCGTCCCGAGCTATGAGCTCATTGCGCCATCACAGAATAATTATGAATAGTTGCCAGGATCAGGTGGCTCGGTTGCTTGTTGCTAGTTAGGCTGAGAACTGCTGTGACGTTAATACTGCTAATGGTGCTGCAGATGTTAATATGCAGATGCTACCTAATTACCAACGTGCAAGTTAGGCCTCCAAGACAGTCACGGAAGACGTACGAGTAGTTGCCAGGCTCAGGTGGCTCGGTTGCTTGTTGCTAGTTAGGCTGAGAACTGTCGTGACGTTAATACTGCTAATGGTGCTGGAGATGTTAACATGCAGATGCTACCTAATTACCAACGTGCAAGTTAGGCCTCCAAGACAGTCACGGAAGACGTACGAGTAGTTGCCAGGCTCAGGTGGCTCGGTTGCTTGTTGCTAGTTAGGCTGAGAACTGCTGTGACGTTAATACTGCTAATGGTGCTGGAGATGTTAACATGCAGATGCTACCTAATTACCAACGTGCAAGTTAGGCCTCCAAGACAGTCACAGCAGTGATATGAGTAGTTGCCAGGCTCAGGTGGCTCGGTTGCTTGTTGCTAGTTAGGCTGAGAACTGCTGTGACGTTAATACTGCTAATGGTGCTGGAGATGTTAACATGCAGATGCTACCTAATTACCAACGTGCAAGTTAGGCCTCCAAGACAGTCACGGAAGACGTACGAGTAGTTGCCAGGCTCAGGTGGCTCGGTTGCTTGTTGCTAGTTAGGCTGAGAACTGCTGTGACGTTAATACTGCTAATGGTGCTGGAGATGTTAATATGCAGATGCTACTTTGTAACCAACCATATAACTTTGCAGCTTCTAGTTTTTGTTAAGAGTGTTTTATATTTCACAAGTAGGCCTATAGTAAAGTTCTGATACTCTGATTACTAGAAGGTATTTTTGTCTTGCAACTAGGTTGTTGTGTGTAAATTTTAGTCATTCCTACTAAATATTTTTACTTAACATGCAACAAACCTTTCAAATCAGCCCATTAAATCAAATTATTAATTTATTATTATATTGTTAATTATTAATTATTATATTTATTTTACATTGAACAATATAAATATTATTGAAATAATCAAAGCTGCATTTCAAAACAGAATTCATCCGTATGAATATATTTTATCTATTTTTATCGTTATCGTTCTTGGTTTATGATTCTGTGAAGTTTAATATTTTTATACATTTTTTGTATTGTTTCAACGTGTTTGTGTTAGCAACATCAAATCCGTATGTTTTCATACAATATTTCCATCCTTTCTTAGATTAATTAACAATGATGGAAGGCCCTTTAATGTATAAAAGTAATCATTGAATTATGCGTGAGTCTATTCAAAGAAATATTTAGGTATTTTGCAACTAAATATTTATTTATGCAATGAAGATGTTTGGTGTGTATGAAACCAAAAGGATTCTAAGCAATATACTCGAACCTTTTTGGGGTTATCTAATTTTTAACCATTTTGAATTATGGTTGTCATTGATATGAACATACTCAACTTATATCCCATGAAGTTTAAGGACGGTATTATTAATAGTATTATGTAATTGATACTTGATATACTTATCGAATATTGTTTCCAACTTTTTCATCTGAAAATATCTAAATTATAATTCGCAGATTTGGTGGTACAACAATTCGTTAGCAAGGATGAACTCTTCTAAACAATAAAAAGAAATTACAGTTCCCACAGCGAGTAATATCCGTGACTTTATGACTTTAATACACAGTTTCATGCAGCCCCTTTTTTACAACACGTTATGTATGTGTCTGTGGAAATTATCCAACTTTCTTAGTAAGTTTCACAATTTTAAACCGATTATCCAATTACAGTTTTAGTAAACCTGTAAAATGTTCAAAATTAGATTCATAACAATAAGGGCTATTAATGTTTAGCTTATGACTCATTATTGTTTTGTATTTATCCTTATCTATAATATTATAAAAAATAATATGTTTGTTTGTGGGTTTGTTTTTTTTTTGTTTTTTTGTGGGTTGTTGTATGAATGCGAAAAATACTGAACCATTTGAAATTTTTTTACAAAGGTAGATCTTAAAATATGAATTACATACTCATTTCCTTAAAATTTATACGATTAGTTTCAATGTTTACATTTTAGAGAATGAAAACTAAAATTACTAATGTCAACTGTGAATACTAAAATTTACAGTTAAAGGAGGTATATTTGACTCTTTTCAATAAATTTTCATGACAACATCCGCCTTTTTTACAGTTAAGTTATTTTTAGTGCTGGATGAAATTATGAATTATTTATACTTAGTTTTAGTTTTTTCCACATTTATTACATTATCTTATTATCAATATTATAGTACTTTAAATGTTGTAAAATCCTGTTTTGTCATTTTGTAAACATAGAATTAATTAACAATACCTTAAATGTATATGTATTTTAGTTTTTGTCATTATTATTTTGTATTTATCCTTATAGAATGATATATTGCTGCGTTTGAATATTATAGTAACAACACATTTGGTAAAGTAGTGACAAAGGGTTGAATATGTTCAATATGGTTTATTTAAAAATTGTGTACTTATGATGTTTGGTGGGAAATTTTAAGTATTTGGTAAGATTTACAAATAGGTCGTGTACCTGGAACTATCAAATTTAGTATCTGATTCCTTCACGAATGTGATATGTTAAAAAAATTAATTTAAATATTGTAAATTATATATTAAATGACAATCTAAATTATCTAAAATAACTAAAACTTAGTATTAAACATTGCCCACTTAAAAACTCGTATTATAGACGTTATAACCTTTAAAGTGCAAGTAAATTTTAATATTCAAGTTTTTATGGTTCTTTTATACGTTTAATTTTTTACGCTCAAGTTTAGAAAAATAACCTAAACATGCACTTTTCTATGAATATGTAGGTTTTATAAAAGTTTATTAATAAATATTTAAAACAATTTACGCTGTGAAGAACGAGTAAGCCTATTCGATCATACTTCACTATCATACTTGAAATAAAATTTAAACTGTAAACTTGTACTTAAAAATTTTAACTGTACTACTAAAAAAAAGAAAGGAAACTTGAAACTCTTATGATTCTCAAAACTAATTATACATTACTGTAAAGCTAATAAAATTTTCCATTGTGCTATACATATTTGAAAAATCTTTTAATGAATTGCAAAAACTAAAAAAAAGTTATATGTGTTTAAGTAATAAAAGCAATCCAAATCTCAGATTCATTATCTGAAAAACATTATTTTATTAAACTTAAAGACAAATATGAGATGAATTATGCTACAATAACAGCGGTTGCATGCTGCATTACCATTACAGGCTACTATGAACTATATTGAACCGTACAAGGTGTAAAACTTATGTGTCCATAAAAAGTTGATTACCTATTGACTTTTCTACAATTATTATTAGCAAGCTCTAAGTTTTAACTTTCGATAGTAAAACATCATTGTAAATATAGCTTCAAAATAAAGCGTAACACTTTATAAAAGGTTGATATACAACAGCAATGTTACATATTCGATTAAATTGTATTTTCATATTTTGTTTCATTTTGTTTAACCCTAGCTTCGGTAGCTGATCACTAAATAAAGTATAACTTGTCGGTGCATCGAATTTAATTTTATCTAAATGATTTGTTACATATACACATAAACAAAGTTCATGGTATCCAGTCACCATGGCAGATTTTTAAAGTTATATAGTTGTATAGTCATTTGATCAGTTAAAAACGTTACAATTTTTGATTTTTTTAGAATTGTTTTTATTTTTAAAGATAGTTTACTCCTAAAACCTGTAAAAATGTGAAAAACTCTAATTTTGCAAAATCAACATACGGTTTTGATTAAAACCCGTATTTCTTTTGAACTAACGGTTCAAAAGTTATGGATTTTTATAATATCTAAGCTGTTTTTTGGCAAAATATTAATTTAATTAATTGATATGACTATAACCATTAAATCCAACTTTAAAAACTAACAAGTTAATATTTTGATTCATTGGTCTACGACTAATGGTGCCAGAAAAAACAGAATCTTATTCACGTGGTAAACCTAGTACATTATATATAAGACACCCAATGTTATTCTTATGAAGAATATTGAAAAAATCAGTTTCTTCCTTATTTATCAATGAAACTTCGTATACAGTGTTGCCAACATTTCCCAACAAAGCCCGACAAAGTTTTTGGCGTTGAGACCCCAAAAATGTCTAACAACTATTTTAACTTGTTTTCTCTTGTTGTTATTTTAGAAATTTGATAAAAATATTTGTAATAGTAAACTTTAATTAATATTGAAATAAACGTTAACTAATGTTTTAAATAAACCTTTTAAACGTATAAACGTTTGAAATAAAAACGTTGAAATAAACGTTAAACGTATAATTAGCATAATATTAGCATATCTTTAAAGATTTTAATTTTTTTAATTGACTTAATGGAGATATTATGTGTCAGTCCAGTGATACTGTTTATTTTAAATCCTATTAAACAACTGTTTAATTGACAGCTCTTTAGTTTCTCTTTAGATGTTTTAGAACCTCCATAAATCCTATGAATTGTTTCAAAACAGGTGTAAATAATATTTGAAGTTTTTATATACACGGAGTCCATCTAGATTTGATTTCATTAATAAATTTTATTTATTTATAAAGTTTAAACTTAGATCTGGCAGATATTTTCTGCCTGAACTTACTTTTGAGATGTTAGATATTTATAGCGGATTCTCTTGTGCTTTAATTTTAAAAAAATAGGCTCTAAAACTGTTATTTTGGACAAAAAACTACCTAACTACAGGTATAGATTAATTTTATAAATCAGGAAAATATACTGGTTATAGGAATGATAGTATGGATATTTTTGGTGTTATAGTTTAAAACTACTCATTAATAAACACTTTAATAACGCTTTTTAAACGAGCATTAAGTCCAAATGTTTTTTTAATAAAACTGATGTTTGCGTCACTTGAATATTTAGAATCTCATTTAAGTTAAGGACGTTAAACGGTTAAGGAAATGAGCGGGGGTGAAGGGTGACATTGGATTTGTGAGTACAAAAAAAATTGCGACGTAACATTTATATACGGCCTTTTTAGGTCATGGGACCAATTAGTTAAATGAACGAGTCCAATGAACGCGAAGAATGTCCACGCAGCCATTATAGCGTCACAATAATTCCTCGCTGATTGCGGCGCTAGGTTTGATTGACGGTCCATTACTGGGTGGATTAAATTATCGAAATCAAACAAATGGATTACTCAATGCCACTGAGAAATCAATACACTTTGATGGACAATTACACTGGAATCGATCCATAAATTATATACTTCAAAATAGAGGTGGGTATATTGGGTAGTGCAGTGCAGACATAAATTAACTGACTGTGTAATGTAATTGCCCTTTGATTATTACATAGGTTGTGTGATATCGACAAATAGTATTTAGAAGTTTATTGCAAAGCATTCCGTTTCAATTATTTTTAAGTTATTTCAAACTTTTTACGTTTTTTATGTTTCGAAAAGTAAAATAAGAATAATATTTTGTTTATAATGTATTACCTCTCCTTTCTCCTGTAGATATTTAATACAATGTAGGTAATATACACACTTAGGCTTCCGTGGCACTGGTCACCCACCACTTACTTGATTTTCCGGAATGCATGTAGCAAGGTACTGTGCATGCACGATGCATGTAGATGACTATCTGTAAGTCACCTCTTGAGGTAATCACCTCAAAAAGACGTCCAACACGAGTTGGGTGAAACATCGACGACCACCATGTTACATGCGCCAGAAACTACGCGGGACATTATGGAAAATCAAGTAACTGTTAATCTGTTAATCTGTTGGATCTGTAACTGTAAATCACGAAGTAGGATTTTGGCCTCCGTAATGATGAACCTCCATTCTTCCTGGTCTTCAGCATATTCCCAAATATATAATCTCCTGAGGTATTTTGCCATTCTGTATTTTAAGTTAAATTTTGCGTGACCTATAATCCAACTACTTGAAGGTCACGAATTGTGGATATTTGTGAGTATTGGTCGGTGGATGGAATATTCTTTGGTGTAGATTTACGTCCATTGAATACTAGGTTCATCCACAAATACTATCCTCATAATTATATCTCATAATTAGTTAATTAGTTGAGAGGCAGTGGTTCGGACTCCACGTTAAACTGTATGTCCCTTGGATAAGTAATTTACCGTACGACGATTTATTGGCGATCCTGTCTAAGGAAAATTTGAGCCTTAGTCAGTAACAAGACTACAAGATCGCACCAGAAATCATTTTATACTCATTTCTCAATCGTCGCCATTTCAGTAACTAACTAACTTATGTTCTGTTGCCTGCTGGTCTCTGCTGCTTCCCTTTAATACATCCGTTATACGCGTATTTCTGGGTCCCCTTACTGTGTTACTCTCCTCGTATATAATATTTCTGGATTCTAGGGAAGGTTTCTGAATGATTAATATACCAATAATAATACAGTACCCTATAAAATTCATTATTGTTATAAATAAAAAGTTAAAATATTACAAGCTTACCCTGTACGTAAACCGTACCTGTTTTGAAACCAGTAGTGGTCGACTCCTCTCAGATCACGAGAGGTCACCTCTAGCTTTGTAAATAATAATACGGTAAGCTAATTAAAAGTTTAGCAGGTGTTTCATAGCCAGGATTTGACGAATATTTAGAATCTTCACAAACACAATGAGTTTAATTTCAATCTGGGAGAGGGACGTTCAAGCCACAAAATTAGAGCTAATTAATTCCTACAAAAGTCTCACTTAATGTTCTCCGCTGAACGTTGCTTTCAATATCTGAGTTGATTTATCTCCCATTGGTAGCAAGCTAACAAAAGTTCATTTTGACGACTAAGTAGTTAGAAATGCTTTAATGTTACGTCTTTTAGAGATACGACCTAAGAGTTTCAAAGGGAAATTTGAAAACTATGGTTTCCAAATATGAGCTTACTAAAAAGTAAGCTCATCCCCGGACAATGTAAGTATTAATTTAGAGAATAGGAGATATAAGTCCTATATAATACAGCATAAACTTGCAGACCATTAGTAGACAGGTTTAGTGACAGATAATAATAGTTTTATCAATAAATCGAAGCTTAATAGCTCAAGGTCTATTATTAGCTCTAAGTTAGTCATTAGGTACATTAGAGAAGATAATTGGAAGCCTATACTAGACTTGACTAACCCAAAAACATATATAATGAAATAAAATGAAATTTAATAAAATCTATAAAAATACAAAGTAAAATTTAATTACAATAAGTTAGAGGGTCCTATAGACTATAAAATTACTTGGCAAAACAGGTGAAGAGGGATATATATAAATTGAATTTTAGACAATTTTTTTGAGTTTCTTGTTAGCTAAGTTACCTAACAAGGAAAAAAACAGGGAAAAATTAATATTATTTTAGGTTATTGCAGGAGATTTCAAACAACCCTAAAAATCATGGGATATTATTAATGAAGTTATAAGTAAAAAGAACAAGCCCGCCATCCTATAATGTATTACAGATAACTTTAAAATAAGTAATGACACAGGGATATCAAATACTGCATCTCAGTTTAATAGTAACCTTATGGATAGAATTGAAATTATAAACAGTAATTTTAGAACAAATGTATTTGATCAAGGGAAATTATGAGGAAGGAAACTAATGTAAAAGATAAACTTAATATGTACCTACAGCCAATTATGAACAGTTGATATGTTTAGTTATGAGGAAGATTGATGTAGGCTCATCCTCAGGCATAACAAGTAGTGAATTAGACAAACTTGTGGCTTAGTTCAAGGAAGTGTTATATCTCCTGCCTTGTTCAATGTATATGTCAATAAGTGCCTATCTGAAACTTAATCGTCAAGTTTTACAGTATGTAGATCGCAATATCCTGCATACGAGTATTGTACATACAAATCTAGATACAGCTTCTCAACCATTGCAAAGTGATATGAATATCATGTTAAAATACTTGTATGAAAATAGAATTGTGGTAAACTCCAAACAATAGCAATTGTTTTTAGAATTCCCAGAGTTATGATAAATATAAACCTACTCATTTAAGTAAGTATAAAAACTTTACTTATTACAAAAATTATGTTGAACAGCATTAAATACTTGAGTATGTCAAAGAATATACATTGTAAATAAGATAATACACTTAAGTCTGTTTCTGGATTTTGTTATGAAGTTTTACACTCATATACAGTATGCTATAAATAGGCTGAGACTAATGTTATTTAAACCTAGAACAATTTGTTATTATTTTCCAACCAGAACAAAACGATTAATATATTTCACTCTTGTGCAAAGTATGTTTTACTATGGAATTTCATTGTACTATTTGGCTCCAAAATATATTTGAAACCAGTGGAGTGTTTTATGAATAGAATAGTAAATATACTGTGTGATGGAATACCACTGGAGATGCTAGGTATAATGAGTATTGATAATCTAGCAAATTATACAGATCTTTTTAAACATTATTTCAATGACAATTTTAGATTACAACACAATGTCAATGACAATTAAAGGAATTGACAACTTCAGACACACAGTGTTGACAACAGCTATGCGAAGATGGTTTTGGAGTACAGAATACATAGGCTACTAAATTAATTGCATTCATGGATAAAAACAATTCAAAATGACTAAAAACTAAAACAACATTTGTTAAAAAAACTGTGCTATAAGTAAAAGGTAATAGGAGGCTGCGTCACTCTTTCATTATTGCAGAAAACACGTGTAAAATAGTATAGGGCCTAGCTACAGGGCCACAGAGAATGCACACTTCCCTATCCGATAAAATGTTCTTACCTTTTACAATAATACACATATATCTAACAATTTAAATTTTACTTTTAAAGCACAAAATATAACACAGAAAATACATTACACATAACTCCATTAACATAGAAAACACAGATTATTCACACACAAATACACAGTAGTTTAGTTCACAATTAATTTATATTTTCAATACTATTCTACCTTCACAACATGAAAACACTGTTATGGTTCAGGAGGTAATAAATTTTGGTAATCTACACAGAGAATAGTGCTTTATTTTACAATGAATGATCGCAGGTACATTTTACATTTTCAAGTTAGATCATTTCCCTTAGAATAAGAACTTTAACTTTCACTGCGTCTGATCAGGAATCGTCTTTTCAGGGTTGACAACCTTTAGTTTATAACTTGTTTAATCCCTGCGCGGATAAAATTTCCCTACATTGTACAATTCGTATATACATATTATAGTACTGTAAGTAAAATTATTTGAAAAATAAATTTTTGTAATCATGATATTATACATTACTTACAGAAATAGCTTATTTCTCAATTAGCTATTTGGCTAGAGAGATAAAACATATAACTGCATTGTAAATCAAATATGTATACAAAATAAAGGAATTGAATTGAATTTCCACTATCATTATTATACTATTTCTATTGCGGAAATTTCTTTTTTACGATTCGTAAAAACAATTTAACCAATCAGTCAATCTTATGTTGAAATCAGGTCATTATGGCTGTCAATTTAATAAAAGCTAAGTGATAGGAAAATCAAATTATCTGTCAGTTTGAATCAAAACTGAATTCTCATGGCACGTAGGTTTAAAACCCAATTACCAATTTAAACAAACTAATATTGATATTAATTTGACTGTTGGCTATTTATTTCTTTTAAATCACTTGTCCAGTAAAACTTGAATTGAGAAAAAAAAGTTTATTTTAATTACTTAAAACTGGGGGTTTTGAGAGCTTGATATTTCACTTCAATAAACTACCGATAATTCTCAAGGGAACCAATATCTTCTCATAAAGGTATAGAGAAATTAAAACTGAATAAATGTTCATCGTTGTGGGTGTTCTCGTTGTAACAAAAAAAACGTTGATTAAAGAATACTGTGTGTAGTGTTACAGAGAGGTGTACAGACAGACTAGCGTACCCATTTCGCCTTTTATGAGATATAAAAATATAACAATAACCAAAAACCCATAATTCCAATGAATGCGCGGACAAGTGTATGATTTTATTTATATAGATAATCTATAAAGCATTTACAGAAAAAATTATTCAGTCACACAACTAACAGTAAAAACATCAAAGAGTTATTTTATGATAATCAACATAATATCTTATAGTTTTTTGGCCAATGGATAGTGTTGTTTTGTTTTCAATCTGGATCAATGCCAAGAGAGAGACATCGCTGCCTGACTTATCCGCTCCGTAATATTATTTGAAGAATATTTAGGTTTGTTTTATTTAGAATAACATTGTATTATAAACTTTAGGGCTTACGCCTTGAAGACTTAGAATATGACAGATTTATTTACTGCCATTTCAATGGACCCAAAGTTTGTGTGGAAAATATGACAATGAAGTACCGATAGTGACGTGGACTGACCAGAGGTGACCGTTCAGGATCGTGTCTGCTATTGGTTTCAAATCATTCAGGTTTAATTTTCTGAGCTCTGTTCCTTAGAATTTCATTTTGATGTTTAATTTTACCACCAAGCTAAATTTTTTTAATCTATTGCCATTTAATTTAATACTGTTTGAATTATTGTTTTTTAATATCAATATAGCTTCATCGTTGTTATTACTCGTGTAATAATTGTTAATGTTGAATTTTTGGATATGTGGTTGTGTGATGAGGGGAATATTGTAAGGTAACAGTCCATGGCAAAGATAGGAAACTTATTTTTTCAAGAAACTAAAGACTAACTCGTATGAGACTCTATATGTATTTCCAATCATCTATTTCCATGTTGAATGAATAATATTATGAATTAATTTTTAATTTAGTCACATTATACATGGCAAAGTAGGCAAATTGGGGTTTATTCAATAAATGAAAGAAGAGAGGATGTTGGGTTTATATTCCCATTTCCCGCGCTATGTACATGCTCTCGTATACTTCCTCACACCATTGTTGGTTCCCCGGGCACATCCGCCATATATGCCCTACTGTAGGCCTAACTAAACTTACTTAATCTATAAAAGTTATATTTATAAATTATAAAAAAATCTTTGTTAAAAGCGTGTTTTATTTTGAAAGAACCGACATAAAATAAAACTGCAGTTTTTTGTTAATTACGTATAATTGTTTCAACAAAAGATATAAGTTATTTCGAAGTAATTCTATTAGGCTCTTAAACATATAAACGGCGTCACTGGAATGCAGAGTTTCAGAGTGAAATGACAAAAGAGAACCGTCAAAAGAATCTGTAGTACTGAAGTCGTGACGTAATGGTCAGTTCCGTTTGACCTCTTGCTCTCTTCGCAAACAAACAAAACTGCGTGAAATGACAACAGATATATAAATATTAAATTCCACTACCCGACATTATATCTTTCAATAAACAATGTGAGGAATGTTTAATCGCAACAGTTTCGTTTGTCGATTTCATCTGTTAAAATGGTAGAGGTACTTATGTTTATTTAATGCATAAGTGATTTTAAGAGTGAAAACATTCTCATACCACATGGAAGTTACTTTCTTGGATGAATCTAGTGAGTGAAATGCAAAAAGGATATTTTGTTTTAAAATCTGTAATATGTTTTTGAATTCAATTTGACAGAGAATAAAACAACATATAAAATTATATTTTCTAAATTAGTTTATATTTTTAAAAGTATTTTGAATTATACCATAAAAATAAAGACTAAATGACAGCACGTGCAACCCATCCGGCTTTCACGACATAAACTATAACTTCATTTTATAGCATGTGTGTAGGTTTTAAGGAAGTTTCATTTAATATCTATAACAGATCACACAAAACCTATAGATTAGTCCAAGTTGTTTCTTCTTAAATTTTATATGTTTAAATAGTGTCGTACTTGAGTCTTTAAAAAAATTAAATAATAAGGGAATTATAAGCTTTAAACTTAACACAGGGCCCCTTAATGAGACCACACTATATTCCATCACTAGGACCCAAAACGCATGTTTTTGATATAATTAATTGCTTTTAATTGTACAAGTATATATCGAAAAGCAAATTTTGGGTCGTTTAATGAACTATATTTTTCGTAATACTGCAAATAAACTGAAACAAACTAGTTAAACATAAATTATTACCCGGTTTAGAGTATCAATGTAGTTGTCGACCATTTTTGGCAATTCTATTGCTTTAGATTAATCAGCTGTTATGTTACTTGCGTATCAGTTCTTTATTGATTCCTGATTGGTATTTTAGGTTATGTCAATGTTAGTTATTATTATCGATAATTCATTCTCAACCATAACCATAACCATCAATAACCATGAAATACAAACAAAACCATAGTGTATGTTGTAGTTACTTTATTGATTATTTACAATCAAATGCTGACCTCGAATCAAAAGTATCATCAAAAATGATCTTTTGCGGTCTAGGACTCGAAAAATCATCATAATAATAGGTTTAGTCCTAGGAAGAAAAAGAACGACTTTAGCTCTTTAACACATGTATCTAAAACACCTATTTATGAAGCAGTATGACGAGAAATATTGAAATGTCATAGAATTGAATAAATGTAATAATAAAGCAATTATAGTTTGTAATTTTCATAATTTATATTCGTAAAACACAACCAATATCATAACATAGGCTCGTGGTTGGGGAACTGATTCTTTCAAACGGAGCCCCCCCTCGGAAGATGATCACGGTCGGTGCTGATCAGAGCTCTATTCTCAGGTCGGATCTATCGAGCCGCAATATCATAGTTGCTCATGATGTCCTGCGTGCTTAGTGGAAGTTGAATCAATTGATGAGACTTCTTTCCACGTGGACGATGAACCGCGCTCAGAACCTTGCAACCGAGAAGACCTAGATAGTCATGATAACGGGGTGTCAAATCCCGTCATTAACTGATTTTCATGTCAATACGGATGCGATCCTCCCGAAATCCATTGTGAGCTCACCTTTGAGGAAATAAATCTGCTCACTATTGAAAAATCTGCGTATGCCACTACTGCCGATTAACGGCAAACGTTAGCGGGTCTGCAAGTTTCCAGCGCAAGCTCCTACTGTCTGTCACAAATCCCATAGTTCTTTATGGGTGCAAGATCTGTGCAGATGCACTGAAGAAGGTATACTATAGTAAACGAATTGGGTCCGTTTAGAGAAGGGCGGCTCTAAGGATAGCGTCTGCATAAAGGGTAGTGTCCGAGCTTGTTGTGGGAACGGTCCCGATCGCCTTCCTGGCCCAGGAAAGGGAACTAGTTCACCAGAGCATATCCGCTCTTGGTGACAGGGTGCGAAAGGGTGGATGCAATGAGGCTCTGGGTGGAGATATGTAACCTGAATGCGAGAAGCGCCTGAATATACCGGATTATTCCGTGACTGTCTAGGTGGGTCGAGCATGGATTCAATGAGATCAACTTCCACACCACGCTTCACACTTGGTAAGCACACTCATTCTGAACCTACCTCCATAAGATGAACAAAGTCAACAGTGTAACCTGTCGTTACGAGAACTCTCACCACAAGTTCTTCGTGTGCGATGAATGAGCAGCTTAGAGAATAGATTTGGGGTCGGACTATCTTTGACCTTTCCTGAGCAGTAACCGAATAAGAAGAAGCAGTATCATTTTTGCCTTCACATGTGATGATGGTTACACCTTGACTTAATACCTTAATAGGTTCTTCCAAGGTAGGAATGAGCCTATGGCGGAGAGTTTTAGTTTAGTGGATGGAGGTCCCGCACAATGGGTTTAGTGTACCGTTTCTTCATTCATTGTGCATAATGGTATTTCCCCTAAAAAAATATAAAAATTAAATTTATGAAACTACTATTTAATTGCTTAGTTGAACCAGTTTTAAAGGGAATGACTTACAAACGAATAGAGCCACCCCTATTTTTCATCCCTTGCGACTTGGTGCTCCGCCCTGAGCCTGGAGCTCTGCCAACCCCTCTGATGGACGACTTCCTGACCCCTGGCTCTGGGACCTCTCTTGTCTGGAGACGTCGTGGCTCAAACGATAAGTTTATTTGATTTAACATAATCTTAGAGTTGAAAATATTTACTGCACGTACTGTACAATAAAGAAATAATCTAATTCTCAGAAAATATACTACTTGGATACACCCATTTTCTGTGCCAAGTCGTTATCAGAACTAAGCAATAAAAAAGTGAAGCTTTCTTTTTTAAAGAAGTAAAGTCACTTGATTGACATATTTTATAATCGATCATTTCACTTTAATTTATTTGTTAAATACATTTTAACGGGATCTTAGCTCCACCGAGTTAAGCATAAATTGTCGATGGGGACCACTGGGTAAATCATGTTCCGTACAGTTACGAGTATAAATATATATTTTTTCATTTCATAATAGATAAATATTTATATATCAGATTTTTTACCCGTTTTATCTTTAATAATTAAAACAAAATGTACTGCAAGCCACCAGTGCAGAACTTAATAAAGTGTACATTTTTGCGATTGGAGCTACATTACGGGAATAAAAATGTTTTATGAAAATTAAACACTTTTAATAAACAAAAGCAATCAGTAAACAAAATAACATAATATTATGTAGTGTATACTATATAATCTTATTTCAAACAACAGGCAATTTCATCATAAGGTTATTATTTAAAAAATTTGCATGTTAAAATACTACCTGTTTTAGAGATGATCTTTGTAATATTTTTCAGTGACATTTAAAACTCTGTTGGAGCACAGATAAAGGGATACCTAAAAATAAAAAGGTTGTTTGACCCACAAAAAACCATTGACCCTGTGAAGTTTGCATAATAGACATCCAAGCAAAGCACTTTCACACTGATCCCACGTCCTTTTTAGTGGTTCTTTTTTATTCCAAGAATTTTACCCTGACAGGGCGAATAATATTTTGTTTAATTTAGACCATAAAAATATAATATACATACACACTGCTTGTTTCATAATATATCATTTAATATAAATTAAAGTTTTCGTATTTTAATCAGCATTCTTTTTCTCGACCAAATAGTGTTTACCTAAATAGTGTTTACTGCTAGGTAAATAGACGTCACATGTAAAATTTAATTTTTTAGTTTCATTAAGTATATTTAAAAAATTATATTTATTGTTTGAGTTTTGTGGCTATTATTTTTAAGGAATTCCAGTTCATTATACGTCCGAAAATGTCTTAGGCAAAAGTTTAGGCCTCAAGGGTTTTTTGCCTTTGCTAACGGAGAATGAAGATTAAAACCACTTGTATTGTAAATTCATTGTAAATAAATAAAAAGCTTTAATAATATCACATAAAGGAATGACTGATAATCAAACAATATAGTTAAATCAAAACACAGTTTTGTAATATATGTGTTTATTTTAAGTAAATTAGTAAAGCCACTTCTTATTTTCTATAATACGAGACATATACTTGTGTTTTATAACTCGTATTAAACACACGTTTACCATGAAACTCCTTAAGTCAAAAAGTTTAATATAAGAATTAATTCTTTTTAATTTTAAAGAAATTCTTTGGCAGGTTTTTTTCATTTCAGATACTGTCAAATGATAAAGAGGTATGATAAGGCATTTTTACGAGACTCTTATTGTTACAAAAAGACAATACCTGCCAAACAGTTTTAAAGGGCTTCTGTTTCAACAAAAAAAGTAATATCAGGAATGAACTCTACCTCATTTTTAACTTCGCCATCCTTTCTTTTACATTTCAGACATTTTTCTCCGAAATTTTCAAAAGCTATTTATTATGTTTTATTTTAACAAATGTTTCTATTATTAGCTCCTTTTTTAATACATTCTTTTTCTCGACCAAATAGTGTTTACCTAAATAGTGTTTACTGCTAGGTAAATAGACGTCACATGTAAAATTTAATTTTTTAGTTTCTTTAAGTATATTTAAAAAATTATATTTATTGTTTGAGTTTTGTGGCTATTATTTTTAAGGAATTCCAGTTCATTATACGTCCGAAAATGTCTTAGGCAAAAGTTTAGGCCTCAAGGGTTTTTTGCCTTTGCTAACGGAGAATGAAGATTAAAACCACTTGTATTGTAAATTCATTGTAAATAAATAAAAAAGCTTTAATAATATCACATAAAGGAATGACTGATAATCAAACAATATAGTTAAATCAAAACACAGTTTTGTAATATATGTGTTTATTTTAAGTAAATTAGTAAAGCCACTTCTTATTTTCTATAATACGAGACATATACTTGTGTTTTATAACTCGTAATAAACACAAGTTTACCATGAAACTCCTTAGGTCAAAAAGTTCAATATAAGAGTTAATTCTTTTTAATTTTAAAGAAATTCTTTGGCAGATTTTTTTCATTTCAGATACTGTCAAATGATAAAGAGGTATGATAAGGCATTTTTACGTGACTCTTATTGTTACAAAAAGACAATACCTGCCAAACAGTTTTAAAGGGCTTCTGTTTCAACAAAAAAAGTAATATCAGGAATGAACTCTACCTCATTTTAACTTCGCCATCCTTTCTTTTACATTTCAGACATTTTCCTCCGAAATTTTCAAAAGCTGTTTATTATGTTTTATTCTAACAAATATTTCTATTATTAGCTCCTGTATGTCTATTTTACTTTCAAATCTAGTTACCTCGATTCATTTTATGTTAGGCTACCGAACGACCTAACTCCTATGTTTTGTAGATATTCGTTATATCAATAACTAAAAAAAGTAACGCAGTACTTTTGTGGAAACGATCTTAACTGTAATTTTGTATTAAAAGTCATATTTAGTTTTTTTAGTTCATGATAGTAAATTCAAATTTGTTACCGGCTTTACTTGTAGAACCAGGCTGTTATTCAAATGTATCAAAGCTCGAGAATTAAATTTACGGGATACAGAAAATAGAATGATACACAAATCACCAAAAGGTATAACAATTTTTGAAAAGGTGATAAATAATATGTTTTTGTAAAAACATCGCAAAAAGTGTAATTAAAAGCTGTATTAAATTAAGAAACAGTTTTTACTAGACTATAACAAACTATTTATAAATATACTCTAATTATGTAAGTGACTAAATAGAAGGCCGGTAAAAGATCCTAGATTAAACCATGTTACAATGCCTAACCCAATATTGTCTTGAACTGATTGTCCTGATCTTGTATTCACTACAGTCCCTTGCCGTGGCCGTACTTGTATTTATCTCCAATGATTTAGATGTGTTAGCCCTTCCCTAGCGAATGCCGTATATATGCAACTCAATCTGGAGTTTACGAGCGTTTGATGTACTTATACGTCAAAAAACTAAAACGTCATTTAGGTATTTTAAAAGTGTTTCTTGGCTGTCTACAGCTAACTCAGTCCATTAATAAGCATTATTTTTACATATAACAATTTTTATTTCTTTGGTAAATTTCTGTTTTGGTAGGTTGGCATCACTGATCTTGAAACATCTGTTCCACCGGCCGAGCCATCCTCGTAATATTGTTTCACGTGCTCGGACAGTATTTGTTTACATCTAGTGAGATAAAGGTTAGTGAAATATATTGAATAGATTTAGACTGTGACCTGATGAATAGTGAAAATGACCTTTAGGTTGAATGATCCGAACTGGGAAGAAGATACAATAAAACTACTATATATGCGCCAAAACAAATATGGTCATAAAACATGTACATTATACAAAGATGAATTTTATTGAAACAGTTTTATTGTACAAACTTTCCATTTTCAACCATCAGATATGGAAGCGGAAAACAACAAAATTTTAAAAATTGGGGGTTTGACCCCAACTATAATATATTTGTCGCGTAGTGAGGGCGGCCGCGCGTACTGGCCGCCGCTTGGTAATGTATAAATCAAAATGTATAAATTCGAATGAAAAAATATTTTGGGATTTACCACTCAATAAATATCACCTACTGAAACACGGATATTGGAATGATTCCAAGCAGAATAACATGAACACCAGAACGCAACTTGTAACAATTACAAGATTTCGAAACTGGGTTACATTGGTTAACAATAACTTCGACAAGGATATTAAAAGAGTTTGCCAACATTCCAACTTCGACGGTAGGAGCTCCAGTCCGTATTGAACTTTTAACTCTTCACTTAATAAAAGCTTACAACAGTATAAATTAAATGTTTTGTGTTTATTAAATTCATACTACGTTTGATTTATTGATAAAATTAACTATGTTATAACGGTATTTAACTATTTATAGTATAAAATTACGTAGACTTATTTTAATGATCTTTCAACGTTATGGTTCAAACCGTGAGTGTCTTGAATTTAATGACGTATTTTTAGGGGGGGGAATGAAGTCATAGTTTCATGTTATTAAAATGTAAAAATATTCAATGAGCTTATATTAAGGCTGTTCACTTAAGTAAAAACACATAATGCTGTGTTTATTCGATTTAATATTAATTTTATTTATGATTTAACGCAAACTTATTTATTATCTTGGTTCCAATAAGTAATGTATAACTTGCCAGAGCAATACACTTAATTTTATCTTTTTTATTGGAAGGGGCGGATTACTCCCAAGGCACTTCAACCGTAGCGGCTTTTTGCGCACCCCTGTGTGGGTTGCGGCATTATCACGTATGGAAAAGCCATTGGTGATTGGCGGGATTTGAACCCGGGACCTTGGTCACCGAAGCTCCGCGCTCTACCTCTAGACCAGCGCGCTCCCCATATATTTATATTTAATTTTATCTAAGTGATTTTTTCCATATACGCATAAACAAAGTTTATAGTGTCTAGTCACCATGATAGTTTTTTAAGTTTATAGTTTAATACGGACGTTTAGATTGTTTAATAAAAATTTTACGGTTTTAAATAACCAAGAACAAATCAAGCAACAACAATAACAGTTGTGATCAAAAATAATTTAAAATATATAAAATATGAAATATACTAGGAAAAACCACCTTAACGGAAATAATAAATGGGATCGCACGCAGCGCGCTGGCGCATTCATAGAATTTATATTATTCCCATCATAGTAATCGAATAGTACTGAGTATGTAGGTTTTATGAAATGAGGGTTGTTTTAAATAGTGTGTTTAGAGGATTTTAACCAAAGAAAAACATAAACCAATTTTTTAGATATTATATTAAGCGAGTTATACCAATTTTTCTATTCTCCATGGAAACTACATGGGTAAAGAGTACGTACGTTTTCTGCCGTAAGAAACATTTAATTTGTAGTTTAATGGATGTATTAATATAACTTAACTAGTTGGACGTTCATATCGAATTTTAGAAATACATGCAATGAATACGTATGAATGAAATGCTTACTAAAATCATGTAGAAGTGACAGTTAAGCGAAACACTAGGACATATAGTGCATTAAAACTGAAGTTCTGGTGTAGTTGATCTTAAAAGTTAGAAGAAAAACATTCCCTATTGCCTTTCCTTAGGATGTGCCGTTTGGGCGCTAGACCCAAAAACCCATTCGGTACCAGAAAAAAACAATATAAAAGGTGAAGGCAGAAAGATAGGATATAATGGCAAATAATTAAGGTTTTAAGAGTTAAAGTTTAGTTCAAATTGATCTTCTCGTTTTCTTGTAAACCATTCCGTTCGGTCAGCAGAGCCCAAAAAGTACTACATAATCAACAGTTTGCTGTAAAAAACGCATATATCATATCTGGACCATAAAAACCAGAACTCAAAAAAACATACCGTTAATCTCCTTTTATAGAAATAGACTAATATTTTAACTTTTTAATTGTCGAATATTAGGTTTTTGTGAGTTAATGACGGTGTAGGGAATGTGTGTGTGGAGTTTCAGACCATTATAAACTAAAAACGTAACACAGTAGCGAAATGTGCAAGGAGAAGTCACAGTTGTAAAAGTAAACTAAATAATTACTCGCCACCATGAAACCAAAATGCAAACAACATAAAACATACATCCAAGTGCTTCGATCTGTGGGGTAAATCTTCAACTAATAGGTATATTAAAGTAATTACCTATTGAAAAGAAAATAGTTACAATGCAAACAAAGTTCTGGTTCTATGGTATGGGATCCTTTTTGGGCTTCTAGGGAGAAACCCAATTGAGTTTGTGTTGTAACTCAATTGGGTTCCTCCCATTGATGATCCACAACCCGTCTCCTTGAAAGTTTACCTAAGTGTACCCCTTTTCATGGCCTTTTCAATCGTCCAACGGTGTCCGAGCTCATAAACTTAAAATATATATATACAAACAAATATACCAACATCCTCTTTTATAAATATATCAAATTTTGAATAACCCCAAAAACGTGTTAAGGGAGTTGAGCCATGAACTTCCATCATGGTCCTTTGCTTAACTGTCACCTTGCGGGTCATGTGAATAGCTCACTTTTCCTTAGGAAATTCGCTAACCAAAAAAGAGTTATGTTTTACGAAACAATATTTAAAAAGGTTAAAACAAGTTGATTTTTTTATCTTCAAAAAATAAAAATGTTTTAAATATGAATAAAGTATGTATTAGGCAAAAACGTTTAACACACACTACTGTGTAGTTAGTAACACGAAAACCTTAAATACGAAAGGGGGTTGTCAAAATGTACATTCGATATTGTAGTGTTGTTTTTAAGTAACCCACATTCAAACATTCATGAAGGGAGGTCTACTGGATAGGAAAGGAAGTGGTAAATCAGATGTTCCTTGGCAAAGTTCCAGTATACCGGAAGTGACCAAGGAACTAGGCCTATCCTCCACACCGAGGCGGTACGTTTCGCTGTTCATATAACAACGGTCACGTATCTTTAAAATATTCGTACTAATATATATTATACGTGTGTGTGTGTGTGTGTGTGTGTGTGTGTGTTTATGAATATGAACGGATAACGCAATTGGACTACATCAACTTCACTTGGGGGGGTTTGAAACCCCCCAAGCTATTTATGTATATTAAAAAGAAGGAATCTAACTTTTCATTTTATCATTGAATTTTGAATCATGGCTCAAGGCCAATTGGTTATTGAGATATTTAAAATGGTAAACAAAGTACATTGAACAATGTTAATCTTATGGAGCATAGCTAAAAACCAATAAAACACTTATCTACTTAAATATTCCTAATAAATTCTTAAATATTCTTTAATGTTACCGAAATTCTGTATACAAGTCCATCTTGATACGTTTTATCAATACAGCCCCAAACTTAATGTTTCTCATGGCAGCAATCCTACGTATTCAGTGTCATGTAAGTATTACGGACAATAGATAAATTGTTATAACTCGTTTTTAATATAAGCACATTACTAAGGTAAACAACCCTCATTGTAGCAAACCTGAATACTCAGTACTATTCGATTTTGATAATGGGAATAATATAGGTAGGCCTAGTTGTTCCATTGTTTATATTTATAAGCAAGTCTGTGTCCCATGATTCTGGGAAGCGTGATTCTTAAAGCAGTAATGGTGGAACCAATTTATTCCTTAGCGAATTTTTACACCTGGTAAACTATATTGATGATTGAACTATCTTGTATAATATGTGTATGTGCATATACATTCAGTCAAGAACTAATAGTGTTTAAGTCATCTGCGGACTTCAATGTCTTAAAAGGTTTTATCACGGGACCAAGTCCTGTTATGAAGTCCCCTAATAAAACTATATTTCTTATAAATAGAAAAATTTCTAAAAACTGGAAAAAGACAATTAGTATTAAAGTTTTAAGGAAATCTCTAAATATATTTCGTTAATATTGAAATAAGATAAAGCATACAAAAATTAAAATGTTCGAATGCTTTATAACCTATTAAATGAAATTATATCCAGTACTATTTATTACTAATGATCAATAAAGAATATTTTTAAAAATCTGTGTATAATTTTATAGGTCTTCTATGCTATTTAAAGTTATTCAAATCTTGACCTTTAAACTCTTAAGTGTTTTTTTACCTTTGAAGAGTATTACAACACGACAAATATGTGTCAAACCAAATAATAAATAATAAAATTTAAAACCAACTCTTTATATGCAAATACAAATGGAAATCCGGTTGATTATTCACAACAAACATCATTTGTTAGAGCACAACCGACATCCACTGGTAGAGAATAATTGGATTGTAACTTCATTCAGACTAGCTGTGATAAAATATAGCAGGAACGAATCCTGACTAATCAATACATTCCATACAACCCAGATCAACCAAGTCTGTAAAAGTATGAGATTAGTGCAAAAGCATGACAGTTGAAATATAAAATAAGATAAACTGGGGCGGATACGTGTCCGGTAATCCAGTGTTAGTGGATGTCATAATATCTTATTAACCTCAGCACTGTTAAATTTTACGTCAATCCGGTAACACCATCCTCATAATTAGACCAAATCGTAATTCAGAGGCAAAAGTGGTTTGGATCCCACATAAAACGGTAGTACCCTTGTACCCGTATGTTAGACTATTAATTAACAATCGTGTGTATGGAACACGTCAGCCTTAAGGTCAGTAATAATACTATAAGATCGCGCAAAAGTTATCTCATACTCATTTCTCATTCATACTTGGGTTAAAATACCTCAGATTGGTATATCACCATTTCAATAGTTAATAATAACATTGTATTTACTTCCCTTTGGCAAACAGCTTAGATCATGGATATGTCTAAGAGAAATGTTCCTATACAGGGAAATTCCTCTATACAGATTTCCTTATAACTATGTGACGTCACTTCTGTTTTAAAATTAGGTGTGACAGATTGCTACTAGCCCCCAAAGCGAATTTGTGGTTGTTTACATTTCACAATCTTATATTCTGTAATATTTAAGTAGTTTTCAACATTTTGAGGTCGGATTTTTTAATTATTTTCTAATAGTTATGACTTTAGATAATATATCCATTTATACTAATGCCCACCTTTCAGACATGTGACAATGACACCTTTAACTTACTCATCGAGGTTCTACCCCTTATGACAAAAAACACTGATACTGTTAGAATTACATTTTAATGAGTGATTTATATGCCATTTTATGTATAATATACACAATACAACTATGGATATATTGCTGAAGAAGTAAACCTGCCAAGGATGGAGAAGTAACCATACCAAGGACACGTTCGTCTTCTGCTGAAAACTTCCTGTTACCTTTTTTCTCAGCCCCTTGACGGTGTACGCGGGTCAACCAATTTAAGCAAATCTGGACTGTCAATCTAATTGTTCAACAATTTAAACAGAAAAGTTTGGTTTAATTTGTTTCTTCTGGCCTCTACTGAAGATAGATACCTTACTCTGGAGATATTAAACAGTTGCTCAGTGTGAAGTAAAATGTCAAAAAGAGAAGACTTTCTCAAGCCTACGATTTGTACCTAAGGATGTGCATCGCAATATTGTTGAAACACATCAAATATCAAAATACAATACAACGTAAAGAAAACATAAAGACCATTTCGTCACAGGTGAAAAGGTTTGGGTGCAATAACCGTTGATCTTTGTGGCATAGAAAAACACTTTGTGGCGTTGAAGTGATAGAAAACCCACCAATGCCCCGATCATACAATTTTATATTGTTCTTAATTGGCTTTTAATAGTAATGACCTTTCTATAAAAGAATTTACATATGTTGAAAAAGTTAGTTCAAGATTCACTTTTGCCATTAAACAAATAATTCTTATTTTTTACAAATATGTAATCAGCCCGTATTTACTTAGATATTCCAGAATAATAATGTACTTCTAAAATACCGGGAGGTAATAAACACACTTGAAAGTATAAAAATAACAGTTTATTTCTATCATAAACATCATATCTTCTGTACATTGAAATTTTACAAAACTGTTTATTTTTGAAATCTCCCCTATTAGATGTGTATATATAAAATCTCAAGTACAGTTTTATAAAAACCCTCAACAATACATGTCAAAGTGTCCGAGTTTTTCAGAGCTACGATTACAACACTTATCACAGTAGCTTGTGAAGGGAAGTTTCCAAAGCTAAGCTAAAAATTATGAAACCAAATGATTTTGCAATTAAAAATATAAGCTTTCGACCAATTCAATAAATTATAGGCCTATATTTGAACAAATAAAACCAATTTTGATTGTTATTTGTTTTAAATTCATATTTGGTGGGTTTATTAACAAGATTAGTACATAACCTGAACTTTTTAAAACAGTCAAACAAACTTACAAACAATACCAAGCACATATAGTCACACGCACAAGAAACGAAACACGTCCGATCGTCCCAAAGGCTTGAGAAGAACTAATAGGATTGGATATCGCCAGTGGGCGTGTCCCCGGAACTCGACACCAGAGCCGGAAACAAAATGGCTGCGGCAAAACGTGACCCATGCGAGGTGCTCTAACAGTTTTTTTTTCACTTTTTGATTTCCTAATTCCTCGAGGCTTACCACGGGTTAATACGATGAGAATTTTGTTTTCAGTTTATATTACTATTATATACATATACTTTGTTTTTCATATCCCCTTGTTATTTGTACTTGATAGTTATTGTTGAGTTCCGCCCACTGGAAATATCTAATCCTGTTGGTTCTCGAGCCTTTGGGATGAGTGAACGTTTTTTAATTTCTTGTGTGCGTGATATTGGTGCTTGGTATTAATTTTTTTTATTTTCAGCTTCATAGTTTAGTTTGGATTATATACTAATCGTGCTATGTTTTTGGTTCTAGGTCACCAGAGGACAGGATCAGATGCACTAGAGTGAAGATGAGCCATTGCATTTATTGGCATGCCGAATAGCGGTCTTCGGACCACTTTAGAATTACCACGAATGTGTCCGTGAGCCTCTAGGCCAACAGGTTGGAACGACTTAAGTGAGTTTTCAATAAAAAAAAAGAATAATGTATAAACAGTAAAAATGTGAGGTCACCCTTCTTGTACAACAAGTATCTAATTTATTCATGGCATTATCACCCTACCATAAAACTAAGCCGAGATCTATACCCACTTATACAAATAAATTATTTATTTACATGAAAATTATATCATTAAGGTTCACATAATAAACTTTTGTTATTTTTTACATAAATTGAATAGTAACCGAAGTGGTTTATTTGAAACAGTGCGTGGCTGTAGAATATTGTTGTTTTTAATCCTCGTTTTAAAATATAAAATAAGAGTTATTGAATTAAAAGTATATTAAAACTTTGAAGACGTGTCATGAGTTGTCATAATGTACAAAATTTTATTTCAGTTATAGAAATAATAATGAATTACTTAAAAACATTATCAGTAAATACTTTTTAGTTAAGTTAATTTTTTAACGAATCCTTCTACTGTGATAAAAAAGCTGGGAATATAATTCTTAGTTCGCACCACTTTAACGTACTATTCAAGTTTATAACTTGCACCAAAACAAACAATAATAGCTTAAATATTTTAAATTTTATTAGTAAAGCTCATGTAAAAACAATAACATTTTTTTAACATGTGATACTGACAAACAGTATAAAACCAACACTCTTTAGGTTACAGAAATAACAGGGTGGTTCAGGGGCTATATTTGTGCTTGCTCACAAATTTGTACACAACTTAAGGTCACATCATCCCATAAAACCCACACCCTGATCAAACCCATGACAAATATTATGTCTGGACCCAGTTTCTGGAAAACGCATCATTAAATATATTTTAGCTAGTCTGTGACATTACGAAAGGTAGGCAACACGTCGTCAAATATTTTACAAACACCCTTCACTCATATCTACCTTAAAGTACACTTCTGGGTTGGTTAAATAACAAATGAGTTGTAACAATGTACGACTCTTGTACTGAGGATGGGCTGTAATAGCAGGGGTAAACTTGAGTAGTGGGATTAGCTTTACCTTTTTGTTTCCCCCATTCATAATTGGCTTACTTCAATTATGATGTCTCTACTAATAAAATAACCCCTTATAGGAAGAATGAAGTCGTGGGCACGTAACGGAATTTGACCCCAGAGTTCGCGTTCTTATATCAGTGGATTGTGCACGATATAAAAAAACGATTGCCGCGACGAAAAACGATTTTCTTCACACAATTTTAACCATGGAAAGATTATGGTCTATACAATAATTGATTTATATCTTAATAACCATTGTTGAACAAAACATGTATAAAAAAGAATTAAATAGATTTTTGGTTCTAGCCTATTCTGCGTGACCACTATTCCGTCTTACTGAACGCAAGAATCAGGCAACGTTGATAGTATTCTCTGTCTATTTATTCTCTGAAAATGTGTTAAATACTGTTGATTAGTGAAAGTTAGCTAACTTAAAAATTTTGACTACCGTTGGCTATCAAAAGTTAACATTAAAAAACTTAAACTTGAAAAATAATATGAGGTAAATTTAAGTAAAAACTTAGTTATTATAACTATGTACTCTATAAACATTACAAAACCGTATACGAAGTGTTCTTATTCTAGAACAAATTTAGGAAAGATGTTTTCTAATATTGATAAGCTTATCATCTTCTATCAACGTCATCTATTGAAAAAATTTACGGCTTGTCAGAATATTGTTTATAGAAATTTATCAAGTTTTGTTTCAATATTTTGTTTCTCCTATTTTTGTGGTTACGATATCTTAAAAAGGTGGCAGCAATTTCTCTCTTGTAACATTGATACAAAGTAAGAAAATATGTTTCCGTAATTCTACAATTCTAGATCACCTATTTGAGTCAAATATATTATTATACATCAAAGATGCTCCTAAATAACAATTTTACAGTTCATCGATAGAATACTTCCAATAAGACTGAATTTTATTGACCTGATGTGGCCAGGTATGTAAAATGTTTGAGAATAAACAGTTAATGTCATTAAATAGTTTCACAACTAGTCAACGTAAATCAGTTGGCAAAGCTTCCTCAGTACATGTTTATTCATGTTTTAATGCCTTCGGAATTTACAATTGTAATAAATATTTAATTCCCCTAGATACTGAAAACAATACTGTTTGTTTCAACTGTAAATTCTAGTTAAAACCATAATTTCAAAATCAAATAAAGAGGTTACACATAATGCTCAAGACTCAATTATTAGTCTTCAAACCAATTTTTTTTGTATTTTCATGATTATTTCTCTTATAGAAATAATCATCTCTCTTATTTCTCTTCTAGTTTTAGATGATTTTGACTAGTATGTTAACTAACATTCCTATTTTTTAGACTAGCGTTTTCATGTAGGGAAAGCAGTAATATATAAAAGAAATAATTAAAGGGAATGAAAAACAATAATATAAGGAGGTCACTGTGTAAATAATATCATATATTCGATACTAAGGATATGTTGGCAAGTATTTTGTTGTCTTTCTAATAATTAATATTGCTTGACTTTTCTCTCTCTTGTGGGTTTTTATTGGCTATTATTGGCAAAATGTTTCCATGTTTTCTTGCATACAAGCTGCTTTTTTCAGAATACCTAGCCAATTAATTATTGAGGCTGCTAATAATTTCTAATTAACGTATTCAAATAAGAAACAAACCATTTTGCACTCTAAATACTCCTATCTTTTACATTCAACACTTACCCTACGTCATGTTTTATTTCAATGTTTATATATTTCAATATTATAACGTAAGGCTGGTTATTGTTTATTTTTTCATTTAAAAGTTTACCTAAACAGTTATTTCCATTTGGTGCGTCAACAGTGTACTATATTTACAAATTTTCTGTGAATTTTCTTCGTTCTTCGAGTTTACAAGTCATCTCGCCCCGCGTCCGTGAGGCAATTGTTGAACGACGAAGGCTTCCAAGTAGAAAACGATGACTCCTTTCTTCATCTAAAAAAATATTGTTTTACATAATAGCTATAAGACTTTAGTAGCAGTTTTAACTAATAATGATCAATTGCAATCAAAGACCACCGATTCTAATTAATGCAAAACTAAGTAATCTTCGATCTTAAGTATCTTTGATTTCAAAATCTAAAAAAACCGTAAAAACTAAATCTAAATCTAAAACTAAAATCCATTACTTTAGACAATATTTTGACTGGGACGGTGGCGATGTCCTGTAATCCAGCCACTTGGAGGTCACGAATTGTTGTGAGAGATGGTCGGTGGATGTGGCGTTCTCTGGTGTGGATTAACGTCCGCACTATTGAATACCACATTAATCCACAAAGACAATCCTCATAATTAGACCAATTCGTAATTTAGAGGCCGTGGTTCGGATTCCACGTTAAACTGTAGGTCCATTAGTTGCCATCGGCTGTTGGGCTATTAATTAACAGTCCTGTCTAAGGAACATGTCAGCCTTAGTCAGTAACAAGATTACAAGATCGCCCTTCAATCATTTTACATTAAATCCTCATTCATACTTGGCTTAAAATACCTACATTGTAGTATGGTTGCCATTTCAATGATCTAATCTTACTATAATTAATTTACTTGAGATCGAGATTCTGAAAAAAGTTCATAAACTAGTAGTTTTTAAGGAGGTAGTTTTTAATCTTAATAATTTCAACATATACAGTAGGCCTATTACTTTAATTCTGGACCAGGTATTGTTGGTGTATTCTATGAATATGTTGTTCAAAGTTTTACAGTTCTCTGATAGATATTAACATAAAACACATCGTGGGATCTGAAGTACTTTTTGCCTCTGAATTACGAACGTTAAATGTTAATAATAAAATATTCAATAGATTTAGTAACATTGTAAACAAAAGATTTTCTTATTGTTATAGTACACCATTTATTGTGTCTTAAACAGTTCTACATTTTATCTGGTACCATTAAAAAAATAACGGCTTTTATTGTCCAATTTACTCGTATCACAGCTAACTAACCTATGATTGAAATCTTTGTTGCGAAAGTTATCACGTGAGTTGTTTTATAGTTTGATGTTATTTTGTCATAAGCAATCAAAGACTTAAGAAATTATATTAAAATCTCTAAAGAATCTGATGGAACCAAAGTTTTTAGTTCTAACTCAGTTTTTAATATTTTTTAACTATTTTAAAAATGAGTTTCCTTCTTTCTTACTCTAACCAATGAATAAATGTTATGAACATTCATTCTACTCGTATTTTATACTGTTTTTAATTTTCCATAGCCTACATAAATGTTTTTAAACACTACAGGCTACAGACCCTTGTTTTCTTGAACCTTGGTAAGTTTAGTAAAAAGTTATGACCTGCTTAGCAAAGGAAGTATAATATATCTCGTAAATAAGAGATTAGAGGGGCTACCTAAGTTTATAAAGCCTTATGTATTACCTCTTATTTTTGAGGATGTTTTAATTCTACAAGAATATTCAATTTTTGGTGATATATTTTCCATGAATAGCTTAATAGTAGATGAACTTGAAAAATTGTGGTTGCTAGCAAGTTCTCTCATATGAAATCCCTCGATAAAAATGCATATCTTTTTATGCCTAAATTATTTATGAAGAAAAGTCCCATTGGCCAAAATTAAATATGTTCACGCTGTATCTGTTCCTTTAAGTAGCTTCTGTTCAGTCCAATTTTATTAAATATTAACGAGTAGTTTCTAGGAATATGAATTAATCGATACTGTTCCAGATACGTAAACACTTACCAAGATCTTTTTATGACGTGCATTTTCGATCCTGAGAGATTTTTTATATTTAGAGTTTTTTACATTTTGAACGCAGAATAAAGACGATATTTACATTTCAGTTCAGGTGAAATACCATACAGCCTTCTTGAGCCCCTCAAAACCACATAAAACAATTAATTTTACAAGTATTTTAGCAATCGGATTTCAACACTAACGGGGGCCTGAGATGAATACAGGTAAAGCAAGCAGTGGCATAAGCCTGTTTCACGAGAGTTAGGTTGTGTTGGATTTACAGTAGGTGTCTACAAATTTTTAAAGTATGCTATCCATTATAGCTTATTGATATGAATACTAATCATATGAATCGAAAATCTTTCCTAGACATATTGCATAATTTTTAGTACAGACGGGGAAAAGAGTAAATTGGAATATGATGAGTGACCGATGTTCTTCGGAGTTCGGACCTGCCTATGCAATAGGCCTACTACGCACCTGTTGTCTGCGTCCATAGCGCACTGGGTAGCGCGCTCCAGCGTGTGGCTACCCCCCCTGGTCAGGTGCAGTTGCCGACGTGGTACCCGCCGCTTGTACGGCTCCCACTCGGCGTGCTCCCTTCGTCAGTGAGCCGCTATGACGTCCGGCGTCCTCTTCACCCCGGGGAACCCCTCGCCGCACCTCTCCGGGAGATGCTCGTCACTCCGGCTATGCCCCACGGGAACCCTCGGGAACTGGAAGCTTGGATGAAAATCTAAATCCGTCTCTAGAAAGACGGTAGGTATTCTCGGGGGAGGTGGTGGTGGAGGGGGTGGGATAACGCTTTCCACAGAGGTGAATTTCTCTCTCGTCTCGGTTTGCACCTCGGAATGCGTCACCAAGGGAGTGTTTTCGGCGGGAACCAATCTTTTGCGCGGGAAACGGTCGTGTTCGAGGGACACGTGCTGCAGCCTTGTGACGTCAAGGGGCTGCGGGCCGAGGGAAGGCACGTGACACGGTGGCGCGCGCAGGTTCGGGGTGGACAACGCATGCGCGTGCAACGCGGGGGAGGTGGGGGTGCTGCTGGCACAGCTGACGTCACTCAAGTGTGGCATTATCGTTGAGATGGGCAACATCGTGGTGGCCGCCATCTTGCGACACATTTCTTCCTCTCGCTCTGCCTTCTCTTGCTCCTTGTGCTCCTATAAACACGTCATATTCAGTTAAGACTGATTTACCCCAATTTAATTAGCAAAACATAACATAACTACTATTGAAATATCATACAACATTAGAAAGGATAAGAATTTAGAATTAATGGGCAACATATAACCCCCGCCCCGAAAAAAAACTGTATACTTCCCAAATTATAGTAATACCCCGAAACTTTAGGAAAAATTTCTTCTAGTTTCGTGGACGTAAGTCCGACAAATAATCGTCTTCGAGGCCAATACAATTTCAGAAACCATCCAAATGTTGAAACTAACTTAATGGAACTCCCGGAAATTCCTAATAAGTACACTTTACTCTATGCAAGGATAATTCTCACCTCTATAATGTACCGAATTATAGGATTCCATATACTTTATTTATTGTTATGAAAGAGTGAGAATGAATGATCTGACTCGCACGTGCTAGCCCACAAACTGAATTACTTTTCTCGGTGTCCATCATGTATTTATTTTATGTTTCACATCTGATAATATTAGCAAAAAATAGTAGCAATCTAATATTAATTTGATAAACTATAATACAAAAAATAATAAACTCAATTACTTCACTAATAACTTCAATCAATCAATTTGGTTAATTGGTTGAGATTTTTTCGTATATTTTTTTAACAAACCCTTTTCGTTTAACGAGAAAAGAGATTTCCTAACCAAAAGATGTTTTTTCTGGAGAGACCGGGAAACCAATCTACAAAGAGGGAGTTACATGTTTTCATGAATCTTCCCACATTTATTGGTTTTCCTGGTAGTGTATGTTTCTCAAAGAAGGGAATATTTGAGGCAAGGGAATCTTTACACATATTAAATGAATTATTTACTTACCACCAATACTTAACAAATAACAGCAACTGCTACATTATTCTACAGTAGATTATAATAATTAGTTATAAAGAAAAAATATATAAACGTTTGACGCTTTCGGAATTGAAAAGTTTACAGTATAAAGGAATTCACACCTTAAGCATCTGCGTATCTCTGATAAGTTTTCTGGCGCAGTTGTAGATGAAGGCAGAACACATGCCAGTAAGTATCATGAAAAAGATGATCAGGATTATAACCATGTGCTCCTCCTGAAGCAGTCTGCCCAGCGCATTCACCTCGCTCTACAAAATCAACAACAGTGATGTTTCGTTTTTATAAAAAATCAGTGGACTGACACATACTTTCTCCACTAATTAAATATCAAAAAACTCACAATCTTACATCACACTTACATCTCACATTATCGTCCAATATCTTAAAATCAACAAGTTAAAACAAGAGAAAACTAGTTAAATATTTGGTACAGAAGAACCTCTCAAACTCGACAAAATGTGGACTTAAAGGATGTCGAGTCTTAAGGATGTCGAGTTTCAGGGCACTAATATAAAAATTACTAAGAGTTAAATAAAAACGCTTATTTAGAGAATTAAAACAAGTTCACTGCTAAAATTCATGCTATAGAGAGTGTTATAAGTCTATTATAAATTTGTTACGTTTTTCCACACCATTATATGGATAAAAGTAAAGAAATACTATCCACAATGTTTAGATAAACATAAAAATATGTGAATCAAAAACTGACACCAAATGTACTTTAATGTTAAAATACAGGGCCCATGCGCCACCACGGCGCGGCCGTGGCTAAGAAGAGGATTTCATCTGGCACAACGCGACCTCTTTGCCACGGCCGCGCCGCGGTGGTGCGTGGGCCCTGTAATGTAACATTAAACCTGCATTTTATCGGTTATTCGTGGACGGATTTCGTTCACCAAAGTACCGTTCGATTTGAAATCAAAATTCCAATCTTTTTTGTATCCTGTAAAAATTGTATAAAGTTAATGATGGGGTTTTTGTTATTTTAATTAAAATATTTTTAACCACCGCCATTTTGAAAATATAGCAAATTAAATGATACCTTGTGAATATTTTTCTCTTTGGCCAATAAATATGTGTGAAAAATTGGGTTTCTGTATCTTAAATATTTCTTGATATATATAGTTTTTTTGTAAAAAATACAAAATAACGGCTAGCGACTAAACGAAGGATTTTTCGACAAGTGTTAATAGGTAATGTTTTGTTTATTTTGATGAGTACTATCACCCCTCGAAGCTTTTCCCCGACTTTAATGAACACCCTGTATACCTACCATAACCTCCGCAGCATACTGCAAATATTACGCTCCTTAAATTAGGTGTTTGTGGCTATGTGGGTGGGTGGATTATAAGTAAAGGATAGACCTAATTTTTAACATCTCGGGCTTTAAGGGACAAATAATAGAGTGTCTACCAGTAAATAATATTATATGTAGTGTCATAAATATGTAATATATTATATTGTATTACTTAATGAATATTTGGGAGACGTAGGATAAATTTAATATGCAACACTGTGCAAAGTGCTGAACTCAAGATAAACTAGTCCACACTCGCCTGCGGCTCTTCTGCAGCAGAAACTTTTATCTTGAGTGCAGCAAGGTGGCACTTTACACGCTTGTTGCGTAAATAACTATTTACAATTTAAATAATGGGTTTCTACTTAGGTTATACTCAACTGTCCATCACCATGGCCCCACTGTATGTGTGATGAATTAAATACAGCTTGGTATATTAGTGACGTGAGTCACTGAGTCACATAGGCTAGCCAGAGGTGACCGCTTATGATCAAACAGGAGTCGCAGGTCACTGGTTTAAATTTAGGTACCTTTGACACTTTGTTTATCACATATTTTAACTCGAATGGTGGCGGCGTCCTGTAATCCAGCTACTTGGAGGTCACGAATTGTTGATAGTTGTGTACGATAGATAGTTGGTGGGTTCGGATTCCACGTTAAATTGTTGTTCGATTAGTTGCCATCGGCTGTTGGGCCATTAATTAACAGTCCTGTTTAAGGAACATGTCAGCCTTAGTCAGTAACAAGACTACAAGATCGCACCACAATCATCTTACACTCAAATCAATCCTCATTAATACTTGGCTTAAAATATCTACCTTGTAGTTTGGTTGCCATTTCAATAATCTAAGCTAATCTACCCCTGAACTAACGTGCCATAATTTGAATGTCTGAAAACTATATTCTTGTCAAATAAATTGTTTTAGGGCAGTTGTTCTCCCCTCATCACGTGTCCCGAATTGAAGATTAGGTAAGAGAATATTCTGTACCTTACAGTCATCTTCGTCCCAGCGGAAGCGGCAGTTGGCCCGTCCGTTGCATCGGAGACTCTCCGATATGCAGGTCGCATCCTCGCAGTCGTACTCTCCCTCAACGCAGCCTTGAAAAACATCATCATCATCATCATCATCATAAGGTTAACCGTTCCATAGATTACCAAGTCAAGCTTTCATTAAGAGAAATATTTTTGGATCATGTCAGATGAATAGGTAATTTATACTTCAATACTTTGCAATATGACCTTGATAGAAACGAAAGTGAAGGACTTACCTATAAAGTGTAATTTGGTAATAACATAAGATATTTCTTAAGGGTGACCTTTTAACAAGGTTACATACCTTGATTTCCGTCAACAGTTCTATTAGTTTCATTTACATCAATACATTTCAAAAAACTAGTCTCATCTTCAGAGTGCTCAAAAACGTATCCTCATAGTTTGATTCATCATTACACTTAAATACAATAAAGTTCAATATTTGAAAACTCTATACAATACAACACATTGACCTAACATATAAATCTTTTAAAAAACGTGATGTTGCACCGGCCGGCGATGGACTCCGACTCAAAATGTAACAATGCCCAGCCTCTAAGAAACAGAGTTAGAAGATTCTTATTTAAGATGGACGACCATGTGTAGAAGTGGGGGTAATTACGCTCTGATAACATAACAAGTTCATTGAAAATATGAAAAATGTTTACATGGGTCGTAGTTTACAACAAGTCATTTAAGGATGGCTTATTGTAACAGCAAAAAGTGAGAATCATCGTAGTATAATTTCACCGGGATGAAAATCCTTTCCTTATCTAAATTTGAAGGTAACTCTATTTAATTTGATTTTCTGTTTCTGTGCTACGTTAAATGTTTCCACGACCACCAGAACAGATTAGCATCATTGACAAAATTTAAACTATTTTAGGTTTTAGTATTATTGAAACGTTGCCGCTTAAATATTCACTTGATTTAGAAATAAATAGTGAATTTTTACTAAAATTGGGTTTTCAAGTAAAAATTAGATTATTAGTAAAACTAGACCATAATTTTAACTGAAAAAGGTTTAAATTAGGTTTTTCAATTGCATTTGTATTTTGATTATAGATTCTACCTAGTGGAAGTAGAGCCAAAGGTTTGTATGTGGGTGGACAGTTTATACGACTTTGATCTTACTTTCGTCCTTTGCCCGCTCACGAAAGGCAGTGAAGAGCACCTCAAAGGAGGAATTGATGGCGGCGGGCTCCGCCATGAACCTGAGGTGTAAGACGTTCCCCCGGGAGGAGACCAGCTCCGCCATGGAGCCACAGAAGTTGTGTAACCTGGATGGGAGATCCGTCCGCTCCGGGAACACGTCCATGAAGTTGCTCTCGCAGTCGTTCGGCCGTTCCAGCGAGAACTTGAGGAATATCAGGCTGATCTGGGGGTGGGGAGGAACAGTAAAGTACGCTTGCTTTAAATGCAAACTAAATGTTTAAGCTCAATAAAATTATGAGCAGAAACTTACCAAAGTAATTGAATTAACAGCTAATTTATTCTTCAGGACTGTAAAATTCTATCTGCCTAACAATTATTTTAATTATTCATTATTATACCTATTTAACAGTCATGTAGCCGTTTAACCTTAGAGGATTTAACCATATAGAATTTTCAACCCTATATCTTTCTTCTTCACCACTCTAAGAAATAATGACTAATTCCGGTAACAATAAAATAGGGTTGTGTACCGTTTCGAGGTTTTCCGCCAACAGTTTTTTCCAAAGCTCTCTAACAATCAAATTGTGTTATGCAAAACTCTCTTGTCTAGTTTCAATCATTTCAATTAAACCCAACTACTAATACCTCTATACCTTACATGACCTCACGATATCTATGTACGTATTATACACGATGCGTTACGTTGGTAATCGTTCAACGTTTTAATGAGTATAAATAAAGAATGTTTTTTACAAAATCCAGATCGGTGTATATCTCTGCTACAGAAAAATATTCATTTTTATTTATAGGCCTCCTGAATTGGTGGATATAATAAATAACAGGTTACTAACCTTACTATCCCGTCAATCCAATTCTTACTTGTCACTAAATTTGTGACCCAGGGTTTCGAAAACGTGTGTTCATTTTCAAACAAATATCAAGTTAGTCACTCCATTGGAGGTCGTTATAATCCTCTTCAATACACAACTGCACACATTCAAACAAAACTGTACATTAAAGTCACACTTAAAACATTTAAAACTTTTTAATAATTTAACTAGTTATAATTATTAAGCATTGCGTGTGTAGAGACCGGTTTTTTTAAGTAATGGAGTGACTAACTTGATATTTGTTTGAAAATGAACACACGTGTACGAAACCCTGGGTCAAAAAGTTAGTGAAAGTAAGAATTGGCTTGACGGGATAGTAAGGTTAGTAACCTGTTATTTACAGAAAAAAACACTACTAATTAGGACTATTAATTTAGGACACACAAAAATGTCTCTGATATTTTCTTTTCAATGTCAGAACGGTGACTAAATATTAATAATGGATACTGTATGAGAATAACCTCTTAATCAGTGACGCTTGCGAAATAAACAACGTATATGTGTATGTGTACATGAATATTATTATTAAAGCAGTTACTAAAGGTTATTAAAGGTATTAATTAAACAGTTAACTATCTTGTCAGCTGTTAGATAGACCAAGCTACCTATAACCAATAACTGATCATTTAACTGCTAGTTTGGTAGTGTGACGGTTTACATGCAATGACGTCACTGATGCTTGTGATCTCTATGACAAAACATTTGTTTTCATTACTACCTAGTACTGTGTTGGATTACCTTTATCCTTGTTACGTTACACAACTGAAATAAAGTCGAATTATTTGGTTCGTATGGATTTAGATAGTTACAAAAACTGATAGTTATTTCCTTAAATTCTTAGTTACAAAAAATTACTCATAAATTTTTACACCATGTTAACTCTTGGGTTACCTTCCAGCCAGGGTCCACTGTGATGACCCACATGCAGTCCAGCGGCACGTTGTGCTGCACGGAGGCCAGCACCCGCTCAGATGGGATGTCAGACCTGTTCACGTAACCTTCCACGCCCGACCGCGTCATCCTGCAGGGGGGCACCTCCACCTCTTTCCCGTCTGTGGAGATATCAATTTACTGGTTTATCATTCACAATTTCTAGTTCCATGCTAATTCCATATTACTACTAGCAGTCGTCTCGTCCTTTGTATGGGTTAAGATAAAGTTTTTTATCTTTAGTAAAATTTTGATAACTGTTTAATATTGCACAATTTTGAATCGTTGATTAATCACAAAAACTAGTATCGATTTTAATTTGACAGCTGGTTATGTCTTTCTGTTAAATCAACTCAATACATAACATATTAGGTAAAACATAGGAACATGTTATTAATGTCATTCAAATTGAGGTTTTTTAGAGCTCATTACTTTATTTGGGTCATTTTAAGGTAAACAAAAACGTTCTACAAAAGGTATAGAAATAATGAAAATAATAAGAATTGTCACAAAACATCTTGTTTAACGTCATAGAAACATAGACGGACAGCATTTAAGTTAATGCAATTTAGGCTATAGGGTATAAAACGAAAAATAACAAAAAATTACCATAATTCCTTTCAGTGCACAGACAAAACTCCAATAATTTTATATAGATATTACAAGCCAATCACCTCATAAAAGAGATAAATAATCTAGTTTTGAGGAGAATGGTTATGATTTTGTAGAGGAGTTTAGGCGGGATAAAACATAAATTTATTGTTTAACCAATACTAGAAAACCAATTGGTATAGGAATGGGAGGAGGGAAGTAAGCAACATTGCTTAAATATCCAATTGGTCGTTTTCTTTGTTCAATATAAGATGGCGGCCTGTTTTCTCAAATGATTGTACTCTTCAAGATGGCAGGAAGCCCAACTGCAGTTAGTGATTTTTTTGTATTTTCCTAGAAACACTTATCATACTATAACCATTTTGTAAACCATACTCCTATGAAATTTAGCTAAACTACTCTGTAGTAAATTCTACCAAGATATTTAATTTTTTTATTGTTGGCATTCTTGTTATATCCCGTACTATATACAGATTATGCTTTAACGAGGTAGACTAACTAAGATTTTTTATTTTTCAGCTGATAATATAATTGGATGTGTGCAATCAAATAGAGTATACACTAGATTCACATTAAATGTAAAAGTCAAATAGCCATAAAAATTGTTGAACTCCTCGAAGAGGCTTGATTTGTCTCTCACCTGTTGGACGGGGCATTGTGGTATAGACGGCCCGGAACCCGGAATACTCGATATTCTCGTCAGACCGGAAGCGCAGCCAGAGGTGCCGCGAGGAGGAGGTGACCATTGGGGGAAACTGGTGACCGCAGTATCTTCCTATTAGAGGGGAGTAGCCATGCTCTCCGTCACGCACCTCGAGATAGTCGAACCTGCAATTCAATATAAGAGGATACTCAATCGAAAAAACCCCAAGGTACATCTCGAAAGGGAGATGTACCGTTTAAACCAATTTTGATAGAAGAACAAAATGGTAGTTACACGCATGATTATCAGTTATTCTGTGTCAAGAAGGACAAAATTAAACAATTCACAATTGACGTCATTTTAGTATTACTATTGGATTCTTGAACTAAGTAACAATTGTTGTAAGGACTTCAATCGAAATACTCCCTCTCCCAAAAAAAATTAGCCTACGTAAACTCCTTACGAGAGCTAGTGTGGACTTGGCATCTTCATTATTCGACGGATATTCGCAACACCCAAGCATGAAGCAATATACATTTAATATTACGTATATTTGATGATTCAATGCTTGCCTAATTTGAAAGCTACTCACCTGCACTCCTCACTGGGCTCAACGTTGAACTCGTCCCTGAAGTCCAGCTTGAGAAGGTGACCTGGGGGAGCTAGAACAGGGAAATGTAAGCTTTAATAATCTAATGAATCGAAGTTTCATGTGGAACTAACCCTAAGCTGTTACCTAAACTGATTGGAACGTCCTAAAAAACTTCTTATGGTTAGAGTACAGTTTTAATAATAACTATTGGAATTTATTTTATTTTTCTTTTCTTGTTTGAGGAATTGGAATAGGAAATCGGAAACGATGTGTGTGTTGATTAAAACATTAGATGTTTGAGTGGTTGTAGTACTTTTTTTATAATCCTGCAGATTCCCAGTAAAATCAAGACACAATTTTAAAATTATTTCTGAACTTGGCTGCTTTTTATCTTAGGCTGATAATTAACCTGGAAAATGGATCAGATTTTATTTGTCATTAGCAAAGCTACATGTTTTTCAAACTATTATGCTCTATTTTCAATTATTTCGGTCTAAAATACGTTCAAAGTTTCTAGATTTTTTTATTTCCACAACGCAGTACTGTTATGCTTGAATAAGAAATAAAATGTGAAACAAATCAACAATGCTTGCTACAAAAAGGTTTTGTAAACTAAATTGTATTATATTCTATTATTAGTTATACAAATATCTTCATACCATAACTATCTTAATGTTTAAGAATACTCCTAGATTTAATGAATCCATTTCATTGAGCTGTACATCCAAAAAACAAGTTATGTATACTTCAACTAAATCTTATAACTTTGAAAATTTTTAAGTGAAAGTTATGTACTTAAAAGTTTAAAAGATTTGCTGTAAATAACAAGATACTGTACTTCATTTTTGTTTCGTTTGAATAGTGTTAAAACAATTTAATGATTATAAAAATGCAGTTTGACGATAAGATAGTCAACCAATTTGAAAATATGCTTAAATATGAACGTAATATGGTTGAAAATACACACGGTATATATCATACTAGAAAAGTTATTTCCAGCTTTTATTTTTATTATGTTTTGTTGTCTCCACTTTACTATAATGATGAAGTAATGTAAAATGTTAGCCCAGTCAGTTAACTTTAGGCACTCAGTTTCAGTTTTTGTGACTTCCAACAAATCATAAGTCACCGGTGACTAGCTTTGGTGACTAACGCTGTGTTTGATCGCAATGCATGAACCTTAATGGTAAACGCAATAACGTTTTTGTAAAGCTAATGATAACGCTTATTGCTCTATCAATGGTAATAAATATTTTGATTTTAAACCTAGACATATATTATTGTTTAATTCTGTATATTTAAATTTTATTTTAAGAAAGAAAGGGTACCAACAATATAAAGAGCTCAGCGGAGACAGCACATCGAGCTTGACGTTAATCTAGACAGACGAATGAGCTCTTTAAACACAACTCCAACTCAGGAACAGCTGTTTGCGGCTCTAACTGTCACTAAATCTATTTTAAAACTAGGATTTGCTCAAAGTGAAAAACAAATTTGACCTTAAGCCCAAGAAAGTTACTTGTCAAGAGATTTAATGTATGTATGGGTAAAAGGAACTTTATTTCGATAAGTGGTTACAAATTTATGACAGCGAAACAGATAGTGGTCATCTAGTTCTATGAAGTTAGATAAGATATCTCGTGCATTACTTATTTGTGCAAGTGTTATTTGATAAAATAATATTATGTATCTACAACTGAATATTGATCTACATATAATCTATTATTATACAAACATTTTTTAGAAACAATCAGGTTTCAGTTACTATTTTATTTTACTTGTAGATTATTTTAAAATTAGCATTTATTTTTGGAATTTTTTAATATACAGTATATTTTTGTAATTGTCGTTCTACATTGTTATTGTAATGTTATGAATGTAATGTAAAATATTATCAAGTTTCTATTCTGTTATATTGCTTGTAGAAACCATACTGTGTACCATACTAGAAACATACCTTCTATTTTTGTATGAGTTATGTTTAACCTTTGTACATTTACTGAGAGTAATTCACTTATCATAGTATCCTTTGTGTAAAATATATTTAAGTGAGTTATTCACTGGTTGTTTTTGTATTGATCCTTTTGTCTTTCGACGTTTGTCAGCATTTTTAACGAGTTCATGGAGAACGGTCCAAACCCCAGCCTTGCTAGTACCTAACCTTAACCTGTTGTTAGGAATCCCAATGACAAAATGACAACTGGTTAGAGGATTTGACCCTTGTGGGATTCAATACGGCGACCTTCGGTTTCGAAGGCGAGAACTATAACCACTCTGTCACCTAGCCACTCAATCATTTGTTGATCAGGTGTGAACAGCTGTTCTAAAATAATAAATCAGGCAAATATTTTTATGAATCAAAAAAATATTAACATAAAAATATGATAAGATAATTTTACAGCTTAATATCGTTTACTTTTAAACAAAATGCTTGTTTACTATACTATACTTATCTTTATTTTATTGTATCAGTATATTACATAATACTCAATTACAAGTTGTTTAAGAATTTTTCTTAGAAAATTGTAAATATATCAAGCCAAATGATATTAAAATGTTAGTATTAAACGTTTTTGAATGCTCGATCAACAAATAAAGGAAAAATGTCCCTGGACAGTGTTTGACAGCTGGCCATTTCCGGTGCTCAAGGCCATGATGGCCATAATGGCCTTAAAGCCACCATTTGCCCTCCCAATGCATGATGAATGGGACCATCATCGCCACCCCTGCCCTCTGATATCACCTTCTAATACGTCATCATTTATTGCTTCAAAAAATGTTATATAAATTCAATTTCATTTATTTATCCTTCATAAATATTTGCATGTTTCAATGCTCAACATAAACTACGTAGCTCATGGATAATTTAGGGTAAAGTAAACTAAATAGTTTTGTTAAAGTAAAATAATCAACAACTATTGTACAATAATTTTTTAATTTATATGCTAATTTATCAATGATTTATCTTAAAATGCTTAGAAATAATTTTTAGAAAACATATTATTTGTTTAACTACTTCATAGATTTTCAATTAATATACTATTTTTCAAGGGATTCAAATATCCTAAGTTTTATTTAAGGAAAATTGTTATTTTTAAGGTTTTGATCAATAAATGTACAAGAACAATATTTTTTCAAATATTTAACGAGTAACTTTTTGAAACAAAGTAGTTTAAATATAACAGTGAAAAGTATCAAATAAAATATTAATCACTATACATCATTAGCAAATAAATATTTTTACCAGGTATTAATATCTGATATTCTTGGAAACAAATTAATGGAAAAAGTGACTAGGAGTCTGTGTATGTTAATGGTTATCCTGTACTTAGTTAATGTCCAGGGAAAAGAAAACTTTCACGTAAAGTTTCAATTGTGTAGTATGAATATTCAATGTTAAATAATGCCCACAATTGGTGAGAACTTGTATGGAACTATAGAATTAAAATAAAATACTTTATTTTAACTATTTTATTTATTTAAAGTTATTCTGTTCAAAATATTTGCAGGAATAAAATTTTTCCTTATTGCTATCATTTTATCTGTTTAATTGAAACGCTGTATCACTAGACCAACATTACATAACTAGTTATTATATAAAAATTAATGTCTTCAATAAACTTTTAAATTATACGATGGGTTTTGTGATCTGACGTTTTCCATGTAACGAATATTAATCTAGAAAAATGTTTCAGTAAATGGGATGTCGTAATACAAAGTACCATATAAAGATGATGAACAAAAATGATGAAGACCATTTATATAAGGTGGGGAGAAAAACCTTCTTAGCATAGATGGATCCTACGCATTCATTTCCCTGCCAGAAAAGAAATGTGGAAATGCGCCTATTACTGCAAAATACACACTCTTTTATAATACGTTTTGACGTTATTTGTTAAGATTTCAATCTTTTTATTATTGCACTACTTAAATTTGTATACTATACATTACAAATAAGTATATATTTTTAAAGATTCTTATTTTTTAAGATTTATTTTTCTTTTTTAGGATTTTTACTAAAGATTCGTATTTTTAAAATTAAAATTTAATCTATTTTCTTTTTGTAAATATACGCTTAGGTTTACATATCTTAGATGTTTAGGTTAAATGTAGTTAGTAAACCAGAATTTGTTTTTCTAATTTATATCATCTGTATTTCTGTACCATGTAAAGGGGAAATTGATAACTGCATGGTATGTTGTTTATGGCAAAATAATTTTGAATTGAAATTGAATAATTTTCTAAAATATAATAAAAAATCACCACATGCCTTTCAAACGAAAATCGACATATCCTGACATTTTCATTAAAAGTTTAATTCAAGATAGTTAAAAAGACATCAGGAATGTAAAAATCATTCGTGTATTATTTGGAAAACTATTGAAATAATATAACTACAATCAATTTGCATGCCTACAATATCAGAAAGGTGAGATAAAATTGAAATATAAGTTAAGCAGTTACTGAGTATAGTAGGATCGCCAACAGTTCGGAAATATTGTTATGTTCTTGGGACAGAATTGGTTTCGGCTTTCCCATAACTTGTCTGGCAAGCTCCGACTACTGTTGTATTACTAGAATTACTGAAATAGTTTTATAACTATGTTTCTCTTAATATTTACGACTAAGCCAAAATTCTTCATAATACTATTTAAAGTTAAATATTTAAAAAATTAAAAACCATTAGTTTAAGCTACAAAATTTATTACTGGACGAAAATAATGGTTATAATTCTTTTTCACTTTTTTCATTAAGTCAAATTAAAATATTGATAAGGTTGAAATTAGATAGAGTTCTTAGGTATAAAAATTTAAGAACCGGATAATGTAGCTTTCCTAATTATTTAAGTAAGACTTTCCCCATACGAAATTTAACTTACAATATTTTATAAATTTACTGTCTGTTTTAACTCCAAGGAACATTTTAATGTTGAATAAGACATCCTTTTACTCTATAAAAAAGTAAACCTGAAATTTTACTTAAGTTATTAGTTTCTTTCACTTATACCTCTTTTTTACGAGATCTACTAAATTTGTAAATGGAATTCATTATTGAACAATGTTTCATCCGCAAATATTATTAGACCATTATTACTAGACCTCACTCTTACTAATACTCATTATTATTAGACCAGTTCGTAATTCAGAGGCAAAAGTAGTTCGGGTCCCAAATTAAACTGCAGGACTCTGATATGCCATCAGCTGTTGGCCTATTAATTAACATTCCCGTTTAAGGTACATGTCAGCCTTAGTCAGTAACAAGACTACAAGATCGTACCACAATCATCTCACTCTAATTTCTTATTCACACTTGCCTTAAAGACCTACCTGTATAGTTGCTATTTCAAAATATAATTGTAGTAGTAATAGTAATATAGTTTTAAATTTTAGAACTATTATTAACTCTATAAATCGTACATTAGTAGGCATTTAGTTGTACGTGTTTTGCTGCTATATTTTAGGGTTTAAAACAGAGAGATTGTTTTCTCGTTGTGATGGTCACATAAAAACGTTTTTCTAGATTGGACAAAACAACTAATATAATTTAAACAATTCATAATACAGCACAATTGTAAATAATAACAGGTTAAGCCTTTTCTAATATGCCATGGCGTTGTCGGAGAGAAAACTGATTACAGTTATTTTGGTTTCACATCATGAAATTTTGAGCATTTCAATCTGGAGATTTGGATAGCTGGATACAATATCTTCTAAAATTTAACCCTCCCGTATAATTTATATTTGAAAAAGAGTTTTGAAAAAAGTTTTAATTAAAACGGCACACCGGTATATAATGAAATAAAACAGAAGGAAGGGATAGAGGTGAATGTAGACTCAACATTAATCATGATCCATAGAATAGAGTCGTTCAAGCATGTACAGCTATATCTTCGAGCTCCTCCCAAGATGAAATATCACACAATAGATCTGTCATTAATCGAAAATATAATCCAACAAATCCCCAGGAGACAGAAGTGATTTTGATATATGATACGATTTTTCCCCTTAGTTCACTGAATCGATACTATTGTTCAACAATTATGTCAAAATACATAAGGTTTCAGATTGTTTTCGACATTGAAATTCTTGTGCGTGTGAACTATTGCTGGAATAAATCATCATGTCTTTGTGCCAATAATTATGTTCAAGGTTTACTGGTTTTACAATCTCATCCGTTGCAGTTATACCGTACCATTTATTCTTAATTATTTTTCTACTTTCTCCCATCTATATGTTAGTATAGCGATAAAGTATTGTTTTCGTCAACATTTTTTAATTTGAGTCTTCAGAGGATATGTATAGCTTACATTTCAGGGTCCCCTAAGCCCAAAAAGGTGGTTTTTAAAGTATTATGTATACAGTATTATTATTATTATTCATGTTATGCTCGGGAAGAGTGCATTTAGACTGAGCTTCCTGTCCATTTTCGGTTGTTTTCACTCTATATACAGCCGAAACTCCCCTCGTGCGTGTGCTACATTCATGTTTTTGTTCCTCTGTCCATTTTTCGGTTTTGTCTTTCCTTTGGTTGTTTTACCTCTTGTTCGCTCAGAATACTTTCATCCTCTGTCTGCGTTTTGTTTATCTTTGTTCTGTCCATTGTGTTCGTTTTTGAACCAGTTTTGGTATACCATTTATTTTAAATTACCATTTATTTACGTCATAAATGTGAATAATTCAATATTGGTAAAATCAAGGAATAATAACAATTGGAATGAACAATAAAAATGCGTCTAATCTAACACATAAACAGCAGAATGGTTAACCAGTGATATTTCGTGAGCGTTGCTTCGGGCTGACAGAGTGCTTATTTAAGCCCACATGGTTTGCAACATTTCTCGTTTTACAGTGGAGACTAAATCTCCACTGTAAAACTGGTTATTTCTTCAGGATTGGCAGAATTGCTTTTGGAAAATGAGCAATCCCCAGAGAAAAGATCTGTTCACTTAACAACATTACACACTTAATCTTACTCTTGATCGCAAAACATGTTTGTAAAGAAAACAAACTTGAAATAATATTGAGATTATCTATAAGCACAGCAACCAACAACAGATCTTGAATTTAAAACAATTCTATTTGAGCTACCGGATGTAGGTGTGCCAATATAATATTTTTGATTCGTCTTATAATAGTTTACAAACAGTTAAAACACCACCATTATTTTATGAACACCTTGTTCAGGAAAATCCTACTGTAATATACAAAGAATTTAAGGTCTTAAGCAGCTGTTTTAAGTCATGAGACCTTTCACAAAACAACTTCCCAAGGTTTATTATTTTAAGACGTAGAGGTTTATATGCATTTTACACCCAACAAGGGACTCGTTGGCATTTTAATAGACACCTTTAATCTTAATGTCCTACAGAATACTGGTTAAAATATACTACATTAAACCGGAACATATTGAGTTTGGAATAGTTTTAGATATTACCTTCGGTTACGCCGTTTTCTTTGCTAAAGTCTATCTATGGACTAAAACCGATCTAGATAAACCTTTACGGTTTCTGAATAGTAATCTACGTAAGCCTTAACCACAAACATAAAGCAATTCTAAATATTATGAAAACGTGGCTTTAAAGGTGTTTTAAAGATTAACGTTCAAAAAATTAAATTTAAATTAAAATTAAATTTAAATTTTACAGCTTAAATTAATACTGACGTTAAAAATGTTTTAGTTTTACCCTTACGCACAATGTGCCTATTGTCAAGCGTCTAGGGGCTTACTCGTACATCGCTTCAAAGATCGTTGGACTCAATTTATACCAAAATGAACTAATTGCAATTAATGAATTATATCTGGTATTTTATTTAGTGAAACCCTTACTATGAATTATTTTAAGCTAAGTTCAGACGTATAAATGATGCAGACACATCCTGTGTGCTAGTTGGCTTGGACTGTACCTTCAAGTATCCTGATGCAGTCCGAGTGGTTGGGGTAGTTGTGGGGGTAGTTGGGCGAGTAGAGCTCCTGTCTGGAAGGGTCGCCGAGCTGGAAGGTACTACAGGACCCGGGCACTTCCTCCTGGAACGATGGATCTGACGAGTTTCGCTGAGGGAGCACGAACCGACCTGCAACAACAACCCCTTAGAAAATGCCAAGCTCTCTTAGTTATGTGTTTCACTGAAAGTTTAAAGGAACCTAGATATTGATCTAGGATACTTTTAGAGATACTTTAGAGAGCTAGGTATTGACCTAGCTATCTGAGTTGTTTTAAAAATTCAGAAGGCATTTTAAAAAGCTGTCCCATCACTATTTGCAAGTCTTCTTAGCAATTTAGTGCAACGTACGATGTTCGTAGTACTTTTTTTAATTTCAAGTAACAGTATAATATATACTGCCTTATGATTTTAGATCCTTCTAGCCTCTCCTGATCTATCCATGACTGAGCTGAAAAACACCCAGACTAAACCAAATTTTTGGGAAGAATCTACCTGGTAGAGGTTCTTTGAAGAAATTAGGCTTACTTGACATGCTCTTGAGAAGTACTAGGATGTATAACTCTCAAATCAACAATTGTTTACATTCTGTAAACACATTCCATGTTGACGTTCTGATTATGTTTATTTTTTTCGCGTTATTACCGTCTTATTTAAAGCTATCTTTTTTCCGTAAAAAACATTGTGAATCAAACGGTTAATGCTACTTGAATGAAATTGTATTGTTTCATTGTTCAAATTAATTTGATAATAAATTTTTTAAGATATTCGTTATTTTAAAATGGGTTTCCATAACAGACTAATCACTAGAGAGTCAAAAAGGAAATGGCTACTGTTCCAGAAGGTATGATTTAGTTTTTTTTATTTAAATATAGTTAGAGTTTTTTCTTTAAATTGCGTGGAATTAGGCGTTTTGCACCGCAAAAATTACAGTCATCTCAATGGGTCCCTCTCAATTTCAGTCTGTCTGTCTTTATGTGTCTTCTCCGTGTAAACTAGAGTACTCACAATGATGAAACATTTTTCATTACTCTGCACTTTTTTGTTTACTTTAGTATGACCTACGCTATATAAAATAAAGTAGCGAGCTCTCAAAAATCATATTTTTAGCGATATCAGACGCATATGTTCGAAGTTCTACAGAACATCTTATCTATTAAAGTGATTTCACATGAATAAATAGCTATCCGTGATATTAAAATCAATCATAATTTTGTTTATATTGATCATCCAAGGCTTAAATTCACCTCAAAATTATACCCCATCAAAACATTATCTTCGTACATAAGAAACTTCATCTTCATCACGATTCATCTCATTTAAAGTTAGTTCTATGGTGAGAATTTCTTTTCTTTTTACTGATCTATGATATCAGGTTAATATTTTCTCATATTAATCTGTATTTTGGTTCTTAACAGAGAATGTTACAACCCTTACATAAAACGAGGTTATTGCCGGTGTAAATTATTTTGATTTTTCTGCTCAGGATATGTGTAAAATGCTGAGGAACTATTTAAGGAAAATATATATAAGTTTGGTAGGATTATATTTTTAATAAAATGAGTTTCATTATTTGTAATCATTACCGAGTAAACGTACTCCTTCATAATATACAAATTAAAAATTAAAACTTCATTCGTAATTAAAATATAGCTCTATCATGCTATTTATCATCAAAAATTTGAATCACAAATAAGTATTAGGTGTATTTGAAATATATACACTACTTACAGAGTTTTGAGGGGGGGTTGAAATCAAAGTATTAACTAACTTGATCCTTGATATTTTATAGTATTTTAATAATTATAGTGTATTGAAATATTTCAACACAAACACACAATTCACAAATTCTATTATAATATTAAATCGTCCTATATATAAAATTTAAACATTGCAAAGCGGCAGATTTGTGTCACTGTTTTTAACATTACCGGCGTAATAACGCGTACAACTATGCAAATATAAGAATTTCCCATCATAAAACCGCCTCAGGCAAGTGATGTAGGACACATGTTTTATTAACATATTAATTAAATTTTGTGTTAATCCTAGAATAATCAAAAACGCCTCGCATAAATTAAGAGGAAATAATTATAATTTATGTCTGATATAATTTGTATGTATAATTTACTTTTGAATATATAAATATATCCAAATATGTGAAATATATTTGGATATATATTTAGAGGAAGTGGATAAGGGCATATATAGAGCATTAAAGATTTATTTCAATATTTTATTTTATTTTTCACAACAAAGTACAGTAGCACTACATAGTAAAACATGAATTCTTCAATACTTCTACAACCACATAGTTCTAAAGCTGTAGCTAAAGCTGCAAGGTGGGAACACGTTGTAAACATTCTCTTTTTAAAATTTTACAAAAAATACAAGCAGCCAATACAATACAAACAATGAAAGCAACTACCAATTCAAGCAGTGAGCCCTCATGAACAGATAAAGCAGCTTAATACACCGAGAAGTAATTAATTTTACCCACACAACAGTTATTTTAAAAACTTCATTTTTATAGTTATTTTTATACAACTCCATTACACCAAGGTCAATATCGGGAAGTAAGTAAGTACCAACGCAAGGGGGTAACGCAAGGATATTATAAAAAAATCAACCTAGCATTACACTTAAACATTAGCGTTGTAGAATGGATGAATTCAGAAGAAACATATTTATAATGTCCAAGTCATTGTAGTTATTTTTGTCTGTAAGTAAACAGGAAGTAGGGTTTGTGTCATAACATAATAATAAAGTTATTATTTTTTTACATAATAGTGGTTGGCCTTAAGGTTTTCAAAGGTAGCTTCCCTATAACAAAAAATAAATAAAAAATGTATATATTTATAAACATACAGTAGTAGATCTTAAATATATGAAGCAGTATATACCAAGGGTTATCATTTTACAGTATTTTAAATAATAAAAACTGAAAGTGGGTTTTCTTGTCCTCAAGAACAACATGGGAAATGATTATGTATGTTTTCTAACACAAGGATGGATAAAAATATATTGTTCAACATTTATTATTGTATCTTATACGAAGCTGTGTACATATTATGTATGTATATTAACTGTATAATAATATCACAAATAATTACTGAGTTTTAAAACTGTAATGCGTTCCTTATGTTAACGTTGTGGCTCTGTAAGACAACGTAGTGTATCTATTATATTCTATATCTCAGAAAACTAACAGTTATAGAATAAAGATTTAAAATACTATTTTGTTGTTTTTTAACGAGTAATCCAAAAATTTTCATTTTTTAATATATTGTACACAAAACCCACCAAAACACAATTTGGATAGTAACCCTCCTAAACCGTAAGCATATATTTTTATTATCCTAAAAACCTTTATATTTATCTTGTTTTAAACTTATTTGTCGTCATAAAATTTAACAATAATATGATAACACTTTACGAAAATATGAAAAAATGGGTTGAAAAACATGAAATTTGAATTCTGTTCAAACCTAGTTTAAGTAAAAATAAGATCTTCACAGCAGTCGGAAATTTTAAAACCCCAATTTTTTTAATACACGTACCCAGCATACATGAAAATAAAGATATATTTTATTGAAAGTCGTATTTTATGTTCTAGGTTCTTGTTTACCTCAGGACGAGATCAGAGTCCAGAATACCTGACACGTTGTCCGGATTTTATTTCACTGACTGATAAAAACCTAACCTCTTGATATAAGAGGGGATAACCTCAAGGTTCGGATTTCGGAGTTGGTAATCAGCTTTCATCAGAAGTGTCTACCTAGTTCTGTTTCTCTAACTATGTCTTTTTTCATACATATTATGCACTGTACTAATTTTGAAAATACGTGGAGAAATTGTTTGCGAAAAACTAGGTTTTCTCAGTAAACATTGTCAAAAACACAAATAGTATCAGAGTAGAAATACTGTGCCGATATCACATGGTAGCTTGAATATACCGCTTTAATGGAGCAAATGCATCGATAATTGAGCTCGGGTGTGGTCGACCGAGACGCCGAGCTTTGCGGTATCGATTCGATAAACCGAGATTTCTGAAATATTGCTCTATTTAACGGTCTATCGATTAGTACTACCGAATAGTCTTATGGTTATTTTCAGCTTCGGTTTTTCATTTCTAATTAATTTTTATTTAAAATGTTGATATAAATAAATAAGATGTTATTCAAATTATTTATCATTTGTATTTGTATTTTTTAAGTCCTTTGTTTGAAATTCATTATTGGTGATGGTGGATTTAGGTTATTTAGATTTTTATTGCGGACATTTTCTATCACGATTTTATGTAAAACAAAATTTCACGACGTTTCGAGATCTGGAATATGATCCCGTCCAAAGGTGAACTAATATCTAAAACATAGCACAATTAACATATAATCCGGGGATGTGTAGTGTGATGTTTTCAGCTTTATACCGGTTTGGTCCAGATTATATGTAAATCGTGCTATGTTTTAGATATTAGTTTAGCTGAGGACGGGATCAGATTCCAGGTCCCGAAACGTCATGAAACTTTGTTTTACATAAAGTTGTGATGGAAAATGTCCGCAATAAAAGTCTAAATAGCATATTTCTGTTTGACGGGACTTAAAAGGATAAGTCATAAGTACATAGGCAAACAACTATGATTTTTTGTATATGGATGGATTAATAAATAGAATTTGTAATATATAAATTAAGTAAAATCACAAATGATTGACTTGTTAGAGTTTAATGAACGTGTGTGGTTTTCCAGTTTGAGATGGTATTATGTAATTTTTATTCGATAAAAGACACGTAACTACGTTTATTTTGCATTTTTATGTCTTTGAAAATGTGAGAGTGGAAAATTAAATTTGTTATCGAGTAACATTGTAATACTAAGTTTAAACTTTAAGATTGCTCTCTTTCGTATGACCTCTCTTCACGTTTTATATAAAACAATGGTCGCTTAAAATACCATAGCTATTTCAGTATTTGTTAATATAAAATTTCAGATTTGCAGATCTAGAACAAAAAATAACATTTAAAAGATGCACATTTAAATTATTCTTTCTTTATTAAAAAGAATTATAAGTGTTACGACAGTTAAAACTATATAATGCAATGTTTTTTCGTAGGAAAGTAAAGTTAGTTTAAATTACATTTTTACAAAAACGTTTTCGGTTGTTTATCCCAGTTTACTTCGTGCCATACGGACACTTCCGTCCAATTAGACGACATCGTATGGCAGGGCGGAGAAAAGTTTAAACTCAACATCTTCTCTGCGGTCATTTTAATTAGAGACAAGTTTTTACAATTAATCATAATTATCGTACTCCAAAATTCATTTCAACCGCTGGAAAATGTGATAAATAAACTACAGTGATAAATTAAATGATTTTTGTTTGTCTGTTAACTGCTATTAAGTTAACACACAAGATTATAAAATTAATTTATTTATTTCATTAATTATTTTTAATCAATGTCTGATGGCCATAAATAACTAATTAGTTATAAGTATACAACTTATAGTATACAACTCGGGAATGTAACAGAGTAAGTGTGATTTCACTATTATAGCTGCCAAAATGATTCACTTACATTCAGTTGGGGTATTTTACATTTCTAGTTAATAGAGATTTTTCCTAATAATGTGTTTTTGCGTTAAACTTGAATTGTAAACTATAAATTAAATGTACAGCGATTTTTGTATATTTATATGACTGAGTTTATAAGGAGTAAATTTTTAGTTGGATTAACGTCTGACGAGAGATTAGGTCCTTTAACCCATGACTCTCGTAGTAAAACCTATCAGTGTTGTACGTGGAACAAGTCAAGGTAAGATACGATCTGCCGACATATTAATAAGTATTGATAAAAATTGATTTGCAACTCAAAGAAACAAAACATAAAAATTAATATTCAACTAATAATACAAATATATTTTATTAGTATTTTTTGCCGTTTTAAACTTTTGTTTTTCAAACTACTTCAATAATAGTATGTTTTAGCATATTATTAAGTAGTCAATTAGTTATGGAATATAGCACGTATCTAAACGATTAAGCTTTGAGCTATAACACAACCTTAAGTTAACTGGCTGGGTGGTTGAGTGCCTATAGTGCCATCCTTCAAAACTGAAGGTCACCAGATCGAATCCCACAAGAAATCTGGACCCAGTCACCATCTCGTCATTAGGCTCTTAATTAATGATGCGTTCTAACAACAGGTCGGCGTTAGGTAGTAACAAGACCGGGGTTTAGGCCGTTCCACATAAAAACTTTAAAAAAAGGCCAGAAGCGTAGAAAGACACAAAAAACAAGCAAATATCTAAGGAATGTGATCTTACTGAAATTTTAAAGGTATATTTTTAATTTCCATCCATCTTTATTCCTCTCAAATATTTTGTTGATTCATTTTCAACCTTTATACATCAGTAATGTTTTTAAAGTGCTCAGTGCAATTTTAACATTTTAACTAGTATTTTTTTTAACTTTTTACAATTTACCGGCACGGTAGCCCATGGGTAAAGCTCTTGCCCAGAAAGTCAAATGTTTCTAGATTGTAACCAACGAACGGCGACTCCAGACAGATCATAAGCGGTCACCTCTGTCTGGCCTACCGCTACTGTACATCGGTGTCTTTAATTCAGGGTGTATAGACTCTAAGGCTATGATTATAGACAGATGGAGTTTAAAAAAGCGGACTACCCCAAATTAACCAGACACATCAACCAATATTATAACTTTCTAACTTTTCTTAAACTGTAATATCACACTTTTATGCATTATAATAGCATGATTTTCTTGTTTGTTCTATTATTTTAATTGTTTCAATTATAATTATACACGTAAAATCAGAGACTACAAATTAAATAAACGTCTATTCTGTTAAGAGACTTGTATTATAGCTCCATTAAGCAAGTTGTACATTATCTTGCCTTTAATATCATTAGGTACTGAATTAATAAATACTATTGAATTAAAATACTTTTAATATAGAATAAGAAACACTTTTTGAACTTATTAATATATAATAAAATTATATTTTTGTTTAAAACTAGAATTAGACATAGTGTTTTCACCTTATTTTTATTTTTATTTTCATTTCTTTAGTGTTTATTTCCAAATTTACCTCAAGTTTAATTTTTCTTACTGAAAAAGTTTAAACGAATAATTCAAAACACGATAAAAGCTCAGTTATAAAATGATCGTATAGCAGGATTATAAACTTGGTCGATAAAGTTAATCTGCTAAACGAACGGACCAATTCCAATATTCCCTTGGGATTCAAATATAATTTGTAAAGTTCGAAAAAGCTCATGAAATATTGCAACCAATATTTGATTACATTAGGCTAAAATGAATTTAATAAGAAGATTGAATTGATTTGGTCAGTGTGAAAGGTATCTGGAAAGAGTTCAAATATAATTCACTTATGAACTGTAAATAGTATTATTTGGTTTTACATCGCCAGCAATAAACTACGGAAAGAATAATTATTTCACATGATATTAGTACAAATAAACTATAGTCTTATTAAAGCTAACACATAAATAAATAAAATATATAATCATAAATCCGTAATAACTAAATCTGAAGTGTTCTTTAAATTCTTTTCTTTTCTAATTATATATTTATATGATTTTTTTATTCTAGACGTCTAGGTTATGATTTTTTTAGTTCTTGTTTAGTTAAAAGTGTGCTAAAGGTCTCTTTAAAAGCTTACTCATGATAAGTTATTTCAAATCCTATAATAATCACATTATTAAAATGATTTTAACTAAAACTATTTTTTTGTTTTCACCAGGAATATTTTTACATCTCTTTTAATCCTAGGAACGATATTTTTTCTATATGACAGTTAATAATTAATTATAAAAGCACGATTAAATTAAATTTACCACGGAAAGTAACTATTTGTACAAAACGATAACAAATTTAGAATACGATAAAATTAGGAATTAATTATTAAAATCTAATCTGATTGATTGTTGAAGAGATATTTGGGGTTGTTTCAAAATGCTTGTTTTTTAACAATAAATTAATACTCATTTTAGATCCATTCCATTTTAAAACCATTTGTAATTTTACTTTTAACTAACTATTCGTCTAAAGGGCGATACGACGTAGCTAACGTTATGTATTAACAAGACCAGGGGCTTTGCAAATGATTGTATGTTTCGTAAAGGGTATATAAAACATTAATATACTTGTCATTTATATAACAAGTAGATAATATACCATCAGGATATGGTTATTTAGAGACATTAGTTCCAATAAAGAGTTAAGAATCAAATACATTTATTTTATAGTTTACCACTTTCAAGTCTCTTTAATTTTATCCCCGTAGGTAAGATTATAACAAATTAGAACTAATTTTAAATAAAACTGCTTTTAAGATTTTGACGCACCATTATTTTGACGTTCCTCCATTTTGTTAGAATCGATGAACCTTGGAAGTATTTTATTAACTTATGTATTTTCTATATTTGTTGATTGCTGAGTTTAGAGCGTTAACGATAAGTTTTATATAATAATATAGTAATCGTTTGTTACTTCTTTGAAAGACATCTGGCATAATTGGATGTGAAATTAGCTATTAATTTGCACTAAATATATATATATATATATATATATATATATATATATATATATATAATCGTAACCTTTAATTTGAATGTTAAAAAAATAACAAGGGAAAATATATGATTATTCAAAATAAATTTACTATATTAGCTATAAAAAGTTATTGAGTTTGCTATTCTTAAAATATCTCTAAGCCAAAGTCTAGTTTTCCTCATATTATGGGTTATTTTAAATGTCATTTTACAATTTTAACTTCTAAATTCAAACCTCAATTTATTCTTAGGCTTATATTATTCAATCAGAATGTAGGCTACACAGAATACAGAAAACATATTCATTGGTTTAGGAATAAACTTTCAACTAAAAATAATGAAAGTGGCTTTTAAGGAATACGACTTTAATTGGAATGGAAGAGCCTCAATTTTACAGTTGTTGTTTTCTTTCCATTATTCCGATTCTAGTTTTGCTTCTTTCCAAAGTTGTCTAATCCATATCCAATATTATGAAATATTTTATAAATTAAGATTATATTTATTAAAATTTAAGACTAAACTTAACTTTAAATTATGTATAGTAATTAATTATCTATGCTTTAAGCAATTAAGCTTTAAGCGTAAAATCAAAAATCCATTTCAGGTCCAAAAAAACAATTTTATTGAAGATTTAAATTTAAAAAATGTACAATATATTTAAGAGTTGGATATGAAATAAATTATTTTGTAGATTGTCTATCTAAACTTGTTTTAAACTGACTTTAAATGTAAACAATATGCATAAAACGTAACAGACATCACATTAATTTAAAAGCGTATCTTGTGCATATTGAAAAAATAGACTCATAGAAAAAGATAGAAAAATATAATTAAAGTTTATTTATTGAACTTAATCAGTCGATAAAATACCACAAAAGCTGGGTGTGATATGTCAATATGTTAAATTAATTATCTACTATGAAATACATTAAATGACATTAATTATTTACCTTTGCTTAAGGAAAACATAAAATACTAAATATACTGACGTTATGAGATACTATACCTCTTTCTTTGTGAAAAAGAAAGGGTAATGTGGCCATTTTAATACAAAACAATTACTTTTAGCCTTAATAGTGAACAGAATTATATCAAACAAATATACAGGGTGTCCCATAAGTGTAGCAGCAAACTCATGAAAAAGGTCATTTGCGTTAAATTGAAGAGAGAATCGAGTATAAATGCTTTTTGGCAAAATAAAAAAAAATATTTTTGTTTACCCTATATTTGCCGTTTTTTATTTTAACAAAATAAATGTAATCTTCAAAAAAGGTTAATCGATCACCATAACACATGGTAAGTATGGTTGAATGAAATATGTAGACAAAAATTAAAAATTCGGTTAATCTAAGAATAATTCTAAATTACGGTCATTTTAAACGTTCTGCTTTTTATTTTTACCTGTTTTTTAATTTTTGATTATAATTTTAAAATGACCACCATTTTGATATTTTAAATTGGACCAATTTGAATGCTAATATACATTTTTCTTCTTTTATTTATTCATACTTACTGATTTTTATGTTGCTTGGTTGAGAAAGATTATAATTATTTGGTAAAAAGTAAAGTAAAGTTCGTGTAACCTTCTGGCCAAGGTCTAATGTTAGAGTTTTCAGGTCGCACTACTGCCTCTAACGTGACCTAACGACTACTTATGTAGCCGGGACCAACGGCTTAACGTGCCCTCCGAAGCACGGTGGCAGTCTGAGAAATTAAATTTTATGTGTCATGACCGGTAGTTGAACCCGGGGTTTTTTGGGTGGTAGGCCAGTACTCTACCCACTCAGCTATGACTGCCACGATTATTTGGTAAAAATACAAAATGGTGGAATAAGAATAATAATATTTAATATTTGTATTAACACTATGAACAGTCCATTGATATGTTCATAAATCAGTGTTACAGAGAGTAGTTAGTCATCCATTTACTGATTAATGCAAATCAGAGAAATAAATAAATAATTAAACATTAGTAACAAAATTCTTATCTCATAACACAGACACGTCATAAAATTATATTAATCCCTATAGCTATTGGATATCCGGTAAACGAACGTTTTTGCAAAACATATTATTCTTTATTTTCTCTTCAATTTGAGCCAAATAACCTTTTTCAGAGTTTGGCATTACACTTATGGGGTACCTTGTATATTTGAAATCGAATACATTTTCTTCAAATAGGAATATAAAAATTAAAAATATATATTCATAACTAATTGCACTATTGACAACTTATACTCTACTAATATGTAGTGTTTCTTTATCTTTTATCTACTTATTAGGTTTAATCAATTTATTTGTAATGAGCCTTATAATCAGAAACTCCGTATAAAACAGTCAATTGCCGCAGTTTTTTTACAAAAACGTTCGTTTACCGGTTATCCAATAGCTATAGGGATTAATATAATTTTATGACGTATCTGTGTTTAAGGTGTCAATAAAGTTTATAGTAAGCATTTCATACGATAAAAAAGTTGTCTGAATATTGTAAAGAATTATCAAAAAAATAATAAAATATTGTAAAAATATCGAGTAGAATAAAAAGCACAGAGGTGGGTGTCTCGCTAGCCTAGAGGTTAACTTCTTATACTTTTGTGCAAGAGATCACAAGTTCAAATCCCGGAATGCGGTAAACCTTGTAAACTTATGTATTAATTTTTTGGATTTTTAAGGAAGACAGTATTTAGAAAATCGTTAAAAAATTAATGATAAATAATTAAGTATATTAATTGGTATACCTTATATATAACAGAATTGTATCCATGTATAAAATTATATTTTAAAGATTTAAAATATAATTTTATTTTATGAGCATTAAACATAGCACACTAGTGTTATTTACTTATTTTGAAATATTTATTCATATATATTTTCCTATATATTACCTTGTATGGTAGTAAAGTCCTGAACGATGAGAATAAGAAGCAACGGCACCATGAGTCACATGACGCTGTCACGCTACGTCACGTTACGTCACGCTGCGTCACCCAATACGTCACGTCACCACGCGGGACTCACGGCGACTGGCGGCAATAGGGGAGGATGCGCCCCAGTCTGGCCCGAGATTATCGTATCGCACTGGGATTATTGTTGCGATTGCAACGAAATTATCGTATAAAGATAAAAATAGTGGTAATCCATTTGTGTTAACTGAAGTAGAACATTAGATAGTGTTCTATCATATTTTTCTCTTTAATAACCACCAGCGTATTAATTTTTAATCAAAATTAACAAGGTTAGTTGTTACCATATTTTTGTCAATCATATGATATAATTCATTGATATAGCTTAGAATTATAATATTAAAAGAAATAAAATGTTACTTCTGTATTTTATTGTTTTTCAATTAATTAAGAACCTTCTGAATAGTTAAATATTTTAATTTCCGTCACTGACATAAATAATTTTTTAATTGTAAATAAGCAAAAGTGTTCATTTTAGTTAATCACGGCAAAATCACAACAAAAACGAAAAAAATCACGACATTTTGTAGTTTATTTTTATATTTGGAAACTAATGACCCTTATCGATAAAATATTCGAACAATTATCATAATTTAAAGTACGAGTTCCTTATAAAACTGTTAATCCTTCTGTTACTATTTAAATATATTTTATATCTATATTAATACATGAACGATGTAATTTTTTATTAACTTTATAGCTATAATTGATTGATTGATTAATTAATTTTTGATTTCAAAATGTTATCAATAAATAATTTCAATCAATCATTAAAACAATGGTGCACACATCTCTATATTAGTTATTTAAATCAGATTAGTTTTTATATGAATAATATATTATTTACCGATATACTCAGGTCAGTTGACTAACTAAAGCTTATTGCACACACATATTAATTAACAAAAAAATTATTTCCAATCCAGTAACTTAAAAGTTTAAACTTGTAAAAGCTGTGCACCAGTTTAATTTTCTGGTACTGCGTGAACACTGCGAGAAGTCACCCCTATCAGCCCCCCTCCCACTAACCTCCTCTTTATATCGCCCTTAGCCACCCCCACGTCACAACCGGATATTGCAAATATTTTCATTGCGACCCTGAGTATCGCAATCAATCTTGAGTTCATCACCAGTGTTTTCACGCTCTCTGTCGCTGCCGCAATAAACTAGCATGCCGTTATTGGCGACGACTTTTATTGAGGAAAAGACAAGCCGTTATTGGTTTTCATTGAGGAAGTAATGCTAATAATAGTAGCAAACTTGAAAGCGGAATCAAATATTTTTTGGTTTCTTAACTGAAAACGTTCTTACGTTATTATAGACTTTTCGAGTACTTCAAAAAATCTGATTTAATTAACTATTGAGCACTCACAGAATCAAAATATCTTAAATAATAGTCTATAGTAAAATAATAAGATACTCAGCTGTTTATAAGAAACAGTTAAACAGAACAATATACCTGGAGCATTTTAACCGTGCCACTATGGAATCTTAACATCTATACGCTTTATAAGCTTTAAAAGGGAATACTTTCCTAATTATTTAAGAGGTTTTACAGTATTAAATCAATAAATTTGTGAATCAGCCATTTTCCAATTTATTGGTCAACCAATTTATCTTATTATAAGCTCCAAATTTTCTGGATGTTTTGGACGGTAGATATAATATTAAGTCTTGTTATAAATAAGTATTTTAATATATGCAGCCTTATAGAGATCACCCTAAAATTCCACATAGAGTTTAGTATGATAAATGTGATTAAATTGAGATTATGTAAAATACACAGAAATCATTTGACGGTAAATCTGATGTGAGACTTTACAGTGTCTTTGGAGATGTTCAAGAATATGAAGTTAGGATTTTTAAATAAGCGTGATTTTCTAATATGGCAGTTAAACTAAATTTTCTTATATATAACTCTTATTATTTTTAACTATTAATTTTCTTATGGAAAATTCTGAAAAATTAGAGTCAATGTTCCTTAGCTAAAATTTACTTTCAACTATATCGTGTATAGGACCTCAATGGTGGCTCAAAAATGGTTGGATATATATAAAAAAATTACTACCAAAATATAGGATCTTCCCTAAATTAAAATAAAGTTAACCTCGACATTGGAAAATGACGTCTGTTTACACGGATTATGATTTTATATTCTTAAGCCTCTCGAAAAAAGAGATTTAAATTTTACTGCTGGATGTATTACAGACGATGTCTGAAATCCTACATGGAATAAAGGAAGAATAAAGCTTTGGTTGGACGATGACAAGCACAAGAATTGACCGCGTATCTAAGGAGGTGCTCGCAACAAGATAATCTTTAAAGGTTTAAAAAATCTGTAATGATTGGACTCCAAACGTGCAACTTGATCATACCTGTCATTTTCTTCAGATAAATTACAAGTCTTCATTAAAAGTATGTTCATTCATGTGTAAATCGACTTCCTCAGTCATGTTCAATCTGATATGAAAATACTGCAACGTTTATAAAAATAACACCTCAACAGCCTATCACCATAGTCCTAGGGACCCTTCGGTGAATTACAACGAGGTGCCATAGTGGCGTGAGCGACATAGGCTAGACCAAGGGGACAGCTGACTGACCAATGGTTTCTATTCAACAAATTTTGATTTACTAGGCAAACATGATGCCTCTGAGCTACTTTAGAATAATTCTAAATGATTGAGTATCGATTTCTTATTCTCATAAATCCTCTCAACTAGTTAGTTTTAATAGTATTTCCATATATAAACATTATTTAAAACGAAACCAATGAACCAGTTCTATCTATAGGCATAATTTTCAACGTGGTTATGGATATTGATGGAGGCGATTTTTTTGCGTTTCTAAATGAAAATTCCGTTTTAGGCAACACACGTAGTTGACAAACGCCTTTGTTCGGACTGTGTGGACGAACCTAAGTTCTTAATTCACTTGTATAAACTACACCGATCGGTCCTCCGACGATATATATTAATCAAACACTATTTTAAATTTCTTGTTACGTTAAGTTTTCAAAACATCTTAGTTGTAAGACACTTGCTAGCCCAACTGACCGTCTGGCGCCTGAGGTCCTTTGGTCTGAACTGAAATCGAGCCTTGTTCACTACGACTGCGCGTCAATATTAGCTTGATTAGATTAGATTAGATTATTTGAAATGGCGACCATACTACAGGTAGGTATTTTAAGCCAAGTATGAATGAGAGTTGAATGTAAGATGATTGTGGCGCGATCTTGTAGTCTTGTTACTGACTAAGGCTGACATGTTCCTTAGACAGAACTGTTAATTAATAGCCCAACAGCCGATGGCAATCAATGGACCTACAGTTTAACGTGGAATCCGAACCACTGCCTCTGAATTACGACTTGGTCTAATCGTGAGGATGGTCTTTGCGGATTAATGTAGAATTCAATAGTGCGGACGTTAATTCACACAAGAGAACACTACATCCACCGACCATCGCTCATAACTATCCACAATTCGTGACCTCCAAGTAGCTGGATTACAGGATGACGCCACCATCCCAGATAGAAAATATTTAAATACTTTATTTCTTTAAACATAAAAATAAAACTAAAATATAACTTATATAGTGTATCAGTAAATAGGCATTCAAGTATCCAATATACCGGGATACTTATCATTAAAAAAAACTCATAAATACCTCTAAATCATGGGCTGGTAAAAAATAAAGACACATTTTTTCCTTACTTCCTGTTCCAGACAAAGCCATTATCCTTGTCTTTTATTGTCCAGTCAAGTCGTTTCTTGGAAGATTGTAAGAAGGGAAAATATTTTTCCTTGATTTAAAAAGATTTCTTCAACTGACGATTAATATGATTGATAATTTTTAACGAAATATTTATATCAAAATTGTTGATACGATTAAATATGTTTATTGTACCACAAATGCTGTTCAGATTGTCTTTCACAAAATTCCATGATTTTTTAAGTGTGGAATTGTTTTTTTTTGTACATGGGGTGTATAAGACTACAAATGCGCAAAAACGAATCCTCATGTTGTATAATGTTTGTGGGTAAACCTTAAATATAATATAGAAAGACGCCTCTCTGAAATAATTTCTGGAAATCAATTTTTGACATCGCCAGTTACACCGGAAGCACCCACGATTTATTATCTGTTTGTCACTGACATTTACAAAAAGCCGAACTTCTAACAAACAAAAAAACTGATTTTTTTTACTTTTTATTACAATTTTTCTAGAATGAGTTACAAATTCACGTGTCATTCAAACAGCCTCTGTAAATATAAAACTATCTTCACATAATTTGTTATTTGTTTACATTTTGGTTTTAGGGTTATGCGAGTGACTAAACAGTTTAAATTTTATCTGTGACTTATTCTTGCACATTTTGCTACCGTGTTACGTTGTTTTAGTTTATAATGTTATGAAATTTCACACGAACATTCCCTACACCGTGCTTAACTGTATTTCTAATTACTAAGGACTGCCGGCAAGAGCCACGAGTGCCTGGGGGCGGAGCCCCCAACAAGCGAAGCTTGTATATAAATATAAAAATAAAGAAACCCAGAACCACAAACATTATTTATAAGCGCTTTGTTTATCATATATTCACCACTTTGTATTTTTACTAAAATAATTTCATCTTTCAACTTTTTCAGCATGTAACTCGGAATGTATGTTATGGTTTCAAAAAACCATAACATATGTTGTTTCCTCTTTGTTTTGAAATGTTAGAATAATGTATTCATATGTTACTTTGCTTACATTATATATTGTAGTGAAATGTTCAACCTATTCAAAAAATAATCACCAAATGATTATCAATTCAAAATAGTTTATCACATAAAAATCTAAAAAGGTATAAGCCTTAAAATATTAACAACAAGATTATTAACTGAATAATCTTTTCCACGACAATAAAAATGTGGAATTGAAAAATGAACAGCAACTCGGAGGGTGTAGCAAATTAAATTCATATTTCCTTTCTGTTAGGGGAGAAAATTAAAATTAAAATTTAACTTCAGTAAATAAGCAATGGCGCAGCGCTGTATATTCCCTAATTTTATGCCCCAACCTCCAAGATCAAGGTGGCATGTGTTCATGATCTCTCAGCCACATTATCCGACGACACTAATCAAATGTCTTTATTGATGGAAAAAAGAGTGGGAAAAGTGGTCTCCCTACCTTTCTAATACCTGTGATGTGTTCTTTAAATAAAATCCAAAAGACAATGTAGAATTGTATAATACACAATTAAAAATAATAAAATATATTCATAACCAAAACATTTCACTACAATATATAATGTAAGCAAAGTAACATATGAATACATTATTCTAACATTTCAAAACAGAGAGGGAACAATCAAATGGCACAACACAACATCCCTCCTCAATTTAATCCTAACCATTTAACACAATTAATCCAATAAACCCAACAGGCTTATTAATTTTATGAAGTGAGGTGTTGGTAGGCTTTTGGTGAACTTGTTTTCCACCTGATCGTCTGGAGGAATATATTCAGCAATTATAACTCGCCGTTGGTAGAGTTGCCTTATAATACTGATTTGTAATTTTACAGAGCAAAGTCCTGGCTGTTGCAAGACGTACAACTGGTACGTGTTTTTTTATAGTTAAACCCCTTTTGCCTTTCTTCCAGTCGATAGTTTAGTAAATATCCACGTCTTGTTTACTTTTATTTACATTATTTAAAGGTTCAAATGTTCAAAAAGGTAAAATTACTATTTTTATAAAAAATAAAAAACTTTTCGGAGATTTATAATGATCATAAATTCTTAAACCACCATTTTAAAAGAATGGTGATATATTATTTGGGATCCTAAAAACTAAAAACTATAACATTTGAATTTGATTTTGTAGAACAAATTATTATTTACAAAATAGGAGTTCTTTGCTATGAGGTAGAACTATCCACATCAGTCAACTGTCTGGCTCAAATTTCTTATCCGCTTTTTACTTCCCATAAAAAAAATTATTTAAATTTTGAAATTAAGATACAATATTTTTTCTTTTATCAAATCCAAAACAATTTTAATATTATATTTTAAATAAAAAAATTTTTTTTTTTCTTATAGATAACTCTCTAAATAAATCACATCAAAAAAATTAAATTATTCTTAAATTGATAACATTAAACAAACATATTCAAAAATTTTTTTTCAAAATACACAAAATTAAAATAATTTAATCCATTTAATTACAATTAAAAAATAAATTAAACCCAATTTTTAATTTTAGTAAAGTTAGATACTTGAAATTGTTTTTTTTTATAATTAATAAAACTGTATTTTTTTTAGTATACTTTGTGCAATAAACTGTTTTGTGTTTATTTTATAGAAATTTTTTAGTAATATTTTACAAATTTTATTTCATTATTTAAAATTTATAAAATTATAAAAAATTTTTTTTTAATTATTTCTTTTATAAATAAAAAATATTTATTTTTTAATTTTATTAAATAACTATTAAGAATTTGATTAAATTATATATTATTATTTTCTTTGTGGAGAACTATCCACATCAGTCAACTGTCTGGCTCAAATTTCTTATCCGCTTTTTACCTTTGCCTTCCCATACGTAGTATATTGGGAAATTATTTTTTTTAACTTTGAATTTAATTTTATAATGGAATTTTTCGTTTTGTGGCTCTCTGAATCCAAAACAAGGTTTTTTGGAGCGATATCCCTCCGTCTATTTATGTAACGACCTCAAGACTACACTAATGGTCCTACTTTTATGAAACTTACTAGATGAGTACTCTTTTGTAAAACCACTACTCAATTTTTCATTTTTAAGGATAACTTACAGCTGAAAATTCATCAAAATGTCATTGCTTGTGTTCCTAAAAATATGATACCACCAAATGAATTTAAAAATTACAAAAGGTTATAGAAATGTCCAAAAAATTCTAGGAACCATAAAATTGTAAAATAATTTAATCATTTCCATTAAAACCAGGTTAAAACACAAACTAATTTGAATTTAGAACTAACTATTAGCATAAGACAAATTGTTTCAGAGAAAAGTTCAAAAATTCACTGTCCATGGTAAACACAATACGATGGATAAGAGACCCTGATGTTATTCTTAAGAATATTAAAATACCTGTATTTTGTCTTATTTTCGAACAGTTTTTTCGTAAAATATTTTGTGCAGCGTAAGGTCATATTACAAACTATAATTCAAGCAGAGAGTTTATTATTACTTTTGGCATGGGGTATTTCAATAACTTACCAAAAAAAACTTCTAACTTGTGTTAATAGGGTGTCTAAAATAATTTTAAGCACCATTTTTTAAACATTATATTTGTTAGATGACATTTTAATCCTAATAATGGTATTGTTGTTAGAGGTTGGTGTTCTCATAGAGAATACAAAAACGTTTTCCTCTAAGGTATCTTTAGTTTACTTTCAAATGGAGAAAGGATGTGTTAGTTCACTGACTCCTTTGTTATCTTTTCCTGTATTATATGTTAGCCTGTGTAGCAAAAATTGTAATTGCTGATCGGTTAATAAAAGAATTGTTAAACACAATTCACTGATACCTTTTATTTTTCGGTTCTTTAAGTAAAAACACTACAGAAATTATTATTTTTTTCATACTTTCAGAATCTCCAATTTGGCATTTTTCGTTCAATTATCTGAATAATTAACAGTATTCTACAAATATGAAATCAGTGAAGTAGAATTATGAAGGAACGAATCAAACTGCATATCAGCAATCGAAGTAGGGTCCCTCTGATATTCCCATTTCCCCTTGGGTGTGTTGATTTATATGTAATAAAAGCCAACCAGACTAAGAGACACCACAGGTCTTCGTGAAAACATTACTGTGTTCTCGTTGTATTCACCAATACTAACGCACTGTTTTTATATTTATAAAAAACCTATACAAGGTAAAGTATATGTATAGGATAATTTACGTATGTATATGTATTATAGTATACAAAAAATGAGTATCTTACGTAAATATAAACTCGGAAGCGAGTATATTTAGAGGTTCACTCAGAAGTATGGATTATGTCAATTTTTTACAAATTGATATTCCAACAAATATTAGACAAAAATCATTCCTAAACCATAAACTAGGTTCAGAGAGAACCAGGCATGTATGAGTGTTGTGCATTACTCGCTGCACCAAATACCATTGGTCCTAATCAGAAGGAGTAAGTTTTAAACTAAATATGAATTTTGAGCACACATCTAGTATATTAACAGAAATATTATTTTAGAGTCGGTTGAACAGTGCATGGAATACACTTCATAAAAAATTAAAAAAAACACAATGGTAAAAGCTATTCCATTAGTAGAACATTTTTGAATTTGCAATTGTATGAGTGAAACTTGATTACATTAACAATTATTATTATTAATTTACCTTATAGGGTATCCCATAAGTACAGTGCCAAACTCTGGAAAAATGTTGTATGAGTCAAAATAAAAGGAAAATTAAGATTTTATTTCAAAAGGTTTCGAAAGAATTGCGGTTACCTGATAGGTACCCGCAATATATTCCATTTAATAAATTGAGCGCTGCAAAATTCAATACAGTGCTGTATTTTATATTTAATAATTACAGCAATAAAGTATTAATTACTAAGCTGTGTATGTTTGTAAAAAGGCTGATTCATAGGAAGAGTTTGAAATCGATTTTTGACACTATGAAACCTAAGATAGAAGTAATGTTTGAAAAAATTCACTTTACGATAAGTTAAAATTCGAACAGTGTACACACTGACCACAATGAAAAATATACTTCAATAGTACACTCGGATACGTAAAGTATATAGTATAAGTACAATAAAGTATAGCCTGGAGGTAGAGACCTATAAGCATTTCTGTAATGTGATCTTGCATAAGGCAGATGGTTTGATAAACAGTAATTGCTGTGTTGGAATTAATATTGTACAAGCACTCTGGTCTGGTATAAGTCATGCTGCCGCGCTGTGGCTAATGTTAGTGTCAAGTTGGTAACACTGTTGTCGGAGTGACAGCATCCGTGCCGGTCACTAAAGTGATGTGCTTCATTAAAAACTCTTGTATAACACTTCGTTTATTTTTATGTTTCCCTGTCATTTACAAAAAAAAACTTAATTTATTGACAAGACAAGCTAAATCAACAGTTTTTTAAGTGGATCAAAACTGACTTGATGAATCAATGGTTATACTGCCCGGCTACATACTCTGAAATTCATCACTCTGAGCGAAATCCTAAACAGTTTTTTTTGCACTGGGCGCAGCTGTGCGAAAAAGCTGTGGAAATAGCTAGTTTTGTCGATAACAAAACTATATTAAATCCATTACACTCATGACGCGCACATTTCATTCATAAACATCGTTCAAATAAATATTAATAACGATACCAAATAAAGAACAAACTAATCTTTGTCAGTAAGACAGCTGGTATACTATCATACTATCAAATATATTATCCCCATTACACTCACTCTTCATCCTTAGTGTCTTACAATATCTAACAGAGTGGGTTGATATCATAAATTAACCCACTTTTTCATCCCAGAACTGTCTTGGTCATTGGCTGAAACCGTTTTACACGTTTGTTTAGGCTTGAAGTGTGGGCTACGGAATTATCACAAAGCATGAAGCCATTGGGGATTGTAAGATTTTGAACCTGGTACCTTGGAGACCGTCCTCTCGCAACACTAACATAGAGCTCTAATAATGTGAAAACTTTGAAAGCTCCCCCGATATTTTAACCCACTCATTATTCAATGGTCTAATAAACAAAATGTATCCAAAACTAGGAATGAATCCAGGGAATGTATCCAATACTAAACTATATCAAAATTATGTTTGGATTCTGATAAAGGTCGAAAATGCAGTGTGCAGAATGTGAAGCATACTTTAACCTATGAACTACCCAACCAACAAGTATTTGCTTAGAATAATTCTTACACTTAATTCAATGTTAAGCAATGTTATCAATTTTCTCCTATCTACAACGCCGCAAGAGTGTTGGTCATCAAATTATAAACACCTCAAGAGCCCAAGTCTGACCAACAATCGTTCCAACAACTATTACGCCGGTGTAATTACCACAGTTGGCAGTTGGAAGTTGGCGGTTGGACAGTTATGTGTGGACAATCGTTTGTCGTTAATTAAAACAGTTGGTGGAACAAGACTACGTCACGGACAACCGCTCTGCACGTGATCTGTGACGGATAACTGTGGTGGACGTATGTCAGTTTGATACACTGTTGTACCTACTTAATGGCTCTTGGAAGTAGGTTAATTCCTGCAAGGCTATAAAGGAACATTTTATTGACTGCAGTTGACTCCCAGGAGGTACCTTGAGTGTGGGAATATTTGAAATAAATTTAGTAGCAAGTAATTCTCATATATTTTTTGAAATATATTAAGTGTTGAATACTATTTCTATTTTTAGAGAGAACTCTTTTATTTCCTACCCATGTACAATGGTGTAAGGAGTACCGGTAATAGTCTTGTTTCGTTAGAATTTTTGAATTAGAGTTTTTGGTGGATATATCCATTTTAGTGTTCTCTAAATCGAAAATGTGGTAGATTTTAGGAGTGTTTTACCCTTAACCCCCCCCTCCAAAACACGTAAAATTAAAATTTTGCAGAAACGGATCTAATAGTTTTTATAAAACGTGTATAATTTATAATCATTTATGAGAGAAACATAGTTCAACGATCAGCATTCCTTAAAACATCAGGATTAAAAAGTTATAGCTTTTAAATAAAAAAAATTATAAAACAATTTAACCATTACTGGCCATTATTTAACCATTTAAGTTACTAAATCCAGCTTAGAAACTAAACAAATTTGTATTTTTTCAAACGTAGGCTTTCGTGGCCGGAGTCAACAATGTCAAGTTGATTTTTCGGCGTCAACCGCTCCTAGATAGGCTAGGATAGGCTCCTAGCCTCTAGAGATCTTAGCCTAGCCACTGAGGATGCCACTTCACAACAAGGGCGAAACGTTTGGCAATACTAACAACATGACGACGCGGTTGATGCCGAAAAATCAACTTGACAAATTTGTATTTTGAATTATTAAACTACGACTGACGGTTCCAGAGAAGAGTTAAATTTACTGTCCGTGAAAGACGCAGAACGTTGTCTGAGGGTGTCCAATGTTGTTCTAATGGAGAATATTAAAGAATTGATTTTATCCTTAACCGTTTCTCTTGAAACTTTGTATGAAGGGTAGATTCGCATCACCCAAAAAACCCACTCAAACCAAATTGGTATCACCTACGGAGGAAGGGTTACGTCCCCCCGTTTTTAACCTGTTTTCTCATTTTGTTAATTTAAGAAAATAGATGATTATCATTATGGATAGTTTTATTAAATTATGTAATTTTAGGTTTGACCTAAGGTAGAAAGTATGTGTTAGTCCGCTGATAACGTTTAATTTAAATCTTAGGGTAGAAGTTATTTTAAATACAGACTGTTGCCCAAGTTTAGGCTTCCATTTCGAAAAGTGCACACAATATTATTGTGGTTTTTGTTCGTATTGACGGCAGAGACATTTTAATCGAGCCGTGGTCACAAACGCTTATTTGGAAAGAGGTTGAAATCCAATTAAGTATTCCGGCATTAGAACTCCTGACCTCGTTCCAAAGGTCCATGACTCTAACCACTAGGCAAGGAAGACCTCCCAAACTATATTATTTTATATTATCATATTATAGCCATAGCTGAGTGGATACAGTACTGCCCTTTCTCCCAATAATCCTGGGTTCCATTCCTGGTCATTATGCATATAAAGTTCATATCTCAGACTGCCTCAGTATTTCAGTGGACACGTCAAGATTAAAGGTCACGTTTATTTGAAATTCGGCCTAAAAACTATGACACATGACCAGAAGGCAACACGAAACATTATCTATAAGCCGAAAATTTATAACAGTAACACTAATGTGGATTTATGATTGTTTAAATTATTTGGCGTAGAGGATCTTTTTGTAAAGCAGCCTTTTAAACACAAGTCAGATTTGAGATTGAGATTATGTTCTTTAAAAATATTATGAGTCCTAATAACGATCAAGGATTACATTATTTGTATTATATCATAGTTTATCAAATCTTTTATAAAATACCTTAAATGTAAGGATCGATCAAATAGGATTATTGAAACAGGAGCGTATTTCTTGAAGAGGCTTTAAACACAGAAGCGTTAGACGTCGCCATCCGTTCAGTATTGTTATTTCATCCTCTTATGTATTTTGGGTTCCTTTTGAGTAAGTTTAAAAAAATAAATTCTTATTTGCTAACCATCTTTTTTAGTTCATTTCAGTTTCTCTTTCAAATACCTAAAAAATATTGGAAAACATAAATAGTTACTATAACCTGAAGAATTACAAACTCATTGAATATTAGTTTGATCGAGTTTTAACCTTTAGTAACTTATATCATCGGTAAGCAGAACCAGTTAGCAGCAAATACACTGTGCATTGTACTTATAGTACTTCTATGAAACTAAAAAATATTAGAGTAATATTGAAAATTAAGTAGACGTACGGAAGCCATTTGTTTGTTAAAATATTCTTCTTCTATGGCAATTAAACGATACTCCTCAAAAAAAATTTAAACGAAGTGTCACAATGTTTTGTACGTCCTGAGCTTCCATAGTGTATGATTGTGCAGTCTTTTTTACTCCTTCGAAGTGTATGTGGCCTTTTTTGCTTAATATAAGTTTTTAAATTACTTAGAAAAAATTTGTTTTCAGCTTTGTACCAGCTCAGTCACGATGATGTCTTAATCGTGTTATGTTCTATGTTCCAGCTTACCTGAGGACGAAATCAGATTTCAGACTCAGAAGCTTCGTGAAAAATTACTTCACTTATCACGATGGAAAATTTCCGAAAAAAATTTAAATTTTAGAAATCCAACCTTCCAAGGACTGTGAACATTTGAAACTGACATTAGAACATGTTTTTCAGTATTTATTTAATATATAATACAATATTTTTGAATTTCGTCAAAGTAGTAGACATTTGAACTAGGCCTACCTTGTTTGTCTTCAGGTAAACCCCCTCTTCGTAACATAAATATGAAAATGTTTTTTTGTTCTCTGTTACTAAACTACATAAACCTTGTTTTTAGAAATAAATCTCCGAAGAATAGTTTCACTGAAATATAACGTGAAACACTACGAGGGGACTTGTCGCATTGGAGGTTCGAGAAAAGAACCAAAGATTTTGGCCAGCTTCCAAGGCTTCTTTTTACAGTCTCTATGTCGAATATATGTATTATACAATGTTCTCTGTGACATATTTTCACTATAATTTCCGCTGTACCATTCACACGGTTGGATTATTTAACACATGTTTCCTTTTGAAAATCCCCTTTTCCATATTCTTGCATGTTCTCACAAGTATAGACTTCCTTGAATAAATTCTATGGAATATATAAATCTTAACATATTTAAAAACAATCTAATTGACATAACGACCTTTTACAGTTTACTTTTATAAATAATGAATTTGTACCAGTTTTAGAATTTCTCTGCATGAGAAGCCTTTTAGTGAGTTTATTTGAGTCATTTTTCTAAAAATATCTGTATTAAACTTCGAATAATTATTACATTAGACTTTGCACGACATTGATCAGCGACAACATTTACTGAGGTTTACCAAAGCTTTATCTATACCAGCTGATCGAACAATGAAAACATTGATAATACCTTTTAAATTAATAAAAGGTCGCATTATGGTAACAAATATTTAAATGTGACCTTTTTATGTAAATAGTTAGATAAATATTGAATTTTCCAGTCTCAAATTATGAAAAACTTTTACAATATTTGATTTTATTTATTGTATAATCTACCTTTATTTATTATCATTTTATTTTAGTCAGTTATTTATTTTACTTAACTCACTCTTTATTTAATTTGCGCAGTGTTTATTTACTTTGCACACATAATTCTAAAGTACTTCAACTTAAGTACACAAAATATTTGTGAAACAACATTCACTTATTAGCTGGGTAAATGTTGTATTTTATATTCACAAAAATTAACAAAGTTGTATGTGGAATACATTATAATAGTACATAGAGCGCTATTATTTCGTTACAACCTCATTTTAATCACCCTTAAGAAGAAAACGTAACAATTTTACAACAACTTTAATGAAGAAATGAAAACTTATCAAATATGGGACATTTAATTGATTTCATGCATTTCCCGATGCAACATAAAGCATGGGCTAACCAATAGGGAAACAAATAAAACTATACCAACACCAAAATTTGAAATATTCTACAACAAATAATTATTCAACACAATTTATCATATCAAATACACTATCTACCAACTCCCACCGTTATTCCTTTTTATATTTCCCCCTGATCAATTCTCTAATACCTTAAATTATAACAATACTACTTTCACCAATATACATACTTACTCCATATTATTACTCTTCAATATTTGAAAATATATTTATTACTCACCGCCCACCAAATTTTATAATATAATAATCTCTACGACACTAACAACAGGAATATAATTTAAAATTTATAAAAAAAAATAATTCTTATCGTGCTGCAGTTACCCACAGTTCATCTATGTTATACTTATCTTTTATCACGTCTACGTTACTACTAATAATACTAATACTACTAACACTAATAATAATAATCACTATTAGCGATTCTGCCGACACCTATAAGGGGCCTGGGGGCGGAGCCCCCAGCGAGCGAAGCGAGTATTAGTCTACGACTAACGGTCCCAGATATAAGTAGGTTTATTGTCCATGGTAAATACAGTACGTTGTTTAAAAGCAAATTAATGATCAAGCTATATTATCCTTATTTCTCAATTGTTTCTCGAGGAGATTGGTATGCAGATGAGGAAAGTGTCCCTATCTCTCTCTAAAAACATTTCACACTTACCTATGGCTCGTGTCTCAAACATTCACACATTTCTCTAGTATGCAGCAAAGTAGCACTTTGCGCACTTGCTACACTTATAGCTTTTTTTTAGTGGCGACGTTTACCCAACCTATTGAAATTCGGTTGATTAATATCACTTTTTAATGTTTCCATGTCGGCATTATTTACGAATGTATAATGCACAAACGCTTTTTAGGGAAAGCAGTCCAACCCTTTAAAAATGTTTTGGATATTCCTAAGATTGAACCCGTAACCGTTTGCACCGAAGTTCAAGATGGTAACCGTTATGTAATGTATTGTAGTAATATTATTGTAAACAATAGTTTATTACTTGGGCATGTTGGATAATATGTAGGCTTGTCTTATTCGTCCCATAATCTGATTAGTAGCACACAGATATGCTAACACACGACATGACGTCATGTAAATTAGCCCTGCCGCTGAGACACCAGTGGTGACGGGTTGTTTATGACCAACGTCAGTGGCTGACCTAGAGTGCTGAGGTGACAAACCCCAGCAGCCCTTCCGCAGCACAATTCATGGGTAAATTACCATTTTATATGTGCAGCGTAGGCCCTACCTGCGTGTAAATATGCCGTTACACCATTAAATGCTATCTTTACACTCATCTGAAAAAAAATCTGACAGTAACAAAACTTGAATACAACTGTTTTCAGATGCTTGCAGAAGTTGAAGATTCCATATCTATGATAATAACAATCTAGTGAAACACAAGAATTTTAAAATAAAGTGTACGGTTAGATGTAAATATTTAAGTTGTACATTCTACTTTTGAAGTTTTCACTATTTTATAAGTAATGGCAAACTCAATTTAGAGAAAATCTTTCTAGAAAAACACTACTTAGTCTATTCGTCTTTCTTAAGCAAACATAAGGGATTTATTTAATTACAGTTTAAATGCCTAGTGTTAAAATCTTTGATGGATTTAAAAAAAATACAGTATACAATTTTACAAAACTTCACTTAAATGTTCTGAATCACTCCAAGGTTCAATCGCAGGTGTTTAGATAAAAAAACTATATAAATTACAACTTTTCCAGCTTATTTTAAACACATAACAAAAATATTAGTGCTAAAATACATCAACCTAATTTACAGTATAAAGGAATTGTGTATGTGATTTTATTTATTCCTTATCTCAGTAATTCAAGTTTCCCCTCTGAAAATTTTGACTAGAACATTAAAATAACATAATTTTTAATTAAAAATGTTGATATTGTCATTAGAATTTCGTTCGAAAGAGTTTGCAGTAATTAATTATAAAGTAATTAAATATTTGCTAACTAAAATGCATTATTGGATAAAACAATAAACCACGTAAAATACTGAAAGGCACCCCGTAGTATTCCACTGAATACTCTTTACATTTACTCTGTTATATCTTATCAAGTAAACTCAGCTAGAGTGATTCTGGAGGACTCGGCTGTTTGAATTAAACATCAAATTAAACTGACATGAGTAAACGACATTGTTAAAAGTAACAAGATTCTAGACTGACTGTCCCGGTTCCATTTGTCTGTCGCTAACCAAAGTACAGCAGTAAATTACGTTGTTTTTAAAGTGTTTTAATTTTACCACACCATTAAATTGAGTTATTTACTATCTTAATTTTATATATTTTCTATGCCATGCCATTGTCAAGTGAACTCATAATATATTGGTTGATTTTTAGGATATATCTTCGGCTGCCAACACCTAATTATGACACTAAACTTACGCACCAGGATAATTTTTATTCACTCTTTATGAATCAATGTTTATATAATTTTCTTTGCATTTCTTTAGGATAATATCCTTGTGAGTTAAAGTTACGATATATTTTTACTCGGAATGTTGGTATGGTATGATGATAGTTTATTACAACGGTGTTTTGCGGAAGAAAGACAAATGGTCAGGGAACGTGCAGGGGTTGATAAGAAGTGATAAGAAACCTCGCAGATAGATGGATTTCACCTAAATTGCCGATCAGAGCTTCTAATTCTTAATTGCCAACGTTCCGAAAAATCATATTATAAAATTCTACTTTTTATTGAAAGTATGCTATTATTTTGGCTAAAGTTTGATCCATTTAACTGCCAGTAAAACTCTACCTGTAAAAAGGGCATATAGAGAAAGTTTTGGAGTCAACTGACATTATACTCCTAGTTTTGCAGCAATGTGGTAAAAAATTGTTAGTAGCAACTAAATCCAAACCAGTGACTGTTTCACTAAATATTGGACCCCTGGTTCATTCATCAACTATATTATTAATTTCAATTTGTATTTGAATATCCAATTACAGTTTTATCGTAGTTTTTAAGACTCAAAATAACCTTTTTCATCACTCCTGATAGTTATTTTAAACAATGCTCTCAATTAATTCACTATTTGTTTTCACAGTATAATCATTTATGCAAACATAAATACGCACAAGCTACTATTTGCTGTGTTTTAGTTTAGTGCGGGTTACATTACTCGAAAGACGTCTAGTGTTGTGAAAATGTAATTAAAAAAGCTTCAGATATTACGAAACCACTCATACCTGAGTAGTCATAACCTTAAACTAACAATGGTTTTAATGTGAACAATAATCAAAACTGTACTATCAACATAATTTTGAACTTTTAATTTTTAAGTTGTTGGTCAGGTTGGGTTAACATTTACTTTTCCCTGAAAATTTTGAATTGATTAATAAAATAGTTTTAATTTTACCATGATCAGTTTTTCTGATGCATGTTTGTTTTCAGGTGAAATGAAAAGTATCGTTTATGACTTGTACCAAAAGTTATATTTTCCGACACTAGCTCTAATTATTCCCGTCCTCGGCTTTACGTTCTCGGCTTCGCCTTGCACGTAAAATTTGGTGTCACACATGACCTTTACACACATGAACTTGAGCTCGCACTGGAGAATCTACTTCCGGTACTTCTAATATAATCTACTATTTGAATAACTCCAATTAATATTTTAATATTTGTAATAAAAATAATAAAAATTGCTAGAGGTGTCAGTGGTTTTTATTTATCTATTTATTTATTTTACAGTTTTTTCTTTTACCTATGACCTCACCAAGATTCCAAAACCTTTCGGTGGGGATCAATACATCATAATGAAAAATTATAATTATTTTACTTATTACAAAATAACTAATCATAAAATAATATAGATTTTGTTACAATAATCATAGTGGGGGTGGGGAGGCAACATGGCTTAATGCAAAAAACCACAAACGAGGTTAAAAAAGATTCCCATGTACCAAATTTCCATAGTATGACAAACCATACAGCTAACTTAACAATAAACACCTACAAAAAAAATAAGTGAATCTAAATTTTAACAAAATATTTAATAACTATAAAATACAAATATGATCAAATTTTAAAAAAATGCCAACAATAACAATTACTTTAAAAACACAACAAAACTAACAAAAATATATTTTTACGTCATAATATTTTAAATAAACAAAACAAACATTCACAGCGTTATGCGTATCAACAGCTATAGCAGTACTAATAAGATCAGATTTTCATCCCTGGGTACAGAGCTGGTTGGCCACACTGCTCTGGGTTTACAAGCACAACGACACATCTGACTGGAACCAACAGCAAAGTGAGAACTACATCAACTTCAGCTTCAGCCATTTTAATCCAGTTCCATACCTCACTTCATCATACCTCACTAGGTTCCATTCTCACGCCCCTGTCTACGAGACTTTAATAATTCATATGTGCTGTGATACTTAACCAGGTCGCTAAAATGTACCTTTTGGTATCAACTGTCCTAAAATACTAGTCTGCCCCACTGTTAGATCATCTCTATGAACTTTCATCGTCCCAATTAACTGCAGAACATTCAAGCAACGCCTTTGCATATTGATAATAACTTTTAAGTGGCTTTCACTGGCAAACGCTATAATGCTATATCTTAATATAGACTCAAAAAGCACTGTGTATACTATAATTAATTTTGATTTTATCCTTCCTTCTCAAGTTGTACACCATAGAGATACATGGGCTTAATGTCTTTTGTACCTGTTTAATATGCTCATTCTATATCAGCATATCATCAACCATTACACCTACGTAAACAATATTTTTAAATACTACTGTTTTCTCACCATCTGCACCAGTTCACATTTACATATTCCCATAGTAGCCCTATTCATACAGTCACAGGTGTGGCTCCTTATAGATATAGTTTGTTGGGTCTTCATATTCTTATGTCTTATGTGTAAACAACAGGTTTTCTGTGCATTTATTACAAGTCCTTTGTCATGAGTCCACCTACTAAACTACTATGTTACATCTCTGTGGCCCGACAGCATCAATATGTCAACAGCAAAAGCCCATAACTCACGACCATCTATATTTTCCAGTGCCTCATTCAGGTATATGTTAGACAGGGTGGAACCTAATCTATACTACTCTGTGTAACTCCGTACCGCAAAATCTTTTCCGTTTATGTTATACATTAGATACATTACTTAGAAATACGACCCGGCTGTTCGTGTTTTATGCTAAGTGGGGTGAAAGATGTGTGTGGGAGTTTTGTTTAGGTTTTTACTTTTAGTATTACAGCTAACTGATTTACTAGAATAATCCATTGGTTTTATTTACTCTGCTCACCAGTAGCAACGGTTTATAACTTATTAACAGGAATCCACCAACTCTTAGGGTACTGGACTCACCGGCACTAGTAAGATGAGTACGGTAACTAATCGAAGAATAAGTTAATTGTTAAATATCCAGTAGATTCCTATTAACTTCTATATTACTAATCAATGCTACTAGTGAGTACAGCTGAAAAAAGATTTGTAGACAAATGAAGAATTTTTCCCGAATAAATACTTCACGAAAGCTTCGGATCACCTAAATTTGCTTGGATCCCCCTTGCACGAATCTGTCGCCCACGTGAGGTGAAAATTAGGATCTTTTCCTGTATACGTGTTCCACACTTTAAATAGATGTTTACAGAAAACTAGAGGTTTAGTGGGTTTCAACATGGTGCAGTTTAAAAGTATTAATAACTATATAAAATGTCTGTTGCTGTGTGCGTTGGCCTTTACGGGTAAAAGTCATAACAAAAATTTCGTAAATTAGGACCTATTGGCAGACTTAAGCGTGTTATTAAAATAAACTTGGAAAAAATGCTTACCAGTATATCGTTTATTGATACTACTAGTTAGCTAGAATAACTTCGATCAATAATCCTGATATATAAAAAATATGGCTAGTTCAATATGTAGTATATTTGTTATTTTTTTGCTCACTTTTGAGTTTAGAGTCTAGACATTTTTATGAAATCAATAAAAATTGCGTATTTCCAATTCGATATTCGCTAATGGAGTATATAATTGAGTGTCTTACTATTTGCATAACCCAGCCCCTTGTGGCTGACTGTCTGTAACAAGGGACTAGTTCAGTTGAGTGAAGAGCTGCCAAGGTTGTCAAAAGTGGTTGGGCCTCAACTGACGCTCCCTGGGGATCGCTGCCACGTCTGAAGTTACCATAATCCTGAGGGATCCCTTCCACCATACAAGGCTACTCAACTATTTCAAGAGGTGTAAACTTGGTAAACATGACGTGTGAATTTCTATTACAGTTAGGCATGTCTTATTATACTTTGATAAAATAAACCCTCAACTGCCCATCACTATGGGCCGAGGGCATTTGCGGCGAGTAAAAGACAGGGAGATACCGTAGTGCCTTTAGTCACATGGGCTGACCAGAGGTGACGTGGTAATTATTAGTCCATTCACCGGCCCCGCTGGTTTTGGTTCGGTAACCTTTGACTTACTGGGATAAAGCATTACCCCTGAGGGTGCGATGCCAGTAAAATTTACTTTATATCATAGAAGATGTTTTTTTATTAAAACTATTGTTTTTAATACATTAAGGTATAAAGGTTCTTGAATGTAATGTAGTATTTAAGCATACAGTAAATGTGTAAATATACAATGACAATAGAACTTCATTATTTGTATAATAGAGTTTGTTCATTATTTGTTCAATATGATTTGTATAATTTTTAGTTTCCTGGACTTTATTTACAAATTTTTTAACTATATTGAACTGGTGGTTTTATGCTTGCAACTTTTTCTATGTTGTGTAAATAATTAGTATTTTTCAAGGATCCTGTTTAATTTTTGTTTGTTGTGCCATTATAAAGAGGGTTATTAAAAGATGTTTGAACCAAAGAACCTATAATTTGTAACTGGTCATTTTTATTTATTTTAATGCAAGGGTGTTAAAAGCTTCCCATATTCTAACGATTCTCAGAATTGTGAGTTTTCTTCAATAATCAGGTAGCGAGCTATATAAAATTTTCTAAACCACGCAATATGTTTTTTAGCTGTTTCAGACAAGTTATATATTTTGATTTAACATGAGTAAAATTACAAACACTCCTGCAGATAAAACATCGGAACAATGGCAGTTTGAGTGGGAACAGGACTTCAACCAAAGTGCACTTTAACTTAAAGTACTTTGAGAGTCGTATTTCCGTCCTCCGACAAGAAGATGCCCGGATTGTGATGGACGTTTCTTATAAACTAAAGTACATTTATCACTGTTATGCAATAAAATTGCTTCCTATTTAACACCCTTTCCCATATTTTTTACCTGGAAATACAAAAAATATTTTCTTTACTGTAAGAAATTTAACAACAATAAATTTTACGTCAATATTTTAAAGATTTTGCTATGATATATAAACGACATATTATTATGAGTTTAATTTCAAACGTATGTGTTTTAAAACCATTGCGTCACGTTATTGACGGAATATGTTTGCATATCCTCCATTTAAAAATATTTGGAATAATTGAACCATTTCGTTCAATTATCTAATGAATGAATGAAAATACTTTTTTATTTTGAGGCGAATTTAGGACCACATGGTCCTCTTACAATTGACCTCAAATGGCCTCAATTAACCGGTAATGAAAGGTAATCTTAAGATAAAATGTATATATGAATATATAGGAAACAATTATGCTGTAATTGAAAGAAATAATCCACATTTTTACAATTAGCGTGTAGCTGTTCTTAGTTCTTACCATTATTTTTACCTGTAACCACATTATTTGGTATTTACTTAGTTTTTAAAATTTAAATATAACAATCAACAAGTTTTTTCTTATACAGGATGTTCATGAAAAACGTTTTACGACTTCGTTGAGTGATTAGGTACATTAAAAGGAAGAAAAATGTTCCAATGGAGTTTTGGCTAAGACGCAAATTTTCTCAGACATCCGCCATTTTGTATTTTTCAAAAACTATCTTTTATATTTTCAAACATTTTTTTACGAATTATTTTCAAATTTGGTATATGTTTTACACTAGTAGACTACTATTATTCAAAAAATACCTAGCCTGTTTTTAAGAAAATAATCCGTTCAAAAACGTTTGAAACAAAAAATATTTGTGAAAAATACAAAATGGTGGATATCTTAGAAAATAAGCGTTTTAGGCCATACATGTACATTAATGTAACTAATCACTCAACAAGGTCCTGAAACGTTTTTCATGGACACCATGTATGTGTTGCAATTGCGATAAGGTGGTTGGATAAGGTTATAGCTAGGGTTAAGGGGTTTGAAAGATATTTATTTTTAATAAAACTCTGATCAATATGTGTCCGATAAAAAAATGAAACATCTCCAAAGAACCTGACATGTTTTTTTCGAACTAAATAAAATATGTTTCGCACACCCAACTGTTTCAGATGCCACATACGTAGCAAACTACGTTAAGTGATGAAGAGCGTAAAAGAGGGTGATAAGGTTCGTGACATATTCCGTTTCAACAATTCAATAAAACAGAACGAGACGTGCCTCCAAAACACCCAGTCATATCTGCGTCTCATGTTTTACTTTGCTAAACCTATGGCTCACTTTCAACTTTAAAACGGTGTAGGAAAATAATCTATTTTGGGGAAAATTCTTAATCTTTATGACCCATGTTTAATCGTAATTGGATAGGGTCATGAGAGTGTGTCACGAAAAGAGAAATTTTAAAAGGTAAAATATACTTAAATGCTCGATTTATTTTGTTTTTAAGAAAATAGTACAAAACACTTACACAAAAATATTTAAAAGTTCTCTATGGAATTTAAACTTAAGCACTACTACTATAACATTTCCAATGGCCTATCCAAACTCTAACTTGTACTTAATTTTATCATCCCATTATTTCAATTTTATTACAACAGAACTCGAATAAAATTAACGTTAGAAAATGGTATGAATCACAAATGGTTTTTAGGTTAGTACTGTGAGTAATAATAGAAGAATTATTACATTTTATAAAGTTTATTTATTCTTACTCTTGAATATTTATTAATATATTTTAATAAATTTTTATTCAATGGTTATTTTTTATAGTTAAAGAAATGTTTAAAAATCTTTATTTGAGGATACTCATCTGAATTCTTATATTAGCGCGTTATCATTAGGACAATTTTTTTACGAAAACGTTTAACCTTATAAACTTTATGAATAAAAATAAAATGGATAAACATTATGTATTTTTAAACCAAACCAACTCTACATTTGCCTCTCTATATAAGAATAAGTAGTCTAATAGACTATGGCCACCACAGAGAAGCTTAACGCCTGCAGTGTCTATAAAGTGTTCAATATGACATGTGCCATCTGCGGTCTACTGTTTCCTTCAGTATTCATGCCTTAGAGGAATTATTTATCACATTTTGTCTTCAGAGTAGCACTCGTATAATTAATGACCTGCAATAGTCTGCAATTAATTAAGACACACTTAATAATATGTCGTTTTGGATTTGGAGTTTCCAAAATTAATTCAATTACTAAATTGAAATTAATAATGTCCTAATTTTCTAAACTACTTTTAAAATATGAAGATTAACATTAACCTCTAGTTACATTACATTAGCTTCATTAGTTCATCTTCATATTGTAATAAGACGTGAACCATCTTGATGAATATCTCAATATGAATGTTACTTAAAGGTGAGTGTGATAGTTTAATGGATTTTATGACATATAACTTTCATCCTAACAATAAACACCAGCAAACTTACGAGTATTTCCACTATCACCAATGGCTTGAGAAGTCAATGAACAAAGTCAGGTGGGTCCAAACTCATGTCTCAAACTAATAGAAAATGGCATTAGGGAATTGGTCAAGAACGTATTCCTACCTTCTGGTTTTCCGAAAAAATAGCGGTCCGTGGATTTAAGATAGGTTGTATATTGCTATTTTAATATTATTAGTATTCTACCTATATCTATATAAAAATTAATGCATGTATGTCCTTTATGTATTGCCAAACTACTCATCCGATCACCATGAAATTTTAGTAAGATGCTCCGGAACTTACTTTAAGTGTCCGGGAAGGTTTTAGTCAAACAATTCGAAAACTCCATAGCTTTCCATGTTATGGCGTTTTAAATTTCTAATGTTAACCTTATGGGGAATACGTTTGTTTGAAAAATTTCTACAATCAAAATATCTGCTTTCTTAAGCTACAGCTGTTGGTTTACTTTCCATTAGCAATATGCTTTACTATCCAATGCCGATCACCAAAAAATACAAGAAATAACGATGACCATACTTGTGACCATGTTATACTAGGTAAGTATTTCTGACGAATGAAAAGAGAAGTTAAACCATATTGTACGTTCCAGCTCGCAGGCTTGAATTTATACGTAACTAAGTAGTTAACTATGAGATATTTCATAGATTACCTGATTCTTAAACAGCTTCCTCTTGATGTTCAAAAGTGTTAACTAGTACCAATATCTTACAACCATCTTACACCATCTTGACTGGGACGGTGGTGACGTCCTGTAATCCACCTACTTGAGGTCTTGAATTGTGGATAGTTGTGAGTGATGGTTGGTGGATGTAGTATGGATTAACGTACGCACTACTGAATACTACGTTTATCCGCAAACACCATCCTCATAAATAGACCAATTCGTAGTTCAGAGGCCGTGGTTCGGATTCCACGTTAAATTGTAGGTTCCTTAGTTGTCATCGGCTGTTGGGCTATTAATTAACAGTCCTGTCTAAGGAACATGTCAGCCTTAGTCAGTAACAAGACTACAAGATCGCGCCACAATCATCTTACACTCAATCCTCATTTATACTTGGCTTAAAATACCTACCATGTGATACGGTCGCCATTTCAATAATCAAATCTAATCACTCATTTATAAATCGAATTTAGCTTAAAATAACTAATAGGTAAGTTAATATTTCAATGATAAGTATAAAGTATGATTCATTTTAAGTCCTAGGGTAAACTGCAATAAATCGTGAATCTTGTTAACGTTTCTTAGATTTGACGTTGTTCCTAGAGACTGTGTTATGTAGAGAATATTTTACTTGTATGTCATAACTGTTATTCTAACCCTGTTATTCTTTGGACTACTGATTACTTAACTAAGCTGAGATAAAAGTTGGATCATTTATCAAGCCTAATGCTGCCCTCTAGATTCAACAGTAGACTAAGCATTACAGAAGTTGTCTCATTATGAACAATACAACGCTGGTCATCAACTGCCTCTCAGGTACAAAAAATCTATTTCACCAAAGCTACAGATTAACATAATTATTGTATTAAATTTGGAATTAAACTATTTATTAGGCAATTATTTACTGTTTTAGGTTAATAAAGAGGTTGACCTTTGCGAAAAATTTAAATGTTGGCAACCAAGTCGTTTCGACGTTGACTAAAAACTTAATCTATTGACGCAGAAGAGGTTGGGGTTGGGGATTAGGCCTTAGTGAAACTTAGCTAGTTTAAAAAATATTGTTTATGACTCTTTCTTGCCCAATTAAGATTTTCCCCCAGTTAAGAGTATAATTAAAATGTATCAAACAAGTCAACTTGTAGATCGATAAAAACAATAAACCAATAGAAAAGCTCCTAATCTATATGCATAAAAAATATAACTTGCATTTATAACATTGCATTTGAAAGATTAAACCGCTCAGTTTATTTTAAATGTTTATAAAATAATTTTGAAAATATTTTTTCTACCTTTAATATGCCTCTTTAAAATTATTTACACGTAGGAGATGTTATTTATTAAAAAAGTTGAGTTTTGTCCTAAACTTTATTTTAGTTGGACGTCATCCAACCTTACAAGAAATATTACACCTTATTATGCAGATTTATGTAAATCATCTGATATGCAAAATTCTGTGAAACATGAGAATATTTTTCAATAAACATGTAGCTCTAAATCTTAATAAAATGCTTGATGAAAAATTTATCAAACCATCTAGTTTATGGTGATGGGTATACATTACTATATAAAACAAATTGTAATTGAAAACAATGCTATAATTAATTAGTAATATTGTTGGTTTAGAAATGTAATGGTATATTCTGCAAAAAGGCATTAGTACCCTGAAAAAAACATGTTCTCTGTAATAATTTGGTTTATCACTTCATTTACATTTCGATGCACTGAATTAGAACATTTTTAATGTCCTTTCACACTATGAATTTACGTATCTAAATATAATATATATATATATATATATATCCGCAGTTATGAAACCTAGGTTGTAAAAATACATTTTATCATCAGGATTTCAGACCCTGATTTGACTAATAATAAAACATTTTTAATGTAAATAGTGTATTATTCATGTGAAACGAATGATATAATGTTAATTTATTTCCACAAAACATAAATGTTTTAAATCTTAGGAAAAAAAGTAAACGAGCATAGCATTTTAACGTTATTTACTTGACGAATTGAATAGTTTCTTTTTTGGTGTTTGTGAGTTTCACACAGGCAAGAAGCTATTATCGCAGGTTGTATGGGTCACTATGGGTAATATTTGTTGAAATTTCATTTTAGAAATAAAAATAAAACATAAACATAAAGGGTTCACGTGTGTGCTAAGGTTTTATAGCTAACTTCGTGTTTAACATCAGTATTCAAAGGTAATGTGCCATAAAAATTCTTTTACGGAACGAATACCCAATGCAACAGCTGAAGGCATATTCTGGGTCCCATATTGAGAACGTTATTACTATTGTAGAACCATTTGGTTGGATATATACAGTAACAGAAAGTTTAATTTTGTATCGTAATAAAAAAGTTAACTTTTATTGTTAACTAGTTTAGAGATTATTCGTCCCAGTGAATGTATTAGTAATGAATTACAAATATATTAAAGGTATTTTATTTTATAGGAATATATATATATATAAGCATATTTTATAATGTATAACGAATAACTAGTTAAAGTATTCCTAATGAATGATTTAGAATACCTTCTTACATAGTTTCAAATTTCATTTTTATTCGGCTTATTTCACTTAACAACAAAAAGTGATATTTTAAAATAGTTACAGTATTAGGTTGGATTAGATTAGATTATTGAAATGGCAACCTATCCAGGTAGGTTTTTAAGACAAGTATGGATGAGAAAGGAGTGTAGATGGTTGTGACGCGATCTTGTAGTCTTGTTACTGACTGAGGCTGACGTGTTCCTTAAACAGAGCTGTTAATTAATAGCCCTATAGTCATTACATATCTAAAAGACCTATAGTTTAACGTAGAATCCGAACCATTACCTCAGAATTACGAACTCGTCTACTTATAAGGATTGTCTTTGCGGATTATCGTAGTATTCAATAGTGAGGACGTAAATCTACACAAGATAACTGTTATCTTGTGTAGATTAACCATTGCTTACAACTATCCACAATTCGTGACCTGCGAGTAGCTGGATTATAGGACAACGCCACTGTCCCAGTCATTAAATAATGAAGTTAAATTTTTACTTTTACAAGGGAGTGGGGCAAGAGTGCACAATTAGGTTTAAATTCTAGACCCCTAATAATAATATAGTTAATAGACATTGACCTTTTTTTCTCAGAAGAACTATTATCGGACATTAAAGTTTTCATAGAAACGTATAAAAACCAATAATTTATCTTATGCAAAAAATGATTAATGGATAATTTCTCTACCGATGTGAGAAATGTCTCCACCGAGTTTCAATGGTATGGAGCAAAGGTTTTTAATGTGAATTTAAACTATATATTTATAGAATAATATATTTTGTGATTTATTAATCCTGTGAGATCCAAGTTGCTAACACTACACTGACTGGGTGGTGTAGTGGTTATAATACCCGCCTTCAAAACTGAAGGTCGCCGTATCGAATCCCGGAAGGGTCGAATCTGGACCCAGTCACCATTGTCATTTGGCTATTAATTAATTATGATTCCTAATATCAGGTTGACGTTAGGTAGAAACGAGACAGGGGTTTGGACCGTTATAGGAAACGGTTAGAAACGTTTTGATAGGACAAAACTTTAAACAAATGCCTGTGGTGTAGAAATACACAAAATACACAAATACGCTACAAAAATGTTTTATATATTTTCAGTAAAAATTTGATAAGATAATAAATAAGCCAATTTCGGTTAGAGTTCGCATGGACATTACACATTTTTTGTTTGGTCACTCTGCTGTCTGTGAAATAAAGCAACTAATTGTGGCATGGTTTACAAGGGTTTTGAGGCTACTTAAAAAATTATCCACGTAGCTTTGTACGTTGTTTTCGTATCCTTTTACATTTTGATAATCAGTGGTGGCAAGTCTCTCCTACACAAAAAGTTTTCCAAATGCGAAATCTTACTTACCACGAACTTTTGCCCCTCTTTACTGTACTTGTTTCTTTAAAATTTTGCTGGCCTAATATCAACATTTTGCTGGAAAATTGCTTTTTCTGACTGGCTGTGTTTACTTCTACGTCAAATCGTTCCAAAGGGCAATTTTTGCTCCCCCCAAAGCTTGAGCAAGAACCTTGAGCAATGCTTTCCCCTAGTAAGAAGATATGTTTAAAGGAAAGTTTTTCCGTTTCTCTAAAAAGCTGTCCTTATAGCATCATATGTCCATATAGCAGCAAACCCACTCTTTTCACATTTTATGCAATATAATCCAATCAATATAGCTTTTGTAATATTTGATATTTTGTATACAAATTGGTATACACCTCTACACGTTTCAGTTCTACTAATAAACATCAAAATATAATAGTTTAAACATTTTCTAATGCTAGCAACTGTATTTCCTCATTTATTACAACGAAAGTAATCTAGACCGTAAAAACGTGTTTCTTCTTGGTTTCTATAACTCTTATTTACACGAATAGTTGAGTGGATATCTAATTAATAAACTATGCATTAATAACACAAAATATATTATTATGAACTGCATGTATTAATTTAATGAGAAATGAAACATCCCGTATAACAATAGTAAATTAAATTCACAAATCAATTTCATATTACCCCTAAGCTTTCCATGAATGAATAAGTTCAAATATTAAATAGGCCTATATGGGTTGAAAATCTTATGATTAGAAAACGTCATTTAAATTATAGAATCACATGTTTTGTGTGTCTGCTTAGTAATAATTAACAATAATTAGTTTTTAAAATCTTAAACAATGAGGTTTTTAAGTGATAAAATATAAATATGGTGACGCGTTACAAATATATTTAGATTTTCTAAATCCCCTGAAAGGATTACGATTAGATGAGTATAAACGCACTTGAAACATCTCGGTATTTAAAAGGACGTTGCTCCCACCGTGGAGCAGCACGAGGGATTATTATTTATGTGGCTCTTCAAAATATTCCACAGTTTGCGGTGTCCCAGTTTTTTACTTCAGACTACAGTGTGAAAATAACTTCTCTAATTAAACATTTATTCATAAGTTTGGTAAGTTTAATTTTGGTAATTATGGAAAGCTACAAATACCTAATGAATGGTAAGTTTCCTTTGGTATATTATGTTATATTTGACCCCTTGTTCTATTTATAGGACAGAATTTAAAAACTTCTTCTATAAAAAACAAGAATATATGAGTCGTACTTACTACTCTAAATATATAAACTTTAAATAATAATGTATTTTTACACGTCCGTTTAGCTGTATGGTGATAAAATAACAATCATCCAAACTAACTGGTTAACAATTCAATATTTAAACATTATTAAACTGGCTTCCATTCTTGGCACCTGAGTTAGGGAATATGGCATATTCTTACAACCATTGCCCCTGTGCTATCTGAATATTAACAACTTATCTTCAATCGTAAGCTTAGCTTTTTTTGCAGATCAATTATCATTAAATACATGGAAACAGCGCTGTTGTTGCTGCCAAAACCATTTTTGGCAATACTCATTTTGATCCAGAGGGATATCTATAAATATGACCTTACTTTCTTCTTCTTCTCATTCTGTCAAAATGTAGTGTAAACAGATGGTTACATTAGAAAATGTAAACATTGAAACCAACGATGTGCACTTCAGATCTTTCTTCTTCTTCCCGAACTGTCAAATTTTAGTGTCCACAGCAGCTGTGGACATTCAAATAATTTTATGTTGATATCCTTTTAAAATATAAACATAAAACTTAGGATGTTCACGGGGCGTAACCAGATGGTACTTTAAGAAAATTAATACGCCTATGAGTTGGGTGGGGTTAAGATCTATATTTGTGTAATCTAATTTCAAACCGGTCGTAGAGTATTTTTCACGTTTAGTTTCCACAACAGAGATACAAACAACCATATAGAAACCACCTATTCTTTATAATACTGCATATGGATGGGTATACAAATTAACGTACATTTAAACTTTTATAACTTTCATGTATCAAAATTTTACATGAAGCCTGGCTATTGTTATATTTGCATAAAACCACACATAATTTAATTCTACAAAAATATGCTTTCTATGTCCTAATCTTATTATTCTTAACTTTAATTACTCACCAATATATCTGTTGGTCGAAGAGACTTGAAGCAGCTGAATATCTAGCCATGCTGCAATGTGTATATATTTTAATTTTCTACCTTCTCAACGAAACTAAAGCTGTCGAGACAAGAATGTTGGTACTGGCTAATGCAAGGGATGTGTTTCAAGAGTAGCGTTGATGGAGGCGGACTGTACGTGAAGTCACAATATCGTAGCACATGGGGACCGAGCTTCGCTCTGCGAGGAGCCTAATAGAACAGCAGTGCGTACTTTAAATAAATAAATAAAACTGCATGTTTTAAATATTATTTCTGTCATTATTGTGACCAACATTTTTCCTCCACACCTATTTCTTAATGCGCACATACAAAGTGATTGAAAGCTATTGAAACTAGATAGCTGGTTAAGCACAAAGCTGAGTCCAATACACGATTCCATAAAGGTTGTCAAAAATACATTACACTTATTACTAACACTTTTCATTCATACACACCTTCAAATACCATCGAGTGGTTAGGTCAACGGCTCACTCACAAGTATGGATATAAATTAATATGAATAAAAATATGGATGAATATTATAAATTTAATATAATAGTTATAATAGTAACGAGGACCGTGGCAAATTAAATTAAAGTTTCTAAAATACCACGTCATTTCAATAAAATAGAGCTTGGTTCCTACCAAAAAGTTACAAATACAAAACAGCTAATACGGTTTAAAACTAATTATTTGTATTATATTTCTCTGAAGTCATCGGCAATCATGTCTAGGTAGAGTAAGTAGCTTATCCATGTGTAGAGGAGCTCCCAGATGAATACTGGGTCCGTTTATATTTTACAGCTAAATTAACACTTTCTCGTTTTTGGAATTTTACTCATTGAAAATTACTTTCCTGAAGCCAATATATGACTGTCCACATTCTCGCTAAAATGTTAATACTGAAATAAGATTCAATTTTTTATATTCACAATAAAAATTATATAAACGAATCATCAGATTTGTTGTAGGTATTTTTCTGTGGTGATTCCACCAAGGACTGCCTGCAAAGAACGCGACAGACCTTTTCAACCCTGTGAGTCGGAATGGTACACGGATGGCTCCAAGGGAAGCAGGGGAACTGGAGCTGGGATACTGAGGATGCAAGATAAGGCAAAGCTTTGCGTTTCTATGCGGTATTTTCCCACAGAGTCCCAGGCAGAAGTGGCAGCCATCATGGAATGTGCTCTGTTCAGCTTCAACCTGAGGCGTCAGGAAAAGGATCATTTTTCAGATAGTCAAGCCACCCTCAAGGCAATGCACTCCTGTACCTTCGACTCCAAGATCGTGTGGGACTGCCGCAACGCATTGTCTTCTCTTGGAAGTCTAAACAACGTTACTCTGTGCTGGGTTCCAGGACACATTTGGATCGAGTGATCAACACTTGGACACGTGAGTGTCGCCGCAGAAGATGGGTGGAGCTTCCCCCTCCTGAAAGTCAGCAAACTGTCTCTCAGCTCTCCCTCCTCGAGGATCGCATTATTTCATTTATCTACGACCATTGCAATATTCAAAAAATAATTTATTAAGGTGTATTTCATTCTTGGAGTAATCAGCTGATGTGCGAATTACGTTGTTCTTATATGAATGGTTCAATACTCAATTTTGAGGTTAGCCACTAAAACGCGCTATCTTTATGGATAAATCTGCTGATTTTACATTTCATTATATCCATTATGACATTATTGTAGTCAAATACCGAGCTCTGATTGGTCTAGAACCTGGATCGTTATAAAAAATATATATCGTTATGAACTCATAATGCAACGGTTTTACAATTTTCGTTCAATAATGAGCCTCTTAATGAAGCTACTTCCAGTATTTTTATTGGTACTTTTTTCAATGGTCGTAGATTGAGATATTTAAAGGCATGCAAAATCAGAACATCAATTTAACTTTTTTGTTAGTAGCCTGGAATTAGATTGCTTGAAGTCTCTCAAAACTGAAATTTTACAATCTAATCTATAACTTTGACATATTTAGATTTATATTTTGAATTTACAGGATCAAATAGTCTAAACTAACATAAAACTTTTATTTATATTTTTTAAATAGTTTTTAAAAATAAGGGTATGGGATTTGAAACTAAATCTTAATTATTGTCTACTCACTAAAAATGCAAATTATTATTACAATAATGTGAATACTGAAAATATTTTAATTAAAAATTATAACTTCAACATGAAAATATTTAATTTTGGAGTGTACGTAGCAAGAATGTATTGTAGATATCATATTAGAACAATTCCGTATATAAATCTCTGTAATATATAAAAAGAACAAGTTTTTGTGATGATATAAAAAGCTATGAAAAGGCAAACACATAAATAACATAGACAATGCATCGCGTTTGGGCGGAAAGCCTTCTCAGCAAAGATGGATCCAACACATTTATCCCTTTGTCACATTAGGTTCTCACCCTGAGAATGCACAATGAGAAAATCTCACACTTCTCGTTTTAAAACTTTAAATGTAAAAAATTGCAGCATGCTACTCTAAATTACACACACAGAGTGTGTAAAAACTCTCTGCTAACCTTTTGAGGTATTGTAGCTGGTAGATCACATTTGTCCAGAAGTCCTTAGTTGCTCATAGAGCCGCCATTTTGTTTTTTAAATAAGGTTTTCTCATATACAGCTAAACGTAACACATTATAATTACATACATTTTAATAAGAAGGGGAAATAATGGCAAAATTTAAAATTGTTCCCTTCACTTCTATTTCCCAATTTAACCCTGATTATCTTAACTTCTTCGAAACATAGCATAGATTATTATTTTGCTTAGGTTTTATATCGTGCGTTTGTTTTTAACCGTTGGACTCTTGAATTGTTAGATTTATATATTATTTATAAAACTTTACCACAGTAACACAGAAACGTTATTGTAATAAAGTTAAATACTGTAATATTTACTGAAAGAATGACCTTCGGTATTTAATATAAGATTACGTTATTTTCGTTATTGGTGTATTAATTCTGCAGCTTTGTTATTTAGCAGCTGATTAAATTATCAAGATCACTAGTTTACACAGTGCCGGGAGACCGAGTTTTGTTTGGATAGAATAAAACAAATACTAAACAAGTTAGTTAGCTAAATTAACCAAATTTACTACGTACTCAATGCAAACACAGTTTATATGATTTAAATAAAACGTTTTAATACACCTTAATAAATTTATATTTACGTTAGGGTAAGTTAGATCTGGTAAGTTACAATCGGTTTTATTAGCATCATTAGGCAATTAGGCATTAGTAAGCGCAATTTTCAAATGAACTGTAGAAGAATGACTGTAGGGGTTAAATAGTGAAGAGGAGGGATGGGGTGAGCCAAGCGGGAAATGTGGAAGAGAGGAGACAAATTAATTTGAAGGTGAACGAAATGTGAACCGAACGAGAAACCGGAACAGAAAATAGCGGTTATTTAGAAATGTCAAATACGAATAACTTAAAAACTATGAAAACATCAACTTACAAAGCACATTTTACCGGTTTACCGTTTCTAGTACAGTATAAATGTTACAAAAAAGTATTTAATACAACCTAAAAATAAAGCTAACGACACTTTGTTTATGAAGTTCGAATTAAGTCAGAGGATATTACACTTTTTTGTGTTTTGAGAGTATTGGGCCACGTCCAGTGTAGGAGATTAGGTGACGTGGAAATAAATTTTACAACAATGAAAACGTTCTTGTTGATTTTTATTTATTTATTTGCGATTTTATGTGTTTTTTTCTCCGTGGAAGTATGTGTTTTGCTTACTAACAGTAATTGATGTACTATGATTCGCATAAACCGTGCAAAGCTTACACTGCTTAATTTATGACCCTTAATTAATTTTTCTGGCAAATAAATCAGCTGATATTTAGGAGTAACAAAGCTCAATGTCATAAAAATACCTCCGTAGTTGGATCTCAAAAAAAGTCAATTCATAAATGTATTCGTGTTTAAATTAGTATAACGTTTATACAGTTCATTATTTTTTATTTATTATTTTTTTTAGTAATGCAATAAACACATTGACTTTCTTTATGTTTTAAAAGGCTTTGCCTAATTTCTTGGTTTGCTACAAATTGAATAGTTTTCTTAGTAAAGATTAAATATATTTCAGAGCTTTATCATGGAGCGTATTCCCCTATTTATTTTTTCTTAAATGAATTACTTTGCTTTTTCAAACAATTATCATTATGGAGCCAAAAACTTGTGTACTGAAATAAGAATTTAGAATTTCTGTGACGGCTTCTTTCAACTGATAAAACCTCTCCACGTAGAGTCAATTTGCATTCTAATTGAATCTCTAAAATGACATTTCTTTTTCTTCCCTTGATTCTACCACTTGTAATCTTATAATGTTTATCATTATTTATTTATTTTGATCCGTGTTTATTATAGTAATTTTTATATGTGCTAATATTTTCAGGTGTAACAAAACAAAAATTTTCAAACGTTTTGATTATGACGATTCTTTTTATTTTATTAAAGATTTCATAAATTAGTAAAATTTTAAATTTAAAAAAATGTATTTACTTCCCTGTGGGAAATAGGTTGGATCATGGATATTTCCATAAATATTTTCCTAAAGGGAATAAGAGCTGTTCTCATGACGAAACTATGACGTCACGAACCAAATGACTTCACTGTTTCAATTTTTATCGCGCTAATTACCAACATCCCCAGAGCTAAGACATATCCGTTTCAAAATATTGTTTCTTAGCAAAATTAGAGATCTGTGTGAAAGAAAAATTTACATTCTACTATGCCTAATCGCATGACTTTGTGCAATATTTTTTATGTTTCTGCATATACTTAATGATAATTATCGAAAATTACAATTAATCTTTTATTGGTATATTTTAAGTTGTCAATGTAACTTGAAATAATTTCACGAAAACAGTGAGGCATTTTGTAAGCTATTGTCATTATATTAATTTTATGGTGGTAGTGTGCTGTGACAGTGAGTTAGTGGTGGTGTGATAGTGGCTTTTTGGTGGCAGAATTTTAATCTTTTTTATAGTTTTTTTTATTAATTAACAAAAACATTTACTGTCATTATTTAATTAATATTAAAAATACTGTCATTAAAAATAATATCGTTGTTATTTACCACAACATTGATGTTAAACTATGAACAATTTTTATAAATGTAATATAACATGATGCTGCAATACGTATAAAGTATCAATGAAAGTAATATGGCAGGAAAGGAAAGGGTTCCTTAGCTGATATTGAGAAGGTAATAAGTAGACTCGTTTCTGAAAATATGAATTCATTATATTTCCTATTAAAATATACTATAATATATATGTTTTGGAAAAAAATTTCTTTGACCATGATTAATGAAAATACGACCAAAACTATATTGCACGTAGCACGCTGGCGTGCGGGATTCAAATTAACCTAATCAAGTTGTATACAAAACGTTATCCCAAATTTTCAAATAATGAGCTAGATCAATCAATTTCATTCTTTTCCCCATAAGATTGGAGTAAAAAATACATCGTACTGACAAATTTAATTAAAATGTGATAATAAATGTGACTGATATCGTGCTGACACATATATGATTATATATACATTAAGTCACTAAATATTCAGTTTTTAAATTGTAAAAATACTTGGATACAGCTTAATTAAGTCACTAGAAGACTTTTTGAAGTTCATTTAAGTGTTTTTAGACTATTATAAAAGTGTAAAGGCGCTTGCAGACTATTGGAGAACGCTCTTAGCAAGAGAAAATTACTGAGTTGCATTAGTAAATTGAATGTCATTTTCACAACTTTTGTGATTAAACGTTATAATACAAACCCTATAAATTGGTAACAAACTAAACGTTGTTCTTTTTATTCTCAGATTATTTTACATTATAATTTAAGTAAGAAATACTGTTTGTTTATACTCTAACCATTTATCTAAAAACAAAATGTGGTGTCATCTCTAGCTCTATTCAAACTTGCACAGACAAATTACAAATCTTAGAAGTTCAAGGTCATCTTACTAAAATTTGGAATTTTTATTCAAAATATCATGGTATATAATGAAATGGAGAATTGGCCTCTGTCAGAGATCAAATAATTATTCTTTGCTCTCTGGTCTCTTTAATGGAAATGGTATCAGTTTATTGGTTGACATGATTGTATCATGACGTCATAAGTTTGTAAGTGTGTGAAAGTTTACACCAAGCCTTTTAATAATCACCAGGCTGCTTACAATCCATTACCCGAACTCAGTCGTGGACGCTGCCGCTATTAATACACTTTACTGCCGCTTGGAGGCGCTGCAGCTCTCCGATTAATAATGCCTACTGTCTACTATCTCGCGGTGGTTAGGTTACCGTTATGGAACCATCAAAACAGGTTATAGTACTTCTTCGTCAAACTGTACCAAAAATGGCCGTTCACGAGGTGTAAAGTGTGGAGTTCCAATGTCGGGTTAAGTGAGAATTCGTATTATCGATAGTTAAATTAACAGGGCTCTACAGTTTTATGACTGTCTATAAATTAAATATAACTAAAATTTTACAACACTAATAGCTCTAAAGATGACTGGCGAGTGCTACCCGACTGTCCCAACTTTTTTCACTATTTTAAAGTTTAACAAATTATACTATTTTTGTAAAGGAAATATTCTAATATCGTGATTCATAAATACAGTTCACTTCTCTATTTTCGCTTTTTCCTTCATTATTTTCAATTAACGCATCGTAAAAATGACTTTTTATTGGATACTATAATTTATAAAAGAAAAAGGCTAGGTTGTTTAGTAGTTATACTACCCACTTCATAATCTCCAGCTGCAGGTTAGACACTGAGAAAAATCCTAACAAAAGTTTTAAATGGTTTGATATTAGATCCGGTTAGCATCTTGGAAGAATAAGCTGTCCTTTGTCAGTACGTCTATTTTTAATTAGAATTCAAATACTGTAACTGTATCTCAAAACCTAGATCCCAACGTTTGTTGGACCAACCGTCCAACGAAATGGCGGCAGTTTTAAATTTCCTAAAATCAATCTAAAATAAGGTTACTGATGTTACAGCATTTTTTCAGAGACTCTACCGTTTTGGTATTATGTGTTATATATCATTGGAAACAGAAACTCGAAAGAACAAAAAGATTGTAAAAGCTTAAAAATACAAAAAGAATTCAATTTGACCGACTAGGGTGCCCTTAAAGTAGTGTAGGTGCATTACAACGATAAATCATTCCAGAACAGCTTTACTCAGCTACTTGCCTAATGAGTAAGGTGTCCGGTAGGGCCTATATATTGACATAGATATGTCTTAGCTCTGGGGAGGGGGTGTTGGCAATTTATAAGATAAAATTTAACAGGTTTCCATAGAAAATACCAGAGCTGTTTAGAGCAACTGAAAACGTTCCTTTTGACATATCCATGATCGAACTTATTTCCCACAGGGAAGTAAATATAAACATTTTTTGTTATACACGTTTATACATTTCACCAAGCAAAGTTGTGTTTTTTGTCCAACCAATCAACCAACTATATTAGATACTTATTAACTATACGGATGATAAATAAATTAAGATATCTAATTATATTTTAATTACCTAATTTGATATTTTGTTATTTATTAATTTATAGCGAGAATGAACTGGAACATTCACTTCCACTTTGGTAGAACAATAACTTTCATGACCGGGATATTCCTCTTACTTAACACAGTCTCAGTAAACAAAGATTCTTTTATTTTTCAACAGCAAGAAGAAACTACGTATTCATAAACTAAATATCGCATTTGAATTTTTATGATGTTTTGTCTTTATAAATGCAAGTACTACAGTTTGAAAATGTTAATATTTTTCTAATAATATTAAAAATAAATCAAAATAAAAAACTTATATGTATTATTTTCTATAATAGTATGTAATAAGCTATGATTAAATAGCCGTACGACGATAGAATGCAATACAGGGACTACATGTATTGTGGTTTTTGCATACCTTGCGCCTAAGTCAGCATTTTTGCACATTATAATTGCCTTTTTGGATACAAATATAACAAACTTTAGTATCCACTATTTACAGCAATATGTACCTAAAGTCTATACTAATAGTCAAATTTTAAAAAGTTAAGATTTGTTCATTTAAACTTAGTAGTATGGATTCTTCTACTTGGTATGTTTTTTATTACAGTTGCATGAATAAGAGCTACTGAATGTAAATAATATAACGTATTAAAACACCTAAATTGTGCAAATAATGTTCTCTAATTAATTCAACCTCTCAGAGGTAGAGTGCTCGCCTCGTAATGCAATGGTGGCCAGTTCAATTCAGGATCTAATCATTATTTGTAATTAATGGGTTTTTAAAGAATTACCTATATAAAACCGGTGACAACAGGGTATTAGTTTGGACTGTACCCTATAAAATCTAAAAAATGTCACTGGTTTAAATATGCACAAGTTTGTAAATGTATAAATGGAAAATACATGGGAAATTACAAGCAATTTTGACGTGGGGTTTGCCTGCATCTACGGGCCCAATAAGGAGGAACCCCTGAATTTTCACATCAAAATCCATGAATTTTCACAAATAACTAAATGATTTGGTTTCCAAGCTATTAAAGAAATAATTTTGTCTCCTTTTTTACAAACAGAAACTTTTCATTCCTGATGCAGTCTTGGGAAAGTCTGTGACGGTTCCAGACACAGGAGGGATTATTCTATTAAGGTTTCAATTAGAATGCAAATTCGCTCCCAGCGATGAGGTTTTATCTCTTGAACAGCCTTGTAATGAGATTCCTCAAAACAGGAACTAAAAAAACAATGGCAATTTACAGTATTTGATTTCTACGTTGCATACACTTTATATGTACAAGTACAATAGTTTTTATCGGTAATACAGTGATTTTAGTATTCAATTCAATTTGCATTGAAGAAAAAATAAACAAAATTTTGTATGGGTTACCCAACTAGTTTCTAGTTGTCCCTCCTCAACCCGCCTCAATACCTATCTCAACTTTTTTTTATTCTGATATTTCTTCTCCCACTTATTATTGCCCGGAGGCAAGTCGATAATGGGAGAGCCCACTTCTGAAGAACAGCACTATTTCCTGTAGGTTTAGATAAGTTCTCAACCCCACTAAAATCCTTCCAACCTAAAGAACATAATAAGCAAACTGCAATAACGAGTAATTTTATAAATGGGTAGATGACAATGCTTCGTTGTAAAATATGAGTTTAAAAACGTAGAGGACTTGAAAAACGCTCATCTTATTGAACGAACTAACAACATTGTGCTTAACATGATGTTAATAACTCTAGTTAACTAAAATGCATGTTTGTTTTCACGAAATATGTAACGTTGCAAAATCAACCACCCACCTGATTTTTTGTCGCCATTTTAGCTAGATATTCATCTGGTATTATTTTTCAAGTTGTGGAAAGTTGTGTGTGATAGGATATAATTACTATTCCATTGAAACATTTCAAAGGAAAACGTTTGGCCAACTTTGTAAACCCTAAATCTAGCACCGGTTTTACTAAATAAAACGTTGTTTAGGATATTTTAAACAATGTTTTAAACTAATATCAATATCGTCAAACTATGAAAAAGAATTTATATGGGTCCATCTAAAATAGCAATAGGCATAGTACAAGTAATTAATTAAAGTTTATGTAATGTAATTCTTATAAATAAGCACAAATTATCACAATACACATAGGGGGATCATACAATAAGTTATTGGGGTTTCTTGTGTTTGGAATTTATTTAATGTAATAAAGATTTTATTGTAAAAATATATGTTTTTGATCCTTCGTTTTGCAACAGAGATAAGGTAATCTTCTAGGCACAAAGAATAGTAATTTCGGTAACAGTGATTATCTAAACGCCTCATAGTAAACACTAATATTGCCTACCACCAGGTAGGAGCGGATTATAAAGTTATCCGTTCATCTCTGCTACCACTCTGCAGCAGAGTTCCCCATGAATTAACTGTATTTTAGCATTAATATTTAACCACCATATTTACAGGTGCTTTTAATAATTTCATTAATTAATAATTTAACTAAGCGTTCATGATCGATCTATGAAGGCAGTTGGACAAAATACTACTTCAGTTATTACAAATTCTTAAATGATAAACTAAATCACTAATACTCCAATTTTTACTTTTTCTACCAAGCTTTATTTCCTTAAGCTTGACTTCCTTATTATCTAATATTTCTTATTTGATTCTAAAGTAAATACTCCTGTAGCAAGAAACCTACGTACTGAGAGACTTTATTTTTACAAAGTTGCTGTTCGTTGAAAACTAGTAAGAGCTTTAATGTTCATAAATACAAATATCTAAATAGCTATTTTATATTATTATGTTATTCTCTTGAGGTAACAGAATTGTTACCTCAAGAGAATATCATAGAAATAATAAGAGAGTTTTCTGTAATGGAAAAAATCATTGGTACTATTAACAGTAGATAATTACAATAATTAAAGCTAATTACCAAGTTTTATCAATTAAATCAATTTTATCGTTTTACCCCTATGATTAACATTGTATATCCACAGATAGTAAAATAGTTGAAGTATCAGTAACCCATTACATACTGTACGAGAACAAAAATTCAAGATACATTTTTTGTTTTTAACTATCACAATACACATAGGGGGATCATACAATAAGTTATTGGGGTTTCTTGTGTGTGGAATTTATTTAATGTAATAAAGATTTTATTGTAAAAATATATGTTTTTGATCCTTCGTTTTGCAACAGAGATAAGGTAATTTCGGAATAGTAATTTCGGTAACAGTGATTAACGCCTATCTAACGCCCTTATCTAAACGCCTCATAGTAAACACTAACATAGCCTACCACCAGGTAGGAGCGGATTATAAAGTTATCCGTTCATCTCTGCTACCACTCTGCAGCAGAGTTCCCCATGAATTAACTGTATATTAGCATTAATATTTAACCACCATATTGACAGGTGCTTTTTAATAATTTCATTAATTAATAATTTAACTAAGCGTTCATGATCGATCTACGATGGCAGTTGGACAAAATACTACTTCAGTTATTACAAATTCTTAAATGATAAACTAAATCACTAATACTCCAATTTTTACTTTTTCTACCAAGCTTTATTTCTTTAGCTTGACTTGCTTTTTTTACTATCTAATATTCCTTATTTGATTCTAAAGTAAATACTCCTGTAGCTAGAAACCTACGTACTGAGAGACGTTATTTTTACAAAGTTGCTGTTCCTTGAAAACTAGTAAGAGTTTTAATGTACATAAATACAAATATCTAAATAGCTATTTTTTATATTATTATGTTATTCTCTTGAGGTAACGGAATTGTTACCTTAAGAGAATATCATAGAAATAATAAGAGAGTTTTCTGCAATGGAAAAACCATTGGTACTATTAATAGTAGATAATTACAATAATTAAAGCTAATTACCAAGTTTTATCAATTAAATCAATTTTATCGTTTTACCCCTATGATTAACATTGTATATCCACAGATAGTAAACTAGTTGAAGTATCAGTAATCCATTACATACTGTACGAGAACAAAAATTCAAAATACTTTTGAATTACAATTAGCAAATATTACATTGTTAATCAATTAGGAGATAAATTTTGGAAGGTAAACCTCATCGTAAAACCGCTTCTGAAAGCTTCCTTGGTATTTAAAATTGAAACCACAAATTGTGTTTTACATGTTTAGGCAAGTTAGATTAAAATCAAGCGATTTTTACTAAATCTTTCGGGGTTTTGGAAGTGTTAATTGGTTTAGTAAAATGTTCACATGCAATTGTTATGGGCATAATTATGAATATGTATGATCAATTGCATTTGTAATTATTAGTTGAGAACGTTTAGGACGTGATACTTCCTTGAGCACAGAAGTGTGTTGAAGAAAAGTGACGGGCGCCTACGTGCACTTAGCTTAAAGCAGTTTGCTTGTTGTGCCTCATGTTTGAATCGGCAAAACAAGCTTCATGGAGATGCCTTAGAGACTCCCTTTATAGTCGTGACTGTTTCAATCAAAGTCATTCTATTTTTATCTGTATTAAATCATTATATAACTTCACTCTAACAATACACCTTTCTACGTCCCCTCATTTCTCATTCAACGACTATTAACTATTGTAATTATCTTATTTAGATTTTTATTGTGGACATTTTCTATCACTATTTTCAAGTAAAATAAAGTTTCGCAACATTTTGGGATCTGGAATCTGATCCTGTCCTCAGGCAAACCATTATATCAAACGTTACACAATTAATACATAATCTGGATTAAGCCGGTATAAAGCTGAAAACAAAAAGTTTAAAGCAGTCAAAAACTTACGAACAAACAATTTGCAAGCAATTACGCACATAAGAAACATAACACGCCCACTCGTCACTCAAAGACAACAGCACAACAGTTGTCTTTGAGTCTTCGTCTTCACTAAAACTTTCCCGGACACATATAGAGCAACATTCATACATTTATTTTTATATATAGATTATTCCTCAATCTTTGAACTACAACTGACATTTTGCTCAACATTACCGCATCATCTATCCCGCGGTGGTACCTACCAACCTATATTTATGAAATGTTCCCCGAAGTAGATCGTATTTACCTTACATGTATCCGATCAAAGGCTGGCCAGTGCCCACCTGCAGGAATAGCCCCAAGACATTCCAATCCCACCGGAGCGCACATGATACAGAGATAGAAACTGTGGCAGCTTTGCATATACACCCACCACACACAAACACACCTTCACACATCACACCAGACTTAACTGCGGTGTTGGCCGGCTCTCACTGGCATGGAGACGACGTTGCCAGTGTAAATGTATAAGGTATATGAATTCTTAACTAGTATTATGTTTGAATTCTTATGTTTAGTAATTTATTACCATGTTGTTTTTGATTTTTAATAAGTATATGAAACAGTGTGAATTTTTGTACGCGTGTTCCATTTGTATGAATGTAAGAATGGATTATGTTTACCAAAAATTTAAAACCCCCAAAAAATTTGGTTAAATAGAGTATTGTACAATTTAATTAGGATCACTTCATAATGGGAGAAGTTTCCTTACCTCCCGCAACGTAGTATAGTTAAACACTTGAAACGGAAGTAAAAGTCAAAAATAGTTTAATAAATAATGTAAAATACATATTGATTGAATGAATTGAGGTCTAGTTTTACAGTAAATTTTTATAACCTTCATCATCTGTTGTAATTAAGATAATTGAATACATTTGGCGAGCTTGCAACTGCTCATGTATGTCAAAAATATTCGATGTCGTATTCACAATATTTTATTTTAATTTACATAAAATGTGTTATCTTAATTAAATGTAGTAATCAGATATTTCCAAGCTATATATTATCATTTTTGTAAATGATAATATATAGCTCCCCTTCTCTCATGAGCTTAGACATATCCAAGTCAAAAATTGAAGTTATTAGGTACTGTCGTAACTAATGCACAAATTAAAATAAAAGACAAATATTACTAACAGTATATAATTTCTAACTGAAAATATCCCAAATATATCACTTTGATACAATACGCGTCTTCTAAACTCCTTATTCTTATGCATATTGTGAGACCTTTCAATAATCATTCCTAATAAATATTAGTTCAACTTTCATTTGTAGTTTATATGTTATTTTTTACGTAAATGTTGAGAAATATACATTTATAAAGAAATAGCTTCTTGAATAGAACGTTGTATGAAACGAATGGAATTGAACAGAGCCATGTGGTATAATACATCATCTAGACAGGAATCTCAAGACAAGTTCATCTCGCATGAATGAACGTATTCCAAAGATCTTGAGATTAATGGTAGACCTGATTGTCTCCCTTGCTTATTAAGCATGAATGCGTCTTATGTACTTTATCTCTGCCAGATAAACATAATTATTTTACAATCAGAATTACAAATATATTTCCTGTATAGGCCTACTCATTGAATGATATGTTTTACCCTTAGTGAATTTTTAATACTTGTGACATAGGCCTTGATTAATTTCTTAATACCAGTTGGGTATGATATTGCAAAAATGGACAAAACTGTAACCAAAATTACTTCTATAGTTGGTTAATTTTGATTCCTTTCAACCTATGAGAAGAAAAGATATGCTATAAGATAGTGATAGATAAAATTTTTGAAAAAAAGCGAAAGGGAAAAGTGGGCTAGAAACTCCAGGGCAAATGGTGGAAAGTCTCGGACCATTACACATATACCAGTGAAACGGTAATCTGGCGACGAATGGTAACTCCCAATTTGTAACATGTCGCCAGGGCAAATGGCGGAAAATCTCGGATCATTACACATGTACCAGACCAACGGTAAGCTGCCAACGAATGGTGACTAGATTTCTAACATATTGCCAGAGCAAATGGCGGAAGCTCACAGACGATTAGACCTATGCCAGGCCAACGATAAGCTGACGATAAATTGTGACTATCGATTTCTAACATATCGCCAGGGCAAATGATTGAAGCTCACGGACGGCAAATCATTTATGAATAGATAGAAAAGGTAGGGTCCGAGTAGAGAGTCTTGTGGAACTCTAGTCGTATGAACGTACTGATGACATAAAGTCGCCAATCAGAAAGATAACTAGCCACCCATCACAAAGATGCGTCATCAAATCCTGACGCAGCAAGCTTGTTTGGAAGAGTTCGATGGTCAACTGTATTGAATGTCTTTGAAAAGTCTAAATAAGTTGAGCCTACCCAAGAAGAGGTCTTCAAATACTTTGGCTAAGGCACACAGGATTGAGTTAAGCCTGTAGTTAGAAGCAATTTCTCTTGGTCCTAACTTGTAGTCTGGCAGAGTATAGGCTTTCTTTAATGCATTAGGAAAAACACCTGTACTAAGAGAACAATTAAGTAACCTAAAAATGGGGTCGACTAATATACTTCTACTATATGTGAGTGCGGTACTTTGAATTGTATTAGGGCCTCAGCCTTTGTTCTCGTCCAAATTTTACTTTCTCCGTTACCTCTTGAGGGGTGGAGATAATGTTATTTAAATTGCTTAAGTTGCCGAGGTGGTCAAAGTTAGAAGAAGTGAAAGCTTCTGTAGGCTTTGTGAAGACTGAAGAGAAAAATTCTTTAAAGGTTTTACACATCTCTTGAGGTTTACTTGCAAGAATATTGTTGTAAAAAACAACACAAGTTCTTGTATACATACTTATATTTTTTCATTTGAGCTCAGAGCGTAACGTCTATCGGTTTTGAGGCTCCCTGAGTAAATAAAATGTTTTGGTCCTTGAGCATTGTTCCTGATATCAGACTGATGGTCCGATCTTCAAGAGATTTGACAACATATTCACTTTGGAACAATATCTAGGAGGGGTCTCATTCAATTTTTAGTTATTCCCCCCAAAATATCGAGGACAAATAACTTAAGATGTAGGAAATTTTAATGTTCGAATTAATTAACTAAGAGTCTCAAATAACGTGGCATGATCTATATAGCCGGGAAATTACGATTCTAACGTTCTAGGTTTACTAAATAAGTATTTTTTTCTCATTACGCGTAAAAATATGATTTTGAATACTAAAATCCAAGTGGAAACTTGAAGTATAAAAAACAGGAATTGACACAGTAATCAATCCCCCGCTGTATTGGCTCTATTTTTCGACAAAGAACAAAACGTTGTGTTTGAGCTTATGTTTGTCAAATCGGATCATCACAGCCAACCGTTCACAACAGCGGCAATGTTCCAGTAATTAATGGCCAGAGAGTACAAATTCAATCAGGAGACAATGGAACCGTAGCGATTCCGGTCCTAGTCAATATTGGTAATTGGGCTATTAAATTACCTATCTAACTACAAGTTCACCTTAGCTAGTGGCAAGATGAGGGTTTGTATATTTTCCTAATGAATCGAGAAAAATGTCACTGGGGATGGTCAAATTCAAAAAAATCATCAATATAAATTAAAGAGTAAATTACCAAACTAATAAATTCTTTGGTCAAAAGGCATGGAACTTTACTTAATTGTTTTAACACCGGGTGTTCATAAAGTCTTGCCCTGATTTCATGCATTTGTCATGCGGAAACTAACAGTGCTACATGTTACTTATTGGACTTCCCTTGAAGGGAATTTAATCAACTTTAAATTGGGAACACCTAAATCCTGATGATTTTCATATTATGCCTACTATTTTGTAGATCTACTCCTTGTATTGCCATGTAAAGCGTCATTATATTGTATTGCATGTATATAAAGTAATTGCGTTGTCCGTTGGAATGTAAAATAAAATAAAGAACTAACACAGACTATTACGTTGTAAAACAGATTTAACTCACATTAGAACAGTTGTTTTAACTGTTCTTGTATCATGTACAAATTGTGAATTTTGTGACAGAAACATACAAGTTTCTTTAAAAAAAGGTTCAATCCAGGTACAGTATTAATAAAATATCAATTTAAAATCTGTAACAATTATGTTACATTTCTATTTTGTCCGATTACTATAGAAATGTTTGATGATCTTCCAGAATCCCCGTGATTTTTAACAAAATTCTGGGAACTAAACGAAAAATTCCCAGAATTACCGTAATTCCCGGAAATTACCTGGATTCCGGGGAATTTCTCGGGAATCCAGCACGATGTGTGAACCACAACTACTATCTATGGTCTGCAACTGCTCAGCGCTCAGTTACAATGGCGCGGCTGAGTCATGGCTGTATTGTCTGCTCAGTTTGTCGGTGGCATGGACTTTGTCATTGGTGCCAATTAATTCTGCCAGAACACCAACGCCCTCTGCCAACAACCGGCCCCACCGGATGAGATTCATTGATTATTTTAAGTGCTTAGAACTAATTATGTACCTTCCTTTGAGCTCAACCAATGTTTCTATGCAATTGTCAAAGGTATTCACATCATAAGATTTAAACTGTATAAATGAAAGGTGAATTGACTCCCTGTATTTCACTTTTAAGCGAAGGGGTATCGTTCCAATTTGAGTACTCTATATGTACTGCCGAAGCAAGTACACCCTAAACACCAACGAAGAGTATAGACTCCTTATAAAAGTAATTAATGACGTTGTTGTCGATTGTTGATTAAGGGAATTCATAGGCCAGCGTCTTATCCAAACCCATAAAAGTGTTTCCCCATTTTTGCGTCAACGGTAGCTTATTGTGCTACCAACAAAACCTACAAAATAATATCCATTCATCAAAAATGTCGCTTAATTTTTCCATTTAAAACAGTTTTAACACACTATAAACTCCTTAAATTTATTTCACACTCTCTCTTTTCATGGGTTAAAAAATAGAGATGCTCAAACCCATCCCTCCAGGTGAGATGACCAACATTTGTTAATGGGTCGTATTGAGAGTTGTAACCATAAGCTGTATACCGAGCTTCAAGCAAAACGTCAGTAAATAAACGGTATAAGAGGACTGACACATCTCCCTTAAGTAAATTTTAAAACGACAATCTGTAATAAAACTATAATATTCTTTAAATATCTTTCTTTATAATAGTTTATCTAAATATATGTAAATAATTTATTGTTTCAAAAAATTTTGTATTTACTTCCCTGTGGGAAATAAGTTAGAACATAAATGGATACGTCTGAAGGGAATGTTTTCAGTTCATCTAAACAGCGGTTCTAATTCTTATATTTTTAAAATTCAATACAATAGCTCTTGTAGTTTTTTATAGAAACCTGTTTCAAACTTCCATCTTACAAATAGTCAATCCCCCCTCCCATTGAGGGGTGTTGACAATTAATATTTTTATAATTATTTTAATTTGACTTTATTATTATTTAGGAAATTATTTTACAATGAATATTTTTAATGTAGTTTTGTTGATTTAAATACTTTAAAACTTTATTTAAATGTAAAATTATTGTTGTGAATTTTAAATATTTGTAAACTTATTTTAAAATATGCGGAAATTTTTTTTAATTTCAATAAACTATTAAATATGATTATATTCTCTGTAGTACATGTTATTACATATAAAATGTGTCAATAAAAAGAATACGACTTGTGTTTTCTAAGCTATAAATTTACACCTCGCTGTTTGGACTTGACAGGAATAAGATCAACATCCATCTTTTTACCTTCAAATACCAAAGCAGTATTTTAAGGGCCAAATTTAACACATTTCTTATTAGTATTCTAAACGATATCTAAATGATGAACAGTTCAAATCATAACATATTACAATACAAAAACTAGGGCTGCATAACAAATTCACAGTTGTTATTTAGATTTTTATTGCGGACATTTTCCATCACGATTTTATGTAATTCACAGTTGATTATAGTGTTCCTAACTTGTATTTATTAATTGTTTAGTTCCCATTGACTTTTATCATTAGACAACCCATAACTGTTTGTTTATACTTTCCTGTACAAAGTAGTTTTACATTTATTGGTAGGGAGAGGGCTTAGAAGAAGTAAAACATCAAGGTCAGTGAAATTCATTAGCAGCTTCACAGGTCTCTGAATAACAGATGATGTATTAGTTATTAGAATTCAATATTTTAAGCGTTTTATCATAATGCATATGATCAAAGGTCAATAAGAATCGCTCCGAGGGCGATTTTCTAAACGACTGCATGCCTACGTTTAATTTCGCGAATGCGGTATCTCTAGTTTATCAATAATCCCGCAAGGGGCGCTAGGGTTTGTTTTCAAAATGTTGCGCGGCATCTACCTTCTATTGGTAACAGGTCCGTTTTGTTTTCTTGAGTGGATAATTTTGTTATATTTTGCATAATTAAGATAAAAAGTATATAGAGCAAGTCTTTAACAAGGGTCCCTGTTCTTTTTCTCCTTATCGTGTATATACAGAGTGACCATGAAAAACGTTCCAGGACTTCAGTGAGTGATTAGGTACATTAAAAGGAAGAAAAAGGTTCAATAGAGGTATGGTGTAAAATGCTTATTTTCTCAGATATCCGCCATTTAGTATTTTCCACAAAATATTTTAATTTCAAACATTTTTAGCAGATTATTTTCAAATTCGGTACATGTTTTAAACTAGTAGACTACTATTAGGAAAAAATAACTAGCTTGATCCAAGCTCAAAATCTAAAATGGCAGCCATTTATAATTTTAAAACTTAAATACTTCGTTAGCGGTAAAATTTAAAACGGCCTCAGTTTTGGATTTTGAGTCTGGATCATGCTAGTTATTTTTTTAATAATACTAATCTACTAGTGTAAAACACATACCAAATAGGTATATCAAAATAATCCGTTAAAAAATGTTTGAATTAAAAAATATTTTGTAAAAAATACAAAATGGCGGATATCTGACAAAATAAGTGTTTTAGGCATTACCTCTATTGGAACTTTTTTCTTCCTTTTAATGTACCCAATCATTCACCGAAGTCCTGAAACGTTTGTCACGGACACCCTGTATATAGTATTTATATTTTAATAAGAAAATTAATTTATACGATGGTAAAAATTTACCACAATGAAGGCAAATAATTCTCATCAAGTCTTATATAAATTTAAATGTAATAGCCATTATGTTTACTATTCCCAGATCTATTAGGCCTAATACTATTAAGAAATGTAGTTAGTGATACACATTGACATTTCACACTACACAACATCATTTGACGCTATCTCACTGAGCACTGAGACTAGCAGCGGAAGATCCCCAATACGTCTGCGATTATACGCGTTGACTGAAACATCCGTCCGCATGCATACCTGCGTCTGTTGCTGTGTGTTTAAATGTGACGAATTGTCTCCACTGTTATTATTTATATTTAGTCACAATTATCACAATCGCCCTAAACACCCTAACGTATAAGCATGGTCTGGGCTTTTGGACTTTACTAAACATTTAATATACGAGTACTTAACAAATATTTCGCTATAACTGGAAAATAAATTAATAAAATAGTAAGAAACTAAGAAATTACATAAATACTAATTTATTGCTCATCCTTAAGTTGAAAACATTTTTGAGCTCAAAGAGTTGGGGGCTGAATTCCCAGGTACTCTTTACCCGGTAGAAGCACTTCTCTACTACAGTCATTTTAAAGCTGTTGAAATCGACATTATTCTTGATATGGTTGGAGGCGATATCATTTTATTAATTATAATTTTTTAGGAAGGTATAGGATTGGTTCTTTTTCAAGAATTTTGAGCTACGTGTGGCGTATTGGGATATTGGGTATATTGTGAATTGTAGAATATTTTGTGTAAAGTTGTATAAAGTTTAAACTTAAATGTATTAGACAATATAAAAAACCGAGAACTTAGCTGAATAATTTAAGCCTGTCTGATCTGATGCTTACAAGTTTCTCTGTGTCCTTTACGTGAAAAGAATCTGATGAATGCTGGATCTTAAATACTCAGCCTGCCTCTATTGAGTTGCCTCAGAAAAACAGACCACGGGATACCAAGGAATGAACATATGTGAAGTACTCTTACGTAAATTTTTCCTGCTCGTGGGACCTATCTAGTATTTATTGTTCACCCAAAAATTAGTAATTTTTTTGAATGTAAAGGCACTATCCTGATTCATTGTTTAATCTTGTACTAACAAACATTGTTACTGGAAAACATATGTCTGTCTTTGTCAAAAGAGTGGTAACATTTTTACAGGTTATAGTTGATCACCTTATATTATGAACGAACTTCTCTGATGTTTTACTGTAAATAACCCATAGCCTACAGGTCGTGGAATGGATTTACGTCAACATAAATGTATCAGATCATTTTATTACTATACAAGTAACGTGCCAGCTCGAGCGACAATAACTGTCTCTCTCGCATTACCGCTTCTACAGTTGTGTTACAGCTGCTGAGAAGACTAGGCTACAGCCCTCTGGTGGAAATTGCTTCACACAAATTTCAAAATCATTTTTTTACTATTCAAACAATCAAAGAACTTCTCAATACAGGGGACTATTTTAATATATCTGATTATATCAATCACCGATGAACAAGCAAAAACTAGACAATGCATGAGGACTTGTATTTGTACTGTACAAACTTAGTTACTAAAATAAATAACTTTAAATTATTACTAGACAGGAGATATTAATTTCATAAATAGCTGGCATTTTTTCTTGTAAATTATGACCTTATGCAAAAGAGAAGAAAATACAAGCGTACAGTTAGTTGGAAAAATGTGAAGGTCACAGTTATATCACCTTATACAAACATAAACACGTCATAATTTGTTGAGTAGGACGGTATTAAAGGTTTAGCTTTTATCTCATATTATGAAAGTTATTTAATATTTGCTGCTCTTCTGCGAAACACACACCTTGTAAGTGTTCTTAAATATTAAACGAGATCTCGCACGAGCACACTGGCGTGAGTAGAGCGAATTTCATAGGACTTATATTATACCTATCATAGTAATCTAATTGTATTAAGTATGCAGGTTTGGTGCAATAAGGGTGGTTTTACACGTTAATGTGCTTATATTAAGGTTGTTCACTAAGTAAAAGCACATAAATCATTTCATTAAAATATTTAAATGGTTCATAATGGAATTTTATTGGTTCATTTATTTATGTAGTATTCCACATATGTCATAGCTATTTTACTGTATAAAGTAATGTTTTATAAGAATTTGATGATCTAAAAATCTAACCCTTTAGTAAAATACTGTACAGCCAAATTTCATTTCTAGTACAGATTAGAGCTTGACTGTAGGTATGGACAACTCTTGATAGAAGAATATGTTTTCATGTATCTACCTGTTTTTTGCTATAACTACATTATAGACATATAGAATTAAAATTATTAATTATGTATAGTCCTTATAGCAATTTTCAATAATCTTTTTTATCGTCTATTATTTCTTTTAAATATTTCTTAAAACAACCTTACTTATACAAAATAACATAAAAATGTTATTTTTAAAGGAACTCATTGTTGAAACAATCTTCACTAGTATGCAATTAAATAAATATGCAAATGTTATACAAATTATTTACATACAGTATAGTGAAATATTGAATCTTTATTCCAATAATAAATTCAAAAACTAATAAGTCTTAAATCCCTGGTAAAAATGTATATTATAACATATTACAATAACAATATAAAATTTTGGGTTTATGTTCTTCGGTTCTTATCAATATGATTCTTATCATAATGATAAGAGTCGAAGAATATAAACACAAAATGTTATACTATTATTGTAACATGTAATATGGTATGACTTCATCATACCAAAAGTAGTTGAAGTACAACAAATAAAATACAACAAAAATATATTTCTTGAAATGTTTATGATTATACACTAAATAGTACAGTATTTAGTTTCAGTTCAATACTTATAAAATGTACTTAAAATTCAGTTTGAAAAATAATTTAGTAATTGAAAACTATGTATTCTATTGATTAATATATATTTATTCATATATTTTTACTCAGGTGGACCCATGATGGACTCAGACGTGCCAGAATGGTTAACCAGTACCTTTCTAAAGCAGTGTCTTCAGAAGAAATATGGTAATAATGATATTGAAGTACAAAGTCACATTGTCTCATCAGTGGTTCCACCAGGTAATAACTACGGTAGCTTTATTATAAGAGTTAAAGTTGAGTACAAAACTAACACTTATGATCCGCAGGTACACTCTTTGTCACTAATATTGAAGTCAGAACTCACAGAGGGAGGAATAAAGGACGTTATGGATAACCAAGTTGACTTACAGAAAACAGAGCATCACTTTTACTATAAGTTTCTTCCAAAAGCTGAACAATTAACTGACGTAGGGTTTGCCCCAAACAGTTTTTTCTCTCCGTTAAACAGTGTTACTATCCTAGAAGACTTGAGAGAGAAAGGATACAAAATGGCTGATAGAACAAGACAGTTAGACTTTAAGCACTGCTGTCTATATATGGAAGCTGCAGCATCCATGCATGCCGTGTCATTTGTTGTTCAGAAGAAAGATCCTGAAGTCATTGAGTTGCTGAGCAAGGAAAAAATGTTCTCGAATGAAAACACAGGGCATGAACTATTCATAAATTTGATAAAAGGAGGGATGGAGGCTTTTGCTGATGCTGCAGAAAAATTTTCCGATTCAAAAAAGTATGCTAAAACCATTAGGGAAGTAGCCCCGATTTTATGGGAGGCTATTATAAAAATACATAAACCAAGCGACAAGATCAATACGATAAACCAAGGGGATCCTTGGACAACTAACATGATGTTCAAGTATGATGAAATGCATAATGTGAGTGGAATTAAACTGATCGACTTTCAATGTTTACGCTTTGCTTCGCCAATTAATGATCTTGTGTTTTTCATTTGGTCAAGTGCAAATAATTATGTGAAGTCTTGTAAACTTGGTGAATTATATCAGATCTACCAAGACACTTTCAACAGTAAGTTGGAACAGTTAAATTGTAAGGAGAGATTGACCTCAGAGTATTTAAGTTATTGTTTGAAAAAGGTAAGTCCATTAGCAGTTTTTCAGGTTGCGTGCATGCTTCCTCTATTGGTCCATCCAGATCCAATAGATTTTGGAAAATTCTTGCCAAAAGATAAAGAAAATAATGAAGAAATTGTTTTAACCTATTACAAGGACTATTACAATGAAACATACTCTAAAGAACAAGTTCCGCTCTCTATTGTACAATTGGAAAAGGCTGGAGTGTTTCAAGACTTGGAAAATCTTATAAAGTAATTTTACCAATAAAATATGTTATCAATAGACTACATTAAATGAATAATACCAATACCAATTTACTTTTTTTCCTAGTTAATATATTCATTAACCTTTTGTTTATAGTAAGAAACATGAGAGTCTATAAAGAAGAAAAAGTTTTAGTTAACAATATTTGTGTCAAAAAATCTTATTCTGATTTTACAATGGTTTTTTTAAACTAATGAGTACTAAACTTTATAAATAAAAAAAATTAGCAGCTAGCAGTTATCAAACAAATTTAGTTAATATAGTGAGGTTAATTTTACAGAGATAATAATATATTTTCATTAAATTACATTAACTACTAGCTAAGGGCAATTAAGACCTTGTAGCTAAAACCTCTTATAAAGATTTGTGGTCCAATCCAGAGCCTATGTGTTGGATTATTTCTAGCTGGAGCTGTGTGATGTGTGTCTAGTTCCAAATATATATTGTTTCACCATGATCCCAGTTTTGGAGGAGACAACATTTAATTGATTACTGCCAGAGATGTTGGTCCATTTTGATCATCAGTATCAGAGTCAGAAGTTTGCTTACGTAGGGTGTATGTTATTTTCATTAAATGAGTGTAGCAATAACAGGGCAGGGGTAATCAACAGACAGGTGGTTTAATTTTGTCACTGTTGAAGCCTCAGCAACATTGATCTTGCCTCACCCAGCGTTGGACTCAAGTCCTATAGTTGAATTCATTACAACATAGGACTGGCCCCTCAGAGGAGCAATAGGCAATGAGGTAGCCATGTTGGGGTGGAAGAGTGTACACTCCCCCTGCCTTGTGAAGGGAATGAAATGCATGGCTAAAAGATTTAGGAGCAACTGAGTCTGCTGGGACGAAACGCCAACACTGGACAATTCTCTTTGTGACAATTGATTACCACTCGCAGGCACTTTCATTCCCCTCATAGACCAAAACAGCAAAACAACTAAATGTGTGAGTTATCTCTCCACTTGAGGATGGTGCCCAGGGGGGAGGTGATGCTCACTCTGCTTTAGGAGCGAGGCCCTGAGTGAACTAAACAGGAACAAGGTTTTGAGCAGAACTTATAACTATAAGATTAAGAATACGAGCAGAAATAAAATTTTTAGCTCATTTACACAGTACAAATATTTCTTACAAATACATTGGCATTTTTACTAATCCTAGTGTAAAGTATTCTTCACAAATTTAAATAGAAACTCATCATCTTCTAAGGAAAATGTTACAATTTTAGTTTTCTTCATTGGAGTTTTCTTTTAAATATAAAAGGATTGTAAATTAAGAAATAGGTAATATTTTTAATTCAATTCATTTATTTCATTTTTAATATTTATTCAGAAATTTCTTTTGAGATCATACAATTTTAATAATACACATAAGTGGGCTTACTAATTTTGACGTGTTTGACAAATTTTGTGCTAAACTATTGCAAAGACAATATTATTTTATACGATGTGAAATGATCAATGGTTGTTTTTTAAAACTATCAAAATGTTGACATAAGAAAAAGCAGTTCTCAAAGCCTGAAACAAGCACATTTAGCGTATTAGATGTTGTATGTATGTTTTGGACAATATCAACAGAAGGAATGAATGAATTTATTCATTCATAAGGTGTAAAAGAATATATTCTAAAATAAAAAGAAAAGGTTCAAAAATTGTAATACACTTTATAATTAATAATTAATTATTAAAATAATAATTAGACAATTTTAAATTTTAATATAGAAATATGCCTTCATGCTCCCTTTCCCCAAATATAGTTTACACAAGGAAAAATTATTTTAAACATTTATAGATGTTTAAAGTCCAAACAAAAAATTTTTGTATTGACTTACCTGTGGGAAATCATCATTATGGATTTGTCTAAAGGGACTATTTTCAGTTCATCTAAACAGCTGTTCTTATTCTTATACAGGGTGTCCATAAAAAATGTTTCAGGACTTCAGTGAGTGATTAGGTACATTAAAAGGAGGAAAGTTACAATGTAGGTATGGCCTAAAAAATGGCCAAATTTTGTATTTTTTACAAAATATTTTTTATTTCAAATATTTTTGAACGGATTAATTTCAAATTTGGTATGTGTTTTACACTAGTAGATTACTATTACTAAAAAAAACTAGCATGATCCAAGTTCAAAACCCAAATGGCAACAATTTAAATATTAAATTGAAATTACCATTTTCAAAATATTTTATTTTTTAAATTAAAAATTCAATACAATAGCTCTAGTAGTTTCTATAGAAACCTGTTTCAAATTTCCATCTTACAAATTGCCAACACCCCCTCCCTGTCAGAGCTAAGACATATCCATGTTAATTCGGGTAGAAATGAATTATTTTTTCTTAAGAATAAATTTATATTTATATCAAATCATCCAATTCTAATCGTTGGCTGTATTCAACCACACAAACTGGTGGGCTAGTAACATAAGGATAACATATGACGACTAACTTAGTCCTCAAAAATTAACTTCTACCTCAGTTGATTAATGGAATCGCCAAAAAATGTTATGGTGAGCCAGTAACCCCCCACCATAGTACTAACCGAAGTGAAAGTTAATTGTATATTTGGTAGACGCCTATTTAACTATATCTTACTGACTGGTGTTAACAGTGAGTTTCTGAATAATGTCATTTTTCTGTTATTTTTACAGTATATAACTTGTTTAACTACATTCAAATATAAGTCATATAAGTCAAAATCCCAGTAAATAAGTTTACATGGGTAGAATCGTGGATTTTAAATTATAATATAAAACTATATAAACCATTTAGAACTTGGTCAGTCAAAAAGCCACATAGTTGTTTAAGAACATATATACAGGGTATTCATTAAAGTCTCGACAAACTTCGAGAGGTGATAGTACTCATTAAGATAAACAAATAATTTCCTATATAAATTCTTCGTTTAGCCACTACCCGCCATTTTGTATTTTGCACGAAAATCGTTATCTCAAGAACTATTTAAGCTACAGAAGCCAAACTTTGCACACATCGTTTGTGGCTAAAGAGTAAAATTTTCTCAAAGTATCATTTAGTTTGCTTTTAAACTTTTAAAATAGCGGCGATTACAAATCTTTAATTTAAATAGCAATAAAACCATCAACTTTATAAATATTTTACATTGTATAAAAAAGGATGCAATTTTAATTTCAAATGGAAATATAGTTTTTTCAACAAAATCTGTACATGTATAAGCGAAACAATGCACCTTTAATGTTAGCTTACAGGGCCCAGGCGCCACCGCCGCACGGCGGTGCGCATAAAAAATGCATTTTCTCGCTTATCCGTGGACGGATTTTGTTCATCAAACTATCATTTGATTTTAAATTAATATTGCATTTTATAAAATGTAAAAATTTTATAAAGTTAATGGTTTTGTTGTTATTTAAATTAAAAGATCTTTAACCGCCGCCATTTTGAAAGTATACAAGTAAACTAAATCATAGTTTGAGAATATTTTTCTCTTTGGCCAATAAACATGTGTGCAAAGTTTGGTTTCTGCAGCTTAAATAGTTCTTGAGCTAACATTTTTTGTAAAAAATCAAAATGGAGGCTACTAAACACATCTTCAAGTATATTACTACAACAGGCAGATCATGACTTACGTGTTGGAACGACAACATGGATCCATTGACAATGCCTTTGAACGTGACCATGATTGGTTTAATTGTGGCCGTCATTATGATTATCATCGACTTCTGGAACGACACATTCTGGTCTTCCCAGTGGCTCAGGTAAAGGTTCTCTCTGAATTTTTCACTCTATCATGCCATACAGATTATATTAAAACAATGAACAAACTTTAAGCCTTTTGGTTTTTACAAATTATAACCCTAAATGAGTACTGTTTATAGCTCTAGGAGTAAAAGTTGAATAACCACTTAGGATATTTATTTATCAACTAATTAAGTAATTCAATTAAACCAATGCAGTTTACTGTGTCATGTTAATTTCCTCAGTAAATAAATGTCAGAGTGGCTTAGCTTTTACTTAATACAGATTTTCATAAAATATGTAGACATATTAGTCTCACTATTTACCATCAGATTCATAAACTAAATTTGAACTACTTTTACCATAAGAGATTTTAAAGGAAGGTAATTCCATTAGATTGCATTACTAGCTGTGTCCTGTCCTTTTCACTGCAGCTATGACTCATTAGGAAGCAAAATAATACTTATTATGACAAAATATTAACTTGAAAACCTGTATGGAAAACAATAACATGACCCAGCTTGATTTAAGCACTATGGTAATAATTTAATACACATAATCAAATATATTCTACAAGTCTTAAGATTAGGTTAACAAAGTAAAATAATAATGTATAAATGATCATTCATTGTACAAAATCAAGCACCCTAATCAACTTTTTGTTTTTTTTAGTTCCTTTAAAAGAAGAACAGGGTTTTCAGAGCTGATTATTTCATTTTTAAGGCTGTGCATGAGTTAGTTTAAAGTAGATTATACTAAAATTTTCTCTAATTAATCAGTATATAATGAAAAATGTGTCATTTGTATGCAGATTAGAAACACTAATGTGCGTAGTATAAAGCCCTACAGTCAGGCAGATAGGCAGCTAGGTTTACTAAAACAGACAAAAATTGAGATAAGATCCATTTCAATTTTCCTTATGTAAAACTAACGAAAAACTTCATAAACTCAAAGTAATATGTGGTTAAAATTTAGTTTAATATGCATTTATTATATGGAGTTTCCACCTTATTATAAATGTGCTGGCCTGGATAGTAATAGGTGAAAGTGTGGAATGTGATGATTATGATTAATCCACAAACTGCTGCCATCTTTCCGTAGTCCCTGTTTTCAGCCGCCTGTTATCAAATCAAAAATAAAAATCATGAAACCAACATCTGTTTATACTCTATTTTTAATTCAGAACAATTTCTTTTCTAAAACGAATTATTCACTTTTACTTTTATTTTATTTTGATTCTATTTTTTTATTCATTTTATTAAGGATAGTAAATAGGCTGTAACGGGTTTTACCTTATAAATATCTAATATAATTTAAAACTTAACTGAACTCTGTGTTTACTTGATAGTTTTTCTACTTCCGTTTAACAATTCAAGTTGTAGCACACAATGAGTCGTCACACTCTCATTTGATGTTGATAATTATTCCGTGGTGAGTTTAACGCCATGCAACTTTCTCTGACATTAACGTTGACATGACTGTAACGTTTAAAAAAGGTAACTAATTAACTATTGCTACTATTTTTTACATAGGTTTTATTAATTTTTTATCTAAATAATAAAATTTTGGACATAACATATAACCTGTAATTTAAATATGTTGAGTAAGAAATAAAAATCCTAGTGTTTTCAGACAGTGTTTCCTTTTCTTGTGGTTTTGTTTGAAAATTGTATTTTGAAATATTACTATCGTGTGCCACTCTCATATTAGTCTAGTGTATAAATGATCTTATAAACCAAATAGATGTAAAACAACTCAGTTTAAAGTAATTACCAAGACAGCCTGAAATCCAGCAAAGCATAAGACAATTTCACCAGTCAGTAACACTTCCATTAGAATGACTTCAAAAATAATCTTATATACGTTTACAAATCTGGAATCAAATATAATGTTATTAATTGCTATTTAAGATAATAATATCAGATATAGTTATATTATACAGTAGCATGAGAACAATTAAAAATGAAATACATAAGAATTAGTATTAGCATACCTACATTGCATTATTTTTGCATCAGCATTTTTATTTATTTATTATTGAGTAAGTACGAAAGCTGAATTTTATTACTACTAATAGAATAAGCTAAAAACAAAGAATTTAGAATTTAAAAATGTTCTTTGTTAGTCAGTTAATTTGATATTTAAATTAGAAGCTGCAAGTTTAATAAGTGTAAAACTTTTAAATTACAGTAAATATATAAATTAATATCTAATGTGGAAAGATAACATTCACTTAGTAGGCAGATCTGCTACAACTTGTATCTCAGCCTGCTAATATTGGTTGTACCTGTCATCTTTATCTCCCAAGTCCAGTGATTCAAGTTCCAAAACCAAACGACAATTTACACCAGATATTTTTCCTACATTATTTCCTTTATATCTTATACAATACATTAAACTTTATGGATTTTATGAATCTTAGAAATTTAAGCTGCCCTTTAAAATGAATCTACGAAAATCACGATTCAGAGGATTAATAAACACTTGACTTACTTATATTATTTTATTGAACTTATCCAGTGTCTGAGTTTTTGACTAGACCTACACAATGTTTTTGGACGTGGAGAAACTCCTTCCCATTTTTAGTAATGTAATAGTTACATTACCTAATAAATTATATTTAAATTTAAAGTATTGTGCAACTCCTGTTCTGGGTGCTGCCTTGTTCCCGCCCCACTAGCTCGGAGACAGGGTGTTATGGTTAATTTACCTTATGTATTTTTTTGTGTATTGTAAATGAGAGATAGGTAGGCCCTATATATTTTTTTTGACAATACTAATAGAATACCTATAATTAAGACTTTTTAATTTAATGTAATTATTTAGCAGTCACTTGAAAACAAGATTCTCCACCTCCAAAAATGATGTATGGTTAAATACCCCTGTCACAGATCTGCGTACTCAGTGAATTTCCAAATCAATAATATGATAATAATAATATATGACAAGTTTTATCAAAATCTGTCGATAAACATGAGAAATATTTGTCTGTTCTCCATAAGATTAACATGGAAAGAGTGTGCAGGTTTGCTGCTGTGAGGAACACTGAAAGTAGGCATTTATACCATAAAAAGTTTTTATTATTAAAATTTATACTAAATTTCACCAACATCTGTCCATAAATAAAGGAGATTGCCTATTCCCTGTATAATTAACATTGGAAAAGAGTATGCAGGGTTGCTGCCATGATAAACCCATAAACTATGATTTTTAAGCATTTGAAGCATAAGATCTCGACCACGTACCAAGTTTAATCCAATAATATTGATTGATTAGTGAAATATTAATTTTTTTATCCTTCATAAGATTAATATTGGAGCCCCAAAATACAACATACTATGTTTAGATTTTTTAATATCTCAGTAACCGTAAGAATAACTTTAAGGAACTAAATTGTGTAGTTTTTAAGCTGATTCTAATTGTGAAGAATAAAACTTAAAAGTTTTTAAAATTATATATGAAAATGCAAATTTAAACCCAATTTTTTAGTACAAAACCCCCCCAAACTACTCGTTCCCATTGACGGATATATCTGGTTTACGAACTCGTCCGAGCAAATGTAAGAATACATGTCCCTACCAAATTTGGTCTCGATCGGAATATTTTTATTAGTGGCTTAAGTCTTGCCATGAGACCTACGGTAATAGCTTCTTCCTGCTTATGGGAAGTTCGCTAAAACAAAGGCGCTGGAAAATTCCAACAAAATAATATAAGTCATTAAAATAATATAATATAAGTAACACCGTAATCAATTTCGAATATTTTGCAATAAATACTCTATAACAAAAAAATTAAACCTATTGATTACAACCATTAATTATAATTTGTAGGCTATGTAATTTGTATCAAACAGTAATTACTGAAAAATGTTAATTCAACTACCTTATAAGCTGTAAATGCATTTCAATAAACCATTTCAATTTTTCTTCAGCAACATTTTTTCTTGAAAAATTAAAGTGATTTGACTTTCTTCCATCATTTATTCTGCCGATGATTGCTTTTTCCTGACATATTTCAGAAAAGATAAGACCCAGCACATCGTAGGAGGCACCAATGAAATGGGAACATCCAATGCCAAGTGCAAGGCCTGACACATGGACTACGGTGTTAAGATAGAACATAGTACATTGGACGAACACGGTTGAAAAATAATTAACATCAGATTCAATTGAGTAAGGCAACCAAATGGGTAAAACCAATTTCCTATCCTGTGAAAACATTCTTGTATCATAAACATATAGGACATACAGTATAAAAACAGAAATATTCATAAATCTAGCCATAAATAGTGAAATTTTATCTGCTCGATTCCACACATAATGATACTTTTGAAGATCAAGGTAGCGATTAAAATCAGAAAATCTATTGTACATTGTTTCAGTTAAGACAGCCAATAAATGTCTATTGCGGAAGTAGACGATGTAATGGAACAGTAAGTGGGCCCATAGGTTGGCGTAGAGTAGATAGTCAGTGTTGACAGAGAGATTGTCGTAGTTGTAGTAGAACATGACTGAGCCACTGAGTGTTGCATACGACGTCAAGAATACGCAGTATGTCACAAACGGAACATCTAAGAGGAGACTTAAATGCTTCAAGCAGGATAATCGCATGTAGAACAACATTGATTCTATGAAGTCATTCTTCTTGGTTACAATTGATTCACCCATTTCTGAAATAATGTTTAAAATCTGTTTATACATTGAGGCGATCAGAGGTAAAGGGAATTATTTTAACTATCTAAAAATATTTGGGGGGGTCTTGGCTTAGTCTTATTATTCTTTATACGATAAAAAATAAAGGTTTATATGGAACTCTCTGTGTTTCTTTTAGACAAATTAATTTTTTTACAATATTTTCTAGACAACTCAGAAAAAGATTTCATATCATATTTACTGCATTTTGTGAAAAGTATTTACTTTCACCAATGAAGAATCTCTTTCTTTTAATTTAACGGAGATGCAATGAATGGTTTTCATATCTATTTTTTCCTGATACATGATTCTATTGTTTCTCATTTTAGATAAGATTGATTTGTTTTGTGAATGAAGTTGTATTTACAAGGTCCTTGATCTTTCTTATCTGTATTCATTATTCCTGTAAATGTATACACTTTCAAACTAATGGTTTTTTGGAATCTGGGTACCCCAAAAAGAAAAATGCCCTTGTCGCAGCAGACCTGCTTACTCTGCGAATTTCCACCTCAATAATATGGCAATAATATTACAAGTGCAGATGGTGCCATTAGTTTGTACGTGCAGCTCTTACGTTACTAGCCGTTCTATTAAGGATGGGCTTGCTCTCTCCATTATGATTCTTTACAAGATTTTTAGCTAAATTTAAACTAATTAAGTCTCCTGACTGAAAAAGTAGATAATTATATCCCTTAAAAGTTATAAAAGTCACGAGCACAGACTAATGGCACCATCTGTATAAGATTAATCAATTAATACCTGTGTCTATAAATAAGAGTATTTGCCTATTATCCATAACATTAATGTGGGAAAGAGTATGCAGGTTTGCTGCTTTGAGGAACACTGAAAATAGACATTTTTACCATAAACTATTTTTATTTTGACCATATTTTACAAGTTTTATCAATATCTGGACAGTAATAAAGGAGTTTGCCTATTCTACATAAGAATAACATGGGAAAGAGTATGCAGGTTTGCTGCTGTGAGGAACACATAAACTATGATTTTTTAGCAAAAATGTATGGATCCCAACCACATGAAAGCTAAGTACTAAGTTTCATCCAAAACTATTGATTAAGAAGGGAAATATTATAACTCTATAAATATCATAGATATCTAAAATATATATAAATATCTATTTCTATAAGACATTCAGTAATAAGATGTTATTGTAATAACATCTTATTACTTAGCTAGAATGTATCCTAGCTAAGTCCTTGATTTCGTCTCTTACCATAATTTTATTAATTTTTATTAAAGGCTTTTTTATTATGATTAAAATATGCTCTTAAAACATCCCTAAACAGTTATTTTGGAGTTTACACATCTCATGTTAGTCAATTGCCAAAAAAAACATAATACGAGTACAAGGACCCCAAGCACTTTTTTGTATGATTAAAGCAGGAAATATGTTTTGGTGTACCAAAATCTATGGTACCACTAAGCCTTTATGATATGTGAGGTGATACAAAAATGGTCTTGTATTATAATTTTTTGTAATTGTGTTCGCCAGTACCTCACATATGAACCTTGTTTTAATCAGAGGGGATTTTTTATAGTTCCTCAGTACTTTTTTTTACATAATTGCCTATAACTGAAGCTATAGATTCTATACAGAGGTTCACAAAGAAAAATGAGAAAAGTGTACAGTGTATATCCAATATTTTTATAAGTGATAAATAAAATGTATCCCTTTTTTATCTCACTCTACTATTAAAAGTTTTAATACATTGAAATCATGTTAAAGAACAATAAAAAATACAGTAGTAAATAAAACAGCTTACAAAACATCCAAACAAACGCAATTTATATCTCAAAACCACTCCCAAATATTACAGTCAAACGTAATATTTAGTGGACTTTATCTACTTACTAATAGCTTTAAAGAACCTTTATGCAGCTCGTTTCTTCAAACACTAAAAGCAAAAATAGCTTAATGAAAAACTGGGTAATGGGTGAGAATACAATATTAAGCAGCATTGTCATCAATAAAATATGAAACTGAAGAAACTCTTTCTTAATTCAGTTAACTCAATGTTAACTGCGTTGTACACTGTTATTAAGGAGCATTAAAAGGAATCTGAAAGTACAGTACTGATTTCATCGCTTTGAGATAGATAGGTATTATTTAATTGTAGTGTTTAACCTCTCTTCTGACTTTATGATAGTCAACAATTACTTGGGTATTATTGGATAATGGGTAGTCGAAGTAGTTGCAATTATAGTTTCGGCCTACATTAAGCCATCATCAGGCACAAGGATACGTATTTCTCCGAAATACTTATATACTTATAATACTCAGGATACTTATATCATAATGAAATTTTTATAAAATATCGAAATATTTGTGGGTAGGTGTCTCATTTGTTAAAACATGTTGAGACACTAACACTTAATTGACGTCTGAGGCCGGGAACCCCATAGGAAATTTATTTTTATTTTTTATATTTATATATTTATTTATTTTCAATTGTTCATAGTAAATTACAGTATGATATTGTATGTTGGGGAGGAATTTAGTTTTCAAACTAAAACTCATTGATTGTGGCTCAGAAGAAAGTTATTAGAATAATGGTTTGTGTTCATAGGACTGAACATGCTTTCCCCTTTTTTAAGCAGTAAGATATCTTGCCTTTGGGTCATTTATATGTCATTCAGGATTTGAGAATGCTTTTAACAGAATCATTTTATTCATTTTATTGTCATTTTATTCACAGCAAATAATGACGCGTATCGCAAATTTTATACATCATGTTCGTTGAAGTTTTTTAAACAGTTGCCATTGAATGTAACTTCATCTGAAAGCCTTAAGAAAATTTCTAAAAGATGTAAAATGGTGGGTTATGCTCCCAAAAGGTTTTTTTTAGATTTAAACAATGAAAGCTTACATTTTTCACATCTGGCATATTATTTCCATAAAGCACTAATCATCATTTTTTCCAAATACTATAATTTTAATAATACTGTAATAGTATATTAATAATTATTTTTTCTACATTTTTTCAAATTTTCCTAGGGGTCATAATAATACTGTACATTATAATGAGCTTAATTTCAGGTGTGAACCAATTAGGTTTCAATTTCAAGCAAATTAACCCAATTTGAGAGAATGTTGAGAAACGTAGAGAAACACTCACAAATCATGAAAAACTCACTTTAGAGAATTAGAAATCTTAACGGTTTACAGTCTATTCATTTTAAAAACAATCTTAAACATTAAACACCAAGAATAAAATCTACAGAGACAAAAGGACGTTACATAACTACAAAGACTAGGCATAAACAGAATTTTGTAATTAAAAACATAAAAGAAAACTTAATGAAAGTCCCTTCTACACTGGAATTAAGTTCCTGCAATACATTCCAAACAGGATCAGGAATGATAAATACCATAATAAATTTAAGAGAGATTCTGAGACTAAAACAAGGAATATTAAAATATATTATAATAATATCTAGACCAATTCTTGTCTAATAATTAACTATAAGTTGCAATAGATTTTATTTTATACATATATAATTAAATCACAGAAGTTGACACATTCATCTTCATTTTGTATATATATTTGAATAAAGATTGATTTGATTTGAAAAAGGAGAACAATGGTTAACATTGCGTGTAACAGGGAAGAAGTACTGGATTTATGGAGTAAATATTTTGAAGCTCTCCTAAACGGAGAAGAGTTCTTAAATAGAGAAGAAACAGAGGAGCTAGAAAACAGAGACCATTTGCAAACAGAATAGACAGAAGAAATAGAGCCGTGCATTAATGAAAAATAAGAAAGCACTGAAGTCCTTAAAAAATAACAAAGCTCTTGGAGAGGATGGCTTATATACAGAACTTTTAAAAGTTGTGGAACAGGGCCTCCTTAAGAGAATAAACAAAATTAATATGTGTTATATGGAGAAAAGAAGAAATACCTGACAATTGGAAAACTACAGTGGTAATACCCTTACACAAAAAGGGGGGCAAACTAGATTGCATGCAATAATTATCGAGGAACTGATAAACACCACATATAAAGTGCTGACAAAAGTATTGAGTAACAGACTAGAGCAATACTCAGAAACACCATTGGAGATCATCAGGCAGGTTTTAGAAAGCTAAGATCAACAACAAATCAGCTTTTTATCATTTTCATATTCAAGTTAAAATCCCCTAAAAGATTGGGTCCATATCCTAAGTAATGATGATGGGGTGAATGTTTTTTAGTCTTAGTTTAAGTATATTATCGTTTTTTTGTATACATATAATTTATTTAGTTCATAGGTGAGACGTAGGAGTGAGGCACATATGTTTGTAAACAGCTACCACAAGCTATATACTGTCGGCCTTGTGGGGCAGCCCGGCTTGGCGCTCTTTAAGGGCAGTTGGGTTTGATTTAGACAGGGTGGGAGGGTTAGATTCAGGATTAGTCAGTCAGTCAGTGAATCGGCTCTGGGAGGAGTAGAGTTCCCCAGGGAGGCTATCTTTGGGTAAGTGATTTGGTTGTTTCGGTTCTTGGAGTAAAGAGAATAATTTTCTTTGGGGAAATCAACGATATTCAAATGGGTATAAATATTTATTAACAAAGGATTTACTTTTGCGTTTTATATTCAAGGGAGTCATAGTACTGAATTTTATACATTTAAATTTTATTTTGAGTCCCTTGTGGTAGCTAAGGTTTTGTGCCCCAGAAAATAGATGATTTTTCTGGTGTAAAGTTTGCCATTGTTTATTGATTCCAAAGAGTTTTATTAGAGCAGAATAAAAGCAGTCTACCAGTTTAATTAAATTCTTCATATCCTAAGAGATACGTCTCCCTTGTAATCGAGCAGAGGTGTCAGGATTTTTAGCCTACCAAGTCTGTGATTTCTGCACGTCACAATAGTGATAATTATAGTGATAACTATTTTATAAGGTTCAGCAGCTTCACTTTAATTAATGATTTTAGTAACCAGATCAGCTGGTCTTTGTAAATATTCCATAAAATCCATTACACTCACTCTTCATTCATTTGATCATGTCACTCATACCAGTCAGTCTCAAATGAATTAATATGACCCTTGTCATACTGACAAAACAGAGTAAATAGAGTATTTGCTAACAAAGATTAGGGCAGTGGCTTACTAAAGTGACAATTCAGGTTGGGTATTCCACAAATGCATTTATAAACAGCATGGAGATCATCTACAAATGGTCTTATTTGAGTTATTCTCCATACTCAACTGTACTATATTATTTTTTAGATTAAAAATTGTGTGGTGAAGATTATTATCACTTTAGTCTAAATTAAAAATGTTCTTGATGTATTCCATTACTGATCAGGTTCTGGTCCATTCACAAACATACTGATCAGTTGATCCACTCATTCCCAATACTGGCCAAGTTCTGGTTTAGAAAACTGGCTACATTACAGAAAACTGTAAAAAAATTCTAGAGAATACTTTGTTGGTTGATATTATATAGTGTATGAATGAATTTACAAAAAATAAAATCTCAAACACATTTTGGGTAGAATCCATATTTCCATAAATATGCAAATCTTACGCCTAAAATAATTTGAACTGACTAAGACTTTTGACTTTTTTGGCTGAAAAAGATTTAAGGTATGATTATTTCTCAAAAGGAATAAGAAAGGTGGAAAAATAAGCCAAAGTATTATCATTTTTTATCCTTACTTATTAGCTTCTTCATATACACAATGAAGAAGCATGAAAGCATGAATATGCATTTGTGGCTTTGAATAAAATATGTACGTCAATGTATTGGATTGAAACCACTTTTAATATGTTTAACAAGGTGCATGGCTTAATGTATTAATTTATACTATACTTTGGTAGCAATCACTATTATTACATTGTTGCATTCGGTGTGAGTTAGTTCAATGATGTTCCTTCAAAACCATCAAAATGTTGACATACGAAAAAGCAGTTCTCAAAGCCTGAAACAAACACAATTCACAAATCAGAAAACCTGTTTGTAAAATCTGTATGTAAAAATCGTTTTGTACCTTATTAGGATGCATTCATGAATTACTACAATATAATAACCTCCCATACCATGAGGATAAAAAATATTTCATAAACTAAAATGCAACCCTAGTGAGTTTTGATTCTCAATTTTTTATTTAGATGCCCACGTAATCTTTTACAACTAATGATCATGACTTACGTGTTGGAATGACATCATTGATGCATTGACGATGCCCCTGAATGAGATAGTAATGGGTCGAATTGTCGCTGACATCATGATGATCATTGACTTCTGGAATGGCAAACTCTGGTCTTCCCAGTGGCTCAAGTAAAGGCTCTCTCTGAATCTTTCACTCTAGCATAGTATAGCATGAGATAATAACAAAATGGGTAAAATTATCTCTAATATTGGATAACTGTTTTTGTGGTAATGTTTATTAGTTGTTGATTGATGTATAAGAATTTAGACGTTGGTATACCGCTCCTGTTTGTAGAAATGTTCTAAAATGTAATTCAATTAATTCTCTAATTAATTAAGTCTTTTTAAAATAACTAAATCATCAACTTTGTTCAACAAATTCACAATGTTCAAAAAACATTATTGCACACATTATTTTTATGTAAAGTAACATACCAGACCATATTTTAAGGAACTTTTACTGGGCGACATTACAAGGATGATTGATCTAAGGGGTCTGGGGGTAAGTCTCCACTCAAGGAGAGTCTGGAGTCCCTGATCCAAAAAGATTTCAAATCATTAATACCTAAACTGTATTTTCAAAGCTTTTTTCTAATAACTAAAGCTGCTTACTTTTCCGTCAATAGATTTTTATTAGTACATGTTTTAATTATAAATAAATGTTTATAGAGCAATACTATGCCTTTACTATGCATACTATGCATTAGAAATTTTGAAGAAATCATTTATTTACGGATTTTATATCTCATAGCTTTGTCAAACAATTGTTCAATTGTTTGTTTGTCTTTTATTTCATAAGTAGTTTAATAGAATACAGTACCTGTGAAATATTTACATTAATTTGATACGGCTATGAAATGAAAGTAATATGAGTACAGTATTACTTAAAATCCCTTCCTGTGTATTTTCTGTAAAATTTAATAAAATTGTATTTGTCTTAAAAGCTTATATCATGCTATGATTCCTCAATTTGTAGACTAATTTTGCTCTAGAGAATTTTGAACAACAATGGGAAAGATGTTGCAGTAAGACGAAAAATGGAAGGCTTAGTTGTGTTTTCCATATTGCGAAGGAAAAAGAGGGACGGTTGCCTTGAGTAAGGTGACAAAGTGATATTCTGAAACAGAACAGATGTGATGGCGCAATGAGCTTATCGCTTGGGACGATTGTAGTGGTTTGGTGCTACCAACGGGGTTTTAGTGTTTTGCCACAGCATGGGCGTCTGGAAGTAGAGCTCCTGGGATGTTTCTTACACTTGTTCCTCTTTCCTGGAATGGAAAGAGGTTCGTGCCTCGATCATTTTCCCGGTATTGAGCCAAAACATGGGAGACGATCCCATTGAGGCTCAAAAGAAAAAGTTATCCAAGAAAAGTACTAGAGAACCTCACTAACTCGACATCTTGAGGACCTAGAGATTGTTGAGTTATCCAGAACACTGCAATTTTTCATGGATTTTAATTAGTTACAAAACGGATTGAAGTAATCTCATGTAAATTTATTGTTTTACAATATGAGTATTGCTATTCATACTGAGTAAAAATCCTTTGAAAAAATTTCAAATATTCAATAGTTTTATATTCAATATTCAATAGTATCAATATTCAATAGTCAATATTCAATAGCATTCAATAGTCAATAGTACGGTATTAAAAGTAATAATAAAGTAAAAACATGCTTGATTGGTAATAACTGTTATTCTTTCAGTGATGCATAATTCTTCTCTGAATAAGCAAACAATAGCGAGCTACCCCATCCCAAACTATGTGTGGGTTTTTGACCCTGAAATAGTCTAAAGGAGCTCAATAGATCAACGGTCCATCACTGTTAAATACGGCCACTCCGCGACCTTAAATGTCGAACTCACTAGTACTGTCCCATAAGGCTTGTATAAACTGATGACTGTCGAGCTGGTGAGTTTTTACTAAAGTATACTTAATTTTGAAGAAAATGAGAAATAGAAGTTTTGGTGATTCAAGTAGTGACAGCTATCTATCTTACCCCGCCCCACTCCAACACACACACTACACAAGCACGCTTCTTCCTGCAACGCTGTCAATCTGCAATCACTATTCACGCTTTACTTGGTCTACTCAGTGTCTCTGTCTCTTTCAAAATCAGTTAATTATTTGTTTTAAAAACACAAGCTGTATTAACTATAGAGTTTTTTCTAATAAATGTACTAGTATAGAGAAGCTATTAACATAGTTGGCATACAGTAATGTTTCCAATATTGATCATGGTGGCTCTGTAAAGCAGTATTTCCACCTTGTACTATAATGGTTCATTTAAATATTTGTTTCATTCTTTCTACCCACATAACCGGGGGTACCTATTGTATTTAAAAGAGGCCTACAACCTCTTTAATATCATAAAAGGTAAGAGAACACTTGCCTTGTTATATATGTGTTGTCCTGGATAGCAGAAAGAGAAAAGGTGGAACACAATCACAGATACCATGAAGCAGTCTTGTGTCATTTTCTGGTAATCTTTAGATTCTGCTGCCTTTATAAAACAGTACACATTAAGTTAATAACAATGAGATGAGAGTTACATATAATAGAAAATATTCATTGCCATTAAAATAAACTACAACAGTGAACTGACCCATACTGCCCTAACTGCATTCCTGAAGTAATAATAGTATAGATTAGATTACCTTTTGAAATGGCGACCTGAGGTTCTTAAAGCCAAGTATGAATGAGAAATGAGTGTTTTTGTGGTGTGATGTTGTAGTCTTGTTACTGACTAAGACAGACATGTTCCTTAGACAGGCCTGTTAATTAATATAGCCCAACAAGGCACCTCAAGGTATATCTAAGGACCTACAGTTTTACTTTATTTGAAATTCATTATTGGTGATGGTGGATTTATGTTATTTAGATTTTTACTTGATGCGGATATTTTCCATCACGATTTTACGTAAAACAAAGTTTCACGACGTTTCGGAATCTGGAATCTGATCCCGTCCTCAGGTGAACTAATATCTAAAACATAGCGCAATTAACATATAATTCGGACCAAACCGGAATAAAGCTGAAAACATAAAAGTTTAAAGCAGTCAAAAAACTTACAAACAAACCATTATTACACACATAAATTACCAAACACGCCCACTCATCACGGAGTCTCAAAGACAATTCTAGTCTTTGAGTTGCTATGGAAAATATGTCTTGCAATAAAAATCTACAAAAACACCTACAGTTTAACATGGAATCAGAAGCACTAAACTATCAAAAAACTAGTGTATAAAAAAGTAATTGATTCTGTTATATAAGAGTACTTCATAAGAATAACATTTTACACCCAACCATAAAACAAACTTAGCAAACAAGCCAATTTTTCTTACATTAAAAGGCTGATAGTTTTAGAACCATTGTTTCCACAGGTATGTGAGCTTTATCATTTCATTTTAGAGTAAATCTTGTTTCCACTTTTATTCAAAATATATATTATAATTTTTTTTAATTTTGAGTTGAACAGACAAAAAATCTAAAGGGTATATACAGGTCTATTGCTAAAATACACCCATGTACCTAATTTTATCAAAACTATGGTGGTGTGGACACTAGTCCTTTATTAGATCCAGAGAGTCAAAAAAATACTGTATTAGCCATTCCATTTTTAGCTCTACTGACACTATTTATTTATTACAAAACAATTCTTTCTTCATCTATACTCCTATAAAGATATAAAGTAATAAAATGCTTCTACTTGGGGAAAAGTGTTTAATTGATCAGTATTAAACAGAAACAACACTATTTACCAAAGAAAAATTATCTGATAACAGATAAGGTGAAAACCCAACCCCTTTCGGAATATTACAAAAGATCTTGTTTTAAACAAACAACTTATGAATTAATTGGTAATAAATAAACACTATCTGCTTATTTTGACAGTATATCAATTAAAATACATGTTTTATTATTTAAGTGATAAACATAAAAAATGACTACTTTACCAGTACAGCTTGAAATGCAGCAAAGCAAATGACAACCTCATAGGAAAGGACGACCTCTATTAATGTGGTTTCAAAAACAGTTTTGTAGCTTTTGACAAATCTAGAAAAATAAATTGTATATTATTTCAATGCTAAAACTTTTTTTCAATTTTTGAGTTATGTAGAATTAAAATATTTTTATGTTAGAAAATAATTTTCACAGTGCACCTTTCTTATGTCAGGACCTTTCATACTTTTTTCCGGTTTACAATAAAAGTTTATCACATAATTTTTCTGTGAATATTATTCACATGTAGCTCAAAACCTTCCAAAGACATATCGATTGCTGGGTCTCAGTAGTTATAGTAGTTTCACATTTGAACTAGGTCTATCCATTTATGCTTAAAAATCATAGTTTATGTGTTTATCATGACAGCAAACCTGTATGCTCTTTTCCCATATTAATCATATAGTGAATAGGCAAACTCCTTTATTTATGGACAGATGTTGATGAAAGTTGATATAAATGCTCGAAATGCTCAAATTAATTGTTTACGCTAAAAACACCTACTTTCAGCTTTCCTCACAGCAGCAAACCTGCATACTCTTTCCCATTTTAATCCATGGAGAGTAGGCAAATAATACTCATATTTATTGACAGATAATGATCAAACTAGTCATATATTAATATTATTGTGTTATTGATTTGGAAATTCGCTGAGTACGCAGGTCTGCTGCGACGGGGGTATTTATTCAACGAAATGTCCTATCAAAAAACGGATGGCTCCTTGTGCCAAGGATTCTGCATGATCTACAACATTGGTCTCTTGACTTTTTCTCGTATCTATTCATTAAACGTTCATTAAAAAATACTCTTTACTGTAAATGTAAAAAAGTATTACTCACTTCATTATATCAACGTGAGTTTCTATCACCCATTTCAGTTTTCTCTCTGCAACTGCTTGCTTAAGAAATTTTACAGCATCTTTGTCACCATCATAGTTGTTGACAGGATGAAAATCATTTGAGGTACAGATGTCAGAGAAGACAAGACTTACTACGTCAAAAGAAGCTCCGATAAAATGGGCTCCTCCGATACAAAGTCCCAAACCTGGTAGGTGAATAAAGTGATTGTAAGCAAAGAAAGCCATTTGTGTGAAAACAGTGAAGAAATAATTCACATCTACTTCAAGTGAATATGGCAACCATAGGGGAAAAAGTAGTTTCCTGTTGGAAGAAAATACTCCAGCATTGTAAACATAGAAGGCATAAATCGAACCGACAAAAAAATTTGCAAACTTCATTACAGTGAAGGAAATTTGATCGGCTCTATTCCAAACATGGTGATACTTTTGCAGTTGCAGTTCCTCAGATAAAGTCAAAAACCGATCCTTCATATTCTTCACAAGGTCGGTTAGAGTGTGTCTGTTGTAAAGGTAGACCAAGTAGACGTAGAGTGTGTGACTGACGATGACCGCATGGAGGAGGATGTCCGTGTTCACAGAGAGGTCGTCGTACTTGAGGAAGAACATGACCCAGCCTGTAAGAGCACAGAAGCTCGTGGCGAACACACCAAAGCACACCAGTGGAACATCCTTCCAGAAAGAGTTGGGTTTGGTAGCTGCCAGGCTCATGTAAAATTCTATACTCTCGAGAAACTTGTTGCTATTTTCTTTACCTTGTTTATGTAAGGTTATAGTTTCCTTTTTCACAAGAGACATATCTGAAACAAAACCCCCTTAATGTATTATTGGTGCTTTAAATATATGTATCTCCAGTTTCTGAAAGTTTTACCTGTACTGCTAAACCAGTGAATACATATTGTTAATTCATTTAAAACCTGAAATATCTAAAAAAAATTTTAAACAATAGTGCCGGTAACTTTACTTAATACAAAAAGTCACTTAATTGCCATTAAAAATTGTACGAAATTAGAGGGGCTAAAATTTTGCATTAGAGTTGCAAGCTTTTCCTCCAACAGGCTTCAACAACAACAAAATAATGTAAACTCAAATTTAACTCTTGAGTATTTTATTTTAAATATTCACCCTAAATGCCCAGAAGAAAAAATACTTACTTAGTAACAAATTTTAAATATTATTTTTTAACTGTTAATTCTTAAAAATGATAACTTGGTTATTTAAACAATTAAACTGATTTTCAAAAACTCGGTATCGGAGAATGCAGAGAAACATCTACCAGTATCTTACTCAAAGTATTATGGCTTCAGTGAAGGTAAATAATGGTCATTTACACGAAAGATAATTTAATATTAGTCTTTATGTCTGATGAATTTATCCACAGTTAGAGAAGAACATTCCTTACTCCGAAATCACTATAATTTATTTTAAGATTTTACATAATAGCTAACAAACGAGATTACAATGGAAGTTTAGTGAGCTATATTATTTAATATTTTTTTCATATGAAAACTCTAGTTTTATTCAGTTTACTTAACCTAGGATTGTTGAGTGGAGTCATCATACAATTTATATTTGAGTATTTAACCTTAACAATAACCAAGGTAAAATCTCTTCAAAAACGTAATTGAGCAATCAAAAAATTATAGAGAATATAAAAAAGAACATTCTCTTTCCACATATTCATCTTTCGTTTCCTGACATTTTTGGTTTTTTTAATTTTTCAGAATATTTAAATAATAATGAGACCCAACGGTCTAAATTTTATTTAGACTATGGCCAAAACTTACAAAATGTAATAAAAATAGAATTATAACTTTAAATTAGACTGAATTAAATGAGGAATAAGCACAACAATTTTCTGCCAAAATAATTTGAAACATTTATATTATTGTGTATGGAAAATACTGTATGGTAAAAATATAAAATACCCTTTAGTAACAAACCTATATAACATACATCCAAGGGAATGTATGCTCATATCTTGAATTACAATACAAACTAAGCTTTATTATATATACTCATAGGTTAGGCTACATTCGAAATTTATCCAATTTTAAAGATAAATAAGTATAGTCTTCCATGCCATGAGAAATATTGTACTAAAATAGTATTGATGTATAAATTAGAATTTTTCATATATTTTGTAGACCTTGACCATGGTACATATGATTTAATAATATGGTAGATATGACTAATATGGTACTTAAACAGAATCATATCCTCTTTACATAGTTTAAGAAGAAAGTATAGTTTTTTCAAAATTTTTTGTTCAAGTTGAGAGTGGAAATATCTATTTTGAGAGTCCCTGAATCCAAATACCCCCTTTGCAGCAGACCTGGATACTAAGCAAATTTCCAAATCAATAATGTAATAATAAATAATAATACATGCCAAGTTTTATCAATATCTGTTAGTTATTTGCCTATTTTCCTTAAGATTAACATGGGGAAGAGTGTACAGGTTTGCTGTTATGAAGAACGCTACTGAAGAAATAGCTATTTCTAGCAAAAACAATTTTTATTTTGACCATTTATATCAAATTTCATCAACATCTGTCCATAAATATAAAGGGGTTTACCAATTCTATATGATTAACATGGGAAAAGAGAATGCAGGTCAGCTGCCTTCATAAACACATAAACTATGATTTTAAACTTTTAAAGCATAAATGGATTAATCTCAACCACATGAAACTAAATATCAAGTTGCATCCAAAAATATAGATTGATTACTGAAATATTAATTTTTCATTATACATAAGATTAATATTGGAGCCTCAAAATACAACGTATCCATCACATCCATCACATGCAAAAGATTTTTTTAAGTAAAGTATATGTTTTTATGTATATGCTTATTGTGTAGTATTTATTTTAGCATAATATAACGCAATCTATGCGACCATGTTGGTCATGGATGAAGACACCAAGTATCCAAGTACGTAAGTATTCAAGTCTCATATGTTAATCTTATGGAGAATATGCAAAAAACTTTCATATTTATTTATCAATAGATATTGTTAAACTTGTCATATATTATTATTATTGTTATTGACTTGGAAATTCGCTAAGTATGTAGGTTTACTGTGATGGGGGTATTTGGGCTTGCTCCCCATACTTGTATGAAGAATGCTTAAAAAATAATTTCTTCCTTATTTGTAATGTGTTTTACCTGTAACTTGGTATGCAGGAATGTCAGATCATCCTACAAAACCCAAACAACTGTTTGTTTTAATATTTTATTTAATGTTTTGGTGGTTGTGGGATGTGGTGGGAATAAGGGAATAAATAAATGAGTAGCTAATTATAGTGAACATAAAAAGAAATTGACATCCTTTACCAGGTTTGTGAAAACGAATATACGTTATATAAACGATATATAATGGGTCCGTTCCAGGACCCCGTTACATATTTATAACAATATCAATATTTTATTAAACTACAAATGTTGTGTCATCAATGTTAAGTAAACAGAATTTAAAAAATAACAAAATAAATGTAAAATTAAATAACATTAAAATACAATATAACTACCTATACATAATTTTTATTTAACTTACTGCTATAGTCTCAAAAATGTCTATTATTTCCAAACATCAAAATTAAAATTTATTTAATTAATTCATAATGCAGCAATGGTCTATATAATCCGTTATATTATAAAATGATTGATTAATTAGAAAATATTTTATGGTTTTTTTTATTTCCTGTGTTAAATTTTATGAAATTTGGAAAATCATTTATTAATTTTCCATCAGCACTTATTGGAAAATTGTATTAGTTATTAGAAAAAAGATTTAATCTATCTTGATGAGGTCAAAATGCATTAGAATTTCTTTTATTATAACAAGTACCTGGTGACCGAGCTTTACTCGTATAGAATAAGACATGTATTATACAAGTTAATTAGAAAAATTAAAAAACATTTATTACTCAATGAAAACATTTATATGGTTTAAATAAAACCGATTTAATATACCATAATTAATATAGCAAAAGTATTGTCTGTTGTCTATAGCACTGAACAAAAAGTACTGCCCCTGTTGGGGTTGGAACTCACGACCTTCGTTTAACGAGGCCCCCGCGCTACCACTAGACTACGGCGTCTGCCAAATGATCGACGCCGTTCAAGGTCTTTTAGCCTGTAAAGCGGGCGGAACTTCAAAATTGGATCCTTTTGATTCTGATAGGAGGAATCATCATTCTGGTGTTGAGTGTTATTTTTAGCCAACTGCAAAAGTCTGGTTTTGTTCCTGTCTACAAATGGGGTCTGCAATTTTCCAATAGGTTTCTAGTCAAAGTGTTGGTGGGTTTTTACAGCGTATGGAGGAGTTGCAACGAGCACGAGGATTATCTGAAGCGCAGTTGTTCAAGTCTGCAGTAAATTTGTTTTCTGAGAGAGTATTAATCTGGTACAGGTACAGTAGCGAGAATCTCAAACTGGAGGAGAGCTATGTAAAGAAATGAAGGAAGTCTTTCAAACCTGTACTATGATAACATGTTGATACAAGAAATAATGAATCGTAGACAAGGAGAGTATGAGTCAATAGACCTATATTAGCTCCTATGGAAGGTCTTTATAGCCAGTTATCCAACCCAAAGAGTGAAGATAGTCATTGAAGCAAATGTTGAAATACTTAAATCGTTATCTCCAAGAGAGGTTGTGCATGTTCCCAATCGTTTCTGTAGCACAACTGAGGATTTTAGGAAGAAAAGCAGAATCAGGTCGACTGAGGGCAGCTAATAGCCAGACAATGGCTAGTTCTGTTCCCATCTTATAACCTGACTTAAGAACTAAGTAAGAACTTTATCTGCTTTTATTGTATGTGGGTTATGTGTCCTTGTCGAATTAATTATTTTAAGTTTTTTTTTTAATTTAGTGATGGTGATCCCAAATCAGATTAGCCTGGGGGATCTCAATTAATTTTGCCAATATCTATTAACGAAAGCTGTTAGTGAACATATAATGTTCATTTCTTTATTGTTGAGTTTGTTTATAAGCTGTAAACTGTATATTCTGTACTGCAATGCAAATGTCTGTGTATTTAAAAATAAAGATATATTAATAAATTAATTTTTTATTATTAGTAGGCTTATCCGATATTAGTATTGGTCTAAAAAGACCTGTGTAACTACTACCGTATGATTCCAAACTAGAAAACACAAAAACTAGAAACATTCACTTTAAATCGCATTTTTCATTTGGTCGGCTAGTGCTCATAGAAAACGTGTAAAAACAAACACATATTTTTTGTATTTTTCGTGTAAAATCCAAATCTACGATTAAAAAATTCCATCATTAAATTAAGTTTCCTTTGTTTTGGAAGGAGTGGATGGGTATTTTGTGACACCCCGGTGAATTTATATATAAATTTTATATTTATATATAAAAAAAACTCGTATTTCCTTCGGTATACCGAGTTTTATAAAAAAAGTATGAAAATATGAGTTTTTTACGAGAGTAGTTAATAGGGATAAACGTGGATTGGCAGTACTGACTGAAGATCAATGCTGCAAAGCCTGCTCAGCTCGCAGCTGACAATTTAAATATTCAACACCAGCCAGTGTGTGTCTGTGAGCTGATCAGCTGATTACGGCAGGAGATGTGGGGTTGTCGATTTGTTTTTCTTATCAAAGAATAGCAAGTTTTAACAACTGATCAAATGCATTTTAGATACTATTTTAATTATTTCGCCAAAAGTCTAATATTTAAATGATAGAAATATTTGTGAGTCAAATAAAACCACAATTGTACAATCTCATGTTCGTTAGCTAAATAATTTTTTGCTGATTCTTCATTGTGTTTTAGCATTTGCGTCTTGCCTTTGTGTGAAGTTCAGCTAGTAAACAAACGCTATTGCAACAAAGAATGGATTCGTTTTATGTTGAATTATTGTGATAATTGTTTTGAGTTTTTGTTATTCCCGATCAAGAACTCTTTTTAAAGCCTCGTTATACAGTGAAGATTGATCTCCGTATTAGGTAAGAATAGGCTACTTTTATTGTTTTTATATTCCAAATATATAGTATTGTTTTCTTGACATCAACAGAAAGGACTAATTAATTAATTTTTTTGATTTGTGTCTTGCAGGTGTTAATGGATCAACAGATAGGATAATCTAGACCTGTACACATATCTACATAAATCTGTAGATTTGGCTCACAGCCTTTTTAAACAAATTTAAGGGTGTATTTTTGAAAATAGACTTCTCTTATATGGAATACGTAATCCCTTTTTTTAAGATTGTTCTCTTCACACAACCTGTGTAAGCTATGGATCATCCCCCCTTCTGTATTTAAAACCTGTGTTAGACCCAACCTAGATTATTAATTCAGCCATTTTTATACCAATGAAGATTAAGTTATGTCTTTTGAATACCTTTGATAACACCTTAATAACACTTTTCGTAGGCCATCTAGGAATAGTCCTCTGATAGGCTGTTGTCACCAGAAAAATCAACTAAAATTAGGCCCAATGCCAATGAAAAATGACAAATTTCTGCAGCTAAATATACCCCTTTCTTTCTTTTGTAATACATACGAAGGGGGAATTTTAATCACGAAAAATGTGTGCACCCGTACTGAGAGAGGAGCATTAACAGAGATAGTTCGGCTAGTACTTATAGGCCTAACATAATTACGATTTTTCTATTCATTGTTCTTAAACCATAGAATAGTGCTTGCGGGGTTAATCTCGCTAGGGAGACAAAGAAATGTTTCTTCTTTAACTTATTTTTATCTATTGATGTAAAAGTATATATTGATAAGAATATATTGCTGGGTTTTGGCCATATATAAATGAAATATGTTTATTGTTACCATATTCATTAAATTTGAGTTAAAATAACTATTGATGGTTCTCAGAATATATGTTTTGGTAGTGGGAGTAACAGGATTTCTGACTAGGATGATGACTCAAAATGATAACGGGGTTAAATTGAAGAAATAACATTTATACTAAAAATAGAAAAAAGACAAAAACTTTTACCCGAAATCTAGACCTTCAAAATTATGAGTCTCCAGAACAAATTTTCAATTTTAAAAAGTGGGATGATTTTGGGAAAATGTGGGGTGGCTTTGGGTTATACCTGGGGTTCATTGGTCAACTGATAAAGAAAATGATCTAAGTTAAGGGGTTTGAAGTACACATTATTTCTTGTTTTGCTTTGTATAATATATAATCTCTACATAGTATATAATCTCTTTACGAATGCTTTGATATTTCCTAATCACTATTTTCTTTCTTTCTTCTACAAGTGTATCTTTAAAAGATGAAAACAAATTCCGTCATCAATTTCTTAATGAGGTAGAGGCAGAGAAAAAGGACGAAGAGGAATCAACTTATATTGTTGAAAGAAATATGAAGTCAGGAGTGTGGGTGATTGTAGAAGGAAAAAGAAAAAACACTGGATTGGGCAAGCTCTAAGCGTCGATGAAGCAGGCGATGTAGGTAGTGGTCAAGTTTTTAAAAAGGCAGGACAAATTTAAAGGTAACAAGCCATACTTCAACAGGTGTGACTCTGAGGGTAGTTAACTTGACCAGGGCTATGTGGTGAAGTTGTTACCTAAGCCAAACTTTACCCCAAGAAGATGGCTACTGTTTCCGGTCTCTTTCGGGCAGGAATACAATGTCCAGTAAAATCAACAGCAGCTGTCACATGTAAATATGTTAATAGTAAAGAAATGTACAGTAGACCCAGTAAAAGTGTGTGTGTAGTTAATAGTGTCTCTATATATAAAATTGAATGTATGTATGTCTGTCTGTATGTATGTCCTTTATGCGTTGCCAAACTACTCATCCGATCGCCATGAAATTTTAGGAAGTTGCTCTACATGTGTCTGGGAAGGTTTTAGTGAAAAATATTTTCGAAAACCCCATAAGTTTCCATTTTATGGTGTTTTAAATTTCTAATGTTAACCTTATGGAGAGTAAGTTTGTTTACAAATTGTCTACAATGAAAACATTTGATTTCTTAGCTACAGCTGATTGGTTTACTTTCCATTAGCAATACCGTATGCTTTACTATCCAATGCCATCTGAATCATTCATTAATGTTAAACTATGAAGTAAATGTGTACTGTAAAAAATGAACAGCTTTATTCACCACGTTAATAGTTTACGGTTTTGGGGGATTATGTATTTATATTTTTATTTTCTGTCTGATTAAAGTCACGTGTTTATATGATAATTACAATGTTTATATATTATTACGTTTATTATAATAATCAGCTGTTGTATATCTTTCCTATAAAAGCCGTATTACAGTTAGGTTTCGTTTGGGTTTGGATTGGATTTTAAAGTTGTGAATTAATCCACTCAGATTTATTTGTTTTATGGGAATGATATTAATATGTTTAATCGTTTCAGTATTGTTGTTCACTATGCAGCGACCCAGAATATATAACCTTTCACAATGAAGCCGTATTGCTATTCGACTTCAGAACATGGCCAATCTTAAAGTTAACATGTGTTTACTGTGAGGCGTTACGAAGTTCGCCGGGTCAGCTAGTTTTCCATATAACTTAGTGCACTGTAGTGCACTAAATAGCTTGTGCAAAATTAAATCCAGATCAGTGAGAAATTAGTCATTATTTAATTTCATCTCTACACTTTTAATAATTTGTTATACATTGATTTGACTGTCATCTATTCAGCGATACACAGTTTATTAGCCTTACACTCATACTTTTTTTATATAAAATAAAAAAATTAAAATAGTAATACATAGAATTAGTGAGTTCAGCAGTATGAAATATGTGGACCAAAACAAAATTCCATGTAAATTGTTTTATAATACTAGATTTTGATACGAGGTTTGTGGGGCTTGTTCCACATAACAGTAAATTTTCATTCCTACAGTGTGTTACATTATCTATGGATCTTGTATTTTATTTACCTACTATAACAATTCATCATTATATAGCACTTTGTTTCAATTCTCTATGTTTATTCTTCATCGAATGCTCAATAACAGAAGTTTAGTCTGAACGTCATATTCACGCGACCACATCAGATGTAGGTTATTGTATGAAACCTCAGGATCTCGTAATGCAGTGAACGTGTTAAGCATAGAATAGACCTTTCATATTCATTAATAGTGTAATAAATTGTCCTACGTGTTTTAAAAATAAATATACGCCAACAGTAGGCTATATAAAAACTCAAAATTAATGTTAGTCTTCCATAAAAGTGTTTCATTTTGTATATTTTTCATATTAAGGATATTTTATTTCATCCAGAAAACTTAAAGCCAATATTAATGAGAGTCTACCTGTATAGCTTGAGAAATATATTTGATAGACAAACAAAGTGAGAACATCTATCATGTTTGGTGTTTCTAGCGGGGACAAACTTTCAGTGTCTGTGTGTGAGTGTGCATGCGTGTGTGCGTGCACATGTAGTATGTCATAATGGAAGAACGGCTGCAAGGATCAGTTTGAAATTTGTACGATGTTCACACACTAGATGTAATGAGTAATGTAATGAGAAATACAGGAAAAACGGTCTATCCAAAGGGGGTTGAGGGGAAGTTTTATAGCCTTCACTTAAATGTGGTTTTGGGGTTTTACATACAATTAATAGAAAATTCAATTTTTACTAGCACCACTGGAATCTGCTTAAAAAAACAAACAATTTTTTTCCTTGAATCTTCCCTCTTTCCTTTTCTTCTTTTTTCTTCCCTCCTTCCTCCTTCCTCTATGAGTTACGGAGCCTCTATGGTAACGTTGTGAGTAAGAGATGAAATTGATATTTTGCTCGTTATTTGTAATATTGTGATCAAACTTGGTGTACAGCTTCATATAGTTACATATTAATCATTTAAGCTGAAAAATATAGCTTTTCATTCCTTTTAATAGGAATTCTTCTTACTCATTTCCTATGTTTTTCTTATAAAGAATAAGAAAATGTGCTAATGGAAGGTTTAACTTTAATATATTTTTAAACCTTTAACCGTATAAGAGCAACTTGGTATACACCTTCATCTAGTTAAGGTCTTCTAATATACCTATGTCAAAAAATACCAGTTATAAAATTTTCTGATGGTAGCAACCCTAATAACTCATTGATTACAGATAAAAATTACAACACTTGACATAGGCTTGAAAAGTATGTTTCCTTTGAGTTTCTCCTCTGCATTATTTAAATATTTGAGTGTATTTCTAGCAAATTATTGTAATCGATATGGTACATTTAATTAATACTTCCTAAATAGAAAAGCTGATTACTTTTTTTATGAAAGGATCATATTCATATAAACAAAAGTTTTCTCATCTTTCCAGTTCTGGCTAAACTTTAGCTATGATTTATGGAGAAGCACTAGTCCGAATGCACTAGTTGGGTTTCTTTGAGCCGTTGTTAGCTGTTAGCGTAGTAGAGGCAGTGTGTAACTGTATATGGGTCAGGTTCAGTTACCCGCGTGACGTAATGTGTACAAACCATGCATATGTTACGCTCCAGGGCTCCAAGGTCATTGACCACAGGTTCAAGGTTTGGATCAGTTGACTCAGAGAAAGTTTAATACTATAACCCACCAAAAGTCTTATGAATAAAATTCATAAATAAAATTTGAGGAGTATCCAAAGTAATTATAGCATGAGTATGTTTTACAAAATGTATGTATGACCTACTCTGTCAATATGAATCTTTTTTTAGATGTTAATGAATATGTTTGACAAACAATGTTGAAAAATTCTCTATTGGAAGGTAGAAGTTTTGTATTTAAAATTTAAAAAGGTTACATATATACAGTTTAAAAAAATTTTATATTTTGTAGAAAGATTGAAACTAAGTTATGTAAAGTTAAAAATTTAAAATAAAACATTTTGCATGATGAAATATAAACATTTAATGTATTAAATCTATTTTTATGTATTTTTTACCTATTTAACCTATTTTTTATCTATTTAATGTATTAAATCTATTTTAATAGATTTAATGGTAATAGGGGAGCTAAATTTCCCTTTTTTATTTACAAGTTTTGCACACAACTAGCATTTGTAAACCTATTGTAATTGTAGTTAACCATCGTCAGATAAAAATGTAACTCAACCATACCGGAAAGTTAGCATAGTTTGTTCGTACCAACAATTTATTAATATGCGTAGTAACGCGTAGCACTTAGGTAGTAAGTGCTAAAGTTGATGAAAGTTTTTCTGTTATTTATTTCAAATTATGTGAGATTTTGATTTTACTGGCTGATTACAAAACTCCTTTAACACAGAATAGCTTACAGACGAAACAACAAAATAATACTTGAGATGTGATTTATTTTTATGTTAAGAGTGTCTGGTTGGTAACAGTAAAGAAAGACAATTATGTCCAATGAACCATAACAGCGGGAAATCCAGGGACAGAGGAATTCCTTGAGCTGGAAGGTCAGGGCCCAGGTATTGCACTCTGCCCATTTTTGTCCAGTCTTCTCTTGTTAACCAAGCAAATGTTTTGTACTGTTGTAATTATCTACTCTCTTTCCTTTGTTTGAAACTCCTTGATCTTCAACCTAACCAATACATACAATTTATTATATTTTGAGCTATTTAATTTGTGTGACAGAATAGTAATTACATAGATTAGATTTGTTATGATTATTTTATAAACTTTTATTTTAGGGTTTTGTTCATTTATTTTAATTTAAAAAATTTCTTTTTCAAGATGTTTGTATTTTCCTGGTTACAAAAATGTTCTAAGACGTTACAGTACCGAATTTGTTTTAAATTGAGCTTTTGTATTAAATGTTTCTTGCTATCTTTTTAAGAGAATAATCCAAAAGTACTTGAATTTTTTTACCATATGATCGAGTTCAAATTAACTTATATTCCTGTAAATTATTTAAGTTCAAATAAACTGAATTGGATGACATATTAATTTTATCATTCAGTGCCAGTCACATAGGGCTTAGTAGGTTTGAATATCAATAAATTGTCTTGAACAATAGTTGTCATTAAAAAGCCAGGAATGATAATTTTTGGTGTTGACTATCAATTTTTTTAAACTTAAATACATTGTAAGATTTACTTGATATCTCTATGATGTATGAATACCCCTAAAGTAGACCTGTGTGAATGTCTATTCTTTTATGGATTACTTGAGATAATACAAACTAAACTTGATCATAGGTTAAGCCTTATACCAAATGTTACCACTGTTTTGTTTATAAATAAGGCAGTTAAATTTACGCTACTTGTACTCTGTTTATAAAAGAATAACATGGGAAATTAGTAAGTAGGCTTGCTGCGATGAGAAACAAAAAAAATGTTATTCACGTTTATTAGTAGACCTTAACTACATGAAACCATATGTTACAAATACTCCTGTCACAGCAGACCAACTTACTCATTGAATTTCCATTTATTTAATCATTTTACTTTCTTTCCCTAACATAGTGTATGAAAAAACTATTATCTTTGCTTGGATTTTCAAATTTGAACTGAGAGAGAATATATCAAATTTGAGGCTTCCTGATTTAAAAAAATGGCTTTTGGACTGATGTCTGTCTGACTGTGTGAACACCCAAGGCCAGATGTTTCAATTTTTATGAATTTCCGTACAAAGGTGCAATTTAACATACTCCAGCGCTTCTTTCAGTTTTTAAAATTTTTGTCATTTAAGGGTAGTCTACCCATAAAACCCTTGAAAATTTTAAAAATCCAAATGTTCAAAAACAGCTTTAACAATTTTGATTACAATTTTATGGGTTTTAGTGCTTATCGTCCCAAATAACATATCACTACTCACATGTCAGTAAAAATGAATTGATCTCCCAATTTTTAAATTTCAGGATTACAAAGTTTATTATAAACAAGGGTTTAATACACAATACTTTTAGCTGTTATTATTATATCTGTTTAGTTTAATTCAAACTAGCCCATGTATCCATAGTTAAAGGTTAGTTTTATTTTTTAATAATGTTTAATTTGTTTACCAATATGATGGGAATTCTCAAAATCATGAATCCAGTTCAGTATTAAGTTTTTTTTAATGTTTTATTGAGCAAATACAGACTACTCTTTTATTACATTCACAAGATAAGAATAAATTCCAATAGTAGTTAAAGTGGTGTGGGAAGTAACCAATGAAAATTGTTTGTTACTTCATCAATTACGTATGTTGGGACCTGTAGTTAACTGGCTAAATCAATTCTCTGTTATCTACTCTTGGCGATATGGTGTGCAGGTAAATACTGATAAAGTAAATAAATAGAATCTTATCTTGTTCTTACTTGTTTCACATATTTAAGATACCATCAGATGATTATGTAATGATAAGCGGTGACCATGCCATGCAAAGAATAAAAAAAGCATAAGTTAGACCTAGGCAACTAGAGAATTTCAAAGCTTGGTCCACAGGTGAGATTAGCCTGATTAAAGCATATGCCTTGTTATTTAGGGATCTCATGGCATCGGCCCCCTGCAAAGAGGAATACGATCACATGCATGCCAGTTATTTAAGTGGTAACATAGTGTATATATAACATAGGTATTATAGAAACGGGGTCGAGCTGGCCAAAAGAAATTACAATACTAGGACAATAAATCAGCACCAAATCCTCAAAAGGCCACATGGGCATTGATTAATAATCATAGAAAGCCATATCCAAACCCAATGCTAGTCGTGATGATTTTAATAGGTTTTTTTGTTGAAAGTGTAAACCATTTGGTAGGTGGGATGACTGATGTGGTACTTATCCTGGTTCTTTTGGGCTTGATGTGGCTCTTGGAGGGTCTTGGAGGGAGGGTGGATATATATTGGCTCTTGTGTCATGTGCTGAAGTCTGTGATTGATATTGTCTCAGACTCTGGTGACAATGGTGAACTCCTGCTTGAGAGAGGAAATATTCCCAGAAAAGATTAAGGTGGCTACGGACAGAGCCCATTCATAAGAAGGGGGATAGTCAGGATTTGTCTTACTATATTCTATTAGTATTCCTGCCTTTGGTGAAGTACTGAAGTCAGTTATGGAAGAACAGTTAATAGCTTTTTTTTGAAGGAAACTCACTGATCCCTTGAAAATCAGCTTGGATTCAGGAGAGGACGCTCTACAACAACGGCGGATCAGTCACTCATCCTTGAGGTTTTGTCGCATTTAAGGCTGCGGAATCACTGAGATTGACGCTTTGAGACCTGACCAAGGCTTTTAAATGCGTCTCACACAAACTGCTGCTGGGTAAACAAAGACACTGTGGAATCACTGGGGCGGTGCTAAAGACCATAAAGTCCAACCTGCAAGATCACAAACAGGTAGTTGAGATCTCTGGAGCATGCTCAGAGGAAGAATTACTGCAATAAGAGGTGCCACAGGGATTTGTCCTGGGCCTCCTAGTTTTTCTGATCATGGCCAGTGATATTGATCTTGAGGGTTGTTTTTTCCTTTATGTAGGGATAGAGACATCGGTTAGCTCAGGGTGTATGCGGCTGAAGTACTGGAGGAGGCCAAGGATTGGTATGTGGCAAATAGGCTGCAATTGAATGAACGTAAAACACAGTATTTGCACACTGCAGCGGGTATATACTCGAGGGCCTGTAAAGCTCATGGGCTTCTTGATAGGGCATAAACTGACATGGACAGAGCACTTGATGCTGGTTTGCCATAAACTTTCAAGAGTTCTTCATTTGCTAAGGTAAAATTTCTGTCCCGATACATTTTCTGATGTTCACCTTCTTTGCCCTTTTTCATAACCACATATCCTTTGGAGTTGTGCTGTGGGCCCAAAAAACAGGAGATCATTGCAGACCGTAATTCGCATCTCTGCAGATACCCGACATCTAAGGACACTTGTGCTAGACTCTCTCACGTATGTCAAAAACAACATCGATAAGTTTGCACTGCGTGGAGATGGTCATCGACACAACACAAGACATAATGCTAATCTGGATGTTCCAAAGTGCAGGCTGTCCATGTCCCTAAATAGTTTGCGGGTTTTGGCCATAAGAGTGTTAATACATTTTTAGACAGTGTTAGACAGGCAGGGGTTGCTAATTTCCCAAATATGGTGCGCCAGAGAACCGTGTCCTCACCCCTGTACAGTGTCGACAAGTTCTTTGGGGACCTAAGTTCTTACGAGTTCTTACTTCTAAGTTGTACGAGTTCTTATTGGGAAGCTACCAATTGCCTGAACCATAACTCACAGTCTTAAATTATTAGAATAAGTCGACATAGTCTATCCATGACAACTGGTCAACGGTGATGTAGTAGTCACTAAGTTAATTAATTGTGATTACAAATTACTGTCTAAGTCTAAATAATATTAATCTCAGACTAAAAACCATGATAGGCCTGATATTGTTGTCATGGCTCTCTATAGTATAGCTAGAAGAATTAGCTTGATAAAGTAATAACTGTAATAATAGTTGATCTTTGTGTAGTAAATATGCAGTTAATTGTACCATGTTAATTTCTAATGAATTATTAATTTTTCACTTGTCTGAGTTATAACGTATTGAATTGAGTTATTTAAAAATTGTTTCAAAGACTGAATTCTAGTATAACATACTGTAATACTTTTGATAAATGTTCTTATCGTTATTGTTGTTAATGGTGGTGTTTTAATGATTGCATATGGTCCTATTGTAATATGTCATTTATTTCATTTATCCCATTTAACCCTCATCCAATAATTTTCATCAACATAACACAAAAACCTGTCATAAATTAAGAGTAAAACAGCACAGGCTTAGTATTTTTTCAAACCTTCTATTCACGAATTATTGTTGATTTACGCATAAGTCATTTAGTAGCTAACTTTGTTTCTCTTGCTGTTATTTTCAGAAATTTGATGATTATTTTGACATATATATGTCTTAGCTCTGGGGGATGTTGACAATTTGTAAGATGAAAATTTGAAACCATTTTAATATATAAGAATAAGTACAGCTGTTTAGAAGAACTTAAAACATGCCCTTTAGACATATCCACGATCTAACGTATTTCCCACTGGGAAGTAAATACAAACATTTTTTCACAGAATCATTCTCCTTTTAAAATAAAAAATATTTTAATGTTTTTAAGGTAAACAAAATGAAATAATTCTCACCAACAATAAATTGATTGTCGGGAAGATTAAACAATGATCTAAAAATGTACAGGATATAACAGTTGTAGTCTAAAAGTCTATCAATGTTCATCGAATTGTACAGGTTAGTAGGCTACTGTTTAACCTTACAAAGGCTAATGTTTAGACCCTTCAAGGAGTGGAGGTAGTTTGTGTGAGATTTCATCATATCCAGTTCTACCCAGATGGTAGGATTGTGTGTGCTTACTTCACAATACTTCTAACTCTATAAGGAGAGATTGAGTTATGCTGGTTTTATGGACTTCCTTATTTTTGTTTTTGTTTCAATAAAAACAAATGAGTCTAATGTTACTTAATATGTGATTTAATCGAGGAGTCATTTGAATTTATTCACTTAAATCTAAACCATCTCTGGTCTAAAAAAATTAATGTTAACCATTAAAAATTAATGTTAGTTAATATTAAAAATTAATGTTATTGTTGGTTAATGTTTTTTTACTTATATTTCATATTATCAAGTATTAAATGTGTAAAGACTCGGTTATTAATTCAGTATTATTTTAGAATATATATATTTTTTAAATTATATGATTTTAAAACATTAAAACTATGATATAATTTATGCAGAGTTTTAATTTAATTTACTTATTTAAGTAAGAAAAAATAGAGTTATAGACAAAAAATTACAAGACTGACTTGGGCTTTAAAAATGAGTTTGTCCATCTCATTGCATGAATATTTGAGTGTACAACTATTGTTAGATTTATAATCTCTGTACTATTAGGCCTATTGTTTCAATTTAATGAAAATAATGTGAAGGTAAATAATGATGATAATAATGGTAATATTACCAACAATAATAGTATGATTTTTTTTATTGTAATAAAAGTACTTAATCTTTGTTTGCTTCATCCTTCCCAGAAAACATCGAAATAAATATTTTATTTGGCCTATTAAAAAGTATAATTAATTCCTGCCTGATTTTTCAACAGTTTCGTTTAAATTACTTTAATTAATACTAATCAGTAGCTATTATAAAATACTTGATATTTTACTTTTGAAATGCAGTGTAATTAGCCTACACTATTGTATCGTGAGAACAGGGTTTTCTGATTATCGATGTATCTGTGTTTTGTTCATATGATAGAATATAAGCTTAAATAAAAAATATAACGTAAACTGAAGATGTTCATTCAACTTTATGGCTAAATTCCTGGATAAATAAGAAAAACAGAGCTTCTTCAAAGAAATAAACAGATATTAGTTCCTTTTAACTTCCCGTTTTATTGTCAGTTATACTCATAGTCTACATGTGCGATTAAAGATTGTTCAATTCTAGGAATTTTCTTGCTTATGATTTCAACATACGTTTGAACGTTTCATGGTTCACAATATAATTTAATTCTAATTGCAAGGTCTTAATAAAAGAAGAAATACCAAAGATAGACAATCGCAGATAAAATTTACTTTGTTTAAGAAAATTGAAGTAGAACGTAGCTTTCTTTCATAATTATACTTAAATATGTTTTTTTACTAGGCTGATTTAATGAAATTTGTATGATTGCGATGGGACCCACAGATACTATTTCTGCACAGTCTGATTTAAAATTTTTAGTAAGGTAGTTGAAAATCTTAAAAAAATTTAATTAACCGTTTGCTAGTAATTTAGACTTCACCAACTCAGTACTGACCAAACTATTTTCATGTGGTTTGTTTAAGTTAATTTGTTATTACATGTCACTAGTTGGCATAATATTAAAATGAAAATTCCTTATTTTTTATATATAATTTTCAAAATTAAGAAAAGGGAACAACTTATTTGAATAGTCCATATAAATGAGAAACACCCATGTTCAGAAAATACCCGTTCTATATTTATTTAAACTTAAAATTTTTTGAGTATTTAAGAATTTAAATAATTTACAAATATAGCATAAAAATATAATGTAACTGTAGTAAAAAAGTAAAATTTGTATAATCTAGATAACTGATAAAAAATCATACAATCAAATTTCACGGGTTGTAATATCAGGTCATAAACCATCTTGTTATCAGGTTCGACCTTATTTATCTCACCCAATTGAATGTTAGTCATTATTAATTTTTTTGTGGAGAATATAAGTGTCTCTCAGATGAATATGTTATTCTGAAATCAAAAGTCCTTGGGTGCTTTGATATGAGATTTTAATATAATAATCTAACCTAACGTAAGCTTTCTTTTAGAACATTCCCCTCTATTCGATTAGATTATTGAAATGGCGACCATACTACAAGGTAGGTATTTTAAGCCAAGTATGAATGAGGATTGAGTGTAGGATGATTGTGGCGCGATCTTGTAGTCTTGTTACTGACTAAGGCTGACATCTTCCTTAGGCTGGACTGTTAATTAATAGCCCAACAGCCGATGGCAACTAATGGACCTGCAGTTTAACGTGGAATCCGAACCACGGCCTCTGAATTACGAATTGGTCTAATCATGAGGATAGTCTATTACCTTTGCCCTTCTGAAATGGCGACCTACCTAAGTAGGTATTTTAATCCATGTATTAATGAGAAATGAGTGTAAGATGATTGTTTCTTGATCTTATAGTCTTGTTGTTACGGACTAAGGCTGACATGGTCCTTAGACAGGGCTGTTAATTAATATTCCATCAGCCAATATCTTCTGAAGAGACGTATAATTTAATGAGGGATCTACTTTAACTACTTTTGCCTTTAAATTACGTAAAACAATGAGAATGATATTCGTCAATAATCGTATTCAATAACATACATACTTTAAACATAATCCATACTAGAGAATATCGGTGACCTCCAAGTAGTTGGATTACAGGGTACACCCACCGTCTCTATCCAATGTTATATATTGTAATATGTTATGTTTTATTTACATTTCTTTTATTATAAATGTTTAGAATTAAACTCATCTCAACCCTTTTAGTACCGGGTTATTATTTTTAGTTCTGAAAAAACGCAAGCCCTATTTTTCATAATACTCTCAAAAACTGGCCTTTTTTGGCAGTTACCCGAATGACAGTATACTGCCACTTGGTCCTCAAAGGGAGGGTTAAGTCCCTATTATAAATATATTAATTAATCTTAAAATATTTTCATGACAAGTATAAAGATTCCTCGTGTACTTTGTCACCATGTTGTCAACTGTTGCAGGTTGCCACTGAGATGGTGAGCATGAGCTCCACTTTAGTGGAGACGGTCTCCATCAACTACGAGGACTTCAACGAGAGCTTCCTCACCTGTGGAACTTGCCTTTGTGAGTAATACCTCTTGGTAGGCCTACTCTCTCAAGGCCAAATGTCAACACTGAAACACAAATTAAAATTCATAAAGGTAGAAAACATTTTTGAGAAGTGATCCAGGTCACAGAATAACATATCTAATGTCTTGAATCTAACTTCTCTTATCTAATGAGGGAGTGGTAACAGGTAACATGAAAAGTGTAGGACCCGGTTCACTCACATCGACTTCATGCCATGTACGACACAATGTCATACTAATTCAATTGCATGTGAATATATATGAACATGGATGTGTTAACATACACCGACTACTGCAACATTCGGCAGTCATGTACATCATGACCTTAATGAAGCAACGACTTGGCATCTTGTTGTCCAATATCTGTTAACTAAAATATTAGGATATGAGAGTGTTCTGACTGTTCACAGCTTGTTTGTATGTTTATAGATAGATGTATTTCAGTCTCAGATTCTGTTTTTGACACAGCAAACCCTATCCACGTTTACTCTGAATTATGGCTCCATTTGCAGGTTTCCTGTAATGGGAATGACGGTACTTGAAGGCTAAGAAAAACTTCAATAGAATTCTCATTTTATGGAAAAAAAGCTTTGAGAATAATAATGAAACTACATAGTGACGATTCTGTGAAAATATTTTTTAAACAATTGAAAATTTTAACATTATTTGGCCTTTCTATCTTTTATACAGTTTTACACGCTAGGCAGACCATAGGTCATAACGCTCCACACCATTACAATACTAGAGGAAGTGCCCTGATCGAAAACAGTCACAACCACCTTCGTTTTTCTAACGAACCAAGATGCATTGGTAGAAAATTTTTGAGAAAGTTGCCTGACAGGATGAAAAATATAAATTCACCGGGAAAATTAAAATAAACAATTAAAAAACATCGCCTGACAATTGCTTCCTACTCCGTGCACGATGTATTTCCAACAATATTATAGGTGTTAGAACGTAATATAATGTACTTGAATTAACTGATGCTATTCCTGTATGCACATTGTACATTGATGAATAAAGATTATAATGATGATGATGATGAATCAAAAATGAAATAAAAATCTCAATATCTTAAAAAATCTCTCAGTATTCTGGTGAATAACATTAAAAAGTTGTACTAAATAAATATTAGTATCTGTTGGAATAGGGCTAAATAATCTAGGCTAATATATTTTTGAAGACATTTTGTTCCGATAAAGAGAATTATATAATGAATTATCCAGTTTTTTATCTTTTGGTACAGTTCATTGGTTTTGTTCAGGTGGTGTTGATTTCTCATTGTAAGTCATAAAATTAATTTTCCACTTTAATGTCAATTATTTTTTCCCCATTCAGACAGGAGTGCATCAGCCAAGTTTGTGAGGAGTCTCTTGGCTGCTGGCCACGTAATTTATTACCAGGATATTTTCAGAAACGACTGCACTATGACAAGATTCAATGCACCCTGTTCAGAAATAGAGGAATGATTTGTTCCACCTAGACTGTCTGGTCTCTGGAGTCTGTTGTATTCTTCTTTGGGGTTTTTTCCTGAACCCCAACGCTATAACATGATTTTATCATACATATATAATATACATACATGTATATTATAAATTACCAAAAAACCAAATTTTTATATCAAGTATTTTTTGTGGAATTTTATTTTTTTAAAGTCTTCAATATAAAACCCATCCTTTCGAAAGATTTTCATCTTTAGTTAATTAGTTAAATAAAAAGTTTAAACAAACCCTTTTTGTTCAGTTTTTTCAAATACATATTTCTAAGTTTCTGAAAACGACTGTCCTTCTAGTACTCCCCTTTAATTAGAGAAATAAATTTTAAACTACAGTAGAGTCAATTATTTGAAACAATAGGGGATTAAGGGTGTTCGGATAGCTGAATTTTGGATAATGGGTCACAGACATGAAAATTATATTCAATACACATACATAATGAGAATAAAACAATTTTTTTATTTACTTTTTATAATATGACTAGCAGTAAGCCCGTCCTTTGTACAGGTTGTAGGATTCAGTTTAAAGAAGAAAGATCACCATACTAAAATGTAAACCTGAAATTCTAAACAATCAATACAAATAAAATAAATAAACACCCAGCTTTATTGCAATTTTTTAATTGTGAATTATTTAGCAAAGCAATTCAATGGATTAGAACATTTATACCATTATTATTATTAGTTATACGTTAAAATCACTTTTAGTATGATTTAGAAATGTGTTTAAATGAATGACCAATATAAACTAACTAATATAATATTGATTCAACAGCTGTTTGTTTTTCTTTCTATAAAATCTTTAAACTACAAAGACAGTTGATTATTACCAGTAGGTTATTCATTGAAAACTAAATCAAAATGTGAGTAATATTGAGTAAAAGGGTTTTTTTAAATTGTTTAAATTGTCTATCTCTGACTGGCTGTTGAAGATCGGTCCCAAACAGGCTGAGACACTCTTCTGCTCTGAGTACAGCAACTAACCCACTCAAACTGTTCTCACTGTTCCCACTTCATTCACAAACAACATATGCCGACACGCTGAACATTCTGCCTCATACAGGCCACAATAGATTAAATCCTGTTTAATTCACTCAATCTATATATTTACATTGAAATAGCAAAAATGTGTCTTATACGGTTACGTTTGTTTGTAGGTTCCAAATTAAAAAATGTATGTACTTTTTATTTCTATTGTTAAGTGTAATTTTTTCTTTAATTTTTTTCTCTTTAAGGTACACATTAAATTTATTGAAGAACGCGTTCCCGCGCACAGGCCAATATCGGCCCATGCGGGAACTTTTTTTTCCAATTATTAGGTTGGTCTTGTTAATAAGAACTCTTTATGGCCATATAACATTAAATTTATTAATTCTCAAGAACCACAGAATTACAGACATCATTGTCCAAAGAAGGCCATTTGTAAAAAAGAGAGAGTTTTAGCTTGCAGCTCTGCTACATTGAAAATTACAAGTCTTTGACTACCAACAAAACAAAACTTAATTTCTAAAGTAACTGAAGTAACATATATAACACCAATACCTGTTAATTATATATTTGAAAAATTGTATAAGTTCAAAAGGGGAACCGGAGATTGTTGTCAGAAGTCCATATCCTTGTATAGGAGAATATTTTTTATTTAAGAAATTTTTCTGACCTGTATGCTGTTAAGTTGCAAGTACCGATTGTTGTTGATACCACATTCTGTTTGTAGGTATGTACGATGGAGGAGAACACACTCCCAAGCTGCTGCCTTGTTCGCACACAGTCTGCCTACACTGCCTTAGCCGCATAGCCGCCTCACAGACCCGTGACACAGGGACGTTCAGATGTCCGATATGCCGGGAGTGTATTACGATACCACGAGGTGGAGTCGCAGCTCTCCCTCCCTCCTTCCTAGTGAATCAGCTGCTCGACCTGATGGCACGACAGAGGCGAGAAGTCGTGCCCAAGTGTTCAGTTCATCTCAACCAGGTATATCATCAATATGTTCTCAGTCCCAAATGAACTGTGACCTAGTGTCCATTAATTTCTTCTGTATCAGGAATGCATAACTAAATCAATGCAGTTTGTTTTCTTTTACATAGTTGAGGACAGACTGAAATAATTGATCATACTTATTCATTGTCAAACGTCTTTATTCATGATGACCAATAAGTAATAATATTTGCTTCTCGTGGATATTTATGCATAAAAACATATTAGGGTTTGTCAGTGGGGTAATATACTGGTACAAATTCAAGTAACAAACCTCGAAAGGTTGATCAAAAGGTTTTTTGTCTTCTCTAGTGAGGCTACTCAAAGAGTGATTCTGATATGTTACGCTTTGGATAAAAAAATCTAATTCTTATTCACAGTGGAAATAGCAAAATACTGGCAGAAATTAACTGATTAGTTTTAATTGAGATTAAAAGAGCACTATATCCTATTGGCTAGATAGCTGCCTGTGGTATCATGATCACCTCGTAATCTAAGAATTGCCAGATAAATTCTGGGCCTAGTCTGAGCTATTTAACAAAAGTTTGATGTTAGATGGTAAGAAATTCTGAATTTAGACTGTTCTTGTAAAAAAAAAAATAAAATTGAAATGCCACTGATATTCCAGGGATCTCTGGACCACATCCAGTAAATTGTGGCATTGTGATAAGGGATAAAAGACTTTTATCTTCCCACTGAATTTATTTCCATACCTGCTGTCTGATTGCAGGAGCTGCTGTTCTGTGAAACATGTGACACGGTGTTCTGCTCTCTCTGTACGGACGGAAGCCACTCCACTGCATCCACTAGCTGCGAACACACCGTCATACCCTTCAGTATAGCCATCAAGCGTATGTCGGAGATTCTCCTGTACAAAGCCAACGAATGCATATCAAAGGTACAGTATCAAAAGATGGTGAACACAGTTCTGTGGCTGTTATAAATGAATATAGTCATACTTTAAAAAAGGTTAGGGAAATCGTGCAAGGGTACTTTTTAAGATTGATTTCAGTCAAAAGAGTTATTCATAATTTTAAGGTAAAAGGGCGGTAAAAATATTGCCTTCTCTTGTTTACTTCTTGACATAATATAATCCAATAAACTTTATTTTCATCAAACTGCTTCAAAGACATCTGTTATAGATACCTGTGTTGAAGAGCAAATATTGTTACTTTTCTTACTAGGACTAAACCGATTATTATGATCATATTTTGAGACCTTAGCCGCAAAAGATCATTGTTCAAAAATTCGAGGTCAGCATTCGCATAACTTAAACAACCAATCAGGAATCAAGAAAAAACTGCTATAACGTAAGCAACATAACAGCTGATTAGTCTAAAGTGATAAAAATGGTCAACAACTATTGATACTAAAATTGGTAATAATTTTAGGTTTTTTAAAGTTTTTTCCATTTTATTTGCAGTATGACAAAAAATATAGTTCATCACACGGCCCAAAATCGGCTTTTTAATATATACTCACACATTTAACAGTCTCGGCTGTTAAACTTGTGCTCCTTGCAAAAACGCCTATTTTTGGTTCTAGTGATTAAAATATACCATTTCAAACATTTTTGAAAATTTAATTTAATTTTTAATGTAACATGTGATTTTTTAAAATTTATTAAGATTTTTTAAATGTAAAACATAATTGGTTATAAAAACCCTTCTTGATATTACCAAGTAGGCCTAATAAACTCCCAAACCACTAACTTCCATAGGATTGTTTCAATACAAGAACATGTCCAATTATCATGAGCCATTATTACAACATTAATTTGTAGTCTTTAAATATTATACACTTCTTTTAAAAAAATGGTCATTGAGGTAGAGTTATTCTTGCTTTGTTAAAAAATAAGAAAAGCCATTTTACATGCTAACGATTAACACGTCATTAACAGTTATCACAAGCAGAAGATGCGGTAAATGGTGAAATCGCAAGACTTGAGCAGACCACAAGACAGTGTTTGGCTGGGCTGGACACAACATTCCAGCAGATAACAGTGGCGGTGGACCAACGCCGCGCAGAGCTCTGCGATGCCATTACACTCGCACGTGACGCCAAGAAGAAGGTTCTGGACGAACAGCTAGCACTCATACAGTCAGAGAAGGACAAGGTATTTGGTTAATTGGCTAAATCAATAAGTTGTTGTTTACGTTAAATAACCAGACGGACGTCGTTACATAAACCATGGATAGATTGATAAGTAATAATTCTCAATTTTATTTCATGATTCAACTATTTTATTTATTACAATGATAAAAACAAATCGCCATTAACAAAGAACCAAAATTTGTCAGACGACGTTGGCTTGATGCCATCAGCTATCTGCGTATCGGTAGGGATATGCGGTATTATATCCCTATATATCGGTGATAAGGAACTAGAAAAAGCAGTGACAGGGCAACTGCTATCAAACACAGGCCTGTGCGCAGGCGCAGAGTTGGAATAGCGGGCAGATAAAATACCCCAATCGGCCATGTAACAATATTGAAACCTGTGAAATTATGGTGCCTTGTCGTAATCTAGTTAGTTATTCATTTTAAATTATCTAAAAATGTAAAACCAATAACACGTAAATTCATTCAACAAAAAGAAAATGTAGAAAACAAGTGGAAAATTTGTTGGTTATGTGAACACCAAACGACGAAATAGGCCAAAAGGCAACACTTTATCGTATTGCTCAAACCCGGATAATGTGAATATCCGAAAATGAGAATGTGATAACGAAAAACAGTAAATTACAGTAGAACCTCGATTAACCGTCACCCTTTTAACCGTCAGTCTCTATTAACCGTCACCCCGCTAGCGCAAAAATAATTATGTTTCCGCGTCAGCGCCGAGTCGGATCTTGAGTTGAGGCTCTATGATGAGTAGTGACGACTGTACTGCACAACTGCATTGTGCGTGAATCATTGGTGGCAAGGGTAGTGACCCTGCTGGTTAATCCCTTATACTGTCTTCTGCATTCACTGCTACTTTCATTTCAGTTCAGTAAGGTGCGTGGCTACATTGAACTGAAGTATTGTCGATTTCGAGTGCAATGCCAACTATGTTTACGTGCTTTACTGTTTATAGTTAACAATTCTGTTTATACATGGTGTGTAATGCTCGTCTGTTATGGCTGAGAAACGTAACGTATTTGTGGGATCGACAATAAACAATAAATTATTAAACGCTGATGCTCTTCTCAGAAAAAATGAAAAGCCTATAAGCTCGACGGGGAAAGAAACAAAAGAAAATGACGGATTATTTTAATAACTAAATGCCGCAACATAAAGTTTTGAGAGTAAAAAAATCGGCATGTACATTCATATTTCATTGTTTTTCTTATAAAATATTTCAATAAATTATTTTTCACTTGAACTGGCGTAGTTTGGTTTGTTCTCATATAAAATAAATTCACATTAAGTCTATCATGAAAATTAATTATGACTTAAAATGGCGCCGTTATAACATGCAAGGCAGTGAATTGCGAAGTTGCCACGCCAAACACTGTCTAGGTGCTAAGTTGTATCGGCGCTATTACTATTTCTGTTATCCGTCTATTCGGTTATCCGTCATGGTCTCGGTCCCGAGGGTGACGGTTAATCGAGGTTCTACTGTATATCAAAATAGTTTAAGTTTAATTTCGATCGTCTTCATAGACGATCAAAATGAAGTATTATTTTTGCTGGAAATACCATCGCAAAACAAGCTTTATGATGGTTTGTTACCAATAATATTAAATCAACAGTTTAAGTTTTTTCGTAGCCGAGATCATATTTTATACAGAACAATATCAAACCGCAATACGATACTCGGTGCAACTATCGATAACGCTATGCTTTGTATTTCAAAATGCAATATCATGTTGAACTTACAGTTACTTAAATGCGTAATTGAAGAATCGAATAATCATACCGCATCCTCGGACCGCCCAATGACGTTATTACATTTAGATTGGATATGAATTGCGTAATTTCGTCATCTGCGTCAAAATTTTCGTTCGATCAAAGATGTTCCGTACCACCAACTTTTCAAACGGAAAGTTTTGCTTTTATCTTGTGGTTTTAATGCTCATTTTATACGGTCCATCCGAAAGTTCGGATATTTATCGGACTTTACCGGATACTTGTTTTGCAATCGGATCGGAGCCGGATATCCGATCCGATCCAATACCGATCCGACTTTTCGAATATCCGCACACCTCTAAAATTTTTATTAAGTTCCAAAATTAGATCAAAAGTTTTTTACGACTGGAAAAGTACCTAATAAAAAGCACTGCAAAAAATGCATAGAAAATGCATTTCCATACCACAAAAATCAACATAAGCTTCACAGTAGTGGTGTAGCTCGTCTGTTCTTTAAACATCAGTGTAAAGTTGTGCGGATAGTGAAGATTTATTTTTAATCAGATCGTTAGGTTTCTGATTAGATAATTTTTGGATTTGGATACCTGCAATAACAGAGTGGAATCACATATGTCTTAAGATAGTTACATTCGTGATAAGGTGTGTCTGAATTCTGTTAAGGTGTGGATGATTGGAACTTGGCAAAGTGGCCAGAGCATCCAGCTGCAAACGTACAGCAAAGATGTTGTGAGTTGGATCCCAGATGATTGGTCATTCACATTAGTCACCTGATATACTGTACTTGCATTCCACTTTTTACTTTCTCAATTATTGCTTTTCACACTTTTATATTGCTACTTTTCTTAGGTAAATTAGTCTCCAAATGGATTATTTCTCATGATTTGTATTTTTTACATCTTCCTATATTCCTATGCCTATTTAATATTTTTCTAAGTGCATTTCCTTTAAATTATAACCCTTTACTATGGAAATCAAATTAGATTTTTATACTTTTAAAGAGTGTTACAATTTTTGAATTTGTAAGCCATCAGAAGGTTTATTTATGGTGTTGGTGTAATGTAGTTTATTTAAAAAAAATTAATAAACCTCAGTAAGTGTTTTAATAACTTTGTTAATTTAATACAGTTATAGATTCATACAATTTGTTCAAACTAACTGTGGAATTAATTATACTAATCATATTGACAACTTCCAGTAGTTATTTAATGGACACAAGAGTCTGGTTTAAGTACAAGTGTAGTGTAAATTTTATTTTTTTACTATTGAAATCTCAAATATTTTTTTTCTTTTATTGATTCTTTTCTTAGAACTAGGACTGTGTCTGTTAAATAAATTTTTAAAAATCAATGTAAATTTCTTATAAACTACTAGCTGACCCGGCGAACTTCGTAACACCTAAAAGTGAATACATTTTAACTTTAAGATTGGCCATGTTCTGAAGTTGAATAGCATTACGGCTTCTTTGTGAAAGGTTATATATTATGGGTTGTGGCATAGTGAATAACAATACTGAAACGATAAGACATATTAACATTCTAATAAAACAAATAAATCTGAGTCGATTAATTCACAATTTTCAAATCCATTTCAAACTCAAACTAAACCTAACTGTAATACGGCTTTTATATGAAAGATATACAACAGCTTATTATTATAATAAATGTAATAAATATAAACATGGTAATTAGTTTTTATTTGGCCAACATATAAACACGTGACTTAATACATAATCCGCCAAAACTGTAAACTATTAACGTGGCGAATAAAGCTGTTCATTTTGTACAGCACATATTTACTTCATAGTTTTACATTATAATTAGTTTTTATTTGGCCAACATATAAACACGTGACTTAATACATAATCCGCCAAAACTGTAAACTATTAACGTGGCGAATAAAGCTGTTCATTTTGTACAGCACATATTTACTTCATAGTTTTACATTAATGAATGATTCAGATGGCATTGGATAGTATAAAGCATATTGCTGATGGAGGGTAAACCAATCAGCCGTAGCTAAAAAATGAAATGTTTTCATTGTAGAAAATTTGTAAACAAACTTACTCTCCATAAGGTTAACATTAGAAAATTTAAAACGTTGTAAAATAGAAACTTTGAAAAAATTTTCACTAAAACCTTCCCAGACACATATACAGCAACTTCCTAAAATTTCATGGCGATCGGATGAGTAGTTTGGCAACGCATAAAGGACATACTACAAACATTAAATTTTATATATAGAGATTAAATTGAACATAAAAAGTCGTAACTTTTTCATAGACTGAACATCAAAACTAAAATTTTACTTCACTGTATTTAAAAGTAACAAATTTGAAGATGGCATAATTTATGACAATGAAAAATAATTTGTGTTACGAAATCAACAAAAACCTTATAATTCACCAATAAATTAAATCAAGAGAATAATTATAAAGATATAATATAATATAAAGATAATAATAAAAGATGTTAATCATACAAACCATGTATAGATTGATAAATAATAATTCATGTAATTTATTTAACCCTAAAAGTGGCAAGCTTTTTACTCTTAACTGTAACATAAAAATAATTACTAATATCTTTTTGAAATATCAAAGTTTAAACAAAAAAAGCATAAAACATGCCCCCCCCTTATAACCACTAACCAAAAAAGCAAAACAGGTGTCCACTGCAATCCCAAATAAGCCTACAAATGCTGTCAAATTCCACCCAAGCCGGTCACCGTTTATTTAAGGTGGGCCCTCCTCTCCGCTCTACCACACATTTGCAAGCCAAATTGGGATTGCTCATGGTTGGGATTCGAACCCTAGCACTTCCGAATGGCTAGAACGTTACGCTCGTCAGCACAGCGCTTTAGCCGGTTAGGCCACCAGTGCATAGGAGTTGAAAGCGCTTACTTGATTATAAGACCTGCCCGGTGGCAGTCTAGTGCACTACGAGAACAGGTTCAGTTGTTTGCCCCCAGATGGCAACACGGTCACGTTGCCGCTAGTATCTAACAAGTTCACTACACTGAAGACTACCTGCCACTTCTTATTGAATATGTAAATGCGTCGTAAATTACAACTGTGCCACTTCTAGGCTTAATGATTCAACTATTTTATTTATTACAATGATAAAAACAATTCGCCATAAACCAAGAACCAAGATTTGACAAACAACGTTGGCAGGTCGTCATCGGCTATCTGCGTATCAGACTGCCGTGTAACATTATTAAAACCCGTGAAATTATGGAACCTTGTTGTAATCTGGTTATTTTATCTAAAAATTATTTTAACCTTCCAGCTGCCCATCATTTCACTCTGGAATGCCACTTCATTTTTGGCCATTTTTAAGGTTTTGTTTAAAAAACCATAACAATTGTGGATACTATTGCATAGTATCCACAATTAATTGTTATGGTTTTTTAGTATAGCATATTATATATTTTCGTGTTCAGTATAAAACAGGCTACAAGAAGAAAATAAAAAATACTAAGTGTAACAAAAAAAATTATTAATGTAAAAAAATGTTTTTATGAAAAAAAAAATTTTTTTCACCATGTTTGCGCTCCCTCAAATTGCTAAAATAATTTTTTAATAAAAAATCTGAACTAGCCATTTTATTAGAAATTTCATAACGAATGAGAATATATATACTTACATAGCTCTATAAAAATAAATAAAAGTACCAATGTTCAAAAACCTTTATATGTACACAAAACCCATACTACCGAGTCCGGGGCCTATGAGAGTAATCGCTAAATAAATTATAAAAACATTGTAAAGAATGACATTAGGCCTACTTATATTTATAACACTAAGTACTAGGAGAAATGTGTTATGAATAATTCATGTGTTATTATAGATAATTCACGCAAAATACATATCGAAACACTAACCCAATAGCATGACTCTAACACAATGCAAAATATACGGCTCGAACAGCTGTTGGCGCGACGTCGTAAAACCCGTAACTAAATGTAATCATACGATGTAATGCATAGAGTATAAAAATTGCAAATACTATTAAGGACGTAGATTATGATTTCCTCTTTACAATGGTATATATAAAAGTACATTTGTGATGTACCGTGAGCCGCTACAAGAGGATTAAGTCGCGCCGGTTTTATCGCCGGATTCCGGCGAATGGCAGTCTAGGGCGTGTAAAAAACCCGGGGAATGGCAGCTGGAGGGTTAAAAAGCACCATTTGAAAAGTAATTACGTGTAAAATAATCCATCATATAGAAAATGTGCAATGAAAACGAGTAAAAAATTTGTTGTTTATGTGAACACAGAATAACAAAATAGGCCGAATGTAAATTTGGTAACAGTGGTAACTTGAGAATGTGATAACAAAAAAAAGTCCATTATATCATATCAAAATAATTCAAGTTTAATTTCATCGTCTACGTAGACAATTAAACTTAAGTAGTAATTATTTTTGCTCCAAATACTGTTTTAAAATAAGGTATTATGATGGTTGAGCTTTGTTACCAAATATCAATGAATCAATGTTTTTTGTAGCCAAAATCATGTTTTTTTGCTTCATTCAATCAAAGATGTTCTGTGTCGCCAATATAATCTCAAACGGAAAGATTTACTTTTATCTTTCGGTTTTAATGCTCATTTTGTAAGGTCTATCTTAAAGTTTCGATATTTATTGGACTTTACTGAATACTTGTTTCACATTCTTTTCTGATATCCGCGAATCTCTACTATCAAGGTTCAAATGAACAAATTATGTAATTTTCCGTCAGGTTCGAGAGGAATGTGACGGACTGCAGCAGCAGGTGGAAGTGCGTTACATTACTCGTCGCATCAGCAGCCTGGGTGAGAAGCTGGACAGCGCCAGCGCGTTGGCTGAGCCACGGGAGAACGCGTTCCTGGCGTGCGATCTCGCGAGTGATGCTCTCAAGCGACTCCAAGGTGCACTGAGTACACTCGGTCGTGTGCGTACATCTACCACTTTTCCCAGTCTCTGCACACTGGCTGCTAAAGGTGAGATTACCGATTGTGTCACAATAGATTGTTTTATTGTGTAGCGACATTGAGTTAAAAGGAAATTGTTGATATTACACAAGGTAGAAAATGTTACCAAGAAATCACTTGTTTTATTTGCTGATCTGTTTTTAAGACTTACCTTTCTTTGGTTGTTGTCGTTAATTGGGTGGATTTTAAATTCAAAATCTTATTCCAACCTACAGGAAAATTTCCTTTGAGCTCATATTTAGGCTTATTGTGCCTTTACATTCCTTTACTAATCTCTTCTGCTGGGGAAAAATTATATTCACTTAAGTACGGCTATAAGTAGGCTACTGCTGTCTTCAATTGTATAACAAATTCTTCAATGTATAGAGCATTGGTAGACTTGTTTTTGGTTGGATTATCAGGGAGTTTACGAGTGTGCGTTAGTGTGGGATCTAGGGGACCTTGGACTCCAGTAAGTTTTCCAATTGTATTTCTGAAATTTACTTTTATACCCCAGACTTCTCATGCTAAATTGTGAATTAGTTATGTTGTAAGTTTTAGCATATGTGATAATCATATCATTAATAATAGTTTGTTTTTTGTTTGATTAATGAGGTTTTATTTTCTTCATAGTATTTTTGCCATTTTTCTTAAGTTAACTACATCCCCTTAGCAATCTTTTATTTACTAGAAGCAAATGTGTATGATTGTAATTCAATCTGTTATTTTCAGGGAGTTACAAGTGGAGTTGCATCTGACTAGAGTTTAATGAGTTTATGAATGATGTTAATATAATTCAACTATAAGTTTGGCTTTTTAATTTTTCTGATAATCATATGTATCATTCACAATGGCATTTGAATCCGTGATGGAGCAGCTTTGAATTTCAGTGTTGCCAATTTGTTTTTATCAGACCTCACCTCAACAATATGTTTGTTCCATTCATCACATTTTGGATGTCTATGTGGGTGAAGAAGAAATAATACTGGTAAAAAATTGTTTCCTCAGAACCCTATGTCGTTAACCTGGAGGCAGTCGCAGTGCTCAACACGGTAGATTATCACGGCAACGCTCGCACCAATGGTGGAGATCCCATCACGGCGGAGGTGAAGGCAGAGTCCCCCACTGTGACTGAGTCTGCCCCCCCTGCCACAGTAGAGGACAGGGAAGATGGCACGTATTTCATACGGTTCAGGCCTCCGACACATGGAAAGTGAGTAGTATGATGAAAGTTATTTATTACTAGCTTCGCTCGCACAGTTAAATGCGTGTAGGGAATGTGCGTGTGAAATTTCATAACATTAAAACTAAAATAACGTAACAAAGTAGAAAAATGTGCACTTTAAATGTAAACTGTTTAGCTAAATGTAAACTATATACTCACATAATCCTAAAACCAAAATGTGAACAAAATAAAAAATATAAACAAATTCAAGTGCTTTGATCTGTGGTCTATATCTCCAACTAACAGCCAAATCAAAAAAACCAAACTAAACCAAATCAGCTTTTCTAAAGAAAATATTTATAATGTAAAGAAAGTTCTGGTTCCATAGTAAGGGATTCATTTTGGGCTTCTAGGGAGAAACCCAATTGAGTTACAATAGTAAGGGATTCGTTTTGGGCTTCTAGGGAGAAACCCAATTGAGTTACAATAAAATTGATGATCCATATTACAATAAAATTGATGATCCATAAACCTTGTCCATGAAATTTTACCTAAATTTTGTTTATTTTTAGTGAATTTCCCATAGGGAAGAAGCTATTACCGTAGGTCCTCTTCTCATGGTAAGACTTAAGCCTGGGACCATGGTTTTTTTGTCTTTAGATGCCTAGAGACCAAAAATAATAGTTGTTAAATTTATATATATATATATATATATATATTCATTATATTGAAATAATTTAACCAAGTACCCTTAGAAAACATTTTTTTTCTAAGGGTACTTGGTTGAATTATTTCAATATAATAATATTAGTAGCCTATTTGATGAAATAAACAGTACAATATATATACATATATGTGTGTTTGGTAGTTTGGACTCCCCCAAACTACCAGTTCCGATTGACCGATACTCAAAAATTGGGGTTTTTGCGTTTTTCATATGTAATTTAAAAAATTTTTAAATTTCATCTTTCACCATTAGAATTGTCTTAAAAAACTACACAATTTAGTTCCTTAAAGTTTTTCTCTATCTCCAACGGGTACCGAGCTATTTAATTCTAAACACAGTACATTGTATTTTGGGGCTCCAATGTTAATCTTATTGAGGATAAGGAAGAATTAATATTTCATTTATTAACCAATATTTATGGATGAAACTTTATATTTAGCTTCATCTGGTTGAGATTCATTCCTTTATGCTTAAAAATCATAGTTTATGTGTTTATCATGGCAGCTAACCTGCATACTCTTTTCCCATGGTAATCATATAGGGAATAGGCAAACTCCTTTATTTATGGACAGATGTTGATGAAAGTTGGTATAAATGTTAAGATAAAAATTATTTATGGTGACTACTTTCAGTGTTTCTCACAGCAGCTAACCTGCACACTCTTTCCCATGTTAATCTATGGAGAACAGGCAAATAATTCTCATGTTTATGGAAGATTTTTATAAAACTTTATAGAGAATAGGTAAACTCATTTATTTGTGGACAGATGTTGGTGAATCTTGGTATGAATGGTCAAAATAAAAATTGTTTATGCTCGAAATACCTACTTTCAGTTTTCCTCACCGCAGTAAATCTGCTTACTCTTTACTATGTTAATCTTTGCAAATAACTAACTTTCATATTTATCTACAGACATTTATAAAACTTGTCATATAATACTATCTATTATTATATTATTGATTTGGAAATTGGCTGAGTACGCAGGTCTGCTGCGACGGGGCTATTGTAACAATATCACAATAACGTTGTGTTGTTTAGATAGCTAAAATTAGAGATAAGTGTTATTTAACATAACAGTCTGAATAACAGTGTTATCGACGTGCCGACGTTATAACGGCAACGAAGTTATCGAGACTCCCTGTTATTCTGATAACAGTTAACTCGCAACGAACGTTAGTGGATAACAGTTTAGATCAACGTTATTGAATAACCATCTGGACAAAGTGTTATCGAAATAACGAACAACGCTCGTCCAGCCTACAATTCACCGGGCAACGTAGGTTATTTACCAACTGTTGTTAATAACTGTTGTTGATTACCGCTGCCGATGGTGGAGGGGGAATCCTGTTGGGACAGGAAAGAGTTTTAAGAGGAAACCTAGCCGTTCAATTTTGAATAGGCCTGTTTATAAATCAAAAAAAGAATAGTTGTAGCTACAGTATTTGGCTTTCTGTTCTCACAAATGTTACCATAGCGTTCATAGCTAGTTTAGTAAAGAAAACTACTAACATACTTTATTTTTATTATTTAAGTGATAGAGATAATTAATTAAAATAATATAAAGTGAGTATATTTTATTTTTTATTGATTGAGTTTAGTGTTACTGTGATATTTGTTAGGTACTATTAGATGATAAATTTTAAAAGCAGGTAACTTTTGTAACCGAGCGTCGTTCTCGTTTGAAATCAAAACATATTCAACAATTACTGTTTTTAAATTCAAACAATTACCTGTTGAATAAGTAACGCTTCGTGTGTAGAAAGGAATATTACGATAGTACTACTAATCTTTGTTATTTTATGTTAAATTATATATAATACCGGTCAATAAAACGTTATATTATCCTATTTATAATACTAAATTATTTATTGACCTTCGTATTCCAAACAAATATTTCTAATACATGCAGTGTAGCTAAAGAAAAAAAATCCAAATCTATATTAGTAGCAGTGATAATGTAGGTACTAAAGTTTACCTCAGAATTACGAGGCTGTATTATAATAACAGTAGTAATAACAGTTGTCAAAATAACAGGTTACGATAACACGTTATTGGATAGCTCCGTTGCCGTTATAACTGTTACTGGAAAATAACGATAATTCACATCTCTAGCTAAAATATAGTTGTTTGTACAGAGTTGATAAACAAAAATATTGTCATTAGCTTGTTTAGATAGCTAAAATAGGGTTGTTTGTACATAGTTGATAAACAAAAACATTGTCGTTTGCAGGTACTCAATCTCAGTGAGCGTGCTGGACCGTCCTGTGAAGGGATCTCCACTTCAGGTCACCGTTAGCGAACACAATAACCCTGTCCGGTCATACGGCAGTCGCGGCTCTGACAAGGACCAGTTCCTGCAGCCTGTCGCGGTTGCTGTGGACAACCATTCGGGTGTGGTATGTTTTAATACCATTGTCAACTTGTTGAATTTTGAAGGTTATTGGAATAACATTTGCTTTTACTTGACTCTTTGAGACATAAATATTGTAGAATAGATTTGTAATGTGTCAAAGGGAGAATAAAGAGCACATACTTCTTCAAACGATGATTCATTTATCATTTATGGTTTTTATTTATAAAATTTGGTATTTGCTTGAATTTCATAATTTTTCTTAGCTGTAGTAAGGAGAAATCAACTTGTATTGTGAAGGGTATTCTTTGTTCAGCACCGAAGTTATTTGATCCCCACCCCGCAGGTGTACGTGGTGGACACGGGCAACTCACGGGTGAAGGCATTGACTCCAGAGCTGCAGCTCATCCGACACATCGAGAGTCCCGGACTGGCAGGACGGTCGTGTACAGGCGTCGCAGTGCATGAAGACTGTGGTTGGCTAGCCACGGTCAACTGGCGCAGTCGCACAGTCACCCGCCTCGACACACACGGCGTCACGCTCGCCACCTTCACACACGCTGCGTTTGTCGAGCCAATTGACCTGGCCATCGACACCAACTATGGCCACATCCTGGTCGCTGACAATGGACCCAGCTGTGTCTTCGTCTTCGACACAGAGGGGAAGCTCTTGTTTCAGGTCAGTGTTGAATGAGTACAAGTTAAAACTAGGGGTGTGCGAAGGCTCGAATCATCAAGCTTTTTAAAGTTCGGCTCGGCTCGAGGTGTTTTCAAAAAGCTCGAAATTCGAGCCGAGCTTTTGCCAAGTATAAACACTCTTAACCACCAATATAGTCATTGCTATCTATAAATAGTATGTATGTGTCTTATTTCCCAATGTTTTAAATATACTTACATACATATATAAATGTATATACATATATATATTGTAACGGTACAAAACAGAAAGGGGGTACGTTACACGTTTTTACGTTTGCCTCGGATAGCCTCAGGGACGCTGAGTTGTCCAGGGTTCGTTAATTTAATTTTGAGAAACTAATTTACTTTTACTTTTATATAGTTCGTAAGGGCTCAGAAATCCTTTACCATATAATTCACAAATCTCAGAGGTTAGGTATCATCCTCGCCCACGAACTCCTATACAATTTGGAAAAGATCTTTTTCTATTCTTTTATAATTATTGTTAATTGAATTACCTTAAATAAAACACCAGCCTTCTTTCAGGCTTGTATCCTACTGAATTGTTAAATAAAACACCAGCCTTCTTTCAGGCTTGAACCCTACTGAATTGTTAAATAAAACACCAGCCTTCTTTCAGGCTTGTACCCTACTGAATGAATACACGACCTGGGTGCTTACTTAATTTGTCTATTACAAAACTCAACTCAATGCTAGTAATTAATAAAAGTTCCTTTCTCGGACAAACTAAAAAACTCTTTAATTAATCAAATTAATAACTAGTACTCGCACTAGTACCCGGACAAACTCCCGCGGACCACGTGCCTACCCCTTGGTCTCCTAGCTAATCGGATGCGAGCTGCCTACTAGCCTACTACCTTCAGGTCCAAGAGCCGACGAAAGAATGACTACCTACAGGCCCGAGGGCCGACGAGCGAGAGACCACTGGAGCTGCCCTCGGTCGTCGTCTCCAGGGCTCCCCACTCCTTCCCCCACCACCGACGGTGGCGCGGTTCGTGGCGGCTCCTTTAACTACAGGGCCAGCTGTTCGCTTCAGCCGGCGGGAACATTTAAATCAAACTTAAAATAAAAACCAAACTAGACCCACCTTAATTTTGTTTCTCACAATATATTTAAACCTATACACAAGAGGTTTGAGATTTGATCAACATTTTAAAAATAGAGATATATTTTTTGTTATACAATGGTTAAAATAGTTTGGTATTTAGTTAAGTGGTTTATAATAGATATATATTTTTACTATTTGCTGTTATACATTTTTTTATAACTCTTGGTTTCATTTGAAGTTTTGCCATCAATGCTATCTAGAAATAGTATTTGTTTCTTATTTCCCAATGGTTTAAATATTTTTTAACCTATACACAAGACGTTTACGATTTGATTAACATTTAAAAAATAGAGATATATTTTTTCTTATACGATAGTTAAAACAGTTTGTTATTTGAGTGGTTTAATAGATATATAATGTATTTTTACTATTTGCAGTCAAACATAATTTTTTTTATAATTCTTGGTTTATAAAAATAAGTCTTGTCAAGCTACAGTACCTTCAAAAATTTTAAGTTATTAAAAATCTTTCCATTTTACTCTTGTAGCAAGCATGTCTCATGTTTTTAGCGAACTTTGCTTTGTTGATATAATATACATAGATAAAATTAATTTAAAAAATCTTTGGAACTTGAAAGCTATCAAAATAAAAATTATCAAACTAAATTATGAACTGTACATGTACAATTTGGTGAATAGTCTAATAAATTGTTAGCTTTAATTTCAAGGTTTTTTATTATCTTCAGTTATATGATTTTTGTCTAACAGTAAGTTTTGACACGTTGTATTGATTTGAATCGGAATTCTTTAACTTGCATCGTTTTATCAAATCGAAAACTTTTTGCTCCATCGCACACCCCTATTAAGATCAGGTGAAGGTTTGAAAAAGCTTGGCTCGAAAAAGTTCGATCTCGGGGAATTTTTTAAAAAGCTTGGCATGGCTCGAACTTAAAATTCCAGTCTCGCACACCCCTAGTTAAAACCGTGTTATTGATGAGCATAGGTTCATATTTGCCAAAGAAAACAAGAAGTGTGAATAACTCATCCCACCCAACTATCCCTACTTACTATGTTACATCTTTATTTTTACTTCTTTTATTCAAAATTACACACTTTTTTTTATATGATGATATGCTTGTGCAGGTGGGAAAGAAAGGAAGCCAGAAAGGATGTTTTAATCTGATCTCATGCGTCACGGTGGGCCCAGCAGGAGAGATTGTCGTCGCGGACTCTCGAATACAGATCTTCTCTGCTAAAGGGGATTTTCTCCAGGAAATATTTTCTGAGGGAAAAGGTAATTAATTAATTAAAATGAATGTAAATTTGAGTTTATATCAGTCATTATTTAAAATCTATTCTTGTTGGCTGGTTGTCCATATAATCACTGTTTACACTTGATAGATTTGGTTGAAAGGAGAATGATAGTCAGCTAGCCTTGCTTTTTATGTCATATCTGAAGAACTTTCTTCCATTTTGTTCCTTTTTCCTAAGAAGGGTGACACTCTCAAAGCTTTTAATGGTGATTGGTGATGGGGTTCTTATCATTTGGAGGTGCTTCCATGCTACAGTAGCTGTCTAGTCCTCCCCTTTCTATCAAATCTACATAGCCTAGAGTTTTATAAAAACCTTAACTTAGATTTTAAACTTTACATCCTATTAAAAAAAGTCTAAAATACCTTTGTAAAATGACCAGTTAGCACTGACTACTGACTACTGGTACTGAGTAATGCAGTGTTTACAAGTATACATCAAGAGATGTCAATTAACTTGCAACATATTCCTAATAAGTAAATTTCCGTGCAAATTGGATAATTATAACCGTTTTATTGAAACCATGAACCAATTATATTTTATAAAATCATATAAAGAGAAAAAATTCAATATTTCACATAAAAATTATAAATATTATTTGTAACTTCTAATTCTTAGATTGTGCAATGATTAAAAACTAAATTGAGGACGAAAAAATATAAGTAAAACTAATTATAAAAATTATAGATTCTTAAAATTTTTCCAACTTTATGGTCAAATTAGTTCCAGAGTTAATTAATAATAAGTATTTTCTAAATGAAACTGTGATAAGAGTTGAAGATCCCATAATTAGTGAAATTCTGTGACCACTTTGTGTGTGGCAGGCAAGGGAAGGTATGGCGGAGTTGCAGTGGACGCTGAGGGGATGATAGTGGCGTCACGTTCCGAGAAAGGACGCAACTTCATCCAAGTTTTTCGTCTTAGTGACGGCAAACTGTTGTCTACAATTGATTCGCACGACTCAAAACTGAAACGCCCCAGCGGTATAGCTACCACTAACGACAGACATCTCATTGTGGTAGACCTCGGAAACGACTGTATTAAAAAGTACCGGTACTGGTAAATCCGGTCTTAGAGCGTATCATGCTAATGGTGCTGTATTTGTAAATAGATTCGTGTTATTTTACATTTTTTCAGTTTGAATAGGGTTAGTTGATTTTTACTCATTTTTTAGTTTTATAATTGATTTAGCAACGATTACATTTCCTATTTTTACTGTGCCAATATGGTTTATTATAGCTTGTCTTATCACACTGGTATTTAAAATACCGTATTGATTAATATGATGAAGCAATCTGCATGAAAGTCATTAGCCTTTTGGGGTGAATTTAATAGAGCTTTATGTTTTGTCTACATTTTTTAACAGCAATGCATGACTATTTTTTTTACATAAATCTTCTCTAGAACTATTAATTTTCTTTGAACACTGCTGGATTTCCCACTCATAAAATGTCCCTTGACACTTCAAGCTTCAGCCCCTATATTTAAACATGCCTCAAGTTTGATTAGTATTAGTGCGTACTACAATCGCACGATCTTATACTACGGTGATCGTAGTATATGATCTCATTAAAAAAATAGCTTGCAAATGCATGGCACAATGCCAAGTTTATATATGTTTTAAGTAACCTTCCCTCCTGGTACAAAGTTAGCAACTAAAAGCTGTATACTTTGATTCTTCATTCACTGGGTGAAATAAAGTTTTAAGTTTAAAACTAATAAAAAAATAGTTTCCTTGTTTAATTATATGTTTTTAACTCAAAACCTGGCAATAACCGAGCATTTTTATGTTGCTCCACACTCTCGTATATGTCTATACAGGTCTTTAGAGTGGAACCAACCACTTAAAAATTATGTTTTTCACAATAGAATCATCTGTTTCCTTTGTGTCATCCAAGTGCACTTAGTAGGCAAAAGTCCCAAGCTTTGCATTTCCGAATCTAAGATATGAATTTTTTAAATGTATTACACAGATGTTACTCAAGTGGTACTTATTTTACTGTAATATACATAAATTTGTCATCTATGAGTGTCGATTTTAAATTTAAAAAATGCAGTAACATAGAATTGAAGCATGTGAAAACAATAATAATATGAGTGTCCCAATTGCAAACCCCATTTGCATCACTCAAAGTCTTCTAAAACCTGACAAACGCAAACTCGACAAGCTCAAGCCTTTGTTGTGTTGAGTTCATTTTATTTATTTTTTTATGTAGTCAGTCAATAGAAGCAGAGATAGTGTAAAAGTACAATATACACAATTTTTTTACTTTAACCTTGTGCAAGTTGTAAAGGCGTGTAGTAATAGATGTTCGTTAAATGCTTACATGTTTATACAATATCATTGTAGGAGTCTCCTTTTGCAAGCAGTCAACACCTGTAATTTATCATTGCACAAATTCTAACATCTATTGTAAAGTTAAGACAATAATATTTTTTGTAGAAAAACTGGAAAAGCAGTACTTTTATTGAAGAGGATGATATTTATTCATTGGGTAGTTTGGCAGCATGTTGTCATATTTAAAGGAGAACCATGGCGGAATTGTATAATCACTGTTGTATTTGTTATTTGTGTAAGTTTACATGTAAATCAAGGCCTTAACATTTGTACCATTGATGCTATTTCTGTGTATGTGTTGTTAACGTTTACTTATTAGCGATCACTTCAATTTTAATCACCATCTTTTACTTTCTTTCTCACTAAAGACATTTTTTTACTTAAATACTATATAGTTAGTGTTCTGAAATTTTATAATTTTAAAATAAAATTAATACAAATCATAGAATTATTAGCTTCAAATGTTTCTCCACAAGGTAGTTAGTTATATATTTTTCAGTACCACATACAGTACTTCTATAATTCTACTAAATTTACTTCTATTAAATTTATTTTTGGCTAAATCCTAATTAAATTTTACCATGATTGATTTTAATTTAAAGTTCAATTTTATGCAGAACCTTAAATATTAAACATTCTTTGTACCTACATCTATACAGAACCTCGAAAATCTTGGTTGGTGTGGCAGACTGTTGATATGGGTTCAGAAAAATTAGATTTTTTAAGGGTTATGTACTTTTACTTTCTCCCCTTATACGTAGTATATGGAGAAAGTATTGTTTTCGTCAAAATTTTCGAATTTGAGTTGAGGGTGGATATATTCGTTTTGGGGTCCCCTGAATCCAAAAAAGTGGGTTTGGACGTGATGTCTGTCCGTCCGTGTGTGTGTGTGTGTGTGTCTGGATGTGTACAGTGCCACAGCCTACCCCGTTGGTCCGATTTAGATGAAATTTGGCATGTATGTATATATTCACGGTATCTCCAGGCGTTTTTTTCATTTTTTTGAATTTTTGATTTTTAAGGGTAGTTCACCCCTAAAAACCCTTAAAAAACGTGAAAAATCCAAATTTCTCAAAAACGGCTCTAACGATTTTGATTAAAATTTTATAGTTTATAGTGCAGAGAGTACTAAATAATTTGACACCACCCGCATGTCTGTAAAAATGACGGTTCAAAAGTTATGGGCTTTTAAATGTCAGAAAAATATTTTTTTTAAATTTTCAGTGAAAACTATAAAAGTAAAGTATAATTTGACTGGCACCATTGAAACCAGCTTAAAAATCTAAACAAATTAGTAATTTGAATTATTTGTCTACGACTAACGGTTCCAGAGAAAAGTTAAATTTACTGTCCATGATAAACGCAGTACGTTGTCTGAAAGCGCCCAATGTTATTCTTATGGAGAATATTAAAAAATCAATTTCTTCCTTATTTTCCAACCGTTTTTCATGAAACTTGGTATGAATCGTAAGGTCAAATCACCTAACAGAACCAACTCAAAAAAGCTTTGTATTATTGGGGGGGGGATGTTTCCCCCCATACAATCCGAACAATTAATTTAACTTGTCTCTCTTGTTTTTATTTTCAGAAATGGGATGATTATTTTTGAAACAATAATTTATTAAATTATATTTAGATAAACTTTGAAGAATATGATAGTTTTATTACAGATTTTCTTTTTTAAATTGACTTAAGGGAGAAAGTATGTGTCAGTCCACTGATACCGTTTATTTTAAATGTTTTTTAATCCCCACATTTCTGTGTCATGTGTGATATAAACAATTTCAACCCTTTCCATATCTAAATGACATATTTTAAATGACTGCAAAGATAAAAACCAAATTAATTTTTTTTTTATTGAGGAAGTTAGGCCTGAAGTTGTCTATTTTAACTCCAAACAAACTTAGTGACATAAACATAAAAAGTACAACAGGTGATCATATGGTAGCACTGTTCTCTCAGAATGTGTGTTTTGAACTTGATCCTTACACCCCAACAGAACATGTAGTTTTCATGTCACTTTTTAAATCCAAACAATTTCTGAATTCTGCGCAGAAACAGTAAAGTTACATGATACAGCCTTGCTGTTCTTTAACAAATATGCTAACATCCCAAAATGTTTGTAAAAACCTCGGCTATAAGTTAGCATTATGGCAGAGTAGTGGTATTATGTCGTACGTGCTGTCGACACCATCCTTTCTGATACCCAACCAAATTTTATCAGTCTGATTTCTTGGGAGACAATAATTGAGTGAAAATTGAAATCACTAAACCGGAAAATTGGGTTTATTTTGGAAATTATTTTGAATTTAACTCTTTGCAAGCGTTTGACGGATATATCCGCACGTGTTATTTTTACCAAGAGCGGCAAACGAATATATCTGCCTACCGTTTGAGCTACAGAAACGGCACGCGGATATATCTACCATTTTCATCTTTGTCCTTTGTCTCTTGGTCTGCTCCCATTTCGATGTAGCTCCGCTCACACATCAGAGGGACGCTCTGCAACCCCTCCCCCCCGCGCACTGGTGGGAAGGGGTGCAGAGCGTGCATTATTTTCACTGCACCTGAGGGGTGAAAAATGATGAAAAAGTCCAAAAAATATTTAAACCAAAAGGTGGGGATTTATAGTGCAACTACACCATTTCTGAACATAATCCATGTTAAACAAAAAAAATTCCCCTATACTTAAATAATTACGCTTATGAGATATTAAGGGTTAATACTGCTGAATACAAGTTAAGATTTTCCATAATTGGTAAATTATTGGTCGTATTTGGAGGTTTTATGTACGTAATGGATATACATTTTTGTTATTTATGGGCATGTTTTTTTTTTAATAAGTACTGTTTGTTTGGCCATTTTTAACCCATTCCTGATGATTGACGTGCGGAGCACATCCTCCGCCACTAACAGCCAGATGACTAACGATGTGCACTGTACGTCTGGGAGCAAACAATGTGCTTTCCCTGCTTCTATTTCATTGTAGTTTTTTCCCCGTCACGTGTGCTAGTTCATTTCTTATCTGATGGATAGTGTTTAGTGCATCGTACTTATAATTTTTCGCTAGTGTCCAATGTTTCATGTTGACAGTCAATTATTGTCTCGTCTATCCTATTTTGAACAAATTCAGCGATTGTACTAAGTGATGAGACAGCAATTAAATAATTAATTTTTTTAAGATTTTGTAAATAACTATTTAATACTGAAAATAAATTGGAAATAAATGTGCCAAGTGAAATAAAGAAATTGTTTGAAAACAAAATAAGTCTTGATGAAGCGCCAGTACTTGTTATTAGGCCTACCCTTTGGAACTGGTGAAAAAGTATAGTTATAATTCTTTATTGTTGCTTATAGTAAATATATACACAGTGAGCAGCGTAAAGAAATTAAAACATTATTTAAGAAGTAACTGTTAAATCTACTCAGGCGTCTTACGATAATTCAGTCAGGAATGGGTTAAATGCCCTAAACCATTTAAGTACTGTGCTATTGCACATATTTTTTTGCTATAATTTTTGCCAATCCTTCAATGAATTTTAATTTTATTTCACACAACTGGCACTTACAAATTTAATTACAGAGCATACTACGCAATCGGTGGCAGGTTTATTTGGCGGTGCCATTTTAAATGCTCAATATGCAATGCCAACACAAGCATTTGTTGCAATTTGGGCTCAGGGTCGCCAATTGATGCATGCACGCCAACCATACAGGTACTTACTTAAAAAAATATGTCTTAACTATTTATAAACATCCACAGACCCCACATGTCTTTGACCAGAGTCAGCTCAAATGTAAATTTGCACACTTTTTGCGTGAACTAATATTTCAGTAATTTTTCACAGTAACTCATTCAATAAGACTGTCATTATGAATTTAACCTCAGTCAACTTAAAATTGGTGCCATTACATATAATTATTTTGGCCACTGTTAAACATATCATAACTTTGAAGTATAATTGAAGTAATAAAATCGTACTAATGTAAACATACTAACAAGCCAACAGAAATACTGTTTTGGTACTTACTTTTGAAGGCCTCAAATTTGAACCGTTCTAGTATTCAACAGTTAAAATACTGTTAGCTCAATTTTGAAGATAGTGTGTTAAGCTTTTAGTTGATGAATTAGTTTGTTATAAAAAATAGACTATGCTCTCTCAGGCAGTTTGTTAGACATGTCAATCGTTAAAGAAACGTTGAAATAGTTTGTTGTGGCTTCATATACAAAACCCACTGTAGGTGTATAAAAAGAATTTTACTGCACCTTCATTAATTATTTCACAAAAAACGCTTTGATTTCAAATTACAGTAATTATAGTATAAATAACGTAACAGTTACATCAAATAAATAAATAGGGAGTTTTACATTGTATTGATTAATGCAAATAGGCATAATGAATAGAAATTCACTACAGCCCGGAAATATATATGTATTATATGTAAACAATGAGCTTCACATTTTTCTTGCACAACTAAAATAATATATCCTGTATACTGTGTAGCAATAGAATGAAAATTTGTATAGTAAGATTTTTCATTGGCTGTTAAAATTCTCTGTTCTATTCTATCAGAATTTTTGAAACCCTTGCTTAGCATCATTAGTCATTTAATTTCATTATCTAGTCATAAATAAAAAAAGTAGGATACTATTAATGCCTTCAACAAAAAATTGATCTTCATTATTAAAAGTACTTAACCAAATTTCGTTCAAGTTCCCTTCATTGCCTTTAAAAGTTTTAAACTGTGTTACAAATTTGTACTCTCGTTTTAGAACATTTACACCCTTTTTGCTGTTACTTTTTGAAGAATTCAATCCTGAAATGTTTAACCCTGCGTCACCCATACTAAGTGTATTACACCAATACCCATGCACGGACTCAGAGACTTTGTCAATTTTACCAATGAAATTGGGGTTGTGCAATAAAACAAAACTATATTTTCATGACATTTAGATACAAATTATAAATACCTAAGTGTTGAAAATCATCGTAAATTTAAAAACCTTGTTTTTCGTAGTTTTTAATTTATTACTTGGATGAACTTATTAATTATTATGTCTGGAATCATTAGATGATGTTACAGTGGAAAAACTTAAAAATGTAAAATATTGAATTAATGTAGCCTGGTCTGTCGCACGGAACAACAGACCGTGTTAAGAAGACGAAAACGAAGACCGTCTCTTTAGTCGGTGCACGGGGGCAGATATTGAAGGTAGATTGGCCCACCAAATCTATTGCCAACCCAAACAGTAGTAAAAACTAAAATACGCAGTGCCTGGAACATGAAACTGTGCGCGATTAACGCAGGGTTAATGCATATTCTTGTAAACGTGACAAAGTTTAGATATTATTACCTTTATTTCACAGTTCCGTGGCTTTGTTTGAATTTCTGCCATATCATTTTAATGTATAAGACTGAATATTTAAAATATCAGTAAGACAGTAAAATTTCACTTCTCGTAAATTGTTTTTATATTTATACCTTAAATGAGAAGATGGAGGAAGTAGTTCTTGACTGGGCCTATTGACAATTTATTTACTTAAACTTTGAATTCCATTTGTAATGTGAAACAAGTTAGTGTATTATGGACTGAACATAGATAGCTCTATGGATTCCGGATATTGCAAACAGAATATAGAACTTTGTTTTCTTGTCATTGATTTATTCTTGTTTCACAACACCATACTTTCTAGTCATTGTCTGCTATTTATTTACATTTTTCAATGTCATATTCTCGATAGTTAACTGCCATGTTGTGTTATTACGCTATATTAAATATCACAATAAAGTGCAACGTTTATCTAGATATTTGTGTGTTTTCTTTTCCCTCTCATTTTTTATTTTCATCAATGGATGAACAAACTAAGAACACTTGTTATAGGGCAGTGTTAGCAGAGATAAAGTTTCAATGTCTATCAGCGTGTGAGTATGAGAGAATACAGAGTATCTTAATAAAAACTGCTAGGATCAGGTTGAAATTTAAATTTACATTCTTAAACTCAAAGGACGTGTTTATAAATGGAAAACATTGATTCGGCCATTTTTCTTGGTTGTAAGTATGCTAAACTTATATGAGCTAGAAGCAATGCCTACATCAATTTAATAATTCCAGTCATCTGAGGTATTACAGTAACAATTATGGCATTATAAAAATCATTATCACCCAAATCATGTTTTGTTGGCAAACATAATAAAAACAAGTGTAAAGGCATAAAATTATCTGTTGAAATTATTAGACATTAGGTCGTTATGTTTAACCACTACATTGTAGCTTGTTTTTTACATTTTCATCGAGAATAAGAATAATTTAAGGCTATAATTCCATAATTTTTTTTTTGAAATTCAATATTTTACTCAAGACTATCGTGTCACGTCCACTTCATCAAATTTGAGATCAGTGTGCTTATTAGTAAGGACTTGACAAATACAAGTAAATGTGATCTGATATAAACTTTCTTCCTTTAAAAGTAACATAATATAACTTTTTTCGACCAAGTTACCCTGTAAACACAACTAAATTGAGTTGTTATTTGGATTTGGTAATGTGTCTAATATATTGTCTTTCTGGTAATCCCAATATACTTCTAGACAATATACTGTGTTTACTGCTACATTCAAGTGTAGTTTTATTGGCTATTAATTGATATAGACTAATAATTAAAAACTATAAATTCTGTAATGCAGTTTTATCTCAAATAACAGCCAATGAAAGAGTATGGAAGTCATGGTCATGACTTTATTTCTATTTGTAGCCTATACTTGGATATTTATTCTATGGATACAAGCATAGAAAACAAATTAAGTAAATTCTATTATACTATAATTAACTTGATTATGTTAAGTATTCAGTTCAAAATCACAGATTTTCCTCAGTTTCTTTATTCTTCAACTCCAGCGAGTTAATTGTTCTAAAATAAAGTCCAAACCCTGATCTTGTAACCAACTTCAAACTGTCAGATAAATAGCCCATTTACAAGTGGCTCTATATCCAGATCAAGATGAGCATTTTAATCACTTACTCGCCAATTTTGTTAAACCTTAAGTAATACCATGGTTTTTTGCAACACCACTATAGGCACGGGGTCAAATTGAACCCCATTCAATATTCTGTTAATCACACACATTTTCACGATTCCTTATTTAAGTTTCTAAAAGTTTGGAATATTTAACTGTTATGTATCATTTACAAGTAGCTGTGTACAAACTTGAATATTTGTTTTAAACCTTTGAAAATGTTAGCACAAAATGTAGGAGTGTTTTTTTTATTTGTTTAGAAAATTTAATATTATCTGAAACTTTAAATTTCAACCTTTAATTACTCTTCAAAACTAAAATTTTGATATCTTTTAATCCATATATTTTTGCAAACGAGCAAATATATGGTCTGTTTTTTTTGTGTTAGTTGATTTTCAATCCTGATGCTGTATGGCTTGTTAATAATAATGGTTTCGTATTACTTATTTTTGGACTCAAAGTTAGATAACTCAAATTCATAAGAAATAAACTATTTTTGGTAAGAATACAATGCTGGCATGACCTGTAATCCAGCTACTTGGAGGTCAAAAATTGTGAATAGTTATTAGCAGTGGTCGGTAAATGTGATGTTTCCTGGTATGGATTAAAGCTTGCACTAATGAATGTTTAGTTCATCCGCTAGACCATCCTCATAATTATACCAGTTTGTAATTCAGAGGTGAAAGTGGTGTGGATTTTACCTTAAACTGTCGGTCACTTAGATGCCATTTGGCTGCTGTTGGGCTGTTAGCAAACAGTACTGTCCAAGGAATATGTCAGTAACATCATAATCATCTTACACTCATGTACCATTCATACTTACCTACATGGAAATCGTGTCTCTATTTCAAAAGGTAATACTAATAATAATAAACTGCATAAATTTTGTACTTTACTTGTTTGTTTTTAAGAAGCCTAATGAAACCTTTGTTTTTTGTTTAAACACACACATTTTGGGGACAAAAGCTCAGAAAGTTAATTACTAATCCAAATCCTTATCCAAAAATGCCAATGTTCATTCATTTCATCCAAAAGATATTGGCTGGCTTTGTTTTGATCTTCATTATTTATACTTATATCTATTGTAAAACAATTGAAATTATTTTCTCAATAATAATTTAATACATGTAATAAATAACCACAGTTACTGGGCCAGGGATCTTGGTGCATCCTATAGCAACTTTCACCCACAACGAAATACACAAAAATTACAAAAAAACTGCTTTTACAAATGTAGGGGAATGAAACTTGAAGGTACTAGAGCATACAGGACTCATGCCACTATGGTACCTCACTTTCTTTAATCCACTGCACAGGCAGTAAGGCCTTGTGATGATTAGTTGAATGTTTTTAATTGATCTAATTTTTCCTTTACCTAAACTATTAACTTCAAACTCATTTACAAACAATAGGAATCAGTTAAAACCTGCTTATCTACATCATTTAAGTCATTGATAACTTAATTAAATAATACAACCATAAAAACAGAATTGTTCCCAGGATCTATTCACAAAAAAATAACTATACCATACATGTAAAATCTTGCTTAGTTCAAAGCTCTTATAATGCAGATTAAGCAACTTGTTACAGTGATCTATATCCTTTATACCTGCAGGACGTGTCACTGAATTTAAATCCGATTTCCATGCGCGGGAAACTAGCAGGTCTTCTGTCATTGTAATCAGCTGTTATTGTTTGACAGATAACTTGGTCACGTACCGTACTCCATTGATTCGTATCCATAAATCAGGTAAAGAATGCAAAGTGCCAAATTCTAAATACAATTTTATAAAATATTTTATTGTATCAGAATATATCATTCCAATCGTTTTCGTTAAAATTTTAACGAGTCAGCCAACAGAAATTACATGAATATATTCTCTGTGTATCTGATGTAACGGATACAGTAGGGGGAATTCGGACTATATATTATTTTTATATCAAGTGAGGATTTATTTTTTATTCAATCGATTTTTATAAGTAAAAAGCTGTGGTGAATTATTAGTCAATGAACACAGGAATATTCGATACAATCGATCGTGAGTGTATTCCTGACTTGTGTACTGTTTGTTACTGTTGTAGTGAGTGTAGTACTACGAGTGGTAGACAGGGTCAGGGATTGTCAAGTCAACAAAGAGCTTCAGTCCTTTGTGTCAAAATTAAGTATGTTAGCAGATTTGGAAAGAGTTTAATGTTGCTTAAGATGCTGGGTAGTTATTATCCAACAAAGATTAACATTTTCAGTTCTAATAGGGAGTGATTTCAATTTTAAATATTGAAAATTGACATAGTTGTGTGAATGACAAGATGTCGGGACAGAGTAGTCAATGGGTGCGTAAGTCGTCCCCTTCTTCGAAACAGGGGCCGATGAAAGCTACACTGCCTATGTCTTCGTTAACTAGGCAGAATAGTAATCTAATGCAAAGTCAAAGTAACAGTCCGACCCTATCACCTACTTCTTCCTGGAAATCAAGAACTTCTCCCGACCCTTCTTTGTCTGGACTAAGGAGCCCTGGTGCAGTAAATTACCGAGGTACGCTGGTACATTCAGTTTGAACAGTTTTGTTCACAAATATTATTTAGACGGTTCTCTAAATCATTATAGCCTAATATCTATGAATTTTTAGAAACAGTTCTTCATTTACTTTTGTTATGGATTTAATTTGATTTTTATCAATTTTTGTTAACTTAATTTTTTAACTAGCTGTCTATTAAACATTTTTTGTGGAAAACATTTTCTTCTCACTTTCCAAATCGTTTAAGACCACATATGCTCTAAGTTAAGTATCAAATAGGATTTTAGACAGTTACACAGATTATTAGGCCTACAGTACTATGTAAGTTCAGATTATCAATCCTGGGGTCTAGAACATGAATTTCTTAGCACTAACATTTTAATAAATGTTAATAAAAGTTTGATTTGGTTCAGTGGAAATTTACCTCACCTAGGTTCCACTTTTCATAGTAGGCCTATACATAACTTCCACCTATGTTAGGCTATATGGCCACAACTGGGACGGTGGGGATGTCCTGTAATCCAGCTACTTGGAGGTCACGAATTGTGGATAGTTGTGATAGATGGTCGTTGGATGTAGTGTTCTCTTGTGTGAATTAACGTCCGCACTATTGAATACTACATTAATCCACAAAGACCATCCTCATAATGAGACCAATTCGTAATTCAGAGGCTGTGGTTTGGATTCCATGTTAAACTGTAGGTCCATTAGTTGCCATCGGCTGTAATTAACAGTCCTGTCTAAGGAACATGTCAGCCTTAGTAAGATACAGCCAGTAATAAGACTACAGGATCGCGCCACAATCATCCTACATTCATTCCTCATTCATAATTGGCTTAAAATACCTATCAGGGTAGGTCACCATTTCAGTTAAAAGTATAAAGTATTTGAAAATCAAAGACAACATTGGTTCCACTAGAAAAACAAAAATAGTATATTAATTTCAAGCAGGAGTTACATAAATCTATTTCCTTTACTATTTTATAAATATGTGGGACCAGAAAACTCATAATGGTTGATTTATATTTATCATGTACAGGTCGATGTAAAAGACATGGACTAGAGTACTTGAGCTCCATCAGACGTACAGCTTCTTTGGACACTATCTATTTGATGGGCCAGTGGCCAAGGGACATGTACAGTGGATTGCTACAAGTCGACAAATCTACGCAGGTCTGGATTAAAATTGTTAAAATGTGGAATCAACTTGTTACACTAATTTAAATTTAAATTTTGGTTTATTAATCTATAATTAGATAGAGAGAAAAGGTGAAACAATATACTAAAACTTAAATAAATGAATAAGCTTACAGTATCTATGTAGGCTACAAATTGGCAACATGAACTCTACAATAATCACAATTCATAGTTTTAAAATTTTGCCTTCCAAAATTTCATATATCAGCATGATATTTAATGGTATGTTTTTTTATCACGATTGTTTTAATAAAAAGACATTGCACTTTTTATTTTGACAAAGTAGTGTGATTCTTACATAGGATTATTACATAGTCTATTACACTATCAAAATCACACTACAAATTTATTATTTTATTATAAGCAGGTAATAGAAGCTGTAAAAGCATTTAAAACATGGGTTACATTCCTTTTGTTACAAACTTTGGCATTCAACATTTATCTAGTACCTGAAGATATTACAAACACAGTCATGAGTATGATACCAGAATAACTTAATTTCTGGCCTTAATCAATGTACTCTATAAATTATCCTTAAAACGTCTAATGTAGAGGATGCAAACCCACATCACTGTTCTACTCAAAATAAATAGTTGTAATGTGGTACCGGTACTCAGCATTCACAAGTCGATCAGTGATGTGAATAAAAACAACATGCGGGTAAGTATTATGAATTTTCAGATACATCTTGAAATAAAGTGGATAAAATTACTGGAATCTAATGCAACAAGATTTTAGCCTGCATCTAAAACATTATGGACGGTTTAAAGCCTGTGAATAAAGGGTAGAATCTTTTAGTTTATTTAAGCTATATCTAAGTTTTTCTAAGACTGTTCAGGGGCATGCTAGCTTTTTTAGTCGAGTCTTAACCACCCCTAAAAACAGTGTATGGTGCCTGGTGTGAAGTTGTTTTAGTACTGTTAGTAGTGAAATAGCAACGTTCATGGATTTTGAATGTGAAAAAATTATTGTGTTTAAAGAGGATACAGTAACTTAAATGTAAAGAACTTTCACGATTTTAAAATGAAAATGTATATTCTCTAGTGTAAGAGTTTCTACCTAAAATGGTGAAAGAGGCGAAGAAGCATTAACCACTCGGAAACAATTGGAAGTTCTGCTTCGGTGCTTGAGTGACCCAGGCTTCCAAGGCTTCCAAATTGGTGTGGTGGAGGATTTAGGAATAGACAGAAATACGGTCTGTAAAACTGTTGATTATGCTATGGATTTTATACTTTTGGAAGTTAGTAACTGGATAAAATTCCCATACACAATTGAGAAGATAAATGCCAACAGTATTAGGTGCTTTAGACTGCACTCACATAGAAATAAACAATCTGACTGCACGGAGATGAATATATCAATAGAAAAGACTATGTCAGTATCAATGTGCAGGCTACTAATGAAGAATTTACTAGTGTATGTGCAGAATGGCATGGAAGCGTCCATAATTCCTTCAGGACAGGAGGGTACCTTATTGTGATATGTATTGTCTTTCATAACGTTGCCAAACATTTGAATGACCTATTTGAAGGGGAAGGGTGTGATGAAGTCACAGAGGAGTATGAGGATGAACCTCTCGTGGAACAGGATGAAACTAGAGGGTCAAAGGTTAGTGGTGAGCAGAAGCGTCAAGACATGATGGAGTTAATTTGTTAATTTCTAATTATAGGCTATCTTGTATTTAAAAAAGTTTTCTAACATTAACCCTTTAAAGAGTATTGTATTTTGTGTCAAAATAGGATTGACGTTTTAAAACGTCTTTTTGAAGGTTCCGCAAAATGGAGTAGAGACGTTTTAAAACGTCATTTGACGAAATTTGTCAAATACATATAATGTACATATAACTTGACATTGACCTAGATTGATTCATAAGCTATTAATCGATAATTAAAGACACGTAGAGACGCGGAACATGTACTTATGTGTTTTCGGTAGGTTGTGGGTAATCTGCGGAGGGTTTCTTAGGCGGGGTGGTCGCAGCGGGAAGTTTCAGCGGAAAAGTGGCGGCGCGGCATGAAGTTTTATTAGACCTTTCATTTATTAGCACTGAATAAAAGTGAAAGCGTTCTACACTCCCCTATTTTTGACGCCTGTATCTCTGTAGCTGAGAGTTATTCGTTTGCTAAACATCACTAGGTGCTTTCTTTAGCTACTTTATTAAAAAATTGAAAAAAGTTTTAAAATGTTTATTTTAGGGCATTTTGAACCTAAAACACGTTTCTAACTATATTTACTCCATTTTGGAATGTGTATTAGTGAAAATTGAAACAATTTTGAGTTTTTACACTTACTCCTTAACAGCACTCAAATAATGATATTTTAAAACGTCGTTACTCCTTAAAGGGCTAAGTAATACAGTTATGTGACGATTAAGTATCTTATTATTTAACCTTACCTTAACATGTTACAATCAATGGGAAAAAAATACATAAATTGTACATAACAGTTTTAAATATTAATAGGCTAATATTGTTAATTTGTATTTTATTTTATTTTTTGAAATTCCAAACTTTACATAAGTGCTTTAAAAGCCTATAATTCTCCTAAAACAGTACTAATCAACAGATTACAACACGTTGCAGAAAAACGAACGTCCACTATACCAAGATATATCTAGGTCCTTGAGATGCAACTACCCAGTAGAATTTACTTTGAATTATGGGCGGAGCAAGATATATCTACCTAGACTTCGCGCTTTCTTATTCACTTTAAAATTAGCTGCTAAGTCAATTAGCACTATATATCAGTAGCTGCTAAGGCAAACACCTAGATTCTACCTAGGAGACTCTAGCTTTTATTCCTATCACTGAATTATTATAGGTGTTACATAGGCTATTTGTATTGAAATTTGTAAAATAATCGATGAACTGAAGTACTGAGTACTAGAATAGTTATCCTTTTACTACTATGTCTACATAGTTACTCCTCTCAACAAGTATTAATACATTATTTATACACTATTAATACATTATTAATTATTATTAATACATTATTATCAATATATTATATTTGAATTGTCAGTCTTATAAAGTATTGCAGTTATTTTTAAGGAATGATTGAAGTTGGCTTTCTAGTAATACAGTGCAACTCGGTTATTGCGGCCTCGGCCATAACGTCAACTCGGATATAACGTCATTTATTTTTAGGTCCCGCCAAACTATATGTATTTACATAGGAAAAAACCTCGGATATATCGTCAGTAAATTCTCAAACCTCGTATATAACGTCAAGAAAATCGGGGCGAGATGAAGGCAACATATAGCTAAATAGAGAAAGTTCGGTCGGTGGTGCAATGTGAGGGCTGCGGCTATTGTTTAGCTACATTCTATTTTTAGAAACGGCATTTTATTGCTGTCTTACCGCTAACCACCCCAACCCCCTCCCCTACCCAATATCCGCTGTTGCCGGCCATAAAGGTCAGTGTCAGTGACTCACGTCACATCAAAGCACTGTGATGCCGATCGTACGTATCTACAGTTCGTGTAGATATCGTTAGTTCAGTGTATGTCTTTTACATTTTGTTTTTCGTTATTTTAATTTACGAATACAGTATTGAAAATAATGGCAAGTGTTAAGAGAACGGTTTTGCTGAAGAAAAGGTGTGAGTTATAAGAGCGTGTGAGGAGGGACGTAAGATAGCAGACGTGTGTTCGGGCTTGTTTTTTAAAATCAAACCAACAGTTGAATTCACCAAGCCGAACTTCATTGCAATATTTTCAAATTCGATTTTTTATATAGTAGAGTAGTCAGTCAGTCATAAACATAAACTTACGGTGTATTTCAAATTACCTTCATTAAATGTCTTAATTTCATGTAAAAATGTGTTTCCCTATTTTTCCTCGGTTTTAAATTAAAATTATGTAACCTCTTTTATAGCGTCACTCTGATATAGCGTCATTAATTGTGTGGTCCCTTCAATGACGTTATAACCATGTTCCACTGTATATACAGTCACTATCATAGTACTATACACTACACCAATCTCTATTCCTTTATTCAATTGATCCTATCTTCCATGGTCCAAGATTAGCCTCTCTGGTGAAAACCAATTTGGTAATCCCTCAAAAATAAAACGAAAATCGGGTTTTGATTTATTTCATTTCAAAAAGGATTAACATATAACAAATTAAGTTCTCTACATAGAAATTTGACAAGAGTGTAGGGCCTACTCTCTTAGAGGAAACCCTCTCTCACTCCCTGGTAATTCTACTGTAAATATCATGTTTGTCCTTAACATAGCGTAGTTTACAAAATGTTTCCAGGTATATTTAAACAATCTTAGTTTAAAGGCTTGTGACTTATTATACATGTAATTAATTCCATTACTACACATATTTTATTGCACTGAAACTTTTTCTACCACCTTTCTCACTCTTTACGCAAATGTCTATAGTTACTTACGGTACTTTCTGATACATTTGTACCCCAAAAGGTAGATGGTACTTTGTCTCGCTTACAAATATATTTATTTGCTCAAATAAGTATAGGTAGTATAATAATTTTAATTTTGTTTTTATGAATGTAATGTTTATAGACTGAAGAGACAATGGGGGACCCGAGAAAAGCACATCGATATTGTGAAACTTCATCAAATGAGGACAAACTGGAGAAGTACATCAGACACAGGTCGGTTGATATTATTTACATCCCTCTGCAGGCATAAATTAAATATATTAGCAGTTTTATTTGAAAATTTCAAGTTTCCAAACATTTTCTATCTGAAATGTTATCAGATAAAACAGACCAAAATGAGTTAATTTGATGCAGCATTGCCTGTAATTAACTAAGAAAATTGTATGGAACGTGAAATTAATGGACTTTTTTAACCTATAGATCTCGATGTAGATGAAATACCCAATGTAAATTTTGCTTGGTGTGGTGGCACTGGTGTGGCACTTTAAACGCCTGTACTGTAACATAAATTGATTTTTGTAAAACGAGACATAAGGTCAAATTGACCGTTCTTATAATTTTTACTTTTTTCAATGTTTGATGGACAAACGTTAAGAAGAAGACCTAAAATCTTTGATGTAACATTTTAGATGACAACAAAATTGATTTGAACATAGTTCTTAACGTATAAAAAGATACATGGAAATTTTATTGGGAGACCAGTTCCCTTTTAAAACAATGTTAATGCTTACCTACGCTAACCGAAACATCTGGTTTATCAGACCGGCAATTTTACAAATTCTTGTATAAAAAGTAAGTTAGTGAAGGAAAACAGAAAGTTAATATGTTACGTATGAGAGTGCTTTAGGAAGCTATTGTGCACTTGATAGCTGTAAGTAAGTAGTCTATCGTTCTCACAGACCGATTTTTCCTTAAAGTGTTGTAGTGTGGAGCCTGGAACCATTAACACTGGTTTAATACTGTGGCCTGGGGGTTTAGGGTAGTGAAAAAAATTATTGTTAGAACAAATTGAATATAACCTATACATATTAAGTTTTTTTGGAAACAGAAAGAAATCCCCTTGAAAGAAACATAAAATACTTGTCATTTGTAAAAAAACATTAATTTTAATACACATATATATATATACATATATTTACGAATTAAATACTGCCAGAGTACCCTGTCTTAATTTATATTTTATTCTGACACGTGTTTCTGAGGATTACCCCATGATCATAGTGTTTATTTCATAACAGGATGGATGAAACTATAGGGTCAAAGATTAGTGGTGAGCAGAAGCGTCAAAACATGTTGACAGTCATATATTTACATTACAGTCAGTGTATATATATATATATTAGGGAAAAATTTGTGAAAACAAAACTACGGGAAAACAGATAAGGAGGTACATATGTACAGGAATTGGTCTTTGTATGATATCGTTTAAAATTCAAGGACACATAGTGTGTCAGAAACATGAAATACTTGTTATTTAATATTTGTAAAAGATTTGTGTAAGTAATTTGAAAGTTTCATCGTCATCACTATTGATACTCTCATCAAGCAATACATCTCATATTGTATCACTTTTCAATGGATCGTTGCTTATATTGAATAAATCACTAAGGACGTAAAACAATGGTGTTGCAATACAACAATAAAAACAAACTAGCTCGCACATATCGTAAAAAAAAACTACTCAAACACAACACGGCTATTAGCAACATTAGCAACAGCTGTTTGCTCTGAGTGTACAAGTGAATTATCGTTCGAAATTTTTTTTAAATACGCGACAGACTAAAATAAAACCAAAGACGTGTAAAGATTAATGACTAAAGAAGCAAAACCAGAGTACCAAAACCCGAATATATACCAAAAATTTGTTGCTATGGAATTAAATAAGGCAGCCCGATTTAGGGTTGGGTGTCTGCAGATGGGACAAACAAGCTAGCCTAACCTAGGGGTCGGGCGCCGGCTCCAAAATGTTAAAAGATAAAACATTAAGTTCAATGTTCAACTTCAAAGTTTGTTACATCGTCACTAAATCACTAACTACACATTATACAGACTTATATGTACACTGGTATTTGCACTTAAAGCTTACTGCTGTATATGTAAATACCTTTCTTTTTAAATACTGTTCTTCTAAAAAAGGTAAATAAATTTCATATATTCAAAGATTTCGAAGCTGGATAACATACAAATATAATAATATGTTTGTTAAAGTTTTACAATCATAATCTTGTAGGTAGCCTACTGAGGATGTTAGCTCATCTGCTACATTTAAAGTTCATGCATTGTTTTTAAAAACAAACTTCTAAGGCTAATCTGTTTCTTACTGAAATCATTTTTGGTTAAGCTCGTTTTTTAAATTTCTTAATGCTTTGTTGTACACCAACATATTTCACCGGCGGTTTTATTTATAAAGGCTATTAATGTAATCCTAAATTGGCAAATAGAAATAATTTTATTGGAACGAAATATAACAACACTCAAGATTTGGCACTCTCAGTTGTTGTGTAACTGTTATGTTACTGAATTGGCAGCTTTACTGTAGGCTAATTATGAAATGTCTGTGAAATATTCATTCATTACAAGGACCTATAGAATGCAATAGACATGTATACAGTATTGTGTCATAATCTGGGAGAAGAGTTTTCATTTGAAAGTATAAGTAGTTTATAGAACGTGTTGGGAAACTTTTGATGAATAGGCCTATAACTAATTATCATGACCACATAATTGTTATAACGTTTCTACTTTTAACCTTGTTTCTTCCTGAAATTAAACCTTTAAATATATGGCTCAGGCTTTGTTAGTGTTTTAGATTTATAAGTTTTCGAAATACAGTCTACTTTCGATAACTCAAATTTCAAGGGAACGGCTGTTTTCTTTAAGTTACGTATAGTTCGTGTTATAGACGTAATATTTCACTAAATTCAACTTACAGAGGTAATTCTACTTACAGAGGTCATGATTTAGGAGTCAACTTCCGAATTCCTTATGAGTGCTATTTTTTGACAGGTCGCATGGCTAGCAAAGAAAAACCCAGAGTCATAATTTTCAAAATTACGCCATTTTGTACTGGGTTGAAGTAGAGACCTCCAATTTTTGCCATAAGTCTTTAAATTTCAAGACTTTTAAAATGAGGTACATCTCAGTGGACTTTACTTATGAAAATTTGAGTTGCCCCCAAAATCCCCGATTTTTATGGGCACTCTTCTTTAGTTCAAGTTTGTATTGTTACTCTTAAAACAAAATAAGTTGTAAGTATTTTCTAAATACATGCAAAACACTAAATTATTTTGGCACTTCTACGTAGCCTACACCTAGTGAAAATATGGCTGGCACTTTTAGATGAGCCAAAAATGTATGGAAAGGGTTAAACTGGGTTAATGAGTGTATGAAGGATCACTATTGAAGCCTCCTATGCACTTAAGGTGTCTTCTTAAATTTTGTGTGGTGTGATGGGAGTGTACCTAACGTCAGAACCTCTTGATGACCCTGTGATATGACGAATAGAGCGTGTTAACCAAACAAGAAGACTTTGTAAAATGATTTTCATTTCTCAAAAACCCACCCTAAATACCCCCCCCCTAAATAATCACCCTAAATAAAAAAGTTTATTGTTCATATTAAAATTTTTATCTTACGTACATACATAATTGAAATGCCTTATAATAGTTCCGCTTATACCCTAACTCAAACCACTCCTTCCGGGTTGGTTGTTGATGGGGAGGTAGTATTTCAAACCATGTTACTATGGTTTTTTTTCATACAACCATTAGCAGTGATCACCCCCCCCCCCACTGAGGCTTGAATTCTTTTATAAAAATATTGTGGTTATTTTAATTTGCTTCTTGTTTACTCTGTTAAAGTTACAATTAATTTTTTATCGTCAATTAATTGCATTCATTTTCTGTTTACTGGCCTTTTTAAACGTTAACAGTTAATGAGAATGAGTACTTCGCTGTGGCAAAGTCTGCCAGTTGGCTGCACTGCCGCAACTGGCTCATTCCCGCCGTTATTTTACCCACAAAATCACCGGCTCTTGTTTACTTTGGTGCCAGCAAATGTCAAGATTAAAACGCTGTGCTAGTAGTGAGTTATATGTTAATTTTCTTGAGTTTATGGGTAATAAATGGATAATTTTTTATAAAGAAAAGCAAGCTGATTGATGAGAATGCAGTGTAGGAGACACAACGTGAAGATAAAGCTGGTATTGATCCTAAGCTTTGTGCATGAAGAAAATTTGTCATTCTCGCCTAAAAACGTTAGGACACATCTGAAAACGTTATTTTGCTGAGTTTTCATCCTTAATTATGTTATTAGCGCATGAAATAAATGCATTTGAGTGATTTTTCCTCCCCCAGAACCTTGATTCCCACCAATCCCCTTGCTAGACGAGATGGTTTCAGTGATATATTTTAACCTAAAATCGTACAAAAACGTTTGAAAACTGTTCTTACGCAGAATGAACCTTCTCAATTAGGCTGTAAGTTAAACAAGTTAATTTGAGATCGATTTGAAGAAAAAGCGGATAGGCCTACTATAATCTAAACTTTTACCCAAAAATCATGATGGTCCCTGAGCTCTACTGAGCTCGTCCCTCTTGACACTATGGCTGGATTTGCCACTGACCATTAGTTAAGTAGAATTGAGATATCCAAATAATATTTTCTTTACCTTGTAGAGCATGGCTTTAGCTGAGAACTGTAGTACGCAAAAGCCTAAATATTACAGCCAGGACAAAAGGTTTTCTAATTTTTTAAGCAAAAATGCAAGATTAATTTGTCTAAATAATAATATGAAATACTCAAGACTAAAACCTGTAATTCAGTTAGTAGGTATTAGTTTTAGGGTGAGTGCCCCCTTACCAATACAGTACATAGTTTTCATACCTGGCCGTACTAATGGATGTGTTTGTTTGCATTAGGCTGCAGCGAGTGGGGTCGACACGGGAGCGGACAGCTACATTCGGTCTGATGCTTGCTCCACTGAGCTCCACGGAACACGGGTCGCAGACAGCCACCCCTCCACCATTCTCCCCGCCAGGTCGTAGTCGGGCTCCGATGCGCAGCTCCATAGAGGGACTGAACCAGGAGATAGAGCGGCTTGTGCTGCGTGCCAACTCGACACTCAGCACCGAACGAGAGGAGGAGAAGGTATTGGAGGTTACGTGATCAGTAAAAATGTCACCCCATCAATTGTTACCTGTTTAAAATCCTTTTTAAAAGAAAGCGAACTATGGAAACTGTAGGTCTTAATCTGAGTACCCAGTACTAAGAGGTGGCATTTTTCATTGAATGTTTACACTTTCAAAATTAGTTTTCATGGATTAAAAAGAAACCCATAGAATAGATTAGATAAACTGTTATTGAAGGTATGAAAATTTGATGAGGATGCAGGTTTACTGTGACAGGTTTATTTCTGTGTACTTCAGGCCCAGTGTGAAATCTTATCAAAAGTGGACAAAAATGTTAAAAACTGAAAATATTGAAAATCTGTTGGAATCTTCTTCAATCTTATTATACCTAGATTGGCTAAGGAAGCATTTGAATTTTTATGAACAGTTATGATGTCATTATTTTAGATGTTTTAATTGCTAAAAATGTCATTAAACATATTAACCTGACATTTGTAATTCTTGATTACCGATGTCAAGCGAGATATTCACTGTCTCCATTTTATTGTTCCAGTTGCAGTTGGTACACCAGGCAACACCAGAGGGTCATCGGGCTCCGTTGGCAGACCTGCTTCGCTCCACTCGCTCCGTCAACACACAGACTCCTGCCTTCAGTTCTCATTCATCAGGTCATTAGCTAACACATGTATGATGGTTTTAGATTTAATAAATAACCCAGGCATCGTACCAATCTTGGTTGCTGGGTTACCCTGGTAGTTTTCTTTTAATTATTAGTCAAATAGTAAATCACACTCCATTAATGAAAAATTTTTGAAGTAACAAAGTAAACTCAATGTCACTAAATATGGATTTTTATAAAAAGCTGCGTAGATTTGATGTGTGATTTCGGTATCCCATCCCTGCTACTTACATTATGTGTTTGTTAAACCAGTGACTCAGTAAGAAACGTTTTGTAGAACAAGTACTTGAATTTTTACAAATTCTTTTTAACCTATGTTTATGATAAAACTAACTATTTTATTATAGCCAGGAAGTGTTCATATACCCCATGTCTCTTTTTGGTTGTCATGGGATGAATTTTATTTAATAGTGTATTGTAGATTTGGTACCATTTGAAGGTTTCTCTTTTTGTTTGTCATGGGATGAATTTTATTTAATAGTGTATTGTAGATTTGGTACCATTTGAAGGTTTCTCTTTTTGGTTGTCATGGGATGAATTTTATTTAATAGTGTATTGTAGATTTGGTACCATTTGAAGGTATTTTGAAAACAGAATTAGAAAAGCACAGTCTAACTGATAGTAATAATGTGATGAGATTGAATTTAAAACTAGAAGTAACGGATTAAACACAGTATCACTGCTTGTATTATTGTTTAATTGTACACTTGTCAAGGCAATCATTATAATTTTGATTTATTTATTTTGTGCTTAGGCAGGCTAGTGTTTGTGTTTATGTATAGCCTTTTGTTTTTATAGGGCCCCCCTCCCGAGAATCCGGGTCACCGCTAGTTGTCGGCAACTTCGAACTGCCCTCTCGGTCCTCCAGTGGTCTCCAAGGTAATGTCTACTTTAAAATTTTTTTAAATAAATACTTTTTATGTAGGAGAGCTGCTTTTCACACAAACCCAGGAGAACAGGGAAGTCAGTCACAACCTATATTACCTCTCAAAGCCTTGGCAGTCTACTCGGGAACCCTTATTAAGCTATATATCTTTATGTAAGCTGTGCCTCTTGCATCTTTTAGGACCAAGCCAATATTGTTTAGGAAAACTTGGTTAGGGAGATGACTTAGTGATTTTTTCTTAAAGAATGCAGTAATACAGTGACCATTCTCTCTTAAAGAGCATTAAGTGTGATTACGTTACTAAACCTATATTAAGCATTAAACAAATGGAATACAAAGGATTTGTAGAATTATTTGTGTTAGGAATCTGCGGTACAAACAATTTTCATGTTGGTATGGTAAAAAGTTTGTACCTCGGTTTTCGGTACAAATTCGTTATGGTATGGTGCTACGGTACAATTGAAAAAATTTGGTTTGGTTATTGGGAGGTAACTGATGTTGTTAAGTAGGACTCGTTAGGATCAGATAAATCAGACTAATGCTCAATGCTTGCAAGACTAGACTCAATGATTGCAAGACAATAATTAATGCTTGCAAGACTATACTCAATGATTCCAAGATTATACTCAATGCTTGAAAGACTATACTCAATGCTTGCAAGACTATACTCAATGCTTGCAAAACTATACTCAATGCTTGCAAGACTATACTCAATGCTTGCAAAAACTGAGCAGATTTATATGCATTTGTTAAGAATCTACCCTATTAGCGAATTTCCCATAGGGAAGAAGCTATTTGTTATTTAGTACTGACAGTTTATCATTCTGACTAACTGGAAGTAATTGTAATAACTTAGGTTGTTGGCTGTATAAGTTAGGCAACCATTTGCCTTCTTGTTTGTAGGTAGTGGTGATTCTTCCCCTGAGCAAGATAATAGACCAGGAACTTCTCCTCGGATTAATAAATTTCTTGCCCGAGAACCTCCTGACGGATGTGAACGAGTCAGTCTCAAGTTTTCTGAAGATGCCAGGTATAATATTTGTTTATCTCGTTAGTAATTTTCTCAGATGTTATAAATAGAGATGTGCGGATAGTGAATTTTTTTCGGATCGGATAGCTAAAGTTTGGATTGGTTAGCTAGAGTTTGGATCGGTTAGTTAGGGTTTGGATAATTTTCAGATTTGAATACTCGCAATAACACAGGAATCACACTTATCTAAGAATAAATGAGAAAAAATCTATAAAATGTTATCAAAGTTGATTGGACATAAAAAATCATAAATTCGTCATAGGCTGAACGACAAAAGTAAAATTTTTACTTCACTGCATTTAAAAGTAACAAATTTTAATGTACGCCATTCACAGAATGAAATCAACAGAAACCTCGCCAATAAATTACATAAACAATTCTTAAAAGTTAGTCATAAAAAACCATGGATAGATTGATAAATAATAATTCTCAATTTTATTCATTATTCAACTATTTTATTTATTACAATGACAAAACGAATCGCCATAAAAAAGAACCAAGATTTGACAGACGACGTTGGCTCGTTGCTATCGGCTATCTGCTGCGTATTGGTATTCGGTAGGGATATGCGACATTTTTGTAACGGTGACAAAGTCACCGATATGGATCTGTCACTGATATATTGGTGACAAGGAACTATAAAAAGCAGTGGCAGCGCTGCCGCTGACTATTGAACAAAGGACTGTGCACCGGCGCAGAGTTGGAGTATCGGGCACGTAGAACATTATTTAAACCAGTGAAATTATGGTACCTTGTTGTAAGCTAGTTAATTATTCATCTTAAAAATATCTAAAATATACCATTTAAAAACTAATGATGTGTAAAATCATTAAATAAAGAGAAAATGGAGAATGAAAACGAATGGAAAATTTTTTGGTTATGTTAACACTGAACGACGAAATAGAGCAAATGTATATTTGGCAACACTTTATCTTATAATTCAGACACGGAGAACTTGAGAATGCGATAACAAAAAAATAGTCCATTATGTCAAAATAGTTAAAGTTGTATTCGTTCAGACGATCGAATTACGTAGACGATCAAAATTAAGTAGTATATATTTTAGCTGCAAATACCAGAGCTATTATGATGGTTGAGCTTTGTTACCAAATATTAAATCAACAATTCAAGGTTTTTCATAGCTGAAATCATATTTTATTCAGAATAATATCAAACTGCAATCTGATATTAGTTGCAACTATCGATGAAGCTATACTTTGTATTTCAAAATACAATATCGTGGGTTACTTAAATACGTAGTTGAAGAATTGAATAACCATACCGCATTCTCAAACTGCCCAAAGACGTTCTTACATTCCAATAGGATATGAATTGCGTAATTTCGTCATCTCCTTCAACATTTCTGTTGATTCAAGATGTTCCGTATTGCTGACTTAATCTCAAACGGAAAGTTTTGATTTAATATTTCGGTTTAAACCTTATTTTTTACAGTCTATCCGAAAGTTCGGATATTTATAGGACTTTACCGGATACTTGTTTTGAATTTTGATCGGAGCTGGATATCCGATCCAATCCGAAATCGATCCGACTTTTTGGATATCCACACACCTCTAGTTATAAATCAGTGAATTATGAAAGTTTTTGTTCCAAGCCATTTTGTTCTTTGTTAGTACGGCCCGGCCACATGGTGGAAACATTTGTTAATATATAGAACTCTTGAACTGGCAGTTATCAGAAAAGCTACAATATTATGTAATTAATTTATTGTAGTCGTTTAAACTGGTATTGGTGGTGATATTTATATATAATTGTAACGATAAAGAGTTATTCTTTCATGAAGTTTATTTTTTTCCTACAATAACTAAACAGCTGTTAAACAAAGTGATTTTACTCATTGTTTTGTTTATGTCGTCGTCTGCGTCCTACTGATGATTATACTTCTCAGTGAGGTAAACATCGTCCCTTACGTTGTGTTTTGTTATTTATTTGGTGCTTTTAGATAAAAAACTATTGTTAAATATATTTGACTAGTTATTTTTTTTATTAGTGTAAGAATAATAATGTAGCTAAAAGTTTAATTTATTGATTTTATTGAGTAGTTGAAGGCAAAAATATAACCTCCAATGGTTTGCCTATATGTTTATAATATATATTTCTCCTCAATAAAACCCTATATTACTGAATATTTTCTAACTTGATTAAATTTTCAATATTTTGGCTATCTCAAAATTTTGAAATCCATATATATATGAATTGTTACGGGCTCTCCGCTGAGTCGTAACGCGGCAACGCTGCCACCACTGCTCATTACGGGGAGCAGTCCCGGAAGTAAGAGTTTTAGTGGGAGTAGAGGTCAAGTCATTTAACGAACTCGAAAAGAAACTGAATGTTAATTTAATTAGGAAAAAAAACACTAGATTATACAAGAAAAAATATATAAGTTACGTTACATTATGTTATAATAAGTTCGGGAGGGAGATAAGTGAGTGTGTACCGAGCCGGTCAAAAGTAAAATGCCGCTCCAGACAATGCGCATGAGACCCCCTCCTCTCTGCCATCAGATCACCCATGTCACGTGACGTGATTGCTGACTAGTGAACTACTCGGCTGCTCATAGCCGTACACAGTATGGAAATGAAACTTTACTTTAAAATACATGTTAAATAAAATGAATGAAATAATTTTTGTTCACTCGTCTGATAGAGGGTGACTCGTTACAGAATGAATGTTTGTAGAGCATGGTGCCCCCAAAATTTATTTTAACATTTTGAAATTTTATTTTCTATCTGATGTTTTTTAATAAAAATAGTCATATTCGTAATGTATTATAATACTTTATGATTCTACAAGTAACACAGAAAACAATAATATATAACATCATTATCCTTAAAAGAACTTGACCAAAAACATATGTATAAACATTAATCATTATAAAATTTCAAAAATCAGCTTGCCACTGCAGGGTAAGTGTCTGCCAGTTCCAGGGTTAAGGGCTGCAACAGGTAGTGGTGCTAACCAAAATCACCATGCTTAACACGTTAATGTGTAATTCCATACTGTATTTAAATCAGACAATTTGCTCTATTTAATATTATGTATGATAACATTCAAAGAATGTAAGAGACGTTTCAGAGATTTTACTATAATGTTGGCAGCAACCGCAAGCCAATGTTGGACCTGAGTCTCATGGAAATGTGTCCTCTCAAGCCGAGTACAGCGTGCCAGTTCAAGCCCAGCCTGGGGTCGGCGTTCATGCCTCTGAGTCGACCCGTGGCCACTGCAGCCACCACTTCTCACGAACCTCCATCTCAACTGTAAAACAATTGTGAGTAAATTACCAGTTTACCAACAAAGATGTCTGGTGCACCATTAATGGACAAAGTACATCCCGTGCCTCAGATAAAGTGTTTCAGTAGCTATGCTCCAACACGTTTCTAAATTACTGGTCAGTATGGTAATTACTGGCCTTACTGATGGAGGGGATAGAATGACGAGGAAAATGTGGAGTTAGATTTTAATCAGCTGATGTAGTAAGTTCTTGTACAAATGCCACTACTGCCAACTACGCAAAGTAAAATAATAAGTGGATTGAAAAATGATGTGGGGTCCAATCAGGTTGATACTATTAATTGTTTATAGCAATATTTAGCAATGTTTTCGCGATGTGTGCAAAAACTTTGTGGTTCCGTTAGAATTCTAGGTATTACATATATATCAAAAAAGATTTACCAATAAACATGTAGGCTAAATATTAGTAGCCTTACCACATTTATTTCAAACAAATTTTTGTGTGAGATTTGAATAACCATTATATTATAAGTAACTAGCAGGGTAGCCATTCAACCGAGAAAACCGGGAATAAGCCAGGAATTAATAGTAACCGGAAATAAACTGGGTATAAGCCGGTATTAGTATTTTATATGTTTTAGTATTTTTATATACTAAAAATTTGGGATGAATACAGGAAAATTACTTCTTGTCTAATTTTTATATTAAGATAAATTATTTTCTTTTAATTTTAGCTAATACAGTAAACCCTCTCATATCCGGACGTGAGTTTGAAAGAATACAAAAATTTGAAAACATTCTAGGAGGCCAATGTTTGTTAACCCAGTAGTCGCGAACGATGTTTGTAGGCCGGTTAGTAGCGCACCGATCGCCGAACGCGGGGTTGAAGCCATGTGGACAGCGGTAATGTTCAAAAGCGGAATGGGGAAACGATGAGTCACCCTAGTCCCGAGTGCCTGAGTCTCTAGTGCTACTGTCTGTATTCTGTGCTATCTGGTGCAAGGTCACTGACTTACGAAACAATCAACCTCCCCACCACACCTGTCCGTACCCACCCCAATAGCCAATCCAACGCATCGCATGTATTGTAGTGACAACACCTGCCTCTGTGGTCAGTGTCGCCTTTGTTTTGCTTCAGTGACCTTGTTTTTCTTGTAACGGTTCGTTTTAGTTTCGGGTATGAATAAGTTATCATGGCCGGAAAAAGAAAAGGGGTTGTCATTATGATGGAGGAAAACAGGATACTTGATACTTGATACTTGATAAAATCTAGGGGAAGGATTGCACTGCGACCTATGAGATCTATTGTGCCCCCCAGACTAGTCTCTAGTTCTTGCCTAGAGAACCCCCTCTAGTCCTAATGCCTTAATAAAGTTTAGTATAACGAGGGGTTCTAACTTTGGAAAATCCTCCACCGCCACCTGGTGTGTTCCCAAGCTTCTGGCTCTCTTCTGACCTATCGCGTCACACTCAGCCAATAGGTGTCTAGGTGTTTCCTCCCCAGATTGGCAGAAGCGGCATTCACCCTCTTGGACAATGCCCATCTTGCTCAGATGACCCCTGAGCCTACAGTGTCCGGTTAGAAATCCCGTCAGTATCCTTAGATCGTTTTTCTTAAGCCTGATCATGGTCTCAGACCTTCTTATATTATGCACTCCAAGCATTTCCTTAGCCTGTCGGCATCCCGGATGAGCGGTCCAGGCTTTCCCTCTGGCTTCCTTCTCTTCCTCCTTTAATTTCTTTTTGAAAAAGGAGTCCTCCAGTGCACAACCTGGCTCCGGTCCAACAAAGGGGGTGGCTGCCCCTACCCTAGCCAGTTTGTCTGCTACTTCATTCCCCTGGACACCTTGGTGCCCAGGTACCCAAAGTAGTGACAACTTGTTGTTCTTCCCCAATTGATCTAGACTGCTCCGACAGTCCCAGACCATCTTGGACCTGAAGGCTGCTGAGCTCAAGGCTCCAATGGCAGCCTGACTATCTGACAGGATCACAATCTCCCTTTTCATGTATCCTCTACTTAGGTTGAAGTGTGCACACCTTTCTATGGCCTTGACCTCTGCTTGGAATATGCTGGGGGAACGCCCCAGTGATTCGTTGTTTTTGATCCTGGGACCAAATACCCCTACACCAGTCCCCTCCTCGGTCTTAGAGCCATCAGTGTACCACCTGATGACCTGATTCCCGAGGGAATTAAGGGTAAAACAGGATACAGGATTTACAGGATATGTGGGATGGCGGTCGCCAACGATCTCACCCAGGGTGGAAAAGTCCTTAGGGCCGGGCCTGCTTATAAGTGTACTACTAAGGATAGTAAAGTAGATAGCGTATCTCAGATTTTAAGATCTGTTCTATGTAATTCAGTAATTTAAAAACCAGTCTTAGTTCAGAGTGTGTAAGAAAACATTTTCTCGCACGGATAAAAGCACATAATTTTTATGAAATTAAAACGACCCAACTATTTTTTCTAATTTCTCAATTATTTTATACTAGCCAAAGTACCCGTTCTTCGCACGGGTATAAAAGGCTGAGAGGTGTAGGCTCTACAGATACATTTAAGTTATTGATAATTAATTCTTTATTGTTTACAAAATGACAAAACACGTGTCTAAGTATATATCTAAACATGACAAAGTAACATATGTCAAATATTGGGAGAGGATAAGCATTAACGTAATAGAGGCAGGCATCGGGACAAAATTAAAAATCTACCATTCCACTATTTTGAACTAATAATTCACTAATTTCGATCCAGCAGTTTATGTGTAAAAATTAACTTTATTTCTTTTTCTTCCCGTCAAAATTCACTGTCAAAATGTAAAGTAAAAGGATGTTGACATTAAAAATTGTAAACATTGAATCCCAGGGTATTTACAGCAACCATGTCTTCTGCTTCTCGAACTGTTAAATTTTAGTGTTCATAGCTGTTGACATTCAAGTAATTTTATGTTTTCATTTTCTAAAAATGTAAACATTGAAACTTAGGACGTTCACAGGGCGTAGCCCGAGAGGATTTTAAGGAAATGAGTATGCCTATGTGTTGCATGAGTTTAAGATCTGTCTTTGTGTAAAATTTCAAACTGTTTGGTTCAGTATTTTTTGCGTTCACTTGCCACAACAAACCCACAAACAAACATACAGAAACCACCTCTTCTTTATAATATTATAGATTTTACTCTAATATTTTCAATTTTTTACAAATTTGAATAAGAAGACGTAGAACTTGTCATAAAAATATGAACAAAAGGACTCATTCCAACTATAAGGGCTTATAGGATTTCAGTTTATTTTCTCCCTCATGCATCTTTTTTTACACAGCAGTGCCATTTATACTTCTCTAGCATTTGCAAAATACACCATTAATTCATGCAGTTTTTACTATCTAGTATAATTAAACTTCCATTAATATATCATAAAATTTTCAAATTGGAGCTATGATTGCAAATATTGCCTTTAGAGGCTCCCTGACTTCAAAAGTTTCTGAGCTGATGTATGTACATGTAAATCTGTCTGTTTACTAATCCCGAGACAACACCAATAGTTTGGTTCGATGGTGTGTGCACTTTGACAACATGTCAAAGTATAATTGACTAGATGGACATCATAGTCAAGAGTCCCTAAAAACTTAAAAAATTCCCTTTTGCTGCAGAAAATAAATTCTGTGTGTTTTTCAGGAAGAAGACAGGTGCCAGGACTCCAGATATGTGTAGCGCATCACTTGACAGTACAATAATTATTACCTTCATAGTTTTAGTTAACAATGGTTGAATTCAAGTGGAAGCAAGATTCCACTTTATTTGAGCTTATATTGTTATTCCATTACTATAGTGTTTTGAATTTTATAATGTTAGCGCTTGACAGTCAGGAGTTTAGTAACATGGGTGTATATTTATTTTAATGGTAAATGTTTTGGAGAGTCATTACCCTCATTAAAAATTAGAATTTGAAACTTTTCTTCTTTATCTGGATTATACATACTATGCTATAGTTTTATCTATTTTTTTTCACTGATACTGCATCATCATTATTGTTATATGATGAAATAACCTTACATGAGACTAACTTCTTGTCTGAGTGTCTTACGGCAGAATGTTAAAAAATATAGTTTAAACATTTTACAAATTTATTTTGATTTGACTTAAATTCATTTTATCAATTATTCTATGAATAAAATCACACAGCTTGGCTGTTCTCACAAAAATTATTTCAATTATGAAGGTTTTTATACATCCATGAAATTTTTCTCCTGACTGAAAATCATTAAGAACTGAATTTTGCTAAGTTGCTTTAAACGTAAAGCATTGTTAACCCATTCAAAGTGCATTTAACAAATTTACTATTACCATTCTTAATAGAAGGTCTTGTAGAAATGTTCTTTAATCTTGTAAATATATATTTAAAAAATACCAAATCTCAAAGGTGTTTCAATACAAGAGGACATTTTATATTGAAAATTACTTATGTTTATTTGATAGTGAATCTCTCTTCGCATTAAATATTCTCTAATAATTTAGTAACTAAAACAGAGTTGTAAGGCTATTTATAGAGAACATTAAGCCGATTTTTTGACATATCTTGAACTCATAACAGGTGTGTGGTATAGATGAATTATTAGTTTGATATGAAAATTGTATTTATTATTGTAATTTTTATTCATAAACAGATTTATTTTGTATTGGGGTTTACATATTAGAAAACTTATAGACTAAATCTACACACCTCTCTTTTGCGAGGTACAACTTTTCTTCCAAATTTTTTCAAAAAACTGAATTATAGTTTGACCAGTTTGACATCAGTGTTATTTTGAAATATGCCTACCACTTTTTAAAATAATTTACAATACAGGCTTATTACTAAAAATTATTCTGTTACAAAATTTCAGCAATGATTTCAGCAGTTGATTGATCTTTAATACTTTTTATCAATGAACAAATGTTCTAGATAGTTACAAAATGTACATGAAATACAATTCATATTAGTTAAACCAGTTAAGAAAAGATCAGCCAATTCCCAAAAATTAAATGCACTTTGAATTTATGTGGAACTTATTTTGTTATTTTTACGAATTATATCTGTTTGTAATTGATTTTATTCGGAGCGTGGACAAAGTATTTCAAAGTGTTATTTTAAACATTAAAAATGTTGATGGTACTGTTCAGTCAAAATGTGTCTTTAAATAGGTATTAAGAAAGTGACTTGTTACCAAAAACCAGCAGCCATTTTTACTTGCGTGACATCTCCCAATCCAATTTACTAACCTGTTAAAAGAGGATAGAGAGTGAGAGGTTGCTGATATCAGATAACAAAATTTTCTCTGCAATAATATTAAAACACTAAGTTCTAAACAAACATGTAATAATCATAGGCCTTACTGGCATTTGCAAGTTCAGCACTGTAGCGTTGCACAGATGTTTCACATAGATGACATCATCCTCTTCTTGAGGATCATGAAACAATCCATTGATGCTTAGTTTTTTAGTTTCGGCATAAAAGAGCTGTTCCACTTTGTGGTTAGACCGCTCATCCACTCGTAAAGACAAACGAGTTTGCTTTGGGAGGCAGATTTGCTAAGTACTAGCCAAGTACCGAATCATTCTTAAGGTTGTGACATATGAATCGGGGGGCTCCGCCATCACCGGGCTTGAGGCTATTGAGGTGGAAAACGAAAGCTACAGTTTGTGTCCCCTAGCTATTATCAGTGGAATTCATTTGTCACACCCTTGAGAATGATCCGGTACCTGGCCAGTACATAGCAAATCTGCCTCCCAAAGCAAACTCACTTATCTTTTTCCGAGTGGATGAGCGGTTCAACCTCAAGGTGGAACAGCTCTTTCATGCGGGAACTCAAAGACTAAGCATCAATGGATTGTTTCATAATCTTCAAGAAGAGGATCTTGAAACGTCTGTGCAAAGCTACAGTGCTGAACTTTCAAATGCCAGTAGGGACTGTTAGTATTACATGTTTTTATAGAACTTAGTGTTTAAATATTATTACAGAGAACATTTTGTTATCTGATATCAGTAACCTCTCACTCTCTATCTTCTTTATACTGGCAATTGGAGCAGTTGCACATTTTACAATTAATAACAAAAACGACAAAAATAACTATTAGCCTTTGAACGGGTTAATAGTTATTGTAATAGTTAATAACGATTATTAATATTAATCATTATTATAATAATGATATAATTTTTTATTTTCTATTACAGTTAGAAAAAGCTATTTTTTAAGAATCAAGATGAATTTTAATTTTTTTTATTACTTTTATCTCGAAATTAGTTTACAAATTTCTTAAACTTCTATTGAAGTTGTTATAACACAATAATGAAGATTTGAATAAAAAAAACTCCAAATAAAATAAATTAACAGCCTAGTAAAAAAAATCACAAAGCTACTTGTAACAGATGATAAAATCCAAGGTCTTTACGTTTGAACTCAGGTTGAAGCTATTGTCTATGGAGAGACCTAAAAGAGCACACTTTACTAGCTGTTATAATCAACTATTTTTATTGCTTCAAAATATGGATTTAAATACAATTAACTCTAATGGAATTATTTTTCCATCTAATAATATTTTTAACAAGTCATGGCTGTTGGTAAAATTGGCTGGTTTAAGACTGTCTACGAAGGGTAAATAAGTTACCTGCAGTATGTAGATGTGCTCTGAAGGTTAATGCATACTCTTAACTGCTGTAGTTATCAGATATCTAGAAACGGTCTGTGCGATAGTGGTACGGCTAGGAGTCTCATCCTACAATCTCATTAACCCAAGAACTAGTAGGTGTATGATAAATAAATCCATTATGCAACTCTTCTATAAATATATAGTATAAACAAAAAAAATAAAATCGTGCCCCCCTCTTTAACCATATACAAAAAGTCAGAAGCAAAACAGGTGTCCACTGCAATCCTAAATATGCCATGTTAACTTCCATCCAAGCCGGTCACTACTAATTTTGGATGGGCCCTCCCACCATTGTACCCACACATTTTCATACCAAATTGACATTGCTCTTAGTCGGGATTCAAAGCCACGTCCTTCCGTTGGGCTTGAAACGTTTCACTTGTCAACACATGCTTACACCACAGTCTGAGAACGCACTGAATGGGGGTATTAAGCATACCTTAGTGGCGATTGAATACACTCCTTGAGGTGGTTACAATATCAGCTCATAGCGCAAAACAACACATAACATTGAGACAAAGTAAAAATACTACTTATAGCGTTTTAATGTATTGTTTGACTTTGTGACTATTTTATTACAGAAAGTGGTACATTCAGTCAATACAATGTTTCATTGGGTGGATTAGAGTTGTTATTAGAGTTAGTAAGCTAAACCTGCACACCCATTCCAACAAGAGACGAGACAGGTTGCTGAGCCTTGGGAGTCAGCACAGTTATGGAGAGGGCCAGATTTACCACTAGGCCGACAAAGTACAAGCATAGAGTGCCAAATTTTGAAGGTTTCCTCGCGACCGATTTTGATATGGATTTGTCTAAGCTCTGGGGGGTGTTACGAGGTTATTTGTGGAACACAAAAAAATCAGCGGAAGTGTTTACGTTCCGTTTCCATAGCAACTACCAGAGCCGTTGTATTGAATTTTTTTGAAAACATTCTCTTTAAACATGTCCATGATTATACAGTTATTACCTATTTCCCACAGAAAAGTAAATACAATAATTTTTATTTAAGGTGCCTTTGTAAATGCTGTACAATAGCTGTCAGGGAGGCGATAGGTGATCATATACATTAATAAACATGGGTGAACAGAACACTGCGGGTGGGCTTAGGCATATAGCCCTTTGTCATGGGACAAGAACACGCGAGAAACCTGTCTTGCATTGGAGTGTCCCGGGGGACCCAGTGTGCAGGTCTCTGATCATCTGCTATATGTTGTAGTCTAGACGAGGTAAGAACATCAAGCTATAATAATACTAGCAGGATTTTCTTCCGGTTGAGTGCCCGTGGCCCAGGTGGGCGCCATGATGGAAGTTCCCCCTGGGCTTCCGTGTCATAAGAAGCCAAGCTCACTAAGGCTTGAGTGTCACAAGTGCCACGACAAAAGTACCAATAGAAGTTTTTTAATAATTTAGATCTAGATGTATGTAGGCTTACAAATCAATTTTAAGGTCATGTGTAACTAAACGATATTGTACTGTTTAAATTTATTGAAAAAATTTACACAGTGATTGACACCTATCACTACATATTTTCAAAGTTTTTGCTAAATTAAATATTTTCACAAAATTGAATAACCTCTATACGCACAAGTCCCTGTTATTTCCTATCTCTATTTTGCCTGATCAGCTGACAGCCAACCTAGGGACTCTGGCTATGACCATGACGCTTAACCTGCCATGCAACATCGTACAACGGCCAACGAGCATTGTGGGATTGATAGGGAACACCTGCTCCAAGTGCCAAAAAAATATGTGACAGCCCTGAGCACTGGAACTCTCAAATTGAAATGAGTTCAATCAGATTTGGGAATACAGCTGGTTTAAAAATAAGAGTTTAGTTTTTCGGCCGTTATATGTTTGCCAGGGCATAAAAATAACATCTGATTTTGTAATCCATCATTTAAAAATTTTTTTTAAATGTGGTTTTTTTAATTTTTATGCATTACTTACTCAATAGTGTACAATGACTGTACCCCCATGTATAATGATGTTCCGAATGTGTTGTGTGTATAAGTACATTATACATATTAGAGGTCATAGAAGAGTTACGTGATGGAAAAAAGCAATTTGGTTTGTTTTAGTTTTTTAAGCTGATATAGCATTGTGGGGTCCCTGATTGTATGAATAATCCTAGCCTACCACTAATGTTTCGATCGGAACGGTTCACTAATATTATTATCTGCACCATCATTGATGTCGTAGAAGGGGATGGATGCCTTATGATGTTCATGTCTATTATGCCTTAACCAATGTTACATTCAGTACTGCACATGTCTCCTTCCACCTTGCTCAATTGTCTCATCTGTTTTTAAAATCTTTGAATCTAGTTTTCATTCATCCATAGTTGTGTTAGAAATTTATACTTATAGATTCATCAAAATTAAACTGGTTTGTAAAATATTTCTAATCTAGTCGTTGTCTTTATTAAAAAAATAACAAAACATTTTATAGTGTAATTAAGTATTTTCAATCCCGAACTGGAAGTGTAATACTGGATGTAACAATAGCGTTTTATTTGTTACAGTTGTACTCAATAACCATTGGCTACTTTTTTATAAGTCTGTACACATTGTTTTACATTGGTAAGGGAGTAGCGTTGTACATCTACTGTTAACTTATATGGTATATAACAGGTTTTCATTATAGTAAAGGGTGAATTAGAATTACTTGTGCTGTAATCATATTGTTCCCAATATTTTTTTTCTGTGAGTTTAAAAATGTTTTCCACTTTTATTTGATTTTGTAATCTCCTACAGATTTATAGAGAGAGTATTTTTTTGTGTTAGAGTGAACTAAATAAAACTAAACTTAATATACTTTAAGTTTGTATTTTAGTTCCTCAAATAAATTAACAACAAATGTATAAATGATACAGTCTGGAATGATGTCTTGAATATGAATAGATGCAATCTTTGTCAAATATTTAATTTATTAATTTATTTGTTTTTTTTAAAAGGGAAGCCTCCAAATTGTTCTAAAAAAACTAAAGTGAATCACTGCCTAGTGTGAATCAAAATAGATTTCACTGCCATTGTTATGTTTTGGGCACACTGCCAAAACCACATAACTTCCAGTGTTCCTCAAATTGTGACAGGTGTTCTTAGAAATGTTCACCAGCTTACCAGCAGAGGTATAAATTTGTATGACCTGTGGTATAAATTGGTTTTACCTGTAGAGTACAAGATTTTCCTCTGTATTAAAGTTGTTGAATTTGATTGTAACATTTCAATTACCGTAACCAAACGATTTTTCAACTGTTTTAAAATTGTAGATAGATTAACATGGCATTATCAGTAAAGAAAGGGGTACAAAAAGTATAATGCACAATTCTATCAGGAAAAAGGTGCTATGGAAAAAGAAAATCACTTAAATGAACTACATCATGTAAAAAAACTTAACATTTTTGTCTTTTTTGAAATGTAAATGTATAGATTTATATTTTTTCTAAACCTTGACAAAACTGTAAGGTATTAGAATAACTACAATACCTTGGTCCTTTAAAATTATTATAACAATTTAATTGACAAAACGGAACATGAAAATCTGTTACAATTTCAATGTTAAGTCTACTAGTGACTCTCGACTTCTAAAATGGAGTATTAAATGGCATGTAATACTGTACAGTAATAATTGAATGGATAATCAGAAAAATATAATTATTCGCCAAAACTAATATTGCTGCGGCACCTTTTGTGGATTAGTTTGGAACACATTCATCTTGTTATTGGCTTTGATATTTTTATTGTTGACATTTCTTACATTATATACAGGGATTAAATAAATAGGATATGAGTACAAATGATTGCATTGTTTTGTCTTATTGATTGGGTAACTCATATTACTCAGGAAGCGTTCAGGTAGGGATATAATAAAGTATTATATTAAACTATAATGTAAAAAACAAAGTTTTAAATGATCACATTTTCTATTCTTTAATTTATTATAATGAAGGATAAGTACTACAATTTGTATGATCTTTTTCATAGACATTTTAACCAACTGAATCTCACATTTAATTTTGTTTGTATCTTTTTTCTAGTCCTGTTTTTTTAGCCACAAACACTTGTTACTTTGTAATTTTGTAAAAACAAGAGAAGCATATTTGAATCACTTTATCTACGATGGATACCTGTATTTATACATTCCTACTTAATGGTTTAGGGTGTTTCCATAAAAATGATGTATTTGTTTTACAGTATTAAGGATGTATCATTTTATACTCTAGGGCTTTTACTTAAATCATGTGTACTTATATTTTAAATCACAGCAAATAATTTTATAGAATTCTTTGATGGAGATGTACCGTGAATAGATAAGGAATGCTCGGTTTTATATGTAATCCTGTTGGTATTGGTCCATTTTGTAGCAACGTCTGATTGTATATATTGTTCAGACCAGTTTTAATGTGACAACCGAAAAGTACAAGTGTATATATTGTTGACTTTCGCTCAATCGAGTTTGATTGTGATTATGATCAAAAGTTGTACAAATTCTTGAAGCAGTCTCGAAGCCGTTTACCCTTTGTTATTTAAGTCACTGCGACATTGTACAGGTAGAAAAACTATTATTTTTTGTAACTCCCTTATTCTATCGAAATAAAAATGCAATAATAATTTATTGTTTTTTTTTACATCATTCATGAGCCTTGGGTTTCTGGTAATCCAGATGGGAGTTTCAATCTGAAATATATCTATCAAGGTGGTACATCACATACGCACATATAGACCATGTGCTACATGACCTACAGATGATGAGATGTGCTAAATGAACCTTACAGATTTTTTAATAATAAATATTAGTTTAATATTTAAATATGAATTTGTAATTGTTATTACTATTGAGTTTTGACATGGTGTAGTCTTTTTAAATTTTAAACACACAATACTTCACAATGTGAAAACTCAAACGTAATAAAAATTTCAATCCATATTTAAATACTTTTTCTATTTTGTGATCATTAGTTGCCAAAAGCCACTCTCTGTTCAGGTTGGAATATTTATATATATATATATATGTGTGTGTGTGTGTGTGTGTGCACATGCACAATTACTCAAGTAAAAGTTTTTTTTTCAAATTTAGTACCTACAAATGGTATAATTTTGTTTATCAAGTTAGAAATCCTGGTGAATCACTTCATTAAGGGGTATTTTTAGGCATTTTTGCTTTTTATTCTCGTCTTGCATATTTATTTTAAAATTTGTATTGCTTGCCAATTGGTTGACATCTTGGGCATCAGTGCAAGATATCACAGGTTCGAATCGCACGATGTCCATTTTCCTGCTGGCTTCGGCTTTTGTTCTACGTTTCATTTCAATGAACAGCATGTGATTCATATAGCACGTTTTTTCACCATTTTAGTACTAGCATTCTAGACCAGGTTGAATTACTGAAGTCATAGCTTAGGAATTGCCTCAAGGGGCTGGACGATCCTCGTGAAACTTGAGATTAAACTTCAGTTGCTAATTGCCACAGGTGGGATTTGAAACCACAACCTTAAGCTCTGTAGACTGATGATTTAGATCACACAGCCATTAGTTTGTTATGGGCTTAGACGACAACATTGCATTATGGTTAGATGAAGAACAGCTATCAGTTAAAGCTCTGGTTTGTTGGTAATAGTAATAGGTGTTCCAAATCCCAAAATAATGCTGTCCGGGGGTGTTGGAAAGGGCTCTTAAAGTTCCAGGGTTGAAGGGCTAAGAACAGTCATCACTGCCAGAAATGAAGACATCTGAAATGTTGAAGCCATGGCTTTCAGTAGCTGATACATGTCCTTGGTTCCTACTATATTATGGTCTTTTGATACAATGACCAGAAGAAAATATTAATTTAATTACTAGTCCAGAAAATCGTTCTTTAACAGTGTGAGATTGTGTTTACATGTGAGACGATGTCGAGAACAGAATTTGTATAAAGCACTGGTAAAGAGATTTTTGGATGAGTATTAAATGATACTTTTTGTCATATTACAAAACATTTATTTAATTTTCGCCATAAGGTTGGCATATGCAAGACTAATTTTAGTGTTCAGTGAAGTAGTCATATCTTGATTTTAATTTAAACAGCAAGTTACCAGCCGCATTTCAGTAGTGATAGACATATATGTTCCCGTGTATTATGATGAAAATAAATAAACGGTATCATTGAACTGACATACTTACTTGCTCAAAGTAAACCTATTGGTGGTTAATCAATATTACAACTAGCATTCACAGTTTTAAAGAGGGTTATACTTCATATTTAATTATTTTTAATTGAAATGGCGACCAACCCAGGTAGATTTTTTAGCCAAGTATGAATGAGGAATAAGTGCAAGATGATTTTGGTGTGATCTTGTAGTCTTTTTACTAACTAAAGCTGGCATGTTCCTTAGACAGAACTGTCAATTAATAGCCCAAAAGCCGATGGTATCTAGGGGACCTCAGTTTAACATGTTTAGCCTCAGTTTAACCTCAGTTTAGCATTTTACACTTTGCCTCTAAATTACAAACTGGTCAGATTATGAGAATAGTCTTTGCAGACGAACGTAGTATTCAATAGTGTGGATATCAATCCACACCAGAGGTCATTTTTACGCCACAATCTTAAGGAAGGAGAAATTAATCATCCCTTACCAAGCCAACTACAAATAAATCCAAATTTTGCTATTAGGATTTCTTTATCCAATATAATATGTGCAAGGTTTGTATAATTATATATAAATTTTTTTCATGTGAATCTCGAAGACGGCTCTAATAAATTTCTTTAAATTTTTGGAAATAACTAATTTCCGAGTAGAGTAGAAAATAAGTTCTAGATAGGACTAATTTCCAGGAAAATTCGAGTTTTCTTGTAATATTAATTTAAAATCTAAAAAATTAACGTTACGCTTATGGAGAATCAAATGTAAACAATACAAATCAAAACATCGGTTTATAACCGTTTGACAGTTGATTGAAAATGGTGGTGAAAAAATTTGAATTTTCAATAAATATTTATTTTATGTATAAATGAAATTACTTAACAATTTGTAAAAACTAAATAACTGTGCGAAATAAAAGCAGAGAAAATTATTTTCAAAATTGTTCGTGTTTTGATAGTAAACAGTCATTGTATTGCTTGAAGCCACTGTAACAAACCAATTAATTGGTGTAAATTAAATGTCTCTTGCTTTTTAATCCTCATTCCGTTTCTAACAAAATCAGGTGATCACAGGCTAATAACTGTATGGATGATTAAATAAACAGTATATGATCAGCTAAAACAATTGAGGTGGGCTAAAAGACCTTAAACGATGTCACAAACTTGGCTGATGCCACAGCTCAGTTCTAGCGTGAAAGATTCACGTGTCGAAGATAGTAAGAACAATTCCCAACCTGGGATATATTAATTAAGATGTATTAAATCGGTTTTATTTAAACCACATAAATGTTTTCATTGAGCAATAAATGTGTTTTAATTTTGCTAATTAACTGGTATAATACACGTCATATTCCATTCGAGCAAAGCTCGGTTTACAGGTACTATTCTGAAAGTCTGCCCAGTATCAATGGAGTTAAATATCAGATTGCAGATTATGTTTATTGATTGGGCATCAATTATGTGATCAGAGAGAAAATTAAATTTATTGGTAAACAAGTAACAAAATGTTTTTTACCAAAAAAACTTATTTAATACAGTAAACTTAAAGATACATAAAATACATAGATATTTACAGATGAAACCAAAGTGAGTGACAGCAGTTAGCATCTATTTAGACTGCCAGAACTTCCCACTACCCCTGATGCCTTTCCCCTTGACGGCTTTCTTCATCTTGTCTTGTCCTGTAGCAACAGCTTCTCTGGAATCAATGTCGAGTCGCCGAGTGTCCATGGGTTCGTCCGAGTCTTGGGTTTGAGCTTTAAGCGTTTTCTTGATGTTAACAACCTGTGACATTACACATAACTTCAGAACATATACAGGCATTAGTTTGGAAGAACAGAAAAATCTGACATAACATAAGGCATTTAACTTTCAAAATGTGTTTTTCTAGATCCAGCTGCCATTTTCAATGCTATTAAATGAACTATCCTCATCAACTATTACACTCATTATTCTTCACTCTTAGTCACCAGAAAAAATATAAATTACATGAATATTGAATACAATCTAGTAAGATGAGTGAATATTTTATTTAAAAATGTAATGATAGTTTTCCCAAGGCTCTGTCAACATGGCACCCACCTCAGTCTCAATACCCTCCTTGTGTTTGAGGGCTCGGTTTTTGTCAGCATTGGCACGGTTTATCTGCTGCTCAACACAACGCAAGACCGCCTCGCACGAGTCGCACCACTCCTGCAGTGTTCCCACAACACAACCCAGCGTGTTGGCCTGTGTGTCCCGGCCCAACGCGTAATCTACCTCCAGCTGACTGTTCTTCTGGTCCAGCTTGCCATGGATAACATCTAAAGTGAAAAGGTAACACAGAGTCACAAGTATGCTATATCTCTCTATATATCTTTTGAATATCTCTGAAACCTTTTTAATGAAGAATGAAATGGTATTTTTTTGTAAAAAGCTACATAATATCATCAAAATCATCATTGTTTACTGTTTTTTAACCTTAAATGACCAAAAAATGTGTATTTTCGGTATTTGTGTATTTTTTATTAACACAAAATATTGGCAATTCATGAAACTCTAAACCTAAATAAAAATTTTATATTGTATGTTGTTACATACAATAAAAGAAAACAATAAACAAGCACAATAATACCAGTTGCCGGTAAGACCTTGCCGGTCGCAAGATTAATTATACAAACAACTGTGTAACTGTTTCGAGTTGTCTATAAGATTGCTTACAAAAATAAAGGTATAAGGAAACAGTTCGTACATGAATACTAACACATTCTAGTGCTCAACTAACTGACTATGTGAACTAAAAACCATCGTTTTAAAAGGGAACAATATATCACATCAGGAACCATTTTTTAGTACACCAGAGTCCCGGTAATCCGAACTAATTGGGACCGAACTCCGTTCGGATCATCCGGCAGTGCAGTGAGAAGTTCATTAAAAGTACTAATTAAGCCCATTATTTTAGACCGGAACGGTGTATTTAGAGCTATTAACTTACGTCTAATCACAGTTCATAGGTTTGTACACTACATGTTTTTTTGCCTGAACGGCATCAAGTATTCCTTAAGACACATTCTATGTGTTATGTACTCGTCATTATAAATATAGTTAATTAACTAGTTTAAAGTTAGAATATAGTGGCAGCTATAAAGAACCACTAAACTAAATACTGTTAAAACATGACACACACATGGACACATGAAAACGAACAATGATGAAACAGTGTCATCTGTAGGACTACGATATACGCGATCACAGTCATTGCTGGAAATGAGCTCAAATAATGGAAAAGTAGTTCGCCGAAAAGAAATGATAAAGAGTCGGACCATGAAAATTGAATCTTTTGTGATATACGGTGAGTGTGGTTAGACATCGCCCTACGCTATCTCAAGCAACAGTGTACTGCTATATCCGAATGCTTGATGTTTATGTTATGAGACGATGGCGCAACTTGGCTACCAGGATTTCTTTGTTACATCAAGAGACATTAATTAAGTTGTTATAATCCAAAAGGTAAGTTATTGTATATTATTAACATTGTTTACGTGGTAATGTAAGATTAGTTTAACCGTGCTGTAGATTAAAATGTTATGATTGAGAATACATTGCTTCATTTTTAATTTAAACTCATTAACCTTTTTCCCTACCAGGTTATTCGGGATTAGCCAGACGTTTGGATTACCGGGATTCTGGTTTACTTATTAGCTGATGGCATAGTTATCATGGCAAATACACTGAAAGATTAAGTCCATGTCTTAAGAAATAATATTACTGTCAAGTAATTGTGTCAAGAAGAAGAACTTGAATTGTGTAACGTTAAGTGGAAAGTAAATGCTTCTTTCAACATTCTTTTTTAAACGTTATAACATAAATGTTACCAAAACACTGTTACAATCACAAATTAACTAGCAATACATCTTATATTCCAGTTTATAACATATACCAGTAATAAGTTATTACTGTGTAGTAAGTTTTATTATAGTTTTATAGATGTAGTCAATGAAAAATGATACTAATAAAATGTGTACACATCAAAACTGAAAAATAGCTTTCAAAATTTAAGTCTACTAAATTAGTATATCCGACCACAATAAGATAGGGAAAGTTAGGACAAAACATTCATTGAAGTACTAAAACTAAACTGAAATATTGCATAATTTTCTCACCAGCATATATCGCTTCAATTATGAGATCCTCCAAATCTCTGACATTCTTCATGTCTAATTCTTGGAGAAGCACGGAGTAAGGGATGCACTGAAAATATCATGTTGTGAGTTAAACCCATCCAGACCAAATATAATTTTTTTAATATTTTTATTACATCCTGTTCCCTGGGGTATTTTTAAGGGGCTTACATTCATTTATTCATATCTCACCCTACTTACAACAAGGATCACTCAACTAGAATTGGTTCATCAAATTTTATACATTATTAAATTTACACACATTTAGCCTATAAATATTTTTTCCAACTTTTTTCAGCCATTTACTAACATTATTTTTTTATTTACTAAAAAAGCAATTTATAAATTAGAAATACTGAATCCTGTATTTTATTGTCATGAATAATACAAATGTGGCCACCACCACTTCCGAATAAACACACATTCACAGGAGTAGAAAAAACAAGGCAAGATGCTCGCCAGTGCCATAAGCAAGACTCAAAGGAAAATATTACAACTATAACCCTTTCTGCCAAGTAGCCAATATAAAACTTGGGGGACAACTCAAGGATCACATCAAATTCCTATTTCCTAAGACCTCATCACCTTGGAACAAGATACAACTGTTGTGTACTATGTTACGTACATAGTAAAAAAGTATGTAAGTAACTATTTTTATTTTGACCATTTATACCAAGTTTCATCAACATATGTTCATAAATAAAGGAGTTTTTATTATTCTAATTTACTATTTTCTATATGACTAACATGGGAAAAGAGTATGCAGGATAACTGCCATGATAAACACATAAACCATGATTTTTAAACATAAATGGATAGTTGTTAACCACATAAAGCTAAATACCAAGTTTCATCCAAAAATGGTATAGATTAATAAGTGAAATATCATTTTTTTTCTTATCCTCCATAAGATTAACATTAGAGCCCCAAAATACAACGTAGCCTACTGTGTTTAGATTTTAGCGAATTTCCCATAGGGAAGAAGCTATTACCATTTACCGTATTACCGTAGTCTCATGGCAAGACCTAAACACGCGATTATGTTATTTTTTCTTCTTTAGGTGGCCAAAGACCAAAAAGAATAGTCGTTAAAATGTATATATATGTATGTATGTATACATATATATACACATGTCTGTGAACACGATAACTCTCGTAAAAATGGCCCGATCGAGACCAAATTTGGTAGATGTGTATTTCTACATTTTCTCAGACGAGTTCGTAAACCAAACATATCAGTTAATAAGAGTAGGAGTCGTAGTTGTAAATTTCATAGCAGTAAAATAAAATACTAATCCAACACATGAGGACGGGCCGTGCTTGTCCTTCAACAGGAAAGTGATAAAATTATCTTTGATGAAAATAGAATTATGCTAACATTATTATAAAATACATTATTTATGTCTTTCCCAACTGTTGTAATTATTCTTTTCACAACCTATCACACATGAACTAAATTTATTCTTATGCATTCCGAAAGTTTGGGAGATTATTAATTAAGTTTAATGAATTATTACAGCCTATTTGAAAATAGAATTCCTTACCTTCATTTTCGTTGCAAGAGTAACAATTGTAAGATGCTGAAGTTTTTTCTTCTCTGCCACGTTAAGTTCTAAAAGTTGGTCTTTGTTTTCTAGATACTGCCGATAAGTTCCGTATGCAAAGAGATTTAAGGTACGATAGTAGTTGATGTTGGGGCCATTTTCCAGCTAAAATCATAATATTAAGTTTATCTCCAATACTGTTAAAACTAGTACAGTTTAAAACATTTCCTTACCTTAGCATTAATCTATGTTACTAAAACAGTTGAAATGCACATTGCCACCACCATGCAAACCACTGATTATATATGCCTAGTAGGCTCTGATGGACTCTGCTCCACTAGAATTACACACACAAGGTTTGTAAATTTTGCAGTGTATATTTTTTAAATTAGGTTAAATGCAAAAGTATTAAAACGGTAGAGGTTGTTGTTAGTAATTTATAGAAAAATGGTGAGGGATATATCTAAAAATTCTGTTTTGATGGCTGGAAATTGTCTGAAATGTTTTAACAAAAAATAAATTTTATATGATAAAATTACACCAAAACAAAACTTTTTCGATTTGGAAGAGGACCAGAGAACGAGGAGAACAGAACAGAAACAGAACAACAATATGAAAAGGTTGAAATTTTGTAATATTTTGGAGTTTTTGTCAACATAGTGAGGAACACATAGAAATAAAGAACAGAATAAACTTGGCTGATAGAAGTATGCTTGCTTTAAACAAATTATTATCAACAACATTATTATCTCATCTTACTAAAATCAAAATCTACAAGACCTGTTCTTCTATCATAACATGGTAATTTTTGTTGTTATGGATGATACTCGAAAAAAAACTGTTGAAATCAAAAGTCTGCATTTGAAGGTCAATTAAGGTTCAGTTTGTATATGAAAAAATTGTTCATGCTAGAATACTTGATACTTGATTTCTTCATCATTTACCAACATTGTTGGACAGATTGCGTCAAAAATAAAATTTGAAAAAAAATAATAATAATAATAAATATATTATATATTTATTATATATGTATAATATAAATATAATAATAAAAAAAGTTAAAAAAATAAATAAATAAAGTTTGTTTCCTACAGTAGCTAACAACCACGGCTATGTAGATCTTTTGTTTATGTGGGTCATACCTGACACCCAAAATATTTTCTTTCACTCAATCGTTATGAACTGACAGTCACTCACTGTACTTTGTTCACATTTATTCCAAGTCTGTCCTTTTTAAAAGATCTTAATTCGTATATCGTAGCAGTTTATGTGGTTTGTCTGACATATTCATTAACAACACACCATTCACACCAACTGCACAATACAGTTCAAGCAACAACTGATCCATCAGAAAAAGTGTATCTAAAATTATTTTTATTTTATTATGTTGGCAGTAGTTCGTTTATTTTGTATAATAAGAAGAGGAAATATAGTTCTATCTGAAAACTATTAGTTTCGCGGCCGTTGGAAATAAAATAAAATGTTGGTAAACCTATTTTCAGCAGATGATTTAACAGAAACCACAGTTGTGCGTCATGAAAAAGTTATGTATTGTAAAGTTGTAACAAAAAAAATCTATTTAAGTGTTATATAAATCAATATAAAGGATCGATACGATTTGGAACATTTTGGCTATCTCAGAATGCTGGTTAAATATCCTTTGGGTATAGGCCTACTCTATAATAAAAAACTTTTGAGGACTCTAAGAAACAAATTATGTTTACCATGATTCATGGAGTGGTGTTGGAAATAAGAGTGAATAATCTTTCTATTATTATTTCCAACTAGAAGTTAATTTGAACAAGTTAGTTGTGAACAACTTGATATGCTATACATGGTATTTAGGTTTGAAAAAGTAATTTTTGCATGCATTTTTCTCCAAGCATCCAAGTTGTTTGGTGAATTAAAATGTAGGACATTAAACTCATCTTTCTCCAGTCAAACATTGAACTTAGGCAATATAAGTTGTTAAACCATTCATTGACAATATAGACCTACTATTTTGTTTTACTGAGAAAACAGATACTTAGTCCAAAGTCCTTAGTCACCTCTTTGATGTTAGGCATATCCAACAACTCGCCAAACACAAACACTCCTGGAGCAGCCAAAACCTGTCTGATAAGCTCCATCGCTGCAGCACCCTTGGCGCTCTTGGCCAATAAAACAAATTGCTCCAGAGGGTTATTACTTGAGGAGGAGCTTGCATTTTTATCAGTTTTATCAGATGTCATAGTGGAGATGTCACCAGAGACAGATTTTATGAAATTTGAGTATGATATTCCTGAAAAATACATGAAAATAGTTTAAGTTCATCCTACAATTAAATGTTAGATACACCCTAGATACAAAAATAGTTTATAAATACCTTGGTCAGTCTGCAGTTCAATGATTTTAATGGATTTGTTACATGTTTCGGCTTACGCCATTATCAAACAAAATACAAATTTACCTAAACAAAATCAATATAACCTGTACAACACAACATAACAAATAATAATTAAATTTAGACACCTGTTATTAGCTCTATTTACCCAAGAACAGATTTTTAGGAAAGTTTAAATCAAGTTATAACTTATCGTCTATATTATCAGCAGTCAGGTGATCTATTGATGGATATAGGTTTCCATCTCGGAGAAGGGTGTTGAAAATATAATTTGATGTAAATTGGAGTTTGTCATTTAGAATGAATTTATTATAACCTCATGGTTCTTGTAAGACTTAAACATTTCATATTCTTCTAATATGTTCATTCTGTTTCCTTTTTGACAGTAATATAACACTTCAAGACTTTTGTTATGTCATGCATATCGTGATTATTGTTAATCAGGTGTTGGGCAAACGTAGATTTTTGTGTGTCTGTTCTCGGGTTCGGGCGATGCTCTATAGGGCCTATATCTAGTTTTAAATGCCCTACCTGCTAGGCCTATGTAAAAACTCGGACACTCAGCACAATTTATTCTATACTTATATTACGGTCATACCAGTCTTATCGATCGGTTCATTATTTCTGTTGGTTATAATTTTGTGGATATTATTACTGGTCCTAAAAGTTAGTTTAATGTTGTTCTTTTTCAAACGTTTTCTTAGTCCATGTTGTATTGTATAATTAAATTCCACACAATCATATTTCTTATTTCGTTCCAAACTATTGTTCATATTGTGGTTTTTGTGGTTCTTTTGTTTAGTGATTATTTTATCTACAAGATTGCTTTCGTAACCATTTGAAACGGTGTTGTATTTTAATAAATAAAGCTCCTAATTGTAGTTGTCTTGATTAAGAGGTACATTTAGAAGCCTGTGTACCATACTATTGTAGGCTGTGATTTTATGGGAGTATGGATGTATGATGTTGCGTGAATTGTATGTGAAGAAGCTAAAGGCTTGCGGAATATGTTGTATTTTATGCCTTCTTTTTCAAGTGTCAGATCTAAGAAATTTAGTTTATTCGATTTCTCTGTTTCTAATGTGAATTTTAACTTGGGTAAAATACTAATGGGTAAACTTAGGTAAATGGTAATGTTGGAGTGATTTGATTGCCTTATAATACCATTATAAATAAGAAATGTGTCATAAACATATCTGAAATATGATAGTATCTTATTTCTATGAACATTTTGTGTGGAAAAATAAACTCATTTACAATGTAATTTAAGTACAAATCTGAAGAATCCCTGATAAATGTGAACCCATAGCCAAGCCATATTTTAGGGTGTAGTAATTATTCTCAAAACAAAAATAATTTTGTTCTAAAACTTCCTTAAGTAAAACAATAAATTCTTCAACTGCTTCAGTTAATAAATTACTTTTTCTAAACGTTTTTTTAAGATCTCAATTATTATTTTTATTGGAACATTAGTGTAAAGATTGATTTACATCAAATGATGCAAGAGTATGGTGTTTTTCTATGTTTAGTTCTTTTGTCTTATCAATTAAATCGTATGAATCTATTATGCAAAAAGTATGTTCAAGATGTATGTTCAGTCTCAATATCCTCCCTTATTTCTTAGCCAACTTATATGTGGGTGCCGAGGTATAATCCACTAGTGGTCTTATTTGAACGCCTTCTTTATGTACTTTAGGTAATCCACGTAAGATTGGTGCTCTTGGGTTCATGGATTTAAGGGTTCTTATTTCATCAGGCATAAAGAGAACTGAACCACCAGCGTTACGAACCAAACCTTTAATTCGTTTCTAGTAAAAGATAGTGGGATCTTTATTCAATAATTTAATATCATATGTTTTCAAAGTCTTCTACTTTTGTTATGTAATCATTCTTATATAATATCACAGATGTATTGCCTTTATCAGCTTTACATAAAAATGCAATAGGCCTATTTGAATTTAGCTTTTCTATTCGTTTTAAAAACGAATTAGATTATTTATTTTATTATCTTTTAATTTAATTGCAGTTCGGTGCTATTAAGATGAATTTTAAAAATAGTTTGTAACTTATAGTTGATTTTTGAACATGAGCCCCAAGAGTACAGTTTGGGACTCTGAATTCTGGGAGATACTGCGTTGCCTTGTATAAACGGTGTAATTTAATCAGACCTAAACTAATATGTTAATATAAATTAAAAGTTAATAGAAACTGATAAGCCTTTTTGTTAAGTGAACTTTTTTCGGCATGATGAACTCAATTATGCTCAAAAGAGGCCTAGGTCTACCTAACGCCTAGTAAGTAATAATGAGAATAATTCGGAGAATCTTAAACGGATTGCCAAATTATGACTGATGGTAAAAAACTTACCAACACAAAAATATATTCGCACAAGGCTGCTGTTAAATTTACAATTGCAATATATTAGATTTGTATTGAATAATTATCACTCTTTTAAACATAACCTAAACAATGCCTATAACCTTAACCCCTTGCATCTTTTTTCGATTCTTCTTTTTTGCCTATAAGGCTGACTTTAATATAGCTACCATGAAGTTAGCTCAACACTTTTATATGATTTCCTTTCTCATCTGCAGTTGAGTGTTATTGATCATGCCAAAAGTTTCTGAAACTAATAGTTATTGTGTTGGTCACACATAACACAAATAAATACTTTTTGTTTGTAATTTTATGAGAGATGGGGGTTTGCCGCTTGTAACGTTTTAACGTTCCTATCAAATTGTATCAAAACACTATTATAACATCTATTTTGAGTGCTAAAATAATTTATTTGTTATTTATAAATCTGTTGATCCCTATACCTGAATTAATTTTGTCATTTGTGATGTGTGTGATTAGTATGGTAATCATTCATGAATGACTTGTACACAGACCACACTCTGTGCATATATCATTTTATTATACATTCAATTTTAGTATAATTATTTTAACATTTTTGCACCGTTATGCACTTTTTTTGTAACAATACCTACATATAACAAATTTTTATTAATTCATTTTAAAAGTTTTCTCGTGAAAAATATAAATCTTCATAAAAATTTTCAGACTGTTTAATACTCCGGTGCTCGCACAGAGTGCGGTGGCAGTCCAGTCATGTTGTTTTGTTCATAAAATGCAGTTGACAGCACATACGATCTTGAGCAGTCACCTACCTTCCTTCTGACACCCCTGTAACCTGTCAGTATAAAGTGACGGCAACCAATTCGGCCTAAACGAATTTTCTATTGATTTTTTCCCGTGGTGCCGCTGTATTGGAATGCAGATAGGTGCACTTCACGCGAGTATCCGTGTTCCGTTTTTTTTCCACTGAGTGACATATGTTGTGGATTTTATTTCCCTTGGTTAACATTTTAAAATGAAAACTTTATAGTGTGAGCAGGTATTAACTAATGAATGAACAATGGACGACCAAGATTGGTTATGCCGTTGGCTAGCTAAAACGGAAGATGATGAGTGATGTGCGATGATGAGTGTCATTGGTGATGAAGACCCTGATGATGAACTTCAAATTTACAATATATTGTTTAAATAATTATTCCTAACCATTTAAAAAATAATTTTTCTATGCAGCAATATTTATTTGTTTTACTTTAAAACTTGCTAAATTTTCAAGTGTAACAATTATTGGGTCTACCTTGATCATTTGAAAATTGTGTGTGTAGAATGCAATTTATTTGTCAATGTAATTTGTCATTTTGGGTTTCGATTACGTTGTTTAAAAATTTATTCCTGACCATTTTTTAAAATAATTTTTCTATGCATCAATATTTATTTATTGTATTGTAAAACTTGGAAAATATCATGTTGTTTAAACTATGAGTTTTATAACATCACCAATCACATCAATTATGTGTTATGTGTCTTCTATTTAACATAAAATGGCAATTAAATTAAGAAAACAACAAAAACCGGTAGCACAGCAAAACTCAGCAACATCATGGTATTTGCTCTAAACATTAAATTTACAAGCATATTATACGATCATAATTACTAATGATGAAACCCAGAGAGGAATGGATTATAAACATGATTTACTAACCGTTCATCTCCATCTTGATAAAACTCCACAGTGTTAAGGAAATCATGTACTTTACCTTTTGAATTTGTTGGTACGTGTATAAGAAATAAGATGTCCTTGAAAAATTTACTTTCAATATAAATGTTATTAAAATCTACATAATAATTATCAAATCACTTTAGGTAGTTTTAAGACTTTCATTTTTGATAGGTCAGTGTGCCTATCTAAAAATGTTTCTATTTACTTCCCTGTGGGAAATAGGTTAGATCATGGATATGTCTAAAGGGAATGTTTTCAGTTCATTTAAACAGCTGATCTTATTACCTGATGACGTCTAAAAATGTTAACGTAACGTAACTGTGACGTTCTTAAACTATGATGTCACTAACCAAATTCGGTGTTTTGAATTTTGGTCGAGCAAATTGCCAATATCCCCCTGTCCAGAACTTATACATATCCATGTCAAAAATGACAGTTGTGAATGTAGTTAGAGCACGGGACCAGCAGCACAGATCCAGCCACAAGCTGCAACTTGATGCACCCCGCTGCTGCAGTCGCTGTTCCCATTGATGATGTGACTGCTTCCTCAGCATGTCTGCCTTCAAACCTAATCTCTTTATGTAATGTACAAAATGATGTTTTTTTAGACGTAAGGGGAGGTTCCTAGGGGAAACAACTGACGGTATGGGACGACACACTCCTCAATCAGGCCCAGGCAGCTCCACACTTAAATTCAAAATAGTTCATCAAAATGTTCAGACTGCAGCAAACAAATCTGTCTAAATTGAAATACTTATAACAAATTACAACCTGATTTGTTTTTTGTGTCTGAACACAGCTATAATGAGAACACAATCCAATTTTTCAAAATTCAAAATTATAAATTGGCATCCTCATATGAAAGAACTCTTTTTAAAGGTGGGAGTGTCGCCCCCACCTTTAAAAAGATCGCCCGAGGGTGACTTCAATATGTTTTTTGACAGCCTGGAATGACTCCTCAATGAGCTCACATTGAAGGGCTCTATTTTCATAATAATGGGCGACTTAAACATCAATGTTCTGGACCCTTCACTACCAGAAACAAGAAGGTTTCGAGATTTGCTTGGGTCTTTTGGGCTGAGGGGGTCCATGGACTCGCCTACCCGTTTTACGGCAACCTCATCAACAGCCATTGACAATGTTGTAACAAACAGCACCCAATATACAGCCTCCATTGAAATACCAGCCATCTCAGACCATGACGCTCAGGTGGTCATTCTTGATGATTGTCCCCCAAAAACTTACCCTCCAAAGAAAACAATGAAAAGAATTTGACTCTTCAGCAGTCAACTACTGTCTCAACAGTCAACTTAGGTACGTCAACTGCGATTTTCCGAGCCAAGATAAATCAGCTGATGATTTTCATGATTTTTATCAACATTTCTCTTTCTTTTTGGATTTATGCTGCCCCTTAAAAATTATCCAAAAATCTAGCTTTCAAAAGAAGAGTACCTGGATAACCAAGGGTCTACTTGTATCCAGAGACAAACTGAAACAGTATGCTTTCAAAGCTAGAAATTCAAGCTGCAAACAATTTAAATATATTTCAGAAATTATAAGAGAATTTTTAGATAGCTCATTCGTTCAGCAAAAACCTACGAAATCAACAAAAAATTGAGGGAGAGCGACAACATCTCAAAAACAGCATGGAAATTTATAAATGATTTGAAAAACGAAAACCATCGAAAACAAATTCATCTGAAAGTCAACGACACTGAAATTAAAGAACCTTCAAAAATTTCAGATTATTTCAACAATTATTGTTTTACAAGTGTCGACGAACCTCAACATGGTGCTACAGCTCACAGGCAATGATAGCTGATCAAGTTGATGGGCCCCTGGCATCTATGGCGTTATTTCCGACCATGGAAGATGAGGCAGAAGTGATTAGTACACTGCCTTGTAAAGCCTCAACGGATATCAATGGCGTGTCGGTGAGGCTCATTAAACAGTGTGTCTCTAACCTCAAAGGTCCATTGATAATCTTAGTCAATACTTCTTTTAAAAGTTAAATTATTCCGACGGCCTTAAAGGAATCAAAGGTCATCCAAGTTTTTAAGAAGGGGGATCCACTCCAAGCGAATAACTACTACCCAATCTCTTTCCTTCCAGTGTTCAGCAAAACTTTGAAAAAAAATCTTTTTGAAAATAAATCCTCAAAAACCAATTGTATAATCTACTCAAGGCGAGGGGTGCCGCGAGACAACCTGACTGTAATGATCGATGATACAGTCATTGAACAAGTTGATTCCACGAAATTCCTTGGAATTAATCTTGATTGTGGTCTCACTTGGCACCCCCACCTAGATGCAATCTGTGCCTGGGTGCCATCTGGAGTTTATGTATTGAGAATCTTATCACAGCATAGTCCAGATCACGTCCTTAGAATGGCATATTTCGGTCTGGTTCATCCCCACTTGTCTTATTGCATTGCCATTTGGGGTGGATGTTCAGAAGGGGACTTCCTCAGGTTATTCCAGCTTCAAAAGAAAGCCATTACCATTACCATTACCAAATCCTTGATCGTGGCCCAGTTAACTGGTTGATCGCGTCGAAAATACATGAGAAATGAAAAACTAACACATACACATTATAACATATACTTTGGCAACTAAATCTTTGGTTGCAAGGGGCTCTCAAATAGCCATTCGGATAGTGACAAAGCTGCAGTTTAGAGAGTCTTGTAGGAATATCTTCAGAGAGGTGGGAGTTCTGACTCTAGCCAGCCTGTACATATTTGAGACCATGCTCTTTTGCAAATTCAAAAGTGCACCTCTTCAAGGTGCACAAGTTCATGACAATCCCACAAGCGGTAGGGAATTGTACAGGTTGGTACAAAACAGGTCTAAGACTGCTTTGAATCTTCCTTCCCTAGCTGGCGTTAGATTCCTGAACCACCTTCCTGAGGAGATATGGCGGGAGGGAGATTGGAACAAATTCAGAAGACTAATAAAATGCCTGCTCATTAGCGGTGAATTTCACACGGTGGTCCCACTCATGGTAGAGGCAGTTCTCTTGGGGACATTCTTTTTATTTTTCCACTAAACAGGTTAAATTAATATTTTCAATGTTAACTTCCACTTTTAAATTATCTTTAGTTTTATGTGCTTCTATCTTAAATTATTGACGTTTGCTATGCAATTTTGTATTGTAATTTTTTATGGCAATAAAGATATTATTATTATTCTTATGGAGTTTACTAGAAAATCAATTTCTTCCTTATTTTTCAACCGTTTCATCAAACTTGGGGTGTGCAGCTTAAGGTTATATTACCCCATAAAACCCACACACTAATTTTGTTATTACCTCGTAAGGGGGGGGGTTGGAGTTAGGTATCTTTCTCATGTTTTCAACTTAACTTGTAGAGGGATACCCAACTCACAAGTAATCAAATATGATTTGTGTTAGATATTTTTAAATGGAAATGTAATACAATTTTTAGTTTATCTTAAGAGGGAGAAAGTATTTGTCAGTTATAGGTTGGACATTTTGAAAAAAAATCCTTCCATTGGCTGGGTTGGCGCAGGTAGGGACTAGAGAGGGTGAAGGCTGTGGAGGAGTGACCCCTCTCCTACCACCTCCACATTCTCACGCACGCACGCTGCGGCAGTCTGGTGTCTAGTATCTAGTTTTTTAATTAAAAAAATACTTGTTTTTACAACAAACGTTAGGCTGATAAAAATTGTTGACATTATTTGTTTATTATGAAGTATTAATAACATAATATAAGTATTAATATATCATAAAATATATTGAAACCCGCAATAAAATTATAATCTTGAAATTCATAGGCCTACTTGGAGGATAACAAATCGTATAACAGTCTATTGCAAGGGTCCAATGCAACAGATACCCCAAACTAGCTGTTTCAGCAATGTTATATTTTTATTTTAGTTTATGTGACTCTTTCAGGAGGCTAAAAACATTTTACACAATTTCTCATGCTTGACCACGAAATTACCTTCCTGAAGAACGTGCCGACTTTGACGTCGAGGCCATGACGACTCCTGGGTGCCGTGTGCCCGGACAACTTTATAGCCTTTAGGGTACTACGCGATTGCAAGGCGACGACTGATGCCTACCACCATTGCCATGCCATCCCCTCCACCCCTTGCCACTGACTGAACAGTTGGTTGAAATGAATTGGTTCTGCGTAAGATCTTTTAAAAGTTGTTGGGCTATATCCTTCCAACGTTTAATCGTACTACATCCACCACCATACTCACACAAATGTAAAGAATGGTGTAAACATGTTTTTTGCACACATTACGAAGAAAATATTTATTTTTAACATTATAATTACATACATAAATGATATTTCAGGATATACAAATATGGTATAACAAGAAATAGAAACATCAAAAACAAAAACAGTAATATCACATTTAAAATACTTACATGATTATATAAACAACATACAAATGTAATTAGGAATGCATTATCAATAATATATACAAAAAGAATTCCTTAAATAAACCCTACACATGAATCATGTAAACATAATACTGATGAAAATATATTTTCAACTTAATTTTAATGTCTTGTAAGTAAAAAAGGAGGTATAAGTGCATTTATAAAACCCATTGGCTACGAGACGGGCACTGCCTGTCGTATTATTATTATTATATTCGTTGTATTATTATTGTTGTATTCAAAATCAAAATACTGCATCGCTATATTTTGACTGTTTTTTTTGTTTTTATATCGTTCTTTGTTTACATCGTCGTGCAGTATGCAGTTTAACAACAATGTCATTTTGCAGCAATACATTCTTTGTTTCTGAGTATTGTTTTGATTTTGTTAGACATATTTTATATGAAAGTGGTGATTCGGAAAGTAAAGAAAGTGATGAGTTGTGTGTTTCCAGCTGTGAAAGTGACGTAGAATAACCAAAAAGTAGGCCTAACCTTCTAAAGTCTGACATCGAGTGATAACAGTTACAGAACAAAAAAGTTTTTAAGGCTATATAGTGTAAATAGGCAGTGAAAAAATTTAAAATGTGTAGTACCAAATTATAAAACATTCAGCTAGATAAATGGGGAGTAAATATTCATTTTCTGTGTGTTTATGGAGTATTAAGCTTAAACTCTGACAAATGCTCATATAATTCAGTACCGGGATGCTTCAAAAGTGTACATTTTTTCAGTAGCCAATGGGTTAACCGTCAGAAATTAAAACTTAAGATTGTATAAAGGTGAAACATGTAAAAAACAATTTACACAAATACTTACAAAGAGTACGTAGAGTTGTTTACATTGTAATAAAAACTAAAAAAGTAGAGAGCTAATATAAAAAAAATCTGTTGTCATATGTGAAATATATTTTTAACAGTCTAATATGAAATATGCGATAAATTGAAATTATTAAAGATGTCAATTTGAGTAAACAAACCTAAAAATCGTGTAATAAAATCTTAACAAAGATAGAATTAAAACTAAATCTTTTGGGAAAACTGTCATAGATATAAAAGTGAAGAAGCAGCTCATGATAACCCTGCAGGAAACCGGTAGGAAAACCCAAAATTCACACTTCAAATAGAATCCATAGCACCTCCAGTCAGTTTAGTAGCATACAAGTTCAGCACCTGAAATTATCAAAATTCTAGCATTAGCAAATCTGACTGCTAAATATTTCTAGAGAAAATAATATCTTCTAAATAAGAAAAATAACTTAACTTACTTCTAATTCTCACGTTGAAAAATATAAAATATAAATAAAATGTTGCAGAATCATTTTAAAACTTTATTATTTGAAAAAAATGGTCTTAAAACTTTTTTCAGGTACATTTAATTTACAGTTTAAATAATAAAAATTAAATAATTTAAATATATGTACATTAAAACTGTAAAATATATGTACATTATTATAGATTGTTCATTTATACAGAGGTTACATTTTTAGTACGAAGTACAGTAAAACCTCTCATAACCGAAACAGCATTTATCCAAAATTATAAAATATATATATATATATATATATATATATATATATATAATGAGAGATAAAATATCTTTAAATATAAAAAACAAAGATGAGTTAGAACTCGATTTTACTGATCAAGATGTTGTTGACATCATTTTGTCGAACAAAAAACCTGAAAGTGACGCAGACTGACAATGTTGAGGCTGTAGCTGAGAGTAGATTACATTAGATTAGAATATTGAAATAGCGACCATACCACAAGGTAGGTAGTTTAAGCCAAGTGTGAATGAGGCTTGAGTGTATGATGATTGTGGCGCGATCTTGTAGTCTTATTACTGACTAAGGCTAACATGTTCCTTAGACAGGACTGTTAATTAATAGCCCAACAGCCGATGGCAACTAGGGGACGTAAAGTTTAAAGTGGAATCCGAACCACTGCCTCTAAATTACGAATTGGTCTAATAATGAGGATGATCTTTGCAGATTAACGTAGCATTCAATAGTGCGTACGTTAATCCACACAAGAGAACACTACCACCAACCATCGCTCATAACTATCCACAATTCATGACCTCCAAGCTGCTGGATTACAGGATGACGCCACCATCCCAGACACTGCTGATGAGATCTTCAATGCCCTAGATGTATAGGTTCCTCTAATGTGTAAGGTTGTTTGTTTGTAAAACCACAGTCTAACACATACTGTATATGCAGTCGCGAAGCTTACTCTAGTGTTGAGTTGACTGTGGTAAATCAGTAAGATCTTAAATTTAATATAATATAAACTGCATACGGTTAATTAAATGTTAAGCTCTAACAAAATTTAATTTTGTATGACAGGTTGTATTACCGACATTTTAATGAAGTGATGGAGAGATATTGCCGCTAGAAAGCGGTGGAAAAAGAAAAAATTGAGGGCTTTTTCGTTGACGACTCTTTGGTTAGATAACAATAGAACTTTATCAACTTATACCAGCTTATACCTGTACTTTTTCAGAAAAGAAGAAAGTCATTGCACACAAAAAATTCATAAAATACCAACCTGATAGATAAAAGCGTACTGATCCTTAGTCTGTACGGAACCAGCTCTATCTCTCCTAAGGGCATAGACAGTTTTAGGAATATCGACACTACGCAGAGTTTCGAAGTCCCGGATACAGAGGTCGATTGCAACGACAGTGCCGGTGCGACCAGTTCCAGGACTGCAGTGGACAACTGTCGGGCCCTGTGCACCTCGCATGTACGAACGAGCCTCGATGAGGAATGCAATCATCGAACTGTAGTCTTCTGGAACACCCTGCGCTGGCCAGCTCACATACCACAGGTGAGTCACTTCTCGCCACAGGTTTGTCTCTAGGTTCTGGAACAATCAGTGTACAATCAGCAACAGATTTGGAAAAATTTGAAAATTTATTAGAATTTCTCATTCTCAATCAGTATTTGTACAGAGAATAAAAAATACCCCCGTTGCAGCAGACCTGCGTACTCATCGAATTTCCAAAGCAATAATATACTAATATATGACAAATTTTATCAATATCTGTAGATAAATATCAGAATTATTTACCAATTTCCCATAAGATTAACATTGGAAATAGTATGTAGGTTTTCTGCTGTGAGGCATGCTGAAATTACACATTCACAATTAACCATTTTTATTTTGACCATTTTTGCCAAGTTTCATCAATATCTGTCCATTAATAAATGAGTTTGCCTATTCTCTATAAGATTAACATGGGAAAGAGTATGCAGGTTAGCTGCCATGACAAACACATAAAGGACTATCTCATACATAACATAAGGACACTTCTCTATCTTCACATTTCCTTTTTTAAACGCATGTAATTAATATTTTCAATTAATGCATCGTACAGACAGAGATACCGTAACTTGCAATGTTGTGCCATTTTATGTGACAAGCTATATTGAAAGATGGGGAAACATTAAATAATGGTTGATCACTCATAACTATCCACAATTCATGAGGATGCTTTTTTAAGTGAATTGGATTCACTTGGATGGTGAAACCACAATTGTAGCGACGTTAGCAAAACACGAGGCTGACGTATGAACTTTCGAGCATGCATCCGTCGAGTAATAGGAGTAGAAGAACCTAAACCCAACACTGTTGGTGATAGACTGAATGAAAGAAAGACATACTACACATGTGATCCAAAGAAGATAAGAATAACTGCCTAAATTTGCTAATGATGTAAAAAACATGTTTGTCTCGAGTGTACAACAAAGGTTTGCAATGAATGTAGATCTATGTTATAAGCTGAAATTAGCTGTAAAGCAACTGTCTCAATTTTAATAATAATACATTTTTTTAAGTATCTTTCTTTTTTTATATCAATCATATCCTATGGAATGGAAAAATACCAATTACTAAACATTTTATCATATTTATCATCACGTTTTTGTGGTTTTAGAAAATGATTACATTTTTCATCAGGTTTCGCCATGTTCAAGTTTTTTAATTTTATACATCTATTATATTTACTCAATAAACTTAATTTAATATTATGCTTATAATTAACATTTCAAATAACTTATTAGGCTGGTAAAATGATTTTTAACAGTAACAAATAATATTAAATGTTTTTTTTTCAAAAAGGCGGGTGAGACCACACCCAAGACTGAGGGTAACAAACAGTTCACCCAGGACGTTAAGGGTTAATAAAGCTCTTTGAATATTTGAACAAGTAGAAATTCTAACATTGACAGACAACAAGTATTTGTTATATAAGTCTAATTACCTTCAGCTGAAGACTTGAGATGATGTACTTTTCTCTAACTTCATGTTTTTTCAAAGTCACCTGAAAATCTCCGAACATTCTGTGACAGTCTGTGATTTCTAGCTGAGGAAGATAGTCTGCACATTTCTCCTGGAAAAATTCAATGTTGACAATGTATAACGACAATTCAATGTATAACGTGGGATTTAAACCAACAATCTGAAACTTAGTAAAGTTGTCATTTAGACTATACAGCCATCCAGCTCCTCCAAAAGAAAGGGAAATTTACCAATTTTGTTGTTACTGTTAAAAATTTGGGCCGTGAAAATTGCAACACCCCCACCCCCAGAACTAAGACATATCCATGTCACATTATAAAGGTACAACTTCAAAATATGGAAGTGCCTATCAAATAATGTTAAAGAGACATTTATCAGGAAGTTAAGGTGAAATAGTTTGTTATTCTGACAAACTTCATTATACAAGTAATTCTTCCGTACTAGAAAAACATAAATTTAAATTTTATTATCCTCGCAATGTAATTGGGAAAAATTTATAAATGTGCTTAGGCGTCTCAGGCTATTAAATTTCAATAACAAAACAAGTCACCTTCAAAAATGAAATTTTTTGTTTACAATGTGTATAATTCAGAATGGCAAAGTTTGTCAACAAAGATGAAATCATCTTAACACAGGTGAACGGCTTTTAGTTTTAGTTTAGTTTAGTAGTTTTAGTTAATAGTTTTAGTCTCTCAGCCACATATCTATTTAGTAACAAAATTTATAGTTTTAGATTACTATTACTACACTGTAGATTAGATTAAATTAGATTTTTGGAATGAGTAATACTTATTATACTAACTGAAATACATAAATTACATTTCATTTAAAAATGACTTAACTAGTTCAAGAAAAGCTGTCTTTTTTAACTATCTTGGATTAACGACCAATAATTGATCAATATGTATAAATTAATCAAATAAAACCGTCTTGCTTACCACTCCATTTTCGTTGAGGGCAGTCAACATCAGTATAACCTTAGCTTGCTGCTGCCATACCATTCTCCAAAAGTCTTCTATAGTAGATTGTAAAGGAGCTTGACATGCTATATACAGCTTCTCTTGACTTTTCGGTCCCTGCACAAAGAGCAGCGTGAATAAGTAAAGAGAATTTGATCAAATTATAAAATTATATATACAAATTTTTAAATTCAATCATTTGAAGTAAGATAGAGTACATAATATTTATAAAACACCTTATACGTCGACCAATAAAGACCATTTATGTCAGTCAAAGAGAATAATAATTTAAAAGATCCTGGAATGAGAGTGCTGTATAATTAATTTATCCTCTAGCTTGTTGGTTTTAAATTTAAAGATATGGTCACAAAAAACCATTTCAGTTTTCACTTAGAGCTAGCAGAGGTTTTTTACAAAACTGAACAGTTAAAACAATAAAAAAAAACAGTAGGGCTATCTAAGAAGTAAACATGCACAAATACATTGCTATTATTGAAGGCTGAATTGGCAGTGTGACAGATTCTGAACTAAAGGTAACGATTTCATACCTTGACATAGTTGGCGTTGATGTACTCATCGAGAGGATCAGCACCTTCTTTGATGTGCAGGATAACCCGGGTTTCTGGTAGTGGGATTACATTGGCGTAGCGGTTCTTGCTCTCTGCCCCTGGAGGAAGCTCATCTGGTTTGACCGTGATCATCGGAATTTGGTTAAATTCCTCGTCCAAAGCATCACGGTCACTACTGAAGTTTGCAAGGCCAGCAAAGTTAATTGGATGGCTTGGAGCTCCCTAATTGTGTAAAATATAATAGTTTAATTTATATGGTAATTCAATTCTCAGCTCTTGATAGATAAATTGGTATAACTTGCATAGTTATGGACATAATTTTATAAAATTTGGTATGTGTTTTTTTCATACTGAGTGTGATCTCGTTTATTGACTGCAGTAAGTAGCTCATTTGCAAATCACCAATGAAAGTTATCGCCAAATAAAAATTTTTTCTATGCTAATTGATATATTTCGCTGCAATTATTTAGTAAACAATCATCAGATGAAAATACAGGGAAAATGGAATTTAAAAAGTTATTTTTTAACATTCTTAAAGTGATTATTTTGGCAATAGGCCCTTATAAGTAAATTATGCAAAATATCTGTTTATCTTTCATGTAAAACTAACCTTATGCAAAACTATTTGGCATAAGCCTCAGTTAACATCCCAAAAACTTGCAATTTTGAATGTTTATCCCATGTAAATCGCCATAAGGAATTTCAGATAGTATTAAACACAAATTTATGGATAAAGAGATAAAAAAATACTTCTCATTTTTAACTCATGATATTTAGGGTGTCAAAGAACATACATTGCAAAATTGAAAACCATTCTTTTGTTATTTCATATTATACAGATGTATGAGTTCCAAAAGCAAATATTACCGGATCGTCAAAGCCTGGGTTTCCATAGGATCGTTTGGAGGCTCTCATCGCTCCTTTCCGGCGAACACTGTTGTAGACGGATATGTTGTCCATGCTATAGTCATCCAGAGACACGGGTGTGCAGCGTTGGCCATAGTTGAACCTTCCTTGACGTTTACGAACAATTACCTGAAAAGGATCAGTATAAACAATACTGGTACTTCAAGCTGACAAGCAAGTCCAACACATACATAGGCTATAGGCATAGCCCATTTAGGGTGAAAGTGGTTGTTTCCACCATGATAATTTTTATTGTCCGTACTAAAATAATAATAATAAATTAATTTATATAATTTATCTAAATAACTTATCAGTACCCAGTTGATTTGTGCAGTACGACAACGAAGAACATGTTTACTGCAAATTATGTAAGAACATATTGGGCTTAGCACTAGTGGGAGGGGTTATAAACAAAAGTGTGGGAAAACTGTCCAAATTATTTTCTCAGCTACTCTTAACTCCCATTTGATGTTAGACAAGTTATCAGTACAATGTAATAAAGAAACTTTACTAATGAAAAAGCTGTTTGTTGCTGTAACACTTTCTCTGGTTGTAGGTATAAAGTAGAGAAGTTGGGTTAAAAGTGGAGTTTTTAAAAATAAAGTGTTTATATAAAATAGAATAAACGCCAGACAAAACAAGTGAATGAACACATTCCATGAGAATCACAAGTAAACACGTCCATCCCATATGTGGACGCATAAGTACGTTCCCTTGTGCTCAATTTTCACTGGAGCCATGAACCAGTTTACAGGTTATGTTTGACTGTGAATGTTGCTGTAGCTGTTCCTTCACCATGTATGTGTATCATACTTCGTTTGCAATTTTAAAGTTTAAAAGAGATTTAAAAAATAAGCAACAAAAATCCTAAAACCCTTTAGCACATGACTTGACATACATAAATTATTAGCATTGAACGTGTTAAGTTGCTCTCTATATGTTTCTGAAGAATAAAACTGTAGTAATGGTACATAATACTATATATATTATTAATCAAAAACATCAATTGCCCAATAATGCAACTAAACCATACTAAGAGCTAACTTAAAGGTTTGCGTTTTATTGTAAAATAAATTTTTACTTTTTACAAACTAGACTTTAATGTTGTTATATATGTTGTAATTTTTTGTTATTTATACTGTTTATCAGAGAAGCATAGTCCATCACTTATTTTTGTTACAAATGTGTTTGACTCTATTTAATATATACAATGTATATTCTTGGATAAATATATTTTTAATTTTAATTTGAACACCCAACAAAAGATGTTGAGGTCAGAGACAGTAAAAGGTTGTTAAACTTACCAGCAGTATTCCGAGTAATACCAAACAAATTGCTGCTATAACAGACAGGATGATAGCAGCCAAAACATTATCAAAACCATCAGGGGCCATCGGGGATTCCATAATCATCTGGACATTTATAATCTAAAGACAACATTTGGATAGTTAGTGTAATTTGGTTCAATTAGCTAAGAATGTGGTTAACAATTAGTTCAGTTCAAGATAGAAAGTTTTTGAAAAGATGTTAGATAAAATATAATAATAAAGTGTTCATATTTTAGTATTATAAATTAGATAAATTTTACCTTCCAATGAGCATGCAAGTTACCTCCGGTAACTTGCATATAATAAATCATAAATCACATCTATGATCAACTAATAAAGTTTTTTTACTTAAATCGTCATTAAAAGTGTTATTGTATTTAGGTGTCCACCATTAATCTATACGGTTCTGTGCAGTGCAAGATTTATTTACTAAACAAACAAGTTTCAGTTGCAATGAACTTCATTTCCTGAAGGCAGTTTTTATACCTCAGCAAACTTCTAAAAACTATTTAAATAAAAAAGAATAATTTACTCACAGGGTAGTTAATGTCAGCTGTGTTTGTGGTGAATTGTCTCAAAAATTCGTTTCTAATAGCTGGGCTGGGTAGTTGGTCAATTCCACTGAAGCAAACATTCACACTTAAATCTTGCTTTTCATCCGAGAGATTCTCCAAGGCACATTCTTGGGGACGTAGAATTACCACTTGCTCCCAAGATGTAACACTGTGAGGGAAATAATATATAGTGAAAAACAATTCCAACACCTTAACTATAGCTTAGACCTGTACAATAAGTACTAAAAAATTGGAACTTATTTGTTCAAAGAAAAATTGTTTTGAAAATGTACAAAAACACAAAATAAGATGAATAAAATGAAAATGTATCAAAAGTATAATAATATTATAAACTATATTATAGTTTCCAAGGGTGCAAGCTTGGACCCTTATAGTCGACCTCGTCCCAGCTGTTGATTGGTAACCATGGTAACGGTTCAGTGAAGTTTGGCCAATTACAAAACACCATGGTGAAGGGGGCCCCATGGATAATCAAGAACTAGCTAACTCAAAAACCAATAATGAATTTCCTATTCCAAATCAATAAAAATTGAATTGTTAAAATTGCATGTCTAAGTTTTCCTACCTACTTATTCACAAACTGTTTTTTGCCTTGTTTCATATTATTTGTTAAGCACATTAATTCGTATATGTTAATTAGCATGTAAATTGTTGCAAGCCTATTGCTGATTTTTATTGTGATTCTTTTTTTTGTTTGTTCTATAAGTATAAATTTTGCATGTACTGTATTATCAAAACAAGAATGATCTGTTGTTGTTATATCAAACTATATAATTAGTGCTTGTTTGTTTAAGCATTTACCATCTTAATGTATTTCAAATGTAAATATGGTGTTGAATGTTGAATAAATAAATAAATACACATAAAAATATAAAAAAAGTAAGATAGTGATACAGTATTCACAATACTGTACAAGCATTAAAAATCAAATAAAATAGAAATACTATAGAAAATAATTATTTTTATATTTATCTCATAAAGCGAGACAATATTTTAGTCAACAAAATTATGAAATCCTGAAGTTGTATTAAAAATTAAGTATAGTACAATAAAGTTCATATAAAGTTTCATAATTCGGATAAAAATATTTTGATCCTTAGCAGAATCTTGGTACAATTGTCTGTTAAGGTTTGATTTTGTTGTCACTTGACTTTGTTCATTTGTATATTATTAATTGATGAATGACTGACAAATAAATCAGATAGCGTTTGTATGAAAAAAAAACTTTTAACAAATCCATTGTATTTGCCTTTCACTCATATTCACCTTTATTACCCAACAAGAGGTTGGGTGTTGGTTTGTCATTTATAGGAATAAGGAATTATTCATAAGAAAAGGAAAGATGGAACATACATACATGCCCCACATCGTCCTGGTTGACCTTATTAGGCATAGGACCAAATTTTCTTGAAAGATTCTATCTTCATTAATTGAATTTTTGGCACATCTTTTTGATGCTGTCATTGAATCCGAAGGCAGAAACACTCATGGAAGATCATAAGTTTGGGCTATTTTAAGACTAGACTATAGATTAATTGTGGTTATGTTTAAATCAGTCTAGGTAAGGACAAGGATATATACATAGATATACAACCCGAAATAATTTGGAGTAAAATTAGCAGTTTAGGTTCAACCAGGAGTCCCCAAGAGAGGCAAGGAGAAGCCTAAGGTAACCAAGAAGCCAGTCACACTGGATAACCAAACAACTAAATAGAATTGTGACAGTTTTGTACTAATCTTCCCTAGGGGTTTTATTTTTTTAGGTACAGTAATATACCTAATTTTCCCAAGGTAAATCAATACCTAGGGCCAACGTGATACTCACTGGGGAGAGATCTGAGCCGCAATTTTCTCTCTTAGCAGACGCTGCTCTTGACACAGTCTGGCAGGCGAAATATGCACCATGACTCTCACGCAAGAAGATGGGTCTTCCACACAGTCAAAGTCTATATCTCTTTCAACACTGACGTCACTCTCAACATTCACAGTTGTTGGCTCTGAGGGGACAGCGACTGTTGTTGTCGGAGTCATTGTTGTTACTACAAAGTTAAATCTTGGAAATGCCAGTGCAATAATGAATCTAGTAAACTTTAGTGTAGCAAATTTACATGCATGTGAGAACACTTTTTTAGAAACTAGCCTACATCTATTAAAACGAAATTATTGATAAGCTATCATATCTTACGTCAGGGACCAAAATTTAACATATTTTAAGTATACTAATAGATTAAATAATCATCCTTCACATTGACATATCTTTTATGGGCTTTTAAATTATTATTGTATTACAGTAAAGGCTAGTTTATCTGGATTAATGTGGCGGAGTTTAAATCCGAATAGCCGAAAATCCGGACAATCTGAGTCGGTGAGAATAGTGAGTCAGGGAGTGAGGGCTTTGTTGTTTATATATACACCCACATCGCATAGACAATGCTCGTGAATATTACCTGAAATAATAGTGCTACAAATGGCATATAAGTAACATACAGAGGATAGCCACAAAATGTCAAAGGTGTTTAACATGATAAAAGGATTTTGATTAAAAATAAAAATTATAATAAAGTCTGGAAAGAACAAATCAGTACCTACTGTAGTGTTTACTAATTTTAGGTACAAAAAAACACTTCAATTACAAAAGAAAACTTATTGCGGTTCGTTCATTATGTTACACAATCATCGTTAGTCATAATTGCCGCGATCAGCAAGTAACATGGTTGGGACTAAAATTTTTAATGAGCTCTAAATGAAACTCACATTTTAATGTTATTACATTTTTTAACCTTATCTGGATAAGCTGGATCCCAGATGATTTGTATCCAGATAAATCAGACTTTACAGTATTTAAAAATATTTTGTTGATATGCACTATTGAGTTGTTTTATATTTAATAATTAAAAGCCTTGTTTTCTTGATTCGCTACATCCATGCCCAAATACCGAAATTGTATACTAAATAAAAAAAATTGAAGGATTTCTATTCTTTCAATCAACCTAAAATTTATAATACTGTATTAAATCAGTTAATCCTTGGTACAAATATATGTGGACTTTTTTATTTCATTTGAAATATACACTATTTATTAAATTGATTGATTTCTCATAATTCTAATCAACATATAAAATTGACATGTTTGAAAATTTGTGTTATTAATACCTGAGAAATATCCATAAAGAACAAATGAGAAAACCATTACCAGAGAAGACTGCATTCAAACACTGTCTGTCATGTGTCTTGAGAGCTTATCTTCTACAGTTATAGTTTAGCATATATTACACAATCCAGTTACGTTTAAATAAGTGTCATTATTTGACATTCTTACAAACTGTTTTTGGGCTGTATGATTAAAAAAACTAGAATTATCATAAGACATTTTCATTTCATTTATTTTTTTAAGTATTAATTCTTCTTACCGGTTATTTTCCCTATTAAATTTCAATTCAGGTCCAGTATGTGTGTGTAAGTTGTGGAATTAGATGTGCACAGATTACGTTATCTATGTGGTATACTCATATTATTTCTGTATAATTTGACATGAATCAAATCTTTTTGAATTTATATATTAAAAAAAAATTCCTATTTAAAAAAAATTTGTAAACTTTATAAACATTTTTTTGAAGATAAAAATCTTGAATCGGTTTGACAAGTCTGGAGATTACTGCCTTCCTGCCTGCTAGATTGTGTGTAATTTCAATGTCAAATATAATACTTGACATGTGAAAGAAAAATATCCACAATTTAAGGAACATTTTCACTTCCAGTATTCTGTACCATGAATAGGAATTTGTACAACAGGAGTTTTACAATAGGATTTTCATAGCTACGCAATCAGTTTATCTTGCCGGTATATATAACATACTATAAGCCTAAATTTTTAATTTAGCTGCATTTATCTTTCTATTTTTCATATTTTTAAGTTGATACAACTGGGCCACAAAAACACTAAGCTTAATTATAAAAAGACAATGGTTTTACCTATATCAGTGTTTTGAGAAAGTACAGTAGATTCTTTCTCAGTCATCTTTGTCGAGGTTTCAGGTTCAATTGTGGTTTCCGAGATAACAGTGGTAGTGACTTCTGCAGGAATCGGGTTCTCACTAGTTTCTTCAACAGATTCATTATTCGGTTTCATGTCGACACTGTACCAGTTGATGTCTCCCTCTGAGGGTTTATTAGTAACAAATTGATCTGTTTTCTCTTTTGAAATTATATCTATACTGGTAACATAAGTACCTGTGCCATTTGTATCAGGTGTTCCTGGAAGGCTAGAGCTCAGAGAATTTGTTTCATTTGGCTTACTAAGAGGCACCATTGGTGCTTGGTTTGTTTTGTTGATAGATAAAGTAAAATCTTCTTCTTCTCGTTCACTCTCCCCTTCCAGGTCATCGTCCAAGTCTGTTATTGTTGTGGTTTCCACAGGTTCAAATATTGGTGGCAAAGTCGTAGTGTGATTTTGTCTTTCTTCTTCTTCACTTTCCTCCCCGGATTTCCCTTCCTCACCTTGACCCTCCCCAACCAACTCACCTACTCCTGGGTCATGATGGTCACTTGTACTCTTTAGTTTAGTATTCTCAAGGTCAGGAACTGTTGTAATGTTACCAACTGTATTCACATTTGTCCGTTCTTTACTCTTGCTTTCTTCATTAGATTTGACTTCATTTACATTTTCTCCAATAACATCTTGTGGTATTTGATTCCCTATAACATTTGTGTTGTTAGGAGCACCCTCTTCAAGCTTTTCCAAACCTTTCTCTTCTTTTTTACCTTGAGACTCATTTTCTTCCAGTAGCTGTTTCGCTTCAATAACGTTTTCTACAACTTGACTATCACGCTCATTACTTGAGTTGGTATCAAGAGATTGTTTATTTGTTTTTTGTTGACTATTTGGATCTGAGTTTTCAGTACTGGTAGTCAAGTCGATTACTTCTGAGGTGATAGGACCCTTTGGTGCAGATGAAGATTGATCTTTTACCATTACCTCCTCAGGTAGTTGTTGGATAATGTTAACAGGAGTTTCTGAATGGTTTCGGTCAAGTTCTGTTGTGGTTCTGATTACAGACTGTGTTTCCACTGTTGAAGACGGAGCAGCCTTTGGGGACTCTGATGTTTCAGGACTCGAAAGAGCATTAGCAACCTTTCCTTGAGATAATGATATGGTTTCAGTGTCTGGTGTGGCAGCCATTTTTTCACCTGTAACAAACATTAAGACAAAAATAATTAGGATTAAATATTATTCATTAAATTTCCACATTTAACCAAATTTTGATAAAATAATAGTATACTCATATGACAAGAGAAGTAAAATCCCTTGAAAGGAGTACAATATTTTGCAATCTTTTACTCCAATATGATATAAGTATTACTTCAAAATGAAAATGGGGCAGAAAATTAGATCAAAAGCGAAATCATTTACTAACCCTCATCAGATGTAGTTGTAGGAGGTTTTGTGCTTGAGCTTTTAAGAAGCCTTGTAGACCAAGGAACAAAACTCTTGACTCTTGAGACTGGTGCTAAAGTACTGAATCTCTGTGAAGCTGCCTCTGATGAAGTTGACTCTGCTGATGCTGGTTTTGATGAACTCCTTAATGTTTCTACCGAAGACTTTAAGGATGCCAAGCTCCATGCTGTAGCTGTTGGAGGGATGTTCATTTCTGTCAGAGGAGAGTGCTCTAGCTTTGGTTTTTTTCTCAGAGTAAATTTATTAGAAGGTTTCCCCCCGATTTTTCCTTGAGATTCATCAAATTCCTCAGCAGGGGACATGGGTGCAGTTGGAACAGGTTCCAAGGCTTTCAGTTTGTTTGCGAGTTGTTGCTTGAAAGCAATGCTCGGTTTGATAACGGTTGTTAAAGAGGAAACTGTGACTCTAGGCAGAATGTCTACCTTGGTGGGTTGTGCCTCACTGAGTTGAGATCGTCTTGCTGGTGGATATTGTTTGTTATTGTTATATTTTTCTGTCGATGAACTGGTATAAATAGGTGATGGAGTAGTTATACTATGACTAACCCCTGATACCATATTTTTTGCTGATTCTTCTGCAATGTTGATACTACTCACTGCGTTATTGTAGGCTTCAGCAATACTGTCCTCAATTACTCTTTTAGATGGTGTCTTGATTTTAGGTTTTTTTAATGAATCATTATTTACACCATTTACATTTATCACAGAATTAACACTTTGGTTGACCGCTTCTTTATTGTTTGTATTTGGCGGGTTCACCTTAAGCACCTCCATATTGTTGAGGAGTTTGTTATTGTCATGATCACTTAAACTAACACTACTACTACTACTACTACTAAATCTACTTGTTGTACTTCTTCTGTCATCAAGTGCTTCTGAAATTGAATCTTTCTTGTCTTTTAACTTACTATTAAGTAAACTGTCTTTAAAGGGCTTTTCAATTTTTCCGGCCCCAACAGAATCTGTAGAAACCGTCACAGAATCTAGAATTTCTTTTTTCCCTTTCTCTTTCTTCTTAACTTCCAAATTCTTCCTTTCAGTTCCAACTTTAGAACCTTCGGTGGTAGAACTTTGAGTATAATCTTGAGTCTTTTCATCACTGTCATCCTCATCGTAAACAACAGATGTTGATAAATGCTCATAAGCGGAATGAGAGACTGAAACCTCTGAGGATGTAGAAGAGGATGTACCAGTCTTATTGTATTTGAAGTATATCATATCATTAGTATTGGTTTTCAGAGATTTTTTCTGATCTTGGGAATCTGTATCTGGAGTTTCCTTATCAACCAAGATTTTTCTATTGTAAGTGACTCTGAGGTGATCGTCATTCTTGAGACTTTGTATGTTGATGTCTTCTGGTAGGAATGGCAAATCTTTGACTAAAGACGGTGTTGAATGTTCAGTAATAGCTTCTGAGGGTGGTGGAGTTGAAGTGAAGTGTTGAAGAACATCGGATTGGATCACTCCCTGTGGCTGTTTCTGTGTCAGGTTACTCCCCTGCCCTTCCACGTCCAGCGATCTCTTGAGTCTCCCCACATTCCTGCACTCAACCAAGGTCCATAGGACCACTGAAACAGAAAATCCACAAGTAGAAAGTTAAAAAATTAAGGTGAAATTAATTGTATAGCATTAGAGGGGAAACCTGTTCATTGTTATGTAGACTGAAACAAAAAGAGTTGTAAAAATGTTGAAATTTATTGTTAGTTCAAGGAAAGTATGCAAGAAATTCGTCATATCATGTTACCGATACCTTGCACAAGAAGAAGAAAATCATGCCAAATAGGCAAATCACAACAATTCATGGATGTTATTACGTCGATAGTCTTTGGTAGTAAGTATAGATATGTGTATACAGGTATGTGTTGTGGTATAGGATTCATAATCGTTATCCGAAGTGTTACAGTGTGTTCAGGAGAAAATGAAAATATGAACATTTTCAAATGACAAAAAAATTATATTCAAGACCATTCACAGTCAATCTAAGTTCACATATATTAGTTTATTGTAACTTTGATCAGTAGCAAAATTAATAATATCAAGTTAAACATACAAAGATGTGATCATCGAATTAAAAACACCGACCTCTAACATTGAAAGAGACACATTATATTGAGAGAAGTTGTCAGTGTATTGACCTACACCAACCGCATCCAAAGAAATTAGTACAAATCATGGGTTATAAACCAGTTAATATGTATCTGATGTTGATTTTAGCGGTTCACCGAACTGGTTTTGTATCAGTTCCCAAGAGAGAAACCAGTTCTGACACAGTGGCTGTTGTTGAGCTGTGAGTTCTCAGACGCAGACATATTTCATTTAGTTTTTTTTCGAAACCTATATAAACATCACATCAGTTTAGTAAATCTGCATATTCAAACATTTAACAAAATATTCAACTTATTCAGTTACTGTTATTAGAGTTACTGTTATACTGTTATGTAGTTTGGTGAGACTCTTGGGACCTCAAGGCTTTAAAATATTGATAAATTAATACATTTATTTACAGAATCCAAAATAATTATGTGTTGTATTTCAGTGTAATTGATGAATGTAGAAGATAGGAATGACAAAGGACTCGTTCTACCATAATTGGTTACAAAATATGAATAGTCTATTTTTTAAGCTCTGAATTCTGATAAAGAATTTATTTCTTAATGAGGTAAATAATGATTATTATGTATGCAGTGAAACTTTAAAAATAACATTTCAATATACAAAAAAAATAGCAAGATATCAAGCTGAAGCAATTTTTGTATTTGATACAGTAAAAAATGTTTTATGAAGTCAAAATGGTCCCAGGTGATGTAAGATGTAAATTTGATGATAAACTACCAAACATCGACTCAACCCAAGCCAGGAAAGCAGGGTCAGTATGATATGAGTGTAAATGATTTGATGACATATGTAGAGCTTTGTTTCTGATGAAGAAAAGCTGATTAATGCTTAACTAATAGCCCATTGAACAAAGGCATAGGCCTACTGATCGTATATCTATACTTCACATGGCAAAGTGAGGCATTATAGTCCTAAAGCCTTTTGATTGAAAATTCAAATCCATAAAATGTTGTCTAGTTCAACTACTTGATCCCCAGGGTGCAGCAAAAAGAAGATTCGTAATTGCAGACAGAAGCCGCTAGAATTCAGAGTGGTGAGTGCTGATGCAACAATGACTTTCAACCCGCGATTTGGAGTTACATAAAACAGTCGCCAGGCTGCGCCGTGGCGGCGATTCGTCGCTTCAGAACTCCAGAAGCCGTCTCGGTCCGCCGGCAACGTAACGGCTCTGAACAACTGGATAATTGCGATACTCGGTGGATGAACGAGTGTAATAATCAGCTTATCAAGGTAACCGTGATTAAATCGATCACGGTTACTTTAGATCTGTTACAGTTACAGTACATAGGAAATACATTACAGTTGTCTTGCAACAGTTATGGTGTTTTTGTTCATAAAAAACTTCGGAACATTCTTCTAAAAACCAACAACAGTTTCAATGAAAAACATGTTTAATAACATTATTTTACACCGATGACTTAAAGGCTCTTTGTAATAACACAAAATACTATAATTATATAGTTAATTTAGAAAATAAGCTACGTTTGAACCAGCTCATAATCAAGTGGCAATCATCTTGAGGAATTTGGCGATTCCTCGCCCTCTGAAGAGTAAATGAGCCTTGGTGTGCCGCAAGGCTCAGTTCTGGGATCTTTTCTGTTTTTACAGTCTTTATTTATGATCATCCACCTGATGATTATCCATGCTAAAGTCATTATTTTTGCAGATGACACAACATGTTTCCATCACACAGGGATATAAATCGTCTTTATGAAAACATGAGTAGTGCTTTCATCTCTGCTTAGAACTGGTTTTCTTCAAACAAACTATTGTGCAATGGGGAAAAATGCAAGGATATGCTGTTTAGTTTATCTAATGCTGGTGATCAATGACCAGTTAAACTACTTGGATTATATATTAAAAATAGATTGAATTGGAAATCTCACACTGACTTTATCAATAGAAAAGTTTCAAGGGTATCATATTTCTTGTGGAAGCTTAGACTGTTAGTTTTGAATACTTAAGAATAGCGTACTTTGCTTTCTTCGAGTCTCATATTTCCTATAGAGTTGTCCTTCAGGGGCATTCAAGTGCTACACATGACATACTTTTAATACAAAAAAATTATTAGAACAATTTTTAGGTTAAGTTGGTTATACTGAACACTGTAAGCCTTCGTTTATCAAGCTCAACGTCATGACGGTTATTAACCTTTATATTTACAACATACTAACCTAAACAAAACTACACATTACAGATTTTAACGACAGAAAAAGTATATACCATCACAAAACCATTGGAAAACACAAGCTTAACCTTCCGCAACATAGGTTAACCAAAACAGAAAACTCTCAAAGGATGTTTCTAAATACATATATTAATTTTTTACTTTCTATATAATTTTAATTTTTTATATAATAAAGTTTCTATATCATTTTAAACTCACCTTAAGTGAGTATCTCATTGCCAACCCTTTTTAATCACTGCAAGAATTTTTTAACTGTGATCTAGATATAAGATTTAAACAATGAAAATTGTATATAAGTTTGACTATACCTATTCCTGTATTTGTGATAACGTTAAGGGCAATAAAGATTCTTGATTCTTGAAAATAAATATTTTTAAGGTCATCCTTTTGATGAGTTTACACCAGAGAAGGAATTCTGATTAAAACTGACGATCTGATGATTGATGATGATTGGGTATCCGTCCCATGGATAGTTTAGTTAAAGTAAATAGTTTGGAATATCTTGTCAATCGTACAAAAAGCAAATACAATAAAACAACAATTTGCCGTATCGTTCAGAAAGTTCAGGTTTAGAATGCTAATACAAAATATTTGTTTTTAAGTGAAAAGTGGGGGAGTGGCTGCTCCGTATCGGTTCTGTAACCGCAGAACAAGTTATTGTTGTATGTGTAGTGTGGTAGACTATATTCAAATCCAGTTGACTCTAATAATTTTATTTTTTTTATTTTGTTAACTCAATTAATTTTATCTTGTCATGTCCTTCTCAACAATTTCTCCTTTTCATATTTCGCCTCTTTAATTTGGCTACCTTTTTGTTTTGGTGACACACTTTTACGCTGGTTGTTATATTCATTTTTCTTCACATTAATAGCAGCAATAGTATTTTATTTACTTTTACCCTATATACACAAAAACATTCTTGAGAAATGTTGTTTATTTTCATTAAACATATAATCAATGAACTAAGAGACTGTTCGGCTCATCCTCACGCTCAGACGTCTTGTGAGTATTTTCCAAGTTAATAATGTGTTTGTTACGATGAAATTGTATTACTTTATTGTGGCAATAAACATCTTGAATCTTGGATTGCCCATTTGAAAATTGCTTGTTCCCACGCCTTTACAAGAAAGTGATTGTTGTTGCACTCGAAAATGCGACGAAAAATTTGTTCCGTACCTATTTTACTTTTTGCAATCTGCAATCATTTTTCGCACGCGAGTGTTTCGACCTAAACACAAGATATAAATAAAACAGTATCCATCTAATGTGTAAATGCCGTTTAAACCGGAAGAAAGTTGGCAACACTGGATATAAAATATAAACTTCTGATCAATTATCATTATCGTATAGTTTTCAATAAAAATAAACAAACACACCGTATGAACACCAGCAAACTAGGTAGGGAGGTGTCACTGCTGATATAATTAAGTTAATTTGGGCAGGTCATATTACATCATCCAAAAGGAAGACTCATGCCATCGATAAATTTTAAATTAAATAAGCAAGTACGATAACCTGAAAATCCCTAACTGCCAAAGCAAAAACATTGAAACGTTAATCCTGTAACCTATTTAACAGAGGCAGAAGTATGACAATCTTGATATAGGTTACGATTCGTGCAAAATTGTCCCTACTGCACTAGAAAAACTCACAGACACATTAGAGTGCAGCAAAATATCACTTGGTCGATGAGTATTAATTTTGCTACCGGAAGATTATTTTTTATATCGTTGTTAGAACAAGCTAATTGTCTGATAAATAATATTGGATATGTAATTATATGGCATTTTTTAAAGAATAGTTTAAAAATTTTAATGGGATTAAAATCCAATAAGGTGCAAATGATTTGTCTATCTAAACTGTGAGTGATATGCATGGAAATAGATATTTCTTCTTATTTAAATGGTCTATATATCTGTAGCCTAATTGTCAAGGAAAAATTTAGTGAATAAACTATTATGGATAACTAGTTATTAAGTAGACATTGTAATTCGCTCACTTGGGATGGGAATTTACCGAATGTGTAAAACTCAACATCAAAGACGAATTTCAAAGTATCAAAGATTGTACAATACTCGGCGTAGTCACAACGTGATCGAGACACTCGCGATCATCCGAATGGCGTATTCGGATGTGCGGGGGCGTGGATCGTACAAGGAAGACCTATGACTGGACCGAGGTCGCAACCGAGGCTGCAGACTTGGCATGGCAAACACTTACAACCTTCACCTACTCCAGGAGACTACGCCTAGAATTAATACATAAATCGCTAGGCGTATTTGCCCAGGTATGCGACTCATCATGCGTCATATGTAGGTATGTCATGATATCCAAACTACTCTAGGAACCTCCTACTTCACGCCATGCACTCTGACTCTACTAAAGAAATAAGTTAAGGTCTCTCAAAATACACCAAAATCGTTTCAATTTGTAGAAAATTCAGACTCTTCGCTTACAAAAATGTATTTACTTCCCTTTGGTAGACTATAGCTTAGATGATTGATATGTCTAAAGGAAATGTTTTCAGTTCCTCTAAACCCTATATCGCAATTTCCATTTCAAATTTTGGTCTGACATTGTCAATACCCCCAGAGCTAAAAAACTACATCAAGAAACTTAGAATGAAACTATTAATTGTATTTAATTTAAAGTAATTTTTCTATTTCCACAGATAGGCCGAGCACCCGCTTCATAATCTGGAAGCCATCGGTTCAATCCTGAGCAATAAAATCCCAACACAATGTTGTGACGGTTCGTTACTGGATCCAGCTCTTCATATCTACTGTTCATTGAGCAATTTTATAATCCTGGCAAATTAATCGGCTCATCTTTGTCAATAAGCTATCAAATCGCAAAAACATACATAAATGGGGCCTACATATCATACAATGCATTATTGCCATACCTCTTGTTGACCATAAAATACCCACAAGGATATATCGGGACAAGTATGAATATTTAAATGGCTCGCAACTAATAAGAAAATTCCCCGGTGGTGTAGTGAAAGAGCCCGGATATCACCAAGCAGTACAAGGTCGTCCATTATAGTCACCTCTGCACACTCCTGGCTACAATGGCTACATGGCAGACAGCCTCTCCATCTTGTAAGGTCTCGTAGAATTGTATAATATGAAGGAAGCTAACCTTGATACAATAACACCTCGAGTAGCCTATATCACCACAGTCGTAAGTTGAGTTAATTTTAGTTCAGGGTTCCGTGTCATATATGGCTTTATTCGTGTGAAAATACTATCCAAAATCAATTCTACTACAAATTACAAGACACACCGATCATCTTTTAGTATTCTTACATAAAAAACTCTTTACATTCCTTGTTCTGTAATGTTGTTGCTCAGAATCTGAATTCATTTATGTTGCGTGCGTTTACTTAGGTCGTCAAAAATATATCTACTCATATATTCGAATGAATTTTCTTTTTAAATTAAATTATGGTATTTTAATTATTATACTTTCATTACAACCGTCTTATATAAATTAACTATATCCTTTAAAACAAAGTTTTACGAAACTATATACTGAAACCTGAAATGATCCAGAGTCGTTTTCATGGGAGGGTATATAACTCCCCCCCCCGAGTGAAACTCTATTACATACTACGTATAAGAACCTGCATTATTTTTACCATTTTGGACTTGAGCCCCATGTTCATTTTGTGACAGCATTACTAATCACTCGATTGTAGTAAAAAATTGCTGAGGTGTCAAATTAAGAGTAATGTGATTGTCTAAGGAATTATATTTTCCATTTAAAAAAATCATCTGAGGGAGGTTGATGGCAGGAGAGATGAGCGGGAGAGCAGTGATAGTGGATGAATGTCTCATTCCGTTTGACGAATCGGGACCGGTAGCTGAACCCGTCGAGGAAGATATGCAACATATATTCAACGAAACAATAACATGAACGCACTATTTTTTGTATTTTTCGTTACTACGTAGCAGTATATCACTATATTTTTGTTTCAAAATGAATAGTAAAGATGACCATTACGGGGGGGGGGTATATCACCCTTATCCCCTCATAACTACGCCACTGAAATGATTAGCTGGGACGCTGCAAACGTGGGAAATGTTTGTAGCTGGGATTTGTATGTTGTATGTGGATTTATTCTTGACGCGACCATCACCTCCTCTTGGTATAGGCAATGGGCAGTTTGGGTGATTTCTAACTATTCTTACAATCATGTATTGGTCTTTGCTTTTTTCCTGAGATTGGTGACTACGTCTCCAGGAATTCTACGAAAACAGCAACGGGAGCCCGGAGAGATAACTGATAAATTAGAACCTAACCGACACCAACTATCGTGGGCCTGGGGCAGAGCCCCCCAGCGAGCGGAGCGAGTCACCTGGCTAAGGCGGACCACACCCCATCTTGATCTTGTAGCTTTTACAGTATCCAAAAAAGGCTTACGATTAATTAACTAACTATGAACTATTCTTCTCACCTGCATGGATGAATATGACGAAGATCTTCATGTGTTTTGATACGCTATTCCCGAACACGCTGAGTTCATCCTAGCGCTCCTGAAATGTAAATACACGGTATCAGTGGACTGACACATTCTTTCTACCTTAAGTAAATTAAAAACTACATACCTTTAATCTTAAACTAACAGCAGCAGAAAACAAGTTAAAACAATAATTGTTAGAACCTTTTGGGGCTATGACCCCAAACTTATGAATTTTGCGTGTTTTTTGGGGGTATCGTGACTCTACACTGCATACCAAATTTTATAGAAAGTTTTTGAGAAATAAGGTAGAAATTGATGTTTTATTAACCTCCATCAGACTTACATTGGGCGCCTCAGGCATCGAACTGCGTTTTCCACGGACAGTAAATTTGTCTCTAGAACCATTAGTAGTAGGTTAATAATTAAAAGTGCTGATTTGTTTGGTTTTCCGAACTGGGTTTGATAGATACAGTCAAATTATTTTAACAAATTTATCGTTTTGTGGGAAAAATTAAAATTCTTTTCACATTTAAAAACTCAAAACTTACGAACTAATAGTTTTACACACACACGGGTGGTGTCATGTTATTTGAGACCTTAAACTATAAACCATAAAATTTTAATAAAAACCTTTTAAGCAGATTTTGAGAAATTTATATTTTACACATTTTAAAGGTTTTCAGGGGTAAAACGACCCTTGAAAATGTATTAACTTCACATTGGGAATAGCTTAGATCATGGACATGTCTACAGGGATTGTTTTCAGTTATTCTAAACAGCTGTACTTATAACCATATGATGTCACTTCCGTTTCAAATTTTGGTCTGACGGATTGCCAATAACACTCCCAGAGCTAAGACATAATTTTGTCAGTAAAAATAATAAAAGATTTGTCCGTAGATATAGCCAATATACCTGTGTAACTAATTTCATACAATTGGACGATCAGCGTGATCTCGGGGTCTGTTCATAGACAGACAGGCATCAACCCGAAAACCACATTTTGGGTTCAGGGAGCCTCAAAACGGATATATTCACTCTGAACTCGAATTCGACATTTTTGACGAAAATAACACTTTCTCCAAACATAGGCTATGTTTAGAATGAGAGAAAGGAAAAATTAAATTGCATTGCTATGCAAACGTTATATTTGGCATAAAACCGCTCATATTCAGTTTCCTATTGTATTAAGTATTTTCTCGATGGGATACTTAATTTTGTATACAACACCCAGACACTGAGAGTAATATAAAATGAAAACGGGTTTAAAAAGTTCGTACTGAAAAGAGTGCCCACAACATTACAAGAATACGTTGTAAACTTAGTCTTTTAGAAAAATAATTAGGGGATTCATGAACATAAATACTAGGGTAGTCATCGAGTCGATGATTATCGAAGGGGAACCCCCACAAGTCTACACGAGGGTTTGTTGAATAACCACGAGAAACCTGTCAAAATATGTTCAGAAAACGGCGGACCTTTAAAATTATTTAAAGTATTTGAGTTTGCATTCACATAGTAAAATATTAGAGCAGATACAGAAGAAGACGTATGAAAAATCATGGTTATCAACCCAGAAATCCATCATTAAGGATTAGTCACTCACTCACTGCATTACAGTAACTACAAACGTTCACTGTTTGTTAGACTACAAGTAAGTAACTGTGTAAAAAGCATGAAACATGGTTTATTCTATGTTGAAATTTAAACATTTTCAGGTGTAATTTTGGAATAAAGTGAAATATATTTTTTGGGTGTCTTGCTAGCCTTGTGGTTAGCATCTTGGACTTCGGTGCAAGAGGTCACGGGTTCAATTCCTGGGATGCACATTTGGGTTTGGACCACTTTCCCAAAAAGCGTTTGTGTACACTCTGAATCTATTACAAAATGCCTATGACGTAGAAAGTACAAAAATATATACATAATTAGATCACGTTTTACATTTTTAACCGACATGGCAGGGCGTTAAGTAATTATGTCGCTATTTCAAATTTTTAAGGTCACCATTTCGATTTCGAGTCAAATTTATGACGGTTCTGTACTGGAGCTAATTGCCTTTTGTCGTCTGGATATTCACAATCCTGGAACATGAATCAGCTGGTCTTAGTCAGCTGATCGACCCTCAAAAAATCCATTACGCAAATTACACGCATTGAAACTTTTAAATATTATCAAGTATCGTTGGTTTTCCAATATGAAGTGAAACAAATCTGCATTTACTTGCCATTGGGAAATAGCTTAGGACTTAGATCATGGATATGTCTAAAGGGAATTTCTTCAGTTCCTCTAAACTGTCCTTATAACCATATCACGTCACTTTCGTTTCAATTTTTGGTCTGACAGATTGCCAATAACCCCAGAGCTAAGACATATCTATGTCAACATAGCCCAAAACGTGTCGAAATGTTTGAAAAACCTCACGAACAAAAATTCAAACGTGGATTCAACCAACGAAGTTGATGGTTTAAATAAGTGTTCGACATATCTTATTAGTGACTTCTATGACGTCAGAAGGTAAGTGGATTAGGCGACCAAGTACATGGACTTGACTGATCGATCTCGCCTGTGTGTGGCAAGGTAGCCATGGTGACCGCTGATGACCCAAGGGTATCCGAGTATCCGACGAGAGGCTAATACTTGAAAACTATTCTAGAAATACTTTTAAAATAATTAATCGTAAATACATAATCGGTAAAGTTGATTAGATATTAGGTTCTTCAGGAACTACTCCTGAAGATTCCTCGATACATTTGTGAATCACTTAGCGGAGTCGTTCACTCTAGGAGTTGTTCATTTTAGGAATCATTAAAGTTTCAACGACGACAAACAATTAAACTTGATACGTAAAGGGAAGCAATAGTTGTCAATGGTAATGTTTCGTGGTATTCCTCAACCCCTATCACAAGCATTCCCTTAGTAACTTATCACTTGTAACTTTCTTAAAAAGTTATAGATAAGACACCTACCACATTTTTCGGGTGCTTTAAGGCGAACATTGGTAAAACGTATAATGGATTTTATAAAACGTTCCAACTAACATTCCGCTTTGATATTGAAAATGATCACCTGGTTCATTTTACAGAATATGTAACCAATTGTCCAATCAAAAAAATAAACTGAATCCAGTATTGGACCATTATAGAATTATGAGACAAATTTTCGGTCGATTGAAACTGGTATTATAACCACTGAACCACAGGGCCAGATATAATTACTATACGCACTCGACTACTACTTAAAGCTCTAAGTCCAAAAAGTTATAAGTAAACATTTTTAACTAGAAAAATAAATAGTACTCACATTTAAACGTTTTTAGTTTAATCATCAGACACGACCATTTTAAAATGTTAAGAATAAATTTGTTTATTTAGTCTATATGATAATGCATATGAAGAAAAAGTAGTTTGTGTAAATAGAAAGAAGTCAACATTACAAGTCAGTTAATAAGTCTGTGAGTTCATGAAGTGGAAGAGTTGACATATTTTAAAATTTCCTTTTATTTCAGTTTCAGTTCACAGTTAATTGTTTATACAATTCGTTTAAATAATACAAGAACGACTGTTCTAACAACATCTTATTGTGATTCATTCGGCACTACATATTTTCTGGCCTTTGCCACAATTCATGAATTTAGACTATATTAATTACTTATATACTTTGTTAATTAAATACAGCTTTGGAGAGAACCCCTATCAACACTACAAACATTCTGGGTTAAGTCAGACAAAGTAAAAATAAAAATTGAACAATAATGATAAAAAAAGTGGTAACAGTTTGGCAAAATACATAATAAATAGTGAAAATTGATCCTGTCTACATTAAAAACTACATTTAAGTACCCTTTGCTACAATGTGTCACAGGATAACAATTTAATAAGTTCTGCAAATAACACTTTAAGTTATTAAACTGCGCATTTCGCTGCGTATCCATTATACGTTGTGCGTTGGATTATAACCTGGAACTAACCTGAACCTGAACAATGAATTTCAGCCCAACCATATTGTATTTCCGACTCTTTGGTCTCGCTCCTTGGGGAGATCATTTGGGGCACTTGTTCTTCGTCGTAACTCTAATTTCCGCCTGCATCCCTCCTGCATTTTTTATGAAACAAACGACCTTCAGTCTTAAGTTTCTTGCAGTCTACACAATGTCTCTGGGAACTCTGCTGCATCTTCTCGTCATCAATTTCGACCCGAAAAAGCTTCTGAGCATTATACACTGTTTGGAGTCGGTCGACGAGGAGTTTGCGAGAATGGGTGTTGTTGAAGAGCCTCTGAAACCCAACTTGACAATACTCGTTATGTTCTTCTCCCAGATGTCTCTGCTAGCCGTAAGGTTTGTCATGACTGTAACAAATCTGTACGAAGCGACAATGGTCTTCACGATGACAGTAACATTCAATGCGGTTTGGTTTCAACACCTGGTGTGGGTCCAGCTGATTCACCGGAGGTTCTCAACGTTGAACGCTCAGCTGACCAGGATAGCAGCATCAGCTGACCAGACGCTTCTTCGTGTCGTGAAGACCCGCCTCGACTCATTGTTCCGTCTCCACGCTTCCCTTCACGTTATCGTCATCGAAGTCAACTCCCTCTACTGTCTTTACAACATCTTCTTCACGGTGTCTAAGTTTTACCGCGTCGTTGTCTTCACGTACGACGTCCTGGAAAATTTCGTCCACGAGGAAACACCTATCGGTTTTATGTCTCTCATGTACTTTCTGTCTCATACTGTCGTGTTTGTTTGTCAGATGGTCGCTTGCCACCTGTGCGCCAAAGAAGCCAATAGAACAGCTCTGCTTGCTCATGGCATTTTGAACGAGCACTCGAACTTTTCTTTGTGGGAGAAGATTGGCCAGTTCTCCCGTCTGACTCTTGACGACAAAGTGGAGTTCTCCGTCGGCGGAATATTCTCGCTCGACATGAAACTGTTGACGAAGATTTCGGCAATGGCGTTCTCCTACTTGGTCATCGCTCTGCAGCTGAGGCAAGTAAATCTGTTTGTGACTTCGCCGAGAAACATAACAACTGACGGGAACTCAACAACCAATTGAAAAAAAATCTGCAATGAATGCAGGAAAAACAGTAAACATTGGATGTTTTCAAGAATTGGTGTCTGCCAAAATTAGTTAGTTTTGTTATGGTATAAGCTGTACCCAATAAAATTAGTCAAATAAACGGTTTCAGTCGACTGACACATGATTTCTGCATTAATTAAGTTTAAAAAACACAACCTTTAATTGTATTCTTTTAATTTTCATCTAAATATCATTTAAAATTTATTGTTTCAAAAATAATCATCAAATAACTTCTTAAATCAACAACTAAAGAAAATAAGTTGAATAAATTGTTAGAACATTTTGGGGGCATTACCCTCCCCCCTTTACAGGGTAGTGCCAAACCTTTTTAACTGTGTTTTGTTGGGTGACGTGACCTTACACTACATACTAAGTTTCATGGAAAACGGTTGAGAAAGAAGGAAGAAATAGATTTTTAATATTCTCCTCAAGAAAAACATTGGTCGCTCGGAACCTAACTTACCATGAACAGACTTTAAATTGAACTTTTGCCCGGAGCCATTAGTCGTAGACTACTGATTAAAATATTGTTTTTTAGTTCTTTATGCCAGTGTAATTGTGATAGCCAAATTATTTTGTAAAATCTTTGTTTCACCAAAACATGTAAAAATGATTTTATCACATTTTAAAACCCTCTGAACAATTGGTTTTACTGCCATACGGGCTGTGTAATATTATTTGGGAGAGAATATTGAGACATTAAATTTTAATCAAAATCTTTGAAGCGGATTTTGAGGAATTTGTATTTTTTACATTTTTAAGGGGTTAAAGGGTATACTGCACTTAAAAAATTAAACATTAAACAAATGGTTTGGAGATATAGCCTGGAGATATAGGAGAAGTGCATTCCAGTAACAAATTTCATAAAAATCAGACGATCAGTCTGGTCTCGAGGTTAGTACACAGTTAGACAGACATCAGTCCGAAAACCACTTTTTTGATGCAGGGAGTCTCAAAATGGATATTATCTACTCTCAACTGTTAAATTAAAAATTTTGTCGAAAACAATACTTTCTCCATTACAATTTATAAGGGAAGAAAGATAAAAACTAATGGTTTACTGTCGAGTTTCATTTTATAAAACAATATAAAATGTTACTTTCTTTAGATTGTGCACTGAATACAAAAAAAATCAAAATGAGATAAAATATACTTACATATTTAAACCTGGTATTCCAGATACTTTTTGAGGCATTTGAGTAACCTTAGTTTTAAAACCATTACCATATGAGTTAATAAGTCTCATTTTTTTTAATTTTTGAGGAGATTATTAAATTTCCAAATCTTGTCTATTTTACATGTCTGATTCATCAATTGAGCCACAAGAATTAAAAGGCCAACTCTCAAGCCATAATATAAATACTGTAACAAGTTCTGAGTTACACTCACCAATATATTCAAATTATTTTAAATTGAATGATTAATAATGATGTTACACATTGAAGGGACTGTAACATGCTAACAAAATCAATGTTGTGTCATCCTGTAGCAAACATTCCGTAAAGGAAGTGATCTCAGATAAGCGAATAAACAACTGACTGATAATAAGACAAAACATCGCCCTACACTTAAGTGTTACTGTATTATATCGTTTATTTGGAAACTGATACAAATGGAAAGATCGTATCATTTTTATAACGAGCAATTAATTTCAAATAAATTATTCGCCGCTTGATATTTGGAATATTTGCATTGAGTGTCAAGTAAATTTAATAAAACCCTCAAAATGTTTGGTATTACCCCGAAATTTAATTTTTTCTATATAGAATTTTGATCTATTGAAAGTTTATTTACTTTAAAATTAGTCCTAGTGTAATTGCTTATCATAAAGGTTAACACAATACTAAACCCTAATTCTGTATTGCAGTAATAATAATATTAACTATCGGACAATAATACTGAGAGAACAGTTGTCGGGGACAAGACAACACTTGACCGATTTTCGGCAAACATTTAAATTCAATTAAATTTTTATGACGATCATATTCATTACAAAAATAATACATATATTAAACTATCAACCCCAGAATTTAACAGTGGAATTTTATCTTATTGTTTATAGATTGTTAAAGGTTTTACGATAAAAATAATAATTTACTTACCCGTTTTTACTTCAGCTCTACTGTATCTCGTCCGTTTTTTGTGGATGGCCCGGGATTTGGCTTTAAAGTAGCCATAAAATTCCAAAAACTTACAATGAACCATCTTGCGTTTGGGTCCAACATTTATGACACTAATATACAAAAAACACAATCATTGATCATCGTGCAACGACCTCGTTCGAAATAAAAATAAATCTAGGGCTAGTTGTGTTTTGTATGGAGCCTACGTTGTGACCCTGGATTTTGCGTTTTATGTGTACTTAAATGTGTTTTGTGTCAAAATGGATCATTGCAAGTTCCTGGATAACCAGAATATGATTATGGCTTAACAGAACGGGTCATCCACAAAAAAACGGACGCGATAGAGCTGAACTTAAAACTGGTATGTAAATTAATATCAAACAACACTGAAGGCCATTCACGATGAATACAAAATAATCCCTGATGATATATAACCTAAATCAATATTTAACTGTTTTAAACGCCAATTCAGGTACAAAACGGGTTAATTTTAAGTAAATTATGTGACGGTACAACTTGTGATACTTATCACAGTGCAGTATGAAAATGAATTTTCAAAAATAAAACCGTAGAAACACAAGAAAAAAGTCGAAATGAAAAATTTCAACCTTGATACATATATGGACGAGAGAAAAAAATAATAGGTAAACGTACCTGTGAGTACCGGACAGTAAAAGGTGAGGAAGCCCGACATTGTAAGGAACATATAATGCCAGTGAAAGAACATGAAATGAGCAGACAACCGCCTGGCAGTGACATTGCGATAACACATCATACGCCCTCCACGCCCCTTCTGGCTGATATAATTATTTATAATTACACGCGATTCAAATGTTCCACAAACATACACCACTCTAATAAAGTCAACAATAGCTTACTCATGATTTATTAATCTCCTGAATTACATGGAACAACACATTATAAAGTTTACAGTACATTTGTTTACGTCCTCAATCCAATCTCTTGCCATAACACTATCACGGTTTAATACTGAATTGTCAAATCCCCAAAGTCAAAATCATGTTGAACAATTTACAAACATTTTTTTACTACAAATAACACTAGAACATTAATTTTACACACTAAAACATTTAATAATTTATCATCCTCATAATTTAAACTGTAAGTCCCTTAGATACCACTTGCCGTTGGGCTATTAATTAAAAGTTATGTCTTATGTATATGTTAAGGATCATATCAGCAATAATTGACAAGACTACACCTGGCCTGATCGCGTCACAATCATCTTAATCACATTTATCAATCATACTTGGCTAACACCTACCTGGGCAGGTCCGCATCTTTGTTTAAAGTATCATACAGTAGTACTAATTAAGTATACGTAGCGTGTAGTTTCAAGATCTTGTCCATTATGTGTGTTTCATTGTTATATGTGTTTAATATCATTGTCATTTACATGAATTTATTCAATTATACTATGGCTAATATGGGCAGGCCAACTTTCATCTTTACAGCATGATTATAAACAGAAAATTTGACTTTTTGATAATAAATCTTGTCCATTATGTGTGTTTCATTGTTATATGTGTTTAATACCGAAAATCAAAAATTTATATTTCAAAATAAAATATTGATAAAATTGGTCCGAAACTAAAGGCCTAAATATAAAAAAAAATAGGCCATACTTTCTATCTTTACAGCATAAAGATAGAAAAGATCGAAAACAGAAAATTTGACTTTTATGACAACTAATAAATCTAGTAATTATTGTGGAATGTCCTTTCAATTTTGTTTACATAATGATGTTTAAAACTAAATCACCCCAAAATTATATTTCATATTAATAAATGGTTATATTGATAAAATTGGTCATGGTTGTATAAAGGATAAATTACAATAATAATACACCTGTATTTTAAAACATGCCCAGGAGGATTCGAAAACACATTGTCTATACACATGAACTCTTTTAATGGCTCTGTTTATTTTTTTATTGTGACTTAAACCAGGAGGGATCATTGTCCAGAATGGGATACTCATATCACTGGTACTATGCTACTCAGATATCAGATATCCCCCAGTAAGAGATAAAGTAAAAATTGAAAACCTAACCGAATGAATCTAAATTTATAATGACCAAAGTCCGCAGGATAAAACTATTTTATTCTGTAGTTGCTGCCTATAATGGTACACAAATTCCCGTCTTATCTCATACGTGACAATCAGACGATGATGATCACGTATCAGCACATACTATTGTTTGCAGTCAGACACATTGTTGGGAAACAAAAGGACGTGTATAGAAACAATGGACAAAGACAGCACGGTGGGACTCCTGGTCTCCGTATCCCAGGCTTTCCCTTCCCAGAGAGTTTGTCATTGGAGGCGCCGGGGAAAAACTTCGAAATGCACGTTCAACTGATAAAGAAATTGCAGTATTTTCAACAACCAACAGTCAATTTATGTACAGGAAGATTACATAGGGTTTTAGATCCATTTACAACTAACGTCTCAGGAAAGGAAAAAACTCGAAACAAAATGGTTTCTGTATAAAAACGTACATTTAGGTAATAGTGAACATTTATAACAAGATTTCAAGTAGTTAAAACACAAAAATTAGTTAACATCTAAAGATATTTATTCACTGAAATTAAGATTGGAGTTAAAGTTATAATTGGAACTCGTATTTCCAGAATTTTGTCAGCATTGTTTAGCATATGAAAATCCTCAACCACGACAGTAGTAATAACAGATAATAGGCCTAATACCAAAACACTTCATTACTAAACTGTAAAAACTGTTTATGAATCTTTCTTCTTCACATTGTGATAATCCAGTTTTAAACAAACTCATTTGTAATTATTTTGTAATCATTTGTATAACATTTTGTACGCAAATCTTTAACGACGGCTATCTTTCTTCTAAATCTTTCTCGATATATTAATGAATTTAAAAAGTTATTTTGACCAAATTTGATTTGAAGTTTAAAATCTAAAACACGATGGTAAGAAAATCTTTCGTTTTCAGTAACCCAATTCCCCCATCTGTAATTTCACTTGCTCCGGCCCAGTTCTGATTTGATTGTTCTAGCCATTCCAAGAGGTAATCCAGCAGCTACAGCTGAAAAGCTAGTGCTGTGATTCGCCCAAATGAAGTCCATTATGAATTTGTAATTTGAAAAAATAATCAAGGACAGCTTTCTAATGGAAGTGACGTATGCATATAAAGTTGAAAGTAAAGTTGAACCACTGGTATAAGATTGATTATTTTTCTTTGATCATTAATGTGACGTGTTAACAATATTAATACTGTACATACAATAATTCGTCTTCTTACAAATGCACGAAACAACATCACTCGATACACGTTACGCTCAATTTTCTGATTATACTAAAATTAGATATTAAATAACTTATTTTACAAGTAAAACTAGTTTTACGTGGTTTAACAGATGGCGCCCTGGATGCAAAAGGCAAGTGAGCGAAGTACGAGCCACCTTGACGGCGTCAAGCTCCTTGAACCTTGGTGAAAGGGTACTACATCAGCTGCATAGGTCACGACTGAAAAGCATTATGGGAAAATACACAACGTGAACGTGTTGGAGCCGTCGCGTAGGTAGGATGTGACGGTCCAGCGAGCATCTTCACATACTTACAGTATTCGTACTGTAATATTCATCATGTTCTATAGCGCAAATATCCCCTGTTGCTGATATTTTATACTTTTAACTGAAATAGCGACCTACCTAGGTAAGTATTTTAAGCCACGTATGAATGATAAATGAGTGTAAGATGATTATGGCGCAATCTTATAGTCTTGTTAATGACTAAGGCTGACATGTTCCTTACACAGGACGGTTCATTAATAGCCCAACAGTCAATGGTGTATCTAAGGGACCTACAGTTTATCGTGGAGTCCGAACCACTGCCTCTAAGTTGCGAACTGGTCTAGTTATCAGGATGGTCTTTGCGGATTAACGTAGTATTCAATAGTGCGGACGCTCACAACTATCCACAATTCGTGACCTCCATGTAGCTGGATTACAGGACGCGCCAACGCCCCAGTCAAGTTACGATGTTGATGAATAAATATGAGTGGATATTCCTTTATAATTATAATTATGGATCATTCCTTTAGCCACCGAGCTCTGGAGTGGGATCTACAAGGAAGCAGGAAGACACCTCTTCCTGCTTCGTCGGATCGTCGAGAGAGGGTCGTCGGATCGATTTGAGACACGATTTGTAATTGGGGTCGTATTTAATTATATATAATCGAAGGCAAACGGTAGGATAGTCAAACACTACGGGTTGGAAAGTCCATCCTACGAGTACGTAAATAACTATATGATGTCATCTGATCTGAGGCTCTGTCATCTGAGGCTTGGTACAGAACATCCAAACTCCATACATTCAAAGTCCGCAGGAAATTTTAAAATTTACTTTTTACCACGATACTCAAAAAGTGTTGTAACATATACACTATACGATCATACTGCCAAACAGTTTTAGGAAAAAGTTGCCTGGAATAAACCGCCATTATATATACTATATATTTTAATAAATACTAGAGAAATATTTCGTTCTAGCCCGATGAGAACAATATTAATTTTGTGACAGCATTGCCTTTGTGACCAACCTTTTTCGTGATATAAACACTAAACAAATGAAAAATATATTTTTTAGCAACGTTATCTTTAATTTGCCACTTTTGATACAACCATTTGATTACGACAATACAGTGATCAGTGTCAAAAATTGGCATTGTTCTTTTGGGCCTAAAATCCAGGAGGGCTGAAGTACTAGACTCTGAGTGTAGTTATCATTAAAAAATGTCTTAAAACCCAGGTACAAAAACTAGCCCATCGCGAAGGAACCTGTCACATGATTTCCACTGGGGCAGGGATGGGCGTCCCTCAATAAAGGAAGCCGAAGAAGAGTGTCGTTGCCCCGACAATTAGGCTTGTACTCGACTTTCTCCAGCCGGGAAAGTGATAAACCGTTTTTGCTACTCTTTATCACCTTCCCGACCGGAAAATCGTTAATGCGGCTATATCCGAACTGTTTAAAATGTAGTAAAATATATACCCGTAACATATTATATTCACAAAGTTGATTTTAATTTCATAGCTTGACGGTCGTTGGACCCTGATATTACTATCTTCCTTGTTTGAAATTTCTTGTCAGTGATGGTTTATATTATTTAGAATTGATTGCAAAAACTTCCTTCGCGATTACTTTTAAGTTTCGGGATCTGGGATCATGCTTGATCTAGAACACGGCAAAATTGTTTAAAACTGTAATAAAAAACTTACAACGTTTAAAGTCACGCACACAATATCAGAGCGCAAAAAAAACTCCCACCCGTCACCAGAGCTCAAGGGGCACTGGAGATGCTTTAGAGAGCAGTGAGGATGGGATCAGATATCAGATCCCGAAATGTCTTGAAACTTTGTTTTACTAATCATGATCAATACACAATAACAATATAAATCTTGTTATAATTATTGTTGATAGTTAGTTAAGGTTCGTAACTAACTAGAACCAACTGTCTTGGCTATTGGTCAACTTACGACCGTACATAAACCAGCTGATCTTGTGCGTGACCATTGACCAATCCGATCCGTAAACTCTTAATCGCTCTCCCTTCACTTGCATTATGCACCTGAGTAGATGGATATGCTCTGCAAGCAGCATCAACCGGGCAACCCAATGTGTCAATTGCGACAAAGCATTGCATTGCATTAAGCAACCGGATGGACCAGTTATGCCATAAATACAGTTCAATGCATCTACGCCAGAGACATTTTAATTCAGTCAAGAAGTGATACACACTGAAGAATTGATACACAATAACGTTTTTTTGAGAAAGCGGTACAAACCCCAATGGGCATCCCGGGATTGAACCCGTGACCACTTGCACTTCTGGTTGAGATGGTCAAATTAGTGTTCACCAAAAAGAGTTTTCATAAATAATTCGTTTCTAAACACGAATAGCTACAGAACAAAAAATTATTGGCTCCTATTGTGTTTTTAACTAATTCATCGAAAATACCAAATAATTCTCATTCGTATTCTCATTCCTTGAATACGAAAATAAACAAATAAAATACAGGACTTTCTTACATAACTGGGGGTTCTTTCATAATGTTTTACATTAGTGATTATACATAACCATATTGATTCGTTACTGTTTACTGGTTGAATCTATTCTAGGATAGTTTAGCTCTTTCCAAAACAAAGATACAGTAGTTAAAAAAGTTTGTTAATTAATTTTGCACCCTCACATTCTCAACCCGTTACAATTCAGTTACCGGTAAGTTCTGAACTTAACAATATGATTTTAAAGGTTTTAGGCCTATAGTAAGTAGTTTTTATAGTAGTTTTTTTGTAAGCAAAAATGACAATGGAATGACGTCATATTAATATCAAACGAACTATTTTTCAGTTTCGTTTATATTCTGTCGGAATCATTCAAACACGTGATTCGTTTTAATTACAATTCATTAATGAAAAATACCAGCTTAGTGACTTAACAAGATTAGTAGGTAATCGATATATTTATCTATTAACGTTTTGAAGGAATAAAAACAACCTACTCCCAAAAACCTCATTGCCATTTCAGGTGTTGATTTCATTCATCACTACGTTGGTCCCAATTGACCCCACTCTCTACTTTAAACTAGGATTGTTAATTGCAGCCAAATGAACTTACAAGGCTGCCTGCCAGTCGTTCGCTTCGCTCGGAGAGTCGCTCGTCGTGGCGTGCGGCGCCGTAACGCCAACCGGTCGGTAATCATTCGAAAGTTTTGATTCGAGTTCGATTCGATAAATCGTCATTTGAATCATTATATATGAATTGAAAATATCAGGCATTTAATTGGAACCTATCAAAATTTAAAAATATGCCTCAACAAACACACAGACAACAAAATTAGTTCATTAATGTAGTTGTTGGTTGGGTTTCAACACGCTACTAGCCCATTTTCATAAAACTTTAATTTAATTAAAAATTTACGAAGCTGAGTGAATTACGTGAAAGGTTAGTCAATTACTTGAAGAGGAAAGTGTCTGCAAAAAACTTTAACAGCCTAGAGCGTTTTACTGGACGGAAAAGCTACGTACTAACGATTAGTTGGGGGTATTAAATAAATTTGGTTGGGTGAAATTAATACGAAATCACTAAATAAGCAGTTGTTTAGCGAATTTTTCATAAGGAAGAAGCTATTACCGTACGCCTAATTTTTTTCGTGTAATTTTTGCCCAGAGGCCAAAAACAATGTAGTCGTTAAAATTATATATATGAAACAAGATAACTCTCGTAAGAGTGGTCCAAGTGGAGACCAAATGTGGTACAGACGTGTATTCCTACATTTACTCGGACGAGTTCGTAAACCAGAAATATCGGTCTTTCGGAACGGGTAGTTTGGGGGGTGGTTGTACTAAAAAATGGGGGTTTTGTCGTTTTTATATGTAATTTTAAAAAAATTCAGTTTTATCTTTAATCATTAGAATCAGCTTAGAAAACTACACAATTTAGTTCCTTAAAGTTTTTCTCTGCCTCTAACGATTACAGAGATATAAAAAAACACAGTACGTTGTATTTTGGGGCTCCAATGTTAATCTTATGGAGGATAAGGAAAAACTAATTTGATGAAACTTGATATTTAGCTTCATGTGGTTGAGATCCATCCATTTATGCCTAAAACTCATAGTTAATATGTTTATCATGGCAGCTAACCTGCATACTCTTTCCCATGTTAACATTATGGAGAATAGGAAAATAACTCTCACATTTATCGACAAATATTTATAAGGCTTGTCATGTTTTATTATTATTATATTATTGATTTGGAAATTCGCTGAGTACGTAGGTCTGCTGCGATTATCCTGTTATTATTCATCACACACACTTTTGAATCACGAGAATATTAGCTCTATACCGATATATTTTTATAGGAACTGAAAACATTCCCTTTAGACATATCCTAGACCTAACTTATTTCCCACAGGGAACTAAATATACTAATTTTTATGGGTGTGTACTGTTGTGAGTGTGTGTACCAAATACTTGATATAAAATTATATTAAAATAAAAAGTAAATAAGTATTGATACATTAAGCCTCCTTGAGGGTTTATTAATTTGGTCAAGGATGGGCATGGACCTCTGGCGATGGGAGCAAATGGACCTTCTTTGGTTTAATGAAGACTTGTAGGTCAACCGACACGACAGCTAATGGAATGAATAGCCTACTACCCGTGAAGTGAGTTGAATGATTAGTGACTTACTGATATCAGCGAAAATGGGAAGTCCGATTTAAAGAAAACGCCTAAAGATAAAGCCGGATTTTACAAACTACTGAGAAATTGATAACACATATAAAAAGCCTTCACGAAGTTGGTTGACTACGATACAATGAACATATCTGATGAGGAAAAAGTAGCCTACCGATACTACTTACTCATAGTCAAGAAAATGGCTACAAATAACAATTTGCAACTTTTCGTAACATTTAGATACCCGAGTAGTAATTCTTGAGCTACTCTGCTTCAAAAATCCTTCTTAATTGAAATATACCTCTCAAGGACTACATCAAGCAGTTTCAGTACTAAAATAAAAGTGCATCAGATGAATACAATAACATAACCTCATAAAAGTAACTGTAGCCATTTGATACTAAAATCAGTCAATGAGAACATGTAAAGAGTTGGAATGTTTTTAAAATGTTTAAAGAATTTTTAATAGAGTAGTTACAACACACATAGAAGCTAAATGTACCTAACAATTGTAAAAGTACAATAATTTTTTGTTGCAATTTCAAAGTTGGCGGACCTGGTGATCAGTCACGGATGGGAGAAAGTCAGCTGGGCTGGGAAGGACATTGTTGTGCTGAGACATTGCTGCCAACCTGGGTGAGAAGTTGAATCCGGGTCACAGCTTCCACGCGTGTGCTAGGAGTGTGCATTGTGCACTGTGCAGAGTCGACGAGAAAGATCGCTCTAATTTTCTACTTAAGAGTCTGCATTATCTCCGCCATCTTCAATTTTAGTCCCGTAAAAACAATCTTAATTTTGTGGCAGCATTATCACCATCGACCACTCTATGTTCGTAAAATGGTTGGTGTGTCAAATTAAAGGTAATGCGGTTATCTTGGGACATTTTCATTTTTATTAAACCTTCCCATCATACAAAAGATAATTACTTGTCAATCATCGAATATAATTAAGTGGCACATTAATTATATCTTTTTTGAAAATAAAACTAAAAAATGATTAATAACGATAATGATAATGACTAATAATGATGATAGTAATTGTCCCTAGACTATACTTTTAATTTGACACCTTCAACACTTCACAAAATTAACATTGAGGTTATTTGGTTACAACAAAATATGTTACCATTAGGGCACACTCCTAAATTTCTCCATACAATAAATTTAGTTAGTATAACATATGTTCCTAACTTTTTTCCGTGCGCTTAGCATAAATAAAAATAACAATAAAATATTTTTATTGATACTGAACAACTGCAAATTTTGTGTCATCGTTGTTAAGTAAGCAGGAATTTGAAAAAATAACAATTGATATAAATGCATAGACCGATATGCTATACAGTAGTATAGGTAGGCTAGTCCGGTGTAGTCCGCGGCACCTCGCGACAGTCCGAGTGAGACGCAGATGTTGTGATTGTTAGGTCTAATGGCGGCGGATGTGGATGATTTGAGTGACTGGACGACCACCGTAACAGGTCCACAATACGGTATTGGACTATTGTCACACTCCTCACATGCAAATCCTCACTCAATAGAGCCACTTGGACCTGACAAAGGGCCGAGGGAGGTGTTGAAACGTTCAAACGCGACAATTGTTGTAGGTCATATCAACTATTCTGCAACTGTATGGTCAAATTTGCCGTAGAATATGTGACACGTGCCGTATTGTTATGACGAGATCCGGTTGATTCATATTATTGGTTAATAGTCCAGTTACCAATACACTACTGGGCAAGTATCTGACCAGAGTTGGACAGATTGACACAGCTGACTGTATGCCATACACTGATATTAACTTCTAGAAGATTGGACTCTCCTAAAATTGTGCTCATGGCGAGGATCTGCCATGTTTATAGTATATCGAGTCATATTTTGTTCATGGAAAATTATGACTCGCAAATTGGCGTTTTTGGGTATTCAATGAACTGGGTTAATAGATACAAATGGTTTAGGAAAGTAAAAGGCAGAGATAATGATGTACGAATGTTTAAAGACTGGGGTACAGCTGATCGAGGCAGACTGATTGACTACAAAAACCAGGAGTTCAGTAAAAAATGTTTACAAACTTCAGAGTTTTGTAACCAAAAAACTCAAAAGAACGTTAAAAAATTATTGTTAAATTGTGAAAATATTTTATAAATTTCCTTTAGCCGTTTAGTTAGGAAAAATGTAATATTTAAAAGGTCCCATCAATAACTAGATTATTATCATTTATTTTTTTGAAGAGCAATGAAATTAGTATTTGGATATTATAGTATCACACTGTAATCAGTCTGTTTGCTATAAACAACTGTATTAAAAAGTATAAGGATAAAAATATTAGAAAGGGTACTTTTGATATAATAGAAAATGCATTTAAAATGCTTGACCAAGAAGTATGAAAATGTTTTGTAGCTTATTCTATGTTATTAATTAACTGTAAAAATCAGTGTTATATCTTAACAGAGAAAATTGTCCCCTACACCAAAATGATATTATTATTGAATATTATGAGATGAAGAAGTTATATTGAAACTTTATTTTTCTACCAGTGTACTTACTTAATATTCTATATAAGAAAAATGCATTAATAAACATAACTACAGTACTAGATTGTTCCACGAAATGTCAGAATCCTGTAATTGCGACAATGAGGGTTCTGACTGATCAAAACCGGTTCCCAGTGATATATTGCACGAACACAAAGTTAACTCAATGTCATCCGAACGATTTTTCTGGAATGGCTTGTAATGAAATGCATATACCTACTAATAATATTACTTTAAATCTTGAACTAAAAACATCATGAATATTGTAATTTCGTCAATAGTAATATAAATAAAATAAACTTTATTTTATTTGGTTTTCTGTCTTCTATGTTTTTAATTTTAAAACGCCTCCACCAACATGTTTGCCATTTTATTAAGACATTATCTATTGAAATAAAGTTAAAGTTTTATCTGCACATTGTTCAGGGTTATTTATTTTTAGTCATTTTTAAGTTTAGTTCGTTAAAAACACGAAGTGCGTTAAAAAGAGAAGCTGAAACAAGTCTTATCTCAATTTGTGTCTGCCTATTTGTCTGTGACGCTACTGGAGACATTTTACGACGTCTCTCCGAAAAAACGGGAAAACTGATAACAATTAAACTTATTTCATGCATTTTCTACATTCAAGAGAAGTTTTTTCAATGCTTGAAATTATTCGCCGCCCCTTGAAAAGAAAATATCGAGCATTTAAAAACCCATTTTCTACGCGATATACGACGCATTTTGCTTTCAGGGTTCAATGAACCGCATATTGGTAATAATCAGCTGTCTTAATGATTAATGTTTAATGGTATAATATAGTTTAATGATATAAACTAACTTGTTAATAGCATAATTCAAATATGGCGTCAAGGCAGGAACTCTAGAATACACTAGGATAGTAAGGTGGGGTACACTAGGAGTTTTCAGAGAGCTAATTTGTTTAAAGCATAAAATTTTTCCCAGGACCGCAAACTGTTATTTATGTAATCGCTTTTTTGGGTTTAGTTCGTGTAAACACGAAGTGCGTTAAAAAGAGAAGCTGAAACAAGTCTTATCTCAATTTGTGTCTGCCTATTTTGTCTGTGACGCTACTGGAGACATTTTACGACGTCTCTCCGAAAAAAACGGAAAAACTGATAACAATTAAACTTATTTCATGCATTTTCTACATTCAAGAGAAGTTTTTTCAATGCTTGAAATTATTCGCCGCCCCTTGAAAAGAAAATATCGAGCATTTAAAAACCCATTTTCTACGCGATATACGACGCATTTTGCTTTCAGGGTTCAATGAACCGCATATTGGTAATAATCAGCTGTCTTAATGATTAATGTTTAATGGTATAATATAGTTTAATGATATAAACTAACTTGTTAATAGCATAATTCAAATATGGCGTCAAGGCAGGAACTCTAGAATACACTAGGATAGTAAGGTGGGGTACACTAGGAGTTTTCAGAGAGCTAATTTGTTTAAAGCATAAAATTTTTCCCAGGACCGCAAACTGTGGTTACTTGTAATCGCTTTTGGGGTAGGCCTACACGTTCCCGGGTGTACATAATATACATAATTAAAAACGAGGGGCCAGGTGCCTTCCCCCGGAACATGAAAGTAAAAGCCTAAAGCCGTGATTTAAGGAGCTACCTGAAGCACATTTTCTTTAACCGTGACAAATAAGCCCACTAGTACAAGTGGCGTTAAATAATTGATAAAAATATGATTATATCATAATCTAATTAGCCTTTAACATTAAAATAAAGAAGTTGGAAAGGCATTTTACATATATTAAGAAATATAATATATACATAAAGTAATTTGAATACTTTCTAAATAAATAAAATTTAATTCCTAACAGTCCGGGGACAGCATAGTGAGGACCCCTGGCTTAAGGCGAGTCAAAATTCGGGAAAGTATCTAAATGTTAATGTCAAAGAATCATTTAGACCACCTATTTTTAAGTTGCAATCAAATATAGAACACAATTTGGGATACGTTTTCGACACTGGCTTGGCGGTATCCAAAAATACGCTAGACGTATTTATTGATTAGAACAGCGCGCAGATGCGGAGATACGCAGGGCGGATGGCCACACGCCAGACGTATGTATTGATCGGCGTATTCCAACCTACATTTATATCCGCAACCCGTATCTCCTATCAAGATTAGAGGCTCTGTTTAAACCATTTAAACTTGATTGCGGGCGGCAAAGAGATGAACAAAATTAGCGTTTTCTTCTACGATTGATAAAACACTATTAAAACTTTGTACCTTGATTTCATAAAATAAAATTTTCATTGAAATTATTTAAGATAAACACATTAAATAGAGAAGCCCCTCTTAGATTTTGCTGCGTGAACCAACAATTTGACAAAATTATATATCTCCTTGAAACTTCCGACAGTTTTTGTGCGCCCTTCAATTAAAACTTTCTGAACATGTAAAATTCAAGTACAGACTAATGTAGTTTTTTAAATGTAATGTTAAAGCTTAATTGCGGAATAAATAAGAGCTGTTGAACAGATGTTCAGCGCCATAATTATTCGTAAATGTACCAGTCAAAACTATATTTCCCACATTCTTCGGTTATAAGTCATGTGCTCTTGATACCATAACAAATCATTTACAATGATTTAGATTTGGTTAGATCCTCGAAACTATTCAATACTTCATTTCACCCCTATTTTTTTAAGTCCTACAAAAATTCTAGAAATAACACCATTCACGTTTAGTAGTATAAATTTGCATTTAAATAATTTATTGCAAGCAATTTGTTTAACGTATAAATCAAGTAAACACAGCCCCATACAAATCTCAAAGGACTTTTATTTCTCTTTTTATATAGTTTTTTTTAAAAGTTCATATGTATAATTTTTTTGTGTCCGAGAAAATGCGTTTTAAGCGGATTTACTTTGTTGGGAGTTTTATCTTTGGGTAGTAGACAAAATAAACAATTATACATAGTTAAAAATCCCAGGTTCATAGACATTGTGATTTAAAGCATCTTCCTTCTTTATTTTTTGCAATTCTCAGAAGTTTTATTTTATTTTTTGAAAAACAATTTTTCAAAAATTTTCAATCCGGAGAAACAGTGATATGTAGTTTCGTTCAAAACACTATTTCATTATGTAAGATACTTTTTGGAAGTCTAAATAAGGTATCATTTTATTCAAAAAATCATAGACTATAACCTAAAAACAAAAATTTGTAAAATACAATTCCGTATGCGACCGTATGTTACCAATTCCTGGGTAAGTCTAAAGGGTATGTTTCCAGTTCACATAAACAGCTGCCCTATAACCACTTCCGTTACGAATTTTGGTCTGACGGATTGCTAATACTCCCACCCCGGAGTTTTCGGTTGTCGAGAAACAACCGATTTAAACAGATTTCAAAAACATTAAAATTTGTTATAAACTGATTATTCGGTCCTATTATTTAAAATGGAATCCGTTCTATTGTATTGTTAAACTATTCCATCAAAATTGAAATAGTCATAAAACCATGCACTGGATCCAGTCAGAGCCTGGAAAAACGTGTAACGACTGTTTCAATCATAACACTCCTCTAAGAGGGTCTTAAGACTGACTTCCATGATAGTCTGAAACCACTCGTATACGAGTGAACAGGGGAAACAAATGAATAGGCTTCTCATGAGTGGTGTCAATCGGTGAATCATGTTCGGCCCAAACAAAGCGATTGAACAGAAAATCAACTGATTAATCGGTTGTCCCATTACTAACCCTATTAGGAGCTTTCTAGGAAGGCTAAAAAATCGGTGTTGTATTTTAAGTAGCCGGCCGGGACAACGGAAGCCCCGAGCTATGCGTCACCACTCACCGGTCACCCCAGGAATGCGATGCGACACCTGATACGTCGTCTGGCGTCGCACCGTCGTGTCACCAGGTGGCGCTGGAGGCGTCTTCCGGTTAGACCCGTTGGACCCGATACTTCCGGTGACACGTCACGCGTCCTGCGTCACGCTCCGTTGAGTGGCATAATGCGGGGAAGTCAACAATGGAAGTTGTTTATTTTTTCAACAATACCGATTTTAATTTTTTTTTAAATTTGAGTAGACTAACTTAAAAGAAATTTCATAAAAAAATCAATTATTTGCAATTTCATAAAAGTCACGTGGGGCGTTACCCGAATAACACAAAATTAAAAAATACTCCTGTAGCAGCAAGCTTAATCAAATGTTAAATCAGGAAGTTATTTAAATTTACTTATTCTGCATAAAAATAACATGATATAAGTGATAGTAGGTTTGCTGTTTCGAGGAAAAAATTTATATGTCACAACAAACCCCCCTGAACAACCAACTATGTTATAGAACAACTTATTTTTTAGTTATAGAATTACTTTTTTCATACAGTTAGCCTGATAAAATGAATAAAAGATATGCAAAGTACGCCAATGTCTCGAGACAATTAATTGTCATTTATACCGGAACTGTTATAACAAAGTTCAAGGCTCGACGGATGTGTTTTCAAAATTGTATTTAAGGACAGTGGGCAACCAAAATCTAAAACTGTATGCTCGTATTCAATCTCAAAGTCATAATCAACTGCAGTAACAAGATTTATGACTGTAAAAGCGTATTTTTTAAAAAGGGATTTTAATTTTGCATGGGGTTTTTTTAATTTGTAAATATTGGAGTGACGTCTATCAATTTGTTGGTTCAAAACGTTGCGAATTCGCAAGATTACTGTTTGTGACTGCAATTGTTTTCTTTTATACTTTTAACTGAAATGGCGACCTACCTCATAGCATCATAAACAAATGTAAGAGTCAATGTAATTTAAAGTAATACTAAAAAAAATTGTTCATAGTTCTATGTGACCTATCTATGTAGGCATTTTAAGCAAAGTATGATGAGAAATAAGTGTAAATTGATTGTGGCGCGATCTTGTAGTCTTTGTTACTGACTAAGACTGACATTTTCCTTAAGACAGGGCAGTTAGTTAATAACCCAACAGCCAATGACAATGTGACATGCAATAGAAGGTAAATAGAATATTTCGAATTTATATTGTTTTGAAAACTATGTTTGTGTACTACAGGTATTAAATGTTGTTTCACATCAAAATTTATTTTAAAATAAATGTAGGTTAAAAAGTATAAGAATTTTTAGTTTCGTATAACTTTCAAATTGTCAATATTGAGAGCAATTATTGTGGTTTTATATTTTAAATGATTCAAAGTACTGAATATAAAAATTTACCTGGATTCGCTGGAGGACTAAACACGAGTAATTCCTTCCTCATTCACCTGAAAAATATGTTATTTTAGTATAATTATTTTTATATAATATACAAATGTATTATAATATTGTATACAGTCAAGTATTAACACTTGACTTATTGTATTAAATATTTAACAGAACAGTAGAGTCCATCCAGAACAAAAATTGTGGCTCTCAATATAACATGTTTTAATTTACCAACATTCAATGTAAAATCCCTTTAATAATATTTAAAACTGAACAATTTAGACTAGTTTCATAATTTGAAATGAATACATATATTGTAGGGCTATAAATTTACAAAAAAAATTGGTTGAACTGAAAAAGATCGTTAAAAGGATTTAGGTAATTGTTGTTTCACATTAAAACAAAAATTCTAAATTTTACGCGTTTCTATAATAATTACATATGTTTACGTTAATTTGTTGTAATTCGTTTTAATTAGTTGAATTCTAACATGTCAACTAACGTCTCACGTTACAACCACCAAGTTCAAATTTCAAAGTTATTTTTGGTAGATTAAAAGGTCGATGAGTAGCATCTGCTAAAAGATTTATATTACTCAAATTCATTAACATTACAATAAACTAATCACGAGGACATACAAGACTGCGTGACAATTAATTTAGAAATGATAAAATTCCTCCATTCAATACTTGTTACATTTGAAACTATATAATCTAAGTAACAAATTAATAAACAAATTCAAAATCAACATTGATTCGAGTATAGTTTGAGTGTACTAACCTTAAATATTTTTTTAGTTTTGGACATTATATTATAAACAAAACTTTTTCAGTTTTAAAATATGTGGCATAATTTTAAAAACCCAAAATAATTATATAATTAAAATATATAATACATAATAATATATAATTAGAAAATAATATTTCAGAAAATGTTGAACCCATCCGCTGCTAGAAAGGATATAATAGGACAGAAGAGTGATAATACGCACCGGCAAGGCGTATGATGCGGAGCTGCACTGAGGGATCAATAAATACGCTGGCATATATCCGCCCGCACATACGTTGCGCATTGGACCCGCTCCGAGACTTCGGCTCTTACATACGTCTTGCATTTATATGCGGATCGCATTTATATCTTTTATATAGGTAAAATCAGATTTTTTCTGTGCATTACTTGTAATTATGAACTTGCTGGTAGTGTTTACGTTTTATCAAATTTCCCATAGGGAAGAAGCTATTGCCGTAGGTCTTATGGGAAGACTTACACCCGGGACCATGTTATTTTTTGTCTTTAGGTGCCCAGAGGCCAAGTTCAAATTTATAAATATATATATTATATTCGTAAACCAGACACATCGGTCAATCGGAACGGGTAGTTTGGGGGAGTTTTGTCCCCAAAAATAGGGTTTTTTGCGTTTTTGTATTCTAAAGTTTTTAAAAATCTATCCTTCTCCATTAGAATCAGCTTAAAAAACTACACAATTTAGTTCATTAAAGCTTTTCTGTATCTCAACGGTTACCGATATGTTACAAAATCTAAACACAGTACGTTGTATTTGGGGCTCCAATATTAATCTTATGGAAGATAAAATAAAATTAATTTTTCACTTATCAATCTATATTTTTGGATGAAACTTTATATTTACCTTCATGTGGTTGAGATCTTATGCTTCAAATGCTTAAAAATCATAGTTTATGTGTTTATCATGGCAGCTAATCTGCATACTCTTTTCCTATGTTAATCATATGGAGAATAGGAAAACTCCTTTATTTATGGACAGATGTTTATAAAACTTAGCTAAGAGCTAAGCTATCCGAGCTATAATTACTAAATAATACTAATTAATTTTGCTCAATTTTTCTTCTAAGTATTTTTTACAATTTTAGGTTAATTTTTCGTAATAGTAAAAAGCATTTTATTTCCTAGCACTGGGTCATACCCTTGCAAAATACAAGCTCACTTTGAAGGTAGTAACGGGTAGTAAAGTGTGGAGTTTACAAAGGCTATGTTTATACTTAACTGTACTATTTCGTCATCGCAGCACTTAGACCTACGCTTTCAACTCCAAATAATCTCTCGACCTATCAACAATCCTATTTACAGCCAAGCGTTTGATTACGTCACACACGTGGACGTATTCGTGGGCCACTTCAGTCGCGACCTTGGCGGGAATCAAAGCGGGACCTGACGGCATGCTGATGTGTCCTACACCGCAGAAGCATACAAGTGACTCAAACAACACAGAACACAAATCATGGTAGGTTACTTGCTCGACCTCTTGATGTTGCTGGGACCCTCTGTCCGCTCGGCCAATAAAAGATAAGACATTATTAGATAATACAGTAGTCCGCCCCATCAATCCAAGAGAAGTCATTCTTAGATAATACGTATTACTGGAGACCCTCTTCCCGCTCCGTCGATGCTAGTGAAGACATCCTTTCATAACACTTAACACCTAATACTTAGACCCTCTGTCCGCTCTGCCAATGCAAGGGAAGACCTTCGTAGAAAAGACTTAGCACTGGGGTCGGGGTCTATCTGTCCGCCCCGCCAACGCAAGAAAAGATATTCTTAGATAAGTCTTAGCTCTAAGACTTTCTGTCCGGCCCTACTTGAGTTGGGTTCTCAGTCAAGTGACTGAAATTTTGTCTCGTACCCCTCATGGGCCCTTCTGCCCGGTTCATATTCATAGATAAGACACAGACCCACTCTTGTGGTATTTTGTGGTAAAAAGGAGCAAAGGGCGAGTGTGATGCGTGTAGGCCCAATGGACTTCGATGATATGCAGCTTTGTTACTACTTTTTTATTATTACTTTATTACCTTTTTAAATGACGAACCACTAGGTAAGTATTTTAAGATAAGTATGAATGAAAAATGAGTGTAAAGCTACATATAATCAAAATCCATCCGCAAAGATCAACCTTATATACCAGTTCATAATTCACGGGAATCCAGCTACTAGGGGTCACGAATTGTGGATAGTTGTGAGCGATGGTCGGTGGGTGTAGTGTTCTCTTGTGTGGATTAACGTCCGCACTATTGAATACTCATAATTAGGCCAGTTCGTAATTCAGAGGCAATGGTTTGGGTTCCACGTTAAACCGTAGATCCCTTAGATTTGCCATTGACTGTTGGGCTATTAATTAACAGTCCTGTCTAAGGAACAATTCAGCCTTAGTAACACGACTACAAGATCGCGCTACAACATTTCACACTCATTTCTCATTCATACTTGGCTAAAAATATCTACTTGGGTAGGTTACCATTTTCATTAAAAGTATAAAAGTATAAATAACTTCAGGTCCCCATGATATACTGTAGGATCCGGACATGCCCTTATTATTAAGCTAATAGTAAATAGCCCTGCTTAAGGAGCATGACGGCCTTAGTCTATAACAAGACTGCAAGATCGTACCATAATCATCTTACTCTACTTTCCCATTCATATTTGGCTTAAAATACCTAACCAAGTAGGTCGTCATTCCAGAAAGGAGCTGTTAATACATCTTTATTACCAGCTTAAATTAAATGTTTAGTATCTACTAAGGAACAGCTGATTCATTTTCCAGGAACGATGAATTAAAAGCCCAACAAACAATGACAGCAGGATCCAGTATCGAAGCATATCAAAATTGCGTCCAGATTTTGTTCAGGGTCGAACCCGTGATCTTCAGGTTTGGAAGCAGGTACTATAAACACTAAACTACACAGCCAGTCCTATTCGGTGGGAGATACAGGTATATTATTGTCTCGGAGTAAAAGAGGGGTCGGTACGAATAAACCAGAAGATTTAAGGGTTTTCGTATTTGAAATTTGAAACATACTTTTAACGAGTTTTAAAAATATTTAAAGTACTCGAAAAGTTAGGTTAACTGCGATACAATGTGATACCTAAACCAACGCGTATTTTGGGGAAGAAGAAAAATGAGAAGAAAACGAACTAGAGGAAGAAGTGTCGCCGATTCTATTTCAGGCTCGTTCACCATTTGTGATTGTGCTATTAATTTGACCTATTTATTATATTTCAGTGGTTGACGTTACATAATAATAACCTGCCTCTGTTGGACAAAACCAGTAAGTAGTCTTGTTGGAGCGCTCTTCACGCTATTGTATTCGTAGGAGACAACGACGTGTTTTTTACCTCCGCTGCCATGATTCGACACGGACCTCGAGTCTCTCATGCACATCTACAAGGATACCCTCGTACAAAACACTGCTTTCAACAAAAACAATGGTGAAACCTTTGTTGAAAACAACATGGATATATCCATGTAGATGCAATGTTCTCAGGTGCAATGGTCAGGATATGCTAATGTTCCGGTGGTTTCATTCAAAACTCAAACTGTGAACTCTACCGAAAATAAACGTAAAACCACGGTGTCTCACGGTTGTTACGCAACGTCTGCTGCGGGTGTTTTGCCTTATACAAGTGCAGTTACAGCCACGAGTTTTGGGTTTGTAGATTTCCACGCACATGTTTTGCTAGAAGTAAAAGTATGGATTACGTAAAAAGTCCTTGACGAATTGCTAAAAAACAAATACATTACATTTGTATGCCCAAATAAAGCATGGTATCGTAACATTAGAGGAATTGGGAAGATTTGATCTTGAAAATACCATAGTATAAAGTCATTATGGCGATTGAATTATTTACAATTTCCTCAGGTTCCTTTTTTTACCTTAACTACCCATCGCTATGGGCCTTGGCCTAGGGTCTGTGCGGTGAATTTAATACAGAGAGGTACCGTGGTGGTTTTAGTCACATGGGCTGGCCAGAGGTGACCGCTCATGATCTGACATGAGTCGCCACCCGCTGGTTTCGATCCAGCAACCTTTGACTAACCGGGCCAGAGCATTGGCCCTGAGCTACCGCGTCGGTTTCATACAGCCCTATAAATAGTAGAAGTAGCCTTTCATAATAATACAATTACTCTATTAACACGTCAAGGTGCATTATTAATATCAAGGTGCATTTGACAAAAAATCCAAAAATAATCTATTGTACCACATGTTTTTTGTGTGACATACAACTTGCATACTTACAACTCTATGTTTTACTAGTAAAGAACAAAAAGTGTAAAATATAATAATTAATGTGTACGTTGTTTATTTAATGAATAATTTTCCCCACGTTCTAATTCAAATTTTTATGATCTTGATTTGTCCAAATTTTACACACACGAATAATAAGAGTTCATTTAATTCATAGATATGTCGTTTAACTAAATCGTAAGGGTGTCAGAGCTTTTGTTTTCCCCACGAACCGAAGTTCTAAGAAAATGAAGAAAATTTACTACAGAAATAAGGTATTAGATTACCATTTGAAATGGCGACCTACCCAGGTAGGTATTTTAAGCCAAGTATGAATGAGAAATGATTGTGGCGCGATCTTGTAGTCATGTTACTGACTAAGGCTTACATGTTCCTTAGACAGGACTGTTAATTAATAGCCCAACAGCCGATGGCAAATAAGGGACCTACAGTTTAACGTGGAATCCGAACCACGACCTCTGAATTACGAACTGGTCTAATTATGAGGTATCATTATGATGTAGTTTAAACCAATCTAGGAGGCGAATAACCGTAAATAACTATGGTTAACAATGAATTGTGATTTCATAGGGGCTTTTATGTTATGTATTCATAAAAATATTAAGCCTATAATTAAAAAAACTTTCTAGCTTCCTAATTTAAAAAAATGCACTTATTGAATGTAAGTACTTACTGAATACCATATGGTTTCTTGTACATCCACTTGGCCGGTGTGAACGTATAACATAAACGAACGGGTTTACCATAATTCGTTTATGCTAATATGTACCTCCAACCAAAACTGCGTTTGTGTAGCAATGGTATGAAGGACAGTGTGGTGTAAATTTTACACCCAAACTGGGCAAGTAGAGGTACAAACCCCGTCTTCATTCCATAAACTAGTATCGGCCGACTACGTCTACAATACTTGGTCTATGAGCAATCTTAAACGAGTTTAAATCCACTGATAAGACTTGTTTATTTAGCAGAGACTAGATCCATTGAGAAGACTTAAACCAGAATGGACTTTGGGCTCACATTCATCGCCAAGAATACTACATATTTCTTCATTTACGCAACAGTTCCAGGCGACAGTTGGGGACATGCGTCAAGTGCCAATCACCCCTCAGACTGATGACTCATGATATCATGTGTCACTTTTTGTTTCAGCGGTTGATTATGCATAATTGCGTCGTCATTTAGCTCTGTGAAAGTATTTAAAGGAAAAAATCAAATTGCGGTTGGTGCTACAGGGTAAAGTTTTAAAATGGATGGAGTTGAAAAATTAGAATATTGAAAAATTAGAATTCTTGACCCATCTGGTAAAACAAATCTTCTTGGTTATCCCTGGTTATTTTAAAGATTGAGTTTTTCAAGAGTGGTCTTGAGGTCTTGTAAGTAAATCTTACGTTTTAGTCGAGAAGGGAAATCTTTCATAGAACAGCATAATATTTCAAAATTTTAACCTTTATTTTGGTAACATAATGAAGAATATAACGTTTTAAAATTGATCGAGTTTCGATTTTTTATCGATGTCTCAAAATCAAAACTAGTTGAGAGGTGTAGTGAATATGAGTGATGGATGAGAGTGATAGTGACGGATTGGATAACATTCGACTTTGTTACTGATACCTGCAGTTTATTTTGCCATTATGATTCATCAATACCCCCAATGAAAAAAGACAAAACATATAAACAACATGTGAGTAATAGTAATGGGTATATGTATAGCAAACCACGTTTTTACGAACGACTTCCTTTTCAACAGTCTTTGATAAGCATCTGTTTACCAAATATTTGTGTGAATGTGTTTAACAAATTGACTCCTCGTATATTCCAATAAGTGAACTTCAAATTATACGCACTAGTTGTGTATAAGCTTCCTCACTGTTATGACTATGGATGTTTCTAGCAACTATGCCCCGTGATATCAGACCCGTGTACTGTACTCAGTGAATTTTAAGATATTTGAAGCAATGTGTAAACACAACAAATCTTGTGAAAATATTTTATCTTTGACCGAGCCACAACGACAACTTCAAAAGCTAAGCAGATCGTTCTTTCCAAACGTGGCTTTTCGGGTCTTGTCTTGTATTGTAAGAGACAAAGACGGGTCTCTGGCGACCCCAGACGGGTCAAAGAGTTATTGTATTTTTTGAGGGACGTTTTACACGTCTTTACTAACACACCCTAAGAAACTTTTTAAGTTTTTTTTACATTTTCTCTCGATAAAAACCGGTACCTGAGATACACTAATCGGTAAACACACCACGCCTACATCTTGGCCTCCAACATTAATCTTTAATGGGGTAAAGACAACAGTTATATATCGTGTATTATTTGAAGTATATTGTGATAGAACTGTGTATACAGATTCAAAAAATTCAGTTCTAATGACGTATGCTTAAATATCTTAATTTCACCCCACTGCAGCAAACCTACTTACTCATTTCATATGACATTCGTATGGTGAACAAGTATATTGGTAAACTACTTCATCTATAAAAAACCACTCGGATAAAGTTTTGTTTTCGGCTTAACCTATAATGAAACTTAATTAGAATCATAATATTTTCAATACAAAAAAGTATTAACTGAGGACACATAATCCTGCTGCTACATGGGATATTTTAATTCATATATCTAAGTTCCAAAAAATCAAAGATCATTAGCTTTCTTTGGTTATTCTTTTATCAGTGGAATGTCTTAGGTGAACATAACTACCAAAACTCGGCATAAGGTTACTTGTACTGAGTCTTCATAAAGCAAATTTTGATTCCCGTGACCAGTACCGATATTTTGGTGAAATCAAAAACAGAAAAGTCATTCTAGTTCGCTCATTCCCCGCCTCAATTCCGAGAACGGCGTCTTCTCCAGTGACCTACATCGAGGAAACAACTGCAATCAGTCCAAAATCAGCAATTGTCACCTGACAGCCGAGGCGGGGTGAAAGTCAACAGCCGAAACGCAAAGACCGAGGCGCGGAACGAGAATTAGAGCTACATGGCGACAATCGTGTGTGCCCTGTGCTACATACTACGTACATGGTACATGCCTTACCACCGCGCTACCTTCGTCATACCTCGCGCGAGGAGATCTCTACATCCAATATATTTTAGGTGCTCACTTATTAAATATTCTCAATTTTCTGTTCAAAATCGACAAAAATTACATTAGATCTTTGTCAGTAAATTGCTCCGAATTATACAATTATTGGTTATTTTTACGTTTTAAGAACCAAGCAAGCTGAAGAGGAATATCTCAATATCTATCCGTCTTCCTGTGGAACTTAAAAAGGCGTTTTGTGTTAGACCACCAATACCGATGGAACTTTCTTTTGAAATCCTCATCCGTTTGTAACAAGCTTACCCTAAAGCCCAGTTTTACGCGACATTTGACACAATTACTGGCAACTTACTAAAGATATTTAACAAAAATAAATAAACTGTGAAGTCCCTAAAATTTGCTTACATTGATTCTAGACCAATTTCAAAGCCATGCTATTTTGAATTGTTATCTTAATGTAGAGAATTTCACAAACGGACCATAGTTCATTTACCACTGGTAATGAAACAATAGGTATGCCGCAATACTGTTTTTTAGATATATACTTTAGAATTTACCTTTGAAATTTTAAATATTTAGGAATATAAATAAATAATTTACAAAATTAAACAACAGAAAGATTGTACTGGAGCTAGAATAAACTGCTTAGAATCAAACAACAACTTGAGAAAACTAAAATAAGGACCTACTCGTATTAGATGACTACACGAACAGTTTAAGGAAGGGTCTGTTAGACTATACTACAATCAGTGATGATATAGTCTAGTCGTATGATTACACTACAACTATAAAGGATATACACTATTTAAATCTGAGAAATGACCAGTATGGTTTTTTACTAGGTCTATGTGAAATGAGAAAATTTAACCGTGCAATTCGTCAATGAATTTAAGAGCATTTTTAACGAATTTTTTAAATGTATGAATGGATATTAAATAAAAGTAATAAATTAAAAATGATAAACAAGTAAACCAATGTGGATTATACATGTTTAGCATTTCATTTAGTATATAGGCTAAAATGTCACTGACAACAGACACTGAAAAGCAATAAAATGAAAAGAATTGATACATAATGCTCTTGATTTTTTCCATATCAGAAAATCGTAACTAGAGATGACATTCCGTGTTTGACGTTTCCCGACTGTAAAAGAATGGAAAGTTCCATATTATACATTTTCCTTATACTTCGTTACAAAGATAACTAATTATAGTATACTAGATAAACAAACTATGTGTAGGACAAAGTTTCTCAAAGCGATAACCTTTTAATATATGTAAGGCGGGAAACACTGTAGCCCACTAGTGTAATTTTACATTATTGTAAATGTAAATTGCTCGTACACTGAAACCATACGAAGTAATTATTTATATGCAACTACAAGATTATATGTAGAAAGTTTTATGAAAGAAGAGGTTATAATAATTACCAAAATATTTTTACATTCAGATTCAACACGGAAAATTATCGTAAACGAGGTCATGGTTGTACATGACCGATGCGACTTTATCACGCAACGATTTAAACAGACGTGCAATGAGAGAAAATACATAAATTAAACAGGCAAATAATACGATCAAACAATAGGACGATGAAAATATTATCACAACCATAACATTCTCTCAGGTGTTAAGGTCCATAAAACATGAGTTGACATTATCAAATATCCAAAACCAAAACTTTCACAAGAAATTAGTAAAATACTTAACAAACTAAACCCACAAAATAACATGTTATTATAACTTACCAAAAACAACATAAGTTAACTAAAAAAACACAAACAAGTAATTGTAAGTCGGACAAAGTCTCGCAACTCAACTGGACGCGGCCACCACAATAACTGAACAAGTCACCTGGGTGACCAACAATGTAGCCGCCATGTTGTGACGTCATCTGCGCATGCGCGCCACCTGTCAGAAACAATGCTGACCATCGGCGGAAAGCGGGCGTTCAAGTAGTCATGTAAAACTTGATAATTGTTCGTGGTTCGTGGGTCTGTACCTCCAATGGTAATTCCTGGATTACGTCAATAATTCCTGATTCGTTTTGCTGATAAGAGTGAAAGCTGGTAAAAATTGTAACCTCTTGATCTTAATTAATCTGGACCTGTTGCATGAAATTACTTCATGCCGTTCTCAGGGTACTGATAATTCTAGTACCACTGTAGGGATTACTAAAACAGTTAAATTCAAGTAATATCGATTTTTACTAAAATGTATTTTTATTTAAATAATTGATAGATATAATAGATAGTTAAAATACTGATATGTTTTTGTTTTATAGAAATAAATAAATTATGTAGTTTAAGTAATGTAGTACAACTATGTAACAATTGAAAAAAATAAATTTACATTCAAATAATTGTAATAAACTTTTTTTATTATAACTATTGACGTCACTGTTTGTTTTTGTTAAACTGTAAAAAATTATTTATTATATAAAATATGTTTTAGACCCATTTTTACTTAGCATGTTTTTCGTATTAAACTATAATTTATTATTACCAAACATAACAAAACTTTTTTATACAATTTTTTTTTTTTTATAAATTTAAAAAATTACGCTAAACTTGTGATCTTAGTCATGAAAATTTTTTATATTTAGTTTTTTATTTTTATATTTTAAAATGTTTAGATTTTACTAATTATACTGTATATACTCCACCAAAAACAATAACAAGCCGTCGCTGCTCGCGGCCCTGGATAAAAACTTCTTTCTTATTTTTGTTTTTATTTTTAGCGATTAAAAGTATTATTTTTTGACTGTAAATTAAAACTAAATAGTTCTCCGTTGGTGAAAACTTGCTAAAGTTTAATTATATGCATCAATTTTAATTTTATTTGAAACATTATGTATATAATTGTATACAGATAAGTGATCCAGAGTAAAAATCTTGTGTAAAATACAGTATCTACTGTATTGTTTAAACACTGATCATGTCATACAAATTTCTGACAGTTATACTGTTACATACAGTTTATACATATACAGTTATAGTACGGTATTTATAGTTTTTACCTTAAAGTGTGCGGTCTGAAGTAAATAAAGAGTTTTGTTTGGTAAATTAATATTTTGTAATATGAATAGTGTTGTAAAATATTTTCATTCGAACCCTGATTCGTTAACATACATACGACTCGAACATAACATAGGTTATACAAAGTACCTCGAGGATAACAGCACAGGGATATTTTTCCGAAACATGCTTTCGACACTGTAATGCGATACCCACATGAATGACTTACCCTCCACCAAGTTCGCTGGATTGGTAAAATTTTTGTTTGTATGAACGGTGAGAGTAAATCAAATTTTTTTGCAATATATCCCACAGTCATTATTACACATTTGCGGTAATATATTTTTGTGTAGATGATGTACAATATTCTAATGAAAAAACAAGAATAGTTTAAGGTTGTAACTAATTAAGTCTAGAAAATGCGGAAGTGTAGACGTTAGTCAGTGAAAGTAGAAGAAGAAATTAATGGCCTGTGAAATATAGTTGGTCCAAGTATTCGTTAACTCCTCCAATGGTTGAAAGATAACGCTTAATCATATCCTACTTTGAATGGAAGTACGAGAGCAGCGGTAAAACTGCAGCGGAAGGAGCGATCATCGCCGTCGCGTGGTTAGGAGGGCGCCGTGGAAGCGGCGGGCTGGGGAGCGCTACAAAGTTCCACGACGTAAGCAATAATACAAATTATTTTTTAATAGTTAATGGATATAGATATAGGCTTATAAAAGAATATGAATAGAATGTATATCTGAACTTTAAATATTACAATGCACTATATGAATTTATCAAACAAATACATGTTTGACGCCTATCAATTTATATATTTGCAAAGTTTTTGACGAATAAAATATTTGTACAAAATTGAATATCCTCTATACGCACGAACGAGTCACTGTAATTTTCTATCTCTATTTTGCCCGACCAGACGACGGCTGACTTTGGTACTCTGACAATGACAACGAAACCCGTCACGTAACATCGTACAACGGGCTAGCTTTGTGGGATTGATAGGGGAGCCTGGCAATATCTCACCCGGGAGCCCCAAAAACTACTCGACGGCCCTGGAAGCTGTAACTGTAGGGGTGATAGCTTCAGGAGAGACAAAGGTGGGACCGGCAGCGGCAGTACTGATGGTGGCGGTTGGACTGGCAGAAGTAGAAGCGGTAGCGGTAGGACCGGCGGTGGTATAGTAGCAGCGGTAGTAGTAGGACCGGCGGTGGTAGGAGCGGTAGCGGTAGGACTGGAAAGGGTGGGAACTGCGGTAGTGGTAGGACTGGAAGGGGTAGGAACCGTGGTAGCGGTAGGACCGGCGGTGGTAGGAGTGGTAGCGGTAGGACTGGACAGGGTGGGAACTGCGGTAGTGGTAGGACTGGAAGGGGTAGGAACAGTGGTAGCGGTAGGACCGGCGGTGGTAGGAGCAGTAGCGGTAGGACTGGAAAGGGTGGGAACTGCGGTAGTGGTAGGACTGGAAGGGGTAGGAACAGTGGTAGCGGTAGGACCGGCGGTGGTAGGAGCAGTAGCGGTAGGACTGGAAGGGGTATAGGAACAGCGGTGCGGTAGGACCGGCGGTAGTAGGAGCAGTAGCGGTAGAACTGGAAGGGGTATAGGAACAGCGGTAGTGGTAGGACCGGCGGTGGTAGGAGCAGTAGCGGTAGGACTGGAAGGGGTATAGGAACAGCGGTAGTGGTAGGACCGGCGGTGGTAGGAGCAGTAGCGGTAGGACTGGAAGGGGTATAGGAACAGCGATAGTGGTAGGACCGGCGGTGGTAGGAGCAGTAGCGGTAGGACTGGAAAGGGGTATAGGAACAGCGGTAGTGGTAGGACCGGCGGTGGTAGGAGCAGTAGCGGTAGGACTGGAAGGGGTATAGGAACAGCGGTAGTGGTAGGACCGGCGGTGGTAGGAGCAGTAGCGGTAGGACTGGAAGGGGTATAGGAACAGCGGTAGTGGTAGGACCGGCGGTGGTAGGAGCAGTAGCGGTAGGACTGGAAGGGGTATAGGAACAGCGATAGTGGTAGGACCGGCGGTGGTAGGAGCAGTAGCGGTAGGACTGGAAAGGGGTATAGGAACAGCGGTAGTGGTAGGACCGGCGGTGGTAGGAGCAGTAGCGGTAGGACTGGAAGGGGTATAGGAACAGCGGTAGTGGTAGGACCGGCGGTGGTAGGAGCAGTAGCGGTAGGACTGGAAGGGGTATAGGAACAGCGTATGGTAGGACCGGCGGTGGTAGGAGCAGTAGCGGTAGGACTGGATGGGGTAGTTAGGAACAGCGGTAGTGGTAGGACCGGCAGAGTGGAAGTACCGAGGGAAGTACTACATTATGCCATGATTCCGGAATAATGATCATGACAACAGACATTCACTCCAATAACAAACTGTACAATAAATAGATTGATTTACAGGATATGACTTATTGCTTTAAGTTTATTGTTGAACTTAAACTCTTCTCTTACATTCTTTCATATATCGGTCGTCTATCGTGGAGCCTTTCAATCCGATTTTTGACACGAATATGTCTTAGCTCTGGGGTGGAGGGGGGGGGTTGGCAATTTGTGTGACCAAATTTTGAAACACTGACGTCATTTTTGTAGTGACGTCATGGTTTGGTTATAAGAATATCTTTTTAGATGAACTGAACACATGCAGCTTAGACATATTCATGATTTAACCTTTTTCCCACAGGGAAGTAAATACAAACATTTTTAATAGGGTACCGTACCTTTGACAAATCTTCAGAAAAAATGATGATATTTTCTATATCTGCACCTCCAAGGAAAATTTGTGTTTTGTTACTTGTGTCACCTAGGAAAAAAGAAACCACCCCTGGGCCATTCACCCAGAGAATTAAAAATACGGTACTATCTTTAACTGAGAACACTTTCCCAAATACATAAAACTTATTAAGTATCACTAAAGCGACAGTGGTGACAAAACGTTCAAGAAAAATTAATTAATTTCAAGTGAGTCGTCACACTGTCTGTACACCTAACAGTGTGACGATTCAAAGGTGGTGTTAGCATAGATGACGTTCATCTCAGGTGTTAGGAAACAACAGAGAGAAGAGAGTTTTCAATGAGATGCGTCATATTATACTGATCACAAATAATAGGGTCAAATAAACTACTATTTGATAATATTTACTACTTAGATACTATTTAGATATTATCATTGTTACATTATATTATATTACTTAGTAATATCAGGTAGTTTCAAGGTAATGTCAAGTAGTTGGTAGTTTTTATTATGTTCTTTGATATTACCATAGATGAACGGATAGATTACTCTTAATTTTGACAAAAATATTACACTGTCATTTTTTTTTAACTAAACATAATGAACTTGTTTATTTAGTTAAGTTATATTACAGTAAAAAAGTATATGAAATTTTAATAAACTCACCGATTTGTTCAATTTCGTAACCTGGAATCATACACAGTGTGTGTATGTATGTGTATGTATGTCAATATGTATATGTCTAATAACTTAAGAATCCTTAGGTTCTGTTCCAAAAGGCGATCGCCAACCTCGGGCTGTGTTAGATTCCATGATTGTTTATATTGTCTTGTCTTGTCATATGAGAATTAGGTTATGTCTAGTCTAGCTGTCCAGACTAATTAATTGAATTTTATAATATCATTATTTGATTGATATGGCATTTACCCTGTGGAATTTGTTCGAAGCTACAATCTTATGTTTGAATGCTGTTTGCATATTACACGAGGAAAGATTTTTAGCTAAAAGTAAGTAACATTGTTTATTGTTATAGGTTATGAGTCTTAGCTCACTTTTAAATCGTCCTCACATTTCATAATAAAATTAACTGTAGGATCAAACGTTTTTATGTAATAATCATAACTAATACTTATGATGTCTATGGCATTTAATATTTAGTTTTGCATCTTAATACCCAGAAACGTTTTTCTTGGATGGGGAAATTAATATGCAAATAATTATACGTTTACATATAGGCTTACTGTATTAGGATTTTGGGGAGGGATTTATCCTGATATCCCTCCTCCTGGGCACGCCCCTGGGTTTAGTTTAGCCTTTTCAGGATAGTTAGATATGTAAGTTTTATATTTGATACTATTATGATAAGCTATGATTACAATTAGCAATCATTAGGTTCCTATTATTAGGTAAGTTAGGTAATACATAGCTTAACTTAATAATTATTATTTACGTAACATATTATCCTACAGTACTAAACAAAATATAATTACTAACCCAGTAGTAAAGTATACCACCCAGTTTAAACTATTCCAGCCAACCTAACCTCTTGTTATTCACCTAACCAAACTGCACAATTTCAGAGATATACACCATAATCCATCCTCACATTCACTGGTCTGATATTGGATATTAAGTGTGATGCCACACAATTTCAAAATTTAGGTTAATTTGTTCTGTTAATATCAAATAAGATTTTTTTAAATTTCAGTTGGTTGGGGTGTAAATGCTAATGTTCAAGGATTTGGAGAGCAGCCGACGGTAAAGTCACAGGTATTAAACCTTATCCGTTCCATCAGGACAGTCATGAGAAGTAAGTTATATATTCATATTCAATCATACATATATATTCATTATATTACATCAATAACCTGACTTCATTATGAAACAATTGATCTGATCTGTTGATTAACATAAATTACTAACAAAGTAAAGAATTTTCATAAATTTAAAAATTACTAAGGTGAAACACAAGTTTCTTGTTTTGGGATCTGGTGTTCAATTTAAATAATAAGGTGCGATGAGATTAACCTGGAAAAGCCATATCTTACCCTTTTTTGTTTTTTCCGCCAGGTGTGGATAAATTACTAAAATTTTACTATATTCCAGTGCCCCCTCAGTTTAGATATATACTTGTTAGCTGTAAATGTGAATCAAACAATAAAGCGGTCAATTACCTTCTATTTACCAACACCATGATTTACTTTAGGCCTACATACAGTAGTGGTTGTTATTATCAAAACTGACTGCTGTATTAGTTGTCTGTATTAGTTATTGGTTGCCATACACCTGTATTTTGTACAGACGATTTGTATTTTTGGGCCCCCGTCCGTATTGTAAGAAACAAAAAAAGGGAAAAGTCCGTAGCTTTAGTGGATCAGGGTTATAAAACAAAACATAAATACATAGCCGAGAGTCAGTCTGGTGTACGAAGTTTCATTCTCAATTTCAATTAATTCCTTTTTGTAAACATGCAAAATATTAAAGAGAATGATTTCAAAAATACTTTTGGATCATCTTGCTTCAGATGTTTTTAGGGCTTAAATTCATAGTGCAGAAGTTGATTGAAACTCTTTAATGTGCTTTTATCCCAGGCTATTTACCAGAATAGGCCTACAAGTTCGCTTTCAGTAAAAATTTTGTAAACTTAATTTAAACCCTTTGCGCTCGGCTGGCCAGTAGCACTGCCAAATATAGAGTTATTTTTATGTTCTCATTTTGTCGGCTAAATACTGCCTGATACTGGTGATTTTGTTTTAAAATTCCCTAAACCCTGGGTCCCTCTTGAAGGGGACCATCCATCCATAATCACTCTTACTACCTGACTCCTTCTACCATATGTATTTTTATTCTGAGAATTATGGCAACAATAGTAATGAGAAACCTGAGGGAAAAATGTAAATTATAAAAATAAGTTTAAAAAGAAGGGTAATTTCCCTTTCTTGGTTTTATTACATTAGAAATGTTTTTACCAACAACAAAACGGTTGTGGCTGTGGTCTAACAACTGTCATACAGTTTGTTTATATTTTTAAATCATATGTTTTTTATCTTTGTTGACTTTGTTTACGTTTTGAACTATTCATTCCTTTTTGTCATTAATAAACCTTCTGATGTTCCGTATTTAGTTATTATTATTAGTTATCATTACGGTCACAATATTGGAAACCCTTTTGCCTATCACCTTATCTTTGGTTCCATAGTAAGTCCCTTTGGTGTATATATAATGTTTAAACTTGGACCAGTCCTTACTCTTGCATTAGTACCTTTACGCTTTCCCGAACAAAGACATATTACAGTGGTTTAACTGGGGGTGAATGGTTCAGGGGCAGTTTCCTTTTTCCCTAGGTGGCAAAGTTAACAAAAACGCCTTTTCTTGGAAGTTCAGACCTAGAAAATGTGATAATTTTTTCTAGGGTACCCTAATAAAAATGATTGTACAGTATTTACTTCCCTGTGGGAAATAGATCATGGATATGTCTAAAGGGAATGTTTTTAGTTCATCTAAACAGCTGTTCTTATAACCAAACTATGACGTCACTAACCCAATTACATCACTGTTTCAAATTTTGCTCTTGCAAATTGCCAACACCCCACCCCCTCAGAACTAAGACATATCCATGTCAAAATGATTTTGTTGCACTGCTTTAAAAACGACTGTACTTTATAAATGTGCTGTGTGGAGGTGAAAGATTCTTTTCTTTTCTTCTTCCCAAGAAAGAAACCCATCCTATTGTGTAAATTCCAAGAAGGGACGCGTGCGTTTTATACTCAAAAACTTAGTTGTAGGCCTACATATTTATCGCTTTTCATGAAATGGGCAGATATTATGCCTCACAGACTCTCCGCCCACAGATAATTGAGAGTTTATTGTATTGTTATAGGATCTAGCATGATGTATCTTAATGCTATTCTCATATTTTAACAAAATTACAAACTCCTCTGTACAATGCAATGTCCAAATATATGCCATAATGCTAAAATAATTTTAGATCATTTTTATTTTTTATTTTTATTGTTAATGTTTCAGTACCGTTGATATTCCTCAATATTATTACAATAGTGGTGAAACTGGTTTTGGGATAGGACACAGAGAGGGGAATGAGTCGTCATGAAGCAAAGACACTGAATTATACCATTTATAAACTTTATACCATCTAATAAGTGTAAATAATTTATTTGAAATATATTTTTAAGATAATTTACCTCTTGAATTTTTTATTCATCCTCTAGATGATTTCAGAAAGATTATTTTCAACTACTGTATATATATTATTAGAATCAATATTCTTATACTTATTCAGGAGGCAAGTTCCATGAATGTTTTGAATTGTTAGTATGTAGTTTTTTTATGGAAAACGACTAGCTGATTAAGGCAGTGCAAGCGGCGTTAGGGTCAACTGAAATTCGCAAGGTCGTTTATATTGTCACACATATGTGACCTGTTTCAGATAAAAATTTTGTATTTTGTACATTGTTAAACATTTTTAGACCTACTAAATGACATATTTTATAACGTTATGTTATCAAAAACGATAATTTGATAATTTGTTTTCTGTAGTATATAAACTTTTGTTATATCCAAAATTTCATATACGTCACTTGAAAAAGCTTTGTTATTGATGCCCTTTGCCAAAATTTGAGCTCAAATTATGCCAAAGTATATTTATGATACAACCAACAAATAAAAGTTAAAATTACATTTCATTAAGATAGTCGATTTTTTCGCTTCCACCACCTTAATTTCCTTGATTAATTAATTAAGATTGATGGATGGCAATGGGTCCAAGATTGAACCATAGCCAATTTTTTAGGTTTTATCTTAGTATTTAACTGGTAATCTTCATATTCTCATTCATTTTAGAAGCACAAAAGAAGGAAAATTAACAGGCTTCAAAACTGATATTATTAGGTCAACACTATAATTATTAATGAACCACCCCACTTATTTAATATGTTCCATTAATATTTAACATGTTCTTTTCTTGTATCATGTATGTGTATTTTTATTTTCTTATCTATATTTATAAAAGAGGATGTATACATACATATATATATATATATATACATATTTATTTATATGTTTGAAGTTTATGCGGTTTTCGGACACTGTTGGACGATTTCCCTTGAAAAGTGTACACTTTGGTGGAATTTTTCTTTTGGTGGACTTTGGTGGAGAAGCTTTGTAGATCATCAATTTTGTTGTAGCTCAATTGGTTTTTTTTTACCCTAGAAGCCCAAAAAGGATCCCATACTATGAAACCAGAACTTTATTTACATTGTAACTATTTTTTTCAACAGGTGATTGCTTTACTATATCTGTTAATTGAAGATATACTCCAGAGATCAAAGCATTTGCATTTGCTTATCTTTTAATTTTTTTTCATTTTGGTTTTAGGGTTATGTGAGTGACTAAACAGTTTACATTATAACTATTACTTCTTTTTTCACATTTTGCTACTGTGTTACATTATTTTGCATACTTTTTTACGTTTTTTTATAATTGTCCGAAATTTCACACGCACATTCCCTAAAAATTAAAATATCAGTCTATTTAAAAAAAAAGGAGTTTGACGGTATGTTTTTGAGTTCTGGTTTTTATGGTCCAGATAAAATATAGGCATTTTAAATTACAGCGAACTGTTCAAACGGTAATAAAGTAGTACTTTTTGGGCTCTGCTGGCCTAACAGAACGGTTTACTAGAAAACGAAAAGCTCTATTGGAACATAAACTTTTCCTCTTAAAACCTTAATTATTTTCCTTTATTTCCTATCTTTCTACCTTCACCTTTTATTTTATTTTTTCCTGGTACCAAATGGAATTTTATATCTAGCGCCCAAACGGCAGATCCTAGGGTAAAAGCAATAGGGAATGTTTCCTTGTAATTTTTTGAGGCGGAGCTCCCTGCAAGTGAAGCTAGTTTAGTATAAAGGCCTATTCTAGTTTCTGTTTATTCATATAATTTCCATGATGGTGAAATGTTGTAAAATGAAATATAAGTGGAGTTGAGAGGGAGCCACAAAAAGCAGTAACATAACATAATTAATTTTTAATAACACAAATTGTACACAAAAGCTATAAAATCATACAGTATTAACACGTGACTTATATAAAATTAATAGAATTATATTTAAAAGCTATCTATGGAGTATTTATTTTATATTTAACATACAAGGTATTAAATAATCTTTTTGAAATTTATAGAAACATAAAATTAAATCTGGAACTGCTATATTTTTTATGTTTTATCACCATTAGAATTTTCCCTCGTTTGGCAAATGTTTTTCTTTTATAGGTAAAAAATGATATTTATTTTATAATATAAAGGATTATATTACCTACTTTCTTTTTTACCACTATTTATCGTTGTTTTAACGCTAGATCTATCACATTATACTATACGATTTATTAGTTTTGCTATCTTATTGATCGTATAAGATTTTACACACTAAAGCTTATACTTAGACATTAACACAATAACTTTATTGTCATATGGTAACGTACTGCTCCTCAATAGGCAGAGATAAAGCTAATACCCAGCAAATATAATCCTCTAAGGCCAAATATCACCAAAATTTCAATCCTTTGTAAAAGAATTTAGTATTTTGTAATAGCGTCACTGTAATTTGTAGAATTGCAAAGTGAATATGTAATTAAGTTTTAAAACTTCGGTATATTTTGGCCTCAGCACTCAGAAGCAATTACATTATCATTATACACTTAAACCTACAACTTATCGCTTAAAATGAATCTCACAAACAATGTACTATTGAAAGGATTAATCCATATTAAGTAATGTGCTACAAAATCCTGCTTAAAACATAAAATAGAACATTTAAGCTATGAAAAGTTCTAAGCTAATCTTCACATTAAATCTTGAGGGGCCACATTTGTAATGCAGGTGACATTTTAAGAGAAAACATTAAGGAGATTCTAGAGTCATTCAATATATTTACATCAAGTTGGTCTGAATATGATTATTTTTATTTTCAGATTTTTTTATTAAAAAAGATATCAGAGCCTAAGGTGGGATGAAAATAAGTCTTAAAAATAGTTTGTTATGTGTTTTATTGCTTCTAGGTACATGATTTAAAAATTTTAAACACAAAGAGTTTGGTGAGGCTAAACCAGTAGAAGGAAGACAAATGAAACTCAACTTTGTTAATACACCTATGAACTTTAATATTTACATGAATAACTGGTTCTAAATCTAATTTAATTCTGGGTATATACATTTCTTGATATAATACTGTACAAAAAAATGCTAGCAGTATCTTTTCACTTATATAACAATAAACTTATCTAATTGACTAATAACTAAACTTGTATTGTTGTACTAAACTTGTAAAATGATGGAGTGATTCTTGAAAGTTGAATATTAAATTTACTGACTGTATAACAAATTTATAGTATTTAAAAGTTATCTGTGGAATATTTATTTTGTATTTAACATATAGTATGGGGTATGAAATAATCTTTTTGAAATTTATTGAAACGTAAATTTAAATCTGGAACTGCTTTTACCGTTTGTAAAAATCTTGAAAATTACGCTTACATTTCCACGTTACTGACTCAAAAATCACGTCACTGAATCCTCAAAAATTTGAGGTTACAATTAGTGTTGGATTTTTTTGTGAAGACAGCAAAACAACTTACGCTGACAGATGTGTTCAAAAAGCATTAATACTCTATTGTAAGCAAAGTTTAATAAATTCATAATGTGTGTTTTAAATGGTGTAATTAAATTAAATAATACTAAATATATCAAACGGATTTGTGTTACTAAACTACCTGTTTTTTGTGAAAACTCCAATCATCCGAATATTTGATTAAATGAATGGGGTTCGGTCAGAAACATAAATTTAACTTTAACAATGTAGAAACTCAAACTTGAAATAATTTTGACTTTAAGAAAATTTAGAATAATAGATTTTGCATATAACTCATTATTGTCTAGATATTAATCAATTTAATGATCTATTGCATCTAATTTTAAAATTTTCACGTTTTTTTTCAAAAATTACAACCCCCATCCTGAAAAATATCCTGATAAATAAGTTGTGCGGTTCGAAAATCAGCTGAAGTGTTGGGCATTAGCACTGTCCAGTGAGACCCAGCGATTGACAGGAATCTGATTCATATCTGAGTAATTATAAAATTGAAAAACTACAATAATTTGAAAACACTTGGCTGGCTGGGTCACTCAGTGGTAAAGTGCTTAACTTGTAATCTGAAGATTTCCTGTTCAAATTCGTAACCAATCACCATTTGTATTTAAAAAATCCACATGAACTGACACATACTTTCTCCCTTAAGTAAATTTAAAAAAGACAATCTGTAATAAAACTATCATGTTCTACAAAGTTAATCTAAATACCATTTAATAATTTATTGTTTCAAAAATAATCATCCAATTTCTAAAAATAAAAACACGAGCGACAAAGTTGAATTAATTGTTCAAATTGTATGGGGGGGACACCCCCCCCATAACACTAAGCTTTTTTGAGCTGGTTTTGTTCGGTGATTTGACCTTACGCTTCATACCAAGTTTCATGGAAAACGGTTGGAAAGTAAGGAAGAAATTAATTTTTTTATGTTCTCCATAAGAATAACATTGGGCGCTTTCAGACAACGTACTGCGTTTATCGTAGACAGTAAATTTAACTTTTCTCTGGAACCGTATGTCGTAGACAAATAATTCAAAATACTAATTTGTTTAGTTTTTTAAGCTGGTTTCAATGGTACCAGTCAAGTTATACTTTACTTTTATGTTTTCGCTGAATTACAGTACAATTCCTTAAAAAAAACTCCTACCAAACTGCTCAGTCCCGATTTGGTCCTGTGTGATTTCTTCCTATTCAAAAGTAAAAAAGTAAAGTAAAAGTGTGGTCAAAAGTAAACTTAAAGGGGGCAAACTTCAACTCTGGAATGTGTTTTTTTTCCTTATGAAGAAGAACTTTGTCAGATGGAAGAAACTGAGAAGCGCCAGTGTTTGAAGCGTTTGTTTAGAAAAATGAAATGCTAAGTGGAGTGAATTGCTATGGAGATTAAAAAAATGTTTAAGTTTTTGTTTAGTAGGGTAGGTACATTTCTTATATCACAAAACTTATCAAGTGATCTCGTATTCTACCATCTAATTAAAAAAGTTGTAGTATCAGGTTTTACAGACTCTTAAAAGTTACATAGTTAGTTGAGCTTAAAGTTTATATTCTATGAACACTTCAAGGAGTGATAGATCAGATTAGATTATTGAAATGGTGACCGTACCACAAGGTAGGTATTTTAAGCCAAGTATGAATGAGAAACGAGTGTAGGATGACTGCTGCGTGATCTTGTTGTCTTGTTACTGACTAAGGCTGATAGGTATAGATAGGCATATAGGTATGGTTTCATGGTAGTAGGCATAGGCCTACTACCATGAAATAGAGTTTTATAACTTTGTTGATGCTGTCAACAATATTGAAGATATTTTTTGTGGTGATCAACATTTAGTTTAGTTGATAAGATTTCCTAACAATCAAGACATCGCTAAAATAGAAACAAAAGTGCGTTGTTCGAACATTATAACTAAACACAGTTTATATACCAAGTGTAATAATAAAAATAATTCATGTGAATCACCAACCCACACAGGTGAATATGAATCTCACTCAAGTGGTTATGAGTGATTGATGAGTTGATGATGTAATGGTTGTTAACCCTCCAGAGGGCGCATTTGGTCTTACGGGCATGAATGGGCGTATCGGTCTCTTTGACCAAGTTAATATTTTTCTAAAAAAAAAAGAAAAGAAAACTGATGGAAAACAAGGAAAATCAGTACAATACATGATGTATGAGTCATTTTAATGATGTAAAAGCAATTGTTATATTATAAATACCCCCGTTGCAGCAGACCTGCGTACTCAGCAAATTTCCAAATCAATAATATAATAATAATAATATATGACAAGTTTGGTCAAAATCTGTCGATAAACATGAGAATTTTTGCCTATTCTCCATAAGATTAAAATGGGAAAGAGTGAGTAGGTTTGCTGCTGTGAGGAACACTGAAAGTAGCCATTTATACCATCAAAAATTTTATTTTTAACATTTATACCAACTTTCATCAACATCTGTCCATAAATATAGGAGTTTGCCTAATCTCCAAATGATTAACATGGGAAAAGAGTATGCAGGTTTGCTGCCATGATAAACACATAAACTATAATTTTTTAGCCCAAATGTATGGATCTCAACCACATGAAGCTAAATATCAAGTTTCATCCAAAAATATTAGATAATAAGTGAAAAATTAATTTTTTTAAATCTTCAATAAGATTAACATTGGAGCCTCAAAAATACAACGTACTGTGTTTAGATTTTTTTATATCTCGGTAACCGTTGAAGATAGAGAAAAACTTTAAGGAACTTAATTGTGTAGTTTTTTAAGCTGATTCGAATGGTGAAATATAAAATTAGAAATTTTTAAAAATTACATGTGAAAAACGCAAAAAACCCCGTTTTGGGGTACAAAACCCCCCCAAACTACCCGTTCCCATTGACCGATATGTCTGGTTTACGAACTCGTCCGAGCATTTGTAGGAATACAAGTCTCTATCAAATTTGGTCTCGATCGGACCTCTTTTACGAGAGTTATCGTGTTCACAGACACATATATATATATAAATTTTAACGACTATTGTTTTTGGTCTCTGGGCACCTAAAGAAGAAAAAATAACATGGTCTTGGGCTTAACTCTTGCCATGAGACCTACGGTAATAGCTTCTTCCCTATGGGAAATTCGCTAAAATTCAAATTGCATAAGGTAAATATAAATAAAGAAGTCTTCTACTTATTACTGTGGCCCTTCAGTAGATTCGACCGACCTTGGCTTGATGTGAGTGTGGTAGCCACTTTGGAACTAACCCGCCCCCACCACCTGCATTCCTTGGTTCACCCCTTCCCTGAACAGTATCTGGGAGGGGAAACTTTGAACTACTTCCTCCCTCCGACTAGCAATAACCAAAATGGTGCAACTCGCTCTTTTCAACTGACATGCACCTTCTGGAGGTTCAAGAACTGACATAGCTTGCTTGTTAAAAAAACAGATTTATTTGCAAGTATCTTCAATTAAAAGCTTATAATAATAATAATATATACAAGTCAAAATCTGTCCGATAAATAGAAAATTTTTGCCTATTCTCCTGATTAACATGGGAAAAGAGTGTGCTATTTATTGCTGCTGTGAGGAACACTGAAATTAGGCATTTCTACCATAAATAATTTTTATCTTAACATTTATACCAACTTTCATCAACATCTGTCCATAAATAAAGGAGTTTGGCTATTCTCCATATGATTAACATGGGAAAAGAGTATGCAGGTTTGCTGCAATGATAAACACATAAACTGTGATTTTTTAGCATAAACGTATAAGTCCCAACCACATAAAGCTAAATATAAAGTTTTATCTAAAAATATCGGATAATAAGTGAAAAATTAATTTTTCCTTAACCTCCATAAGATTAACATTGGAGCCTCAAAATACAACGTACTGTGTTTAGATTTTTTTATATCTCAGTAACCGTTGGAGATAGAGAAAAACTTTAAGGAACTAAATTGTGTAGTTTTTTAAGCTGATTCTAATGGTGAAATATAAAATTAGAAATTTTTAAAAATTACATGTGAAAAACGCAAAAAACCCCATTTTGGGGTACAAAACCCCCCCAAACTACCCGTTCCCATTGACCGATATGTCTGGTTTACGAACTCGTCCGAGCATTTGTAGGAATACACGTCTCTACCAAATTTGGTCTCGATCGGACCATTTTTACGAGAGTTATCGTGTTCACAGACACATATATATATATATATATATATATATTATTATATATATATATAAATTTTAACGACTATTGTTTTTGGACTCTGGGCACCTTAAAGAAGAAAAAATAACATGGTCTCGGGCTTAACTCTTGCCATGAGACCTACGGTAATAGCTTCTTCCCTATGGGAAATTCGCTAAAAAAAATTCAAATTGTTATAATGAGTACAAATAATAATTAATAAAGAAGTGTTATTCTTATTACTGTGGCCCTTCAGTAGATTCGACCGACCTTTGGCTTGATGTGAGTGTGGTAGCCACTTTGGAACTAACGCTCCCCACCACTGCAATCCTTGGTTTCCTACCCTTCCCTGAACAGTAAGCTGGGAGGGGAAAACTTTGAACTATTCCTACTTCATAAGTACTACTATACTCAATAACTGGGTCCGCTTTTCCTGATTCTGAAATCGACAATAATATATCTTTTAATCATATTCCTGGACCAAATGAATAAAAATGTTTGTATTTATTAATACTTCCCTGTGCGAAATATGTTAGATCCTTCTTCTGTTCTTTTACCTAACTATGACGTCACTAACCGTATGACGTCACTGTTTCAAATATTGGTGTCAAAAATTGCTATCACACCCTCAGAGCTAAGACACATCCATGTCAAAAATAGAATTTAAAATCTCTGGGTAAATATATAGCTTAGTTTTTGTTGTCGGTGATAAATGGGATTTGAACGGATCTTATCCCAAAACCCACTAGAAAATATCCTCTGCAGATATGTCAATCTTATTACAACTTATTATCAAAGGATTATTCCAACAGCCACTCCCATTATCTTCATGGCTCCAATGTGAGTATAATAAAAAGAATGAGAACTTTTTTTGAGGAGGCTTTCAGAAGAAAACGACTATCCTTGGACGATACTGTTTCCTAGTTGTAGGGATGTTCTTGTTTCTTTTTTATTGAGCCTAATTTATTATTAATGTATATCAAAGTTTCCTAATTAATGTTTGTACTATTTACTGTAGGTTAGTTAAATGCATGTGTTGGTTCCTTTATATAACTGTTATAGTCTAAATACTTAATCTTTCATATTAGTGTTATAATTTTATAAAATTTATTTATTGTGCTTAATTTATTTTGAAAATGTTATTATTGTTGTAAGTGTTTGTCTTCTATATTTTATTGCATTTTGGAGCATCTATTTAATTATGTTCTATATGTTGTATAAATCTCTTATATTTAAGTCCCACTATATTGTAAATAGTGTTGACTGTTGATCTAAATAAATAAAAAATAAATAAATATAATAAAAAGAATGAGGACTGTAGGAAGAAAAGGATATAGATTAGATGGGTGAGGATGGGCTTAGAGGGCTGACCATACCAAGTCGAGGAGTAGGTCCTTGGCTTCTAGGGATTTTGAGATCCCCAGCTAAGCTTCGAGCTCTAAACACTCAAACTTGATGGTACTCCTTGACCAACCTCCCTTGGTGGGGAAACATGATGTTGGAGCACATCTATATAATTTTCCTCGATTGTAAATATTCTTTATTTCTTTACCCTAGCACCTAGGTTAAACAAAGGCTATCAGCTAGAATTCAAGGGGGGTACTACAGTAGTGTAGTATAGCAGGTCCTCCTGAATTTTTTGAGATTTCTGTAGTTTCAATGAAAATATTATTTTCATTTGGTTTTATATAGAATGACTTTTAATAATGTTTGGTAAATATGAGGCCTCACTCATATTTTTAATTTTATTTTTTGTTTGGTAAACATGAGTGAGGCCTCATATTTACCAAATAACATGAGGTTCCAACACAATCATCATTTGGGAATAAAATAGTAATAATAAACTATAAGCTTATTTAAAATTATAAGATCACTTTTCTATATAAATCATTGTGTAGTAACTGAATATTTAGTAAATTATTTTAATATACTGATACTTAAAGACTGTAAAAGTATATCACCATCATCAATGATATTTCTCAACTGACCAACTGACTTCACATTTTGAAGTGGGTAATATTTTCACTGAATCAATCAGCCAGTTAACAAGAGAACTATACTCCCCACTTTTCACTGTCTTGTGACAGAATATAACACAAGAATTAGTTCTAAAAAAGAAATTGTGAAAAAGAAACTCCCTCAATGCATAAAAAAATTGAATGAATAATAATATTATAATACTAATAATATTATTACTTGATGTTTTAACAGTTAATAAATAAATCAGATGTAAATTTTATTGTTGTAAAATGATGAGCAGATTTTTTATGTAAAATGATGCTGTATGGTGTGCCTGCAGGAAATAAGCAAGCTGGATACATAGCCAGCATTTTACATATCTATTTTAATCGTTAGACTATAGATTATAGATCATAACTTTTCTGTACTTTAACTTAATGTATCAAGCTCTATAATTAGTCGTAACACTATTGCCATAAAAATCAAACTCTGGTTATTCCCTTGCTACTTTTTTGCAAAGAATGCAAGTGAATATTGTATTTTCTAATTTTGTGTGTAGTGATAGTAGACTTGATTTAATGTATTTACAATATTTTTTCTTTTTCTTTTTATTTTATATTTCTCCCCACCTCCTCTATTTGTCTCTCTGAATCATTAGTATCACCATCAATATGTATACCAATCGCCAGTCATAAAGGAAAAATCTGTGACACAAATTAATAAGTCTCCCAAGATTTAAATATATAAAGTTTATTTTAGGGATTTTATTTTTTTGGCACTAAGATGAATACGAAAAAGACACCTAGCTAAACATGTGCAATATTAGCAATGAGTGTTTTTTATTTGAACACAGTTGTTCATTTTTCTAACAAAAATAACCAATAGAAATTAGAGAACAGAAAAACCTCTTTTAATCAGCATCATCTCAACAATAAAAGTTAATATAAATTCTAACTAACCTAGTTTTGAAAAAAACTGATAACCTTTTTTCATATCAAAGGGGTTGTATTGCTATTTTTGGGTATTTGTTATTAAATTCTACTAGTTCAGGTGAATAAGTACTAGAACCCAATGTTAATTTTTAGATTATTGCTTATCATTAATAAGCCATATAAATAACTCATTTATTTTACTAAATATTTTAAGAACTATTAATTAATTCAAGTTTTAAGTTACCTGACGTAGTTCTGGTCCTATTGAAGTTGTATTGCTTTAGATACCATACTTACTTTAATTATAGACCAACAATATTTCTTGTACTCTTCTATGCGGAATCTATTTAATACATTCAATTATTTAAAGATAAATTTTTTGATCTTGTAAAAGGTATTTTTAAAGAACTACTAGTAGAATTGACTGGGATGGTAGCTTCGTCCTGTAATCCAGCTACTTGGAGGTCACGAATTGTGGATAGTTGTGAGTGATGGTCGGTGGGTGTAGTGTTCTTTAGTGTAGATTAACGTCAGCACTATTGAATACTGCGTTAATCCGCAAAGACCATCCTCATAATTAGATCAGTTCGTAATTCAGAGACAATGGTTCTGATTCCACGTTTAACTGTAGGTCCCTTAGATATACCATTGACTATTGGGCTATTAATTAACAGTTCTGTCTAAGGAACATGTCAGCCTTAGTCAGTAATAAGACTACAAGATCGCGGCACAATCATCCTACACTCGTTTCTCATTCATACTTGGCTTAAACTACCTACCTTGTGGTACAGTCGCCATTTCAATAATCTAATCTAACTAATTTAGTACTTGTAGATTTGTTAATACAATTAACAAAACTATATCCTTCTCATTTTATAACTAAAAATAAGGGAGACAATATTTAGTAAAAATATGGAATACAGAAGGAATAAAACTGAAAAGGAGTAAAATATTAAGGTTTAAGAAGGGGATCAAAATAAAATAAACAACCATAACATAATTACAGTAAAAGATCACAAAGACAATATAATATTACTTTGTTAATAAATTAAGGTAATATAATAAAGTTATCTTACTGAGTTAGTATTATTTATAATTCTTATTAAATAGATCCTGAATGTCTCTTGGAAGAGATAATAAAATTTGTTTGATAGGAAACTATTAGTTCCTAAATCTTAGGGTAATAAATACATAGAATAGTCTGTTACAAAGCGACAAATATCAGTGGAAATACCTGATCTTTTAAGAACGGTATTTAAAGATAAAGTTAAAAGTTTTTCTTACATAAACTAAAAGCAGAAGTATTTTAAAATAGCGTAGATTCATCACACACACACCTAGATCTACGATTTACTACTTTACACATAAATGACTAGCATTTTAAAACATTTGAAAATAAGTTATATTAGTAAATGTTCATGAGTCGTTCTCTGCGTTCCTTTTAAACATTTGATCTGGAATATCATTCTGAACACGATTTGTACTGATATTATGGTTTTCTAAAACCAAGTAGCTGTTTTGTCAGAGTAAGCACCATCCGTTGTTTTCAATCTTGGGTAATATTGGCACTTCTTTTACATTTGCGTGTTACACCATTCACTATTCTGGTGGTCGGCAATCGACGCTTTCTTCATCTTCACGGTTTCCGGTTCGCCAAGTCTGTCTAGTTCATCCTTGCTCAGATGCTCGACCAGTCCGGCTCCTAAAGCGTCACCTAAAACGTTGACTGTGGTGCGGAAACGGTCTCTGGAAGCAAGAAATGTCGTGAATTGAAGTTAGAGGAAAAGACGGGGCTGATAACCACCGGAAGCGAAGAGACGAGAAGAACCAAGGTTGGGAGAATAAGGTGACACCAACACCAAACAACATTCACAACAATGAAGCAATCCAGGCTAACCAAACCCAACATAAATGTACAGAGTAAAGCTTAGGTTTGAAAAATGATCAGCCATTGTAAAAGAGGACATTCACAGGTATCTTAAGAAACCTTGAAGAAATACTTAAGCTAAAATTTTACCAGCGATTATAAACACTATTTTTAGCATTCTTGGTAAAACTTGCTTAGAAGTATATCTCTTTAATTATAACCATTATCAAACAATTTACAATCTCTTAAAAAGTTAATATTAATAACTGAGCACTTCAGGTTATCTCTAAATATAAAAAGTAATGTATGTATGTCCTATATGTGTCGCCACACTACTCATCTGATTGCCATTAAATTTTAGAAAGTTGCTCTATATGTGTCCGGGAAGGTTTTAGTGAAAACATTTTTCGAAAACTCCATAAGTTTCTATTTTATGGGGTTTTTAAGATTCTAATGTTAACCTTATCGGGAATAAGTTTGTTTACAAATTTTCTACAATCAAGACATTTAATTTCTTAAGAAGCTGTCGGTTTACTTTCCATGAGCAATATGCTTTACCATCCAATGCCATCTGAATCATTCATTAATGTAAAAATATGAAGTTAATATGTACTGAGCAAAAGAACAGCTTCATTCACCAGCCTTGTTTATTATATTTTTTTATTTTCTGTCTGATTAAAATTTATGTGTTTATATGTTGGCCAAATAATTAAAATGTTTATACATATTAAGTATATTTTAATAATCAGCTGTTTTATATCTAAATATAAAACAGTTGCAACTTCCTGAAATTTTATGGCAATCGGATGTGTAGTTTGGCAACACATAAAGGACATATATACATACATTCATTTTTATATTTAGAGATTTAATCATCTCATTCATATTGTTTATGTTTTTTGACCAGTTTCTTTTCTGTATAGAAATAATCCTTTGTTTGTAGAAATGTAAATATTGTTAGGCACTTGAAAACGGGTAAAGTGTAACCAACTGTTAAAACGTTATGTAGTTTTTAAACACAAGACATGTTGGAAAAGTCCAACTAAATACTAATTTTAAAATTAAAACAATTCAAGTGTTATAAACTGATGGTTATAAACTGTGTTATAAAAATATATAACAACTGTACTATATTATAATGCTCTAATCATTCTTCTCTCCTTATTTGAAAAGTGTCTGGAGAGTAGTTTAGAAAATAGACAAAATTTATAGTTTAAGGTACTAATGTAACTATCTATTTTGTTTTTCCAATACATTAAACATTTTATAACTCTTACTGTTAAAATATACACTATGTAACTTACAAGAATTTCACTCTGGTCCTATTAAGAGCAATTTGAAATAAAAACTGGTAAAGAAAGAAAGTTGAATATTGAAAACACTACATAAAACCACACCCACAAAATGATATAAAAAATGAAATCCTTCTTTTTAGTGTTTTGGTTATGCTATTTTAATAAATTGTATTTTACATCCAACATTAGATAGTAAAACTTGATATTTTTAGAACACCTTCAATTCCCATATACAGCACCACATGCCAATATACAGTAGAAAGTGAAACTTTTACATTAGTTTATTGTCAATTTAATAGATCATTTCATGTAAAACAAAAAAAAGTTACAAGGGTGATACGTAAACAGTACTTTAATGGGTTTTTGATATTTATTTACCAAACAAAGCAATTGTATATATTTTGTTGAAATTAATTCCATTCATAGAACCTAAAATAATAATCATGCAATAATAATAATCAAAATCGTAATCATGCAATAGAAACTTAGTTTCAGGCAGAATTGTTTACTTGTTTACCAATCAAGGGCTATTTCTATAGTCAAAAAGGATGTAAGTTACATAGATTTAGAAACTTTTGTGGGCTGCAAAATATTTTTAATTACATTTGCTGAAAAGATAACTGTTATTCATATCCAAACGGATATTGGTATGACGTATTTGCAATTACAGTAACTCATTTTAATCATTACTTTACTGAAACTTTATATTTTAGATTAGATTAGATTAGATTATTGAAATGGCGACCATACCACAAGGTAGGTATTTTAAGCCAAGTATGAATGAGAATTGAGAGTTTTCTGGTCTGATAAATGTTCTTTACAAATATTTTATATTTATAATTACCGGATTGCAAAGTAATTTCCCCATGATAAAATAACATAATCACAATTATTATAATTTAGTCTTAGCAAAAAGTTTCTTCATTTTACTTAGCAACTCATGTAGTAGAATTGGTTGTAGTGATATCTCCCTATATTAGTTGTTCATCTAACTAAATAAAGTACTGTAAAAGAAATGTTTTAGTAATTTAGTTTATTTACATGTATAATTTACACTATGATATCATGCTCCAAGTGATGAAACATGATATGATTAATCTGAAGTAGGTATAAAAAGTAAAACCTTTACTTTTTTGTCTTTTACTCTACCAACAGCAACCTCAAATTGGTGTTATTTTGTACAAAAGGAATACTATAAATTTGTTTTTGAAATGTCGTGTATGTTTATATGTAATGTAAGTGGTTATTTATGGTTTGTTATTTATTTACATAGTTTATTTAAATGTGATATTGTTGAGATTTGTTATTATTAATTTATAAATATTTATATTAAGTGCTCAATTTATATATTAATTAGTTTACTAAAAACTTCATTGGAAATTGTGTTCTTCTGAAGGATCATTGTTATTATTATTATTATTAGTTTCTGTTATAATCCATATTATTATTTATTTTTATATTTTTTAAGAAACAAAATTTATTATTGACCAATAAAAATAGTATAATAGTTTAGAGCTTTCCTCTCAAATAGCTTTTAGCTAGAGAGGTAAAATCGGCACTACTGTATAAAATATTTATATATATTTAATGAAAAAAGGCATAACAGTATCTTATATGTAGAATAGCCTATGCAATAATGGAAACAGAACTCAACCCCCAAAGTACATTGTATATAAGTATGAAACACCTTACCTTATGAAACAACATAAAAGTTGTTAACAACAATGTGAGTTTAATACAAATCTTAAAGTACATTCCACATCTATTTACATAATACATTTTTCAATAGTGCTTATATACAGAGGAACATGTTTCTCGTTAGGGCAGAAAACCAGGTCACAAGTCCTTCAGATCTTGGACGATTATTAACTCTCTTTCACTGAGAGTTTACAAATATACAAAACTGATTTTGCCTTCACGCAGTTGAAAATTATGTATGTACATTACTGCAATATATAAATCACACTTAGCACCCACACCTCTTTACCCTATTAGTTGTTATATACATTGACTAATTACTTAATGTATTCATTCGCATGTTGCATACATTTAATATGTGATAAGTAAACTTTTCATATACTGTACAAGGGTCATTCAATAAGTAAACAGACAAAACAAATTTCCAGAAAATTGCTCAACATATCGTTATTAAATCTATAGATCATAAAATTAACAGCCTTGTGGAGACATCTGATCAGCCATTCAGTTACATATTTTAAATAAAATGTCCAGCGTACTCACTTAGTAATGGCAAGTCTACATAATGATTGCATCATGCATCATGGAAGAATAATGTGCCATGATCAGAATTTTAGTCCCAGAAGGTAGTAAAATCCACAAAATAATATTAAAAATGTGTGGCAACAACACTTGTTTAACTCATTCAAACTAAACGTTCGAATGGGTGGAACAGTTTTAAAGTTGTCACATTAAATTTTTCAATGAGCTCCATAGTTGATGTCTGTTTTAAGTTGTGACTTCCTGTCTTGAATCTTATATTGATTCATTAATTGGGGACAGTAAGCAGCAATGTTGAATTGATAGGAAATAAAATAGGTGAGTGCTGGAATCTGCTGTGGAATACAAGATAAGATATACCACTTGAACGAATTATCTGTTGAGGGCGTGATTTTGCTTCATGACATTGTATGTCCACATATGACACAGCTGACGAGAGAGGAACTGCACAAACTGTGGTGGAAAGTTCTTTAACATCTCCCCTACAATCCTGACCTAATCCCTTCCTAGGGTACTTCTACTCTTAAAAAGCCACTTAACCCCTTAAACCCCTTTTAAAGATGGATATGTGAGTGAAACATTGTTAATCCAATGAAGTGGTATAAAACTGTGTAAAAGTGGCTTTGACATCAATCCAAAGAATTTACAGGGTGTAATGCTGAGGGTGTTTACAAATTATATGGGATATATGTATATATGTTACAGAGAAATATGTTGAACAGTAATCAAACTTTGGTACTGATTGATTATACCGTTTTTGAGCCATAGTAATTTGTATTACTTATTAAATGACCCTTAAACTTATTTCTATTTAAAATTACAGTACAATTTTTACAACAACACATAAAAATTTACTTCCCTGTGGGAAGTAGGTTAGACCATGGATATGTCTAAAGGGAATGCTTTTAGTTCTTCTGAACAGCTGTGCTTATTCTTATGTATATTGAAAATTCAATATAATAGCTCTATTAGTTTCCATGGAAACCTGTTTCAAATTTTCATCTTACAAATTGTCAACACCTCCCCTCAGAGCTAAGTCATACCCATTGTTAAAAATAAAAAATATGTAATAATCTATAGAAAAAACACAGGAATGTAAAGTTTATTTTCTAAATAAATTTTGTCTGAAGTAATAATATAAAGTATTTTTCCACATGAATTTGTATATTTTAGGAATTAATTTAATTTTTAAACATTATGAAAAATAGATAAGATATCACGTAAGTCCACATATATAAATATAATGTATTTACTTCCCTGTGGGAAATAGTTTAGATCGTGGATATGTCTAAAGGGAATGTTTTCAAACAAAGTTTCTTAACAGCTGTCCTTATAACCATAAGACGAATTTTGATCTGATGGATTACCAATACCACCTCACCCCAGAGATAAGACATACCCATGTCAAAATGTTTTACTAAAAGAGTAGTTAATAAAATTGTATATACAAATAAAAATTAATTACAATTTCTGTACATTTTACTATCAAATTATGAATTTATTTCAGTACTTAAAGTTATTCTTACTTAAAGTGGTTTTATGCAAGAACAATAATTAAATTATGTTTTTGAGAAATTATCTCTGGTACTGAAAACCCCCTTATTTAAATATTTTCTTCATCATTGACATTTAAAATGGAATAATGCTGAACATTGTCTTCATATTATCATAGAGGTAATACCTACAAATGCCCAAATAAAGTATAAACACAAAGATATTATCCAACAATTACCTGTTGTTAGATAATTAATGTATACAAGAAAAAGAACTATTTATAATTTTAATTTTGTTTCTTTTCACATTTTCTAGGATACAACAAACAAATTTAGACTATTTTAAATAATTGTTATTTGAATGAATATTCAAAATACATATTGATAATAATTTTATCCACAAGCCAATTTTGTAAGAATCTTATTATTTAACTTGAACTTTTTCTAAAGCAGTTGTAATAAATTTGGTTTTGTTCCTTGAGCACCAATTTAAATGTCAATGACTTTAAAATTGGTAAGTTATACCTTATTCTTATTTTTTCTTTATGGTAAACAAATTGTTATTTCATTGTTTCTTTCATTTCCACATAAAGCAAAGGCCCTTAAAGCATTGTTTACTTACCGTATATATCATCTCCAAAAAAAAATACCAACTCAAGAAATTTGCTAATGTAGATCAAACCAAATTGGAATCTCGGGATTTTAACCCATCACCTGAACCGGTACTCCCATCCAGAAATGAGTTTTGTTGTTTCCAAAAATGAGAAAACTTTTAACCACTCTGATAAGCCATCAAACTATACTATCACTGAACGTAAAAAAATTAAACAAATTTACTGCCTAATTGATGGTTTTATTTGGCTGGTTCCTTTTTAAAGACACCATTTTGACACTTCACAGCATTAACTTTCAACTTTTAACAAAACCCTGAAGTTAGCTGTGTTCCCAATCCTGATTGGTCATTGTTGACTAATTTTCCATTTCAGAGAGTCCAGTTTAATATTATAGATTGATGGATTAATAAACAACAACAGCCCAACTTCACCCAACAACCACTCGACGTGAGTCTTCATTGCCAAACACACTAAGATAGTTTTCTCTAAGGATACAAACACAGATGATGCAAAGAAAGAGGAGTGTACTTACAGCAACCAGTCGACAGCAATGATGAGAGTGACATCCTCTGCTGGGAGTCCTACAGTGTCCAGCACCATCACCATGGTTACCAACCCAGCCTGAGGGATACCAGCTGCTCCAATACTGGCCATCGTAGCAGTTATGCTGTAACACCCACAGGTATCTATAGAAAACTCTCTAGGTGAATTTAGTATTGTGTAGTACTGTATCGTCTTCTTTTCTTGTATGATAGAAACTGAGTTTTTTAAGTTGATTAGTGTATAGGATGTACCAAGCAAAGTTTCTATGATTTTCAAGCACTCACTCATATGAGCACTCATAAGTGGCGAACTTATAATATTACCCTGAAAAACACGGATATTTGAACCTATATCATAAAAAATATGGTTATTTGCTTGGATACAGCTAAAGAGGATAAGGATTAATACAAATCCACAGTATCCTGAACAATATTAACTTCCGGTTTGGTAGGTTAGTACCAGATTCACTGAAGTTATTTACAGTTTAATTCAAAATCTCTTTATTCATGCAATCAATATACATGTCACATTTGCTTTAGAAAAATCCAGTTTTAAATGCTGAAAGTTTGTGGGTTTTTTTGAAAGAAAGAAACTTTTTTATGATTACCTTAGGCAATAATTAACCAAATTTGTAAAAAAAGTATTTATTGAAGTTCATTAGATGTTTTTATTGTATTTAGTAAATTTAAGTTAAGTAAATTGTCTTTATTGTTTTTTTTAAATTTTTAACAAAACAATTTATTTACTTTGTCAACAGTATGTTTATATAAGTTTCGATAAATATTATTATTAAAAGTTATTTTTGGACATTATAGATACTAATTAAAGCATATAATACCCCCGTCGCAGCAGACCTGCGTACTCAGCGAATTTCCAAATCAATAATTTAATATATGACAAGTTTTATAAAAATAAGTCCAAAAACATAAGAATTATTTGCCTATTCTCCATAAGATTAACATAGGATAGAGTGTGCAGATTAGCTGCTGTGAGGAACACTGAAAGAAGTCATTTCTACCATGAATAATTTTTATCTTAACATTTATACCAACTTTCATCAACATCTGTCCATAAATAAAGGAGTTTGCCTATTCCCTATATGATTAATATGGGAAAAGAGTATGCAGGTTTGCTGCCATGATAAACACATAAACTATGATTTTTAAGCATAAATGGATAGATCTCAACCACTTAAAGCTAAATATCAAGTTTTATCCAAAAATATTGATTAATATGGGAAATATTAATTTTTCCCTATCCTCCATAAGATTAACATTGGAGCCCCACAATACAACGTACTGTGTTTAGATTTTTTTATATCTCGGTAACCGTTGAAGATAGAGAAATACTTTAAGGAACTTAATTGTGTAGTTTTTTAAGCTGATTCCAATGGTGAAATATAAAATTAGAAACTTTTAAAAATTACATGTGAAAAACACAAAAAACCCCATTTTGGGGTACAAAACCCCCCCAAACTACCCGTTCCCATTGACCGGTATGTCTGGTTTACGAACTCGTCCGAGCAGTTGTAGGAATACACCTCTCTACCAAATTTGGTCTCGATCGGACCATTTTTACGAGAGTTATCGTGCTAACAGACACATATATATATATATATACATATATACATATATACATATATATATATATATATATATATATATAAACATTTTAACGACTATTGTTTTTGGACTCTGGGCACCTAAAGACGAAAAAATAACATGGTCTCGGGCTTAAGTCTTCCCATGAGACCTACGGTAATAGCTTCTTCCCTATGGGAAATTCGCTAAAAAGTGAAAATTTTATTTTTGAAGTTCTAAGAGTCTTTCACATAATCCATTTACATTTTTAAGTGTAAAATTATGTACTTGAATTAATGTGTCTAAGAAGATGACACTTGAAAAATATTAGGGATTCGGGAAATTATGGATTGTAGTGCTGAGGAAACTGACCTGACTGCAACGATATGTCCAAAACTGTACTCGACGTTACGAACTTGAGCAATGAACAAGGCAGCAACAGCCTCGTAAAGAGCCGTTCCGTCCATGTTGATGGTGGCTCCGATCGGCATCACAAACCGAGACACTCGCTCATCGCAGTGGTTCTTCTCCTCCAGGCAGGCCATGGACACTGGTAGAGACGCGGAACTGGAGGCAACCAAGAATATTGAAATTAAATGCAGTAGAAATACCAGACTTCCAACAAAATGTAGATTGGAGTTTGTTGAGTTTCAGTGAATTCATACAAATCAGCTTTGCATATACTGAGCTTGCAGTAATTCCTTTGATTCCATAATCTCTTATAACTTCAAAATTTATATATACAGGTGTTCATTAAAGTTGGTGACAATCTTCGAGGGGTGATAAACTTTGATAATAATCAAAATAAACAATACAATTCCTATAAACATTTCGAAAAATACACTTTGTATAGCTGCTAGCCGCCATTTTGTATTTCTTACAAAAATCGTTATATCTCAAGAATTATTTAAGATACAGAAACCAAACTTTGCACACATCTTAATTGGCTACACAGAAAAATATTTATGAAGCATCCTTTAGACTGCTTTTATATTTTCAAAATGGTGGTGGTTAAAAATCTTTTCTAAATCTAATTTTTTCTAATCTTTTCTAAATCTAAATGATACTTAATGATTTTCTTTCTCTTTAGCTAATTAAGATGTGTGCAAAGTTTGGTTTCTGTATCTTAAATAGTTCTTGAGATATAAGAGGTTTTTGTAAATAATACAAAATGGCGGCTAGGGGCTAAACAAGGGATTTTTCGATATATGTTTCTAGGGAATTTTTGTTTATTTTGATGTGTTATATCACCCCTCTAAGTTTATCCACAGCTTTAATGTACACTCTGTATATTATATCCTACAAAATGATTGTAAAGGTTTTTGAAAAATGATTTTTATAGTACTATATACAGGGTGTTCATTAAAGTTGGGGACAAACTAATATAGCTCTATGTACCTAGGCACAATGACAGGCAAGTATTGAAAAAAAGTTGTATGTAATTTTTGAAATGCTATAGTGACTCTTATGAACTAGGAATAGTGAAGTATAAATATGTTACAACATGGATAGCATATATTTAATTTTTTAATTTTAAATCACTAACCCTGCATTAAGTTCAAAAGGGTTGAGTCGTATTAATTTTCATTTTAAATAACTTGTAACTTTAACTTTAAATGTACCATATATTATTGTCAGTTTTGAACTACAAATGGTTAAGAAAAAGATAATAACAAACCATGAAATACTAACGGTTCCTTTTTCTTCATTATTTTGTTTGTTCGAAGAGGGTTGATAGTCATTTATCTATTCTTTACCCATCCACATATTGTCAGATCTGAGTATGGGATATATCAAAGTAAATACGGAGGCAAGCTTCAGAAAAACTGGTGCAAAGAGCAAAGTTGATAAAATGTAACGATTGACTTTAATATGTTGTTTGATCGACAGTGACCGATCGGTGACAGACAAGAACTGATGAAATACTCTGAACCCCTAAAGATTATGTTTCATATACTCTGTATGGTTTAATAAATTGATACTTTGACACCCTTAAAGTACACCCTGTATCTAACTATTGAAGGTTTATTTAACATTGACTGAGCTTAGAGGTGTTAATATTATTTATACTGTACAGAATAATTAAAGATAACACAAAAATATCACCTTGAAGCTGTTCCAAAAGCAGTGACAATAGCCTGACTCATATTGGCGATGAACTTGAAAGGCAACTTGCGGGTCCCGATAGTGTAGATGAGAGGAACTACAATGAATCCATGACAGAACAACCCGAGCAGGACGGTGAAGAAGTACAAACCCAGCTGGCTAATGACAGTGGTGATGCTATCCATGCTCAGGATCTTGGAGGTGACCAGGAACAGCACTCCCACTGGGGACAACCTGGAAAAACCACAGAGGTCAGTGGATTACCAGATCCTAGTATGATATTGGCCAGTGATTTAGTGATTATAGAGCCCGCTTCATTATTAGGATTATTTCATTATTCTGGATTAGGTTCATCTGCCTAGGTTATTGGTTGGTTATTAATTAATGATCCTGACAAATAAAATGTCAGTAACATGTTAAGGGGGGACATGGGGGGCAATGATCCACAGACCTCTTAAAATGTTGAATTTTTATTAAGAATCTTAACAGTTCTATTATAATTTTTAATTGGCACAGATATTTTGAGGAGTTTTTACTATGGTTTTACATGAGTTTTAAGTAAATGTTTTCTTTTCTCTATTTTTAGACTATATTGTGACAAAAATTAGAAAACTCCATCCCCCCCATTGTGAAACTTCTAACTTCGCCGATGGTCAATAACTTTATTGTTAGTTACAATGCTATATAAGATCATCAGAAAATCATCAAAATCAGACTTTTTAAAATGTTTAGTTTAAAATATCCTGACTTATTGGTCTTATGTACTCACTAACTGGCAGCATGTTTACTTAAGTCTATCAAACAAAAGGCATTGTTCGTTGGCAGACAATCTGCTCTCAGCTTTTGTTATCTGTTATTTTTGCTATTTGTGTTTTCTACACCTTTCAGCATTTTTTAATGATTTAATGAGTATTGGTTCAAAATCCTGTCTTGTTACTACCTAACGTTGGCCTGAAGTACCTGTGTGTTTCGGATGCAATTGTTTGGCAGATTCTACAGTATGGCAATATTGTTAAAAACAGATTCTAACGGATATTTTCTATTTATCCTATGAGGCTTTACTGCATAACTAAGAGTAAGATTCAAAATTTGAAAAACATTCAATTTCAATTATTTGCGTTCATTTTTCAATATGAATAATTTTTTTCATTGAACATAGACTTTGAATTAAGTGCATTAAAATAGTTATGCGACACATTATCAAGATGTGGTTAGGTAGAAGGCTACTACTCTTTAGAAAACTAGTGTGATTGACCGAAGACATGGATATCACTTAGTTTTCTGTAGGAGTTATTTGTACACTTATGGGTAGTTTACCTCTTCCCAAATATTTTCTTTAGGTTTTTCATCCTTACAAAATTATTTTCCTATCCACTAGTACAATGTTATATTCTGATAAGGATAGAATTAATCACATTGTTGGATCCGCTGGATCCTTAAATTTCAATAATAGAATTTAACAAAGATATTTAGTAGTATGTCCGCCTCATATCATGAAATACGCATTAGACTCAGGTTTGAAAACCTGTCACATTTAAATTTTATTTTCAGTGTTGACTGCATCATTGTTAACTTCAGTCAAACTAGTTATATAAGCTCAAAGATTTTTCACTGCGCCACTCTATAACAAATATAGCTATAGTTAAACATCATTAGCATTAGCTAGTAACCGGTTTATACTGACCAGATAACCCAGTTGGTGATAACCATCATTGCCTCACTCATGGACTCAAACACCTTCAGTAGAGGCTTGCCCAGCTCTCCCATTCGACCAATGGCGATCCCCATGATCACGGCAAACACTACAAGCCCCAACACGTTGGATCCTTCCGTAAACTCATGGGCGATCGACCAAGAATACAAGTTGTCTGTAAAAGAATACAATACTGTAGACATTCAATTCTGGGTTTTAAAGGTAATTTTAAGTATAGATTATATACTTTTAAGGCTTACTTTCTACTATTTTCGTAAAATAATTGTATCATTTTATAGGCGGGGTTATATTTTTTTATTCAATCAATTTAAAAATTTTAAAGCTTGAAAAGGTTAAAATTAAAATTAGTTATCAATTATAGTTTTGTCATATGCCAATTTAGCTTGTTAACTACTTGTTTCAGTCTACCTGTTTTGCTAAGTTGACTAAAGATTTAACCAATGTGTATTGTGAATTTTCTGTTAATTTACATTGATATAGGTATAATTAACTTAAAATCTATTTAGAGACTGGTTTCACACTGAAAATTCAACGACAATCCTGGTCTTTCATTTACAAAAATATTGAATTAATGGATAGAAGCTTAAACTTAATAAAACAATAATACTATAATAAATTATCCAACTCACATTAAATTATAAAGATTATTTAAATATAAAGTAACTTCTTAAAAAACAAGTCAACAAAACTTACTTCTCTCTTGTCTCAATAAAGGATCTACAGCATCATTTTTGCTTGGATCAAATGACAGCACTGTTCTGTACTGAAAATAACAACAGGTACAATTTGAAATAAACGTTATCAGGAAGGTTGTACATATTGTAGCCAATTTTCTCTATCATGAGGATGGGGTTGAGCATATTCAAATATTTTTATGGTCAAATATTGCTAATAGAATATATTGGTTTTATTATTGTATTTGTTTGCATATTGTATGGTAAACTTACATAATAAAACTAGTTTGACAGCACGTGTGAGATATTAAAATCTTGAAATTTAGGATAAACAGTGAGAATTTCTTTTTATATTGGTTGTATTGATTTATATTGTTAACTAATGTTCACATGATAATATTTTAATTTACAATAAACTACATACCGGTATTTCTTTTAAATTCCTGTACATGTCCAAAGTTTTCTAAGAGTCTAATTTTTTATTTTGTATGACATGATTGCCATACACAAAATGTCTCATAGGTCGTTTCTTTACCAAATCTATAGTAATTTATTATAATGGTACAAAATGGTATTTATTCTGTCACTGATGTTATCATACATCAGGTGATTCTTTTACAAAAAGAAAATACATTTTAAATTTTATATATTTCACTTCAGCTTCAGTTAAAATATTTACCTGATGTGTACAAGCTTGAATAAGATTTGGCGGGAACATGTTCCTGGAAAAACAATTGAGTAAATTAGTCAACTACATTGAAGGAGACATATTAGTGCATTATCACAGTTATATCAAATGTAGTGCTGAGCATGTATATTCCCCTTCTCTTCAATTATACGAGTAATTCATCAATTTCTGTTAAATTTACATCCTTAGGCCTACATACTTAACATTATAAAATGTAAAAGTACCTTGTTTGTACCATGTTTGTAACCTCTTTATGCAAAAATTACAGGGCCAAACATGATGAAATTTTGTACAAATATTCTTGAAGTATTAAAATGAACTTAGGATTTTTAAAGAAATATTTTTATAAAAATAAATATATAAAAATGTCAACATTAAAATCTAGTTATAATAATTTTAACAATGATACACATTTTATTATCTACTCTAATCTGCTATCTAATTAAAAGTACAGTAATGCTATATAAATTGAGCTAAGAACTCTTTACATTTATTATTTTAAGATTTCAGGTATCTATTATATATTTACCTACGTGTTTAAGTATGTTGCTTCTTATCACTGAATATACATCCTGTACAAGGCACGGGCTCACTGATAGCAATAAATTCACATATTTGTTTTCTTCTGGAAGAACATTGAGTTGTATTGTTCTCATCGTTTTGTCAAGTAGACAAGATCTTTTCGTTCAACAAGTGTGAATAATAATGTGTTAAAATATAATAAATACCTTAGCCAGTCTGCGGTTCAAAGATTTACATTTATTTATGTTACATGTTCGGCTTATGCCATTTTCCAAACGAAACATGTAACATAAATAATCTTAAGTCTTTGAACTGCAGACTGACTAAGGTATTTATTATCTTTTAATTTAATTACAGTTCAGGGCTATTAAAGATGAATTTTAAAATGTGCTATTAATTTTTTTTTAACAATATAGCTGGGTAACCAAAAGATGAAGTTCGGGGGTGACTGGGATTTGATAGCCGTTTGTAATTGGCCAGTAATTAATTACCCATCCCATAAAAGGCAAGTATCGGATATGAACAAGACCAGGGTGAAGACTGTTCCCAACCAAAACAGTCAAAATTTAGGCAGTTTCCTCTGCCTATCCTTTGTCTGCCCATAAAGACTATACAAATGCATGGACCATACAAGCAAAGATAGACAGAAACTGATATGAGTTAAGGGGAGTCCGACTTCCAAAATCGTGATTATTGGTCATTTTATTTTTTTGCAGGTCATAAAATTTAGACTTTTTTTTTTAAACTCAGGACATAACTTGGAAACCGTTAAAGATATTTTGATGAACTTTTTGTCACTCTATATGTACGGTATTGCATATTGCTGCTTTTAATTGGTACTAAAATTATTATGTTTCGTTCAAATTGTGGGCTAAGAGGGGGGGGAACCCGTTAAAAATATGAGAAAAAATGGCTAGGAGATGTACCTAAAATATGACAATTAAACATTGGGCCTTATGGAGCATCGAACTCCCCTTAATAGGCGTCACTAGGATCTGAGCTACATGACACACCTGGCCAGGTCCATGAGGGTGTCTGCCGTGGTGACGTTCCTGGAGGTTCCGCTTCTGGTGATGTTGGTGGACGCTTGGTTCTTCCCTGGCTGGATCACATTGACCAGGATGATGCCCTGCATTACGGCCAGCGTGGTGGTGGCCACGTAATAGGTGATGGCACGGAACCCTATCTTACTAGAGAGTGTCAGGTCGAGGGAGCCGATGGCAGCGACGATGGAGGCGACCAGCAGCGGGATGATCAGACCCTTGAGCATGTTGAGAAACAGGTCTCCAATGAACTGAACGTACATCACCTCGCGCGGGGTCCATCTATGGCAAAAAAGCTTTTTAGATGTTATTCGAGATGTTTTGGTAACATGAACTTGCTATCCGACACTTAGGGAACTGAAATCTAAACCTTTCCTCAGAAAAGTGGTAGAAAATTACAAAAAAATCTGGGAAAGCGTCTGCAGTAGCCTTTAAAAATGATTGTATTTAGTTCCCTGTGGAAAATATGTTAGTTCATTATGTCCAAAGTGAGTGTTTCCAGTTCCTCTGAACAGTTGTCCTTATAACCACATGATGTCACCGTTTTAAATTTTGGTCTGATGGATTTGCAATACAGCTCTCCCCAGAGCTAAGACATATTCATCTCAAAATAAGCTCCAGAGTTGAATTTCTTACTTGTACATCTTCTACTTATAAAAAATTCAAGAACATTTTTCAATAAAACTTTGAACTCCAAAAAAAAAATAGAGTTCTTTATCCAAATGTTCCTCCAGCGCCGGGACACCAACAGATTTATTTTATATCCTTTTGTATTATCTCTTAGGCACCCATATTATACAATACATCACTGGAATATATATATGAGAATATTAATTGAAGGAGCTGGATTGTAATTGAGAATTTTAATTTTAGTTGAGAATAGCATTTTCTGTATGAGATATTAATTCAGTTATATGTGTACATATTCTGTCAAGGGTAGATACTTATTTAATGCCCCAAGCACTTTATGTCCATTTTCGGATTTAAAATTAATATAATTAATATAATTGAAAGACATTGAAAGAATTGAAAGAAAGTGGTTATGGACGTGACTGAAAGAACAATACAAGTGAGTAGATAGACTGGCCACATTTAAGAGGTTAAAGCAAGTCTTTTTTATTGGCCTGCGACCCCAGTGGTTGCGAGGAATCGTTGTTGTGGCTACGGAACTGAATAGGTTCTGCTATCAGCGTGCGATTGCTTTTACAGGGGAGCAAATGCTGAATATTTTTCAATGTATACGTTGGTATGTATTTTGTTTTGACAAAATCACTGTGCTGAATGCATCACCTCATCCCAGCCTCAACAATGTCTTGCTGCCAAGGGAGATGACCAAGAGAAAGGTTATGCGATGAGAAGGGTGGTCCAGGTAAGTGCAGATTAGGAGAGGATGGGACTGGCTGAAAATATGGAGGAAACTTAAAAAGATATAAGAACTTATTTGGCATAGCTTGATGAGTAAGTAAGTAATGCTGATACTTAATATTTTTCCCAAGAACACTCACACAGGTTTGGAGGCCCTGAGAGAGAAGCCGAGAATTCCACCACCGACCACTCCCCCCACTGTCAGCATCGTCAGCAGGTTCTCTCCGACGCATTTCTTCATCTTCTGTGCTCTAGTCTGTGGCGCCATCTTCACTACCCTCGCCTGGGGTTCCCCTGAGAGCGGTCTTCTATTCAACAAACAAAGGAAAGTATCAGTCTGTTGTTCTACATTTTATATTTTGGATACCTTTTCTAGTACTCGAATCTGTGTAATAACTGTGGAGCAAAGTTTTAAATTTTATCCTTTACGTAATTTGGAAACTAATAACGACCCGTAAAATTGTATTAACTTTATTAGCTGTGAATAAATTTGTTCTTTTCAGGTCTTGTTGGTATATGTATTAGTATATATTACAATTTATTATATTGATTATCTTGAAATATTTTTGCTTATCTAATAGATTTCGTGTAATTTCAGATAAAAATTTTAAATACCTGACATATTGATAATTTCCAAGGAAAAAATGTTGAGAATTATTTTATAAAGCTTCATACCAAATCTTTAGCCAATACGCTAATCTATTTTGGAACCAAATCTTTTATGTTCAAAAACAAAATGGGGGATGGTGACTAAACAAAGCTGTAGTCAAAAAACATTTTACTGACCATTTTTTATTTATTTTTACTTGATTATGCATAGCCAATTATGGATTTCTGTAACATTCACGTAAAAGGGAATTAATAAATTCAAGTTTTTTTATATGTAAGAGTATGTAATAGATTACTGATATTGTTTTTACTGTAAGGAAAATAAAAGAAAACATTATGAAATAAATAGGTCGAATATTAACTGGATTTACTATGCCAAATATAAAAATTTAAATTGGAAAATGTAAAGTGAGGTCTTAATAAAACTGGGTTGATTAAGTGGCATATTATAGCTGGATTGATTAAAGGCGAGTTTCATTTCAATTGACATATTTAAAGCGACATATTGCACTGGATTGATTAAGAGTGAGTCTCATTTCAATTTAAATACTTAAAGTGACATATTGCAGATGGATTGATTAAGAGTGAGTCTCATTTCAATTGAAATATTCAAAGCGACATATTGAAGCTGGACTAATTAAGAGTGAATGTCATTTCAATTTAAATATTTAAAGTGACATATTGAAGCTGGATTGAATAAGAGCGAGTCTCATTTCAATTGAAATATCAAAACAACATATCGCTGATGGATTGATTAAGAGCGAGTCTTATTTCAATTGAAATATCTAAAGTGACATACTGAAGCTGGATTCATTTAAGAGTAGTCTCATTTCAATTGAAATATATAAACGACATATTGTAGCTGAATTGATTAAGAGTGAGTGAGTCTCATTTCAATTGAAATATTTAAAGCGGCATATTTAAGCTGAATTGATTTAATAATGCGTCTCATTTCAATTTAAATATCAAAACAACAAATTGTGGCTGGATTGATTACGAGCGAGTCTCTTTTCAATTGAAATATTTAAAGCGAGGCCGCGTGTCTGAGCCGTAAGCCGCCGAGAGTCGCGGAGAGCCAGAACAATGGACCGTAACGACCTCTCGATGGCTAAGTCCTCAGCCCAGACCCGTCAAGGACCTGCGCTACGAGCACGGCTTGCTCGGTCAGGAACTACCTGTTGTGTCGCAAAGCGTATCAAAATAAGTTTAAAAATTAATTTTTTTTTAATTTTTGATTGTTTATTAATGGCAGGTTAGCTCGCTGTAAAAGTGTTCACCTTTCCGGCGAGCCAAGTGTCGTCGGTTCGATTTCGAACCCCAGTCCTAATTCAGTTCAACTTCAAAGATTACAACAGGCAAACACAAACACGAAACACATTTTAAAGTAAAGGAAAAAACTTGTGGCACCGGTAGCGAACTTGTATTTCGTGTCCATGTGTTGAAGACTTGAGAAGTACTGAAGTACTGGTTAACCGAGGTTCCGTGTTACTGAGCCTACCCTGGGTGCAAAAAACGTGAAATATTCTCCATGAATCGGAAGGAGCATCGCATTTAAAGTTTTTCGTAATTAATATACTATAAATTTAATCATTATTGCTATGTTGCAATATCCGTATTTTGCATCTTACTCGTACAGTTAGTAATGTGTACAGTTTTGTTCTAGATGCAGCTGTTTAAAAGTGTGATAATAATTTTGGGACACACTATATTATCCAATGTATTTAATTTAATTTTTTGTTTATGTAATTTTCGTTAAATCGTATGTGGAAAAACATTGAAGCTACAAGACACAAAACAATTGTGTCATATTTGTAATTACTTAAAACAATAATTCAGTTTATGATACAATCATAAGTCTGCTGTATTTTTAAAATTTACAAAAGAAAGTAAATCGAACTAGTTTAAGTTAAGCTTTTATCAAAACAAAATTACTCAAATGTTAAACGTGAGGACAGAGCGAAGACCGCAAGCAACGAATCATTTCCGACGGATCCAACAATGACAAGGCAAGATGGCGGACAGACTAGCGACAATCTGATTTAAGTGGGTTGTGAATAGCTTCCACACTTGCACTTCTGTCCTCTCTTCGCTAGTCTTTCCTGTGGTCCTTATGTCTATTTATGGGAGGCCGCGACATGATTATCCGCCCAGGCCCCTCGCTTCATTCGACGACACCTCAATAATTAGTTCATAGTAACGTTTTTGTCATAGACAACCATTAATGTTCAACTATTTACCAACAAAGTAGTTTAAATAACATGGAGCTCCTGTACAACAATATCGTGCCTGGTTCAAAACAAACCCGAAGTCAGCAGACTCTCCTCAGACTAAGTGACTACCTCTTCTATGGAATGTCACTGTAATACGAGCACAGACCTTTGGTTCATGGAGATGTGTATTTAATGTTTCATTTTATAGAAAGATCATTTGGATTAATTATGATTAAAAATGAATTTACTTCCCTGTGGGAAATAAATTTGATAATGAATATGTCTGAAGGGAATGTTTTCAGTTTCTATAAACAGCTGTTCTCATAAACCGTATAACGTTACTTCTATTTCACTTTTGGGTTTCAAACATTTCTAACACTCCTCTAGAGCTTAAACTACAACCATGTAATTAATGGTCATTATTAATTTATTTGTTTTAGGTTCATATGAGCATTTTAGTAATGTTCACAATAATTGTGAACATAACGACAATTATTTTCATGTCACTGTAATATTTTTTGAAAAATAAAATTTTGACATGGATATGTCTAAACTCTTGGGGGGGGAGAGGTGAACGAAAATTATGGCATATGGTTATGAGAACAGCTGTTTAAATGGACTGAAAACATTCCCTTCAGACATATTAAATCTAAGCTATTCCCCACAGAGAAGTAAATTCAATTTTTATTCTCTTAATCATCTTCAATAGTAAGTTTAAAAGAGTTGGAAAAAGTACTTTTAAGAAAAGTGACATCAAGCCCTCCAAATTACCTATGTTATGTGAAAATGATTCAACCGGTGGTTATATCTTTTGCACTCACCGTGCCGAATATGCAAAACAGAGATGGTGCTTGTGTGTGAACGACGGGAGGCCAGCGTCAGTTGGATGTGTTAATTGGAAGGCGTCAACTGAGTTCAATATGATTACTCCCGCATCCTCATTAGCTGAGCTCATACTAATTGTTGCTAAGCTCGTGTTTTCCGTCTTTGTGGAATTGTAGTGTTAACAAATGGGCTCAACATAAAGTAGCTTATGTTTGATACTTACTTCGTTTCTATGTCAACATTATTTTGCTCATAAATATGCAAAAAATGCAGATGGCATATTTTAAAAATTTTTTATGGGTGGCGGTATAAACCGTACCGTAGTCTTGTAAGTACCTAACGTCGAACTATTGTTAGAAAGGCAATTAATTAATTAATAATTCCAATTACAAACGGCAACTGAGTCCGGAATCGAACCGACAATCTTCGGATTACAAGGCAAGCACGTTACCTATGAGCTACCTAGCTATTAAAAGGTCAAAAGTAATTTACTGTAAAATACTTAGCTGATTTGAAAATATGTTACAAATTTAGTTAAAATGCGGAAATGGTACAGTAGCGAAGCATTTTGTCCAACATATTGTTACAGGATTTAGTTGGAAGTTATAGAAATGTCAACTATATTATATATCTACTGGAAGTCTCTAAATTAATATCCATAAAAATTCAAAACGTTTTGGTAAAATATATAGAAGGGTTATGCATTTTTTGTAATCTAAACTTAGGCTTGCTTTGGGTTAACTAGTCATGAAAAGCATAATCGGTTTGAGATTCGCCTCATTTGATACCCAGCGGTCCACCCGATAATTTATAAGTAAAGTTGATTATTAAAATCAGCAGATCGTCTTATCTGCTTGTAAGAAATTATTGAATGAACTTAAAAACATTAACATTATAAAGACAAATACACAGTTCTAGGGACTCTAAAATGATAGATCTTGCAGAATCTAAAAATTTCATTTAAGGTCACCAATTTTAGAGCATGTTCTGTTTTTTGTGCCTTCAAATCAAGAATCCCTTCTACTTTTTGCCATTTACTTATTACTTCGTATTTTTTATGACCTTACAAGTTTAGCATTATTTTGATAGACTGCACATGAAAAATGATTAATTAAATATGCCGTTTTTAATCAACAAAAGTACGTAAAACATCGCGTTCCTGGAATGGATGCTTATCATTATGTCAGTTTAATAGCCGAGTGTTCATCATCTAATAATAACAGTCATTACAGCTGTTGATATCAGGGCACTGGGGCAAAGGTCAATTTGATCAGTTGCCAACTATTCTCAGACGGCGAGTCTTCGAAACTTCTCATTCCAATTTTGTTCAGCAGTAAAATTTACGTTGAAATAACGAACAAATAAAACAGGGAGAAAATCTTAAAACGATTAGTTCTTATTTCAGTAAAAATGAACCAATAAACATAGCCTTGAATTTAAGGACTATTAATTTTTCTATAAATGATTGTACTATCATTAAACTATTTGTTTTAATGTACAGTATTTGTTTCTTGGGAAATGGGTTAGACCCTGGATATTTCAACGGATTGTTTTCAGTACTTCCAAACAGTTGTCGTTATAGCCATATGACGTCACTAAGTATACGACATCACTGTTTCAAATTTTGGTTTCGCAAATTGCCAACAAACCCCCCCCCCAGAGCTAAGACATATCCATTGTCAATCTTATGACAAGAGAATGAGCTACTAATCCTTGTTAAATATTTACAATAAGTTTTTCTAAGCATTGTCTATATTTTCTACCTTTGTTCCGATATTCTATTTCATTTATAGTTTAGACAGATCCAGTGGCTTATGTTTTTTTAAGCGGCAGATGTACCTTACGTAAAAAAATTGTAAAACTTTGATAAACTATGGCTGGTAAAAAAATATAGCAATTTTATTTGGTTTTTTATATTGTGTAATGAAAGTATTAATTTGTTTAACGCATGTCAAAAATTTAGAGAATATTTCAGCAACTGTCTTAAATATGACAAATGTTAGAGTCATTAAGTAGTCTAAAGTAGGTTTACCACAAAATGACAACAGTTTAAGTTCTTTTTCCATCATAAAAATAGTATTGGTTGTGAAAATCTAAGAATACGACTAAAATTTTAATAATAGCACCATTACTGGGACCAAAAACCTTGCGTTTTTCGTTTAACAAGTTTAACAGCCGAGGCGTGTGGAGGCTGTAAAATGTGTGAGTTTATATCAAAAAGCCTATTTTGGGCCGTGTGATGAACTATGTTTTTCATCATATTACAAATAAAATAAAAAAACTCGTAAAACATAAATTATTATCTTATTTAGTATCAATAGTTGTTGACCTTTTTGTCGTTTTAGACTAATCAGCTGTTATGTTACTTACGTTGTTGCAGTTCTTTCTTGATTCCTTATTGCTTATTTAGGTTATGTCAGTGTTAATTATCATTATCGATAATTTGATCTCAACCATTCGATAGTTCGATTAAATAGTCGATTACCAGTTTTAAAAATACACAAAAATCGATTGTGATTGTTGCAGTTACTTTATCGAATATTTACAATCGAATTCTGACCCCGTATCAAAAGTATCATCAACAACGATCTCTAATGGCCTCACAATAATAGGTTTAGTCCTAGGAAGAGAGAGAACAAATTTTGCTCTTTAACCCATGTATTTAAAACAGCTGTTTTTGAATCAGTATGACAAAAACATTATCTTTTTAGCGAATTACGCCATCAATAATATAACATTCTGTTACTATTAAATACAAAATACAAAAAAAGTGGTTTCAAGGAAAGTTTTAAAATAAAAAAGAAAATAAAATGTTCTTAAGGAAAGTAATTTTTTTTGTACGTTATATGTAATGATATATATAAAATTAAGTCTTTTAATATAGATATTTAAATACACAATAAATCTTGTTCAAACGAGATAATTTATATTGATTTGAATAATTCTCCTACAATAAGAGCAGATTAAAATTAAAGGCCTTGATACCGTTTTGTGAACAATTTTTAAGAATAAATCATAAATGTAGCTAAATATTCTAAAAAAGCTAAATAAATAAGAAAAAAATAAATATTTTTAAAGGGCGTTTGGCCCTTATATGTCAATTGTTATTTTATATTCTTTGTGAAGACTTTTAAACGAATTATTAAGTTTCAGACATAACTAAGGTTCTTCAATTTCTTAACTTTCCTTAGATTCACCTAGGTCTCTAGGTTACTATTTTAAAACTCATGAAATTAAGAGGCTACTTAATATTATTTATAGTCGTTCAAATTTAAGAGATATAAGGCAAAAAGTATATCTACTAACAATTAAATTATAACACATCATATGAAAATGATGGAAAGAAACAAAGCAAACACGAATAGCTTGAAGACATATCGTTATAATGTTATATTATTAGACTTCTCTGAGTGCTTTTACACCGTTGGCACAGGTTGTAACGTTATATTCAAGGGAAGGTCAGATTCTATTATTACAGTTTTTATAATAACTTTCATGGCCAATATTTAAAAAATGTGGTGCTTTGTATGGGTTTCTTCAAAATAAAATAAATTAAACGAAGGGAAATATTCTTCATGATCTAGTAAAAATATGATCAACAATTTACTTAAATTACATTTAATTAGTTTTTCTACTCACTTTTAAATAAAAAAAATCTTTGGTATTCAACAGTTAATAATCTTACTGTCGAGGATCTAAGTCTAGGATTAGGGATCTAAGTGTCAGGATCCTATATATAGCGTTAGGTTAAATATTTCAGAAAATTGCCAGTTCTTAATATACGAGAACAGTTCTTTAGCAAACAAATATAGACACCTTGTAGTTATGTACTTGAATTATTTGTAATAATGTACTACTTGGAATAATTTGTTATCGACACAGTCTAGTGTGTGTTAAATAATGAATATGAGTGACCAGTAAATGAAGTGGATTTAATGGTATCATTTGTCTTTGTTACCTTAAGGAGTAATTTTCCATAGACTAATCATTGAACCAGTATGTTCAGTATGAAACCATCACAACATTGCGTTATGAGTTTTTCTAGAATTCAGACAACTCTCAAATTTTGAAGGTTCAAGTTAGTTGAGCATTAAATTATAATATACATTACACATTATCATTACATATCATTACATTACCATAGTAAATGCTTTATTCTAGCCCGTATATACTAATAGTTATCAAAGAATGCGCAAAAATGTTTAAAATTACGAACAAGTGGAGCACAATGAGTCATGCATGTTCACATAATTGCTCATGTGGGGGCTAGAGACGACCAATGGAAATGCCACTTAAACACAGTCATGGCGCCTACACTCTTGTCTCATCTCGCACCGCTCCTGCCTTACTTATACAGTTTGCCAATAATTGAGGCTACATTTTTCTCAGATACAAATTTTCCCAGTATAATATTTTTTCCGAAACAAAAAATCTAATTATTTAGGATAAAATACACTTTTAGAAAAAATATTTTAACTTACTTACACAACCTTAAGAACTTCACTTACTCAATTTTTCACCAGGAGAAGTCAAAATGAATAAGTAATGTTGAAAGCAGTAGAGGAAGATCACTTTAGCGTTCAATCTTGAATATAAAACACCTCGATTGTTAAAAATGACTTTCATTTAAATAAAATACTTTGTATAAAACAAGTAAAGTATAACATAATATCAAGTAAAAGAGTATGAGTCAGTATTTGTAAGTAACTACTCGTAATAAGGGAAATTTAACCAAAATCATCAAAAACCAAATGAAACACTAATATCAATAATTGTATTAGCATTTCCCTGACATTTTTATCTATCATTTTAAATTATTATTAGTTTAATTTTGTAAAATTTTTAATCAACTCTTCATGTCATGAAATCGATTTATTATACACAAGGGATAAATCCAAATATATAAAACAAAGTCGTGTTAGTTACACGCATTATAACTCGAGAACGGCTGGACCGATTTTAATGATCTTTGCTTTTTTGGATTCGTCTCTGCTCCGGTCATACTTTAGGCATATTCAGTTTCCATAAATTCGATTGGTTTCCATTGTATAGCGTTTTAAATTTCTAATGTTAACCTTATGGGGAATAAGTGTTTACAAATTTTCTAAAATCAAAACATTTGATTTCTTAAAACAGCTGTTGGTTTACTCTCCGTTAGCAATATGCTTTACTATCCAATGCCATATGAATAATTCATTAAGGTAAAACTGAAGTAAATATGTGCTGTACAAAATGAACAGCATTATTCTCCACGTTAATAGTTTACGGTTTTTGGGAATTATGTACTGTATTTATATTTTTTATATTTTCTGTATGATTAAAAGTAACGTGTTTATATGTTTGCCAAATAAAATAATTACAATGTTTATACATACTAGGTTTATTATAATAATCAGCTGTTGAATTTGACAGCTTTCACAACGAAGCCGCAATGCTATTTGACCTCAGAAAACGGCCAGTCTTAAAGTTAACATGTATTTTCTGTTAGGCGTTACGAAGTTCGCCGGGTCAGCTAGTTTAAGATAAATCATCGATGTAAATAAATTAATGCATGTATATTGACCTCATTATAACTAACTAGGGAGGATGTTAGAAATTAACGACAAGCAAACATTGTAATGGAAATGACGTCATAAGGACAGTTATTTCGAGGAAAGAGTAACTGAAAAATTCTCTTTAGAGATCCATGATCTAAGCTATGACCAAAGGTAAGTAAATACATTTTAATATTTTAAAAGGAACTTTCATCTCAGTTGGCTACATCGTTCTGTCTGATCACTCGTTCAGAAAACCTGTCTATAGAAATGGTGCCTAGTATAAAGTAGAACACATTTCTTGAAGGTTCTAAAGAAATTAAAGCTCTTTTGACTTTATTTTATTTTCAAAGGGAATGGGTCGGTTAAAATTATACAAAGATCTTTAAAGTGATTGAGTTAGTGTCTAAATTCGAACTAATTTAATGTTTCCACGCCTAAACTATCACATGACAAATTTTAATTACTTGTTACTCAATTAGTTTAGGAATATATTTAAAAGTTAATTAAAGGAAAAAGTAGAGAAAAACATCAAATTGACTGATCTTGTGTTTGCAAAGAAGACGAACACAAAACACCTTCCATGGCGTATAGACTGGCAGACTTAGAACTTTGGATAACCCCATTTCCGTTTTACTGGTATACAAAACGTAATCGTAACAAAAACGCCACAACTCTAATCAAAGGATAGGAAAATCCCTAATTTCCTTTGTAAAAATCGAACTTGGATCAATAATTATATAAAATGAGCAGATCGTCCATTTGAAGTACCCCCGTTGCAGCAGACATTTTGCAGCACAGAGAATTGTTATACATTTATTTATGACAATCAGACACAGTAGAAAAATACATTCCAAATTTTTCTTATGGCAAAGTTTCTTGTTATCAAGTCAGGAGGTTAAGGAGTCTACCCCTCCCCCAAATATCCAACCCAAAAAAGAATACAGCAACATTGCATTTCAAGCATAGAGCTATTTAGATTTACTTAACTAAACTACGCTTACAATGTACAACACAGCCCAGTGTCCTGACCCGGACCCCCTCCCCGAAAGTTTTTCCAGGCTACGGCCTTAGTATGTCATAGCTATGCTTGTCATAAATATTGTTTTAAGCTGTATACATTTTACTGATACTCGTAGATGCAGTATAAAACTATTGACGATATGGATTTTAAATCATTACCCTAGGTGTATTAATTACCTTAAGAGAAAAATCCATATATGACTTTTTTCACACAAAAATATACCGTATACACCATCAACATCATTATCATTTTAGGCATCTATGAACTCTAAAATGAAAAAGTAATACTGTCCTGGGTTTTTATCCTACGATAAAAGATTTTTCCTTACTTGAAATCTCGTTAAACATGTTTAACACATCCAGTAGATGAATATTTTTAAGTGGTAAGTATTACGAAATAGCATTCCTTACAAGACTAATTTGATCACATTAATACGCCTATCAAGTATGTGGAACAAGGAAGTGTTAGAGACAGTTAATGGAGCACTTGACACTTGGAGAGCGAAATGCCAGCTTGTCTGTAGCGTGTCTGACAAAGTGATTTGACGCCTCCTCCAACACGCTCTCTGGACGGCTCATTGAGCAAATATTCAAAGTTTTCATTTTTATTATATCTTATCAATAAATGATTCAATCATGCGTCAACTCAAATATTAATGTTAAGTTGAAAAATTTATAGTGACACAACAGTTAATTTGGAATAAGTTTAAATATTTCACAAAAAAGTTATTAAGATGTCAGCTAGGTTCGTTTCTCATCCCAGTTTGTACGAAAGTGATTTTTAAAATTAAGATATAAACATGCGTTTATTTTAACGATTTTTTACTAGTTATAGTAAACTTAAAATATTATAAAGACATCAAGTATACAAATTTAGCAGTTTTACACTGGACCCAGTAACATTTGAATGCCTTAGCTCTCTAAACTTAGTACTTTTTGTAGTTATTTTTAACCTTTTTTAGAGGAGATAAATTTATATAAATAAAATTAGAGATTTGTCTATATAATTGATAGATTTGTGATATTTTTTGGCTATTTTTACATTTTATACTCCAGAAAAACCGAAATAGATCTTATCTTATTTTCCTTCTCTCTGTAACGCTGACTAAGGTATATTTAGATTAGATTAGATTAGATTATTTGGTACAAGATAGGTATTTTAAGCCAAGTATGAATGAGGATTAAGTGTAAGATGATTGTGGCGCGATCTTGTAGTCTTGTTACTGACTAAGGCTGACATGTTACTTAGACAGGACTGTTTATTAATAGCCCAACAGCCGATGGCAACTAAGGGACCCACAGTTTAACGTGGAATCTGAACCACGGCCTCTGAATTACGAATTGTATAATTATTAGGATGGTCTTTGCGGATTAACGTAGTATTCAAAAATGCGGACGTTAATCCATACAAGAGAACACTACACCCACCGACCACCTCTCACAACTATCCACAATTCGTGACCTCCAAGTAGCTGGATTACAGGATGACGTCACCATCCCAGTCCAATTAGTAACGCCTCTCAGTGCAAACGAGGGCACCCACTATGATGAAATTTATTTTTACTATCCACTAAGTTTTGGAAAAGGTTTTTTTACTTTGAAGTGATCTATAATCTAATAAAATAAAGTAACAAGCTCTCAAAACTCTCAAATATTTTTAAATTTTTATTTGTTAAGCTTTTTCCTTACTTTGGTTCTATTTTAATATTTAGTCATAGTAATATACCTACTGTGAGTATCTTTCTCCTTACCACTGAGAACACTGAGTCTTACAACCCGGATAAAGGACAACGGACTATCTACTTGTCAACAGTAAATACACAACCATAAAATCGAAATTCTATCCACTTGAAACTGAGATAAGATCTCTGTGAGAACGTCTTAGAGTTACAGGTAAATAAACGATTTACAACATTTTTATGAAGCTTTTACGTCTTTGTAATTTTACAACCAAAGCAAAGCCTTTAAAATTATCTTTATTCATTTAAATTACAGTGATTTCAAGTTTATATTATTCCAAACACACCTTATGCTACTAAAATCGGTTTTATGGCAGGTTGTATTATTCGTTTTACTAAAATAAACTAAAAATTATGTAATCGTTAATTTATATCCAAATTTGTTTAAATTAATAATTTTATATTATAAAATAGTTTTTGACGATTGATTGAAACTCTGAATGGTTTTAGTATATTTTTAATTTATTTTGGCTCTGGGTTCCAATTAATCTCTAGAATGTCTCTTAATTACTAAAAGTCCATTAATATACTTGAAGTTATCAAGTTTTAATTTACTAGTATTTCCAACGATAATTGCCTGAGTATAAGGAACTCATTGAGGAAACTACGAGAACTATGATTGGTCCGTTTGACCGGGAAGTGTTCACTGGATTCCCGCCAAAACATGCAATCAGTCACGTGACCAGCCAACAGGATTACTTCGTCATCATTGCCGGCAGAGAAAACCGTAATTAATTTTGTAATTTAAACCGCAACCTTCACTCTTTGACTTAAATAATTGCGAAACTTCTGTATGAATTCCTTCTGCAATCGGTTCACGGCCTTCAGTATATAAAGTATTTATTGTCAATTCAAACTATCATTTTAACTTTTGACTTATTATCTCTTTGATATTGATTAGAATAATAAAACCTCCACCTAGAAATATTCCTCATAATAATTCAATTATATTAATTTTACGTCTAATGAGCCTCCCGCTAAACCCAAAACTAATATGATTTAACTAGTCCCCCCTTCAATTCAACAGACGCAATACTGCTACTGCCCTTATGTTCACTACCCGACGCCGTTCCATGGGAAAAGTAATACTGAATAAACGCATTAAAACCGAACTATATCACAGTACACGAATTTATAGTGGGTTATAATTCGTATTGAAAAATTATTGTTTAATGCACTTTTAAGGTTATTAACATAGTAAAAAACAACCAAATTGAAAAAATGGGGGTAAATTACTGAAAATAAAAGTATATTCTACAAATATCTGTAAGAAACTGATATAAGTAGTTGAAAATAATAATATTGTACGAGACAACTTACTTCTTGAATATATAATGTTGAACTGTTAAGAACTCTGCAAAAAAACTAAAACCCATAAAGATAAGAAACAATAAAACTCACCAAACGCTTACATTTTATTGACAATCAGTAGTAAAACATAAATTAAATTTTGTTTGTTACAGATAGCTGATTCGTGTCTTAAGACTAATGCCATGCAAATGCTCGGTGAAAGTTAATTATTTTTTAATATATGAACCAGTGACGCACTTTTAATTGAAAATAATAGAATAATCTTGGGGAGCGCGCTGGTCTAGGGGTAGAGCGCGGGGCTTTGGTGCCCAAGTTCTCGGGTTCAAATCCCGCCAATCACCAATGGCTTTTCGCTATGTGATAATGCCGCAACCCACACAGGGGTGCGCAAAAAGCCGCTACGGCTGAAGTGCCTTGGGTGTAATCCGCCCCTTCAAAAAAAAAAAAAGAATAATCTATAAAAATGTGAAGTATTAAGGAGTAATTGCTTTTTAAAGCTGAAATTAATGTAATACATCGGCGACACGTTTATTTAATAATTTTGAATTACAAAGCTTAAACCATTGTATTAAACCTTTTGCGGTTTCCTTCTGTGTTTGGAGGTTGGGTTGTCAGATCAAGTTTTCTAAACCCTAAACCAGATAAACATAAGAACTTTACTATATTATTGTAGAAAAACAATAAACAATGCATTTACATTTTAAAAGATACCTGTAATACAAACTGGAGCTATTCACGCTATGTTGATAGTGGCGTAAGTTAAAGTATGGAGTTAACTCATTTGCTAGAGAATTAATTTTAGTTGGTTCACAAAAATGCTTATTTAAAAATTTCGGAAAGAAATTTTTGACTGTTGCACTAATACCACGTTTCTGTAAACAATTTTGAAGATTGTTCTTTTAATATTGATTACATATTTTTAATAATGATGGCTAATAATAAAATTAGTTACTAATTAACATTGAAACCCAATAAGTTTCTTTTGTACAGTGAAAGGAAGGCCCATTTTTATCGTGGGCCTACTCGAAAAACGGTGAAGTCTTACATTTCTTGCAGACACAGTAACATTTCAGTTTGATTTATTTACAGAACCCTAATAGTACCAATTCCTCTAAAGAACCATGTCTAAAATTGTTGGTGCTATTTAATAAGACAAAAATAAAAATACGTCGTACAATTTTAACTACAAATGTAACTTCCAGTCGTACGAAAAATTGTTTTCATGTGGTGTTCATTAAGTAACATTTTATTATTTATTTCATTTTCTGTTATCCCTGTTAAATTTTTAATTAATTACTGTACGAATATAAAACCCAGTAGGAGTATTGTCGTAAAATACAGTGGTATAAGAACACTGCCTTTATTTATCAGGCTCAATTACATGACAGTTAATAACCTTTATATATACAATTTATTAACCTACACTAAATTACAAGTTACAGACTATAATGAAAGAAAAACTATACACCATCACAACACCAGAAGAAAAAGCAAGATAGACCTTTCGCAGCTCAGAATAATCGAAATATGGAACTATTGTAGGAATAACGTGATAAAATTTGTCAATAGGCTGCCTGACAAAGCCCGGCGTGTTTCTTTGAATAATTTTAATCTCAACTTAAGTGAGTGGCTCATTTCTAATCCTTTTGACATGAATGTGTCTAGGATCTGGTGGGAGGGGGGTAGGGGTGTTAGCAGATTTGTGTGATGGAAAAAGTGCAGCGGAAGTGTGAAACTACCAGAACTATTGTATTTTTTATTATATAAGAATAAGAACAGCTGTTAGATGAACTGAAAAAGTTCCCTTTATACATATCCACATTTCCGTATCCTTTTCCCCTCAAGGAAGTACATACAAACATTTTTATTCATTGAATGAATTTTTAACTGTGATTTAAATATTATACTAGTCTATTTAAGTTATTTTGTATTCTTATAATTTTTTGTATTATTTTTCCATCGCCGGCCGGCACACGATTGATTAATAACTTAAATAGCCTAGTAACTTACCTATGTGCAATTGCCTTGCGTGAACATTATGTTTTGTGTTTTAAATAGTTCTGACGTGTCTTTATGACGAAAATTTGACATATGATCTGATGATGACGCTTTTCATAGTAGCAAAAACAAGAATGAACTGTTTGGACGGATACGGTTAGTAACCTATTTAATACGATTTTAACTCTGCAATGTATATATGTTAGGTTAGTTAGTACATAGGCTTGACTATGCCTATTACTATATTTAAGATGGTGGTAAATGGCGTTAAATATTTTTGATTATAGACTTCAACTATTTAATGACAAAAAAATACCTGGTGTAACATTTTGGACAGTACTCATAACGAAAGAGGTTTCTCGCTATACATAACCTTAAAACTTTAACAATAAATAGAATCCATAATGGTAACATACAGTGTAACGAAGTTGGTATCCCGTTCCGGCGACTCTCCCTGAGGAATCCCACAGACCGGCAGACGACAGGCGGTACCAGCGCACGCGGCCGACTGACAACAACCGCATCGAAGCAACACGTGCACGCTCACACACGCACACACACGCGCCCGCTCCCTGCCAAATATGCGCGGTGTCCCCATGTGTGCGACAGTTATTATGGTATTTTAGTGTAATTTCACTATTTTGTAACATATTATTTTCAATCCTAAGCGAAGACGTACCATCATTTTGATTTTCATAACTTGGAATGAAGGTTATATTTTGAAGACAACCTTTTAGCGGATTATACAGGAAAATATAGGTATAAGCGTGATCCTCGTGATGGGACCTAGGCCGTGGACCAATATTTTTTTCGTTTTTGAGCCAGCAGCAAAGCTTGTTACCTTATTACCTCTACATTTGCTTGAGACCTGACATGTCTGGATTAGCAGCGTCACATAAATAAAATAAGAATACTATAAAAATATATACACTGAAACTTAGACTTCCGTAGATGTTTATAAATTGGTCAAATTGGCAGTGGATGAGATTTATCAATGGCCTATCAGCCCCAAGCCTGCACAGACATCATCGAAAAACTCCTGCAGCGAGTAAAAGGGTTTTTTCTTTAGCCAGGACTTAAGTAGCGTGGAGAACCTCTCACGCCCAAGCTGCTTTATGCTGTCAGGGAGCTTGTTGTAAATTTTGATTGATAAAACTGAGAATGAGTTTTGTCAATCAAAATTTACAACAAGCTCCCTGACAGCATTCTGTTGAAGAATTTTATATATGAAAAAATATTTTAATGCGGTTTCTACTCTTGCATTTGGAATATTCCTGAACCTGAACATATTTCGGTATGAAATCATGAGAATCTGTGTTTTTACAGATCAATTTAGTGGATTTATTTGCTTGATTTGTTATACCTAACGGTGTCAAACATTTTAGACTACATTCCTCTACGGGAGATTTTGTTGCAACACTCTAGTTTTAAGAAAACGGAATAAAGCAAACCAATCAAAATCAAGTTTTATTTCTCTACTGTACCCTATAATTTTAATTTCTGTGATCAAAGAAGGCTTTTATTATTTGTGTCTTATGTAATCGAGATTCTAAAAAAATGTATCGTACATAACTATATTAGAGAAAGAACAATAAATTACTTTGATATGGTATTATTTATATGAAATGTTATTACCATTAACTAAGATTGTCTTCTCAGAAAATTACATAATAAAAAATTAGCTCTTTATTTTTCACATTTTCAATTCGTAAATATCACGTTTTACGTCCCACTCTCTAGCATTTTCACCAGGATTAAAATACAGTTACGGTGAAATAAACGGCATCAATAAACTGATGTATACTTCTTCCCTCTAAACTAAAAATTACTTGCATAATACTTTAATACTTTTAACTGAAATTGCCATCTACCCTGGTAGGTAACCAAATTTGAGTGCAAAAGGAATGTATGGTTATTGTGGCACGACTTTGTTGTCTTGGTACTGGCTAAGGCTGACATGTTCCTAAGACAGGGCTGTTAATTATTGGCCAGTTACACTCTAGGGACTTACAGTTTAACGTGGAGTTCGAACCGCAAGTTGGCTTGTGAATTACAAACTGGTCTAAGTATGAGGGTGGTCTTTACGGATGACTGCAGTATTCAATAGTGCGGATGTTAATCCACACTAGGTAATATCACATCCACCGATCATCGCTCATAACTATCCACAATTCGTGAACTACAAGTAGCTGGAGTACAGGACACGCCACCGTCCCAGTCTGTATGATATAATATAAAAAAATCGATTTGATATAACATATCATATTCCTGAACGCTCCAGATCATAACTCATGTATTGCCTCAAAAATACTCATCAAATGTCTTTCTCACACCCTCTTAATACTGTACAAGTTTTTGGAGGAGAAGCTCAATCCCCCCAACCTCGTACTGCATTTACGACGTACGGTGAATTTTACTTTTCTCTGGAACCAAGAATCATGAACTAAAGATTAAAAATCCTAAATTTTAGTTTCTTGATACAGTTTTAAATGTGGTACTAAAATTATTTGATAAATTTTTCGTTTTGCCAGAAAATTAAAAAATATGGATTTTTATGACATCTAAGCCCATAACCATAATTTTTATAGACATGCGAGTGCTGTTATATTATTTGGAACCCAAAGCACTCTAAACCATGCAACCATGCAATTATAATAAAATTGTTCGATCAGTTTTTGAGAAATTTGTTTTTTTACGGTTTTTAGGGTGTTGGGGAAAACTACCCTTAAAAATAAAAAATAAACAAATACCTGAAGATACAGTATATATATTATATATACGTAAGTACTAAATTCGATCTAAATTGAGGCAATGATTTAGGCTGTGGCTCTGCACACACACTCGCGCGCGCGCGCCCACACACACACACACACACACACACACACGCAAACCCGTACAAATGAAACCTGAAAATGAAAAATTTTTAAATGAGCTGATACTCTTATCCACTACCATTGACAAAACTGTCCATGTTTATAGACCAAATTAACGAAAAAAATTTTTAAGTTAATCAAGCTTATAGAAATTAGAATATAACGTTTCAGTAGTTAAAAAGATAGATGAAAATATTTGTTTTTTAATGCTAATCTAAGTAGCACGAAACTACAGTTTTCATTAATAGCTTTAACTTTTAACTATAACTTTTTTATAGAGACTAAAACACCTATAAGATTATTAAAGTGTATACAATAAATAAATTTTCTTGAGAAAACTTATATAACTCACTCTTACTATAGATAATTTTGAAATGCTATAGATAATAAACTGTAATATACTTCTAGGTACACATTAAGTTAAATTAAATTAAAATAATGAGTCAGTGAAAAGTGAAAACAAGGCACCACTCTAGTCGATATCACGTAGGCAACTACAGCCATCTAACTAGATAACTGTGTTCACATCGTACTGGAAACTGCTGAGGAATCAGCTGACTGTGTTAATCAGCTGATCCAGTTTGGACCAAAACATATGGCTAATGCCAGATGATACCGGATCGTGATGTGAATTCAAGTCATTTAAAAAATTAGTGCTTCCTAATTAGAGATGTGAAACATCCTTTTAGGGAAATAAATTGGTTGGAATGTAACTATTAATAATAAAGTGAAAAGGGAAATAGAGTTGGTTAATAGTGATGTTTAAAATAGTAAAATTACAAAAAAACATATAAGAAAGTTTCAAATGAAACACTTTACATTTAAAAATTTGACATAAAATTCAAAATGGTGTTAGGAAAGTTGTACTTTCACAATTAATAAATTGAAAATATTTTACTTTGAATTATTCTTACACAGTTTATTTTCTTTGTTTATTTTTTTAACTATAAACAAGGGTAGTAATATACCTATAAAGAAATACAGTTATGGTAGCAATACATGATGCATGGTATTCTACATCATTGTTTACAAAAAATAACTTTTAAAGTCTCATAAAGTGTGCAGTTGTAGCAAATAAATAATAATAGATACAAAACTATTATAAAACTATTATATCTTTATCAACGGTATTTTTATCGTGTTTGAGTCACGTTTTAATATTTCGGTTTTTAATAACTCTTTTAATTAGTTATTAGTTAAAATATACAATTTAGATATTTATATTTTACTATTGATAATAATATCTATGACTTTGGACTTTTTTAGATTTAATTAAAAAATCCATAGTCAAAGATAATATATTTCATGCTATACTCCCCCTTTTGAAAGGTACGTCAGTTTTGTTTTTTTCTTATTCTGTTTAAAATATTTTTTATTGTGCTGTTTATTAAAACTTGTATTAACATGTTTTCTAAATAAAAATATGAGATTTATAAACGACATATTTGGATGATAACAAAAATTTTTTTATGAATACTGAAAACATATAAAAAATTAATTTAGATGTACTGCTAGAAATTAAAGTGGTTTTTCCTCTTTTTTGGAACAAGATAGGCCATTAGTATGGGCAGGTTTTGCAACTCTTAAAACAGCTGGTTAAAATTCTATTCACACTTTTTTGCTGCGAACCCTTTCGTGACGTCACACTCCATATGGTGCCGGAAATCGCAATTAACCGCTAAATATCCGCTGCTTCCTCTCCGACTCGTCTATGAATTAACGAAACATTACGACGAGTTTATGATGTGTAAGTTATGAGCTTGTATGTTACATTTCTACGGAATGTTTTATCTACAATGTATTGGACAATGTAATCCTTAATGGAATTTGATAGTAAACCAAACTAATGGTACATTTTTTTAATATTTCAATTTTATTTGTTTTGCAATTAATTTACAGATGGTTAACCAATGGTATCATTAGACTGGCACATACATTCACACTTAAGTAAATCTAAAAATTTAATTAATTCAATAACACTATCGCATTCTTCAATGCCTTAATACAAGTTAGAGAGTAATAAAAAACATTATTACAGATTTTGGTGCTACCCCATAAGATAATACAAAACTATTTAAGTTAGTTTTATTGGATGATGTGACTTTACGTTTCATGTCACATTTCATTGCAACTATAGAGAAATAAAAAATAAATTGACTATCTAATATTTTGCATGAGAATGATATCGGGCGCTCTCAGACAAATCACTGCCTTTACCACGAACAGTAAATAAATACTAATCAAATTAGTTTATAACTTTATAGTTTCAACATAAAAGATAAAAAAAATAATTTGTTGACATTCAAAATCATGACCGCCATGTTTGAACAGCCATATTTGCAAACTTACGGGTGGGGGACCCAAACCACCAAAAACCATGAACATAAAACAAAAATCGTTACAGCCAGTTTTGAGATATTTTGATTATGCAAGTTTTTAAATGGTTTTATAGGTAAAACTTAAAAAAAAACATAAAAAGGAAAAACGCCCGAAGTTATGAAGGATAGATCCACTTGTGCATACCATATTTCATCTAAATCAGACTAACGGTGTAGGCTGTGGTTCTATACATATACACACACCGAGACAGTCTTAGAAAACCACGTTTTTGGGTTTAGGGGACCCCAAAACGGTTAAACATTGAAAGCACTGAAAACTGAAAATATGAAATTTTAACGAAAAGAATACTTTCCCCTTATACCCTACTTATACTCGTATGGGTGGGAGAAAATAAAAAGCTACAGTAATAAATTTCACACGTTAAAATCTTTGTTCTGAACCAATTTTAAAACACAATTATTATACTTTGGCATTATTCTCAGAAACCACCCTTTTTACCAAAACAAGTTTAATGAATCCTCACTGGGGGTTTTGACAATTTTAAAGACTTAACTCAATGCTTTTCTTCGTCATAATTCATGGTCAAAAATATTTATTGACACAATGGAAAAATGGCTAGTTGAATTCCACTATTTGTGTAAAAAAAAATAGTTTTTGGATATTAAATTACAATTAACTAAAATTTCTAAGCCAACTTAAAGAACCAATTTTGGAAATGTGGTTCTGAATTCATAATCTGGATTCTCAATCAAGGTAACATTGAAATTCACATATTCTAGGCACAATTTGTTAGCGAGAACCGGTTGTAACCGAGATGCCGTGGTTGGCACCGGGTCAAAACACAGAAGCCCAAGGCCCCCACCCGAACAAAGCTGTGAAGGACTTCTTTGTGTATAGCAGAGATAAGCATTGGCATTGCATAATGAGTAGAGACAGTCTGCAGTGGAACTGAGAGACATTCACAATTGTTTATGTTTATGAGGACATTACTGCCCCTGTGATACGCCCTCTTGCGACGGCTTCAAGCACGCGTACCAACTGTGGAGTGAAAAATACCAACAGACCTCATCTCTGATGACATTTAGTGTGCTATGTTATCAGTGGAGAAAATTGACGTAAGTTTAGTCATGAAGAGCTGGAAAGCTCATAATTCTTTATATATCTAGTCATCAATAATTATTAACACTAATTTTCAAGTTTATCCTCCACCACCAAACTCAAGATATACAGGGTGCCAATGAAGTCTTAGAACGACTTAAAACATAAAAACTAAAAGAGATGTCACAACAAGATTTTGGATATAAAATACTGTCGGCGAGAGGAAAGCAGGCCCTCGAGTCAGGACGCATCATAATAATGTATTGCGGGAAGTATACATTCGCTTTGCAGACACTTAAAATTAAATGCTACGTAGTTTTAGAGTATGTCTAGTCCAAGGTCAAGCATTTCGTCAGATATAAAAACACAACAGGTAAATTTCGTTTAGCTTTAATTACGTTTATTTTAATAAAGTATTCTTCTATTTAACTGTAAGTAAAATATCAAAATTAAATTAATATTTATTTTGCGGCAACTAAAATTCTCAGTCGTAAACCATATTTATAATTGTGACATACTCATATATTAAGGCATTGGATATCAAAGAATTCATCAAATATTTGCTTTGACCTACCACGAGGGTTTGAATATTTTATTTTTCTAAGTTTAATAGTTTTCCATGATCAGAAGCAACTTGCCAAACATCAACTAGGTATTTCCTATAACAAATAAACTCTAGTAGATAGGTAACTTAAAAATTATTAATAAAAGCTATTTTTGTACAAAAATTCACTTCAAGTTTTTGACATGGATATGTCTTAGCTCTGGGGGGGTGTTGGTGATTTTTAAGATGGGAAACATGTAACAGGTTTCCATAGAAACTACTATAGCTATTGTATTGAATTTTAAATTTAAAATAAATCTAACCTATTTCCCACAGAGAAGTAAATAAATACAAACATTTTTACATTTTATTTCAATCATTTTTATTTTCAACCAGGTAATATGTCACTAAGCGTTCTTACCGAGGTGGCAAAGGAGGGCTTGAGCCCTGTGACTCCAGTTTTATGGAATAAATATTGTGAACACGTAATATACATTGAAAACGAATATTGGACCAAAGACAGCGTGATAGAAGACGCAGTAGATGAGATTATCATCCATTTAAGAGACGACAATGAAGATGACACTTCAGATTGTGAAAATCCCAGCATCGGAGGTGACTCCGAATCATAAGATCTAAAAAAATGTCTTTATAACAATATCTGTTTCTTTAGTCAATGCAATCATTCAAAACTAACATTGATTAAGATTTACAGTCTTTTTGTTTTAACTACTTCGTTACCAACTTATTATTGTTTAATCTAATGATTCCTTAAATTTGAAGTATTTAGAATAACATTACATGAAGCTATACAATATAAGATTTTACCATAACTATTACCAAAAAATTTCAATACTGCAACATTTTATTAACTGTTTATAAATTGTTTTCAGTTTATGAAAACAATGTAGTATCTAAAATCCATTAATTAGATAATCATTATTTAATAGTACAAATACGACTTTATATAATGGAAAATAAACAGAAATTGTGCCCTACTGTTGGTTTTTCGATTCGCCGACAGATCACGCCAGTGCTGATATGTATAAACAAATGCCTTCAATTGTAACGAAAGCAGGGCTCAGGGGCCAGCTTTCCTCTCGCTGACAGTATACCAATACTACAATAGTGAAATACATTTTTTGTGTACTACATGGTTGAATGGCACCTATCGGGGACGGCCCATCGGAAGTAGGTTGGAAAACTTAAAGGTAAGCACAGGTTAAATGGACATTCAATTAAAAGTCTTAATTAATATAAAACAATACAGCAATCCTAATCTCCAAAGGTTTACCCAAAAAATGGAGGTGGTTTGAAAACTGAAGCCTAGAAATTTAAGATTTTTGTCATTTAGTTTTGGATTAACCTTTTGATATCCGGTTCAAATCATTGAATACCAATTCAACACCCCTATATTTTAATACTAATTTTCAACTATACTACTAATAAAGAAATTCCTGACCCAGAAAAACTACAGGGAATTAAAAAAACAGCAAAAAACTAATTTGGTATAAAATTGAAGATATTTTTAGTTATACAACGCCTGAAACTGGATCACGGTGTGTTTGGACAAAAGACAAGCCCTTACTAAAGAAAATATTAGAAAACCACACAGAAGATGGACCATGATTGTAGATTTAAACTTACAGTGGGCTCAAATAGGGAAAGGCCTTAAGAACACTGGAATCAAGATGCAGAGAGTGTTTGTGGTAGGGGACCTTTTAGGGTACAAGTGGCTATAACAGTGAGTATGGGTTAACGATTATTGGATTATTGGATTAAAATTAAATAAGTAAAACATGATATTAGGGTATAGGGCCATACATTACAGGACTCGATAATAAACATTTCAGTAATACAAAAATAATAAACAAAAAGCCCTTTTTTACGATACTGGTATTGTATGAGGAATTAGTTATTTTTTACTTTTCAAACTGATCTGATCATCATCTTTTAAGTTTTATTTTATCCTTAAGAAAAATCCATAGTAAACCTTTGTTCTGTTAACGAACCAACTCAGGGTAAAGTTCATAAAAAACGACAGACAGTTTGAGTGTTTTAATCTTGCAACACAGACTTAGAATCAAGAGTATTGTTTAGTTTTCATTAAAGTATTTTTTTCACACATTACCCCTGACCAGATACAGAGGTCTCATATGTATATTTACAGTAAGTTAGCATAGTTAAAAGTTTATTCTAAACTACAAAAATCCTCTGATTCGCGTTTTGGAATGGTTCACTTAGTACTCTCCATTTAGAGGCTGAGGGGAGGAACCAGTTCTTGGCGCTGATTTCGGAACGCCCACTTGATGTATTGTATAATGGCGATGGCTCAGTAGGATACCGGTTCAAACCGGACAGCGAAGGTTAGGTTAGGACCGTCCTGAGCGGCGCTCTGGAAGCTGCGGGTCCAGAGGCGTCCTCCAAGCTCCAGCAAGGAACGGTCTGGACCGGAGTGGAGGGTCGACTACTAAGGGGTTGACGCGTGGGTTGAACAAACATACAACACGGCCAACCCATGGAAATTATCAGTATCCTTTATAAAGTGTATATTTATGTATATATGTATTTTTTTAAATATTTAAGAACATACAAATGTTAAATAATATATGTATAGGCCATATGAAAACCCCATTGTAAATTATTTGACGTCCGCGGTGGACACCCGAAAACGGTAGTCGCACTCAGCGTTTTGCTCAGCAAGATTGCAAGGGAGACTAACCGGATACTGACCGGACGTTCGACCAATGCCAGACCGAATCACGACAAAACAAAAATGCAGACTATGCACTTTAACGGTTGGTCAGCATTCAAAATTGGAGGGGGAGAAAAATAAGTTTCGGGGGAAAACGAAGAGGCAGGCAGTGTGGAAGGAACCCTGGTGAGGAAAGCACTGGATTCCCCCCAATCCAGTGCTTCACCCCCCCCCCCCGGTGGACCGAGTAGCTCCCCGTTATATCCAGATCCATCTTTCGACTTCCCGACTTCCATACGTTGCAGCATCGAGGGCCTAGGAAGAGGCCAAGGACGAGAAGACGAGCGGCAGGAGCGGATCCCGACACCACCGGTAGAAGACCACTCTACGTTCGTCGAGAGCAACCTCACCCTCCTCAAAGAGAAAATCTCTTGACTTTATAAAAGGTTGGCTCTTTATAATTTTATAAAAGGTTGTAGACCAATCATTCAAGGTTGTAATCAATCCATTCAAAACAATTTATTCAAATTTTCTAATTCAATTTCGTTTTATGTAATCTATTAAACCTTGCTTTGTATTTTATGGACTTTTTATATATAGTGAAATGTTTTCATATATATTTAAATTATATTGATATATTGATAGTAATAAATGAGTAGAAGGAGGCCTCCATTTATCCATTGTTTTATAGGTATATATTACTCTTTATTGTTTTATGTATATATTAATTCGTATTGCATGTTTCATAAGAAATAAACAAATAAACATTGATCTGAAGTTGGTTCAATTGGTATCCTGGTCATCCTCACCTGCCAAGCGAGTCAAATACACTATCTCAGTGGAAAGACTTTAAACCTTTTTGGCATTATTTATTATTTGGAATACTTCTGTGTAAATTTCGGCAATGTAAACAGTTTCCCTTACATCATTGGTTCTCCCTTGTCTTATATCTCCATGAGACAATAGCCCTTTCTAGACATAATGGCCAGCACTCGGACATCATGTGCTAGAAGCTGGGTGGACTGAGAGTCGTTTCCTTATTTTGTATGGACGACCCAGAGATCAATTCTTCAAAGGAATATGTTTCTGGTAGCTGTAAAAGTGCCAGCAACGTTCACAGTACTACCCACGGTTAGCTTTGCTGGGCCTTCCCATCTAATTTTATGGAACGGTACATAATACTCCTACAGTTTTTATTTTATTTTAGTATTAATTGTTTTGTTTTAAGCATAGACATTTTACATGGTAGAGCACATACGTGTTAATCGAAAACAATCTAACCCCCAAATGATATTTAGACAAATTAAGACTATTCCTACAGAAGTTTTATTTTACTTTCTTACAAAATGTATTTTGTACTGTCTATTCGGTATGTTAGACTAATTATGTAATTATATGACACAAATTAACTGTTAAGATTTTAAACAATTATCTAAAATTAATTGTATTTAAAATTAATGAAGTAATCTATAAAGAGAAAACGAGCCTTGGATCGTAGATAGTGTGTCTTAAAGACCATAATGCATAAATTAAACATCTAGTTTAACATATGTAATTTATGAACAAAGTGTTTAGGTCGTGTTAGTCGTGCATATTAATCATACGCTAGCAGTAACCAGCCTTGGGCTAGGAAAGTGTTTGACGGGACTTCATGACTTGGCCTGCATGGACCGGTTCTGAATATCGTAGATAATTTATCACAAGGCCACATTGTGTGGAGTTCTTGGACGATTTTTTTAAAACCGAATGTAGATTAGAAGTAATTATTCTGTACAATAGATTTATGAATATAAAATAATAACTGAAAAGGGATTTATGGATTTTGTTTTGGCTTAGAACACTAGTGGGATTCTTCTACCGTTTTTGAGGAAACTGTCCTCATCCTGATCTGAGAAGACGATCGTCATCCCGATTTCAGGAGACTGTCTTCATCCTGATTTGAAGACGCGGTCCTCACCCTAATTTGAGAAGACGATCCTCACCCTGATTTAAGGAGACGGTCTTCATCCTGATTTGAAGACGCGGTCCTCACCCTAATTTGAGAAGACGATCCTCACCCTGATTTAAGGAGAAGGAGACGCTCCTCACCCTGATTTAAGGAGACAGTCTTCATCCTAATTTCAAGACGCGGTCTTCACCCTGATTTGAGGAGACGATCCTCATCCTGATTTAAGGAGATGGTGCTCACCCTGGTTAGAGAATATGGTCCTCATTCGTAGACCTTGGATGAGCGTCAGGGACCCAATCTTTCAGGGGTTTGACCTCTGAGGGATTGGGCTCCTGATTTAAGTAATTATAATGTTAAATTTAAACATCTGTTACTTCAATGTGAACTTGTTAAATCATGTATCTTCATCAAATTTATATAACTCGATAAACGACACGGAACTATGACAAAGGTAATACTTGACCAAAGCCACACTTTTACCTATACCTCTTTTCTAATACATATGTAATTTCAAAATACAGTAATTGTTTTTTAATTACGATAAGTAATTAAACCCGCAGCCCTTGGGTCTAAGGCGAAGCAAGCTCAAAGCTGTACGAGCAAGTTTAGTTAACCATCCATTATAACACAGATGGTTTATGTTCAAACAAAAATTATAGATGGTGTAGAATTTACTTAAAACAGTGAGGTTCTAGAATATTTTCACCATAAAGATGTAAAGTGAATAAATCTCTTCTACAAGAACTTGATATTTATAATTTATTAATTAAAGTCTGAAATGTGTATTATTAAGTGATGACATGAATAATATAATATAATGAATAATAATCGCAGAATTTAGGCCTAAATTTATACTTCGATGACATTAATACTCATCCCAGTTTAGTATTGTATAGAATACTACAGCCTAATAAAAACTATTTAAAATAATAAATAAAACTATGTATTGTTCAAACTCGTCCGAAAAACTCTTTGCCAGGGCTTGATCTGAATCCTGTACTTGGCGAGGGCACGTAAACACGCACTAGGAAAGAACGGTTTTCCAGACTAATAAGAACTATTGTTGAAATTTGGAATGAACGATTAAAGTATCCTCCTATATTAGCTGTTTGCTTAAATTACTAAACTGAATGTGAAAGCCAAAAAAATATTTTTTGAAAGGTTTTATTTAACTAGATTACATTCATACGTTTACAGTATCTTCAAACCGTTGGTCATTTCTCGGCACAAAGTGTTTTTTTGCCTAGTCGCCTAATTTTCGTAAAACTTTATAGCTCCCCGAAAACAAAAACGTATGCCTCTAAGGTGACAAACTTTTTGTTCTTTAAATTTCAGTTTTTTCTATAAAAATAATTGTTAAACCATATGAGAATAAATCAAAGAAAACTTACAGTTCTTGCGAGGTTTCCTCAATGCCCATTTCTGTCTAGTGATTGACGCAGAATGGTGGTCCTGAAAAAGAAAATGTGTTTAAAAAATACATAACTAACTTCAAATTGTCTAAAAGTATTCACAAAACCGGAAAAAGTATCGCGTACTTTCGCTGTGAGAGTCGCAGTGAAGCTGAGAGGAGAGATAGAAAGAGGTGAGGGGCGGGGCGTAGACTGACACACTGAGCAACGGGAAGGTGCAAGATGTGACGATAGGTCTTAAAAGAAGCGGTTCATACCGGATAATCCCTTCCCCGGACCACAAACCCCGGAACGAAAGTTATTAACTTTCCGAAAGAACTAACGTTTCTACACAAACTTACAAAAACGAGCCAACACAGTAATAGGCAGGTATACAGTTAGTTTGTTACTGACATGTACCTGCCCAAGTAGGTATTTTAAGCCAAGTATGAATGAGAAATGAGCGTAAGATGATTGTGGCGCGACCATGTAGTCTTATTACTGACTAATGCAGACTTTTTCCTTAGACAGAGCTGTTCTTTAATAGCCCAATATCCAATGGCATATATAAGGGCATACAGTTTAACGTGGAGTACGAACCAATACCTCCAAATTACGAACTTGTCTAATTATGTGGATGGATTTGTGTAGTATTCAATATATTGGACGTTAATCCACACCAGGAAATATCCCATCCACCAACCATCGCTCATAAGTAGGGCCTATCTACAATTCGTGACCTGACTTTGCATCTTTAGATTAATTATGTAATAATCCAAGTAGCTGGATTATTGGACACACCGACGTCTTCTCACTGATAAAAAATAACTCTCGCCCTTCACTCATACTCAACTTAAACTCGGCACATTACCAGGTTGTGTGCTTATGTTTATGTTTAGGTTGTGTGCATGTTGTTTAACTCATGACACAACATTCACATGGTGGATGATGAGTCATAGACGTTCATGCTTATACCACATGTTATTCTAGGAATATTTCAGCCATTCTTTTGACTTTTCAGTAAGTACCGGCAAACAACTGGTCATTCAACACTGGGAATCACATTTTTACATTACTTCTAACGAATGAACTTATTTCTGAAATGTGAAGAATTAGGAGGTAATTTGAAGTGTTTTTGTGTCATTGTAAAGGAAATGAGGGAAATTAAATGAAAGACTTAAATTGAATGTGCTATCTGCATAATTATAATTTCAACACAGAGGGCCTATTAATAAATGTATTTATGTTGTTATTATGTTTGAGGTTAATGTGAATTCACAACACTATTTTTTAAACTATACTGACTCTACTTTTAAAATCCGCTTGATTAGCATTATATGTGTATTAGAATTATATTAAGTAAATATAAAATAATAAAATTATACTAATTCCAACAAACAAATAAATTAATATATTTTCCACATTTTTATGTGGTTTATTTTTTCTGTGTTATTTTATTTACTGTGTAGCACAAGTATTTATATTTATATGTTTATGTGAAAGATGAAAAGTGGTCTCAGTGCCAATGAAAGGTAATTCGAGTATTGAAAAATGTTTAAAGACATTAATTTATTCCGCCCAATCCAACATGATCATGTTGATATTTTATTATTAATATATTTTTTACTTTCCTAAGCCTCCTGACACCAGATAATCCTTACATTATTTAATTCAATTGTTATTAGACACATCTTCAGGTTAGACAAGTCTTACTTGAGTACATCGCCAGTCGGCGGAAAAGACAAACATGACCTAAAAAGTAACAACATCTGTTGCAGCCCGAGGTAACGTTTGTTAGTCATGTATGCTCAAGACCTTATCTCACTGAGGATGTCTCTTCACACTTTCGTACAGACACAAACCATAATTGTTATGCAGGAATTTCTATGACTTATAAATACTTTTTACTTACTACTTATTTTGTATTCGTGTTTTCTACATTACGATAAAACCCTGGTCCTGTTAATCCAAAATATTGATTTTTTATAAATAAGTACCTTATTAAGTGAAAGCTCAATAATTACAGATGAAAACTGAGATATTTTATCACGACTATGTCTAAGCTCGGGGGGTGGTAGCAATTTGCGAGACGTTAAAATTGAAACGGAAGTGACGTCGTTGATCACGTGACCGGATTCTTTTGTTTATGGTGATCATATGTTTGATATTTTGTAAGAAAATGGTCAATTTTACGTTATATTACATTACAAATGAAGATCCTAGAGAAACTACAATGTTTATTGGAAACATTTATTATTTAGAGTTTGTATTTTTAAAATTTTGCAAAGCAATTTTAAAAGTTTGTACACCTGCTCAGACATATGACGTAATGATGTAGCATGATAAGATAATGATATATCATATATGATATGATATCTTAATGATATATATGTATCTCCATGATTTAAGCTATTCCCTACAAGGAACATATTACGAGAGTTTTTACCAAGTACGTCTAAGCTTTATCGTAAGGGTGACTTTATATATTTGTTTATAATACCACATTTGAAATAAATATCGCAAATTTTATAGTAAATTAACTGTGATCGCAAATTATAGCCCATACATTTTTTGAAAAAGTAGATAATGTTATTCTAATATCCTGGGTTAGGACTATCAAATTGTAAGTTAAATTATGTGATAGATAATCCAGGATAGATGTATCCTGTATATGGTTTTCATCCACGTGTGCTATTCACATGATTAGTTATTATAACTCATTTACCACTTAATTTATCGTATTAAATTTTCTACAATATATAGGGCTGGTACAACCATTTCACAGTGAATTTAATACTATCGTTTAATATCATTCATGCTTAACAAATCTAAATAGCACATATTCATGTTGTTAAGAAACCCCAACAGTTTTGGACATGTTATTACTATGAGACTTTGGAATGCTATAGTAAGTAATGTAAAATTCAATACTATGATAAATTACTTGTATGCAATCTTATATTATTCATTTCATTTTCATCATAACTATGTTCTTAATTGCATTTTCTCCTACTTCCTATAATTTTAAAGTCAACCCTTTTTCCAATTAATTACTATGGGGAATAATTAACAAGAATTTGTAAGTTAAGATAATTTTGAAACTATTTTTGAAATAGCTTTGGGAACTATATAAAACGAAAGTAAAATAATTATTTTGCTTTCGTATTTACTATCGAAGTTTTTTTTTAATTTTGAAACTCTTTCAAGCTCTAATAAGTAAATCGTTTTATTTTATCAAATATAGACCATTTTATAGTATGAAAAATTACACAATAAAATTATCGTTTGAATTAAATTAAGACGCGTTTAGTGTGTCCTATATTTTAGAGTGGACAAATATACAACATATTTTAATTTTGGTATAGACGGCACTATACAGTTACCGTATCGTATTTAGTAGTTTAATTCGATTCTATGGTTCTTGGTATAATTACGTTAACAGGTCTATTGTCAGAGAGCTTTGTATCATGAATGGGCCATTGTTATCAGTTACAGACCATAGCGTGATCTGTCCACCTGTTGCATTGTGAGAGGAAACGCGTAGAAGCTCATAAATAAATATTATTGTGTGTGTAAATCTTTCACAGTCGTTTTGTGCCCCCCTAGGTTAATTAAACAAAAAAATTCCGAAATAAGTTAGTGGTTTTAGATTTTTTCTTTTGTTAACAACAATTATTGTTTTCACTTTAGAACGCTCTTAGTATTCAACACTGTTCTATTAAAAACAGTACTTCAGATTAAAAAAAATGTTTGTAACTTAATTTATAACCCTTATTGATATTTTTCTCACCAACTGTAGTTTTTCTTATTAAACGGTTTATGAAATAACTTGACTTCCAATACCAGGAAAACTTCACCAAACATAGTCTGTTATAAATGACATGTACCAAATTTTTCCAACATATACTACAGTCAAACGAAAAAGGGATAAACATGGGAAAATGCATATAAATAAATCATTAACGTACTAATGCAAAGTACATTATACACAAGTGGACAGTAATAAGGAACATTTATAAATGTAAATGTCAATAATGTTTTGAATGAAAGAGAACAACAGCAATTATTGGGCAACATGTGTCACAATATCAAACCACTTGTAAAATGACATATCAAACATGCAGTCGTAGATAACTATGCAACTAACAGTCTTACATGAGGGAGTTGGTTCTTAATATAAATAAATCTTAAACAGATAAGGTAAAACGATTTTTTTCAGAAGAAAAGCATGTCATATTTCGTGTTAATCTTAGTTTAAGTTGTAGTACTAAAATTTTAATATTGTAATAGGTGAAGTTAATTAAACAAATTCAATACTAGCTTTATTATCAAATGTGATTATTTTTTCAAAGACAAATGTTTCATCGTATTTTTATGTAATACATACTCTACCGATATTTTCAATGTTAACTACATGTTTATTTATTAAAAGAAACATATTCATCCTATGAATATATGTTCATTTAAATGAGGATATTTTCTGAAAATAATATAGTCAACATATTCAATAACTGTCTCCTAGGAGCGAATCAGAAAATTAGCAGGGACGTTCAAATGACTGTGTTTAAGCTGCGGCGCTTAGTTGAAACATGTCATTATCGGGCTACAACCAAACTGCACAGTTAAAGAACCACTTACAGACTACAGCTGTGCTTAAGGCACGCGTTGCTTGACACTTACAGTGTAAACACGTAGCCCAGCGTAGAAGCACCGAGCACCAAGCAGAAACCGTCAGAACGTACGACGACGCGCTCTCGCGGACCACGAGGGAAGTGTTTGTGTTTGAACACTTTGCCGGCGAGACCTTGAACCTACAACTTGTGTGGTGGCACACCTGTGCAGTCAGTATTGCCAATGTGAAGGGTCTAAATGTTGGCAAGCGGTAAACGTATAGTAACGAAAATTAGTTTGCAATATTTTCTAACTAAAATTGTACAACCAAAACAGTTAGTTGAGGATATTTTATTATAAACATATCATAAAACTAACCTTAAAATGGTCAGAATTAAGTACCGTACTTTTTAAAGTACGGTACAATAAAGTACCCGTAACTTAAAGCACTTAAAGTACCGTACAATACTATCTATGTATTTCTAAATAGTTAAACATTTAGGCTACAACTTTTTACCAGAATACAAACTAACTTTTTAAAATCCTTGTACTAAAATGATCAACCTCTATACACACACCTTACAATTATGTATATTGTGTACCCAAATGGTATAACACTGTGTCAGAATTTAGATTCCGGTGTTATAAAAAAAACTCATAATCGAAATAGGAAATAGTTTTTTTAAATTTATTATTGGAATAACCTCTTTATTTTTCAGGCATAAGTACTGTATTGCAAAATCTTGAAAGTTGTTTGTCCAAGAGATGTATATGAACCAGTGTTTTAGAAGTCTTTTTTGTTAGAAACAAATGGGTGAATAATTATGGCTAGGGTTTTATTTATTCTCAGATTTTCATATGTTACAGTTGACAGTTCCTTTTTAGTATACAAAATCTGCTTTTTATCACAAGAATTATTTCAGATGTACTTTTTTCGTTCCTTGATGTAACATGCTTTTCTAAAAGCTTTCTCGTTTTAAAATAAGTCTATAATGTTAAATCTATCCTTATAAAATAACATGTTGACGTTATTCAATATTGAGTGCCTATTAATAAAACGGTATCCATTTTTTCAGTCCCAAAAAAACTGAACAATATTGTTTGCATATAAAACGTTTACTAACAATACAAAATAAATCAATTACCCTTTAATTAACACAAATATTTTAAAGTTTTATTTAGTATCATATAGTTTAATGATTTTCTACTTGGTTTCCATTGTTGGCAAAAGGATAGTAAATACGGCTGTCTAATTCAGCCAACACCCTATGGCGCATTTCATCAGTTATGTTAGCAAAGGCTGCACTTGTTCTTTGTCCTAATTCTTGGACATTTGAAACTTGTGTCATGTAGACTTGGTCTTTGACGTAGCCCCAGACAAAAAAATCACAGGAAAAAAATGTCAGGGGACCGTGGGGGTTATCGTATTGTGCCCCCGCGTCCAATCCAATCGAAAGGGGGTGTTGTCAAGTGACTGTCAAGTCTTGTAAGCTTTCAATCACCACGAACTTGTGATACCAGGCTTGAATGCTGTTCCTTGATAGAGGACGTCGATCGTGTTCTAAAAGTTCTTTGCACTGCAATATTAGACTATGAATGTACCAACACATTGCGCTTTCTCTCGTGCATTCATAGCGGCTGATTAGTGGCAAGTCTATGTTTTGAAATTTTAAATTTCAGGCAACAACAAGGAATCAGCTGATAGTTACAAATGTTATTAAATAGAACTGTATAAGTTCAGCTATCGTATGAGCATGTTAAAATCGGGCTAGGTATGCCTGGATGCATTTTATAAGTGTTGAAAATTGTTCAGTTTTTTGGGACACCGTGTATTATTATAGCCATTAGGTACTTTAAGGTAGTTTTATTTTCATCTACCGTTTCTTAACGCACTCATTTTCTTAATTAAAGCATTTTCGCAAATTAGTAATTTTGGTTTTTTTGGTGGCTGTGATGAATCTTAAATAAATATTTCAAACCATATCAAACTTGATAAGACAATAAATATTGATACTTTACTGGTGAATAACAATAATTACAATTATTAGCTTTTGAGAAGTTCGTGAAACATTTAATCACAGCTTAGAATAAATTTTGTAAAACAAATAAAATTATTAATTATTTTATTATTATGAAACATCAAACTATCCCGTATCTTTTAAAAGATTTATTTACATAACTTTACAATACATTTAATTTCTAACTAGTTTGATGTGTCTGATAAATTCACATAAAATTTATTAATTAGCATTGACACTAGTTTTGTGAGATTTACTTGAAAATATCGTTTTTAGCCAGTTTAATTACAATTTAACTTCGTAGGTGTATACAAATGTTTGAACACAAAAGGGAAAGACTCATTTTTAAATCTTATCACCAAAGATTTTCTGGGCATATTTCAAAAGTTTTATAGTCATAAACTCGTTGTTCAATTGAAATAGGTAAATAAATTGTTTTTATTAACCAACCATAAAGTGTTTAAACATTTTAGAGTTAAATCTGTATTGTTATAAATATTCCAAATATTATTGTTTTAGTGTAATATTTATGGGAGGGCGGTGCCGGGTGCACCAGCAGTACAAACCTATGGGTGTTACCTATGGGAGTTATGCCATAGGTTTGGTATGGACAAAAATGAGTATCCACCACCACCCTCCCACATATATTACTTGTGTTTTAATTTTTTTAGTACCTGTCTCATCCAGTTACTGCCATTATAAAATAAATCAATATTCACGCCGTAGGTAAGCTATATAAATAAATAAATATTTTTTTATTTTGTAAAAATATTTTTATTTACAAACATGTTCAAACGGAACAATTAACATGTTAACATTTCAAAAAGCCGACATTAGGAATAATGATGTCTTTAGGAATTGTCAAGTTTTTCCACACTATCAGAAGAACTTATCACGTTATTTACTTGTCACAGTTATAATATGCTTTTTCCATCGTTATATCATATAGTTGTCATATCGTCGACTTTATAGGAACCATTTGCCAGAGAACGCGCGGCCAAAGTGCTAATTAATCAAGGGTATTTAGCAGCGTCAACGTGTCAGTCATGGTACATTCAGTTAACCTACATGTGAAGCACGCACTGATAAGACGCAACTGATAAGGCACGACTCCATTAATAAACAACCGCCCTTGCAAAACAAACCATTCATGACGTGGAGAACTGTTCACAATTCATAAAGGACCGGATGTCATATTAAAATTCTTAATTTAAAAATGTTATTTTATGATAAATTCGTAAGAGATTGTCTTAAATGTTTTATTTACTGTACATTAAAGACTAGTACGTATTTAGTGATAATGGTGTGTCAGCTGTACTTAGTACCATTACCTGGCCCTCATGACCCGTCAGTAGCTGACATAACTCCTTACGGCTCAGGAGGGTCACGGCTACTTCAGGAAATATCTTCATCGCATGGAGAAGTTAGAGACACCTCGGAGAGGGATGATGATTGTGGGATTTGTAACTGAAGATACTATTGTAGAGGTAATGCATCGAAGCGAGTATGAGTAGGAGGCAGTTGTCTACCACGTTCATCTGGTTCTTCGCACCAAGAAGGAGGAGGGATGTTTGGGTGACATCTGGGTTTTTCTGAAGTTAGGTTCGTGTTCCGCTAGGACGCAAGACACGCGATACAGGCAAGTTTAGTGGGTGGGAGTACTTCACTGTTCCCATGGGTTCGTCGATTAGCAATCCTATATTACTTGAACTACAGGGCAAGTTTATTATCTTACCTAAGCAATTAATTTTCACTCATTCCCGCTTATACGATTGTATGTGGAGAAGGTATTGTTAATATGGATATGTCTAAGCCTGAGGGGGGGTGTATTCAGAGCCACAGCCTACGTATTTGCCCCGATTTAGATAAAGATTGGTAAAAATATATAAAAATAAACCCACATTTCAAGGGTTATTTTTTTAAGGATAGTGCATCCATAAACCCCATTAAAACGTAAAAAACAAAAACAATTTTTAACGACTCTATAGTGATTTTAATTTGTTTAAAATTCGTAGTTTGATGTTATTAAGAACCCAAATTTGATTGTTTCATGCACTCCTTAATTTCTTCATGTAAATTTTAAACCCCGTGCGTGCTCCACTGAGCTCATGGAGTGTCGGTTTTTAAGAATGGTGTTTTTGAAGAACAATTACAAAACACTACTAAACACATTTATCCACAATTAATTTTTTACAATACTTAGGTTTTGATATTTTTACAATTTATTGTTGTTTAACTATTAATTACTCATTATTTATTTCAGGATTTCAGGACTGAACTTGCTGAAGACTACATTAACACTCTGTCACATTAGTCTCACGCATAATAAATATAAATTACCCTTCAGGTTGAGACCATATCTCCAAAAATACGAATGTTTTAAACATTGGACACATGAACTGTTTGTTTACTCATTTTAAATACGAAAGTAGGAGTGTCAAGGTAAAAGAACTGAACTGGATTTATTCCGTTAGATCTTATAAAAAAACAATAATTAGAACTAGATTTGTTAGCTTGATGCAGGATTTAGGCAACACTGGAGTAAAATAAATGACAAGTTAACCCCCCTCCTTTCACAAGTTCATATAAATAACCCTTTTGTAAACTTTACCTCAAAACACAATGTTTTATAACTTTTTCCATGCAAATAAACAATATTTTTCTAAAACCATGAAAGTGTAAACCCGATGAGCGATATTTTGAATGCATTCCAAACCAGTTTATTACCAGTTTGCCGATTAGCATGATCAAAACTAGGTCTCAGGAAGGTTACGAGGTCATTGATAAAGGCATGATAGCATACTGGTCTATGCAGTCTGCTGTTTGGGCATCTGCCAACGAGTAGACCAATCAGCTGGTCAGACTGGTTAGCTCATTCATAGTCAATGTCAACTCCATTCACAGCCATAAAAATCGGATTTCACAATTTCATTGATGGAATTGAAACATTCTTAAAGTAAAAAACTATTTACTTCCCTTTGTGAAATAGCTAAGATCGTGGATATGTCTAAAGGTAATGTTTTCAGTTTCTCTAAACAGCTTTCCTTATGACGTTACTTCCGTTTCAAATTTCGGTCTGACGGATTACCGACACCCCAACCCGAGCTAAGACATATCCATGCCAAAATTTATAATGGTTTTAATATACTAAATAAAAAAACAAATAATCACATATACGTATTAAGTTTCTATTTAGGTTAGGTTATCACAGATCGAAGAGAGTCGTTTAGCTCTCATAGGAGGAGAGAGAAGTGAGCTATCTCATTCAAGATTTTGTGATCAAGGATTATGGGAATAATTTTGATTAGTATTTTCTTTTATTGTGTATGGACGGGTTAAGTTGTATTTGAAACAATATAGGCTACTCAATAAGAAAAACACTGCTAATTTCGCGAATATAATACAAACTTAACAATATTTACGGTATTTGATAAATTTCGGTACCGGTAATAAAAACCGGTTATCAATTTATTAATGGATACAAGAAAAACTCTCGACTATATCAAATTAAAAAAGTATTTTCTTAACAGCCTAAAATATATTACCAAAACAACCAATCGTTGAAACATAAACATAAAACCTCTTATTCTTATTTGAACTGTATAGGTAACTTTGTAATTAAATTGCTGGCACCAAAAATTAATATAAAATAATAATATAAACTAATATGCAGTTAATATACAAAACGTATTTGTATTTACTTACCTGTGGGAAATAGGTTGATCATGGATGTGTCTAAAGGGAATATTCTGTTCCCCTGAACAGCTGTCTTTATTACAAAATGACGTTACTGACCATATGACGTCATTGTTTCAAAATTTAGTCGCGCAAATTGCCACACCCAGAGCTAAGACATAGCCATGTCAAAATAACTTTTATTTTAATGCTAAACTAAAATTTCGTAAACAGAGAATCGCAATACAGTAGCGCTTGAGCTTTGCAGCAGACATGTTTTTACACCACCACATGTGACTATTGTCAAACACATGTTTGCTACAGCCGGTTCAAACCGGATCGCTCATGGTCGAGCTAGAGTTGTTTATTTGGCATATTAATTAGGCTAAGAGGGGAAGTTCGTGTGCTGTGGGAAGGTTAATATTGTGAAATGATTCATGGGGATGGGAGATTGTAATGATAACAGAAGAGAAGCTTATCAGTAAAGGTGATAAACGATAATACCTCACGAGAAGGGAATTGGAACATTTCAAGACATTTGTCATGTGTCTGAGTTTCGTTTCTAATATTCTACTACCATAAAACACCAAATTTATTCTAGTTAATTCGCTAAAGTTGTAGTTTATTTTAAAGTTTGGGAGTTCCTATAATAGTCATAACCAGAGGTTAAAATGAAATCAACAGTATCAGTGAACTGATCCATACTTAAAAGTACATTATATACAATCAATAAAACTATCGTATCATTCATTGCTCGAATGGCATTTAACAAAAAATATAGCGTTTCAAAAATAGTCCTCGAATTTCTTTGACATCCTTTTTCTACAAATTGAAACATTTTTTGGTATTCATCCATGATTCATTCATTCATCATTATTGGAGGTGATAACAAAATTGTTGAGCGTATTTTGTTTGGGTAATGCGACATTACGCTTCATACCAAGTTTCTTGAAAATTGCCAAGAAATTAAGAAAGATATTGTAATTTTAGTTATCTGCATAAGAACAACACAGTGCGCCCCTAGAAAACGTAGGCTACGAACTATGCTTACCGTAGTAAAGATTTTTGAGACATTTAATAGCTCATAACATTTGAACCACAGTTTTTACATACGTTCGGCTGGTGTCATATCATTTGGTATCCTAAAAACTATGAACTATGAAAATTTAATCTAAACCGTTAGAGCCATTTGTGAGAAATTTGGATTTTAACTCCCCTAAAATTCAAATTTCTCAATAACCTTAGAATGAAATACCCCCGTCACAGCAGATCTGCGTACTCAGCGAATTTCCAAATAAATAATAATATATAACAGGTTTTATCAATATCCGTAATAAATAAGAGATTTTGCCTATTCTCCATAAGATTAACATGGAAAAGAGTATCTAGAATTACTGCTGTGAGGAACACTGAAAGCATTTCTAGCATGAACAATTTTTATTTTGACCATGTATACCAAGTTTCATCAATATCTACACATGAAAAAAAGGTTTGCATATTCCCTATATGAATAATATGGGAAAAGTGTATGCAGGTTAGCTGCCATGATAAACAACATAAACTATGATTTCTAAACATAAAGGGATGTATGTTATCTAAAGACGAAAAAATAACATGGTCCCGGGCTTAAGTCTTATCAAACGGAAATAGCGTCTTCCCCATGGGAAATTCACTAAAAGGAGCAGAATGAACCTTCTGCCAAATTTCACAAAAATCGGACGATCGGTGTGTGCTCCCGTCGTCGTTCCACAGACAGACATCAGTCCATAAACCTATTCTCGGGTTCAGGGAGCCTCAAAACGGACATTTCCATTCTTGATTCAAAATTCGAACATTTTGTTGAAGATAAAAGCCGTATGAGATAGTTTCGTCATATGACATTAAAATTATAAAATAAACTATCTCCCCTGAAAATAGACACACAGTCTAATGTGTGTCTTATATTGAACTCAAGACTTTAACTATTGTCTCTTTGTATATTTTAGATTGTCTGTTGTACACTAGAAGTAATATAAAGAATCGTTCTTTTGAAGAATGTGAATTGAAAACTTCTATAAATAATTTCTCTGAACTTGGAATACTGTTTAATATATTACCTTGTAACGTTACATGTTTAGAAAGAGATTTAAATGTGTCATTAGAAATATGCTATGTGATTTATGTGTCTATGATGTTAAAGAATTTGTTGATCATTTGAAATCAATTAAAACTATTACGCGTAATAAAAGTATTCTGTGATTACTATTATGATTAAACTGTTAAGCATTGGTTGCTGTAATGAAAATTGTATTATGACGTTGTTATACAAATGTATTTGTTATTCAGCAATAAACGTTTCTTATTTTCGATTTCTGTGTCTGATTAATTTACAAAATATAAGTTTAAGAAATCAGAAACCTTTCGTTGTTATAAAACTCATATAGATCAGTATTTAAACTTTCTCCTATTAATTAAAATCGGGACAACTGAATCAGTAACAAAGCTACGTGTGTAATAAACACAATTACTCACATCTCATTCACTCCTCAGTTATAATACCCACTTTATGGTCTCGCGAATGTAAGTGCGAATAAAAGATTCCATATGGGCAGCGGAAAACATTCTGATGTTTAATTTAAATTCAACTCTCGTCGTACAACTTGATGTGTTCGCAAATGAGGCGAGGAGGATCTGTTTGGCATTGTCAATGGGTTATTTAAAGTGATGACATTATCAGCCACCCGTATCCTGTCACAAGTCGTAAATGGCCTCATCAGTTTCAATATGCTAAAATGAAGTTCATTGGACAGACAGCCGGGAACTGTATGTATATATTATAGTAGTGATCAACTAATATAAATTTATTGTAAACAACACTAGAAACACAAGTTATGTAAATATTCTTATGTCTACTAGAAATACATTATCCAAAAATTTCCTCGTTTCATCAAATCATTTCATGAGTCATCCTGTAAAAATGAAATTTTTCTGAATGAATTATATTCAATTTAGTCCAATATCTGATCTCTTAAAGGACTCGATACAGCTCTTGGGTGGCTATTAAAATTGTCAAGTAGTATTTAGTATATGTAGGAATTTCATTGTAAGCAGCTTATTTATAAATGCTAGACAGAAGAATATTTCCTAACGTTTCAACATTATTTTTCAGTCGGAATATCAGACAGACGGTGCGAGCGGTCTTCCTCTTGGCGCACAAAATAACATTGCTAAACACAAAGAAAACGAGCTCGATGCAGCAGAGATTTCCGAGGATTCAGTTTTTGATTGCATTAATGTGCTAGCAAAATGCTCTGTAAAATGTATTTGATAGAGGATAGACAATCGTATGCTCTATTACAGGATGGAATTCCGAATTTTGGCGCACCGAGGCTGAATAACTTTTTCGCAAAAGTCTAGTTAAGGTTTTTTTAATAAAAATATTTAACTCAGGATTGAACTCATTTTTGGGCTTAACAAAATTTCGTCTTAAAATACTTGCTTGCCATTAGCAAAGCAAAAGCATACTACCTATTGATTTCACAAATATTTAGCAATTACTGGTGTGACGGATCTTGAGGTTTAAACCCTTTCCAGCGCAAAACTTTATGGCTGGGGAAAATGTTTATTGGGTGAATTATTCTCATTCGTGATTGCCTTCTGCGGGAGCGGAGACGCAATGAAAACTACCCATTGTTTACCAATGCACAACGTTCATTAATGGACGTGTGCACTATTGTAAACAAACAATACAAAGATGCGTTAAAAATTGGTCACGCGGCGTCCTCGTACCTCAAAATTTTGCACTTTAGGCCAGTTCTTTGTAGACCTACTGCCAAATCTGGCCTAGTGCAGTTATGCCTCTTTTAAATAAAAACATTGAGTAAGGCAAACAAAGTTAAAAATAAATACAGTAATAATTTGTCATTAACTAAAACAAAATATTTTAATATATTTCGTATATAAAATAAGATACTGTAATAAAATTAGGATTCTTATAACCTAAAATACAGGGTTATCATAAAAGAATGGTGCGGTTTCAGTAATTAATAAGGAGATTGTAGGGAAATTTCTGAATGTTATATTAGTATCTCTGAAAGCCTCCAACCCAAAAGTTTGTTTATAAGGCCTATAAAACCTAATAAAATCCATATACTGTAGGAATTGAAAACCAATGTAAACCGCTACAATTTTGCTGTTAGAATGTTGGACAAAATAAGTGAAAACGAATAATTTTTAGATGATATAATTTTTACAGACGTAGCTACCTTCCATGTCCCAGTAGATGTGTTAACATACACAATTCACGAATATGGGGCTCTGAAAACCCACACTCAATTGTTGAGAAACAATGTGATTTTTGGTGTGGAGTGATGAAAAATCGCGTAATAATGTCTTTCTTCTTTGCTGAAAGAACAATTAATGGAGTTGTGTATTTCGACATGTTAATCAATTATTGCTTTCCTCAGCTAAATGAACTCGAAAACATTCATCAACATACTTTCCAACAAGAGGGTGCTCCCCTACACATTAGTACTTTGATGACGGACGCTTTGAACGAAAAATTTGGAGATCGATAGATAGGCCGGCAAGGACCTATTCTGTGGCCTCCAAGGAGTCCAGACCTGACACCTTGTGATTTTTTCTTGTGGGGTTACGTCAAAAACATTGTTTATTCTCAACCTGTTTATATGTCAAAAAAATCGCAACCTGAACTACTTAAAAAACAGGATTAATAAAGCAATGACAATCATAACCGAAGAAATGTTAGCGAATATTTGGAGAGAAATTGATTAACATTAAGACATTTGTCGAGCAACTAAGGGCGCACATATTAAAATTTATTAATTATGTAAAAAAACTGTTTGAGACGACAAAATAGATTAATAAACAACATTAACTGTAAGTAATTTGGTTTTTCTTTAAACCATGTTCGAAAACGTACCATTCTTTTATGATAACCCTGTATTTCGGTACACTATATCACGTCAACTACTAATGAGTACTAGCATAGATGAACGGATAGTAAAGCTATAATAGGTCTAGGTAAAAATACTTATAATCCGTTCCTCTCTGGTACTAGCTAGTCAGTGAAATGGCGACCTACCCAGGTAGGTATAGTTATATTATATTATACTATACAGCTAAGTATATATTAAAAATGAGTATAAGATGATTTTAAAAACTCTGCTATATTTTTCGATCTGTACTTACACTAATTTTTACACTAACGAGGTTATTTTGCCATAGTTATGCAATATATTTCGTTACGTTTTAGTAATATTAGATTTTAATGATATATATTATATACTTCTATATTTAATTATATACTTAAAATCCCTATGACAATTTTTAGTTTGTTAGATAAAGGAGACATTTTAATTACGTGCAAAGGTTGTTGTATGACCACTAATAGGAAACACGAAAAATACTCTATGAAAAACCTCAATAGCAGAACACGACAACAGCTGAGTCGACGAATGAGTTAGGAGAGAGAGAACTAAAACAAGTAAACAGATGTTATTGATGTGTCACTGGTCATTGTCAATTCAACTTTGTTTACATTTTATTTATGGCCTTACTTGCATGCTTTAAGTTTTGATTCCTTTTATTTTTCTGGAATAAAATTTTAGGATAATTTATTTAATGATGAATTTACTATAGATTTATTTTATCAAGTTAGTTTAAGCTTAAGGTAGGTTAGGTACATAGGTTGCCTTAAGTTAGTTTATAGGTTAGCTCTTTAATTTAACAATATATTTATAGTTGAGTTGAATTAGTTGACCTTACTGTTCTTGTTCATTAAAACATTAATTGTTTATTGCAGTTAAAATACTTGGTCAAAGAAAACCGACTTTCTCCTTCAATAAGTTTGGGATCCAATACCACTCACTCCTTTGAAAGAAAAAACTTCACTAAAAACAGATTAAAGAATCCTTTCTTATATCAGACCAGTTACAGTATTTAGTAGGTATTCAGTAGTAAAAAAACGTGGGATCACAAACTGGGACATTACTGCAACTATTGTCAGACCTAGCAAATTATGCCGTCCACCAAATTTTTAATTTATCTATGATTGTGTGAACTAGTGTTGCATACAATCGTGTGTGCAAAAACATGTTTACTCTTTTATGCTCAAAACTCAGGTGGTCTGATGTTAAATAAGCTGTTAATTTCTATTAACACAAGCTATACGTTTTAAAACTGTTTTGCAGACTGGGACGGGTTGAGTCTCCTGTAATCCAGATACTTGGAAGTCACGAATTGTGGATAGTGCGAGCTATGGTTAGAGGGTTTAGTGTTCTCTTGGTGGAATAACATCCACACTATTGAAGACTCTGAAAAGACTATCCTCATAATTAGACCAGTTTGTAATTATTTAGACTCAAACTTGTTGCTCGGATTCCACGTTATACTGTAGGTCCCTTAGATGTGCCATTGACTGTTGGGCTATTAATTAACAGTTCTATATAAGGAACATGTCAGCCTTAGTCAGTAACAAGACTACAAGATCGCGCCACAATCATATTACACTCATTTCTCATTCATACATGGCTTAAAATACCTACCTGGGTAAGTAACCATTTCACTAACTAACTAACTTTACATTGTTGGCTTTACTAAATGCTTAAAACATAAGTAACTTATTTTTGAATAGGCCTACCAGGAGCCTATTTGGACCATTAATTATATACTTTGCATATCACTAACGTTTATTACTTAGGTATGTGAAAAAGAATGAGGGAACTTACATCAAAGAAATGTTTGAGGGTTTTTTATGTAAGTTAGTCGAAGCTTGATATTTTTAGTGATATTCCCATCTTGATAATATTTGATTTGATTATTGAAGTGGGGACCTTATTACAAGGCAGGTATTTTAAGCTTAGTATCAATGAGAATTAAGTGTAAGATGATTGTGGCGCGATCTTGTAGTCTTGTTGCTGACCAAGGCTGACATGTTCCTTAGACAGGACTGTTAATTAATATCCCAACAGTTGATGGCAACAACTAAGGGACCTACAGTTTAACGTGGAATCCGAACTACGGCCTCTGAATTATGAAATGGTCTAATTATGAGGATGATCTTTTTGGATTAACGCAGTAGTCAATCGTGTGGACGTTAATCGACACAAGAGAACACTATACACACCAACCATCACTCACAACTATCCACAATTCAGGACCTCCAAGCTGGATAATAGGACGACGCCACCATCTCAGTCTATATCTAATACTTGTGGCTATACAAATTAATCCTTATTTCTATTTCCAAGATAGGCTTATTCTATCCCTAACCTCTGTGAATTGTAAATCATTAACTGTTCATTTTACTATGTAGGCCTAGGCAACTTTTTCAATCATTACATGATTTTATTTTTTTGTATAAGTAAAAGTGGAAAATCTTTTTCTAGCCTTCAGGACTTACCATGGACATAACTGCTCTGTTTAAAGCCTGTGTGAAGACAGTGCATACACGCAACAAAGCCCTTGGAGTGAAATTTCCAGAAATAGACAAAAATAGAATCCTTGCTAGGAGTAAAGTTAAAGATAATGAATTTTTTAATAAAGCAAAAGATGTATCAAGCCAAGTGACGAGATTAAGAGACTTTCTTCTGGAACACAGGAGGGCGTATATGAATTTTTCTAATCATTTATCAACCCAGCCTAAAATGAGTGATTCTGAACGTGATAAAATTGATGCAGGAGCTCAACATATTGTAAAATCTTGTTCTAATGTGATTCTAGAAATGAAGAGAGATCCATCTCTTCATGATGGACCTGTGCATCTAGTTGAGCATCAAAATTCAATAGTGGACATGTTAGATGCTTACCTTAAAACAGTTAGTAAAATATATTATGATCAAAAAACATCTCGAATGAAGAGAAATATTGAAGCGCAAAAAATGGCTAGACTAGAATCAGAAATAATTGCTGACAGCATCTCAAGTGTAGGAAGTAATGAGTCGTTGACATCTAGTGAAGATTTAGTTGTGGATGACTCTAACACAAGGCCCTCGACGGCCAACATAGAGACTACATCCATTAGCTCTATTACTCAAGAAGATGAACTATCACCTGAGGAGTTGCAAATGTTTGAAAGAGAAAATGAAGAGCTTTATAATGATCTGAATAGTCTCACAAGTGATGTAAGTAACTACACCTACGTCTGCTTTTACAATTTCTTAAGCTTGGAGAGTGTTTGGATGGTATAGATTTGGTATCAAAGTGTTTAAATGTATACAATTAATGTCTCTGCTTTTGTCAACTTGTAAACCTATACTTTTATTCTATCAAAAGTATTGGATGACACAATAAGGCCAATTTCATTGTATGATACTGTTTTGGAATATGGTAGTAAAAAGTCTCTAGTCTTTTTGTGTGGTCAGAGAGCTACTTTAATGTAGTCTGTTAACATTTCTAATCCATTATTTTTGTTTTTGAGTTGCTAAAAAGTTTTCATGTAGGTATCCTACATGAAACTCCTGATTATTCACACACGGTTAATCCCTGAGGCTGATTATCTGTACATTCCAAGAAAAGTGAGGAAATATATATAACAAGCGAGGAAGCATATGTAACAAAGTTTTTGAACACAAGAAACAAATAAAAGATAGTGATTTTTCAAAACCTTTTTAAGTTTGACGAGTGTTTCTATATTTCAATTTCTCTGTAGTCATTTTTAACATATAAGTACAAATTAACTTTCACTTTATTAGAAGAAAGTGAAATTTGTAGGCTACGTAATTGTAAATTATGTACTGCACTAAAACATTTAGGCCCTAGCTTTTTCAAAATAGCTTTATAGTTAACATTTATCGGTAAATAATTTCATTCTTTTCAGTTTAAAATTACTGTTATGTTTCAAGTTACCTGTTTTACAGGACTTGAACGGATTATCTGCGATTTTCGCTACCCGAGCCTGTGGATAGTCAGGAGTTTACTTTTCTTTGGTTGTATTTTGTCTGATTATTGGTTCCGGTTTTTTTATCACAGTTTGTTTTTCATTTTCCCAGTTAAGGTGATGCAAGCAAAAAATTGACTAAAAAAAACATAATTTAAAGGTTTATTCGTTGATTGTATCATAAAAATGCTTTGGCATAATTTTTCAAGTTTTTAGTGAAAACCTTTTGAGTTAGAGCCTACAGGGTGATGGGTTATTCATTCAGAAATTTGAGATTTTTAATGCTAGGATTGTGGGAAAACTATACATATGCTTTAGAGCTGAAATTTTCGGGACCTGAATTAATAACAGACCTTTTTCTTTCTCATAACCTATGTGAAATATGAAATAAGAAAACAATTTTTTATAGCATAGAAAATAATTTTTTAAGTCACATTTTTTATCCGTTAATTTCATAAAATATATCATTTTAGAGCAATCGCATGTGCCTAACGAATAAGCGACACTAGCGCAAACTTAGCGGATATCAGATGTCCCTAATACCACTCCCACCACCTTAATAATCCAACATTTTTGTAGATAAGTATAATTGTGCCATTGTGTAGTTGTCTACTAACGGTGAAGAATTTTGCACAGTAAATTTGATTGGATTTTATGTTGGGGTATTCAAAAACTAGTTGAGGCATTGCCTAGATCAGGATGTCAGTGATTTTTATTTTTTATTTTGAAAGGGGTCACTAATTGAAACCTGGAACTTTATAGTTTTGTGTTAGACCTTGTATTTTGTCTTTTCGTTTACGGTGGTGGGGTTTCAGTAAGTTTAACAGCCATCCTGAAAGAAAATATTAACACAGACTTGTAGTTAAAGAAGAGACAGAGAAGAAAGACATTCATCCCACAGTAGCAACAGCACTGTCCAGCAAAAACCCACGTGTTCCCGAAATACAATATACTATAGAACAGTGTTGTGCAGTTAGTTAAGTTGTAAGTATTTCGTAAGTTTCAGATTTCTTGCTTAGGTCCTGGTTTAAAAATAAATCATATTTTAATGCAGGGTAGCTTGGTAGCGAACCCTTCAGGATGGCATCTGTGTGTGAGCGATCACTCTCATGCTGTCGCGAAGATGTTGAGTAAGGAAATATTAAGATAGTCCTTGTGTTGCAGGTTAGGCAAATAGAAACCAAAGTCGTAAAAATAGCAGAACTTCAAGAGGCATTTACAGAGAAGGTTTTAGAGCAAGACAAAGACATCGAGAGGATATTCGGTACCGTCGTTGGAACGACAGAAAATCTCAGGGATGCCAATACACAGATCCGACAAGCGATACAAAGCAACGCGAGTCTTCGGTTCTACGTTCTTTTCTTCCTCTTGGTGATGTCTTTGACACTCTTGTTTTTGGACTGGTATAATGATTGAAATTCAAACATTTGCCTAAACCAGGCTTATACCTAGAATTCTAACAAAACACCTCTGAAGGTGGAACTTTGTTCCTAAATCATGGATTTTTTTATAATTATTTAATTGTGTTTTGCTAACGGAAAATGTGAGCATATCAAGTATAAAAAAATATGTCTTTTGAGGTAAATCTTCATGACCTACCAACATTAAATGTTGTTTAAACCCTCTCAAGTACTCAGTTAAGACACCAATTGTGGGAATAAAAGTAAATAATAGCCATAGCAATTTTTAAATTCAAGTCACAGTTCCTCTCATGTGTCGAGCAAATCTATCATATGCCTCAGTAATATTTTATTATTTTTCAATATAACATTTTTACATTTTTAAAAGTAAAACTTTTATCACTCCTCAAACCTCTGGTAAATGCAATATAATTTATGACAATAATTTTTACTTTCATGTTCTGAATCCATTCAGTGTACACTTAATTAAATACATATTTGATTTTTTCACTATACGTAAACGTATATGGTATTGTATATATATTGTTTCAGGTTGTTCAAGTTTGTTGCAGGTAAATTCACTGTGTAATTTTAAAATTGTTGGGAGTGTACAAAAAATAACTGAATTTTTCTATGAAAACATTTTATAATCTAACCATTTCAGTATGAAAAATTATAGTATCATTTAATTAATTTTGACCAAATATTTTGAAATGATTTCCTATAATCTATAGGTTTGGTTTAGAATATTATTATTAAAGTGTTTATAGGGGTTAAAATATTTCTAGGATTGTTAAATATAGCTTTTTATAATATATTTGTTGATTAAAAGAGGTTTCCTAAAAGCGTTTTTGTCTAATCCTCAACCATGTGATTTTAAAAATTTTATTTTGGTCAAACACACTGTCTCCAAATGCTGGATACTTATAAACTACATCAAACTTCATATTTATTCTTGTCAAATATCTTACAGTATTAAAAAAAGGCTGAATAAAAATAAGTAAAAAGCTTAGAGTACTAACACTGTAGTTAGTAAGTTACTGAAACGGCAACCTGTCCAGGTATTTTAAGCTTATGAATGAGAAATGAGTTAAGATGATTGTGTCAGGATCTTTTAGTCTTGTTACTTACTAAGGCAGACGTGTTCCTTAGACAGAAATGTTAAGTAACAGTCCAGCAGTCAATGGCATTTATAAAGCCCCGTCACTTGCAGACTGTGTATGCAGACAATCGGCCGACTGTCTGCAGACATGGTGACAGAAAAACACATGGTTTTAGGTTCTGCGTGCCTCATCATGCAGCTAATTTACTGAGGAAGAGGCGATGGTGTACTTGCAAGTTTCTGGAAGAAAGTTCCTATTATGGCCACAATTTAGTAAGTGACCTCCGATTAGAAGATGGTGCAGGTTTTCGGAACTTTACGAGAATGACACCTACAGATTTTAAAATTCTGTTGGGCCAAAAATCTCAAAAAAATTTATGGGAGACAAAGCTTTAATTTCAGCAACCAAATTTTAACTAATCAAAACGCTCCAAATTCACTAAAAATATTAAAATAACATATCTTGTCACCATGTTTCCAAAACGAGAAACACAGTGACAGGATACAAATGCTCCCAGATGAATGGTTGGGAAACAGAAAACATCGTTTTTTGTCTCCAGAAATACACATATTTGTCGGCCGAAGATATCGCTGGCTACAAGAGGAAACACCGGAGAGATAGTCGGCCGACAATGTTTCCAGAGACAAGTCTCCAACTGTGGACGTGGTTTAAGAGGGAGCGTTTCACAAACCCGAGTTTTCACTACGCCGAGTAAAGCTAAAAATCTAATAAATATCGAAATTTCACTACGCCGAGGTTTCACAAAACCGAGTACGTTATAAAATTCAACTGTTTCACTAAACCGAGTTTCACAAAACCGAGTAAGGGGCTGGGTACCGTCCGCTCTAGAAGTGACTGTAGAAGCCTGTGTAGCGTGCAGTATTACGTGCTTTGCAGGCACTCGCTGTCCAGTCGTGTAGTGAACATAACGCGTGACACATAATTTATATTGAAGATTTAATAATAAATAGTTTATAGTTTATATTTTAGTTAGTAAAAATAAGTTCATAATAGTTAATACATTTAGTTAATAAAATGTTGCGAATTAAAATAATTTTTAGAGCTTTATGATTCTTTAAAACCATAAGATCCCAAAAATGTATTAAATACAAATCCTATGTTGTTTCTTGTGTTTCAAGTGCTATTAGAATAATAGCCAAGAATACCCAATTTAGTTTATTACACAGCATAAAATCAAGGCCGTGAGATTACAAAAAATTTGTGTTAGTAATCTTCAGAAAATTTTCTTTCATCAATAACTCATAGCTTGTTTTTTAATTACTTCTTGATTAGCATTATACGTGTTGGTTTTACTATAGGATAAAGTAAAAACTCACGTCTTCCAACACAACTTAATATTTTTTGTATATATTTACCGTTGTATATAATTACAATATAAGTGTAAATATTACGTAGTGTTGGAAGACGTGAGTTTTACTTCATCCTATAGCTTTTTTGTGATAAGCTATATTTTATGCAGGAAAGGAAAAATTAAACTGTTCTGAATAAAACAGTCGTTCAAATTAACAATGAAATTCTCTTTGCTTTGGAGCATACAATCATCTCCAGAGAATAGTAATCTCCAGAAAATTTACTTTTATCAATAACTTATAGCTTGTTATTGTGATAAGTTCTATTTTTTACAGGCAAGAAAAAACTGAATTGTTCTAAATAAAAAAATCGTTCTTATAAACAATCAAATTCTCTCTGCTTTGGAGCATACAATTATTTTCGTTTACTATTTTCTATAATTTTCTTTTTAACATTCATCCATGGACAATTTTATTTCTGTATAATAAATTAAAACAGTATAAAGTAGCTTAAGTTATTAGATCAATAATGTCATTTACACAGAATTCAGGCAGTGAATGCCTTCAAAGCGCATGATACTGCGCGTTGTTGGCCTGCCGGCCGACGTGCTCTTGGTGCGGACTCAATTCTAGAGCGGACGGTACCCAGCCCCTTACTCGGTTTTGTGAAACTCGGTTTAGTGAAACAGTTGAATTTTATAACGTACTCGGTTTTGTGAAACCCCGGCGTAGTGAAATTTCGATATTTATCAGATTTTTAGCCTTACTCGGCGTAGTGAAAACTCGGTTTTGTGAAACCCACCCGTTTAAGAGACCTATAGTTTAACGTGTAGTCCGAACCACTGCCTCTGAAGATGAGGATGGTATTTGCGGATAGATTTAGTATTCAATAGGGTGGACGTTAATCCATACCAGAGAATATGTAAGCTTTTTCAGTTTGAACAATTTTAACTATTTCAGTGCTGGTAGGTGGGTTGGTAGAGCACTTGACTGAAGCAGTTTCTACTCTAGTTCTAATACTTGAATTGGAAACTGGATAAAAGTACAATAAATATATTATAACCATCAAAATCTACTATACATATATAGCATAACTTAAAAAAACACTGAGGATAAAAATTAAATATGTTATTGTATAAAAAGGTTTTTTAAATGAAAAATTTGTGGACAAAATTAGATGGCATAAATATATTTTATTTAAATCTCATTTAAATACAAAAGCAAAATAAAAAAAAATCATGTTAGTACAATATAGGAATGGCCTAACCAAAATAGCACACCATATTCAATAACTCAAACAGTATAAAATGTTCACAGTAACTAAAATGTGTCCACACTAATGATTGTACAACTGTGATTTGGCTTTCTAACTGAATTTCCTTCAAGGAATTTTCACTTGAGAAGAACTGACTACAAAAATGATGTTTTACACATAGTTTGACAAAAAATGTAAATATACAGCTAAATGACTATTACACACATATAAATTACAAAACATAAAATCTTAATTGTGACTCATATGAGTCCAGTAAATAAGGCTTAGCCCAAAATCTTAAGGATAGGTAATACGGTATGGAAAACATCTATATGATAAATATAAAAAATATATTAATAATTTGTCTTTGGGCTTCACTCCTCCAAAACATCAACATGAGCAGAGCCTGTGATATCCTTAAGTTCAGTAGAGTCGAATGTGGCTACTATCTTGCGTGATCCAGGGAACATTGGAGTAAAAATGATCTCCAGTCTGGCTTCAGCCTCAGATGCAACATCCCTGGGTGAAACATTGGAATATTTAAATTTAATTCATCTCTCATTATTTCTAAACATTTCCAATCCATAATTTACAAATCGCACATGAAAAAGTTTAATGAAAGTTTATCTAGGCACCATACACATTTATATATACATGCATTTTTGATGCTATAAATCTTAATGAAAACAGCATAAAGAGTTTAAAACAAAAAAACATCGTCAGTGTTTAACTGTTTTAATTCATTATAAACAATCTGTTGAGCACACTTAAAAAACACATTTTTAGAATGTAGGAAAATTTACTGTTACTATAAAGTAATTATAATTTTTAATCCTTTATTTCTTGTTATTTGGTGTTATTTAACTATCTGATATATTGAGTAATATTAATGAAATGAGTTGTAGAGTTCCTTTTACTTGACACAATGTGGACTTGGACACTGTCGGTTTTCATTGGTAGGATACAATCGGTGAATGACATTCGTAAACACTACAAAAAATATTTTTGATAAAATTTTCCAAGAACACACTTGCCATTTTCCCAGAGCTCCACAGCGGCTCAAGTTCAAGGTAGCATGATGGAATCATGCTACATTTGTACGAAATAGGGTAGAGTCTCCTTGAGTGTTTTTGGTATACTTTACTATAGTGATTTGACAGAGGTGAAACATGTGTATATATCTGTTATCTTATCTCACCTGAATGGAACCTTCTGGGGTTTGCACAGTCCTGGTCCTTCATAGGAGAATTTACAGTTTGTCAGTTTCTTTTTCAAGGGGTTCTTGAACTGAAATACTATTCTTGTCGGCAGTCCCATTGAGAGCTCCGGATTGACCTGTTTACATGATAAATACTGTAGTTTCAATCAAATACGGTCGGTAAATGTTGGCTAGTCTAATAAATTTGAATCCAGTGCTGTGCAACTCCTGTAAGACCATGAGCAGTCCTACCTTTGGTTAGCCAATGTGATGTAATATTTTCTGTCTGTAATTTCTCTGTACAAATAAAATAATGAGGGTGGGAGGTTTAGTTTCTTAAGAGAAGCTCAATTTTGATACAATTTGGATCTTAAAGTTGTTGAGTTGGGGCGTATAAAATTTGAGGAATTTAATAATTCAAATAGATTCTACCTTATTTTGTTTTTACAGCTTTGCAGCAAATTAATGTACTGTACATTCACTCACACAAATTTACATTTATACATTGATGCTAGACATACTAACTACCTATACAGGATATTGTACCAGTGAAACAAAATAATATTCATGCTGTTATAAATATCTTTCATTTTACTCTTCTTTCACATATTAACTCTCCTTGTTACTTTAAAGTCTAATAATACGATGCTTAGTAGACCTTCCCAATAGATCAGTAAATCATTACGCTCAATAAATTAGCCTTTGCTGGTGAACAATGCCAAGTAGGTTTTGTGTAAAACTAAGCAAGTGGTAGCAGTGCCAGTAAACTGCCTGAGCGACATAACAAGTGGCCCTTGAGTTATTAAGCTAAGACTAAGAAGATTTAACCAGGGCAGACTGGTACACCGGCCTAGCGGCCCACGGGCCGATACACCCTCTTAAATTTTCTAGCAGGCCCATCACGTGGTATATTGGCGCCTGGGGCAAGATGTTGTCAGGTGCCCCTATCCATCACACAATCCTCGCAGGCTACAATGTTGCCTGGCAGGTTGAGTCCTTGCATCGTCAAGAGTCCCAATGTCAACTGTTGGGTTGGTTTATTTGCAGGAGACAGAAAATTGTAGAAATCTGCGCATACTGAGGTTATTCAATTTTATGAAAATATTTAATTTGCAAAAACTTTACAAACATATAAATACTGGTTGGGTGTTAAACATGTATTTGTTTGACAAATGCATACAATGTAATATAATATTCAAAATTCAGTTACAAATAGCCTTCATAAATATGTTTTAAAGACCTACATCTGGGCCTAACTTATTTAAAAACATTTTATTATTACTTTTGCCGTGGCACCTTCCTGATCGCGGGCGTCTCACCCACGCGACGGCCCTATTTCAAAAGTTTGTTCACCAGGGAGGGTGTTTTTGAAAAAATATAAATTTACAATTGCTGAGTTAGAAATTAAAATAAATATATAAAATATAAAACCAATTTCTCGGAGGGAGGAATCCCAGACCCCCCTTACCTGGAGATTTTTTACCCTCCCCCCCTGGTAGGCGTCCTAATACTCAAGGTGGGCGCTCTTAAGTATGACCCAGTCTGCCCCTGGGTTTAACTAAGACTAACATGTAAAATTAGTGGTTGATAGAACTGTCAGAGATGGTTGTAATTCAGTCAGTATTAAAAAAAACTGTATTTTACTGGTTGATGTAGAACTTTAAACCAAATGTACTTACGGTAATCTGGAGGGGAGGTTTGATCACTTGAAAGTCATCTTCCCCAGCCCAAGTTTGCTTGGTTTCCATCACTGTCGCAATAGTATAGAACTTGATGATACAATACTCCACCAATTTATCCAAGTATTCATCGGCCTTGACTGTCAGTTTTAGGAATTCACCTGTACAAATTTTTACACTATGAGATAATTCTAAAGAGATAATTTTGACTTTACATGAGATGGTGTCTACAAATTTTATTCTTTTAATTTAGTTTATTACTTTTTGTCTATCGAAATGTCTTAAGATTAGTTTAATTACTTTAGATATTTGTCTTATTGTTTTGAATATGGACTTAAATGTGTTTCTTTTTCCAAATACTTGTTGAGTTATAAATTCCTAGATTGAAAATAGTAATTAAAACACTTCCTTAAAAGGTTCTGTAGACCATTACTGTGGAAATTAATTCCATATGAGAAAACTACATTTTTATTTAACAAACCTTCAAATATACAGTTGAGATTTAGTAATAAGGTCCATGGACTGTGGTCTATGGATGTTCAGTTCTAATATAATTAGAACGTAATATAATTAACTAATTAATTAACATAATTATATAATTAATTAATTATAATATATATAATTGTAATAATAAATTATAATATATAATTAGTTAATTAATTATTAATAATTAACATAATATAATTAATAATAAATTATATAGTTACTTGACTTGGGCTGCAACTTGAATACCCCTGAAGCCTTCTTGATCAGGTTGGCCTTGACGCCATTGTAGTACATTGAGCTCGCAGACAGTGATGCTTGAATCGATCTCACCTCGTCACTGTCATTCTGGGGACAGTAATTGTGTTATTATTATTTTAGTCAATTCTACTCGCTGTGCTTGTAATAAGACTGGGACCGTGGCGTGTCCTGGAATCCAGCTTCTTCGAGGTCACCAATTGTGGATAGTTGTGAGCGTTGGTCGGTGGTGTAGTGTTCTCTTGTGTGGATTAACATCCACACTATTGAATACTACGCTAATCCGTAAATATCATCCTCATAATTAGACCAGTTCCTAATTCAGAAGCAGTGGTTCGGATTCCACGTTAAACTGTTGGTTCCTTAAATATGCCATTGACTGTCGGGCTATTAATTAAAAGTTCTGTCTAAGGAACATGCCAAGACCAAGATTGCGCCACAATACACACTGATATCACATTTATATTTATCTTAAAATACCTACCTGTAGGTTGCCATTTCAGTTAAAAGTATAAATTGAAGTAAAGTATAGAAGTCCTGGTGTCTTTAGATTTCCGATGTCTTAGAAGCCCTGTTGCTTGGGATGACTGTTTTTGCTCTTACAAGTTGTTTATTCTATTGGTGTCATAAAAAAAACCTAGGGCCCTGTTTTTGGCTTCATAGAAATCTGTGTGGAGAGAACTCTTACCGGTGAGCTTGTTTGGTCAGGGTCGTATCGATACCCATCATGTGTCAACCCAGCGGGTGAAGTCACCAATCATCCATGATAAAGGGGGCACACACTCCCACTACATTGAAAAGTGGTGCTCCTGCCAAAGGTTGTTGCAGAATAGACCTCAGGCCTCTTGTGAAATCCACGATTCACTAGAGTTTGTGTTCACATGCTTGTGTCATCAAAAAACCCCAGGCCCAAACCATTGATATAGTAAAATTCCTAGATGAAAGGTTTTGCCATTTAAAGTTATGTATTCCAGTTTTTGTGTCATAAATAGCCCTAAGTGTTTTTGTTATGCCCTGTTATTATAACTTAAAATTACTACTATCTTTTGATAACAACTTTATAATTCTGAAAAGGTAAAAATGACTGAGGTAGTAGAAATGTTTTATCAATTTAAAAAAGCTGAGATATATGCTTTAAACTCAGCAAAACAAACTGAACAATATTTTGTGAGCCTAATTAGCATACACTTGTACTATTCAAATTTTATATTTAGTATAACAATATTCATGCTCAAATTATAATCTATAAAATTGTATTTAACAACAACTGATGACATATAGAACTGCACATTTACCTTCTGATACAACCTCATTTTTAGCCATGAGCTCTTAAGCTCAATTCTCACCTTAAGATTGACAGCGATCACAAAGTTTTCTCCAATGTTTATCTTGTCGAGCTCCTGCAGTTCGAAGGAGACGGGGGAGGACGCCGCATCAGGAACGTCGAGGAAGCGCTTGGCTCGGTGGGTTCCCTGCGCTGCCAGGTAGAATGCAGCCCTCTCATCCTTGCTCCCTGCAACATCCATTTGTTTCTCATTTGACAAAAATTTACAGCATTGTGTGTTTTCAGGTAATGAAGAGGCAATAGAGAGTGATGAATCTAATGTATTTTTAAGGCAAATATAGCTTTGTTACATTCTGCGAAGATAATGGCAATGACCAGGAAATTCATTTGTTAATATGATTATCTAATACTCATAGCATGAAATATGTAGATCTTGGGTTGAACCCTCTGAAAATAGCTTCAAGATTTGGTTGAGGATAAAACTACTAATCATCTGATTATATAAATCAGATTTTTTCAATCACCTGATTATCTCTCATTTGATTTGTGAATCAGATGATCACCATTAAGAATCTTTGATATCTTAGATGATCATTAAGATTTACATCAACCACCTACCCTAATGACGAGCAGGATCAATTTACGATCAATATGGCATGAGTTCTGATCCTGGGATGTGTGAAAGGATTCGTTGGATTATAATTCATTTCTATAAAACATTTGAAACATTGAAATAAATTTGGAAAAATATTTTTTAATAGTCCAGTTGGTATGGTTTGAAGCTAATTGATATTATATAGCTTAGTATAATAAATTGGAATTCAATGATTATTTTTATAAGTCAAGTGAAATTAAAGAGTAAATCTAAAACATAATTATAACACTTGTAGTTTTGTCAAATTTATAAATCACTCAAAATTAAGTCTTACCCTCAGAAGGTTTGTATTGTTGGGTGATGTCCTCCTTGTCAGTGTCCCCGTTAGGATCAAACACAAACGGGTGCTTGGTAAGCAACATCCTGCCAATGCTGCGAGAAAGCCATAATTAGAAACAGTTAGGTTGTTAGGTACAAAACTATAATATTGTGCTCTAAGAATTTACATATACTTTGCTACAAAATAAAATATATTACTATGAATGATTTAAAAACAAGAGCACATAATTTAGCAAATGTCTTACACTTGTTACTCATTCATACTTGGCTTAAAATACCTCTGTGGGTAGGTCGCCATTTCAGAAGGTAATCTAATTTAATTCCTTCTTTCTGAGAGCTCTTCAATTATCTGCAGGAGGATGTGTTATTTCCATCTCTTTCTGGCAGCTACATATTATTCCATTTAGGAATACATTCCAAGCCTGCTTTAGTAGAGCCTCTAAATTTTTCAAAATCTTAAAACCTTAGCTAAAAACAATATTAATCATAGTTAGAAAATGTCTAAATTTACTGGTATTTGTTGCAGTCAATTTTAGAGAAGCCATCTTCAGCGTTGGGATCCTCTTTCCAGCGCACCAAGTCAGCATTTACAGATGCCACCATGAAGCCTACGTCGTACTTGAGGCCGACCTCTCCCTTACGAACAGCCTCCACAGAGGCAGGACCACACTGATACAAACCTAACACACCCATCCATCAGAACCAAGCAAAAATGATTAACTTTAGATATTTATTGTGCTCAATCTTAGATTAGACCACTGAGAAGAAATAACCACAAGGTGGCTTATACACCAGAAATGTATTGTTGAATCGTATTAAAATGTTCCTTTTTCTAGATACGGTAGTTATTTTCTATGGTAGAACAATACAATATACATCTGACTTTACACTCAATCACCGCGAGCCCTTTTAACAATATTACTTGACACACAATCTCTAAAACATTGAATAATACTGTCATATATTTTCTTTATTTTTGATCGATGAATGGGACAGATATTACATAATTACAATAATCATTAATTTAGGTATAGAATAAAACTCATAAATCATTACTAGATTTAGTTAGTTAACTGGACACAAAATTTACAACAAAAAATCACTAGTAAATGGGTTATCAGTAAGTTACTATTTACTGTCATATATTTTCTAATAATTTTGAGATGGAAGGATTCTTAAGAATTAAATCAATGACTTCCTCATTGTAAGGTATAGTTTGATTTAAGAAAAAGTACAGAGAGTGTCTTTAGTCTGTGCACGCGGCTCTCACACTACTAGCTTTTCTATAAAAGTTGGGCTCGCTCTCTCCATTATACTGGTCTACAAGATTTTCAGCCGAAATAAACTAATTAAGTGACCCGACTGAGAAAGTAAATATTTATATTAATTAAAGTTAAATAATTAACAAATAACCAGTACTCCATGAGCACAGACTAATGACACCATCTGTAGTTTGATAGACTTCAAAGAGTTTCTTAAACTACCGAATTCTGTACTACTTCATATCTTTCTCTGTTATACTATGCCTATGCTCCACATCATATAATATCAGATATAATGTAGAAAATGTGGAAGGATAAATTAACTGCTGAATATAAAAGTGCTGATGTAAGTGTTGAACATGTCATAAGTTGTGAAATCAAAACAAACTGTATTTTTATTAAGGTAATGTTTTTTATTATTATAGAGTTTGTACTCCTGGACATACCATCACTAGTCTCCTGAGGAGTAGCATCCACCGCCTGCCAACCTCCGTATCCTGAGGGAAGATCTGGACGTGACATCCAGGCATCACTCCATACATGATAGTTCCAGATGGAGTCTTCTCCCTGGAGGGAATAACAATCTATTGATCATATGCATTGAAAATAAAGACAAAAGAGTCTACCAAAAGATAATATGTTAACTGAGTCAATATTTTTGTTGGTTAATCTACTGAACATTTCAATGCATAATATCTTATTTAATCTAGTAAAAATATTTTTACTTTCAACGATTATAAGAAATATTCATATTTATTTGTATATCTAAATTTGATCTCCTTTAACCTGTCAGTTAGGAAGATAGGCCTAGTTCTGAAATATATAATGTTCGGATGAATAAATAACAGCAAACAGCTGATCACACAATATCTTAATGCAATCATCACTGGCAAGTTTTACTGCACTGTGACTCTATTACAGCATTAAAATACGGCATGTTATTCAGGGATAGTAGAATTGTTGAAAATAGTGATAAAACAGTTTAATCTCAGGGTCTTCTTATAGATTTGTCATTAGTTACCTAATGCTAACATTTTATTTGGTTGGTGTATAATTAATAGCCCAATAACAAACGCTTCCAGGAATACCGCCTAATGGAATTTCACAAAACAAGTTAAGCATATTTACCCTATTCATTCTTCAAATAGTTAAACAATTTAAAAACTAAAATAAGTGAATTAACAAGAATTATTCAGACAATATTAGTATTAGTGTATCCACAGTATACAATTCGACCCAGGTAAAACGTAGACAGAATTTTGTGATGGTTAGTTATTAAACCCTTTGCTTTTGTTCTTTGGGCTATTAATCAATCATTGTAGCAAAAGTTAACTGTATCATCTGGTCTTTGTCAGTAAAAAGCCTCAGGTCATAAAATTCATCCCAATCATCACTTTTTACTTCATTCATGTTCATCTTAAAATATCCAATTTAGTAGTTGGGCCAGTGTCTCACATGAATAAGAATATGAACAAATAAGTTACCATAGGGTTACGAGGGTCGTAGGGAATTTCCTCATTATCAGGCGAGTAGTAGCGGTCGATAGTGAGGGAGTCGTTGGCATCGTGGGCGGACACCAAGTTAGAGACAACTCGGGATGGGATGCCCAATGCCCTGCACACTGGAAAAATTATAAATTGGCTGAAGGTTTTTTAGTTGGGGATCAGAGAAACTATGGGCTATCACATGGGATACTGCTCCGATTATTAATAATTTTTGTACTGTCCATCAGGAATTTGGGAATAAAAGTGAATTCCCTGAGGATTTATAAACTCAAGTAATTGGTTTGTTTTTGGGTGATTATAGTGTATGGCCATTTTTACATAAAATATAAGTTGGAAAGGGGGTTTTTGTATCATCCTAAAACCTGGTTTTGCATTCTCCTAAAAATTCATTCAGTTAAACATACAATGGAAAAGACCAAAAATATAAAATTGAGGGGGAGTGACAAGTCATCCTGTAAAGTCCTTATGATAATCATAATCATAATCAGCATAATCAGTAAAAATGTTTATGGTTATAATAGGATTACATACAGTATTATGCAAGGTTTTTATTGTGGATGTTTATTTTAGAGGGAGTATTTGGTGTAGGTAAAGTTAAATGAAGAGTAACTAAACTAAATAGAATATATATCAACAAAAGTTGTATTAAAATAATAAATAATTTTTGTAGTTGAATAAAAAGAGTTTAAAAATTAAATTAAAAATTAAAAAGTGAATACCGGTATTAAAGAAATACATTAGTTACAGTTCTGTAAACATGAAAATGTTTACTGAAAAGCAAGGACAAGAAAAATGGGGTCAAACTGATACATTACCTGGAGCCAAATAACAAACGGATAACACAGCTGGCTGCACGATTGGTATTGTTTGGAATACTAATCTATCATTAGATTTATGTTCATAATTTAGTAGTTTGAATAAGCTCATAGTTTTGCTATCCTGTTAATTAAATTGAGTGCCTTACTAATATTTTGATAATAATTATTAATACTCATAGAGGAAATCAGACTTTGTTATCTATAATATAATGAAGAAGAGTTGGTTTCTGCATGTTTGTTTGTTGTAGGAAGTAAACGTGAAAAAAAATGAACTGACCAGTTTGAAATTTTACACAAAGGTAGATCTTAAACTTAAAGGCGTAATCATTTCCTTACAATCCCCTTGGGCTAAATGTCAACAGCTGTGGACACTAATATTTGACAGTTCAGGAAGAAGAAAGAGCTGTCGTGACCGTTCTAGCCTAGGACGGTCCTAGCAGCACTTTCTTCTTTACGTAGAACTGGTACTTTGGCTAGTTACTTATATATTACTTATACTTGTTATAACTTATTACCTAGACTTATGGATGGTAACAAAATAAAATAAGTTAAAACATTTATAGCATTTTTCATTTTTTAGTATTTTCGGATTATTTAAAGATTTAATATTTTTAACTACTGCTTAAACTAAAGGTTTTAAGAGACAAACTAATAATTTTTTATAATTAATTTGTCCTATAGAAATAGAGCTGTTACTGTGGTCCTCATGGTAAGATCTAGACTGGGGACCAATTTTTTTTTGTTTAGGGTCCCCATGCATTTCAAAAACACCATTGTTTTGAAACTGTTTGGTAGCTATGTACATATCTACATATAATATTGTACTACAAAATCGGTATTTTGGGTTTTTATATATAATTGACTTCTTTCTATGAATACTTCAGGCGTAAATACCAAATACCATAACGGTAAGATGAAGGTATGGTCTCATCAATGCATTTAACCAATGAAAATGGATGATGTTCATCATACGTACTTTCTTTGTGTGAATTTTCATATATTTTTTAGAGAAAACCCTGAACTGTCCATCACTTTGGGTCTAGGGCCCTGCGGTGAATTAATGGCGGAGAGCTACTGCTGTAGCGTGAGCCACATAGGCTCGCCAGAGGGACTGTTCATGATTTGATAGGAATTACCAACTACTGGTTTAGCTCCAGTGACATTGCTGGAATTACTGGTCCAGCGTTTTATCCCTTAGCCACACGACGGTATATTCCTTGAAGTCAGAATGAGGCACAGTTCTAAAGATGGTGTTTTTTCATAACAAATGTTTCAAAGCAAAGATACTTGGAATAAAATAGCACACTTTATGCTTTATTGTAGCTATCCAGAAAAAGGAAGATAAGAGATGCTTAGGAGACATCTAAATCTTCTGGAACTGTTAATTTTGACATATGGTCTTAGAAAAACCTAACTCAGGGGGGAGATGACTTGGTCTTTGAACCATATGGTTTTTGTAGATATGCATTGTTTATGTTATGTTTTACTGTGTGATCTTAAGCATTAAAAAGCTGTTCATCGTTCTTGTTTCACTTATGATGTGTTAATATACGTTAAATGTGATCCTATATATAGTCTGCAAAGGTACATGGCTCAAGCATAAAACCATTTGATGAGGGTTCCAGTCTTCTTGAGATGTTTTTTGGTTGATACCTACACACTTTTCACATTTTTTTCTGGGCATAAAACTGTTTCTTCTAAATAAAAAAACAATGTGTATATGTTTATACCTGTAGTCAAAACTCCAGCAAAGACCCAACACTGGCCATACTTGACCTCCTTCCTGGTGGTGATGTACTGCTCCAGGATGGGCACAGACCCAGTCCAGGCAGAAGGGGAAGTCCCATCCTCATACTGGCCATCCCACCGGCCAAACAATACTCCAAGGTCCTCATCGTTGCTGTTCACCTGTCAATATGTCAGAGGGTATACATTAATACAATTAGGAATCCGTGGAAGTTATGTAGTTCTATCTCAAAAGTCAGGTTATGAGCTGTAGTGCAAGCAATTAAGTGACCAAGGAGATGATAACTATAAAAGTAAATATCCAGGTTGAAGGTTTGGGGCTGGGCTAAGTACCCACTTCATAAAATGTAATGTAATTAACTGTTAGGGAGAGGTATTGTTATTAGATTACTCTTTAATAATACATAACCAGTTAGGTTTGGCTTGCCTATGTTACTGATAGAGTAGTAACATAAGATAAATATAGATATTTATCTTGCTTATAAGTAAGTAATGCTTACCAGTTTCGAGAATGCTCTCGTCAGTTTAATGGGGTCACCAAGTGCCAGCCCTGACAAACCGGTGCGCTCTAATACTAACATGGCTGCCGGCAGAGCCACAGCGTCAAACTGACCAAACACCCACTCTCGCCCCTTGGAGTTTGCCATCGGACCGACCCATATCTTGCCCACATCGTTCAACACATACTCATCCAGAAGTCCAGTCTCTGGCATGAACACTGTGTCACCTGGAGAAATGATATGTACATGTACGGTCCATGAACAGGAGGAGAAATATCATGAACAAGTCAATGTTTTGGATTTCAAAACCCTAAGGCCAAAAACAATTTTCAGTGATTACTACTGTATTTTCTTGTTAGATTACTTTACGATTGATCAACATATACAATTTCCAGAGATTTTAAGGATAGTCTTTTATGAAAGTAGGGTACTACGCTATAAAACTTGAACCATTAATTAGTTACTGCTTTCTGCTATGCAAAAGTATGTTCTAGCAAAACACTAAGTTTCTTACTTTTATTCCAAGGGTTGAAGAGCAAGAATATAGTCTCTGGATGCTTATAAGTTAGGAAAGCATCATTCTGGGACTGTTGCATGGAGGTTTGAACCTCTAATGTCCAGGCTCCTGCGGGTGCATTTACTGGACTCGTTACCTGAGACAAGCAGTGAACGACAAATTATAAAATAACAATTAGAAATCATAACTGTCACACTAAACAAATCTGTTGGCAGAAGGTAAGTCGTTATAGGTATGGTAAATAATATGGGACTTGAGCGCTGAGGGACACTATATTTCGGAAGAATTTTACAAGATAAATGTTAAAGCAACAAATGGTATAGTAAAAACATAAAAAAGGTCAAATAAATATGAGATATTAAATTAAACTCTAAAGATCTTTTAAATAAAGAAAACATAAATACTCTTAGATCTGGAGAAAACTGACTATAGTATACACATTAGCTTTTTTTTCAACAGGCTTGTCTTTTGCGACTATTTTGTTTTCAGAAGCTCCGGGTGTTAGTTTTAACTACAGAGGTTGATTTGAGTCTAGAGAAAACAATTCAAATTATTATAGACCAAAAAATTAAATTCTTAAAGTCCAAGGTTAGCAAATTGAATTATTAGATGTTACATAAATTGTTGCTATGTCTTTTTGACAGTTTTTAATGCATGTTTTACGGGTTGAGAGTATTTTTTTCACACCCTGGGAAAGGGGAAAAGTCAGGTGATTTTGAGGTCATCAATTGTGTGTTATTACTATATAGAACAGATTAAAATACAAGCATGTCAATGGTAAGTTATCGGTAGTATTGAAAGTGGTAATAGATTATTAGTATAGACAGACAACAATCAGCTGACAATATGGAAATAAGTCTTTTTTTGTATAATATTTGGTTTGTATAGTAGTTTGCTCAATATTTTATGCATTCTGATGAAAAATATTACCTCAGAACACGGGTCTTTTTGTTTCTCGCTCAAATTATAACTTCTCCTAGCGGCTCGGTTGTAAACGTTGAGCTCATACAAAAACCATCACTTTTGACGCTTGTAATGAAATATGCTATTACTTTCTTATGATAATATAAAAAAAATATTGTTTAAGTAAAAATTTTTTGACGTTATCAAATCAAATTGCAATTTTTAAAGATTTTTAATAATTAAAGTTCAAATTAGTGAGGAATAAGGTTATCTTAGTACATTATTAGGCATACATTTTGAAATATATTTATACTACCGTACATAATTGTACTTTGATACTAAATTTCTTATCATTACTTTCTAATGTCGTAGTTTATAAGTGACCTTATTTATTCTTTAAAAATAAACTTAATAATTATGAAAGGGGAAGAGAAATTAATTCATTGTTCTTAATCCTTTCTTTGCTAAACAAGAATTCCTCATTTTCATTTTCATACTTTGAAACCTGATTAATTCGTGTGGAATTTTCATTGAAATAGTTGAAGAATCTTAAGGTTGAATGAAACCCCATTGTCTTAGTTAAGAAAAGAGAATAACTTCGGAACCTATAATTTACTCATAATATTTTAAGGGAAAGGTGATTAAATTACTCATTTCTGTTAGCATTTCACTATTTTATGTACAGTATCTGGGGAGAAATTTATATTCCATTAATTCAATATCAATACAAATTTGTTACACTAGGCTTCCACCTCACAGGCTGATAATGAACAAAAATAATCTTTAAATTCTTAAATTATCTTAAGTCTCGGAAATTTAATATTAACTTATCTTCATCGGCTTTATCAATATTTTTTAGTAAGTTTATATTTTGGCTTGTGGTTATTCCACTATATTCTAAAAGGTAGTTTTAAAATCAAGTATTGCAAATTAGTTTCAGTTTAATTTTACAATACTTATTTCATGATCTGTATTCTGATCGTGTCATTCTGATCAACAAAATCATAAACCTCATGGTAATGGTATACAGTTTTAAAATCTATTGACCTCCAATTTTATGATGAAAAATATTTTGTGTAAGATGCTTTTGAAAAACATTACAAACTTTTAAAACCTTCTAAACAAACAGTTTTACCACCAGAAAATCAATAAAAAATTAACAATTCACTTTTTATAAGACAGTTTATTTTATTTTTGGTCATTAATTAAATTTAATAATCTCACAAACAAACTAACTCCTATAAGAGGATTATATTCTTAACAGTGTTGAATTTTTATCAGGTACCGTACTATAAAAGTTAAGAAATTGTCTGTTGTGACTTTCTTACTTTATAATTTATACTTTATACTTTTCTGACATCATTGCTAATATTTCAGGGAATGCCTGCAATATATGGGGATGGCAAGGTTACCTACTGAGGTACCTAACCCTCTCTAGTAGTAGAACTTGCACTGGGACTTAAGCACTAAGTTCACCCCGATGAAGAAAGCCCTAGTGGCAAAACAATCAAAAGGTCTAGCCCGAAGTAATGTGCAAAACAATTCCAGGCTAGTCCTAGGAGATAAGTGGGAGGGTTTAGTTGCACACTGTTAGTGCGAGTGCTAATGCACAATGCTAATGCGGTGTGCATTAGCATTACCTCCTCATCCCTATGAAAAATGTACTTGCACTGGCAAGTACTACAAAGAATATGAGGAAGCTATTCATCCCAGTAAATAGCAACAACAGATGAAGAATCAATTATGAAATTGGATTCTTTCGCCACATTATGTTGATGACCAAGCGAGTGAGCTGCTTGAGGGGTTATTGTATTCTTTATGCAAACTTTTTCAAAATCTAGACCGTGGAAGCTTAAGTGACTTATGTTTCCTGCAAAAATTTATTACTTTTCTATTATTACCTTTCTGAAATGGCAACCTACCCAGGTATTTATTTTTGGCCAAGTATGAACGAGAAATGAGTGTAAGATGATTGTGGTACAATCCTGTTTTCTTGTTACTGAGGGAGGCTGACATGGTCCTTAGACAGGACTTATAATTAATAGCCCAACAGCCGATGTCATCTAAGGATCATCTAAGGCACATTACAAGACATGTGCCCATTCAGTATGGGTTCTGGTTTGTTTTATCGCTGATTTTGTAATGGTTTATAGAGGTTAACCTCTGCTCAGTATTTTCAGAAGAATCTTCATACTGCTTATTTATATGTTAATATAAAAGATATCTTCCATACGTTAAAATATAGTTATGTACCTCTAAAGAGAGTGTGTCTCCGTCGTTGCCGTTGATTCGTACGTCCCACCTGGTCGAGTCACCGGTGGGGGTCGTCCGTCTGGTGAGGGTAGCTACCCCCCGGGTGCCCTGCAGGCTGTTGGGTTTGTCTCCTGAAATCCTCATTGCAACGTAATCACACCATCATATTAAAATTAATTATGAAATAGGTGTAGATTCTGTAGAGTCCTCGAATCGTTTGTGAATTTCGTTGTTCAAATATTGTATGTTAAAAAAATAATAAAAATCCAATATAACTATGAAAAAAGAGTATAGAATAGTCAATATTTTGCTTGGAATATGACTATACCTACCAAAAATTAGATTCTTAAGGCTTTTCAAAGAATTTTATACCAACAAATAAAGTCTATTTTTTTTCTAAAAGACTTGTTTCAAGGTAATTTTTGCACTTACTTTGACTAAATATGTTTAAATTTGTGAATTATAAGTATTAGTTTAAAAATAAGATCTAAGAAATGGATAAATTGAAGTATTAGAGCACAATAGTGTAAAAACCTTACACTAATATATAACACAATGTTATATTATTACTGTATAATAATTCTGTAATTTTAAAGCTTTATAAGTTAAGCGTTATAAGCGTTATAAATTGACCATTTTAAAATACAGTACTAAAATAATTATATTTTAAAACAATAAAGAATTATAGACTATAATTGGATACAGGAACAACATAAAAATATATATGTATTATTAAACTCAATTATTTTATGAACTGATACAAATTAAAACTGTTAATGACAGATTTTCAGTTTAATCTATTACCTTGTGCAAGCTAGTGGAAGCAATTTAAATAAGAACAATGAAAGTGCAAAACAATGTAAAGAGGGAAAGTTGCATTGAAGCTCACCACGGAATTAGACCACACAAATCCCAGCTCAGACCCTTAGAAATTACAAAGGGAAAATATACATCTAATGTTAAATTTATACAACTTTATACAATGAATTGACTTCTTTATTGAAAAGATTACTTAACAAATTATTCATATAATTTGTTACAAGCGAATAATCACAATTTAAAAAGTTAACAATTTGAATTATTTTTTAAATATTTTCATGTGCTGCCCGCATTGTTACATAATTCATTTATGTTCCAAATTTTTTAATTATAAAATTAATTTTTCTATTCGAATTTTACCACGAAAGGATTAAAATTCATGAGGAAAAAATATTGTTTCTTATAGTAATGCTAAGTTGACGATTTACTATTTCACGTGAACCTCATTGTTATTGAGCCTCCTCATTTTATTGGAATTTATCATCGGTTTTATTATATTGATAAATAGATTTATTGATTGATAGAGTTTAAATGGTCACTTATCCAATACAAAATTTGTTTGGTAGTTTAGTTGATAATGCGACTGATGTAGAGAAAGCGTATTTGGTTCAGATCCCGGTTTTGCAAATGGGGTTTTTTCCTTCACATTTCATGGCTTTACTTTACACGTCCCATATACAGATTTTTAGTACTGACTACAAACTAACTATAAATTGTCGGGCAATGTATAGTTAGTTAAATAAATCTTTCATATTTTTTTTAATTTATTAAAAAATTCAGACTTAGATATTCATTTTACAATAATTTTCGTTGGTTTCAATCCCTCATACTTTTAATAATCAAGAAATTAATCCTTAAAATATTGAGAACCTATAAAGAATTACAGTAATAACTGTTATTTATCACACTCACACTCACAAGGGTGAATAAAATTATATTAAAAAATAAAACAAATAAATTTGTATTGGAAATGGTGTTAGTTTAGAAAGCTTTGATAACAAATTAGCACACTTTATCAAACCAAGCCATGGTCTAGAAAATGGTTAAAGCTTTGTTATTTGGTGGTAAATGTCTCCAAGTTTTGTTTTATGGCGGGGAACAGAACTCTCGGGCAGCGAGTCATAAAATGAGTAGTAAAACTGTGATTAAGATTTGTCATAAAGTTTAAAACATGGCTCAACTAATCACACTACTTTTATTCAATGAAAATTTATTCGTAATAATTTAACAACGCACTAAGGTTTTTAGAGTGACATGTAAGGGCTTGAATCATATTAATCTAAGTTTATACGAATGTATTTAAATTAAGACAATAATTCAAAGTATTTTCATACTATACGGGAGGCAATTTCTTTTAGAAACATGACCGCTTATTAATTTCTTTATAGATTTCAATGTTTTTACAAGTCAACAAAATCTTCTCAGTTTTTAGTTTTGAAATAAGGTTTAAGATTTTCAAAATAATTTTCCTCCTGGTTGTAAAACCGTCTCAACGTTAATTGTGCCAGTAAGCTTAACATTCGGAAAGAGTGTTTTTATTAATAACAAGTGAAGAGGTATAAGAGCAAAAGCAGATGTTTCTACTGGATGTACAACTTTATATATTCATATAATAAAGCCTCTTTCTTCAATTTTTTTTACATTTAATATTTAAAGTGATTTTCAGTTGTGGAATTTATAGACAGAATGTGACCTTGCTTTTTAGTGTTTTAAAATATTTGGAGTTCCCTGAGGTTTAAGATATAGGAATCAACTTCAACATTTCTTATCGCTAGTCATGTGAGATTTAAAATAATACTATGTGTACTATAGTAGTACTGTAACAATATAGTATTGGGTGACTTGCTAGCTTGGTGGTTAGCGTCTTGGACTTTGGTGCAAGAGGTCACGGTTTCAAATCCTCGGTAACCAGTTGGGTTAGTTAAAAGATTTTCATTAAAACGTTCAATCTAGCTCATATACCTTAGACTTAAGGATATGTTTAAAACGGAAGAACCTTTATGAATTATGATTACACAACTGCTTATAGGCTGAAAGTCAGTGTCGTATCACTAGCTTCTCAAAATAAATTTTGTAGTTGACTCTTATATCTCACACCTTATTAAACTGATGCAGTTTGATCATATGCAAAGATCAATAATGTGAATATTTTATCAACAGCTGATTTTGTGTTGCTCTATTTTCACCAGTCGACAGCTAACGTCAATGTGTGTCATTTTCAGCGAATGTTTGTGGTTGTTTTAACAATGTATAGATTACGGGTTAGTTTGTTTGTCCCAGTGTAGGTAATTAACTATTAGTTGTTTTTTGCGAGTAGAATCAATGAATGTTAGATTACTCGAGTATTATTACAAACAATGCCGTTATGCCATTAGATTTCAGAACACTGCCAATCTTAAGTTAACACGTATCTCGTTAGGTGCTACGAAGTGCGCTGGGTCAGCTAATTTTTAATTTCTCAAACTTTGATAGAAAACTATAAACGTTTGAGAAATTGAAAAATTAAATAATTGAAAAGTACGTTTAACTGCCCTTTTTCACATAGTTCATTAAACGCCGTAATTTTTATGAAATCGAACACATTATCCTTCTGGTCGTATATGAAAGCTATTTAAATTAAATGCAGTACAATTGATTGATAAAAAGAAATATTTAACGATTTATTATTAAAAATATTCCCACTTTTATTTCAACCATTAGTATCTTAGAATCATTACAGTCAATCACTCAAGTATCTTAATAAGTACGAAGCGATTTTCAACAATTTACATTGAGTACATTTATAGTTGTTACAGTTTATATTGTGTAACTCTACAAATATTGACCAACATTAGAGCTACCAGCTCTGTAGATAATGGCAAGAACTTTATCTTTAGTTTTGTTTTATGATCAGAAGACAGACGATTCCTGGGGGACAGTTGTAAATAAGGACATAAAAACTTTAATAATGAAATGTCGTAAAGTTTTAACAAGAAAGCACAGTTCGTCATCTTACAACCACTTGGGCCTGGCTATGTTATGATTGATATGTTAAAATCCTGCGGTTTTAATAAAAACATTTAACTTTGAAATTTAGGGAAAATATAGTGATGAGAATAATTTTCTTATTTAAAATGAATTCGATGAAAGAACTAATATGGAAATTAGCATAAGTTAAAAGATATGTACCATTATTATGTACTGGTTTGTGAAATTAAATTTGTTTTTCCACCATTCTTTAACTTTCACAAACCCATAAACATTTTCAAATCTTTGCTACACAAATTTCTCAATTTTAAGCAGATGAAAAAGAGGAGTTACAAAAATTCAACGTTTATTACTATAAAGGAAAATTATTTTTGATTTACTTAACATAACACAATGAATTATAGAAGGAGTTTCCACAGCTTTACACAGTATATCAACACCAAATTGAACTACGTTAGGTAATGTAAACAAACATATAAACAAAGACTAAGATTTTTTTATTTTGTTGAAATAAATTGGAAATATTTATTTCATACACATATTAATTTAGTATTTTTACGTTTTAGCTAATAATAAATATTAAGGGTTTTATTAGTAATATTTTAAATGACTTATACATATATATATATGTATTTATTTGACTTTGACAGTACCTAAAGCCGTAAAAGTAAAATTATTTCGAAAACGCGTACATTTCCCAACAAAAAATTCGTTTAACAATAAACATTTCATGCTTATACCATATAATAAAAATTGGGAAACATTAATAAATAATTGAATAAAATAAACAAAGTAAAAAACAGTATTTTATATTTTCCCAGTTGTGTGTGGTGAATTTGAAGTTCCAGCGAAACACCTCTGACCGCGCTGCGGGATAATGCATCAAAATAAAACATAAAGTTTCTTCTCTTGTGAAACTTTATGACACTTCCTTTATGAGTCATTTTGCAGCTGAATGCCAGGACTCATTTTTCTTCCTTTATAAAACAAAGCTAACGGACAGTTTTTAGTGCGAACAACTTTTCCTAAGATAGTTTCTCTCATGAATAAAGCAGATAAATTGTTTATTTTGATGAAATTCATCTTTTGTTATAGTTATGTCGTTGTAAAGATTCAATTGGTTTATATACAGACTTTCGTGTAATCCAATCTGTTGATAATGACTACTAGTTTTGGTTCCAATGTATTCATTATTAGGTCTATCAAAGATGTGTGGTTGACTTCATTTTAAGATCTTAATTGTTTGAAAAAAACATTTACGTTATCAAATGTTTATAATAAATTAGGCTATTAAATGTTTAAACGAATTTAGATGATTTTAAGCATTTAGGTTATGAATAATTAACAATGACGATCTTCAAATGCAGAGAGATCAATATACTTGACAGGACTGATGATGGTTGCGAATAGAAACCAAAACTTGTCACTATAAACAGATCGGAATATAAGAAATCAGGTATAAAAACTTAGTTTAGTATATCCCTGTGATAAGGAGGCTAAACCCACTAAAATAAATTTCCTTTTGGTGTTTCTCAAACTATTTATTTAATTAAACAGAAGCAAATTGCCTAAACGATATATCATCTGTTCAAAAAGTTTATTTAAGTTTTGGTATTTCATTAATGTTATGAAAAAAGTAGTACTATCAAAAACCACCCATATAAAAATTTTAACAGAACACTCTTTCAGTAAAAAGTATATCTTCAGATATAAGTTAATAAATAAGAACATCTTTCCAATATAAAGCTGAGCTTATACAAGACTTTAATTTTCCTCGACAGTAATATAAGCGGCTCCCGAGGTGACGTCAGTAGGAGTTTGTCGGCGGTATCATGTCATGTTGGTCGGCGTCCAGTTCAAATGACCGCAAGTTTTCCAATCTTTCTGAGGCACGTTTTTCATTCGTCCGCCCTTAATCTGGCCCAGCGGTATCATCCCTGTATGATGTGTGCCGAATTTCATATCACTTCGCTACTTTTCAGTTTACTTTTATTTGCTTAAACTAATACAGTATATGCATTCAGTTAAATTAAGTTCCAGTTCTAGTTTTAATCATTAAGCGAATAACCAAATGTACCTCGCATTAAAATACGATTTTAGCTGATAGCTAAACATGGTTTTTATAAATTTGAATAAATAAAAAGATTAGAGTAAGCTTTGAAATTTAGGCATGTAAAATCAGCTCAGTTATATTTATTAACGTGTATTTTTAAATAACAGTTTAAGACCTTCATTAAATTTGAGAACATTGAATTTTTATCGGTATTTATGTTCATCACAACTGTTGTAGATTCAAGAAGTTTTTGGTTTATCTTAGGTTGTATTAGACGACAGCAACTGAATTGGTTTAGGAGTTTTCGAATTCCTCAGCAATTAGGTAGACTGACCGTCTCATAACTTTCCCAACCATATAATTTCTTTATATCCTACTAGCCAAAGTACCCGTTCTTCGTACGGGTTAAAAAGGCTGAAAGGTGTATAGGCTCTACTGATACATTTAAGTTATTGTTAATTAATTCTTCATTGTTTACAAAATGACAAAACACGAGTGTCTACGATATTTCAAAGTAACATCTGTCAAATATTGGGAGAGGATAAGGATTAATGTAATAGAGACAGTCGTCGGGAAAAAAACTTAAATCTACCATTCCACTATTTCAAATAATTCACTAATTTCGATCCAGCAGTTTATCTGAAAAATCAACTTTATTTCTTCTTCTTTCCGAACTGTCAAAATATAGTGCAAACGGATGTTGCCATTAGAAAATGTAAACATTAAAACCTAGGACGGTCACGGCAGCTCTTTCTTCTTCTTCTTCCCGAACTGTCAAATTTTAGTGTTCACAGCTGTTGACATTCAAGTAATTTTATGTTTTCATTCTTTGAAAATGTAAACATTGAAATTTAGGACGTTCATGGGACGTAGCCTGAGGGGACTTTAAGTGAACTAATATGCCTATGTGTTGCATGAGTTTAAGATCTACCTTTGTGTAAAATTTCAAACCGGTCGGTTCAGTATTTTTCGCATTTACTTGCCACAACAAACCCACAAACAAACCCACAAACAAACATACAGAAACCACCTCTTCTTTATAATATTATAGATAACGGGTAAAAATATACCACTCCACTCAGAAACACCTAGCTGAGTCCTTATGATCCTTCTTAATTTTAATCAAACATAAAATACTATGAACTTCTGTTGTTTTGGAACTTCTGTCTTATAAAATATAACGTCCAACAATATTCCCGCTTTCAAATCTGAAGGTTACCGGATCGAATCCCACATCCAACATCTCACACCCAACTTCTAAATCTAATATTTTCTTCAAACATACAATAACCAACATTTAATGCCTTTACAGAACATGCCTTAGTCAGACTAAGGCATGTTCCTTAGAGAGAACTGTTAATTAATAGCCCAACAGCCACTGGAATATCTATAAGGGACCTTCGGTTTAACGTGATATTCGAACCACTGCCTCTGAATTACGAACTGGTCTAATTATGAGAACGGTTTTTGCGGATTTACTAAGTATCCAATAGTGCGGGCGTTAATCCACACAAGATAACACCACATCCAACAACCATCGCTCACAACTATCCACGATTCGTGACATCCAAGTAGCTGTATTACAGGACACGCCACGGTCCCATGTAACATGGCGTACACCAGAGGTACTCACCGTAGTTGAAGACCAGCTTGACGACATCGTTGAACTCCTGATAGTCCCTGTTCTTGAACCTGAGAGCCACGAAGAACCCCTGTCCCCGCCGCAGCACGGGCGTGGGAGGAGAGTTGTGAACCACCTCGTACCTGTCCGTGTGGTGCCGCTTGGCGTTGTCCAACGCGTAAAGGTGAACTGTGTCCACCACCAGGGTACCCATGGTTAAGCCTAAACCAACAGTACCATTAGACCTCTGTGACCATATTTGTGGAGCTTCAGCATGTTTATTTCCTTAGGTCTAATTCGCTTCCCCGTGAGTACGTTTATACTTTAGTGTCCGTGTTCGTTTTCATATTCATATTAATTTTATTTCAATATCCGTATATAAAACAACGATCCACTCTGAAGGTTTATAACCTAGTATTCTTCTTAGGATAGAAGTTGCAATGGCTAGTTCATAAAGCTGTTACTGTACTCATTGAACCACCAGCCCACAAATCAGAGGTACTAAATTAATAGTATATTTCATCACTAGGAGCAAAAACGGGCGTTTTTGACACGAGCACAATATTAACAGCTGATGCGTGACGAGGCTGTTAAATGTGCGAGTATATATATATCAAAAAGCTAATTTTGGGCCGTGTGATGAACTATATTTTTCCTCATACTGCAAATAAAATGAAACAAACTCGTAAAACATAAATTATTACCTGATTTAGTATGAATAGTTGTCGACCATTTTTGTCACTTTAGACTAATCAGCTGTTATGTTACCTACGTTGTAGCCGTTCTGTCTTGATTCCTGATTGGTTGTTTAGGTAATTTCAGTGCTAATCAATAGTTCATTTTTAAACATTCGATAGTTCAATTTAATAGTCGATTACCAATATCACAATCGATATCTGGAACGTCCGAAATGGACAATAACGTACTGTGATTGTTGCAGTTACTTTATCGATTATTTACAATCGAATGCTGACCTCAAATCAAAAGTATCATCAACAATGACCTTTTGCGGGATAGGACCGAAAAAAGTCATCATAATAATAGGGAGAAAAATAAAAACTTTTGCACTAAAACACATGTACCTGAAACAGCTGTTTTGGAAGCAGTATAACGAAAAAATGTTTATGAATGTTAGGCAAATAGTATATACGAAAATGAAAGTGCTTGAATATTGTTAAAAAGGTATACATTAAAATTAATACACAGCATGGAAATGATTGAAATTTAATTTTCCAAGTGATTTATTAGTTTTGAAAAAACGACGGTAAAATTTTACAAAAACGTCCATAAAAATCCAAAATCTTTTAATTACTAAGAATTATCTGTAAAACTGATTTCTAATATTCAACTATACATACATTATAACATTATAACTTAAGCTGTTGAATCATTCAGCCAAACCTTTGAATAACATAGTTCTTAAAGTCAACGAAATCAACGCGAATAAATAAAAACATATTAAATCTATAATTTTGGAAATTTCCAAGAACAGTTTATTTTTGAAACGGAGTCAACATTTTATTCCCATATTCCATATCAAATGTGAAATAGTAGGTAATTGTAGTAATTGTGGGGTAGTGAGTATATAGATCATCGTATAAAAAGTTTTTCTCGAGTAATTAAATGATGTCAACATAAACAATTACAACGCAGTAACAAGAACTAGAACAGGTAACTATTACAGCCGATTGCGAAGAGCGTTCTGAAACTCGTTCTCCAATAAACCTCCTTTACACCGAACTGCCTCGAGACCGCTAAATGCATTATAGATGAACGACGAAGCAAGAGAATCTATGTATGAATCAGGAGAATGTTTCACTTCAATGATTCACGATTTGTACTAAATACATCTATTAACATTTTATATGTATTATTTAATTGATACTAGTAAGTAGTGTAACAAACTATAATGTTACACCGTTACAGAGAAGAACTAGGTTAAGTTTTTAACTGTTTCGACTTTCAGATGTAATTAAAACCAATTAAAATTAAAATGTATTTAATTATGATGAAAAGTAGCTGATCAGGTGAAATTAAGTATATAAAATATATATAAAATAATAAAGAAATTCCTAAGTTATTGCAGTGAATGTATACTGTATAAACCAATAAGCTTAAAGCTAAATACAATACTTTGAGGGGTATACACATTGTCAAAGAAATTACCTAAAACAACAAACAACCTAAAACACGCAATAAGCGACAGTAAATGCAGGAATACATTTGTGAAAATCAGTAAAATTCCAACGTAAATGCGATATGTAAAAAACGTAATGTAGATGAAAAAATTTGATGATAATGTAGATATCTAAGGTTTTTAAAATAATTTCAGGAACTATTGTAAAAACTATTGTTTAATTCAACCAGATATTAAAAGCGTAAGAACAGTTAGAGCCGATTGCGAAGAGCGTTCTGAAACTCGTTCTCCAATAAACCTCCTTTACACCGAACTGCCTCGAGACCGCTAAATGCATTATAGATGAACGACGAAGCAAGAGAATCTATGAATCAGGAGAATGTTTCACTTCAATGATTCACGATTTGTACTAAATACATCTATTAAAATTTTATATGTCTTATTTTAATTGATACTAGTAAGTAGTGTAACAAACTATAATGTTATACCGTTACAGAGAAGAACTAGCTAGATCTTTTAACTTTCAGATCTAAAACCAATTAAAATTAAAATTTATTTAATTATGATTTTGTGTAAATACATAAATAATAAAAGTAGCTGATCAGGTGAAATTAAGTATATAAAATAATAAAGAAATTCCTAAGTCATTGCAGTGAATGTATACTGTATAAACCAATAAGCTTAAAGCTAAATACAATATTTTGAGGGGTATACACATTGTCAAAGAAATTACCTAAAACAACAAACAACCTAAAACACGCAATAAGCGACAGTAAATGCAGGAATACATTTGTGAAAATCAGTAAAATTCCAACGTAAATGCGATATGTAAAAACGTAATGTAGATGAAAAATTTGATGATAATGTAGATATCTAAGGTTTAAAATAATTTAAAACACTATTGTTAATGCAGATATTAAAAGCGTAAGAACAGTTAGTTGACTGGTAAATGCGGAAGAGAGGAAATGTAAAGGCATTATTTCGATTCGTAGATTCCGTTTCAAGGTACTGCAATGTAGAGGGCATAGCCATTACTATCAGGACTTGCTGCTGTAAGTTGTGTCGTCACTAATCCATAGAATATTTAGTCCTGCTTCTACGTGAGGCGGCCTCATTGCTCCAGATCCCCACTGCGCACAGGACTCAGCAATACACCCGAAAGTAACTCACGTAAATATCGTACGTGAAACTAGCTGACCCGGCTAACTTCGTACCGATAGTAATAAACATTCGATTTTTAATCATAAAACATAATCACAAAAATTCGTTCTGAGAAATATTATACCCAAACAGTAATTAGATACCATTGAGTACTTACTATTTTATACTTGCTTCTTTGGCTTGCTCAATGGTTCAAACAAAAACTGCTGCTGTTTATATCTTAAAAGGTAAGATACATATGTTGGAATCCAAAACAAAATTTTTCCCCATAAGATGAACATGGGAACTTTGAAGGCGTATAGGGTAGAGATTTATGGGAAAATCGTCACAAAAACTGTTAGACTTTCCTATGTTAGGCCTTAAGAACCAGTATACCAAATTTCAGCTTCCTAGGTAATCGGGAAGTGGGAGAATTAGTGATGAGTGAGTGAGTGAGGGCTTTGAATTTTATATATACAGATTATCACGACACTGATCAGACTATTGTCGTAACAACTAGGCTAGTAGCCCAGCTAGTAGCCATCAGCTACTGCTACGTCTAGTAGCCCAGCCAGTAGTCGCCGTAGCTGAAGTGCTATTGCTCGTCATGAACTTAACTTGTTGACGTTTACGGAAGTGTTTCATACGTTCATTGGACGACGTCCCGTTAGACGCACGGATTTTATAAAAAATCGCTTGAAGTTAAAAATGTTAAATTTAAATAAGAAATTTTTCCAATAAGCATTGTGTATGGACTACCCGATATCAACGATGTTATGTTACGGTAGTAATGCTATCAGTTAAGGAATATAACGTAACATTTTTGTTTTTCAGGGATTTGCTTACAAAATATTAAACACAAAAACAACTTAAACATAAAGTCCCGGTCACGTGATCAATGACGTCACTTTCGTTTAACCTTTTTCGTCTCGCAAATTGTGTACACTTGGACATATTCATGTTAAAATATGATTTTTCTGTCGTTCACATAACTTTAAAGACTAAAAAATAATAAATTGTGTAAAACTAAATCTTAACTAAATGTTTTCGATGTTATATTTTTATAAACCAATACTAGAAACAGAGCCCGTTGCGGTTAAATACAACGGTCTCTATAAAAATGCTTCGCGTACGTATATGTATTTCTGGTGAAATGAATAAAAAATAATAATATTTATCTTCAATATTTTGATTGTATTTGAAAAAGAAAAATCAATTACTGTATTTTATATTATATACAAAAATTAAAGAACCACCCATTAGACACCAAGTTTATCTAAAGTCTGGCCTTTTACTTGATTTATTTTTAGAGCAAATACTATTTTTATAGGAATTTGTTATCTTGTAAAAACAAAAGGAAAATCTGTGTCCGTCTGTTTAAATCAATCCTTGGAATGAACACACTTTCACGTGTTGAAGATCCATTTTTAGACAAATATAAAATATACTCTAGGCTATAGGCTATAGTTCACATTATTAAATTAGATTTCATACACATTACTATTTGGCATTTCTCTAAAAACCTCAAAAAGACAGCGAAAAAATTCCTTCCAATAGGAAATTCGTAAAAATCTGTTTTCAATGTATTTCTTATAAAAAACATGTTTTTACTTTTTCACCTTAAATACTAAAAATCATTAAACTCTTATATATTTGGCTAATCTATAGGATGAAAGTTTTCTAACGACACATTAATTAATTAAATTGGTCCAGCGGATCCCTAGATATTTTTTTACAAAGACTTTTAAGACTGGAATATTATAAGAATAGGTGGTTCGATGCACAAATAATTAAAATCATTTTAGCAAAAAGATAAAACAAGTTTGAAGATTGTGAAGTATAAATAAACCTACCTAAGCTATTTCAAAGTTGAGGAGCTGTGGTTTTAACTAATCGTAAGTTTATAAGAATTCTAGATGAATTATCACAGGCACTACTTACAATGTTATAGTGAGTTATACAACAGTCACCTGCTAGAGTGACACACTGACTCAAAGACGGGTAGCATTGGTTAAGAGTGACTCCCGCCTACCTTGACCTCCTGATGACTGGGCGATCCTGGGATTTCCTCCTAGTCCAGTATTGATATCCGCGATGAAATACCGAATGATGCGATCGATTAATCGAATACATTTGTATCAGTGATTTTTAAGTAAAGTTTTCATATTTTAATGAGTAATTGTTATAAAGAAATGAGTTATATTCAGGTAACATCGAATCGTAGTTTTATAGTTTCGAATAAAAATCCGGTTTCTAAGACATAAAGACTCGGCTATAGTTTTGATTATGTTAAAAACTTCATTTATAAAACTAATATTTGAATAATCCTTGACCTATTTTTTGCTGGCTTATAAATTATGAGAATGATTCTCTACTAAACCTATTTATGTCAATAGTATATTACATTAAATACTAGAATATTACGTTATTTACCAAATTTATTTATTTATTATTTATTAAAATTAACACATATCTACTTCTGTGATCGTCCCATTAAGTTTGTAAACTTGTTAGTCGGCTCCGAAATTAATCTTTGCTAGAATCTATATACACATATTTTATTACACAAAGTAAAAGCGGTTAAGGGTCGGCACCTAAATTAACTTTATTTTTGGCACTAGAAAAAACAATCTAACTACAGAACAACATTACATAATGAAAGCAAAATAATAAAAATTAGGTATAATTTTGTGAACATCTCATTAGGAAAACCATGCTAAATAATGGCATCGTTTTCATCTTAGTGCACTTCTGTTGTTTTACATTTTTATATTCATCATTTAAAGAACCTACATTGAAAATTTAAAGAGATGTAATTGTTAATTTGAAATACTGAAAAAAATCTATAAACTAACATCAGTGTAAAATTATAAAATTCTCAATTTACAAAATTTCCAAAAAGTTCATGATATATTATAAGTTTTTTTCTTTAATGAAAGAGGTTATTTTTAAGTAAAAAATACACGTGAAACTGTAAAGGCTCAACAACAATTTTATTAGTTACCGAAATTACATATTTTTTGTAGATAAACTACAATAATTTTGATTAGTTTTGTAATTAGAAGGTTTAAAATCTAAAACATTTACAACAAGGCACTAAAATAAGCCTTAAAAATGTTATCATACTTAAGATATTCTGGAGAATAGTTTTAAACCCTCCATATTTGGAGCTACAAAGTGGATTTTATAAGGGTCTGGTATAAATTGTCCCAAAGCAAACATTTGATGGCGGGGCTCTTCTGGTAATAAATAGCAGCAGTATATTGTTAAGTGCATTGGGAGACTCAGTGCTAAACGAGTCGTATATATTTTGAGCTGGAAATGTACCCATTCGTCACTTTGGCGCTGTGATATTTATTCACAATCTTCAATCTATGGGTTGGAGTTATTATTGGTACCACACTATTAATGTTTTCAGTTTTGTAACAGACCCCTGCTACTTTGGGAATCTATGTTTCAAAACCGATTTTCATGTTGTTGTTAACTAAAGTTTGAAGTCACAACATCGTAATTTTATAAAATTCTAAATACGTAAAAAGTCATTTAAACACAAACGTAGGTGTGCAGTATTTCTCTGGACATTAATTCAAATATTTTCTTTTACTTTTGAAGCTATTTAACTTGATAAAGTTTTTACTTTAAACCATATTTGACATATTATACATTTACACGTACCCTAATAATTCAAATCTATACTGCAATTTTACTTTTTAGAAAAATTACTCTGTACTTTTTCTAAAGAAAAGTTTTTTTAAATGTTTATGATATTTTATTGTATTTCTAGCTCTTTTTTTACCATTTTGTTTAGACCATCATTAGTATCGTTATGAAAAGTTCGTATAGTTATGGACTCATAATGCAACGATTTCAATTTCCGTTTAATGATAAGCCTTTTAATGATATTACTTTTAGTATCTTTATCGGTACTTTTTGCAATAGATATAATACTTAAAAGCTTTATACAAAAATGATTCCCTGCATAAATAATTTCCCTGTACATGGTCAAAAACTATTGGGTTTTAATATAAGTACTCATACAATTAATAATATAGATATAAAATGGTTTATTCATAGAATTTTTTTAAAGAAAACAATCTTGAAGTCACCTTTGAAGGTGACTTAGTGTGTAAATCTTGAGATTTAAAAAAATACTGTTTTTACTTCCTTTTTTGATAAACTATAAATTTAAATTTAACTTCTCAACTGGGGAAGTCGTTGGTGCATATTTTACTTTGAATTATTGCAAAATTAATGGGCAAAGAGAGAATTGCTCGCGAACTTTCAATGTTTGCGGAGTAATAATAAATGAAGGCATTGACTTTTATGGAAGGATATAAATTATGTTCTTGTGTGTCGATATTGGTGAATTTATAAAGATGTTTCCAAGAATGAATAAATTTTAGTTATCATGTCATTATACTAATATTTACCAATGGAAAAGACATTTCTGTTTTGTAGTACAGTAATAAAAAAAATGCTCAACAAATTGCTCTTTTTCAAAATAATATGCCCAAAATGTGTTTTATTATTTATATGTTGGCGGATATTTTAAATTGAGCCACCATATGTTATAAAATAAAAATTTAAATACAATGCATCCGTTGAGATAAAAACTGATTATAGAAAGTAAGATATAATAGGGACTGTTTTTCTTTTCCAAAGTCTAAAGTTTTACTAGGTACGCAGAGGAAGAAAAGCTAAATCTGTTAATGGTAAAGTTGAAAGTCAGAAGATTAAAAACTATGTTAGTAATAGTTAATAAGTTAATAATCTAAAATAATAATCGTACGTGTCAAAGTGTTCATAGTATGATTACTTTGAACACACGAGTTCATTACTAGGTACAGTAGTTAGATTACAGTAAAAGTACATTAAACGTATGTTACTATGCATGTTACACACACAATACGAGACATTGACACAGATAGAAGAGATATTGTGTACTGACATGTCGTTAGACGTGAACGTGTCTCGCATGGTAAAGACATTGTTGGACATCCCAGGCCTCAGTCTACACCTCATTTGATCTTTAGTCATCTAGTTCCTCATAAACGTAATTCAACAATTTCCCTCTTAAAAATGAACACAAACGTTGATAAAATATTCAGTGCTTGTAAAAATACCTAATAATTCCAGGAAAAAGTATGAATATAGTTATATTTTGTGATATTTTAGCAGTAAATTAGTAGACTAAATTAATAATTAGTAATTAGTAGACTGTTTCAAACGAGTAGAACCGTCTTCAATTATGAGGGTATTTTTATTAGTTCTTATGCAAACATAGTAATAATCACTACTATAATTCAAATTAATTCTTTTTCATGATACTTCGTTTGAACCTTAGAAGCATTCAAATTTTTCTTATTCGTGTCAAAGATAATAGGCTTGTTGCATAACAAAAGCGATTTTAAATATCATATCTTTTAAATATAGTTATCAGTCTTATGACCATGTGTGTTTTATTTTTAAATTTAATCATTAAAATAAATAAAAAATCACATTAAGAATATATTCAAAATTGTTATAACAAATGTATGTATTTTTAACAGTATCAGTGTGATGTTACAGACACAGGGAATAGTGTGTTTTGCAAAATATGTTATTTTATAAATTACTTCGGGTGAGATCTAATTTGAAACTAAATCCAAAGAGTGGTATGTGCTAACCTAGATCTGAGTTGCATAGTTACCAAGTGTTATGTGCTCCAAGTTTCTTGCTGTCTGGGAGACGACTGGACGCAAATGTGTTTTCTATGTAAGGTCCCGTTGAAACCACAACCAATGTCCGCTTCGCTTGGATGTGGTAGATAGCGCCACGGGTCCGCTAAGTAGCACGATTTGAAAGATTTATTGGTAGTGTACAATATACAGGATGGGTCAGAGAAGTATAACTTAGTATTGAAATTTTCCGAAATAGATTTTAGGGAGAATTTGACTCTAAATATTTACTAGTGAAGGTTTATTTTGCTTTAAAAATCCACGAAATCCAACATAGGGATTACCACGGGTTTTGTGTCTCAAGAACCCAAAATATTAAAAATTGCATTTTAGGTGCAGAGTGAAATATATGAAAACTCTTTGTTATATAACCTGAAAATGAGTTTTTGAAACTAGTAAACCGTAGTGTTGAACCCCCAGATGGGATCACTTAGATGAATAATAAGGCTGTTATTGTAAAGTAATACATTATTTATACAGAAGTAGATGTTAAATAAAAGCCAACACAATAAAAACTAAGTGAAAACTTAAGCAATGAAAACTAAGAAATTTGATGTTAGAAAACTAATATAAAATTTATGTTTCATTTTTTCATAATTTGTATAAAGGAGCTATTAAATAATCTACTTACTTACCATTCAATTCTTTTATACGTTAATAAATAAATAAAACGTTTTTGTAAGAAACAATCAGGAGTTTAGGATTTTGAATTTCTGATACACTTTCAGAAAGTAATAAACATACACGCCGATTTGTAAATCCAAATGTTGTTAATATTACAAATACCAAGTAAATTTTGGTTATCTGGGTACAACTTGAGAACTTGGAATGTTGATAACATTTTGCATTAGCCTAAGTTACAATCTTATAACGCAATCAGCTGAATAATACTTGCCTACTCCTTCCACATGTTGTTCTTATAACGAGAAAAAAATCCTTTATTGTTTCATTTTCCTATCTTCTCTATTTTTCATAAATATATATCTTCTGATGCAGTTTGGCTTAATTCTACGAAATTTCTTTTAATTGTCATTGATAGTCGTGAATTCAAGATGGTGGCCGGTCGACTAAGTTTTACCAATTCATTATTGTGCAATAATTTATGTTTGAGAGTAAAAAAATACACTTTTCTATAATTTTGACACATTTTTAACGTAGATTAACACCAACATTCATTGAAAGTCAGCTAGAAATGATCTAACTCTTAAGGTTGTAGATAAGATTAGTATACCAATTAAATATAGAGTTGAATGGAAATATTTCGTGAAATTTGATATTTAAGACCTATAATGGCAGGACTTAATGACACAAATTTTAATTACTACATCAACGAGGCATTGTTATTCAACTATAAAATAATTTATGTGAATATTTGTATTTAAAATTATATAATTTATTTGTAAAATAAAATAGTATTTCTATAAACTCAACAAATGGTAAAAGTTAGTTTTATAACTGTTTATATTTTACGAACAGAATCAGGATTAAAGTCTCCTCGAGGTTAAACCTGAACAAACAACAAGGACGCGGCAAATATCTTACATTAATTACTTTTAAACAAGTGCTTGTTTTCAGCGAGAAACATCTGTTTAATGACACAAGTCAACATCGCTGTTTACTAAACTTATCACTCTCGCCTCTTTTAATAATGTCCTATTACGTTGTTGCGTTTCCATAAAAAGTGAAAATTGTTTCTTATTAAAATGTTTTAAATTATCTTACCCAGAAATTATTCATTCAACAAAACACTAAATTAACCTTCTTATGAAGTTTTTCATTAATTATCTTTAAAACTATGTCAAGTAACGTTATGAAATATATTCATAGTTGAAATAAACGGTTTCATTGGACTGACACATACTTTCTATCTTAAGTCAAGTTTTAAAAAAGTAACAATTTAATAGAACTATATATATACTTTGTTGTTTATTGAAATGCCCTTTCTAGGTTCATTATTCAAAAAAATAACTACACAATTTCCTCAATTAACAACAAGAGAAAACAAGTTAAAATGATTGTTAGAACTTGTTTGGTATGTAGCTCCACCGCCCCTTGATACCAATCTTTTTAAGTGGGGTTTGTTGGGTGATGTGACTACACTGTGTAGCCTACCAAGTTTCATATAAAACAAATAAGAAATAACGAATAAATAGATTTTTAATATTGTCATCAGGATAACATTGGGTTCCATGAATGATTGGTGTGAATGAGAAACGAGTGTAGGATGATTATGACTCGATCTTGTAATCTTGTTACTGACTAAGGCTGACATGTGTCCAGATTTGTTATTTAGTTTTAGATGTTAAAAAGTTAGGTAAACCAGAAGAACTTCATGACTTCAAAAGTTAATTGTTATTTTGATGAAATTAACTTTTATCAAGCGCAGAATGAAATAGGTTATAATATAGAGTGACATATCGTTTTGGTTAATATAGACTACGGTTACTTAGTTTCAATAAGTTTTGTCACGTTGTTATAAAGACCAGCGCAAACGGTATATTTTGTATTAGCACTTAACTGTTTGACGAAATAATAGTTTTAAATTACCTTTTACCACCAATCAATTAAGGTCCTAAGTAATATAATCTTTAATCTTTTTGCAGCAAAAACAAAGTCAAACAGTCATGGGTTCAACGCTTCCATCGTCCTCTCATGGGAGAGCGTAACAGTATTGTTTGTATGCATTTCGAATGCGACATCCGATAACTGTTCGTACATAGATGGTTTTAGGTAATTAATTAGTATTTAGGTATTCTACCAAAACTTGCAGGAACATCCTTCAATTCTCTAGAACTTTACAAAACATGTAAAAACTTGTCGCCATTACAGGATTACTGACTATCAGTTCCCGTGTAAAAAGTTTTTTTTATTCAAAAACTATATGTAAGTCTCTACGAGCTGACACTGAACTCTACTAACACCGATATAAAAATTGTACAAAGTGCACCGAATTTTCAACAGTATAGATTCGAAATACTGAAATATCAGATACGCTGGCCAAAGGTAATTTAAACGCAATAAATATAATTAATTACGGTATTACCATAGAATTTTAGAATATAAAATCAATGGTATTACCTAATAAGACATACGCAACAAAAACTTCTAAATTGTAAAATCTGCTCAGTGGCATTCATTATATTGGCTCAAATATCACGTATTCTATATTATTTTTTAAAAATGCTCACCACAATCACAACGAAAACATTATTAGTGTATTAAAGTGTATTTTGTGTCTCAAGGTTTTTTTCTTTTTAATTTAATCTTTATTTTTTGGATCCATACAGACAACAAAGATGATTGATGTGCAACTCATAACTTTAGATTTTTATGTCAGTGTTTTGTAGAAGAAATCATATACATAGTAAGTTGTTTTATAGTTCTGTTTATTTTGTTGAATAACCATCTATAAACTAACTGAAGTAAACTGTAAATTATTAAGATCAATATTTATATATTTTTTAAACTTTTATAAGGCTCTATGTTTCATGTCTAAAAAACCTAACTAAGTCTTTAGTGTGTAGTGATATTTTTAAAACAACCTGATACCTATGTTTTATTCGCTAAATTACATCTTACCTATTGCAAAAAAAAGAAGTAAAATGACTAATACCAACATATTAAAAAATATATTTCTGACATATTAGACATTCCATGAGACAGTGGTCTATGTGCCCTATGACTGAAAACGAAAAAGAAAGAAAATAAGGATAGTTTTTCCAGTGTCAACGAATACGATGAATATGTGTTACAAGATGCGAACATAAATTAATCTTAGACAAATCTGATGAAGAGATGCTAAGTGTTAGATTAGATTAGATCATTGAAACGGCAACCATACACAATGCAGGTATTTTAAGCCAAGTATGATTTGAGAATTCAGTGTAAGATGATTGCGGCGCGATCTTGTTGTCTTGTTAATGACTAAGGCTGACATGTTCCTTAGACAGGACTGTTAATTAATAGCCCAACAGCCAATGGCAACTAAGGGACCTACAGTTTAATGTGGAATCCGAACCACGGCCTCTGGATTACGAATTGGTCGTATTATGAGGATGGTCTTTGCGGATTTACGTAGTATTCAATAGTGCGGACGTCAATCCACACAAGAGAACACTACACCCACTGCCATCGCTCACAACTATCCACAATTCGTAACCTCCAAGTAGCTGGATTACAGGACGACGCCAAGGTCCCAGTCAAAAGGAAGAAATGTTAGTTAGCATATCGTAAAAATGCCTCAACTAGATGTGAAATGACTCTAAAAGTAAAATATATTTATTTTAAGAAGAAATTCATCGTAATTTATTTTTGAAGACGAATCATGCGAATGAATTAGCTAGCAAATGAAAATTTTAGAGATACTGAGATACTTTGTAATATAAAAGCTGTCTCTACTAAACATGCTTTACAATGCTTTTTTCATATAACTACTAAAAATGTACTAGCGTGGACGGTACACAAAAAAGTAAAACCTTCTAGTTTTAAACAAAAATTATGTATTTAAGATATGAATTTATAAAAACATAAATAAAGAAAAACAAAGACAAAGATTTAGAGTAGGAAGCTCAGTAACATCTAGTAAACAGACTGTCGTTTTCTCCTCAAACGTTTGAGTCCAACCTTCCGCCGGAGTCGGGGCTTCGCCTTCTCAATCTCTGCGAGCTGCACGAAGGGCTTCTTCTCCTCTTGGTTCAGCTTGTTCCACGCCTTGGCAGCCATCCTGATCATGTCTTTGGCTGACTTTGCTGCTCCTTGATACGTTGATCGGAAAGCTTGAACAAAATTTATATAAGGTAAACGTGTTGGTTTCGGAACCAGTGATTTCAATTTATTCTGATCAAAAGAACAGGCCTCCATGGTCGAGAAAATTATGTATCATGTAATTTGTTTCAGAGAAAACGGGTTAAAGTGGTCATAGAAATGTTTGCAATAAAATAGCCTAAGTTGTTTCTAAGCAACAAACCAACAATTTATTAAAAAAATTTAAAAACATGTAATTTTTATATTTCCACAAATATATATCTGTAACTTTACACCTGATGAAGTAAATTAGTAAAATACTACATTTTTAAGCTGATTACGTTTATTTAAAACAGTAGTATTTATCTGCATTACAGTAATTTATCTGTTACATAAATTTCTAATGAAAATAGTATCACCATTAAAAATGTAAAATTTTACATAAAACAGTTTTGAGACTAATAAATAACATCGTTAGAACTTACTTTTAAGAATACTTTAAAAATATTTAAAGTGTATTCAATATGGTTGCATGTGGAATACCTAGGAGAATAATTAAAACGTAGAGAAAATCTAAATTTAATTTTTTACAAATTTTAAGTTCTACTTACCTTTTGGCAATACTTTCCTACGATATTTGTTCTAAAACAAGTTAAAAAGTTATTACTGATTTGTCTTCTTACTAATTTTAAAAGCAAATATTTACTGCTTTATTTTTATTTTTAATAATTATTTATTTTATTTTGATCCTCATTCTGTTACCCACCCCTCCTTCTAATTCCCTATGATTGTATATCTATTCCTCTATTACTAAAGGGATAATTAATTACATTTAATTGTTTATTGGTTTGACTAATCAGGAACTATTGAATATTATTAAAATATTAGTCTATTTACATTTAAAGATGTCCTATCCTTTTCTGTGTGGTCAATTCTGTCTAAATTAAAAATGTATTAGTATTGTGATTTGTAAAAAGTGTCCTAAGAACTCAAAGTAACAACAACTCCTCAGAGCGAAGGACACGTTCGCCGTCTCGTTTCTCTCCTCACAACTCTTAACGTCCTTGTTCAACAATCTAGCTATAAATTTAATTCATCAAAATGTTGAAACTAGTGACGGTTTAAACATATTTTTAAGTTACTGTTATCTTTATTAAATGTTTGATTGCATTCCAAACTTAGTTTCGTTTACTTCTTTCCCTGCTTATAAGTTGGTAGGAAGTCAGCAATAGAATCTTACAACAAATTAAAATTAACCTCAAGCTAACTCAATTGAAGAAAATCATGTCTTTGTGTAAATGCCCTTTCAAATTTGGTAATTTTATGAATCTTCCTGTCTTAAATAATAAACAGCTCTATTCTTCTCGAACTCTTTTAATAATAATTAATTGTAGATCAGCGTTTAACGTACAAAGAATATTGGATTTATTTATTAGATTTAAAAACATTTTCCAAAGGAGAGAATTTAATTTATTTATTTATATTAATTTATTACAAAAACTATAGAATCGATTTTTTTTAGATTTTTTTATTGCACTGGAATTTCATAGAAATTTTCTGGAATAAGAAATCTTAGAAAATTAGACTAGTCATTTGCATTTATATTTAATAAATATATTTTTGACTCAATATTAAATCATAAATAATGAATTAGGCCTTACAAACCAGGGCACATTCAAACAGGCGGAAGTGGTGTGTGAAAACGTCCCCACACAATTAGGCTTCTGGGCCGCGGTGCCAGCCATATCCTGGCAGCGGTCTTTCTGTTTCCGGTTGTAATGCACCACTTCCGGTCATCTGACATCAATACATTCACCACATTTGTTGTTGTTTATTGCTTTTAACTTGACAAACAACGTCTAAAAATTCACTCATGTTGCCAGACCTGCTTATTGTTTTACTCAGGTTGCAGTATATACTTTTTGTTATATTGCTACAAAAGTTAAACATTTAATTTGTTCCACATTTAAAATAAACGTAGTTAAATAATATACACAAGATACCCATTGCCAGAGATTGACCACCCCATTTTTTAAGATACCAATTGGCATACATTTAGTAGTTACCTGTACAAGATTCAGGCCTATTATCACGTAAATTTTGCCACATGGAACAAAAATGTATATATTTCTCTTTGGGAAATATCTTAAAAACATGTATATTTAGGAATGTGTTCAATTCCTCTAAAAAGCTGTCCTTATAACTTCATATGACGTCACTTCCGTTTCAAATTTCGGTCTGACGAATCTCCAATCTCCCCAAAAGCTAAGATATGTCCATGTCAAAAACAGTTGTCTCCAAAAATAAATAGTTACCTAGATGAATGTAAAAGAAATATTCACCTTTGATTGTTGCCATTGATAGGCCGGGTGAATCGGCTGATCACCTGCACAGCTCGGAATAAAGGTTCCCGCAACATTAAACATGATGAGAAGAAACGCGATTTTACTCTACGGTTTCGTCTATGGTTAGCATGAAAATTAAAATATTGTTAGTCGATTTTATCGAAACAATCTTGCACCAAAATTGGGTTTGTTTGTTAAAACATTATGATTTCCTTAAATACGCTATTTTACTCAAGGGGAAAGAAGACTCCCACATAGCTTGCTTATCAACTATAAACTTAACTATTAAAATTTAATTTTTCATTCAAAATTTATCCTAATATATTCTCGGATAAAATACTATCAGACGGTAAAATACTGTAACAGTTTCCAAGAAAACCACGAGGATCTTACAACTTTTAAGCCAAAATTAACAGTAACATTGCGTAGGGAATTGTTTACTTTTAAAATATCCTCTATGCCTACACGCTAGTTTCATTTATCTCGAATACACTATTTCTGGTTGAACTTTACCGGTGGTAGACAGTCAACTGACCAATGACGGTAGTCCTTTTTTAATTGTCAACTTTTTAACACGGCTTAAGCTGTTTAAGGCGTTGTCGTGAAGATAAATACTCCTAAAATATTAAGTGGTTTGATAATAATTAAAAATCGTTTTTGGGTCACATACCGTAACGTGGAAAGAGGGAGCTGAGGGTCTGGGTTAGCCGTTATGGTCGCCTCTGGGTGGCAATGACGAAACGTTTGTTTGTCACTGATTTGTCAACAAAGTCGAAGCCGAATCAGCTACCAATGTTTAAGCCATGTGTTGCCGTAAAGAAAAAACATTTGAGTTAAGGAGGTTTTGTGTTCGTTAATTCTTATGCGTGTGATTCAAAAACTCGTAGAACCCGCTCATACCATCCAAAAAATACACAAACTTATTCATGCAAGTTTTAACATTTATAGTTTATTGGAAATTCGCTACAAATAATAAAAACAGAACAGGCACCTTTAATATAAACTCGTTACAAAAATGCCTAAATATAAATAGAGAAATCCAATAAGTGTAGTTTACATGCCAATGCTAACTGCAAATCAGCAATGTTATCTGTAATGTGGAAACTTATATTTGGAGATAATAAATGCATAAAAAGAAGTTAGCCAAGACGAAATTTGGACGGAGATAATTTTTACGGAAAAGGGGGAAACTAAACATAAATATCAGGAAACACGCAGAGGAAAGGATGCAGAATGTAGAGAGAGAGAGAGAGAAGGAAGCAGGCACATGTTGTCGTGTGTAGCAGATCGTAAAGTAACATGATCTAGACCTCCGAGGTATCTCCTTTTGTTCTCAAGCAATCCTGAAGGTTTATTTGGGAATGTTCCAAGATATGTTAACAAAAGAGCTGTCTCATTTTTTTCAGTTGTGAACAAAGTTAAAAATTAGGACAGCGTATTTTTAATTTCTAAAAAATTACCCTAATTTGATACAAAGGAGAAGGAAAGAAATACACAATTAAAATAATTAAAACTAAAAATATAAAACTTAAAACTTTGAATCTTAACTCAAAAATTATCTTTTTTAATGATAATACGAGTAATTAAAAAAACCGTCGAAGCCATTGGTTTTATCAATAAAAACCCGACTTGCTTGTGTGAGTATCCAAAATATAAGCCTCTACGTATCTCAGAAAAAAGTAATGTATGCGATATTTTAATTTCCTACTTTGTAAAATTACCGGCAAGACTTCGTTAAGGCCCATAATGTAATAAGCGGTATCAGTGAACTGAAACATACTTTTTCTGACATTTTTCAAGTACATACTCTGGAATATTTGGTTTTCTTGCAAATAATGGCTTTAAGCGATATAAACTATATATTTTCCTTATCACAGTAAAATTTCGAACAAAGTTTATATTTTGGAATTTAGATATATTGTATATGGTAGAACACAGCTCGTCAAGTAGCAGACACTTCTTTTTAAGGAATACCTGAATTTGAGCCTATAAGGATGATATGTAATAATGAAGCTAAGACTAACAAGTACTACATTTTTGAATAGACTATTTATCTTCTTTAAGGAAATATACAAAATTATATATGTTTGTGGTGTTTTATAATTTTTTGTGCGTTTAAAGAAAACTCTGCAAATTTGCCAAAACTTGGTTGACATCGTAAGTTGTAATAGGCACTTAAAGGACTAGACGAAACTCTGAAACACCTGTATAACGGCTGGTTAGATAACAGTATTATTCTAATAACAAGATTGTATCAGTTTGCATGAATTCACGTATATACCAAGCGTAGGGTCCTACCGGATCACATCAACTGTTTCAAAAGAGCCTAGAGCAAATGTCACCGAAGCGAGACGAAGAATCTCGCACAAAGCGTGTAATTCACTTGAAGTATTCTCTTTTTGTTGTACTAGAGCTTCAATAGAGTGGGAACACAAAAAACCTGAAAACCTTTTTTCGTCATACTGCTTCAAAAACAGGTGTTTTAGATACAAATTGTGTTGAAGAGCAAAAGTCGATCTTTTTCTTCCTATGACTAACCTATTGTTGTAATATTTTTTTGAGTCCTAGGCCGCAAAAGATCATTATTGATGATACTTTTGATTCGAGGTCAGCATTCGGTTGTGAATAATCGACAAAGTAACTTCTACAATTACTAACGCTTTTGTGCATTTCGTACGTTCCCGATATCGATTGTGAAACTGGTAGTGAATTTCATACTCTTCGTCTGTTGTGCTTCATAATCAATCATAACTTACCTTCTTTTTTCCAATAATTTCACTTTCATTTCTGATGTAAGTACTCGCAACACTCACAGACTTCTTTTAATTAAAATAATCTAGCAACCCTTTACACCAATTCTTTCACTATCTCTGCTTCTAGCTACTAGAACATCCTTCCTGGCATTCTTACCGGGTGTAACCGTGCTCGGTTTGGGGCGAAGTGAAGCGTCATATTTTAGGGCGGGGTCTTGATGTGTGATGTATGTCATAGTCGGGGCAGGAACTGGGGCGACAGCGATTGAGAGAATGGAGCGTGTTTGTCTGTTCTAGGTTATTTTTTTAACAATGTTTATTTATTTCATAATTTATTTTATTTTATATTATTATTTAGGACTTAAGATTTCTATCTTAGTTAATGAAAATTTTGTTTATTAAAAGTTATTTGGTAGAGAGGTCTTGTTAGTCCTAACTTTGCTTCTCAAATAAAGACATTTTTAATTTCATTTAATTTATATTCAATAAAAATGATTATATTTGTTTTGTATTTTATTTCTGTATTTGCATTTGAAATGAATAGAATATTATTTAATAATCGATGTTATAGTTGAAAAATGTAATTCACAGGTTTTCTTCACTGTAAAAATGTTAAGAATGCAAATTGCTGTGAAATGAATTTCACTTGAAAAATAATTACTTCTCATTTACCTAACAAGAGAGTGCTTGGGATGTGAAAAGTTTTACAATATCATTGAAACAGGTGAGCAATCTAGGCGGGAAGATGAGAAACAATTTTAATTAATTAAAACGCGATTGCAATAAGGTTAAGTTGAGTAACAACTAACTACACACCACACAGTAAAGTAAGGCGATATTTCTGCACTTTGGAAGTAGAAATTCTTCAATTTATTTCAACTCGTGGATATATTCGCCAAATTCTTCTTTTATACATAGTACATGAAGTAAGTATAGTTTTTGCCAAAATTTTCTAATTTGAGTTGAGAGTGGATATCCGTTTTAAGACTCTCTAAATCCAATAAGTGGGTTTCGTACTGATGTCTGTCCGCCAGTGAGTCGTCTGTCTGTGTACGAACCCCGCGACTTTTCCATTTTTTTGAGATTCGGTACAACGTAGGTATTTTGGCTATATTTCCAGAACGTTTTTTTTATTTTAGAATTTTTTATTTTTAAGGTTATCTTACCCTTAAGCACACGTTAATGTCAAAATACGAAGTAGTGATTTATTAAGCTCCTAAATTATTTGACAACACACGTAAAAACTTATGGTCACAGCTAACCGTCTGTAAAACTAATGGTTGAAAAGTTATGGGCTTTAAATGTCTTAACATTGTTTTAATTTTTTGGCTTAGTTAAAAATGGAAATATAATAATAATAATAATAATAATACTAAATCTTTATTTCTCATCATATATTTGCATACTCATAGTTACAAACACAGACACAACATACAAAATAAATATTATAGTACATATACATTCAAGCTGACCTTCATTATTATGGTTTGAATTTCGACATAGAATTTTTTTCTTGATGATAATTTCCTCCAAGGCAAATCCTCCAGTTAATACCAAATATGGTTCTGTTTGGTGATGTGACTCTTCACTGCGTACTGAGTTTCACGTAAAATGTTTGAGAATTAAGGTAGAAATTGATTGTGATTGTTTAATATTGTCCATTAAAATAACATTGGGTGATTTTGGAAAACCTCATAAGTTTTCAATGGACTTAATTGTTCTCTGGAACGTTTGTCGAAGACTAACTATCCAATATACTAATTTGTTTAACTTATTGAGCTAGGTTTAATGAGTATAGTCAAACTATTCTAATAAAAAAAGACAGTTTCTATGTTTCCAATGGTGACGGAAGCCAAAAACCGTCTTTTTTGATTAGAATAGTTTGACTATACCCATTAAAACTACATAACATAGAATAGAACAATTAAAACATTATTCCTAGAATATGAATAATTAAAACATGTGGCTGAACGTAAAACAGATGCAATCTATATGAACCAATACAATGAAGTAATCGATAAAGTAATTTATCTAGTTTAGCCATAAAGTGGTCTGGTAAACGCAAACTTCAATTAAGTTAATTATTTTATGTTAACAACATTTCTTCGAAGAAGTCAAAGCATTGCTTTGTTATATTGCCTTGTTATAGATAATCTAGCGTGCAAAGGACAGGTTGTTTCTGGTACAATCACAGAAATTAGTTTACTGTACTATTTTATGATAGTAACAATAATGCATTCTTATATGATTTATTAACTTTTATTAAAACAATAAAAATTTACCATGTAACATTTTCCTTAAGAATAAACGACATAATTCAATTTTCTAACAAGGGTTTGCGAAGGATGTACGAAGTTTTGCAATATCATTCCAGGCAAGTTTAACAATCTTCACGGAAAGATAAAGCGATGGAAAATTATTAATTAAAAAGTCCTTTGGCTCAGGTAACCTTTACGTTCAGCAAGGTATAATGTATTAGCGTTAACGGTATAACTTGCACAGTTCCTCACGCCTGCTGCCCGTCTGTTTTACAAGTATTTAATCTGCATCGCGTTACTGAATATGCTTCTTATTTATTTTCACGATCCATGTTTAAATACATTTTTCCTGCAACCAAACGAAAACAGGCACATTTTGCACTGTTGGCGGATCTATATGAAACTAACCAATAGCGTGTTAAGCGCTCAGTCAGCTGATAGATGGTAGTCGTTCCTTCAACATTAACTTCCGGTTTTGCGCAATGAATCTGAGGTATCCGGAATCCTAAAAGCTATGTTTACATTTGTATACCAAGAGGAAAATCAAACATAACCTGAATAACTTTTTTATTGTAGGAAAAATGTTGTGTGTAATACGAGTGCAAACTGTCATCACTGTTGTGGCATATGTACCTCTCGTGCGATACGACATCGTTTGCGCTCTACTTACACAAATAGCTATTATAGTTAAATATTCATATAGAAGACACCGACCCATTCTGGTGGATATTTTTAAGATAATATTAATGCCATGTGAGTGTGAAGAGTGAAATTAATTTTACGACAAATTTAGATATGTTACTGGAAAAGGTAAGCTTGTTCATATGTCAGGATCATTTATACTAACTAGCCCAATAAACTTAGCAACTAGGTCCATTATTGATCCTTAAAACTTTGCTAGGGCTCTCTAAAGATAAAACCGTAGATATTCAGATTATGAATCGGGTAATGTTATCACTTAGGTTAATTATAAAATACTTCTGAAAGTATGGTAAAATAATTTACACCATAGCAGTCAAACGTGGTTGAGTTGGTGACTGTGAACCTGAAGAATTGATGTCCCTGGTTTTGGCCCCGGTGATGCCAATTGTTTTTTTCCCTATAAACATGTTAAATGCACACCAGACACTATCCTGAATCACTATGTCCCTTCATCCTATCCACATTCATCTCTAGATACGTAATTTACACTTCTTTATTATTTTATGTTATTATATATTATTATTATTTTATGGGCAAATCTTATCAGGCCTTCTTACGTCTGATGCACAGATTTGTAACCTAGTTAGGCAGCCGAAGTGTAAGTAAAAGAGGATACAAATCCCTAGTAAATTTTAAGCTATCAGTGGTGGCGGGTATTTTTATTTTTTAACAGGGATGATTTGTTTCATTTACAATTTTTTCTTCAAAAATCTTTTTCAGATATGACCACTGAACATACCTCTTACAGATTTCGTTAAAAAATCTATGAATCAGCTATTATTACTGTCAGAGATCATTCATCTAAGAGAGGTAGACTAAAACTAAAAAAAACATTTACAATGAGATTAGTAATTATTTTATTATTTAACAAAATAAAAATAATTAACATATTAATGAAGTTGAGTTTATTTTGTGTTTTTAACATCAACCGTAGTGATATAATGATAATCATATTGACTTTGAGGAATAAAAATTTAACTTAGCCTTTATTTTTGACAAAATGTACTTTTTCATCAGTTTCACAAGTTTTGTACTCTGTTGAAGTTAACCGATTTAAAACTAAGGGTTGAAACATTTATTAATGATTTTTCTTCTAAAAAACATTTATTTAGTAAAAGTAGCTTATTTATGTCTTAGATACCTTAAAAATACTTTTATAACAATTAAACATAAATGAATTTTAACAAGAGCTAACAAAAATTATTTTCAAGCATGCCAAAGAAGTTAGCTAAAATTTTACCTCATTAAAACTTTACATTGAACGTGCTTGATTAAAATCTAAATTACTTAGAGTTTATTAATTTTTCATTGTCTTACGAAGGCGTAAAAACTAATTAAGGATTATGAAAATATGTCTTAACTTAAATAAAAGATATAGACCAATTACTCTTCTAAACATCTTGCTATATTTTGTGCATGTGTATTGTATTTTATTCTTTTACATCTATTATTCTATAATTTTTCAAATTCGTATTGTTATTTATAGTTTAGTATGAACTCAATTGAATTATTCGTATTATTATTTATTGTTATTTAATATCGAACACTTTTGTAACCTCCGAGGAACTAGTTAAACATTCTCAACGAGAAAGTTTAAAATCTTTAAAACTTAAAAATCTGGACGTTTTAAAAAGTCTGCAACATGCGACACCAGATAAATTCTGCGGTTAACAAATATAAGAAGTCGTCACCTCAACTCACAAATCAGACCTGAAGACAGTTTTCGTGCCTGTTGCAACTCCCATCTAAAAGCCAGCTGTGTAAAACTTAACAAAGACGATTTAACTTGGAATGTGGCCAATCTTTTTTTGTTTGCAATTATCTAGAAAGCGAACTCTGTTTTTGGAAATGGACCAACCTAAGTCTTGCGTTTAAAAGTTTAATGCCCTAAAAGAAACTACGTATTTTTGTTCTTTAAATGACTTTTGGTGCATGTTTCAGAGCGTTGTTGTAAAAACGAGTTTTTGTAAGACTTCTTAAAACACTATTTTGGTTTGCATGGACAATAAATAGGTAAATAGATTTATATTTGAGTTACCGGCACGGTAGCTCATGGGTAAGGGTACGTCTATAATGCACACTGGTTTTCTGATTTTTTTCAGATTTTTACCGGAATTAATAGTTAATTCTGGTTTCAAACAAACTGCTAGTCGGACTGATGATTTTGTTTCTTTTGTTCGAATATAAGTGAATTAATCATTCTACGGCTCTCGACAAACGAATTCAATAGATATTGGAGTCTTAATATGAGAGCAGGTCATCACCAACAGTCATTTCGTAATTCAAATACTGCTGAAAAATATAAATAAATATTATTTTAAATTAAACATATTTTCATTGCAAATACTGCCAGCACCTGAAGGGGTTCCATAAAACCAAGAAGCGTGTTCAGGATTCAAAAATAATAATTTCCAACAATATTAATAAAACGTAATATTATATTTAACTAACAATAAATTGTCTATTGAATAATTTAATTTATTCAATGGTAAATATTAAGATTTGCCTATCCACTATCTGTTTTTTGATGTTTAAAAAATAATTGGTTAATATAATGTTCTCTTTTGACCACTGTAGCCTCCAGATCACTGATTCAACTAAAATTAAAGGTTAAAAATACCTGTGGTACTGTCTGTTATCTTCAATGGTGTTGACGATGAATGGTTTCGGACTTTCAAAGTCCATTCTCAAGTCTGAATACTAAGTAATAAAATTATCCTCAACACTAACGTAGTGAAGACGCGTTTTCAATAACACTGACATACAGAAACATCGTGACACAAAATGTATTTAAAAATTAATTAATTAGGCCAAATTACAGATTTAGGGCGAGGGCGTTCCGGCAATCTGTGAGTCATGACTCGACGTTCGCCGTTGCTCAATCGTATTCAGACTTGAGAATGTCCGAAACAATTGGTCGTCAGACCATAAATGAATAATAAACCATAATAAATCACCGACAGTACTACAGGGATTTTACCTTTCATTTTAGTAATGTTTCCTTTTTTTTACTCTCCTACATTTTTTTATGACCTGTTATGATTCCATCACTATGTGATGTATTGTATTTCAATTTAATTCTTTGAAACAGTGATAACTGCATTGAAGTATATGCATATTGAAACCCATTCTGGTGGATAAGTATATTTAATTATTTATACCAGATTGTCTTGATTTGGGTGATCTTGAACTTTTTATTCAGCGAATCTACTAGTATACGGTAGATTAGACAACTATACATATATTTATTTTATTTTTGTTTGGAAAACTGACCCATCATATTGATTATTTTGATATAAAATAATCTTTTCAAGGTCTTGACTCACTAACATAATACATACATATTCTGTACGATATTTCAAGAATCTCATTAATGTTTCAAGCTTTAATTTTTTACACCAGCCGAATACTTGTTATCGACTTTAAACGAGAACCTCAATACGATTAAGAACGCACAAGGATTCTTTAAAACGAGTAAAGTTGTCCAGTATATTTAAACGTTAAGATTAGCGTAATGGTACTACGTCCATGATCGTTTTTTACCTTGCACACGTGTTACAAATCAATTTGTACATACTGCTTTGAATCAAGTGCAACTCTAAATCTAAACAATATTCTACATGCTTAAAGTTTGACTGTGAAAATGATTATGACAACCCACGCATACTTTCATTTTAAAGAAAGAAAACTCATTGTTTCAGTAGTTCTTCAAAAGTAACAAAACGAAATATCAAATCAGTTGAATTTAAAAGATAGTTAGCCTTTAGTAAGATAATGGTCATGTTACTTTTAAGTATTCGCTGTATTAGTAAAAAGTTAAAAGAAGAATTATATGTCTCAAAATAAGTTTTTCCATCAGTCTTATTTCAAGGTTCAAAGTTCGTGATAACCACTCGGTGTTTCTAAATATAACTACTTAGCAGGGTAAACTTCGTATGAATTCGTAAGATATAGCTTACTCCATGAAATGACTTTGCTTATCTTAAAAGTTAAGTACGCGTTTAAACTTCTGGATTTGTCGAAAGTTTTGATTAGAAACGTGAACTATTTAAATGTGTAGTTTAGCCTATGTCACAGGGGTATAGCCCATTATTATACGGTATTTATGGTAATGAGAAATGAAATAGGTTTATACATTTATAGATCTTCAAATGAAATGTGTAACTTAAATCAATCTACAAAATAAAATAAACTAATCCTAAGTCGTAAAACAACGAAGGCTCTAAAACCACATTCTTAATTTTGTATTAAAATAACATTTACTTTTGTAGTTTTTTTAAAGTAATAACTATATTTCTTTTATACCCTCTCCCTCAGGGTACACTACTAACAAACTGATTTAAATGGATTTTGTTGGGTGATCTTAAGCCGCATACCAAGTTTCATGGATAACGGTTGTACGAGTAAATAAGGAAAAAATGATATTTTGGTATTCCCCATAATAATAACAATATGCACTCTTAAACAACGAGCTGTGTTTGGACAGTGAATTAGAATTTATCTTGAAAAGTCTTATGAAACGTCTATATACTATAGATTTAATAATTAAAAATACTAATTTTTGTTTAAACTTATTTTAAATAGTGACAGTCAAGGTTTTTTGAATTTTTTGTGCTCACTTTTACAAATACACTTATTATAAATCTATGAAGAACATTACATTTAGTGTTTGAAAAGTAAAAACAAAAACTAAAGTTTTCTCAATGAGTAGTTTCATCGGTAACGGTTGTACGAGTAAATCAGAAAACTATTAATATCATTGTATTCCCAATAGAAATAGCTATATGCGCTTTTAAACAACGTGCTGTGTTTAGACAGTAAACTAGTTTTTCTCTTGAAGTGTTGGCATAAAATTAATTGCTAAAAATACCAATTTTTGTTTGAGCTAGTTTTAATGGTGAGAGTCAAGGTTTTTTGTTTTTGTGATTGATTTTACAAATCACCTCCACTTTTTTCAACTCCACTTATTTTGATAAATTTATGAAGAGTGCGGTATGGAATGTTTGAAAAAGTAAAAACAAAAATTATAGTTTTCATGATGAGTAGCCTCTGAAATTATACTATGAAAGTATTGCCTGCCCTGTCAGATGATACTGTTGTTGAAGATACTGTTGTTGATACTGTTATAGCCACAACGGGTTTGATTGCTAAAATCTAGCAAGTATACATTTAGTGTATTTTTTGTGGTGTTCAACATATTTTTATGTTGAATTTATCCAAAATGAAGATTTAACCACTCAATAAGCTTGATATTTAGCTTGAATATGAATTTAAGTCAGCTTAAAACTCACGGTTGTTATAATTAATACAGAATAATCTGACAGTACAGGTAATTCAAACCTTTTATAAAGTTATAGGTTAGGGGATGGCATGGAAAAAATAGTTTTAAAAACAATAACAGCAATTTTTCAAAGACAGCGAAAAGCATTAAACTATTACGATTATAAATCAACGGCAAAGGTTCATATTTACTTCCTTTATAGGCGGAGATACAGCGTGGAGTTCGTTAATAGTGGAGCAGTGAACGCGTTTTAGTGCTGAGTAAAAACTTTCGCAGATAACAACGACAACGGTTCCTCCTTTACACCGTTACAAGATAACATTTTAACTCCAACTTTTACCTTCGAATAAATTTTTAATCAAACATTTTGTCACTTGTGTACACGCAACATGTATTTTTATTTCAGTAATGCAATGACAAGACAAAATATAACGCGATTTATGTTTTAATGTACGATAAATTAAATAGTGAATGATTTTTAAGACGAAATACTTCAAACTTATACTACTTTTTGACATGGATATGTCGTAGCTCTAGGGGGGTTGTTAGCAATTTGCGCGACCAAAATTTGAAACAGTGACGTCATAGTTTGGTTATAAGAACAGCTGTTTAGATGAACTGAAAACATTCCCCTTAGACATATCAATGATATATAACATGATTCCCACAGGGAAGTAAATACAATAATTTTTCCTCAATACACTACTAATTCTTTGATTATTGGTATCAAGACCATATTTTCCATGGTAAAAACTAGAATAATGAGGTTATTTGAACACTGATAAGATTCCGTTATTGTTAAAAGGAAGTTGATAATTGAGCTTATTTGGGCAAAAATCATATTTAATATATAATTTTGTAAACTAAACGTCCTCCAATGATATATTATTTTTAACTAGTTTTATAAATTTTGTAAAATTGTATTAAAAAATACAATCTTAAAAAAACATTCATAATGATTTTTTGAACCCTACTCCAACGCCAATACACCCTACCCCTCTTTCGAAGTAACACAACATTTTTGTATGGAACCATTAGTCGTAGCCTAATAATTCTAAATATTTTTTTAGTTTAAATGGTTATAGTTGGAATATTTTACATAGCTATTGTTTCTCAAAAATAAAAATTATCCTTGACGTTTAAAAACCCCATGACTTTTGAACCATTAGTATTACAGACATACAGGAGTTGTCATATTATTTGAGATCTTAATATCTATAAACCTTAATATTCTAATCAAAATTATCAAAGCGTATTTAAAGAAATTGCATTTTTTGCAATTTTAGGGATGAAGTAGCCTTAGAAGTAAATAATAAACCTGTCTGGAGATTATATAGGTCAATCCAGACTGATTTTTTTCCAAAATACACCCGTGTACTTTGAAAATAAAGAAATTAGACGAACAAGGTAGTTTCAGAATCTGTACACAGACAGATAGACATTAGTCCGACATCCATTTTATTGGATACAGGGATATTCAAATCTGATATATTATTCTTCACCCAAATTGTAAACTTTTACGAATACAATACTATCTCCAAATAATAAGTATAAGGGGAGAAAGTAAAAATAATTTGGAAAGTAACTGATCGCGTAAAATAAACCAAAGAGTCGTAAGTAATCAAATTTGTCGTGTAATTTTCTTTACCAATAGATTACGTGATGCAATTACCTGAGGGAGCCGGTCTGGGAGTCTGGGTGTTCCAAGTTTCCTAATATTACTCCAGACAAGTTGAGCAATCTGCAAGGTAAGATAAAGTGATGAAAGATTTTTAATTAATCAAAAAGCCTTTGCACCAAGATACACTTGCTTTGGTGGGGTTTGTAATACTAGTTATAATTTGTGCTTATTTAGTTACTTTGCTGAGATAGTGATTTACATTACACTAATTAAAACTAGTTGTGATCAAAGTTCTACTGTTTTGATTGAAAAAAATCAAATGCATAAGTTAGTATACTTAAAATAGCCTGTTAAAAAAGTTCAGGATTTTAGCTTAAAATATGTTGATATTTAATAATTAAATAAAATTATTTTTTAAACATCTTACATGTTCAAACATTCACTTATATTTATTTAATAAAATAAATTAATAAAATTTACTAATTAAACTTCTACTATCAAATAATCATAATGGAACCCTAAATAAAACAATATTTTCTTCATAATACACTTGAATAGGAAGTATAAATTGAGTGTTCTCCATAAATAATTTTCACAGTATCAACATCAAAGGTGACAAGCAATATTTTAAGGCTGGTACAATAGATATAAAAGATGAACAGCCTACTCCATGTTTACAATTAGTTTCATTTAACTCAGATGACTCAACGAAATTTGATTAATTTAATTAAAATAAACATGTATTTTACTATTAACATTAGCACTGCTGTTGGAATGTATTTGGTAATAAAATTTTCTTCTCTAAAACTTTAGAACACTCCTTTCTGTAAGAGTGGAATAATGTTATATTTTCGAAATGAATACCCCAGTGATCGAAATGTTGCATATCTACTCAGTGAAAATAACCACATAGATTATTTACAGCCTAAAATAACTTTGGAATCCAATGTAAATAAAATATCATACTAACCTAAGCAAGTGGCGAACAATTACCACTAATACTTATACATGGAAAATCAAAATTTTCTTTACATTTAAATCGTATGTACACAGTTTACAAATTACATTCGGAATTGAATAGTTGTATTCTAAAACACTAAACATTTAACAAACACATTACATTTAATTAATACGCATGATGGGTTTTTAGAACTTCTCTTGTCTTAGAATGAAGCTTGCAAACACAAGTGAAATATTTTTAGTTAATTGAATATTTATTGAAACTATCAGCCTTAGTTTAGTTCAAAGGAAGCATTTAAGTTAAACTCTTATAGCATAACAGGTAAAAAATTATTTTAGCCAAATATCAAGTTTTATCGATGACCGACCCAGAATAAATGAACTGGAAGACTTAAGTTGAAAAAAACATACACATTTAAATACTTTCTGAAAAATCTCAAATTTCTAAAGTGTTATCCATTATTAACAATAAATAATCTATTAAATGCTGTTTTAACAATTTGCTTCAAATCCTCCCAATGATAAGACGAGACGTTTCCTCCATAGGTCAGATACAAAAAACCCTGACGCGGCAAGGGACATCCAGTTTATTTGCGTTTCTGCTGTAACATTACTTGGGTAAAGTTCAGTCTGTCGTAGTGACAACAAACACAGAGGATCAGCATTATTTAAACGCCTTCAGCTTACACCGGGCAAAATGTGTGGCTTTTAAGTAATGCAATGTTATGCTTATTGCAGGCGTTACAGCTAGGGCAAATAACGGCTAGTTGATCAATCCAGCTACTTAGGGGAACAAACTCAGACTGTTATACTTTATTTATAGCTTTCGTAAAATTAAAAAATAACAAAAAACATGTGAAAATTAAATTAGATTAGGTCTTTGAAATCCCAACCATACTACAATGTAGGTACAACATTTTAAGCCAAGTATTAATGAGGATTGAGTGTAAGATGATTGTGGCGCGATTTTGTAGTCTTGATACTGGTAGGACTGACATGTCCTTAGACAGGACTGTTAATTAATAGCCCAACAGTCAATGGCAACTAATAGACCTACAGTTTAACCTGGAATCTGAACCACGGCCTCTGAATTACGAATTGGTCTAATTATGAGGATGGTTTTTGCGGATTAACGTAGTATTCAATAGTGCGGACGTTAATCCACATAAGAGAACACTACATCCACCGACCATCTCTTAAAACTATCCACAAATAATTAAGTTTAAAATTTATTTATTTGATTTTAAAATTTCCGTAATGTTTTACAGTCACGATAAATGAAAGGTATACAATCTTGTATATTTTTGTTATTGCTTCAACATAGTATACATTTTTTAATCTTAGCATACTCATATATATGGACACAGAAATTCTAACCCACTTCTAGAAATGCTGGAGACTTGAAATTTGGCACGGACCTTCCTTTAGGTCCACAACCGACAGGAAAATTGCCAAATCTTACAATTTTTCATTACGGACCGAGAAAAAAATGTTAAAATTTTCCCATATAAAATGCATTGGGTCGATTTCGTGAAATGCAAGGTTTCACGTTTTCGCACAAAAATACGACTTCCTGATGAGCTAGAGACTTGAAATTTTTCATGGACGCTACTAAGGGGATACTATAAGTAAACAAATCGCCGGAATTACAAATTTTTAATTTTTACTACCCTAAAAAAATCTTAAAATCTTTCATAAATTGTTTTCGTTTTTCAGCAATATCTTCTTAACGAAAGGTCCTATCGAAAAACGGAAGGCTTCTTGTGCTACAGATTTTGCAAGATCTACAACTTTGGTCTCTTGACTTTTTCTCGTATCTCGTCTCCTTCACCCTTAGATAGCGTTAGATTTTTTGAAAATCTACATTTTTACCCACATTAAGCTCCCCTGTTACGTTATTATAGTGCATAGAGCTTTTATATTTGGCACACACCTTCCTTTCATCACCCTTAAAAGGAAAACGAAATAATATTACATAATATTTAACTGAAAAATGAAAAATTTGCATATATTGGAAATTTAGTTGATTTTTCCCAAGTCCTCGATGGTTCTCAGTTTTTCGATTATATCTTTTTAATGAAAGGACCTCTCGGAAATCTAAGGGTAAACTTTTTATGACTTAAAAAAATATAAAATATTTTTGGTTCTTTGATATATCTTTTGAACGAGATGTCATCAAAAACTAAGAGTACCTTACCATACGGATTTTTGAAGATCTTTATCTTTGTCAATATGACTTTTTATCGTAACTTATTCCCTTCATTACAAAAAGATTTTTTTAATCCCTTCCATATTACGTAATTATAGTACATAGAGTACTAATATTTCGTAAAAACCACACTCTAATCACCCCTTAAAGGAAAACGTAATAACTTTACAAGACCTTTAATGAATAAATTAAAACTTATTAAATATGAGAAATTTAGTGGTTTTTCATTAAGTTCTGGATGGCCCTTTGTATGCCTTGTGCAACTTACTTGGGATGCTACTTCTAATCCATTTCTAGCAGTGCTAGACACTTGAAATTCCGCACGGACCTTCCTTCAGATCCACAACCGACAGAAAAACTGCCAAATATAACAATTACACATTACGACCCGGGGAAAAATGTTAAAATTTTCACATTTCAAATGCTTTGAGTTTATTTCGTGAAATGCAGGGTTTCACTTTTTTGCTCATAAATCTGATTATTATTACTCTCCAGAATTTGAAAATATATTTATTACTCACCGCCCACCAATTTTATAACATAATGATCTCTACGACACTAACAACAGGAATATAATTTAAAATTTACACAAAAAATTATTCTTATCGTGCTGCTGTTACCCACAGTTCATCTATGGTATACTTATCTTTTATCACGTCCACGTTACTACTAATAATACTAATACTACTAACACTAATAATAATCACTATTAGCGATCCTGCCGACACCTATAAGGGGGCCTGGGGGCGGAGCCCCCAGCGAGCGAAGCGAGTACATACTATATGCAGGTAAGGATAAAGTTTGTACCGGTAAAGATTTAAAATTGTTTGACAGGTTCAAGGATCTCGGTGTGGTTAACTTGTCAACTTGTCAATTCGCAAATGGAACTGTAACTAGGTAGGAGACTACATAAGACGCTGCTCAGAGTCAGAACCAATCCTCTTTAAAGCTATGCTAGAACTTTATAAAATACTTGTTTACTTTCTCCCCCATACATTAGTATATGGAAATAGTATAATATTTTTAAAAATAAAGTTTTAGTTGAAATTGGAATATTTATTTTTGACTTTGTAAATAAAAGAAGTTTTTTATGTTTTTTATACTCACTGCCAACACAGTGTTTAATTTTTTACACAATTTGGTTCAAGAAATTTAGAAATATCCACAGGCTCTTTGAAAGGGTTTGAATATTTTATATTTTAAAGGAAAGTTGAATAGTTTTAATATAGAAAAAAATATTTTTACAAAAACGAAAATAATGATTATTACTAAAGTTTATTTTGTACAAGCTGTAATCGTTTCATTAGAGTCAATCCTCTCGTTTTCACTAAGAAGACAAGCTCAAATGCCTTCTTTGTGTCACAAACTTACAAATAAATGAGAAACAGAGATTTGATTTATTTCGGATCACCCGGTGCATAAAATACTTTTTAGTGTATTGTCCCGATGGTAACAGTGGTCTGAAACTTCTAATTTATTTTACATAAACGTTAGATTTACCATAGTAATATTTTACAATTTGTAAATTTGGATCGAGTGAGAGTTGAAAATGTTAAGTATATCATAAAAGTAATATTTGATAGAACCAACGGAGGGGGTGAGTGAAGTTAAATGTTGAAAATGTAACTAATTATTTATTATACAAAGTAAAAGGTAATTGTTTCGTAGAGGTACATTTTCTCGATCAATCTAACGTACTTTTCTCTACTTATTTCAGTTTGAATAGAGTTAACTTGTTTTGATAAGAAGGTAGATATGTGTTAACAATCTTAATGTTGTTCGTCAATGTTTAATCGAAAGTAAAAAGTAAACATTTATGAAAAACTAACTAATCTGAATATGTTTTATTTTAATATTGTTAATTTGTACGGTGAAACTTAATATGTATAGTGTAATAATTCAGAAAACTATATTATAGCATAGGTATGGGCAGTTAAAAAACCAAATGAAGATAAAACCATAGCTTTTTAAATAAAATTACATAGGGTATTTGGACCAATTATAAGTGCCAATAAAGAGTGGCGTGTAAAAATAATAACGAACTCAGGGAGCTATACAAATATCTGGAAGTTACAGCTATTTTGAGGAACAGAAGGTTGAGATGGCTGGGTCATGTGCAGAGAAATGTGCAATACCACATGATTGGATGGGACGACGACCATAAGGAAGACACAGTCCAAGATGGAACTAGAGTACCAAGTAGGTGAAGGCCTCGGGAGGTTGGGAGCAAGTTTGGAAGCAGAGAACAGACAGCAGTGGAGGAAAATCGTTGGCGAGGCCAAAAAATCACCTGGGATTTGTGAGGCAGTAGTAAGAGTAAGTAAGTACATAATTTCTTCTATAAGAGTAAGTATTGATTCTTTGTACATGTGGGTTTAGTACCAGTAAGATACCAGTTCAGTTAATCCACATTGTTATTACTCGTTTCAAAGGTGGGAGTGTGCAGTGAGTCTTATAGCAGATGGAATCCTAAAAGTTCCATTCATTTATCACCTATCTGGGCTATTTTCTCAACGATAAATAATATATTGTTTAAATGAAATGGCTGAAAAATACAGAATTAGACTCTGAATACTGATTTAAAAAAGAGAAGTAAACAGTATTGAACCTTTTTCTAACTTTTGTAATCTATAGAGATATTTTAAAACATAATGATCTCGGAACAACATAATTTGTAAAACGGATAAAAATATGATTTCACTCTGTACTACCAGATTTCACTCAATATTTTCACTTTTCCTTAAAATAATCGTTACGTAGTTTTATTTTGTTAAATTATTTGATTTTATTACATGCAAACTTTCGTTCGAGCTGATCACATCGTCAATTTGGCGTGGAGTAAAGTTATGTTTCAAAAAACCCTATTGTTATGTGAGGAAAATGTGGCAGAAAACTGGCAAAAGGCAAATTCAACAGAAATCTGAAACATTCAATATCACATGGTTTTGAATGTAAATGAGGCCCTCCTCGAGGGGGACTATGCACGAGTCGTTGTATAACATGTTCTATCGATGGAATACGAGTAGATATAATAAACACATGTTTAGACATTAATTCAAAATTTTTTACTTTTAAGATTTAAGTAATAACCAAAAGGGTTGAGCCTTTTACATATACGTAATCGTACTTTGCAAAGTAACAACTTTTTACATGGTACCATGGAATACAATGCTCATTTGTATTGTTGTAAGTGTTTGTACTCGTGATAGGTATAGACGAACATCAATAAAAATAAATAAATTATATAATTAGAGCATAGTAAAGCAGAAGGCTGGCCCTAAATGTGAGGATAATTTCCACATCGTCTCAATCTTTGATATTCTAATTTTTGTCTGGTAAATTTTCAGTCTAACGTAAAACAAAATAAATTGGCACTTTGAAAATAAAATTATTCATATAAAATATTTAAAAACTCTATATATACATTTTTTTAAATGCGAATGTGAATTTTCTGTGCAAATTATATCAAATTACTTGATTGTAAATGTTCATGCTTATTACTGATTTAGTTTTACATATTTTATTGTAAATGCAAACTTAATTAAAACTCTTATCCTGTTAGCCACTTTTCTCAAGAAATAAAATGTAACATTAAATGATATCTTTATGAGGAATGAGTGGCTTTTCACAGTGCTATTAATAGTAATATATTGCTATAATATTCATATAAAATAAACGAATTTTAATAATTTTTAGCTTAATATAGTTTTTATAACTGACTGTTTATATTAATCACCATAAATCAATTTTTTAAACATTTCGATCTATAATTGTCATTTTTGGCATTTATGATAACTTTTTATATATGTATAAAATAAAATAGTTCAGCTCTATCAATGGTTATTTTTCTGTTTAGGTAAACTTTATAATAAGAGTTACTTATATCTGCTGGAGTTCAGGACATTTAAAAATGTTCACTTTAGTGTCTCTTTCAACACTTTGAATAATAAACTTAAAACTAGTTTCAAATACATTACTGTAAATAAATATTTTACTCAGTTGTGTGTAAGTCATTTTTTGTACACCTTTTACTTTTTTCAATCTATTATGTTGCGTTTGCATTGGAGAAAGTATTCTTTTCATTAAAACTTTAGTTTTTAGAGTATTTAACAGCTATGCGAAAAAATGTATATTTTAATATCAAAATTTTCAGTCTAACGTAAAACAAATAAATTGGCACTTTGAAAATATTATTCATATAAAATATTTAAAAACTCTATATATACATTTTTTTAAATGCGAATGTGAATTTTCTGTGCAAATTATATCAAATTACTTGATTGTAAATGTTCATGCTTATTACTGATTTAGTTTTACATCTTTTATTGTAAATGCAAACTTAATTAAAACTCTTATCCTGTTAGCCACTTTTCTCAAGAAATAAAATGTAACATTAAATGATATCTTGATGAGGTATGAGTGGCTTTTCACTGTGCTATTAATAGTAATATATTGCTATAATATTCATATAAAATAAACGAATTTTAATAATTTTTAGCTTAATCTCGTTTTTCTAACTGACTGTTTATATAAATCACCATAAATCAATTTTTTAAACATTTCGATCTATAATTGTCATTTTTGGCATTTATGATAACTTTTTATATATGTATAAAATAAAATAGTTCAGCTCTATCAATGGTTATTTTTCTGTTTAGGTAAACTTTATGATAATAGTTACTTATATCTGCTGGAGTTCAGGACATTTAAAAATGTTCACTTTAGTATTGTCTCTTTCAACACTTTGAATAATAAATTTAAAACTAGTTTCAAATACATCACTGTAAATAAATATTTTACTCAGTTGTGTGTAAGTCATTTTTTGTACACCTTTTACTTTTTTCAATCTATTATGTTGCGTTTGCATTGGAGAAAGTATTCTTTTCATTAAAACTTCAGTTTTTAGAGTATTTCACAGCGATGCGAAAAAATGTATATTTTAATATCACTCACGGCACAACTTATGTAATTCAGTTAGATCATAAGAAATGTATAAACTTTAAGTAATTTAATTTTAATCAAGCACTTCCATCTAAACTTTAAATGAGGTGAAATTGTTGCTAACTCCGATGAACTAAGAAGTGATTTTTGTTGATTTAGAGCTTAAAAAATTGGTCGTCCAACCTTCTTCGTTTACCAACTTTATAATATTAATGACTTTGTTGTTCTAAGTTTAAAATTAAATTTTAATCAAAAACTGTCTTTATTCACTTTCCAATCCAAGTTCGGGAGTTAAAATAAATTTAAACGGTGTGATTGTAATGATTCTTGGTATCTTAATCAATTACAATAAACGCGTAATTAAATATTTTAGGATATTATGTTGATACTCTTGGAATTTTACACTTATTATTCACGATAAACTCTTTCTCACAAAATTTTCACTCAGAACGAATAACTTCGGCTCTCTAAACCTCTGCTGTTTGTATCTGATTGTTGGATGTTGAGTGAATGTGTTCGATAATTTTTTTACGGTTTCAATTGTTTGAAATCTCATTTATACTTAAAATACACTTTATTAATAATTATTGTCATCAATATAAATTTAATACTATAGTATATCCTCAAAATTTCCTGTAAACTTGAAAAGTTTCATAAAACTTAAAACACATTCAAGTCATAGAGACCAAAAAGGCATTTCATAAAATTAAATGGAATGATTTGAAATTTTGAAATTTACACAACCCCAAAGAATATCTGATAAAAATGTTTAAATTTTCATTTTAGCGAATTTCCCAAAGGAAAGAAGCTATAACAGTAGGTCTAACGGCAAGACTTAAGCCAAAGCCAATTTTAATTCTATTTTTATATTTATCAATTATTATTTAATTAATGTTTGGTAGGCTATTGATCTACTGGAATTTGTAAAATATATTACACTTATCACACTTGTCCTCCACTTATATTCACCTAATATTAACCGGTGCTTGTGTTGGTGACTGATGATAAGAATAATCATAAGAAAATCTTTATTACCGGTATACAAAATGACGTTGATTGATAATTATTTGATGAAGACACAGTACAAATACATTCGGTAATGATAATTATTTATTTTTAGACCGATTTTGGATTAACAATATTTAAGTAGTGTTCACAATGATGTATTTTCGTGAAGGCAGAGCAAGGCAAGAGCTAGTTCTTTAATTAATTACAATACGTTAAAAGGTGAATACTTAAAACCAAAAAATTGTAAAGTTACATAACACACAGCTGTTAGGAAAAGTTATGTTCAACTTTAAAACTAATTATGTCAAACTGTTTTCACATTTTCAAAAATACAGTATTACATATATAAATACTACAAATATTATTAGAGAAGTTTTCAACATTGATTAGATTAGATTAAATCATTGAAATGGCAACCATACTACAATGTAGGTATTGTAAGCCAAGTATGAGTGAGTATTGAATGTAAGATGATTGTGGCGCGATCTTGTCGTCTTGTTACTGACTAAGGCTGACATGTTCCTTAGACAGGACTGTTAATTAATAGCCCAACAGCCGATGGCAACTAATGGACCTTCAGTTTAACGTGGAATCTGAACCACGGCCTCTGAATTACGAATTGGTCTAATTATGAGGATTGTCTTTTGCGGATTAACGTAGTAACATTAACATTTTCATAATACATCATTATAAACTTTCTGTTGATTATGTAGTGATAAATGAAAAACCTTTTCACACGGAGGATAACATTTTATTTGTTACAATAAACTATCATCATAAACGTAGGGCCTATACAGATATACTGATCTTATTGTACGATTTTTATTTTATTGAACTAATTGATTCATATTTTAGAAGTTAAGTTTAATTTACTAACTTAACCAGCTAATTTGAAACCAACTAAATAATTTATACAACTAAAAAATAAAGAAAAATAAAGATTTAGTTCTATTTAAAGTGATCTATAAAGTTTAGCAATAATTGTTAATAAAATGTAAGGAAATTAATTAAAATGATTTTTTGCATCAGTGATCAATGTTACTCGTATCCCCAGCGGGTAGTCAACGCTGTTCTGTATGAACACTTTTGTATAAAACTAGCTAGATCAGTGTTTACATTAAGAAAGTTGTCTCAACTTGTTCCACAGAAACATTGAAATTATTGCTTTACTATTCATTTTTCCATTCAAATTTAGCTTACGGTGTTGAAATATTGAGATTCATTTCTAAAGCCAATATCAAAAAACTACTTTTACTAAAAAAAGGAGTGAGGTGGATGAGCTGGACTAGATTATAAAGAATAATGTAAAGAAGCATTTAAAATTTTAAAATTCTTACAGTCCCTTGCACTATTATCTATATTATAAATAGTCCCTACTGGCAGACCTTCAACTAAATAATTATTGCAATCAAATAAATCAGGACTTATATCCATGCTTAACAAGAGGCAGTAACAAATTTCATATTGGTAAACATGAACACAGACGACAGACATTGCCAAGCCTTACTTTTGGGCCAAAACCATGGAATAGTTTGCCAATAAACCTCAGAAACGTATCCGTTAAAACATTCAAAATAAAGTTAAAAGTCTTCCTCGTTGGCCAAGTCTTTTACACCATTGAAGAGTTTTGGGATATTAAAAAGACAATATCGTCTGTTTGCTGGTGACATTATTGTAATTCCCGTGATGGTTTTTTGTATTATTATTTTAAAAGAGAGAAAATGTAAAAATGACTTGTAAACTAAACTATGTTTATATTTCAACTGCAATAATATTGACAATTTGAAGAATGCATTGTAACACTCATTGTATCTTGCATCTTGTATCTTATGTAGTCTCTCAGACATGCACGTCACTGATGTAGACACAATCTCCGTCTCTCAACAGTTATCGTAGTTCCTGAGTCCCTGAGCACAAACTGTGACATGATTGTGTAAACACTATCATATCTCTTGTAGACTCCATTCCTAACTTCATGTCAAACTAAACTAAAGTTTTGCTTTACTGTCAAATAATATAACTAAATCTTACTATAAACCATTTTTAATCTGTTTAAAATGTAGAGTGAAACTTTTGGGTTTATTACATGTGTGTAGTCCATGAACTAGTAAATATGAACAAAATATACTAAAATAACTAAAAAGCTTTATTCGAAATACAGGGGTTTCATAAATAATGGTAGGGTTTAACTATGAAATAAAAGGAAATGAGAAAAGATAAAAGACCTATTTATTTTGCTGAACTCTTGACATGAAACAAATTTTATACTGTATATAGCTAATAAACTTCAACCTTGCCAAAATTGTATGCTCTACAGACGTCCAAACGATGATATACTCGTATTTCAGCCCACATGTTATGCATTTTACAGTGGATACTGAATCTAATAATTCTTTTATATGGGTCAAATTCCGAAAGTTTTGAGAATAAATCAATTTTTTGACATAACCATAGAAAAAAAGAGTGTTTAACAAAAGCACAACAATAAACATAGCTGTTTTTATAATGTAAACAAAACTTTAGAGGTATTGGTTGCAGGGGTACCAATATGAAATAATTCGTTGTATAAGACAGTTGAAATCCCACTAATATTTTCTGAAACCCCTTTATTACATTAATAATTTATATTAAGATTGATTTTGGTAGATTTAATTTAGCTATTTTGAAAAATACGTGGTACCTTTTTTTACTTCTGAGCGTGATTTATTCCTTAAATGGGATTACAGTGTAGTTTCTGAATCTTTATTCTTGGTAGCGAATTAGATAACTTGAATCAGATTACTGTAATTGTTTCGAAAGTAAAACGTTCATTATTTTTTATTAACATACTACAAACAATGAAACAGCAACTTAAAGTCATTGAATCATAAAATACCAACAAATCTCATCAATAATAAAAAATTTATCGTCCTAACGATTCTTAGGGTGTTGCTTTTATGAAAGTAAATAAGAAATGATTATACTAATCTTGTCACTAAAAAATTAAGCCATACAAACAATTTGGTCAGGGCTCCTGCCTAATTTGTTCTTGCTATTAAACAATCAGCAGAACAACTGAATTATATTACCGAAGGCTGTCTCATCTTGGAAATTCCGCATTTTGTTGCAAATGTTCCTTCTTTAAAATTTGCTCAAGCCATCTAATGTAATTGATATGAACTATATCAGTAATGTTTTAAGATTTTTAGGAAAGTTAAGTGGGGAAAGAAAGCAAAAGAAAAAAGAAGTAAGAGTTATAGGTTGTATATTATATCTTTAAGTTGAATAGTTGTCATCCCAAATCACGTTTACTGGAAGTGCACAAAAAACATTTAACGATAGTATAATTGTTATGGATTGAGGAAACTAAAATACATTATAACATTATCTCTTTTGTTACATCACGAAATATTTTCATTATAAACAAATGTATTGATTTGTTAGGAAAAAAGTTATCAAACAAAATGTTTTGTTACTAGTTAAAAAATAATAATACAATATAGCTTTATCATCACAAGCATTCATGACTTGTAATCGACAACTTGCCTTTGCTTCCAGGATTGTACATTGAATTGCTCATTGAATTGTGAACATCCAAGAAGATTGTCTTACATGGTGTCCATTACTCCACATTCAAAAACAGAACACTATCTATTCTATTCTATGTTCTGATAGATTATTAAAATAATACCTTACCCTTGTACATGGATGAGAGTAAAACAAATCAACCCCTTATAGGTGAGATAATGGACCTTATTGTTGATTTTGTTAATTGTGTTTGTTTATTATAAAATAAATTGTTAGTTTTAGTAAAAATGTGACTTTGAATGGTGTCTGATGTTCAGAAAAGACGTGTTTAATTCTCTAGGATATAACATGTTTTATTTTTTAGTAATAAGTAAATTATTTACACGTTACACTGTTTTAAAAGACTCTTCCAATAAATTGAAAACGGGGTCCTCAAATGGGGAAAAATTGAAAGAAATATTTTTAATATAAAAAATTAATGATGTAAAAAAATTCAAAAATTCAAAAGATTGTCGAAGTTTTAATATTGCACATTTTGACCACATTCTTAACATATTCTAGCGTAGTTTTAATCGTATAAGTACAAGTATATTTTTGTCAAACAAGTTTTTAGCGCTTAACGTTATTTTTAAGGTTAACGGAATATAAAAGTGAATTGTCAGAAAAGTAATATTTTAGTAGTAAATAAATACTTATGGAATACATATGTTGATGTATATGTATATAACATTTTATATGTCTAATGGTGATTGTGAAAACGTATTAATACAATCAAATATATTTGTGTGTCCATAAATATGTATTTACTGTATAAAGTAATTACTGTATTTATGTAGGATTGTGGATTATACAGATGAACAATGATAAATCGAAAATGCCGCGAAGAGAAGAGTGTCTTGGAAACTTCAGAGTTATACCCACCATTAAACCAGTTGATTGCAATAGTTTTTCATCTTGATCTAGCATGAAACCACTGTGAAATCGCAGTTTTAATGTTTATTACCAAGGATAAATCACTAACCCCATATTGAAACATTTTCTATTGAAAGGTAAAGGAAACACTAAATTTCTTGAATTATCTATGTGATAAATAACATTTAAGTTTGAAATCTCTAATAAGTGATTCAGAGGTTTGACCTGTTTGATAGTCTGAAGGAGTACGGTTATATTTCGAATGAAATTGAAACACAATTTTCTGGGCCTTAATCTTTATTTAATGGTCTATTGATTATTATTCATCATGGAAAATTAATCGGCTGTTTTTCTTAAACAATGTTTATTGCTTTCAGATCCATGAAACTCTTCCTTCACCTTGAAACTCCTACCTGAGTAGTTCACCTGAGATTAATCGCATGTATACAAAATATCATGTGTGGTTATGAATATTTTTCTTGTTTTTGGCAACACCGAAGATCACATTTCAACAATTTTTTACGATTTCCACCATATTTTCTATTGTTGTTGGACATAGTCAGTCAGTCAGTGACGAATATGAATACACAATTATAATGTCGTAAAAGTAAATAACAATACAGTCAGATCGTCATTAAAAATCAAGCATTTTAAAGTGTGAACATTTGGATCATTTACAAAATAATTTTCTAATTAAATTGATTACCTAAGCTAGCATTAAATACGCTTAAATGATTAACCATTAATTGTTGGTTTTTGATTCAAATTCAATAAGTAATTGTATTTTTATTACAATATTATACCATTTGAATCTAGATAATTCTTAAAGAAGAGTAAAAACTGGAGTGAATTAGCCCCAGTTGATTGGTAATATTTTTTTGGTTCCATGATAGCCATATAGACAATTGTATTTTATGTACTGTAAGTCTACTTATAAGTCTATATCTAAGGAAAATATTAGCTAACTCACTGTACAACTTCTGTACCCAATATCAATATTAATTCTAAAATGAACCAGGTTTTCTGGGGTAGTAAGAAATAAAAATACACACTGGTAGAAGTGATGATGTGATGGCTGGATATTGTTGATGATGATGACATGAAGCCCTCCGTCGACCCCGAAGGAGCGTGCAGTCGAGTTATTGAATAGTTTTAATATTAAACCACATATTGACGCCTGAGGCCCGTTATAATGGGATTGTTGATGCATGCTTCCTCTTATAAATGTACATGGGTTTATGTTTAATAAATTTCCTGGACACTCTAAAATTTAAAATATTTTTTCCATAAAATAATATAATTTCTCGATGTTAAAACTTAAAACAGTTGTTCGGGTTATCCAGTTGTTCAGTGAGATGTACAGTTTATCAGTATAGGTTGAACAATTTGATTTATAAAGAACTTTTACTTAACAGTGGTTTTGCTTTCAGTATTATTTTGACTGTACATATCTTTATTTACATTGTTTTATCAAAAAAGAAAGAAAATAATGATAACATTTGATTTTAAATACAAGTCTCCATATATAGTTGAGCAATTATTACTCAGCTACAACAGGTATAATATATGTATAATAACATAACAATGGACAATAATATGAATACAATCCCAAAGTATTACAGTGGTAACATACTAGGTGTATAATACATGCAAATAATAAATAAACATGCAAAGATATAATAATGCATATGATGAAATGCGGGTGAAAGTAAAGTTTAAATTAACAAGTAAAAAAACATGCAAACTGAGACAAGCAAATTTTAAAGCGAGAATACAGAGTACAAGAGTCTACAAGACAAAGTGAGTCTCATTCTTTTCACAGTAGAAGGAATGGCATCAAAAACATTCTTGAAATGCAACTGTTGTGGTAACATTGGCTTTGGGCTGGTTGTGGTAACAATTTTGTATGATGCACACTACATTGGGGTAAGAAGTTGGTAGTCTTGATTACAGCTCTTGAGCGTCAAACAGCCGCCTGAGACGTCTCTTGAAGGTGGTTTGGAGAGTGCTCATAGAAGTTGACTACCGCTTAACTTTCCTTTCTAGTCCTCAACAGCTTGGAGGTCCTGTGATTGAAGGCGGAATTTGTAGGCTTGGACGTTAAAGGCAGTTTGAGATCTTGTGTTACGGTGGGCTTGCAAATCCACTTCGTTCAGCAGCGCAGAACAGTCATGGTGCATAACACTGTGCACCATAACCTGGTCTTCAACAGGTGTGTTATGGTGAAACACTAGTGCTGGAAACCAAATGTCGTCAAGAAAAACCTGGAACAAAGACGAGGGTGCGATAGACACCCCTACGGGTTGTTTGCGACTGTCTGCTTCAGACTACTTATTATGCAAGTAGTACAAGTAGACATACCTCTCACAGGCCTTACAAGTATATCAGGTGAACATTCCATCAGAATGCTTAATCTGTTACAAAACGATTAACATCGGTTAAATAATACAAAAAGTAAAACCTAAAACTTATTTCACCTTAAAATACATGTCTAAATTCTTAGTACAAAGCATGAATAATTGAACCAAATCTAAAGATTTAATAATCGAATTAAGATTTAATGATTCGTTAAGTTTTACTATATAATACTAAACTTTATTTAAGCAGAAGCACTTTTAATTCCTAAAAGAGGACTAATACAGATCGTCTTGTAACAATGGTTCCAAGTAAAAATACATGTTAAGTATAAAAAATAATTCTTCAAAAATGGTTTTAAACCTTTCAAAATTAATTTAAAAATACGTATTAAATTCATGAATATTTATAACCTACAGAAGAACACTGACCCGTCACGAGTGGCTGCTCCGACGAAGTGCTTATTAAATATTTTGATATCATTTCCTAGAACACTGTTCCGTTGAAGATTAAACAAAGAGAATAAACCTTATGAAATATTTTATTAAAAACAATTATTTTTTCACGTCTGGACATTTTTAGGTCTTTGTTTATTTTCTTTTAAGATGATTTACTTTTAATTAGATTACTGAAATTTACGATTTTTAAATATTTTTTGCAATTAAAGTTCTAACTGAAAATGTCACAATATCCATCAGAAAAAATAATATAAACAAGATATAAATATTTTCTTTAAGTTGAACGGATTAAAAATAACAAAAAAGAACAATAAAGAGATTTTTACATGGGTAAGTTGACCTAACAAAAACATGTTTGTATTTTGTTACCTGTGGGAAATAGATTTAAATCATGGATAAGTCCAAACAGAATGTTTATCTAAACAGCTTATGAATTAAAAGTTCAATACAATGTCTCTAGTAGTTTCTATAGGATCGGGATCTAAACACTTCCGCTGATTTTTTTTGCGTTATACAAATCTGCTAATACCCTCCAGATCTTAGGAGCTTAGAGTTTACGTATCCATTTCAAAATGGCAAAATTGTACTGCACCTTATAAATACTATATACATTTTTCCATGTTCTATTCGCATGTGGAAACCATTTCGACAAAACGTTGAAATCTTTCCCGGATATGAGTGAAAATAGTCGTATAATCTAGCAACTGTCACTGTTATGTGATCGGATATAATCCCGCATCATAAGATTTAATGTTATTGTTTTGCACATGAGCCAACAACAATATTGACCCAATTATGATCGTTATGGATCAGGTGAATCCGATAATTCTGGTTGGGATATTGTAATGTGAAGCGGATCTGTAACAATTTATAGTTGCTTTTCAGGTTCCGGTATTCTACAGTTACAATAATTACACAAAGGACGGATCATTCGCCCCAGGGCACGATGGTTGTGGAGTTTTATTTACAGGGTGATACGTTAAAAATAACTAGAAATAAAAATCTATAGCTAAAAATAACTTTGTACACGTTGTATGACCCATTATTTAGAACAAAGATTATTATAAGTAAAGAAATATAACAAATAAATCAAAAAGTGAATTAAATTCTCAGCTAAAACAATAAAATAATTAATTTCAAATCAAGTCAATCAGAAAATTTGTGTAGTTAGTATACTTGGTTTACACTGACATAACTTGTAAAAACACAACATTTTTAACATATATTAAAAATCATTGAGTATTGTAAATTAAAATAATATGGGTTTTAATATGACAGCAGGTTATTTATTTTATTGAAATTACTTTAATAAATCAAGCTTAGTAGAACGTAGAAAAAACTTTGCTAATATTGATCAAAACTGGGGTTTTGAAAACTCACTATCTTAAGAGATCGTGGGATAGTTTAAAGTAAACAAACTCTTCTCAAAAAGGAATATAACAGTGGAAATAAGTCTGGAAGCTTACCTTTTCATGGAAGAAACGTTATAAAAGAACTTGTACAGCATTATAGAGAGACAGATAAACGTTGGGATAGGACTCATTTCAGATTTTCTGAGGTATAAAACCTAAGGACTTTAAAAATATCGTAATTCAAAGTAATATATTTACAAAATTCTAATTTTATTTATAGAGATATATAAAATAAACAGGTACTATACATATATTCTTAGCTGTGTTGTAAAATAGTTAATTATTTATTTAGTTTATAGCTTATCATAAAGAAATAAATTGTTTACAGTGCATGAAACAATATACCATTTATGGAATAGATATTATATTACGTAATAAAAACTTTACCTGAAAAATTGAATTTAAATGTTTAAAATATTCAAAATGATAATCATGATTAGCATGAACTAAGTAGGGAGGTGTGTAATGTAGACTATATTAAATGAAATAGAGTCAGACAATGTTCTCGTTGCATTTGCATTCGAGATCATACCAGGTATACTAGATTGCTACAGGTTAACTCATGAATACAAGTAAATCGCAGTACAATGCTGATGAATATAAAATATAACATTGTGATGCAAGGTGCGACAAGCTGTTTATGCTCGAATATACTGTATTCAGCTTAGCGAGGTCTCTGACCGTTTTATTTTTCAAATGACATGAACTCCATCAAGTTGATCTCCTGCAATTATAAATAGTAGGAGCCAGAGCTCTCTGTTTTTAAATATGGAAAAGTTTCAGTTTTAGTTCATTTTACAAGTCAATTATTTTAATTAATTGAAAGCAAGTTAAACCTAAAAATTATACAATAGAAAAATGTTTTGAATTTCTTGAGAAGAAATTTTTCACCGTTTGGCATTTTAAATTAGAAAATAATAAAAAAGTAATATAGCCAAATAAAAAAAACCAAAAGTTTTTGGGTGAATAGAAATATTTAAAAGTAAAAAAACATAAATGAACTATGTTTATTTTATGAGATATTTATACTTATAAAAGTAAAGTATGGTTTGATACTTAATCCTACTGTTTAATACTATATAACAATTAATATACTGTAGTAGTCTCATTAATAATATAACTATTAATATATTAATAAACCTTACTTTACATACTTATAATATAATTAAAAACGTACAAAAGCCTTGGCTAACCGGAAAAATTCCTGCAAAGATATGTGAATGAAGACTATTATTATTATTAATATGATTTGCCATAATATTACTAAAAAGATTGAGGGACATTGAAAATATATTGTATTTACACAGTTGTAAGACCTGTATAGTTTTTGATTAGACTTCAAACAACTTTGAAAGAAATTCAATGTTTTTGGTGTAAATTTGGATTGATGGCTTAGAATTTAACTTATTCAAACTAGATCTAACAAATTAAAATGTTAATTTCATACTTACCTAAAAGTATGGTTAAGTTTGGAAGACTCTTTAACCTATACATCTTAGAAACAACAGTGTAAGTCTCAAAAGGGAACCGGAAAAGGAAAAGGAACTCGATGTCTACTCCTCTCTTCCCGGCATTACACAGTTAATTTATTACACATTCAACTTAGTCTCCGGGCTACCGACTCTGTACTAATGCACTTCTACTCTCGACTGTAAATCGCCAACAATGACCTTACCGCCATCTAACAGCTGTAAAATGTTTAGAGTCAGAGGTATTATTATATTAAGGCTTTAACCAACAAGTTCAGAAATAATACCAGTCTATAATTGCGTAACAACTCTGGAGTTTGAAAATTATGGTATTGTTGAATATTCAAACCACTTGAAAATAAAGAAAGATATATCAGGAGCCTCTTATCAGAAAGAATCCCTAAGTCACACAACCAAAAGAGAGTGGTCTAGATAGAGAATAAAACATTCTTCGTTATGCAACGGAGACTCTTGGAAACACAAGAAAGATAGATGAGAAGTATTTTGCAGGTCAGAAGGCCAAGATCTAGGAAAGCTATAATATTAGTAAAGAAGAATCGTCTGAAATAAGAGATTGGTTCGAGGGAGGTCCTTGAAATTAAACATAAATCAGGAATATTTTGCCGTTCAGAAGGCCAGACCAATGGCTTGGTTCTCTAGTGATATGAAATGAAATAATAGTTTATCACCATTGTCAAACACACAGTCAATACAGTGACACTAAATATAAAGATAATAGTAACAACAAATAAAAATCTAATTATTATTGGCGAATTAAGGTCAAAAGAGAAAAATACAACAATGAACTAAAGTAACAATTTCAAAAATGTAATTAGAATGAATTGATTGAACAATGGTTTTGTTTTAATAAATTTAAAGTTTATAGTTTGTGTATTTCTGTACTGTTTTTTATTGTAATACGGTGAAGGTTTGGGCGTATTATTGCTCGATAATGTCTCGATGGCAACAATCAATTGACTTTAAAAGACTTAAACTATAAATTCAACTATTTCAATTGACTTTCACTATATTAAGGTGAAAGCAAACAAACGTGTAAATGACGAGAAGGTTAGAGTGAAGGGCTGTGGCTATTGTATTTGAGTTTAATAAGAGTTTATAGGAGTAGTGTGTAGCGAAGGTCTTGCTATTGAAGGGTATTGCTGCCTTAAGGATATATTAAACGGGAGCTCCAAGCTAGATTTTTGGTTTAAGCCACTTACCGAAAACAATGTAATCACAATAAGTAAAAAAATGTTGAATCAATTGAAGGTTACGTTTGTACCTAGGAAAAGTTAATTGATTGCACTAGTCGGTGTAAAATAATTCACACAATAATGTTTTAATGCTATAAAAAAGTTATATGGGTTTTCCAAATAGATTTACTCGGGTGAAATTTATCATAAGGGAAGTTTTCTATATCTAGTCCTATAAGGAAAACTAATAAAACTAAGTCAGGACTGGAATAAAATTTTAAAAATTGAAATATTATAATTGAATAATTGAAATGTTATAAATTTAATAATATTTTGAATGAACAGGATTAGCGGTATAATTTAGCAATCAAAAAACTATCTAGAGAAAATAGTAGTAACAATAATGTTGAAATTAAAAGACTATGGGCTGAAAGAACTCTAGGTTTAAGGTTTTTGTTTGATATAGAGACATTGTGTTATACTTGTTGTGTTGTTGTGTAGTTAGTGTTATCTATTTCTCTTAAATTTAGTATGATTTCTTAAATTTCAACATAAATAATAGGATAGAATATTTTGTAAATTAACTAAGCTAAAATCGAGGTAAAGTTAATTGTTTTAATTGGGTGAAAAAGTTGAGTGATATCCTTGCATACAGATGTCCTGTAATGAAAGTTCTATCTCCCACTTAGAACACTTAAGTCGACTTCATACTATCATTAATGAGTTTCCTATTGAGAGCTTTATCGTATTTCTTTTAGGGAAATATCTTTCCAATTTATCAGTGTAATATATTGGAGATACCACCCATATTACTTACCACTAGTATTATATTTACTACGTGATAAAATAAAAAAGAGGTATAAAAATATGAGACACCCTAAAAAATTGGTTAAAGGAAATTATTTTACGTAATTTTTTGTTTTTATGATTTACTATGATGAACAGTATAACTAACTAAAAATTTATGGCTCTGAAAAAATAAATGTTAATTAACTATGATGGATAAATAAAATTTGTCCGTTACTATTACACATTTTTCATATTTATATATGACTAAGAATTCTCAATCTCAAACAATACAGTTTGTGCTATCTCAAAAAAAATATTTATTAAAGCTTATTCCCAACCCTTGAAGAGACGGCATATATTGAAACAACGTAATATAAAAGATTACAATTTTAACAATAACAAAGTAAAGGTAAAGGTAAAATTAACATATACATTTGTGTTGTCAAGGTTATATATATATATATATATATATATATATATATTATATATTATATATATATATATATACATATATATTCAAAAATCATAACCGTTATGTTTATTTTGAATGAGTATTGAGTATTAAGGCAATGAGGGACACTGATCTTGTGTTTATGTCAAAGCGTTATTGAAGTTTTACGCCCTTATTTACAACTGTCTCCGGCGAATGAACTGTCTCTTTGTCATAAAGCATACCAGTAGAAACAGCCATTGTTATTATTCACAACCTATAAACCTTTCTTGAGATGTATTTATGTTTTCCATTGGCAATACGATTGAATACCGTTTTCATATTTTCTGTAATCTGAAACCGTCTTTGTTATCTAACTTTTAAAGTTGTAAAACCCGTGGTTGCTTGTGTCTCCTAATAACTGGGTTGACTCGCAAATTTATAATATTACATAAAAAAACAAGATAAACGTATAAAAATATATTTTCGTCATACTGCTTCAAAACAGCTGTTTTAGATACATGTTTTAAAGAGCAAAAGTTGTTCCTTTCTTCCTAGGACGAAATCTATTAATAAGATGATTTTTTTAATTCCAAGGCTGCAAAAAATCAATGTTGATTTGAGGTCAGCATTCGATTGTAAATAATTGATAAAGTATCTGCAGCGATCACTATAGACTTTTTTGTGTATTTCTAACGTTACGGATATTGATTGTGAAACTGTTAATTGACTATTAAATTGAACTACGAATGGTTAATATTGAACTATTGTTAATAATAACTAACACTGAAATAACCTAAACAACCAATCAGGAATAAAGAAAGAACAACAACTAAATAACAGCTGATTAGTCTAAAGCAACATAAATGGTCGGCGACTATTGATACTAAATTAGGTAATAGTTTATGTTTTACGAGTTTGTTTAATTTTATTTGCAGTATGACGAAAAATATAGTTCATCACATGGCCAAAAATTGAATTTTGGATATATAGTCGCACATTTAACAGCATCGGCTGTTAAAGTAATGCTCGTAACACAGCTGTTTTCGGTTCTAGTGATGAAATATACTGTTTTCCCTCAATTTCCATAGCTTCTCACTCTAAAATAGACCTTAAATCTGTTTGGAGAAACAATTGGAGCAAAGATAAGTGGCAAAACAATAAAAAGTGGACATCGTTGATAGAAACAGATTGGCACCACTGATACCAGAATCAGGGACATTACTGCCTGAGGTTTAGTCACGCAACCAAATGAGTCACTGACCAACCTGTAAACAATTATTATTACCCATTAAGACCTGATAACACCTGAATTCTAAGTGCAAAAGAAAAATGGAAGTTTTCGAAAACAATGTAGAAAAATTCATATATATTTGTAAATAACCCACGGATAATTTATTGTTAAGCTTTCTAATTGAAAGTACAGTAAATTAATTACGTAATTTATGCACCTGAATTAAATGCTAAAATATAACCTCATAATATTAAAATAGTATTCATCACATTTCTTTATTTAACTAAAACTATTTCATCGAAGAATCACGTATTACATTTCCTAAAAAGAGATTTTATTCTATCCAATTAAGTTAAAATACAATACAAAATTGGACTCACAAACAAGGTTATTTTTTCATTAGAATTTTTTTAGTGTGTCACTTATCTATTTTATGACAGGTATATACGAAAGCTGAAAACCCCACTTCCTTTACTATTTAAGGTGGATCTTTAGTTCGTGTTTAGGATTTTTATCAGATTTAAATAAATAAATCCTTAATATTAGGAGTAAAATATATAAAACATAGCTACAGATGTCTTTCAAGGGTTAAAGGGATATTATTTACTTTATAATGATGTTAGAAATCACATTATTTATAACTTGTAGAAAATGACACCAATTGAAATATTTTCGCTTTAAAATATTCCATTTAAAAGTTTCAGAAGTGAAACAAAGCTAATGATGGTGAGTTAAGCTTCACCACCTGACCTAGATTAGGATTAAAGTTGAATATCTTAAAAGTAATGTTTAGAAAACATCTTCAAAGCTTTTGTAGTATGACCTTGGCGTAAAAGGTTTTAAAGTCATTTAATACCCTGCAGTTACACATTATATTATCAGGTGGCATTACAGATTATAAAGTCTCGGAATCAGAAGTGTTGTAAAGATACAATGGTCCAGAGGAGGAGCTAGGATTAGTTCTGATGGTTTCCGCGGTCGGCCGCAGCGCCACCATCTACCCACTTGACATTGTTTTGCCCTTTCATTGTTCTTAATTAAACAGCTTAATTAAAGTAGCTCGTATAATGCTATTATCTTGTTGCCTTAGACGGGACTTAAAATTGGTAGTGTTAATTAATTAAAGGTCTTTTTTTTTTTTTTTTTTTTTACATTTTTTTTTTAATGATTTTACATTTGTAATTACAGCTTAATTAGTAATAATGCTATTGTTGTTAAATAAAATTTTAATAAATTTGTAATGCAATATAATATTAAATTTTTTTAAATTTTTTACATTGCAATCTTATATATAATAAAAAATTTATATTATTTACAATATTTTTAATGAATACTATTACGTTGTTTTAATAATAAATGCTTTTTTTTAAGTAACATTGTATAACCTTAAAATAATAATTTTAATAAACTGATTTTTTAAATATACGATAAAAATAAAATAAATATCAGAAAATGTAAAATATTACGTCTTTGGTAAAAAAATCAAATTAATTATAAGTAAAATAATTCTAGGTTAGAAAATAAACAATACAATAAAACTATAGATCGAAATAAATCTAAATATTAGAAAATTACTGAAAAGTATCAATGCTATGAGGTTGACAAAATGACCTGAAGTAACACAAAAAGAAAAAAGTAAATATAGCAAATATTAATGTTATAAAAGTTAAAATTCGCACGAAAAACAAGTGAAATGAGCTATAAAGAATTGTTTTATGTTTTCCTCGTTGGAGACCCATTAGGACACAGCTAATGGATTTAAAACCTCCAACCAGATTTATCATTCTAGATTAATGTGTTCATTTGTTGGACACTTTTACAGAACTGTTACAAACACACATTATAAATAGCAAAATAAAGTGTTTGAATACAATTATGGAATTAGTTGGTATCATCCTAGCTGTTGCTGAAATTATTTCAGCAATTGTCCTAAATAGACCTAAGACAGAAACATTTTTTTAGTATTCAAGCCCTAAAAAGAGTGATATCTGTTAGAGGCTGAATATATCAAGACAAATGTTTAATTACGTGTTTAACGGTAAAATGTAAATTTCATAATACATTTTTATTTAATTTTTATTTTGTGTATTTCCACGCCAGTGGCATTTTTAACGTTTTGATGGGGAACGGTCCAAACCCCGGTCTTGTTACTACCTAACGTCGACCTGTTGTTAGGAAGCATCATTAATTAGTATCATAATTTGATACTAATGGAATTCCCTAAAACGACACAAAGAACAATTATAAAAGTGAAGTATACATGGATACATCACCTGATAAAATTCACACACAAATATTTGCCATAACCTCGGGGTTGAAGACTGAGCTTCTCACCCAATATCTCTGAACTTTTATTAAGAGGGCATATAAATCATATAAAGTTCGGAAAAACCCCTTATTCTACTTTGCAAAGTTAGATAAATTATTACAATTCCGTAATCGGTGCCGTTACAATAAATTAATTTTTAATTATTGTCTCTGTCGATTGCTAGCGATCGTGGACCCAGTGGGAGGAGTGGGTAGCGTGGTGAAGGCAGGTCCCTCTCAGATGTTGATGTGTCTCTTCATGTGCAGCGAGAGATGGTCGGAGCGCGAGAACGCTCCGTCACAGAGTCTGCACTGGAACGGACGGTCTCCCGTTTGCTTCCTGTAGTGGCGAGTCAGCTCGTCGGACCTGGCGAACTACCAGCCGCAGCCCTTCCATTGGCACTGGTACGGCTTCTCGCCGGTGTATGTGCGGAGGTGAGCCTTCAAGTGGGAGGATTTGGTATAGGTCTTGCCGCAGCCGGGGTGGTAACAGGAGTGCGTGGTAAGCTTCTTGCGCGGCAGGGTCCGTCGCTCCCGCTTGCCGCACGACTTGTCCAGACCGTCCTGGCTGAGGTCGTCCAGACTCGGAGAGGACGGCGGTGTCATGACCTTGGCCAACGGGGCGGACAGAAAGTCCTCGCTGTTGAGTCTCCTCGCTAGCTCCGAGGGTATCATATCCTGTAAGGTACCGGGCGAGGCGGGTGGCGACATCTGACCGTGACTGTACTCGCTCTGTTGACTCGGGAACACTGTCATCAGCGCGTTGAACGTAACCGACCCCGTTGCGTCTATTCTGAACACCTGCGAACAGAGCAGAACTATGTGTGAAAGAAATTTTACGAGATTTAAAAAATATATTCGTTTTGCTGATAAGCGTTTGGAAATACATATAACAGTTATATGAAAATTCATTAATTGTTTAGTTTAACTTATCTGATTACAGATACGGTTTTGTTCTTTTATAACCGATCCTTGAATCAAACTCAAAATTGAAGAAATTAATATATATATATATATATTTTTTTTGTATTAACGGCCGAGCGATATCCTTACCTCTAGAGCCCGAAACTATTTCGGACAATCTACCAACGATATTTCATACCTCTAAACCTCGTAATTAATACTGTAAGTAAGTTAAATTATCTTCCCATTAACGATCAAAGCATAACCCAACCTGAAGGTATGCAATGTGTTTCCGGTTGCTTGGCAACGCATTCACTTCCACCGGTTTCCGGTACCTTCAGGTGGGTGGTTATACCTATTGAACACTGTTGTTTGTTCTTGTAATGCTGTGTGACTTATTACCGTCCTAGTGTACCAAAATAATACGTCGATAGACCGGAAAAACATGATTTTTGTTGCTAAAACTGAGAGTCAAAACAGCTGCAGTTTTGTGAAAAAATAAATATTTCATTAAATTATATATTTTAATAAATTGTTGCATAATTTTTTTTGATAGGATAAAATTTTTCGAAGGTATATTTTGTAACACAATATATGCTCCTATAGCTAAAATTATTGATACAAATTTAAAATATTAAGTTTCATAGTATATTTAATTTCATAGAGTATCTATTATTTATTGTATATAATGCTCGTAAATGTTTTCCTTTAAATGGAAAATAAAAGCTCAATATATCTATTACAATAGTAAAACTTTATTTTTCTTCAATTATTTTCGGAGCTATACAATTTTTTATTTGGACTTTCTTATGTGCATGACATATCATAAATAATGTTCCATACTATCCATACCATGGTCAATACGACTTAATTATTAATACCATTATTTCCTACAGGATTTTTTCCAAAACAACAGCTATTTTTAACAACTAATACAGCATTACAATGGTGCAATATTTTTAATGTATGTTATTCGAAATAATTACTATTACCTTCATCAAAAAAATTTCATTCTTAGTAAAGTATTTTTTAGATTTTCTACTAGATTTTTTAGATTTACTACAGTTTGCGATTTTTTAAATCTCTTCAGTTCCAGACTGAACCGTTTACAACTCAGGTAAACATACCAATTATCCTTTATATATTTATTTCCTTTTATTAAAAAAATAAAAGTTTCTTCTTTAAATTATGAAATCTCACAAATGTAGTTTTTCTTACTATTGAGTATACGTATTACGTATTAAATTATATTTTAAATATATTTTTGATATTTTACCAAGCAGTCATTCGTCTTTCTTCAGATTTGTTAGTTTCCTATTTACCATAAACCACTTCTTGAAACAGCGAGGGCCCTAAACACATAAAACACTTACAACAAATTTTGTAAGGAGAAAAGGAGATAAAATATATATAATCCAATCCGTGAGATGTAAATACTTGGTTTTTAGTTCAGTTTATAGTGAAGTATTTTCTTAGGACTCCCAATTAAAAAAGCAGAGTTTTAGGCGTTTGCCCATTTTACAAAAAATAAAAGTTGAAATAAAATTTACTAATATTTTTCTTTATATCATTGTAGGAAACTTTAGGAAAGTTCCAAAACTATTTCATTGATATATTATATTGGTATATTGATATACATAATCAATTAAACTATTTTATATATTCTTGAAATTAAAATTAATTAAAAAACTAAATATTTACACATACTAAATTTTTAAACTTTCTGAACTCACAGAAATATATTAGTAAGATAAAAATAACTAAGTTAACTTTGACATCAAAACGACTTTCTAGGAACAAATATGGAGATAACGGGTTAAATTAAATTCTTAAGAATTCTCAAATAGTTCTCATGCCGGAATAAACTTGACACATCTAATAATGGTTGAATTACATAGCTTAGATGCTTTGATATTATACGTATAATGTTGCATTTTAACTTCAACTTTGCAAAACGGTAAAGAATCCTTAAGTTCGTAAGTATATATCACAGTAAACTATTTTGTAACTGAATAACATATGCTAGATATTAAACTCTCTACTAATTAATGTTTCCTTTTCTAGTTATCTTTTACATTTATTCATATTATGGGTAATTTATATTTTTATTGAACTTTGAAACTAATTTTTTCCTACGATTCTGGTAACTTAAAAACTTTCAGATATTCTTTAGATCGTCTCTAATAAAAATATTGTAGTTATATAACTTAAAACATCTCTGTCTTAAAAACCATTATATTATAATACTTTTAATTAATATATTATATGTCTGTGCCAAAATCCATTGAACTTGGAGTTTAACGCGAGTTTGTACGTATACCTACACACGTATCACCCACACAGCGTGCGCGCAGTTGAAGATCTGTCTTGTTAATCTATGTGTTGCTTTTCTTTTAAGGTGTCCGTAGAACTGTAGTCTTCGTTCCCTAATCTTGTTTGTTATTGTCTCTGTGTGTTTGTATCTTCTCTAGACGGCCTCTTTTTCTATACCCCGTCCCGTTGTGTTGCCCAAATATTTCCTGAGTATTTTCCGTTATGACTTTTGCATGTTTAGTTCGTGTCTGTCCTTGTATCATTGTGGTCTCGGCTGCTTACAACGTTGTTTTTGGCATCTCGGCCCATAAAAACCAAAACCCACGTTGCCGGGTCTAGTTCTTGTCATAATTACCACTGTAATAGCTTTAGATCTTACAGGAAATTTGCTAAAGCCTAGAATTCTGAGTTCTGCACGACCATACCTTTAGTATGTATTATTCAAAATAACAGCTAAACCTTTTACCCAACAAATATTTTCAATCTTGATTAAGTACGAATTGTTTAAAATCCGGATCCAGTTTATTTAGAATACATCACGAATTCTGTAATTCGCCCTGTTCTAGACTGAACCGTTAGAAACACAGGCAGAGAATCAAAGATGCGTCTTAAACCTTTCCCGTTTTATATTTAACTTTTATGCGTGGGTGGAGTTACAAGCTATACGTTGGGGCCACACGGAGTAAATTTCCTAGTTTTTGTCACAATATAGCCTAAAATAGAGAAAATGAAACATTTACCATAGTAACTCATCAAATTATCTCTGTTAAATAAAACAATTATAATAGAACTGTTAAGATTGGTCTGGGAGAGCATTGCCTCCCATGCCCCCCATAACTCTTAAATAACTCCGTCCATGCTTTTATATCTAGGTATTTTACCATTGTTCTTAACTAACTTCCTTTTAAATTTCATAGTCAGTAAGTACCTTTTTCCATAGTAAATATTTTTAACATCACAAAAACCCGAATCTCAGGTCTTGTCAACCAACCTTTAATAGGGTGATCTAAAATATTATGCAACAATTTATTAAAATATATAATTTAATGAAATATTTATTTTTTCACAAAACTGCAGCTGTTTTGGCTCTCAGTTTTAGCAACAAAAATCATGTTTTGCCGGTCTATCGACGTATTATTTTGGTACACTAGGACGGTAATAAGTCACACAGCATTACAAGAACAAACAACAGTGTTCAATAGGTATAACCACCCACCTGAAGGTACCGGAAACCGGTGGAAGTGAATGCGTTGCCAAGCAACCGGAAACACATTGCATACCTTCAGGTTGGGTTATGCTTTGATCGTTAATGGGAAGATAATTTAACTTACTTACAGTATTAATTACGAGGTTTAGAGGAATGAAATATCGTTGGTAGATCGTCAGAAATAGTTTCGGGCTCTAGAGGTAAGGATATCGCAAATTTTCGGCCGTTAATACAAATATATATATATATATTAATTTCTTCAATTTTGAGTTTGATTCAAGGATCGGTTATAAAAGAACAAAACCGTATCTGTAATCAGATAAGTTAAACTAAACAATTAATGAATTTTCATATAACTGTTATATGTATTTCCAAACGCTTATCAGCAAAACGAATATATTTTTTAAATCTCGTAAAATTTCTTTCACACATAGTTCTGCTCTGTTCGCAGGTGTTCAGAATAGGCGCAACGGGGTCGGTTACGTTCAACGCGCTGATGACAGTGTTCCCGAGTCCAGTCACGGTCAGATGTCGCCACCCGCCTCGCCCGGTACCTTACAGGATATGATACCCTCGGAGCTAGCGAGGAGACTCAACAGCGAGGACTTTCTGTCCGCCCCGTTGGCCAAGGTCATGACACCGCCGTCCTCTCCGAGTCTGGACGACCTCAGCCAGGACGGTCTGGACAAGTCGTGCGGCAAGCGGGAGCGACGGACCCTGCCGCGCAAGAAGCTTACCACGCACTCCTGTTACCACCCCGGCTGCGGCAAGACCTATACCAAATCCTCCCACTTGAAGGCTCACCTCCGCACACACACCGGCGAGAAGCCGTACCAGTGCCAATGGAAGGGCTGCGGCTGGAAGTTCGCCAGGTCCGACGAGCTGACTCGCCACTACAGGAAGCACACGGGAGACCGTCCGTTCCAGTGCAGACTCTGTGACGGAGCGTTCTCGCGCTCCGACCATCTCTCGCTGCACATGAAGAGACACATCAACATCTGAGAGGGACCTGCCTTCACCACGCTACCCACTCCTCCCACCGGGTCCACGATCGCTAGCAATCGACAGAGACAATAATTAAAAATTAATTTATTGTAACGGCACCGATTACGGAATTGTAATAATTTATCTAACTTTGCAAAGTAGAATAAGGGGTTTTTTCCGAACTTTATATGATTTATATGCCCTCTTAATAAAAGTTCAGAGATATTGGGTGAGAAGCTCAGTCTTCCGCCCCGAGGTTATGGCAAATATTTGTGTGTGAATTTTATCAGGTGATGTATCACCTGGTTTAAGCAACAAACCATGGAATATTATTCTTAAAATACGATTATGTGCTATTAAAATTAAATTCATCTCTTAATTGGAATGCTACTCGTCAACCAATGATAAATACTAATGTATTTACTTTTAGAGCTGGTTTTAATTGTAATATTCTATAAATTTATTGTTGTAAAATAAATTTATTTTAAAATATTTAAAAATAATATTTTTTTACATTTAAAGGCTCATTCCTTTTTAATTGTAATTTTTTCAGCCATGGAGGTGGTATCATACTATTTAGACCAAAGTATAATATACCATGAAACTTTAATTAAAATGGTTACAGACATTTTTGAGAACTAACATTGGATTTTTCTCGTTTATAGTGAATTTCCTATAGGTAAGAAGCTATTAACGTCGGTCTCATGACAAGATCTAGGCTTGGAATCTCGCTACTTTTTAGTTTTGAGGTGCCCAGAGACAAAAAAATATTCGTTAAAAAATTAATATATGTGTATGTATATATGAGTATATACGTATGTTTGTGTCCTCGAACATGATACCTTTCGTAAAAATGGTCCAAGCAATTATTGGACAATCAATGGACCAAATTTGGTGTTATGTGTATTTCTATATTTACTCGGACCAGTTCGTAATTGAGAAATATCGGTGTATCGAATGGGGTAGTTTTCTTTTACCTTTAATCGGCTCAAACACAACATAATTCAGTATTTTGAAGTTTTATTGTAGCCTATCTCCAATGGCTATTAAGGCATTAAAAAGATTTAACACAGTACGTTGTATTTTGGGACTCCAATATAATTCTTATGAAGAATAAGGATGAATTAATATTTCACGTTCTAACCTATATTTTTTTATGCAACTCCGTATTGAGCTTCATGTGGTTGATATCTAACCATTTATGCTTAAAATCATAGTTTATGTATTTATCATAGCAGCTAACCTACATACTCTTTTCCATGTCAATATTAATAGATTTTAAAAAATAGAAAATAACTGGAGATAAAGTGCTTATATCCTATATACCTGCATATATATAGAAAAACACATATAGACTGACCGACAGATATGAATACGAAACCTAACTTTGGGTTCTGGGGACCCTAAAATATATCTACCGTAAACTAAAAGTTTTTAGTTTATTATTTTTCCTTTTACCATCGTGTTTCGTGGGGGGGGATAAGTAAAAACAAGAACCGTATCACTCTCGATGCCGACTCGAGGAAAACCCTTGCTTTACAATGTTCTAGATCCTATGGTATATATCGAACTACACAAAGCCTATTGATGTATGTAAGTGATTCCAATTATCCAGTATACGGAAGATTTGAGACCTCGCTAGTGTGTATTAATCTGGTGGAGAATTAACTCAGAAACGCACCATAAAGAATTGTTTATGGCCGCCCTGCTCTGGTGTGCCATTAGCCTTGTGAGATTGTCAGATAATGTCGGCCATTTTGACCCCCTTTCACTCCCTCCCTCCAGTCACTACCACCAAAATAACATGAGTGCGTTTATTTATGCAAAGGAATCTTCACAGAACGTTCTTTTCTCTGACTCAAGTGAGATGCAATCAAATTTTGTCCAAAAAATGAATATTTTGGACAAGCACGTTTTATTTTTAACACTTTATTCATCCACCTCCATTGCGTTGCCGAGTTTTCAAGGAAAGCTGATGTCACGTAGTAGGTTTTAAAATCTAATGGATGTATCGATGGCATAAAATGAAAACTATAGTAGAGTTATAAGCATTTCAGTTGATGACAGCATCAATTAGATGTGCTTACAAAGGAAAAATGAAGAATCGTAGGAAATTTGACTGGTCCTATGCCTGGCAAGGTCAACTGGGACGACGATGGATATGAATGAATGAGGAAAATAAAGCCATTAAAAACATGTATTGTTTTTGTTGAATATATGCCATAAATAAATTATGAACAAATAATTAATTTCATAGGTATATGATGATATTTTCATGAAATAGGATTATGTAATGTTTTTAGTACTGGTATCTTCTAACTAACCAAATTTGGACGTGGAAAATAACTATAGAGATGAAAATGAAGCTCTTATACTAGAGCCATTTTGAGGTGAGAGTAAAAAATTTTTAACTTACACTTAAAAACATTAAACCATGAAATAACTAAAAAATATTTAAATCAAAACTAACTACACTTACGTCAACAACCTTTTTACAAAGCTTGACAAATGTGAGGCGGTTAAGTGATAACATTAATCTTTTATGTTGAAAATGTAATTCAAATAGTTGAGTTTTCTGAGATTTAATGTAACCTGCTTACAACTGAGCAAAATATATACGTGTACAGGAATATGAATGCGGAATAGGTTGTACAGATAACCAGTATTCAGTGTTTTAAAATAAAAAAATCGTTAAATGTTGTCTAATGAAAGATTTACTTGTTACTACATCCACAAATTTGCATTTTGATCACATTATAATTTTTTAACAGCATTAAAGTACATTAATTTAATTTTTGAAATATAATCCTAATAGTCACGTCAATGTTTAGGATCTAAATATAAAAATGTTTGTATTACTTCCCTTTGTGAAATAGGTTAGATCATGGATATGTCTTATGGGAATGGTTTCAGTTCATCTGAACATTCTTATTCTTTTATATTAAAAATTCAATACAATAGCTCTGGTAGTTTCCATGAACCTGTTACATGTTTTCCATCTTAAAAACTGCCAATACCCCCCCTCCCAGAGCTAAGACATATCCATGTCAATACATTTAAAAAGGTTGGTGTACAAAAAACCAATTTCTGTTGAAAAATAAGTTTTCATTACTATTTTATAGCCTGAGATTTCCTCTCTTAAATTATATACAAAAATAGTAATTATCGGTTCTAAATATTATTTATATGATTTATAGATAGATTAAACGTTAGTTTTATTTCCAATAATCAAAAGTAAATTTAAAAAAGGTTTTACGCATATTTTTAGTTAAGGGAAAGAGTTATCAAACCTTTTATGGAAACCTACAGGAACAGGGAAATAATGTATAGGAAATATATTTTAAACGAACACTTTTCCTCCATTCGTTGAAGATGCTTAAAGTCAAGCTGTTTTGGTCAAAGTCTGAACTCAGCTCAACGTCAGCTTCCACATCACATTTTTGAACGTTGTAACACGTTCATAACCGAATATCTCATCGTATCACTACCGTGTATTGCGATACAGCTATCGTATCGGTAAATTAAGTACTCACCACTTAAATAACGGACAGTGATATTTGTCTCAAGATTTTTTACATTCCCTTAAATAAATATTAAGCAAGTGTAATCTTTATATTTATTTATATAGTGTAGACTCGTATTAACATTGCTGTTAGTTGTATAATTTATTACAATTTTCAGTTAGAATAACTAAGTGATGATTTAAAGCAAAAAAGAATTTTTAACGATAAACCTAACATTGGAACGATCGATTGAAAACTGTATATAAAAGTATAATTTTTTATAATAACACTAAACAAATTCATTAGAGAAATTAAATCTTATCATTTAGTGACACATAAAGTTTTGTGACTTTAAACGATTAGTTTTAAATATAATTAAAAGTATATCGAAAAAAATTTATATAAATTTGTAAGGTTTTGTGTACCAAGGTTTATTATACGATACAATATGTTTAAGATTCCTTTGTGTCTCAAAATATACATTTTACAAAAGTACAAAGTACGATACAAAAGTATCGTATGGTGCTTATCGTGTTAATGCGTATACATACGAATACTGTATATATTTATAAAAATATCGCATTGCTATCTGTGAATCGATATGTTTTAGTTGCGATTCGATAAGTAAACCGCATCGTTGGTTGCACGCGATTCCTAGGAACACACTTCAGACACTGGATAAACAATGTCAACTTATCACTTAGCTGATAATGGTTTGTCTCTAAAACTTTGTGATGCGCATTAACAAAATGAGCCTACCGTTTTGGCAAAGTTTATTTGTTTATGAGGAGAACATTAACAAAATACCGTGAATACGATTAAATACTTTAAAATTTCCTGGTAAAGTAAAAACTAAACTCAAAAAACATGTGCTTAGTTTTCCGGAATCGTTTTACACTTAAGTTTATAAGATGATTGGCAGTTAAGTTCAATTCATAGTTTAAAAAAACTTCTACCTTTAAAATATTGCAAAAAACGCTTTTTAGAGCTTGTTATGTAATTTTCAATGCATGGTTGGTTTCAAGTTTACAAACCGTTTCACTAAGTTAATTAATTAGTAATAAGTCATTTAAAAACTGATTATTTTTTAATTCTCAATAATGATATACAGAAACATTGTAATATACTATTCAAGTCATGGAATACATTTTTTGATTGTAAATAAATGCACTTAACCGATTAGGGATATAATACACGTGTAGTAATCCGTGGTAGAATATTAACCGGGGTAATAAAGAATTGTTTACGACACCCCTTCTCTCCCCCCACCCTCCCCCTAAGCACATTAGGCAGTTTAGATTAGTTTACGAAGCTCATTTTAACCCCATGGCTAAAACTCATCTATAATATTATCCTAAAACAACATATGTGCTGATGTTTAGAGTGGCGAAGGTAATACCTGAAACTAGAACCATGGAAGCTTCTATTGAGAATGTGTTTTATTTACTATGCAGTATATTTATTATACAGCCCAATGCAAGGGATATTTTAAAATCATTTTTTACAAGCGGTATGGTGCTTTAGAAGAGGAGAAATAAGGAAACCATGAAATTGTATTTCATATGATGCATTGTTTATGAATAAAAGAGTACTTTAGTAATAATTGACTTAGTTATTTACATAATAATAATTTTTACATTGAAGCTACTCGAAGTCCCTTGGGAAGGTATAATACTTGGACTTCATGTATGTATACACGTAAGCAGTTTCTTGACCTTACCAACATTCTTGTTATTCGGCACTTGACCGGTTTAGAGGCCACAGCCACATCGTTAGGTCAATACTAGGCTTATGGGTTCGACGACTTACACGTAACCTTGACAAAACACATTGAACACCCAAAACAGTGACTTAGCCCGTATGTATTCACTAAAATATACTTTTTTGGTTTCTCTTACATGTGTTTTGTTGTAAGTGTTGACGTTTCTTGAAATAATACTAACATTCGAATCCAAGACGAATTCACTTTTAACTTAAGTGAAATAACCGTTAAGTGAAGAGAACAACTATAGTCTTTGAAATGTAGTATTATTATAATTGGTTATACGTTATATGTGTGTACAAACATCAACATAAGTTTAAGGGGCTGTTCCACCCCACCATAATAGCGTAAAAACCAGGTTACGAATAATATAGTTTTAGAACAAATGAGTGTTAGAAATGCGCAGTTAACAGAATTTGATTGGGAATGATAAATTGTACTTAACAAAAAAGAAGGTTTTTATTTTAACTTGTAGCCATAACTAAAATTATTTATTGGATCTAGACAGGCTATCGTAAGTACTATTTGAAATTCCATATACGCGCACGCATTGCAATCACAATAATTAATGCAATAAAAAACAAATTGTTCGAAACCTTTGCAACACTTGTTTTCTTTATCTTGGTGAAATCTTTAGTCATTTAAATATGCATTTTGTCGTGGGATAGACTGCCAAGTATGAAGATTCACTGATCTTGTGTGACTAAGGTCATGAAACCGACCAATAAGTAGAAAATAACAAGGACATTGACACGATAAAAAATATTTAATTATTTAGATCCACTATCCAATAATAAGAGCATAAGTTATAATAAATTTATCACCTAACTAGTCCCTCAACTGAAATCCCACATGACTACAGTCCCAAAGTCATTTGTTAGAGCCACCTATTATGAGTTTTAATTTCCTGGATGGATTTATCAATATACCTAAGAAAGTGAAATTTACAGGTAATTAATTAATAACGGCACTGGAAATTCTTGTCGTACCTCTTGACTGAACACCGCACCCCTCGTCGCTTGATTAGCTTCTAAGGTTCACGACAACTCGAGTCCAACCTGCAACCCTTAGCAATACCCTTTAGAGCAGTCCCTTTACCTCTGTTTTAAATTAGGGGGCTCTGAAGTATTGTACAAAATGAAAACCCGTAATTTGTCGGTATAAGTAGTTGTCACTGATAAAGACCATATAGTAGTTTTTCCAAACCATTAACTCTAAACAGCTGTGTTAAATACTAAACTTTAATTTAGGGTCGAACCAGAGTTTTTCAAGCACGTACCATAACATGACCCCGTTCACTGGACCTGACACTACTAGATTTTTCTACTGGAGTTTAATCAATGAAAATGTGTCTTTAACTTCTTTCGTGGCCACTCTACATGAAAGAGCCAAAATTCACACAGCCGCTGAGCAAGTTGCACCCGAAATGCTAGTGTAACTCTGGGAAGATATTGTCTACCGACGGAATGTCTGCAGGATAACCAACAAATGTCACATAGAACATTTTTTATTTTATGGAATAAAAAAAGTTTTTTGAAAAAGCCCGCCTGTTCCTTTTTTTAATAAATTCAAATTTTAAAAGTTATAAAGAGTCTTTTTACACAAGTTATTATAAAAATACTATTTTTATAAAGTAGGAATTAATAATGTAACATCAGTGATTTTAAACAAGTGGAAAATGAGTTTGATTAAAACGCTAAAGCCTGAGGGATGCAGCACAGGTTATGGAATAGCTTTAATAATAAAACCGCGAATCATAGCCCGGAGCCGAGGATCAATGTTTACTCATGCGAGCCTGTGTTAATGTGTACATCAAATGGATAACATTCGTATAGTTTTAACTTTTAAACCCCTAATGGAAGCTTAAATGTTTTCTAATAGTGTGCTGTACTGTATATCGTGTTCTGAAATATATCGTATTTCAGGAGTAAGAAGTTAGATGCATATTATTTTAAATCTTCCTGCTAAGATAGGCTGCAAGTTGGTGCGTACCCCCCCCACCCTTGAGGTACCCCAACCTGGGTAAATGCCTGGGATATTAATTGAGTTTATTGATATGTTTAATGTTTAATGTTATAATAATAAATACATATTTCTTTTACAAAATGCGTTAGAAAAAAATATAATTGTAGACATTTTGATGTCTAATTAATATTTTATAAATGTGATTTTTAAAGGTACAATTAAATTTACATAATCTCACCTAAAATTATAGATTGTTAAATAATAGTAATAACTTATTAAGTTACAAACTATTTTTCAGATTTGATTAGTTATGGAAAGGCATTCCATTTTTGGCAACCAGTGACACAAAAAGGTTTGTTGAACATAAGAGTGTCCTGTTGCGTTGGATCAAAAGTTTCGAGTCCTCTTCTCAAGTACATCTTAAATTAATGTCACCTAAGGTACCTACTTTGTTTTTAAATGATTGCATATACAAACCTACTAATACACTTTGTATATCCTAAAAAATTGCATAGTACTTCATAGTTAAATAAACACACATACATCTTCCTTAACACTTTGTTTTACTTTTTTGACATGGATATGACTTAGCTTCGGGGCGGGGGTGTTGGTGATTTTTAAGATGGAAAATATGTAACAGGTTTCCATGGAAGCTACCATAGCTATTGTATTGAATTTTAATAAAAAATGATAAGAACAGCTGTTAAGACGAACTGAAAACATTCCCTTTAGACATATCTATGATCTAACCTATTTCCCACAGGGAAGTAAATACAAACATTTTATACCTTGTATTTTTTATACCTTCGATACTAAACCAGCCATCTTTATTACAACTGTAGTATAGTATCTAATATAATTTTACTGGTTATTTCATCAAACAGGGCTACTAATATTATTATATTGAAATAATTCAACCAAGGTTAAACATTTACACTTCTTGAAAATGGGATTATTACCCGAAAAATGTAGAAGGAATAAAAATGTTTTCTAAGGGTACTTGGTTGAATTATTTCAATATCTAATATAAATATATTACCTAGCGTGGTGGTAGTTTATAATGTATTTTAGTCCTTTATGACAATTTTGTGATACACGGTCATACATTAGATCATAGTTGTAAACAGTTTAGAATATTTTAATAGAAGTAAGATATGAGGTTTAATGTTTAATGTGTGTGTGAACTACAGAAACGCACAATCTTCATTAACACGTGGACAATCAGGTTCTCGGTGTGAGAGTACCATGTGTGGGGTAAGATGAGGGGGTGGTTGTGCGGGTGGGGGGGGGGGTAATCCAGAGAAACGCTCAGCTATGCAAAGCTCTCCTAGAGCCTTCTTGCTTCAAACTGAACACCACTAACGTTTATATACATTCGTCAAGTGATGTCTTCATTTGAAGTATTTATGTTATGCCTCCAACAATTCACATTCATTTTTAATTTAGAAACTCACCCATTTTGGGATGCATTTAAAGACATATTATAGTAAAAGGTGAGTTTGATGCTTCTGATGTCAAGTAGCTTCATTCTAACACATACCACCATTTTAATTTGCTGGGGTTTAGTAGCCAAATGGGCAATTAAAGCTGGATACATTCTCACTGAATTAAATAATAAATCATTTGTGATGCTCTATCAAGATGCATTCAATTTGGATCGCACTATGCATGCTTTTAAGCATATATATTTACATACAAAAATAAACATATAAGAAACATATTAATTTTATATATTTTGGTTTCAATTTATCTTTTATTCTAACTTATTTCGACAAAAGTTTTTTAATTGTCAAAAACTTCTGTCAAACTTATGTTAGATTTTCCTAAATTTAACTAGGAAACATTTATTTTTTGCATAAAGCATTGTGACTGGTTTTCGAAGAACTTAACAAAACGTTCTCGAATCTAGGTATGAACATGATGGACTAATGTAGCCCAATATCCTATTGGAAAGTGGCTTAAAATATAATGAACGACTACCAGATTATATACGTGTATTGAAAATCAGTCAGTATGAATAATTTGGAGATACTAGTTTGAAAAAATGTTAGGTCAAATAGTTGAAGTAAAAATTAAAGACTTTGTTTAACCTCGGTTTGGTGTGGGATGAATCGATCACGGCGGGCTGGCGTTGACCAGGTTTGTGCATGTTGAACTTCTGGATTACCCTCCTCCCAGAATTAGTGATTCTGGTTGACAGATAAGCTTGAATAACTTTTGCCCATCACCACCTGTACGAGGGAACATACCAATATTTTAGGACATAGAGTTTTTTTAATAGGACCTTTAATAATAATGATCCTGACATTGAATCGTTAAAAAGTGTAACAGAAAATACCATCGGTGAGGCGTCAAAATGGTTCAGATCAAAGGTCTTTTATTAAATGAAAATAAAACACAGTTCATGTTTTTTGGCTATCATTTTACAGAACGAAAGAGATAACGTTAAATTAATTGAAGTATATTCAAATGGCAAACTCAATTGGAATCACCATATTAATTACTTATATGCCAGGCTTTCTTGAGCTATTTATTTGCTGAGAGGGTTGAAAGTTTGTGTATCATATAAGTATATTAGATCAACATAATTTGTTTTTTAGAGTATTATTTCTTATGTTTTACTACTCTGGGGAAATAGTAGCCATGTACATGAAATTCTTCTGCTACAAAAAAGTTGTAGGAATTATCACTGATTTTGGGAGACTAGACCACTGTAAGCCATTGTTTGTAAAGTTTAAAGTTATGACTGTTATTAATATCTATCATACACTGTTATTCTACATATCATGTACAATTTTCCAAATCAATTTTATATTACGAGAAAATTCGTACAGCACAAAAAACACATTGATGTACTTTTCAACGATTAACGATAAAACGTCTTTAATAGGTTCCAAATGTTTCAACAAATTTTCTTCTTGTAAATTGGATTACAATATAGAAAAAATCAAGCCAAAATTCTATTAGTGGTTGGTCGATCATCTGTTTTACTCTCTCGATGAGTTCTTTGAATTTACACAAAAAAATAGTTTTTAGTTAGTATTAATAGTTTAGAAACCATTGTAGTAATTGTAACTAAAACTTTTGTAAATATTTTTGAACATACTTTGTATTACGACTATGTATATCGTTTTTCGTAAGCCTAACGACAATCGAATCGTATTTATCTATTTATTTTGACGGTAGCATATTTTACCTGTAATTTGGTTGCCCACATAGAGACTATTGTGACGTATGTGGGAAGCGTATCAAACAATCATACTAATAACTAAGCCACCACTCTTCTAGGCTTGTATGATTACAGATATGACAGCATTGCTTTGATCATTCTACTATGGTGAAGTATAATACAAATTAAAATTGTTGTTGACAATACTAATTGAGGATTATTTAAATGTCATCGTGTTTAAACTATAGTTTTAAATGAAGGAAAATCTTTGCAAAGTCGTGGCCACATAAGGTGGGTGGGTGATTTTGCTGTCGGTGGGTGGTAATTTAATTTTGATCAAAAGTGTTAGGTAAAAATATTGATAACAATAATTTCAAAGGTTAACCTAAACATTAAGTTGTTATCCTTATGACAAAAATATATTACAGCCATTTATATTTATATTTATATGAGCTCTACATATAACACTTGCAACTATGCACGCGCATTATGCCTTGGTTATGAAGTTTAGCTACTTAACAGTAGCATTAAGTAAAACTGCTAATAGAATGATTTGCACATAGGAAACTGCAACTCATAACTTATCATCAACTAAACTCGACCAACTATTGAAGCCTTTACACATATATAAATGCTGATGACAAAATAGTTACCCTGTTTTCTTAGCATCTAGTGTTTAATTGATACGTTTCCCAGCACTTAGACATACATTTTTTAGTCAAAATCTAACTTTATTAATAAATGGTATCAGTAGACTGACATATACTTTCTCCCTTAGTAAAGTTTAAAAATGATCTAACCTGTTTCCCACAGGCAAGTATATGTATAAACATTTTTTCATAGAATATTTTATCAACGTTGATTTTGAATGATTAATTCAATAATGATAATTGAGGTTTGGGGTGAACAGAATAAAAAAAACTGTTTTAATGCATTGAAGAACTAAACAAAAGGTACTGGTTGTAACTATTACAATTCTATACTGTAAAACATTTTAACATTGACTTAAGTAATGAAAGCGAACTTGATATTTGTGACACAAGTAAGTACGTAAAATTAAAATCTAAATATAGAAACATAACAAAGAAAAAAGATTGTTTCAAAATAGAAATCACAAACTTTCCTTGTGTAATGCAAAACAAGAGACTTCAACTGAAATTATTTCACACATGTTATATTAAATTTCCTGTTTTCCCTATGTGTATTTATATGTTGCTCAATATTGGATTCTGTTTCATCAGGAAGCCGAAGAGGAATTAAGACTCCCTTTTAAACTAATGATTCATTAACTGCAACAATTGAAAACTATTTCACTCATTTAACTTTACTAGATCTAGACTATACTAGATTGATATCATCAGAAAATACTTCTGTCAGACTCAATTTTTCTGTTTTAACTTTTTGAATGGTGTACAAATGTGTGAAACGTTTGCATAAACTTCGAGTAAAGATTTTGCATTCCAAAAAATATCCTTGTGAGTATAAAACCAATAATTTTTTTAGATTTTTAAAGAACTACCGTATTAAGATAAGTAAATAATTTACTTTTACTTTCATAAAGTGTCATCCAGCTTTGTTCAAACATAAACCATTACCTCAAAACTAATTGAGGTTTAAGGCTGGAACCTTGTGAATTTGTTTTAGAACTTTCGTTTATTACAACCTTCTGTAAATCCAATTATTTTTTATTAATGCCATTGAATATTCATTTAATGAAACTCATTTTAGATACTTTTTACTTCTCTCTTTTATTCCTACAATTTTGAATCCTACATAAAAAAATTTAAGATGCATGGATCGAAACTACAAAAAAATATTCTAATCCCTAAACTAGAATAATAAGAGTGTTAGAGATTTCAATCATACAAACGATTTGTACACTAAAAAAATAATATATAATAATAATAGTTGAAAATTTTTGATAAAAAGTAATTTTAGGTACTATTCTATTATTAATACTGAGAGTATTTACAAATTATCATATACAAAATTATTACTAAATCATAAAATTATATCAATACTAGTGATGTTTGGTAAGAAATATAAAATTTATCACATCGTTCCACAGTACATGTTTTGTTGTGAAATTTCTCCAATAGAACTTTAGTAATATTTCAACTGGAAGGTTTGGTTTTCTTTATATGCCGGTGACGGCCGAGATAGGCTTTTTGCCAAGTGATGGCAAAGACGAACGGGCGTTCACAAAGTTTAGTGAAGGTGACATTGTTTAGATTTGGTGGAAACTTTTTTTCAGAGTTAGTTTTATGGACTCAAAAACCTTTCAAAAATAACCAGGCATTAACTTAATTCATTATGTTTCACATTTTCTGATAGTTTCACTAATTAATCAACGTTGACTTCCTATATTATTCCATTTGTAATTGTAATTAGCTTTATTATTACGTTTTGCTCATTAAATTTTAATACATAATTGAAGTGATTAGTACTTTTTGTGATAAGGCATTAGTGATTTCGATCACAATAACCATTAAAATGCTTTTGTAACATTCACAATTCGATAGTTTAACCTAATTATCTCCAATTATTTAGGATACAATACTCGTTATAGAGTTGTTGATAAACCAGCCGTTTTAATATTTCAACTAACATTCGAGCAATTATGGTTTTATGTATATCTAATGCTCCTAAAAACTCTTTATTCTGCTAGTAAAGCTTCAAATCTCAACTCTAGAATTTAACTAATTAAATGTAGAAAAATATTTCTGTTAACACAGTTGACTGGAAAGGTAATGCTTAAAGTTTATTTTTGTTATTTGGATACTACAATATTATTACCAACCTGTGAAATATAAAGTGCATTTATATATTTCAGATTATATACGCGTCAAAGTTTCATTAAACCTTTCAGTGCTATGGGTTTTTATTATTTTTCATATCGTTAAATAGTTTCTAAACACCAACCAAACACGAAACGTGCTTCCATTCCTTTAACCATAACCAAAACGTAAAAAAGGGAAAAGTGGTGTCTACGGCAATCTCAACTAAACAAAAAAATGCTAAAATTCTGTGAACTTCCACCCACGCCATTCAATGTTAATATTAGGTTTACCGACCGTCTCACCACTGTACAATACGTTAAAAAGCAAAACTTAGATTGATCGTGATGGGCTTCCAACGCTTCATTACCGACTAGACCACTTCACATCGTCAGACAAAGGGCATTATTGCTGTATAAAATTCTGTAACGCAAAACAGCGAATTTCATGAGATGGTTCAAGTATCAGTTCATAGATGGCAGCACGGCTGACAACGACAACTAACAGTTTCAATAAATCGTTGATGCACGCCACTAATTGCTTACTTTTCGGGAGTTAAGTGAGTGCTATTACATTGGTATATAGCACTGGTTTGGATAAAGTGACATTTAGGTACTCATAGTGGGGTTCTGGATGTCCATAGTCAGGATAAAAGGTTATACAGGAGCTGTATCTACATACATAAGTCTAAAATATAGAGTAACATTTTTCGATTTCTGCTTAGTTCAGCCGTAATCCGTCATTTAAAAACTATTATTGTGATTTCAAAAAACCTTTGATACCGTATACTTTTAGGGAACCTGATAAGTAACACACAAAAACCTAACACCTTACATAAACGATTCTTTAGTCTGCATTATTTATAAATTAATGCTATTATGTGTTTTCTGAAATGAAGTAAAAGATATAATAACAGTGTAAACTCAAAGAGCTGTTCCTTCTTAATAATTTAATGATAAGTGGCAGGAGGTTAAATACGTATTTTAAAAGAGATTTGTTATCACTATTAAAATGAACTCATTACAAATTAAAACAAAATAATAATTACTAGCTCTGTAATACGAACCGGCGTTGAACGGTTGTAATGATGGAGATATCATTACCTGGACCATCACACGAACATTGCTGCTTTAATTAATCCTTTACGGCCTCGATATGTCCGGTTTATGTGTAAACTATGACGTCATCAACGTGTCGGGATCATGCCATTGGTCGTTGTTCAGCGTCATACACTCGTGTAAAGCTCTTTGATTGTGATTGGTCCAATCCGACGCCAATGTTTGGTCTATATGAAATTGAATCCAAAATGTTAAAACAGTTTGTTGCTTATAATGTTAGAGTTTACTGTTGACATATCATTGCATTTAAACATTAGAGATAATGGATGCTACATATGATATAGTGATATATTCTATCACTGTGTAATCTAACAAATAATAATAATAGTATTCAATAATTTTAAACAGCTTAAAAGAAAACAAAAAACTCATAGTAAATGCTTTCTTGGTCTTTGTTGCATAAATTAAAATAACAAATTATATAAATTAATTTAATTAAAAGCAGTTTTGAGTTATTTCTACATTTTATATCCCCGAAAAACTAAAATAGGATTTATATAAATATCTGTCATTCTTTCTATAAAACCAAACATGGCGTTTGTGTTTGTCTTTTCCATGAAAAAATAAATAGCACTATTATGAAACCCATTTTAATTACAAAATTAATAATTATTTTGAAAAAGTTTTTGTATACGTTAAATTTACTCACGCCTTTTTTTAATAAGTCGTTTAGATCCTAAAAATCAAGTTTTGATCGATGGTAGATAAGTTTTTTTAAGGTTCAATAGTGAAAAATTATGTCTGATTATTAAACTTCATACAAAAATAGTAAAGCTAAGTGGACCTTACTTTCTAATTTTTATCCATTCGTTTAAGATTTTCGTAGTATAACTTGACGTTGTAATATTTTGCTGCTTAACACCCAGCCACCTATCCCGCACAAAGGACGGGCTTACAACTTGTTTGGATTAAATAATTATTAAATCAAATTATACTACGTCAGAAGCTGTAAATATTGAAGAAACTATACTTTAATATTTTACAAATCACAATGTGTATAATGAATCTATGATAAAAATCCATAATGCATTTTATCATACCAGAGGCAAGAAATAATCTCTATCTGGTCAGTTAGTGCTTTAGTCCTATAAACTTGACAATAAAAAAACTTGATCGTGTTCAGGGTGGTAAAATTAAATTAAATTAAAATTATTATTTTATAGCTCAGAACTCAACTGTTCATGGCTACAGATGCCAGATTCCTGGCACTGAAAGAGACAAACATTGGTTTTCTAGTCTCATTAAACCAGAAAACTAATATAATATATGTTGTTTTTAAATAAAATAACCTCCAGATTCTAAAATTGCAGATTAAACTATATAGCCTTTTTTGACGAGGGTAAATGCTGATGCACCATCAGGGAGGAAAGATCGGTACACTCCCCGGTGTGTGGGACTAGCACCCACTAAAACCCCTCTCCTCAGGCTGAAATCCACCTTTGAAGCACCTATTAAGGTATTACATCAAGGCGGAGCCTCGTATGTAAAGCCAAATGGCTACAACCTCCTCTTAGCCACTTGAGGAAGGATCAAAGCTGGTCTTGATACTCTTCTGTTTTTTTTTCTTAAGAAAGTTCTTGACGAATGCAGCAATACGTCGTCATTTTTCAAGATATATCGTCATGAGAGGGACAATGTTCTCGGGCAAGATGGTCTCCACCTCTAGTTACATACATCTCCTCTGGGCTGCCCACCATATAATGCATTACATACATACTGGGATGCCTACCACAATATGTGGTAGGCATCGTCCCGGGGAGCTTCCCCGTATCGACAGGCTGCACTGTTGACCTTGCCCATCTTATGGAGGTAGTCGTGGAATAGCCCGTGCCTAGTGAGGAGCTGCGTGGTAAGGAAGTTGACCTCACCGGATCCTCGCTCGACCCACACGGACAGTTCCGGGATTAATCGACGCGTCCAGGCACCTCTCGTCTCCCTGTTCCACCTCTCTTGCCATGATGTCATTGTGGTCTCTTTGGCCACTCGTGTCACCTCCTGGACACCAAGATCGGATTTTGTTTGAAAAAAACCTGCTTCCTTTCCTGGGCCAGAACATCTACGCGTACGACCCCCGCAAACACCAACGATGCCGGCTCGGAGACGGCCCGATAAGCTGACGCTATCCTCAGGGACACCCTTATACTGGACCGAACCCATCTGCTTTCGATAGCACTCCTTCTTCAGCACCTCTGCCCAGACCTCGCATCCTCAGCTTCAAAAAAGATAACATATATAATAACTGTAAATTATATAGCCTAAGTACAATTAAATTAGTTGTTTATTCTTTCAGGAGAGCAGAAACTCATCATAGTGATATAAACTATAAATCACATTAACCACGACATTCAGTCACATATCATATCACTATAGTAAAGTGTCTTCTACAATATTGTACAATCAGTATTGAAAATTATTTAAATCTTCATTTGCATTCTCAAATAGAGTTTACACTATTTTAGAACCAATATGTGAAGGAACTAGATGAATTAGTAATATTTGAAGAACACATTTTACTACCTCTACATACAGTACTGCACAGAGATCACTAGGATTTCTCAGAGAGCCTATTGGTTAGTATAAAATATCCCTCTAAGCCGCAAGTAGTGGCGGCGCGTGATCGCTTTTGAGGGGGGACAACCGGGGACACAGCATACCCTACCCCCCGAAAAATGGGGCACGGGCAAAACGGGGGAAATTTTTTAAAATAAACTCCTAAAAACATGTTTTTAAGCTACTTGAAGACCAATTTTCTTTAAATGTGTGAAATTACGAGGGGCGAACTTACCGAAGTGATTTATTTATAACATTAGTTTATTATATCAACAAAATAAAAAGTTGGAAATGTCTTTTACTTTGATTAGAAAATATAATGAATCCTAGCCTAATTACTAAGCATTTTGTAATATTTTTGTTGTAATAATTTTTTTATAAAATGTTTATAAATTTTTCTTGATTTCTAACAGACCGATGGTAAAAATTCGGGGCCACGTGGTAAAGATCTCTGGTGTAGCGGATACAAAAGAACGAACAATTTTAATTATAAACAAGTGGTCTCTTGAATAATTTAATGTAAATGCAGTGGGTTGAGAAAAACAGCATTTAATTTATTAAACGGAGGCGCGGACGAGTTAGCACCCGACTGTGATCCATGTATGGCCGCGGCTACACGATCTGGCTAATTAGTTGTTTGGTCTTTAATAAAATATCCTGAATTTTATATGGTCTCATTTAATGACAATGTATTTGCCTCTGCTATTATCAGAATGTAAGCTAGTTACAATGCAATTGTTTTAGCATGTGATGAGGCTTATACAATGAACTTTTGAAATCAAATTGTCTATTTAATTAATTTTCATTACACATTTTAATAACAAATGATAATGTTTGGCAAATATGTGTCCGATTATTATTTAAAATTAAAATATGTATTTTTTGTTTAAAATTTGGTATGGTAATTACTTTTTGTTGAAAAGAATAAAACAAATTTAATGAGAAGCTATAACCGAATTACTTGTATCCCCTTTTATACACAATGAATAAAAATAATAAACTGGTTTGTTTGATTGAGTCAAAGCAAACATTACACTTCAAACTATTGTAGGTAATAATATTTAAAATTAGGGAGTATATATCCCGGAAGACTTGTGTTCAAATCCCCTGATCTTTTACTATTTGATATTTCCAAAGTCCACCAATACTACATCCCAAATTGGAATCCAAAACCGTTCTTGGACAGTTCCAAACAAAGCTTTATAATGAGAGGGGACGACTTTCAACAAACATCCTAACGTAGAACCTAGTAACTGCTAGAACCTAGTAATTTCTCTTAATCTGCATTTCTAGCCTATTTCTAAGGGGTAACAGCCTTTTATTATATTTGAGGAGTATTTATCGGTTGTTGTGCTTCGTTGTAGCTATTTAGCTCTGCAAATCTATAAAAGATTTTAAAAATAAAAAAGTAAACGTTTCTCCATAGTTTATATTTTATAAAAAAAGATGAACAAAGTTAAAATTTTAAACACAGTAATAAATATTAAACCATGAGAAAAAAACATGCCCTTCTACTTCTAACTATCAATAACATCATTATGGTCCAATGATTTCAATTGACACTTTAAATTAAAATCTCCTGACGTATTTACAGTCAAATGCAAATTAGATTACCTCTTAAGCGTGCAGAACGTTGGCAATTATCTATTTAAAGATCTTATAGCACAACCTATTTGAAAAATATTTAGTTTTTAATATAATTCCATATATTTAAAAGACTTAGTGGTGTGTGATGTTCTGTCATCCAATAGCCAGGCCGAACAGCAGGGAGCCAAGTAGCAAAGTAGTTAAAATATATGTTAAATATGAATTTGTAATAAGTGGGCAGTTTCAATACTACTTTCATGCTCAAAGACAGTAGTCCAAGAATATATTATAGATAGAGCACTCTGGAGCAGCCCAGAGAAATATTCTTTGGTAGCAAACTGTTTGTAGTTACTTAGAACAATTTTCTTTAATCATAGAGAGAGGGAGAGAGAGAGAGAGAGAGAGAGAGAATCCTGTTTAAATACTAGAATAAATTACCTTTGATATGGTAAAACAAGGGCCACTTTATTTTTCAACTGATTGTATACACATTAACTACACAGGATATACACATATAGCTAACCACAAATAACAACTAAACATTTGTAAATTCTGTTGTGTTTACTGTTTAATATTTTTATAGTGATTGTTCATTACCTATTTATGATTGATCGATTATAATTTGAATTATGTATAGATTGTTGGTACGTCATGCCAACCTATACCAGCCTAGCAAAACTAATATTATGATAAATATAAAATCCTAGCTCAGCATTTATTTAATCTAAATAAGAAAATTTACTTCCAAACCAAGAAATGAAATAAAATAAACGGTACCAGTGGACTGACACACACTTTCTCCCTTAAGTAAATTTAAAAAAGACAATCTGTAATAAAACTCTCATGTTCTACAAAGTTATTCTAAATATCATTTAATAATTAATTGTTCAAATTGTATGGGGGGAGCCCCCCCCCGTTAATACCAAGCTTTTTTGAGCTGGTTTTGTTCGGGGATTTGACCTTACACTTCATACCAAGTTTCATGGAAAACGGTTGGAAAGTAAGGAAGAAATTGATTTTTTTATATTCTCCATAAGAATAACATTGGGCGCTTTCAGACAACGTACTGCGTTTATCGTGGACAGTAAATTTAACTTTTCTCTGGAACTGTTAGTCGTAGACAAATAATTCAAAATACTAATTTGTTTAGTTTTTTAAGCTGGTTTCAATGGTATCAGTCAAGTTTTACTTTACTTTTATTGTTTTCGCTGAAAATTTAAAAACTTGATTATTTTGACATTTAAAAGCCCATAACTTTTGAACCGTCATTTTTACAGATATGCGGGTGGTGTCAAATTATTTAGAACTCTGTGCACTATAAACTATCAAGTTTTAATCAAAATCGTTAGAGCCGTTTTTGAGAAATTTGGATTTTTCACGTTTTTAAGGGTTTTTAGGGGTGAACTACCCTTAAAAATCAAAAATTCAAAAAAATGAAAAAAACGCCTGGAGATACGGTGACTGCCAAATTTCATCTAAATCGGACCAACGGGGTAGGCTGTGGCACTGTACACATCCAGACACACCCCCACACACACATACGCACACGCACACAGACACACGGACGGACAGACATCACATCAAAACCCACTTTTTTGGATTCAGGGGACCTCAAAACGGATATATCCACCCTCAACTCAAATTCGAAAATTTTGACGAAAACAATACTTTCTCCATATACTATGTATAAGGGGAGAAAGTAAAAGTAAACTCAGAACTGTAGCTACTTGTAGTCGCAGTTTACAATATGTAGTAGGATTTAAACACATTTAAAGTGTGGTCCCCATTTACAATAAAATTACGAGATGGAAAAATAATTGACTGGGACTCAACATAGTACTATCAATAAGGCTTTGTAATAAGTTAAATTGATGTATCCATTTATTATACATACTATAGAACTTATTTTAGTATTTATAAATGAAATGGTTTAAAATAAGGTCTAGGGCAATATGGAATGATTGATTGGGTGGGCAGTTAAGTATAATGAAGGAAATATCATTACCTGGACCATCACACGAACATTGCTGCTTTAATTAATCCTTTACGGCCTCGATATGTCCGGTTTATGTGTAAACTATGACGTCATCACCGTGTCGGGATCATGCCATTGGTCGTTGTTCAGCGTCATACACTCGTGTAAAGCTCTTTGATTGTGATTGGTCCAATCTGACGCCCATGTTTAGTTCAATGATTTACTTACAGGTTGTTGAGTGTTATATCTCTGTAATTATTTACCATTTAGTAATAAAAACAAACTATTTTTTCCAATCATTTGATTCTCATCGACTGTGTAAATTAATGTTAGCAATTGTGGTAATCATTGTTTCAAACTTATAACTACGGAGTAAAAGAAATTATTAATTAAAGTTCATAAATTTGTTAAACTATAATTAGCGCAAATGTGTGTTCAAATGTCACCGGCCCCCGATTATACAATTTTTTCCGTTTCAAGAGAGCTTAATTTAATTTACATAATGACTAAGTTTGAAATTATGTAATGATTATTCTCTTTAGGATGACTCAACAATGGTATTATGTGTATGTAGACTTTACTTTTAATGGTTAGTTTGTAACTGAATATTGATTTCAGGTGATGATGATTTTTCATGATTAACTCAGCGTCGTGTGAAAATTGGGTTCCAGTGTCGTCTCCTGGCCGTGAAAGCTAGAACTAACTTGATGTTGAACGCTTGTCCATATTTATGCTGTAATTTTAAAACGCCAAAAGTCCTATGAGAGAATGTGGGACGACGTAGGAAAGATAAAAAAATTATGAAAACCTCATTTGTTTTCGATATTTATTTTACATAATACGATTTGATATTTAACTTGTAATCTACCTGAATTTCGATATTTCATCTAATAATAAAACCAAATACAAATAACTAATGTTCAAAAGTCAATAGCTTTTCAATAATAATTGCTAAACGGTAAATAGAATTTCTAGTTCAAACCCAAATGGAAAACTAATATTCACTCTAATGATTTTCCTTATCGATTTACAGTTGATGAGAGTTGATTTCAATCAACAGCTAATACTACACTATAAAACATTTAATGACCATTGCAGTCACTAATTAGATCACCACAGTACGATGTAAATCTTATTATAACACTATGAGGATCATTAAACGGAATTAAACCAAACGAGTACCTCTATTCTAGTAACAAAGCCGTTTAATTAATTATAATTAGTTTGCGTCCATATTACCTTTACATTATTATAATAAATGTTATCCAGCTATAAATGGTTTTAGCAAAACAATGATAGTCAACCATTCATGTTTTAACATCTACTCTATGTTTTTTTAACAAAAAAGAGTATTTCACCAGTTTGTTAAACCAGGAATAAAATAATTCGTGAAAATGTTGGTGGACGGTAAGGCTTAGTGCTAATGTAGTAGATATTTAATTAGCACAGAATCATTCGCTGGAATCAATATACCAAACGTTCCTCATTGTCTCGTTTTGTGGGTCGTCCCTTTTGACAGGTCAGTCAAAGGTCCTGTGTGATCATGAGCGGTCACCCCTGGATTGCCCATGACACCAAAGTTAATACAGTACCTCACTTCCTCATTAAAACTAACTATATATAACTATATTTCTTTCACCTATATGACTAAATTAAATTTATAGATTTTATATAATCATCATCATAAACTCCAGCTAAGCCTATTTTTCAGTGGAATACTTACTACCACCGGAAATTGGGAATCAATCAGTATGATAAAGAAGTATTTAGAGGTGGAAAAAGGTCCCTCTAAAATAAAGGGGACTTTTCGTTTAGTGTAGACCTCCTAGGAAAGCATTCCCACAGAATACTCCAAGTAAGCATATGTCCTTCAGGCAACCTCTTCAAGAGTAAGTTGTTAAAAGTAAGAAGATACACAAAAAAATTATAAAAAATATTTTTATTTTATTAAGGGGAACAATTGAGTTTGAAAGATATAGCAATAACTACTTTAATATTAATTTTACTGTTTTATTTTAAACTAGCCAAAGTACCCGTTCTTCGCACGGGTAAAAAAGGCTGAGAGGTGTAGGCTCTACAGATACATTTAAGTTATTGATAATTAATTCTTTATTGTTTACAAAATGACAAAACACGTGTCTAAGTATATATCTAAACATGACAAAGTAACATATGTCATATATTGGGAGAGGATAAGCACTAACGTAATAGAGGCAGGCATCGGGAGAAAATTAAAAATCTACCATTCCACTATTTCGAACTAATAATTCACTAATTTCGATCCAGCAGTTTATGTGTAAAAATTAACTTTATTTATTTTTCTTACCGAACTGTCAAAATGTAAAGTAAACGGATGTTGAAATTAAAAACTGGAAACATTGAATCCCAGGGTATTTACGGCAACCATGTCTTCTGCTTCTCGAACTGTCAAATTTTAGTGCTCACAGCTGTTGATATTCAAGTTATTTTATGTTTTCATTTTCTAAAAATGTAAACATTGAAACTTAGGACGTTCACAGGGCGTAGCCCGAAAGGATTTTAAGGAAATGAGTATGCCTATGTGTTGCATGAGTTTAAGATCTGTCTTTGTGTAAAATTTCAAACTGTTTGGTTCAGTATTTTTTGCGTTCACTTGCCACAACAAACCCACAAACACACAAACCCACAAACCCACAAACACACAAACCCACAAACAAACATACAGAAACCACCTCTTCTTTATAATATTATAGATTTTGTATTACCCTAATATATCACAGCAGGCGAAATTATTTTCAGAAGATGCTAGACTCTTGAAAACTTGGAATATTCATGATTAAACTGGTCATACTTGTACACGTGACCAGTTAATTTCTCAACTAAAACAATGATATTGTAATGTATGTGTTTTTGGGAAATAAATTCATTCATTCACACCTATATATTACAAAGTTTTAGAATACAGTAACGGGGTATGAAGTTGAGAACGTAGTAAATTTGTGAAATCAGTTTAGGAGGAAACACAATAGCAGTTCACTATCTTAAAGTTCACTATCAAATTTTGTATTGAGTGCGTATACGAGTAATTTCCCTTTTAGCCTGTTAATGTCTCTATGGTTGAAACGCCTTCCATTGCAGTGTAGGCAGCCACACCAATCCTCTTAAATGAAAGGGCTTAATACTCAGAAAATAATATCACGTTAATACGTTAGATATGTTGCATAAGTTGTGCTGTGTTTTATTGTCTCCTGATCTTTTATGGTACCTATGTTAGAATCCGTCTCATTGGATTGCCAAAGGTTCTCAAACTAACAACTGATACACCATTCTACAGCTATATGAGACGTAAATATTGATTAAAGTTTAACAATTGCATAATTTTGAATAATATCCACGATTAAGCTTTGATTTATTCATGCAACATTTAGTATCTAAATCGTTTATAGTTATAATTCAAGTTTTTTTGTGATGTACGCAGCCAGATGTAAGCTTAATACCAAACAGAATGGTATAAAAGAAAACGGAAACAAATATTGCAAAAAATTGCTTTTTAGTACACAATTGTAGTAGCAATGTGGTGATTACATTAAAAGTACTTAATTAAAAATACTTATAATTACTAAGGCCTGCCGACAACAACTACATGGATGACACGGGTTTTTTCAATAAATTTGGTTATTCTTTAATTGTTTTACGTATGTACTTAATCTATATATTTTATTACCCTTTCAGATCCAAAAAATATACTCATATAAAATTTCAAATTATTTAACGACTACATTCCTACTCATTAGTAGCAGCGACGTGCCGGTCGCATACAAATATTTTTGACTGCACTCCTGAACGATTGTATTAATGATGTGGTGATATACATATATAATTCAAATTATTTACAAAACTAGGATACCTGCCAACAACTAGTTCGGGGGCCTGGGGCTGAGCGAAGTGAGTACCAGAGTATACAGCCAGAGACTTACTATACATAAAAATCAAATTATGAGAGTTATACACAATTGAGATTTGAGGTTTGAGCTTTCTATTTAAGTTTATTTTCTGTAACTAATACTAAAGTTCATTACTGAATTTATAGCAAGAGCCAAGAGAAATGGATTTTTATTCATTTAAATTTGTATTATTATAAGTGAACGGAAAACTAAATAATTTTTTATATAAACTTATCACTAAGGAACGTTCAGCCATATTAATTAAGAAACTAGAAGCATCTCATTAAAATATAAAGGAGGCCAGTGACTTGATAGCCGCATGATTATAATTGGCAATCAGTCGTTTTTGAAATAGAATATCTCCTTTATTAGTTGAATTTTCTTTGCGATCGTATAGTTAAAAATAAGCTTTAAAATCTGTTTTTGGTTGTTGTGGATTAATTTTAGCCCATCAACAAAGTGAAAGTATAATCGAATCCAGACCCTTATAAATAATTGATAGTAAATTCAATAGGTCAAAACACCATGCAGTAAAAAACGAACTCGCTTCAATGACATCCACTTTATCGCCTGAAATATTTTTAATTAGAAATTACAACAGGTTGATGGAATTCCATTTAATTAGTTTTGAATCAACGTAATTACCAAACAAACTATATGTTTCCTCGCTGAGGCGAAATGGTTCTCATTAGCTTGTAATCTCACAGGCGAATGTACCGTAGGGGGGGAGTGTTCATAACCCCCTATCGTTAGGGGGAGGACCATAAACTGTTTATGGGCCTCCTCAGTTACGGTCTTTCCGGAATCAGCTGTTAATTTAAAATAAACTATTACAAAGCAATATTACACTCAGTTTTGATGGAATGTAAACTAATGTTTATTTACCAATACCGTACATTGTTTTGTATCTCGAAATTTGTGGTTTGTAATAGGATATTTAAATTTTGTCTCTTATCAACGATTGTGACATTGTTTGGGTAGGGATTGGTTTAAATCTGGTTTTGTTACTACCTAACATCAATTTTTGTTTGGTAGTAGTTAGCTCAACGCTCAATAACAAAATGGTGACTGAATCGCAATAGGAAACATTGTGAACACATTACCACCCATTAACATGAACTTGTAATGTTTTGAAAGTTTGAATAAATAGTTCAATTGATAAAATACTTAGGAATTCCTAAGTATAATAAAATTCAACAGAAATACAAGCTCGTATATATCACATTTTGTCCAATTTAGTAGGTTCAAATACGCGTTACTACTTTGAAATTCACTATATTAACTATATTTATGATACACTATCACAATCATGGCTATACAACTATTTTGATATACTTGGCCTAAGGAGCTTGAGATCGTGGGTTCAAATCCCACCTATGGTAATTAGTAGGTAAAATTCAATCTGAAGTCTCAAAGGGTTCCCCCAAGCCCCATCAGGCGATTAGGAAGCTATGACGTCATCAGTGCGTTCTAGTGGTGAATGCCGGCACACGGTGGAGAACGTGCTATGTTGACCACATTGCCATTTACTGTATAAGAACGTACTAATAAAGTCGTGGCTAGTCGGCAAAGTAGCTGAAAAGGAGGGTGGACGCCACAGGATTATTATTTATAAGGGATATAACAACTCATAATAATAAGCCAAGTTTAATGTTCCCAAGAGATTCCTGACCTTTGTTTTTACATTCTGTGCTCTAATTGGTTTATCAATAAAGAAGCCAACCCTACGATAAAGACGGACGTTCATGCCATCCAGTGGCGCTCTGCTTTATAGTAGGCCACACTACTCGATCCTATTTCCCCTCTATTTCCATTTTCGACATGGATTTTCTAGGCTCTGGGAGGAGGTGTTAGTAGATTTGTTTAACACAAAAAACTCAGTGGAAGAACGCAATTTTTGGTTATAAGTGCAGCCGTTTAGATGAACTACAAACATTTCCTTTAGACATATCCATCTAACCTATTTCCTACAGAGAAGTAATTACAATTTTTTTATAAATCTTCAATTTATCTTTATTAGCTATAGTTGCCTCTATCTCCCTCTATCTTTTTTAAAATTCATACAAACCTTTGTACGTGAGAAATTTTTAATTTAAAAACTGCCCCTTTCTTTCGTTATGAGTCAATATTTAACGATACTGTTGAAGGACAGTATTTAACATCAAGAAGAATTATTAATCTTAAACTCTGTAAACCCATGTTTTTCTAAATTATTTATTATAAGGCATTTCAGTACTGTATTTTAATGAAACATAGTTTTAATTAAAATGTTGTAAACTACCAAAACCTTTCCTGTTATTTCGTTATTTTAATTTAAGCTTGGTAGCTTACCACACTGCCATTGTTGTTACTAGATACAGTCTGAGTGAGGTTGGGGAGTCCAGTACTGGTACTAGAACTGAGTTTCAGAGTACTAGTGCAGTAGTTTGAGTGGGCTTGTTGGCTTGCATTATAAAAAACTCACCAACGAAGATTATACAGCTTTAACTCTGTAATACGACCACAATGCTAGTTTCATTGTATTAAATCCTCTGGAAAGAATAAAAAACATTGTGGTTTGAAAATATTACAAATGCAATCAAATGTTATAGTAATAACTGACTTTTCCTGCAGCCTGAAGTCACCAATATAAATATAATATTTGAGAATATATGTTTTATTCACATGTTTAGCCACCGGGAATGGCAGGTAGACAGAACGGAATCAACGAGTGACAGGGAATCAGTGCATGTGACATCTAACTATCTTTCCTTCTTTGAAGAAAGTGGCATTATCACGATCTCACCTATGAATCAGAACTATAATTTACTTCAACAATTTAGATTCAAACAAATAACTTTATATTTTAACTTTTTGTGTTAATCAATCAAATCACGAATGCATCATCCAGGTAAAAACAACTAGGAAAAGCAGTTTGGCTCTGATTGCGGCAGTTTGTGTTGTGCTGATGACTGAAGTACAATTATTTTCCCGCAACGTTCATCAATTATTTAGAAAAGTCGGGGACGCCATCCCAAACTAACCACACTGTTGGACAGCATGATAACACTGTACGGGCTATGGTTCTTTATATTCACCGGGAAAAGAGAGAAAAATAAAGGAAACTAATTTATTAATAATAATTGTATGAAATAATTTAATACACAGGGAAGATTTTGAATTAAATTTTGTACATAGTATAGATTTTATTTCACAAACATTTTCTCATTTTACATCTCCTGAAGTGAAGATGAGGAACTGTGATTTTTAATAAGTCTACTGGGTGAAGTTTGATTATTACATTTTATTGTTCTTAAATTAAGGTTAATGAAAGTTGTTTTGGTTTAAGTTTTCCCATATTAGACAATACGAGTAGTCAAATAGTTTTAAAATTACATTGTTTTCTGCAATACTGTAGTTGAATAATCAGAAATTGAAAGAAAAAATTTAAACCGAAAGCGAATAAATATTTTCCATAATAGTGAAATCTACACATGTTCTTTTCTGTCTACAATATTTTCAAATATTGTATGATTATTTATGAATAAATCTTTGCAAACTTGTTTCGTTTTGACAAAGAAAAATCATATAAAAATATTCTTATGAGATAAAAAAGGAAATTATTTGGAAATGTTGACAATTTCATCGATGAAAAATCTGGTATTTTTACAATTATACTCACAGTTTCATGAGTTTTTTCGAGATTCAAAAATGTTTTTAGTGTCATACATGATTTAGAGCTGAGTTTATAAAAACAGTTTAGTACTTTCCCAGGGATTTTATCCCCTCTTTATGAACCAAAGGTGTTAGAAAATATCTGTAACTCGTGGCATTACTAATAAGCTTTGGTTCATAAACACAAATGGGTAAGGTTAATGAAATAAATATATAATATTGAGCTCATTAGTTGTATTTATAAGGATAAAAATATCACCTTAAATATACATACAGTGTACTAATTCTAGTATTTACGTAATTATTTATCAAGCACTGTAGGTTTTTTCTCACAGCCTATTTACTTTTATTTTGATCGATAAAATCTTCAATTAGGTAACATATTTCAAACTATTAAATAATGAATTGAACTATATGTACAATTAACAACGTTGTTTCTATTTACAAACTAGTAAAAGGACTCTCATAATATCTCAAATATAGCATTCTGACATAATTTGCAAATAAAATACCATGGTTATGCAGACTTTGGATGCTAAATATATTTTTACCTCATTTTTTATTATAATCCGTGCTTTATTTCTCCAGAAAAGTAGCGTAATCATAGACTGACGATATGGTTTTTATATATGTTCTGAATTTAAATATTCTGTTAATGGTATCATTAAATATTTTAGGAAATTAAAACAAACACTTAAACCATAAAATAGTACAAAAATTACAGCCAAAATTGACAATTCCTAAATATCAGAAAACATCTAATGGATAAAATCTGCATATAATCAATGAAACCTAAAATAGGTTAGGACCATTTACTAAAACCATCTTGAGTATTAACAAAAATAAACTTGTCTGAATCAAAAATGAAGAACAGTTAAAAATTAGGTATTATAAAGTAAAATAAATAAAAATGACAAAATTCGAACTAAAAATTAATTTAAGATAAAACTAGGAGTAAAAAGTAAGTACAGAGGTTTGGTTCCCCCTGACTAGCAGGAAGGGGGGCATATCCTTAGTGATAGCCTCTAGCCAGGCCATGTAGAGAGGAGCGGAGACCAACCCCTTCCTGGGCATTGGCAGTGACCTACAACAAAATCTTGGTTAGAGGCTAACAGTAGCTTTTACCACAAAACATTTAAGAGATGTGAAGGTATAAGAAATGTTTAAATTATAATCTCTATATATAAAAATGTATGTGTGTGTGTCCAATATACGTAGCCAAACTACTCATCCCATAGCCATGAAATGTTAGGAAGTACCTCTATATGTGTACGGAAAGGTTTTAGTGAAATCTTTTCGAAAATTTTATTAGTTCCCATTTAATAGCGTTTTAAATTTCTAACGTTAACGTAATGGGGAGTAAATTTGTTTACAAATTTTCTACAATCAAAACATTTGATTTCTTAAGCTTAAGCTACAGATGTTAGTTTACTTTCCATTAGCAATATGTTTTACTGTCCAACGCCATCTGAATCAATCATTAGTGTAAAACTATGAAGTAAATTGTCCTAGTGTTGCACAAAATTAACAGATTTATTCGTCATGTTAATTGATTACGGTATTTGGGGGACTATGTAGGCCTAACTATATTTTTTTATTTTGTCTGATTAAAATTCACGTGTTTATATGTGGGAAAATAAAAATAATAACAATAGTTATACATATTACGTTTATTCTAATAATAAACTGTTATATATCTTTCCTATAAAAGCCATATTACAGTTAGGTTTGATTTGGGTTTAGGTTGGAATAGAAAATTGTGAACCAATACACTCAGATCTATTTTTTTATGGGAATGTTATTAGTATGTCTTAGAGCCATCGCCGATACAAGTTTGAAGTCCAGCACGCTTTCAACTACGCCATCAACTAACTTACTCAACTTTACGGTCCATAAAGTTTAAAAACTTTAATAATACTGCTTATATTTTGGACCAATTGTGATAATTGTGAACTGAATCCCCTTATAATGTGTCTTTAAGGCTTTATATGGGCCTTATGGGTTTAATGTTATTGCGGTTTTCGCTTTTTCAGTGTTATAAGTGTTCGCTTAAACTAATGAATTATATCAAAGCGTACTCTTTAAATTATTATAATCTTATTTACAATAATGTCAACAATAAACAATAATTGAAATATGTTAGATTTAAGAAAATAAAATATTGTGGAAAAATAAAAACTAAAAAACGCATGGCTATTGACTATAAATCTATGTAACAACACATGGCATGTAAATAAATGTCAAACGATCAAACATGTTACAACCTGGCAAGTACGATAAAGTTCAAATCCTAACAGCTTCACGAGTAAACTGTTTATATCAGAGCAGGTGTTTTATACGGTTTAGCTTTAGTGCAGAAATGATACTTGCAGCATAATATAGGTTTGTAATAATTGAAAACAACCATATATAACTGTTCTTTAGACAAATACTAATCAATTTAAGTGTTTTTTATTTTTTAGTTATTTTTAAGTTTGGTAAACCTGTAAAACGAAAATAATCATGTTTAAACTTGCAGTCATTTTCTGTATGTCATAAATACACATTTTACTTTCTCCCCTTATACATAGTAGGCCTATATGGAGAAAGTATTGTTTTCGTCAAAATTTTCGAATTTGAGTTGAGGGTGGATATATTCGTTTTGGGGTCCCCTGAATCCAAAAAACTGGGTTTTGACGTAATGTCTGTCCGTCCGTGTGTGTGTGTGTGTGTGTGTCTGGATGTGTACAGTGCCACAGCCTACCCCGTTGGTCCGATTTAGATGAAATTTAGCATGTATATATATAGTCACCGTATCTCCAGGCATTTTTTTAATTTTTGGAATTTTTTATTTTAAGGGTAGTTCACCCCTAAAAACCCTTAAAAAACGTGAAAAATCCAATTTTTCTCAAAAACGGCTCTAACGATTTTGATTAAAATTTGACAGTATATAGTGTACAGAGTACTAAATAATTTGACACTACCCGCATGTCTGTAAAAATGATGGTTCAAAAGTTATGGGTTTTTAAATGTAAAAAAAATCAAATTTTTAAATTTTCAGCAAAAACAATAAAAGTAAAGTATAACTTGACTAGTACTTTCCAACCGTTTTTCATTTGAACAATAAATTATTAAATGATATTTAGAATAACTTTGTAGAACATGATAGTTTTATTACAGATTATCTTTTTTTAATTTACTTAAGGGAGAAAGTATGTGTCAGTCCACTGGTACCGTTTATTTACACGTATGACACAATTTTATACGTTTTACCAGCGAAGAATGGAGACAAGCAATATATTAAACTAATTAATCAAATTAACTAATCAGCTGCATAGTAGGTTCCTCCAAAAGTTTAATGTATTTAAATTGATCACTGACCTTAAACTTATTTCCAAAATATATGATCGTAAGGTTTAATATGATTTGTACTTGAGATTGTATAATATATTCAAAAACAAAACCAATTCATTAATTAAAATCTTATCATATATACCATCTTATTTATCTCAATTTATTTATATTTTCATTGGCTAACGTTTTTTAGGTTCATAATTTGCAGCAAGTGAGTATCTTATAATTTTTATGATGGCACTAAAGTACTGAATTTTTAATTCAGTGCATGCAATCAATACATTTTCAATCATACTACCTCTAAAAAACGAACAAACTGCTAGTTGTAAGATAGATAAAAATATTAGTTGTGTAAAAATACAAACATCAATGAATCTACAGGACTGAAAATTAAAATCCTAATTTTACATAAAACATTATTACACACCAAGAAAGTTAATAGGAATCTTCAATTTGACAAAAAAGTTCAGAACGCTCTGACTGGGTTCTCTAAAGTATTAAATAATAACTAAACTAATATTGTTCGTACTCTGAAAAAACCAAATTAATTAAATGTATTTATTCAAAGATATGTAACAGATTTTCTTAGGAGCCTATTTTTGCGGTCTCAGTTACAGTACTTACATGACCACCAATGAGGAATGCTTGGAGTGCTGAAGGAGCAGCTCGCGCAGGCGCAGTTGCCTGTACGTCTTTTCACGAAGACTTCGGTACTCGTCGTCTGTGACGACACAATCTGCAAAGAGATCAGTAAAAAGGATATAAACGACTTCTAAGGAATCCTAACATATAGTTTAAGGGTAGTTATAAGATACTTATTATGATTAATAATAAAAAAGCGTAAATGAAATAAATTTCATTCCTTGATTCGAAATTTGCCTCTTTTGATGAAACTACGTTTAATCAAGTGGTTTAATCTTAATTAAGTTTCACTTGTCTGAGGTAGTCATGCCAACTTAATATGTCGTTTTAAAGAGTCTGTTTTGTTTTAAAGCCATAGATCATATTGTAGTTTGATAGGTAATTATTATCTACTTTTTATATATTAAAGTTGTGTGAACTTAATGGAATAAACATCTATTGAATATAATGTCTATTTTTTTAATTTGACTCAGTTATTGATAACATCTAAAAATATAATTCACAATGTTTTACCTTACTACACATAAAACTCAACAGATGTGTAAATGTTATACTTCTCACAATAAGTAATTTATGTTATAACCTTTGAAAAAAATATCTTATAAATACTGTGCTAACTGTTTGGTAAAAACCACTCATCCTTTTTTAAACCATGGAATATTGCACTATTTATCTTAACTGATGTTATTGACCTGCATAAAAACATGCAGTTATTCAAGTCTCACTCCATTGTTTCGTGGGGAAAATATAATACACGCTTACACAGATAAGTCGGTATGATTCATCGTTCTGCCAGAGTGCTGGATTTAAACGGTTTCTTGACAATGTTGTATAGTTTCCGGTAAAACTTGAGGCGAGTGAAGCTGAACAAAGCCAAAGGTATGTTTAATAAAATACCTATTTATTCAAATTTTAGTTTTGAATTATATAGGTACCTGAGTTTTTGTTTGATTCTCTGAACCCAGATATCAGATTCTGAAAGAACGTGATGGTTTCCTGTCTTGGAGGCTGAGAGATGTCGTGGATCATTGTGAGACTTGTGTAGTTGATCCTGAACTTAGCCAAAAGGTTTGCCATCCTGAAGAGAAAAAAACAAGCATTATCATGTTATCCCCAATGAAAAATATTTAAAAACCTGTGACTCTTCAAGTTATAATTTCAAAAATAAGTACGAACCAAGCTGATTAAGAGATTAATTTTATGATCCAGATAAAAGTAAAACTTTTTTATTTGGAACATCTCTAGGCCTATTGAGTAAACTTTTATAATACAAATATTCACTTCTCCCCAATTTAACCCCTATTTAAGACCTAAAGTTGGACAGGAAAATTGATTTAAAATCCCTTTAATTTTGGAAAAATGTTTGATAAGGATATCCCTAATATCATGAACCAACATACTTCAGTAGGAAACCACCACTACCACGTGTTGTTGAATAAACACGAGAAGCAACGAGGAACAACCAAAAAAGGTTGAATATTAACATTATGTAACATAAGAAACGCTTAAGCATTGTTATTGGTTAAATAATTAAGTTAATTAATTATTATTATTAATTATTATTAAGCTATTAATAACCTAACCGGTGTTGGTCAATGTTAAAGTTAAATTAATAAATTTATCAATGACCGGCAATTAAAATTATGATTGCATATCCCTCAAATTTCAAACAAGGTTAATGAAAGGTAAAACTATAAATCATTTAAAAATCTAGGTTAAATTTTTATTTACTCCAAACTACATGTTTAATAGCTATTGATATTGTAATTGGTGTAGTTCACATTTTGATTTTGAAAAATAATAAGGGCTATCTATGAATTTCATAAATTAATGCATCTTATTTTACCCTTGCTCTTCGGATTGAATTTCGTGCGTCCGGTTGGCGAGGGCGAATATTCTCATCTTGCAGTTAGACCAGATAGACCGCGTGCTCAGAATGTATGGAAGGAGAATTGTAAGACCTAGGGGACAGAAGCAGACATATATGTGTTTAATACTGCGCTGGTAAGAGTATTAGATATATATTTAAATTAAATTGTGATGCAATATTTCTATGTATTTTACTTTGAAGACATGCATAAAAACGTTGTATTAATTTCAACATCTTTTTTGAATTTTTTTAGACAATTTACCTCCGTCATCGTATAGCCACCAAACATCGATGACGCCTCCTCTCTGTTTCCTGGCGAAAGTCATCATGTTATCCAACACTGTCTTGCTGATCTCCTGGCCTCCTTCGTACCTGGACACAATATTCAATAGCAGCCTACACGAAAAAGTTGAAGGAAATAGTCGTGACTAATAATCTTAAATAAAGTTAATAAAGTTATACTGAAATCAAGTTCAATCAGAAATGGTGACAGCCAATAAACTACTTGTTACTTTTGATGTAAAGGTGCAAAGAATCTGATCACCTATTGATGTTTGCTTGCTAGAGAGAACTCTCATTGTAGTTATAGTAAATATTTTTTTTGTCAATAAGATTGATATTTTTGCTATATTTGCATTTTCATAAATAAACGATGTAAATGTCTTCAGTCGGACATATTGATATTTTTTTACAATATATATAAGCATATCTAGTATAAAAACATGATTCTCAATACTAACTGGTGTAAAATTTGAGAAGCAATTTTCTTCTTCTTTTGTTTCAAAGCATCTGAAGGACTGTTCTCCCAAGGATTCATAACACTCGGTCTATCAGTCGGCTTGGACCCTGAAATATAATTGAAATTAAAATTATCTCTATCAGTTCTGCCGATTTGATTCATCATTATTAAATACATATTTCTATATCAACAACGGATATACGATTTCCAATAGTTTAAACGACTACATAAGAACCCTTGACAGACATCTTAGATGTCAGTTTATTTACTACTGGAAATTGTGTATTTCCGTATTGATGTCTCCGAATGTATTATTTAAAATATTTATGTATTAAATTGCCCGCATGACTTCAACACTAATAATGAGTGTCTTAAGGGCGGAGCCCCTAGTAATCAAGGGGAGTAACTATGATCTAAAATGTTGTTTGAAATGTTTCTGAATCAGTTACTAAACATCATTGGCTGTATCTGCAGTGTATTTTAATTTGTTTACTTACAAGTATTACTTATAGAGATATAAACATAAGACAATTTAACCAGTCTTATATTTTTAAAATGAACCCGTGTTTTCTTCAATTTGTTAAAATATTATAATTTCACTGATTGCAGTCGTATAAATATGCTCACTAAGGTCTCCCGTTTATAATTTATAAAAAAAACGATTTACCATGATTGTTTGAATAAAAACTTTGACCCTCCCAGTTAAGTTTAACTCAGCAGTAACTTTATTGACAATAATTCAAGCAAACTAAAGTAAATCTAATCTATTTTTAAAAACGATACCGTATTAGATATTTAAGGTATAAAATATTTTGAGAATTGTATATTTATGAGTATAAATTTTATTTTGAACTACATATTTCCCTATCCGTGAACAAGTAATATTCACTGTTAGAACACAGCGTTTGGGTGGCGGGAAGGTATTAGTGGCTGCAATTAACCGAACATGTTAATATTAACGTAAGACAGCCAGGTGTATAGAGAGGGTAAACCTATTGAGAGTAGTGGTAATCCTGATGTCCACTCGGGGTGTTCAGCTATGCAAAGCTCTCTAGCCCGTAACATCAGCAAATCTGTATAAATACATTTGCGTTTATATGCAGAGAAAACACATTCGAATGGCGTCAATCTTATGTACACGGATAATTTGGTTTTATTTGTTTTGAATACAAACAAATATAATAAGTTACATCATTGCTTATGGTATAAAACTTGCATTAGAAAAATTCAAATGACCTTTCATTTGAAAAAAATCTTGTTATTGTGTCTGAAAAAAGTACATGCTTCGTAAATGGGTATGTGAAAACATCGTAGCTTGCAATATTACATTATCATGGTGCATGCATGATAATTTAATCACATAATACAATTGAGATTTTGATGTTATTCTTGTTGTTTTTAAATATAAATTGTAGGACATTTTAAACATTTCTTAAACGTTTACAAAGCTTGTTATGTTTCTATTAGGACGTAGAATATTGTGTTGGACGAAGAGGAGTTCTCTAATTTAATGTGGATTTGTATTGAAGAATCTATACGAAGAAAAAATTAGATATCCTCGTAGATTTTAAGCAAAAAAAGAATGATAATTAAAATGTACTAGAAATGTATATTCCAGTTTCACTACCGTATTACTAAGTTATTTTTTGCAAAAATTTGTTCGTTCAGATATATTTAAAGCGAATCGAAAATAATCGATAGTGAAATGAGCTTAGTTTGGTATTCCCTATCAAATACAGCCACCGTTACATGAATGCAGCGAGGAGACCTGAGCTATTTCAAAAGAGGGATGATCCGAACGTAAACCTTTTCACAAGTGAAAAAGCTTCTCATGATACATTTTTGCTTATAATCTCAAATATGATCAACTACACTGTATTGACGTCATACATTCCACCGGGTACAAAATAATAACAATTCATGATTTTACAATTTTATATACATATTTAATAGCAATATTTTTTTAAAGGTTGAAATACATTCTCTGTTAATATAAATTCAAAACTACATTTTTTAACGAATAATAGAGCACCAAATAACCTAAAGGTTTATTTTTTCCGTAGTTCAGGAGTAACGCACTGGTTAAGTAAGTTAAATGTGGTCCGAAAACAATAGTGATCATCAAACTATACTAACACTAAAACTCATGATTTTAATTACTTTTTATTATTGAATTTAATACATTTATGTAGTATATATTAATATTAATTTATCAAGTAGGCAAACTCTATAGGATGAAGTATATATAATCAGTAAGAAATAAATTATTAAACTAAACTGAAACATTCACAAAATTCAGAAAAGAAGGTTAAGACAGTTACGTGTATTTCTCATAGTGTTTATCCATGCGGAGAAGAAAAATAATGTAATATATCAAAAAACCACCCTCCTACTCCCTTTGGCCTTTTGGTGACAAAGTATTCTGAGACAACACTAGTAAAGACATATAATATTTTTAAGGAATTACTGTCAGTTTATTTTCCTTGTTCTTTTCTCCAATACACAGATTGACAACACGTCTATAAGCGAGTGGTTCAAGGAGTAGGTTCAATAAGTTTAATATACAGTATAAGTACGATTTATATAACCCCTAGTAGCGTGGCATAAGGTCAAATTGGCACATCTACATAGGTGTTGGTATCAATGATGAGTTCTATTAAGTTACTACATGATAACATACCCATATATAAATATAAAACGTGACCTGAAATTAAATTCTCAAAGAAAATGAAGATACATTCAATGGCACCCCATGAATAGGTACATATGTGGATGTAATGGGTTATTAAGCTTGTGCAAATTGACCCATTGGTAATTTCCCGCCACAAGACAGCCATTTTGGATCACATGGATACAATTTTCAAAACAAGTTGACATTTGAGACTACTGAGAACATATGCATTAGCAAAATGTCAAAATAAAACCTGCTGAGGGTTTTAAACCCTGAGTATGTCTACGCAATTGATGTATACATACGTGGATTAGATTTTTATCGTAAAGGAAAAAACTCAATTAACTAACAAAACGTCTGTATTTTAATTTTTGTCAAGGGCTGGCAGCTATGGTTTGTAAAAATCGTTCACATCCATCAAAAATAAAACTCACCTTCATACCTTTATCTTAATCATTTAGCATCGTTAGCTTACATCCTTATCCTTATCTTACATGCAACTGTAACTGTAAGGCCATTATTAGACGAGTTGGCCTGGCTACGCCTTCAGCGAGAGTTTCTGGCGACGTGGTGTGGCCACCTAGTGTAACAAAGCTAGGTACATATTATGCTACAACTCAGCGTCTCCAGTATTGTTGGCCAGTGGTGACGGGGCTCGGTGGCCAAAGTGTGGCTACGTCACTGTAATACAATCATATGTATCAATGGCCCACGACGAGCTGAGTAGGCAGTTTAGACTGGTAACGTGGCCTAACTACCTCGTCTTATAAGGGCCTTAAGCATGCGGAATTACATTAGGCAGCACAATCTTGGGCTGTGGTAATCTTTATAAATCATGAGATTAGCTTTCTGTGTATAGGGTATAATTTTGAAAATCAGCTGATCCAAGATAAATTCTATGTATAAGAGTTGGAAAACAGTTTTAACGACACGGTCGTAATTCCTGGTATACAAACTTATTATGCCTGTTGGGTAGAATGAAACTGAGATTTATTGCTATTTAATGTTGTTGTGTTTATTCTTGCTTTTTTGTTGAGTTACTTACCCGGTATCGTGAGCGAAGTTTGTGACAGAACGTTAGGCAGAATGAAGCTAAGGTTGGAGTCGTTGTGGATGATGCCATTCACGCCCGAGGTGGAGCTGTTGCTGATGTCGCCTATGGAGGCGGAGACGTCCTCAGGCACCTGAGATAGGTCCATGGGCTTCGAGAAGTCCAGCCCCTCGGGTAGTCGGAGGATCGTCACTGCTAAGCGGTTCTCGAAAGCGTCACTTGAGAGAAATCATATGATATTAAACTATACTTTTAGAAAAACTATTAAATATTTATTACTACTAATGTGATTCTATACAATCGCCAAATTCAACCTAATTTCCAATTTTATCCGTATCAAAATACACAGCTTAAATATTGTAAGCTTGAGTTGGATGTCTGACTGGTTTAACTAGTACTGGGATCGGAATTGGGTATTTTAAAAAGAAGCTGTCAAAACAATGGTGAGTCATTTGGCTATACTCAGTCATGGATTTCCATATAGTCTCGTATCAACATCTTGGTTCTTATTTGTCTCTCTTGTGTGCCTGATTCAGTTGATCTTGAACCCCCATTCTGAGAAATCTGTTAGGGAGTGGAGTTTATCTTTGCTGTGCACCTGGGAGGGGTGTCCTGGAGGATGAATGTTTACTTTGCGAGTTCTCGGGGTTTTCCAGGATGTGCATTCCTGAGACGTAGACCACTTAATGAAAAATGAAAAAAAAGCTTTCACTGGGGTAGGCTCTTTCGTTGTTCGTGGTCTCAGGGGTTTTTAAGTCTAAGTAAGAATCCTTTTGGGGATTTTATTGGCCTATGTCCGTATCTGGATTGGTTTTGTTTGAGGCCAATGTTGCATGGTCTTCTTATCCTTCAGAATCCAAAAGTTAATTAATATATATATATATATATTTTTGTATCTAATATATTTGTAGAGGATATAGAAATGATTCGCAAGTCTGTATTTGTCAAACTGCAGTATACTCACTGAAGTATGTTGAAGTACGTCTGCAGGTCGTCCACATGGCACGAGAGCCAGTCACTCTTGTAGCCCATCATGAGTACGTTGGGCTTCAGGCGACCCACCCCTGAGCACTGCATTAACCCCCTGGCTGCCACCTCGAACTTGTACCCGTCGGCCACCGCGAAGAAACCCTTGACCTTCCGGATACCTAGCCAAGCTTGTCCTTGCTTCTGTAGTGACGTCCGCTGACGGTGGGTCAGTCTTTGCTGCGGACAAAGATATTTAAGAGAACTCCAGTTAAGCTAAGTATATACGATACCCCGTGCGGCTCGAATTGCTTGCTAGTCTAATAGTTATCATTTACGGCTTCGGATCAAGAGGCCTCGGGTTCAATTTTCGCGTTCCGAAATATTTGAGGAATTCTAGACGCATGCGTCTCTTTCAGATCAAAAATAATTGTGTGTTGATGCGATCAGAAAAATAATAAAACTATCCATGTATTCTTGTTGTTTATAGCTAAAGGTGCTGAATAAGTAGTAAAAAGGAAAAATAAAAAGACGAGTGGGATAGTATCGAAACAAAGGTCGAAATACTCGTGTGAATTAGACGCACGGAGCAGCTCCGGCGGAAAGGTTGTTGGCACTACGTTGACCCTAAAACATTTTGCGACAGTTTCATTTTACAACCGGGCGTTCCCCACAGTCCCATCACCCTTCATGACGTCACTTAATGCGACGAGAGCATCGCCGTTTTATATTCCGCTAAAATGTCGAACACAATGCCAGAGTTTAACAGTCCATAATAAAGTCATAAAGTGTTTGCTTCCTTGTGAACTTTACTGGGCCAGACGAAATATGGTTTGAACATGCCGACCCGAAAAAGGGACCTAAAAAGAGATTTATACTTTGCAATTTTAAAGTATGATCTTGTTTGAGTTTTATGGTTCGCTTGTGATGGTTCAGTTAAGTACTATATGATTTGTGAAACAATTGGAGTGTTTGAATTAATTTATAGTTTTGTGCTACGAGTGGCCTAATAGTATTGAAAATAAACATATTTTACCCGGAAAATTTAAATCTTATAACATAAAAAAACGGAAGGAAATTATAGAAAAAGATTTATGCAAATAATTATTAAATATTTTCATCGTTAATTTTACATCCATTTATTTTATAATGGTTTTACAAAAATATAGGTGGTTACATATTTCTGTTACTAAAACCCAAGTAATTTCAATATATATTGTTAGAGCAATTTTTAAAGTTTTTTTTTTATTATTTTCATGTGTATTAAGGAACCTTAACAAATTTATAAAATCAAACAATATTTTAAAGTCTTGTTCTCAATTTCATAAATATCCTACTGACAATGTGGTATTGAGGTCAGTAAATATCCATAAATCAATGCAACAACCGTATTTCTTGGATTTATGAAGCCACAATATGTTTATTTCCATTCTTAGATAAAATTACTGATGACAAAATGACACTGACGACACTACAGAACTTGACGCTAATATTGTGCTAACGTTCGTCTGTCAAATATTTGTTTACATCCAGCAATCAAAACATTCACGTAATCCCTGTGCAATTACAAGGAAAGACATCCGTGACTGACTAAGTTTGTTTTCATCACGAGCAAAGTCTAACCAATTCTCAAACTTAAATTAACTCTCATTCTTAACCTGTAGTGTAAATGTTTGAATAGTAACGATGTTGACTTTCACTTTTACCTATATTGAATAAACACATTTCTTGAGACGTTTTAACATTGAACGTTAATGAGTTCCTTATCTGTTATTGAGGAAGTCTATAAGTATTATTTTGATGTAAAACTCCGGACCTCTATTCTATATATTAGGTTTGAGTAAAAAAACAAAATTACTTTCACTGCTTCTACAGTTCAAAGCCAAACTTATCTTCCTTGAGAATAAAAAACTGATCTCGAAAATTTTGTACGTAGGAAAACTACATGACCATTACAATAATTGAGCATTCATTGACCATAATTACCAAAAACTTATTCAAAGATGTAATTGGGAATGGAATAGGGATATTAATTATCTAAATAATAGTAAGTTGGCGTTAGGTATTATCAAGACTAGTGTCTAGAAAGTTCTGTAGATAACTTTTCAAATGTCTCTAGTATACACAAAAAATACACAAAATAACAATATGAGTTGAGTTGACATAGTACTAAGTGGACAATGATATTAGCGTGTGACCTCTAAACCTGAGTTTTAACGTTCCTGGTTTTTATACCTATGTTTCTAAACAGTTTTGCCATGGATGTGTATTAGCTCTGCAAGGGGGAGAAGTAACAATCCACCAAAATTATGGCGAATTATGGTAATAGTGATGGTTATTTAGGGGAACTGAAATCATCCCTTTTTATTTATCCATGATGCTAACAATTTCCAACAGAAAAGTAAATACAATAATTTTTAATAACAATTTTAAATAAGAAATGTTTTGAATAAGCATCGTTGTTTCGGTAGTGTTTTCATTAATTATGGAATATAACATAGAAAAATATTTTAGTACATCAGGAACATATACACAAGAATAAAAAATCAAATTAACAAAAATATCGTTACTTGATTAATGACGTCACTGCCGTTACACTTTTTGCGTCGCGCAAATAGCTAACACCCCCAGAGTTTAGACATATCCATGTCAAAATCATTTTGGGTGGAGCATAATTTCTACTACCTTGTAAATATCAGCGCATATAAGCAAGGAGTTGTTCCTGGTGATGAGGTTAGCCAGGTCGATCAGCGGAGGCCGCGCCTGCGGCTGTCCGACAAGCAGTAGGATCTGGGGCTGGTAGTTCTTGACGTGCTCCGACTGGTTGAACAGCTTGTGCATCGTCATTAGAGCGCGCTTGTAGGTCTGAGCTTGCGTCGATGAGCCCCAGTTGACATCTGGTTTGGAAATTAAAAGATAAATGTTAGCGGTAAAATTTGTAGCTTTTTAAATAATTGTAACTAGTATACCTTACGCGGCTGCATGTGCCATAGTATAAATAGAAATTGGGGCAGAGGATAACGGTAGCGGATTCATTTTCTAAATTTATATTTACTTAGATATAAAAAAGGAAGTGATAAGCTTATAAGATAGTTTGAAAGACCAAATATACGATGGATATACTAAGTCCACAATGGTTTACTTAGAATTGCGTCATATAGTCTAGTTTCAACTTTTAGACTTTTTTTATTTAACGACATAGCTGCAACTCTAACAATTTGGATTGCCAAAGTAAGGTATTCTCTGCATTTTGAGGTTTATCGAAATGAGTCACATTTTGGTGTACGAGTAATTTAAACGTTATATATGATTTTTTTTCTTATTCTAACTCGGGATACACAGAGAGCCATCTGGAGGGATATTTCAAGGTGTATATGAGAGAAGTGTTTGAATAATTAGAGTAACCAATTTGACTATACTGTATGTAGCTTGTAACTGGTAAACATAACCTGATATATTTCCCACAATAATTAATTAATGAACCAAATAAAAAAGATAGCAGCTGGGTTCATTATCATTCTGGTGGCTCATTACGAAATACAGTAGAACTTGGTTATAACGTCATTGAAGGGACCACACAATTAATGACGCTATATCATAGTGACGCTATAAAAGAGGTTACATAATTTTAATTTAAAACCGAGGAAAAATAGGGAAACACATTTTTTACATGTAATTACGACATTTAATGAAGGTAATTTGAAATACACCTTAAGTTTATGTTTATGACTGACTGACTACTCTACTATATAAAAATCGAATTTGAAAATATTGCAATGAAGTTTGGCTTGGTGAATTCAACTGTTGGTTCGATTTTAAACAAACAAGCCCGAACACACGTCTGCTATCTTACGTCCCTCCTCACACGCTCTTATAACTCACACCTTTTCTTCAGCAAAACCTTTCTCTTAACACTAAACTACTCATCCGATCGCCGATTGACGAAGTTGCTCTATATGTGTCCTGGAAGGTTTTAGTGAAACAATTTAAAGTTTCCACATTATGGCGATTTAAATTTCTAATGTTAACCTTATGGAGAGTAAGTTTGTTTACAAATTTTCTACAATGAAAACATTTGATTTCTTAGCTACAGCTATTTGGTTTACTTTCCATTAGCTATATTCTTTACTATCCAATGTCATATGAACCATCTGAATTGTGAATCAATCCACTCAAAATATTTTTGTGGGAATGTTATTAATATGTCTTATCGTTTCAGTATTGTTATTAACTACGCCGTGACCCAGAATGTCAAAATTTTCACAACGAAGCCGTAAAACTATTTTACTTCAGAACATGGCCAATCCTAAAGTTAACATGTACATTTACTGTTAGGCGTTACGAAGTTCCCCGGGTCAGCTAGTACTTCATAAAATGTACACAACCTTTTAATGACCAAAGGGTATGTGATTATATGGCTATGTCCTTCAGACAAGGTACATTTATTGAAACTAAGTCAATGTAGTAGACTTATTTTAAAGGTACTTTTTAGTTTTAAAACTCGTAGACTTTTGGCTATATGGACATAAACTTATGTCTTGAAATGTAAATTTTTTAAAGTGTTTTCTTAGAGACAAATAAAATCAAATGAAATGCACGATTTATGTAACTTCAGTATATCTCTTATATAGCTATAAAAGACACAAAAACGTACCCTGAAGGTAGGCCTCCAACCCAATGGCCTAACAAGAGCTGCGTGGAAGGTACAGAAATTGATCAAAGCGTAGGACGCCAAGTAGAAGTTGGATATCAGAGGCGCAATCACGTTTATTTGAGCTGAAACAATGTATTCAGAATAAGTTTTGCTGAACGACTGACATAGAGATCTACTTCACTGTCTTTGATGTACTATACAATATTATGTAGGTTAAATCTCTTTTACACAATCGTAAAATAGTATATATTATATTATATAATAGTTTTCTTTAAGCTAAGCCACAAAAGATAAACACCTTCATTATTTCATTCAAATGACAAAAAGATTGGGTTGGAGTTAATTAAAGAGTAAAACTAATGTACATTGATTAAAACAATAAAAGAGAGAACCTTTCCAATGGAATCGATTACGGCTTAAAATAAATCTTATAACGAATCTTAGTAAGTCAGATTTTCTTTAAAGGATATTTTCACGAAAGAAAATCAGTTATGAATTGATTAATCTCAGATTATTAAATTTTATAGCTATAACTATGTATACAATAAATACTGTGAATTTATAATTATAGTTTATACAAAAACCTATAAAACCTTTAAATGCAGATATTTATGAACTAAATATTACTTGTACAGTTATGTATATAGCTTCCAAATAACATTTGTAAATCTATTGGAGAACATTTAAATACGAGAAGGAGATTATATAATTTACTATTGATGTTAAAGATTCGTGAACTAGTGTAGCTAGTGCAATAACAATACATAACATCATGTATATATTAGCATAATGGAACCCTTAATAGTATAGCCACAATTCATCTGTAAAAACACTAACAATATTATACTTCACTTATTTATTACATCCATAGCAATATATGTAATATTTTAACAGTAAATTAGACTATAATAATAACAACACTACTAAATAAGCAATTACTTGGTATATAGACTGTCAAATAAATATTGTAAAACTTGAATATTTTAAGAGTGATAACAAATCTATACCTTGTAAGCCTAAATACTCGTATCTGTAGAAACTCAAAGGGAAAAATAAAACATTCTTATATAAAGAATATCTGAGATTCATGTTTGTAAAGCGAAGAGAAGTTGGAACTCAACAAAGTTAGGATTCTGGAAATTGTAAACTGTTGAAAGCTGAAGTCAGTCAAACAAAGTAAAGTACTTAAGTTGATAAAAAGTTGAGGTTAAAGTTAACAAAGCCGGCGTTTAAGCCAGTGGTAATCTGAGTTAGAATCGGAGGTTAATAAAGAGGGCTCAGAACTCTCGTTGATCAACAGCATGCATAATAAGCCATCAAGCTTATCCGTCCCTCAAAACGGCCTCGTCAGCCATTTATGAATAAACAATCTCCTCTCTAGAACTGATATCCAATCAATGCTCGCTCTAGCTTTTGCTAATTTTTTTTTATAATTATTGATTCAGATTATTATCAATATAACTTTTTTAGGTCACCTTTAATATGTCACGACTACTGTTTATAAACCTTTGGATTGAGTTAAAGTTAGTGAGGAGCCATGTTACACAGGTGATCTCTCTTTTCACAGGGATATGTCTTAACTCTGGGTGAGCCTGAAACTTTTAACAGTGACGTCATATGATTAATAACGTCAAATGGCTATAGCGACAGCTGTTTAGTGGAGCTGCGAACATTCCCTTTGATATATCCATGATTTAACCAATTTTCCACAGGCACAATTATTTTACAATCATCATACAATCATTTTCTGATATGAGCCACTGGTTTCGAACCATTAATGTTTGACAGTTACCCCTGATATATCATGTTAGAAATCGTAATTTTATTTAAGTTGAGTATATTTTACCTCTACGAGTTCATACTAACACTTGTTTAATTGTTTGATTTAAAATTTATCGATCAACGTTCTTCTTGTACATTACTGAAATATATTGTCTAACTCAATATAAAGCATGCACTTACACCTCTTTACACTTACAATTATAACTTTCATGTATAAACTGACACTATATAAAATTAAATGCAATACATTACTAAGGTAATGTAGACTAAACCAAAGCCAGAATGGTATTCCATCGGAAATAAAAGATAAGAGACGCATCACCTCGATTTTGGAAAAGAGCATTGAAAATTCTATTATTTTTATAAATTACTTTATTGGTTTTAATGGACACACTAAATTTATAACAACACTTCATTAAAAGGACCAAAATCATGTGGAGATATTGACAAAAACCGCTGGTATTAAATATTACAGATATGTTATTTCGGTATAGTCTCAGGGTCAGTTTACAGATTTTAGGAACCAGGGAGGGGAAATTATATTTTCTGTCAACTTAAATGCAAGATTTTTTACTAAAACAACATCCTATCTATGTTTTAACATTAAGAAAGTAAAATATTAAATACGATGGAAGAGAAGACGATACACCAACACAGAACATGAAGACACCTTCAAATTACTGCATCAAAATAAAAAACAAAATTAGTTCATGTTTTACCTTAATTAATTATGAAAAAAATTGATCGAGGTAAATATTAGCCGGTTAGAGCACAGAAAGAATCCTTATTCCTGGTATGTATTAGATACAAGGAATGGAAATTAGAATAGATGAATAGAATTAATCGCCCAATGTCCCGTCTCTTGTCCTCCTCAGGTATCAGGTATAAGGCATCCATCAGGCATGCTACTGCAACAATAAATACTGCACAGGTCACGGGGCCCATGACGAGGAGCAGTTTAGGTTTTAATTTAAAAATAACTCTCACCAATCAAGACAAATGCTGCGGATATGATGAAGGTGAGGACATATCCACGGTAGGGCTCGCCGTGCTTCCCATAGCCCTTGGAGAAGAAGATGAGGCCCGGGTAGATGCGGTCGATGCCCAGGGCTTGGATGAGCCTGGGGACGGAGAGAAGATTGGTCAGGGCAGTGGAGAGAGTGGCAGCGAAGCAGCCCGCGTAGATCAGTAACCCCCAGCAGGACATCAGCTGCATCATCTGCAGACACGTCTCATTTTTATTCTTGTCCGTTTGGATACTGACTCACTCAACAGGAGGGTATTAAGGTCAAATGCTCAAAGCTCAAATGTAACGGATTCAACGACATGTTTCTTATAAACACCACCCGATTCATTTTCTGGTTCGTTTATAATTTTTCAATACATAAACACAATGCGTTAGGCGATTAGTGAACAGAAAATGGCATGAACTGTTACTTACAAGTATAAATATCAATTAAGATGATTTTTGTGGTGGTAGTGCATAAAGAAAAGAAAACAACTTTATTTATTTCTAGAGATGCTGGTGAAGCTGTAAGTGGAATACACTCACAAGTCTTTCCCATTTTTATTGAAAAAAATAGTAAAATAGTAGTGATAGCAGAAGTTTAACTATCAAACGCACAATAAATGACAACATATTTTTTTTTACTCACCTAACCCCTTCCTGAGCCTAGTTCTCCCTTTCCTATGCATCCTGCAACCACGTGAACAACTTCTTTATCATATCTTTCTTTCTCGTTCGTCCAAAACTGCTTTATACCCTACATAGTTTGTCACCACAACATGGCAGTTTTGGGGGCACACACCCTTTGGCGTGTATCATTACGTTTTGGTATTTCTACTAATAAAAGTTTAAAATACAAACCGAGTAGTTGTTCTGCAGCCCCCATGTGCACTGGCCTGACTCGCAGGAGGTGTAGTTCCCGGTGTAGTACTGGGTGAGGTCTCCAGAGGCGTTCCTTAGTGAGGCGCCTCCTGCAAACAGGACGAACAGCGCGTAGGATATCATGGAGATGAGCAAGGCCAGCAGGGTACCCTTGGGAATGGCGTCTGCGGGATCCTGGAGGATAAATGAAATGAAATATAACGTATAATTGTAAATTTTATAAGGTTGTTCCTAGCATTTACTCGTAGTTTGGTTTATGTTTCAATCCCTTTTCGTATCTTATTTTTAACACATGATATAGAAAATACAACATTAATAATTATTTTTAATGTCATAAAACTGTTGTTACTGCTACTATCCATAGATAGGGGAGCGCTACCCTGGACTAGGGGTAGAACGTGGGACTGGAGGGACTGTGGGCGTGGGTTGCCCACGGTCCCAAGTACAAATTAATAAGAAACATGTCTATAAGTATATCTGACTCATAGGGTGGTAAATTTCATTTTGGTAGCCGATGTATAATAGCCACAATGCGGTGCATCACAAATTATTTGAATAGTACTGAATTTAGAAAGTTTTCTATTTTGTTCAATAAATGATTGTTGTGGCCAAAAATGTTGATGTTTTTGTAGCTCTCTTTTGCAGTTGATTTTGATTGGGTATTGTATAAAATTGTTAAATTTCCAGAAATTTAATTTTGGTCATGCATAGCAACAGTTTTTGCAGATGCAAATTTATTTGAGTGACAAACAAGAGAAAGAACTAGTATATGAACCTTGTATATAAAGAAGTATATATTTGGTTGGATTCATTTAACAATGTAAATTTAATTAAAATAAATAGCTTTTAAAGCATTCCATAGCCTAAAGAGGATTTAGAGATTCAAACACATCTTGAATCAAAATTCACTCTTAAAACCTTTCAATGTTCAAGAGTATATATTTACAATGCAGATTGAATGTTCGTACAGTATCTACACACCTTCAGGTCGCCTGAGATGTTTGCGCCCGCCTGAATGCCTGTGACGGAAGGGAAGAAAATGGCAAACACAGTGAACATGTTCTGGTCGACCCCCTCCGAAAACCGATATTTAGGGCTCCAATTCTCCATGAAAACCGTAACTGAAACAAGTCAAGAAATGTATATAAATATACAAGAAGAAAAAAATGTGAGTTTAATTAATATACTCGTACAGTATTCATAAGGTGATGGTGGGTTTGCCTGTGAAATAAAAGTAAAACGAAACAAGACACAAAAATTATTTTTGTTGTATTAAATTTAATGGTCAATTATTTTAATGAACAGTATATTCCTATTTGAAATGGACAAATGCCATTTGAGAGGACTTTTGAATGTCCTCTCTCACGATTAACATGCATAATAAGACTAAAATATAGATATGATAAAAAAATGTATGAGCAATAGCTACTATATGTAAAATTTTGTTAAAAAGTATTAACTTAAATGAAAGATTTTCACATACATAAGAATTTTCTTTAGGAAGTTTACGAGTGAATGTAAGGAACGTTAACTACAATTTGCTTAATATATATTAAATAATAAATGTATTTGTTATGTAAAATATGACCTACTATTGAACCCCGTGAACCCTCGGGCTCTAGAAAGGTCGTCCGTCGGTCCAATGATCGTCCCTATCAGGAAGTCAATGATGGCCGCCACGATCACCACAACCAGGATGTTTTGAGCCTGCAGATAATACATTTCATTAGTAATCTATAAAATATTTTAAGATGTTAGTATGCTCGTTACCTATACCTTTACTATGGAATAAATTTCTATGCGTGTGACGTATCGAGTAAAGTTAACTTGAGGCCCCACATAACTAATATCAATTAAATGTTATTAGTAACACTAAGAATTCCAACAACGAAAGTAGCAGCTTCATGTTCAGTGGTTGTGAGCAGTATAACTAGAACTACAGTGAGACGGTGGCGTCTCCTCCTCACTTATATACATTTAAGGGGAAGTTGAGAATCTTCCACTGATCCAGTTCAGAGCTAGTGCCTTGAACATATATGTATTCCTTAGCTCACGACTCCTGGACCCTTCCGAGCAATTCCTTCCCCCGACTCTTTCACAGAAAGCCAATTAAGAAGATTACATTCCAGAGAATTCGACTGATTAGCTCACCGCGAGTCAAGAAGAGCTTTCTCAAAAATCAGAAACCTAAGAAAATTTATTAATTTAGATGTTCAAAGAACCCCTCTCTCGTAAGTCAAAAGCACTGATATTAGCGTGAAGTGCTCAAAATATCAAGCAACGATGTCCCTGGAAAAACTTTTGGGGTTTTTATCGGCATTTTCCATATATTACCCAAATACTTTCTTGATACATCCCTTGCACGTATCTATGTTGTCTATAAAAACAACAAGAGTGAACTATTATATTAAGTAGAATTCCAACTACTATAGTCCGCATTTTAAGAGGTTTTAGCCTATTTAACTTATGTAAATCAGTATGCTGTTTCTATTTCCGTATTTATGTAATATTGAAATATTAACTAATAATAACCAATTAGGTCGGCTAGGGCACACGATATTACTATTAATACGTTAGTTCGACAAAGAGAATAGCCTTCATAGTGAACACACGTTGGGTACCATTGGGTCTCACCTTAGACTCCCACTCCATACCGACGGCGCAGATGATGATCATGACGAGCAACGCGATGGTCCCCACGATGCGCACGTCAGTGATGCCCCCGTCCACAATCTTGAGCCCGTAGTTCTTCAGCAGGTCGTTCAGGGAGTCGCAGAACCCTATAGTGTTCATGGAGGCGGCCACAGCGTTGGCAAAGGCGAAGATCACGCCGACCGAAGCTCCGAACTCTGGGCCCAGGGACCGGGAGATGATGTAATAAATACCACCTGAAACGTAATATTATAAGTAATAACGTACACCTAACATAATCTATCTTATCGTAAACTGTCCTCTCCAACGACATCTTCCAATCTTTTATATTATATGAAATTTCTGCTTTTTCTTCTAATTTATTTACATTCTCTAGGCCTTTGCCATCAACCATTTGATCACAATTTATGCCTATAATTTATTCAAGTATTATTAACTTTTTTATTCGTTTATACAGCCTCACTACTGGTACCAAAATTTCACCTCGTCAACAACCTCCTCAATTAGTTTATTAATTTCATCAATTTTACTATTGCTCACAACTATTTTTTACTTTCTAGCACTTCTTTTATTCTCTCTCATGTCATTCATTATTGAGTATATTTTTGTTAGCACCAAATATGTGAATAATAAAGCATATATAATTTTATATGCAAAATTCTAACAGTTGTAATTGTTTAGGTGTAGAATCGTCAAATCATTTGAGTAGGGCCTACATCAAAGATATTTTAAATGACTCCTATTTTTGAACATAAATTACTGCACAGATTATATAAAAGTATTAGGAATTTAGTTAGCTAATCTGAAATGAAATGGTATTAAGAAATCATTTGAACAATTTAAACATATTGACTCACACGCGTTTGAGTATATGTCCTGTATTGGCCTAGGAAATGTAATCATTAAAAATAATAATTATACAATTATCATGTTTCACAAAATATTTGAAAAATATATTTATTTCCCTTTGTAAAATAGCTTAGATCATGGCTATTTCTATAAGGAATGTTTTCAGTTTTTCTAAACAGCTGTTCTTATAGCCAAATGACGTCACTAACCAAATGCTGTTACTTCCGTTTTAGATTTTGGTCTGACGGATTTCCAGTACACCCCCCTCCTATAATAAAGGACATACCCAGGTCAAAATTGGCTCCCTACATTAAAATTATTGCACTAAAGCATATTGTTATTTGTGGTGCAATACCCAGCAAAAAATAAAGTTTAATTCAAATCCCTTCTTCATAATAAAACTTGAATAGTAGAGACTGATATGAGAAACTTCCATGTTTCTAAATAGTATAAAATCAAAACTATCAAAACTGTTAAACTATCAAAATTGTTACCTCTCAATGGCTATTGAGCATTGGTTCGGAAAATATCCACTTTTAGTACTATAGCAACTAATAATATCCGCATTTCTCTTTAATATTGCTTCTTTGCTCCATGCATCAACAAACTTAGCTTAACCTAGTAACTACACAGTCGTGGTTGGGTATTGTCAAGTAAAATAATAGTTAAAAAATTAGATTTAAATTTTTTTAACATTTAATGTATACCGTTGTGGTTTAAGAATGTATTCATGTTCATGCCAGATAATTTTCCTTTACGGATTTTATTATTGTAAACATAATTTTATACATACACTTATTTTATTTTATTTCAAAAATTAATATAGCTTATATGTAAGCTTAAGGTACCTCCTTTGACTTCCCCGTTGGTGCAGATGGCTGACATAGACAGCGTGGTGAGGACGCAGACCGTGGCGGAGGCTAGGATGATGAGCAAGGACTCCATGATACCTGCTTGGCCCACCACCCAGGACAGCCGCAGGAACAGCATCACCCCCCAGATGTTGAGCAGGCAGGGGATCAGCACCCCCACGATCCACCCCAGCTTCATCCCTGTGTGCTCTGCGTCCTCTTGCAGCGTCACACCCTTACTGTCGCCGTTCTCAAAATTCTAAAATAATCAGGCAAATAAACAAAACCTGTTCAAAATTTTATTCCGGAAAAATTCCATCATGATAAGTGAAAACAAAGTTTCTCGACGTTTTGGGACCTACGATCTGATCACATACTCAGGTGAGCTAGAACGTAAAACAACAATATTAGTACATTACATAATCCGGTGTAAAGCTGAAAACAAAAATAAATTAAATCAGTCAAAAAACTTCCGAAAATACAAGAGAAACAATAATCACGCACAAAAGAAAATACGGAAGTCCATATGTCACAAGGGCTCAAGAACTGGATTGGAGATTACCAGTGGGCGTGTCCCTGACACTAAGCGGCACTACCGCCGGAAACAAAATGGCCGCGGCATAAACTTGAAAAATAGACGAGGTTCGTCTATCTATTTTTGGCTTTTTGATGCCTCTCACGAGCCTCAATACGGGTTATCGTACCGTGAGAATTTAGTATCGGAATTATATTTGTTAAAATTTACAGATACTTTGATTCCAATACATATCCCTTAGTTCTTTGTTATTAGGGTTTGTTTTCAACTGAAGATCAACTGATTGGTTGGTCTGCTAGTTTTATGTATGAAGCTTTAATTTATTTATTGCTTACTTGGCCTTAGTACTTACTTTACTTATTCGGCTTTTAATTATATTGATGGAAAATGTCCACGATAAAAATTAGAAAAACAAAATCCCGCCATCACCAACAATGAATTACAAACCAAGAATAAGAACCTGATGTATTTTAATACTCGCTCTAGGTTGTCTGCAAACCAATTAAATAACTATGTTATATTAGTTTAACAATATTAATGATATGTATGTATGTCGTGTGAGATTAAAATATTTTGTAATAAAGTGACCGTCTCTTTTACCTTAACACAGCATCCGCAAATAAACGATAAACTAGCCGTAGGGCCTATATGTGAATAAATGTTCAGTCTAAGTTATACGAAAGCCACTATTCAGGTCTAAGTGTGATACAATTAAATTATCTGTCGAGTATCTTGTATTTTACGATGGGGCGGCCTTCATTTAGACGTAAGCAAAAGAGTCTTTGTTTGTCTAGTCAACGTCTTCGTCAAGAACCGAAACAAGTTGACAATAAAAACTACATAAATCGCCTGCAAAGAAGTTAAAACAATTTTTACTATCTCAGAAATTTGGAGACTATAAATTTTAAATGAAAATGCCTTGAGAACTGAAAATTTAAACAGTTACAATAAAATCCAATTTGGTACAAACGCATGTATTCAAACAGAAAAATGAAAACACAATTTGATAAAGAAAATAAAATTCCAGCTCGGGTCTAAATTTAACTATCCATGTGATGATGAATGCTCGAGCACAAGCTATCGATACCTCTAGTGCGAAGAGTGGCAAGTATTGACAGAACCACTAATTCTATTAAATAATAAAATATGTTTTGTTGGAACTCCTCATATTTTATAACACTGGGCCTCAAAATGTACGAGTACCACTAATTAAATTGAAAGAGGAAAAGAAAGGCTAAAACCAACCAATTAGCAAATATGGTTTTACTGAATAATTTAAGTTTCCTCGTTTAAAAAACTCGTGCGTTGTGTATTTATGAACGGAAATGACATTATTTTACGTTTGAATAGAGATTGCTTCAGAACTAGGTATTGCTACTTCCTATGACTTAATTATTTTTATAAGGAAACGGTAGTAGAATAAAACAATAGGGACCAGTTCTGGACTGTCCAAGGAAAAAATAACGGTTGACTTCTGGACCTGGTTAATTAACTGAGCTAATTGACTATTAAAAATTTTCGTAGTCTACATAAAAAGGCAGATTTCAGTAGTAAAACTAACAGGGTTCGGACCGTTTCTCATTTAAATTAATAACAAATATTGACGTAGAAAATTCACAAGATGCAAAAATACTCTCTTGGAGTCAAGACTTTATTCAAATGTTTATAACGTTATCGTCATCATAGGTACAGGAGATAAAGAGACTTTTTCATTGATCACAACCTCCTCCATGGCTGGTATTATATTACCCACCTCCACGACTATAAACAATTTTTTTATGCTACACTATCACTGTATAAGAACGTAAGGCTAGGGAAAAACAATAAAAAGAGCATAGACGTAGCAACGCCCTTTATATAATAATTTCCTATTTCATAAGAGGAAAATAATGACACCTTGTATTAAAATATTTTATGAATGTCAGAAAACACTTCACTTGACAATTAATCAGGATTTTTATTCTTAACGTTAAAATTGCAATTAATTCATGAATTTCCAATGTCAACCGTTGAAACACAATTCCTGACAAACACTAGCGTTTTCAACAAATAACGTCATAAAATAAAAGAGAAATTCAAACGTATGTTCCAAACAAAGTTTAGCCTAAATGAAAAAGTAAATGTTTACAACATGTGCTAAAACTTTGTTTTAAACTCAAACAATACCAACTGGAGGAAAGTTGAAAACACCCGTTCGTCTTCTCTGGCTGGCTCTGCTCCCATCTTGGCCGTCAAAGTCGTATTAAAATTCGATAAAACATACTAAATTATCATAAAAAATCAGTTTCTCTATAATTTTATTGATATAGATTGTTTAAAATTGTGCTCTATATTATATGACCGTTCATGTGAAACCCTGTGTTTTAAGGCTTTAGGGTTTTACTTAATCTAGGAATGTGGTTAAATGCGTGTATTATTAATTAGTAAAACTTAATAGTTATATTGAATGAGTTGAGATGGATACAAACCATTCATGCTTCACAATATTTAATATCGGTGCCAAATAGAAATCTGTTTCGCGTATTAACAGCAGTGCTTATTTACATCATCCTTTTATGATTTCCAGTTGTTAGACCTTTATATATAAGTAAAATTTATTTACCTTTACTTGCTGGTATTTCTAAATGTTCTTATTTTCAAAATGTACATTTTGCTAATAAGTGTAGTAGCATCATCACAGGGTTAAAATCTTGAGTGTCAATAAATAATATTAAAATAATTTCATGTGTTCAATATTTTAATGAATGTGGTATAGTAGTATTTTCAATTTAAATAGTCTTCTTTCTTGTTTAATAAATTGTTGTTACTGAAATTCTGGATGTGTTTGTATACTTCGTACCTTTATTGAATTTTTGCAATTGATTTCAATTTGGTATTGTGTAAGATTGTTAAAGATTCTGTAAGTTTATTTGTTATGTTCTTTGAATATTTGAAAAAGGATCGATTTGTGTACCTTATATATTGTTTGTTACATGGAGATTCGCACGTGATTTTATATATACTTTTCTTATTTTCAGGGTTTTGGTTGTTGTAATTTATGATTTTGTTGTTGGGTTTAGTGTTGGTTTTCACTCTGTATGCCGGGGTATATCCTGCTTTTTTTAAAATACTTTCCCAATCTTTTCTGTAGTTTTGTCTGCATAGTTTATGGTGATTTATTTAGGTTTAGTATTAGTGGAAGAGTTGTCGAGGTCATGGGTTTCATTCTAGTTGTTATACTGGTTTTGTTCTTGTTTTTTTCGAATCATTGAGTCTATGACAATATTGAACATATGAAATTGTACAATAAATTATTTATTGACACTCAAGATTTTAAACCTGTGATGATGTTACACTAACTAGTGAAATGTACATTGGGAAAATAGGATCATTTAGATCTACAGATAAGTAAAGGTATATAAATTATATAATATCAACCATTTTTGATACACCAACAGTTGAAATAAATAGTTTATCAATCATTTAAAGCTTTGTTTAATCAGTAGCATTATTTGTGAATTGTAAACCAATAATTGGATTCAACATAGTTTAAATACTAAACTATAATACAAGGTAAACCCTAAAAGGTTTAGTTACGTTTCATATAGGGATATTCAGAATTGTGAAATAAAAAAACACAATTGATTCATGGAATTAGTGCGCGGAATGGAACATGCTTGAACACGAGTTAAACATTCAATCATTCCAAAAGCTTTCATAAAACTTTAATTAAATTATAGTTTCGTTCATACGTGTGGTATATCTGTCTGATAATAGTTTTATCGTAGAACTTTTTAATTAAATCTGTTAACTATTTCAGCAGCCCCTTTGGTGATGAATTATTACTTTCAATATTCTCTTGAATTTAATTAATTTCATCATAATGTTCAAGATAATTAGTAAAATCAGTAACTAATGTTTCCACCTTGATAAAAACTCGCGGCAATAATAAACAGAGAAACTGCTGATCAACTTGTTTACAATCAATACTGAAAATTGGTATCCACGCATGTTAGACAACTCTTGGCTTTTACACCTAACTATTCGTTCTTTAAGGTGGACACCTGTATGTTAGTGAAGTAATGATAAGTGTAGTAAATAGAACGGGCACGTTAAAGAAATGCAAACGCAATAAAGTAAAAACGAGTGCAGTTAAGTACTCATAAAACGAGCATAACGTATAACGGTCAAATACAAACGAGGTCGGTAATTTAAAAACGAGTACAGTCAAGTACTCGTAAAACGAGCATAACGTATAACGGTCAAATACAAACGAGGTCGGTAATTTAAAAACGAGTGCAGTCAAGTACTCGTAAAACGAGTATAACGTATAACGGTCAAATACAAACGAGGTCGGTAATTTAAAAACAAGTGTGGTCAAGTACTCGTAAAACGAGCATAACGTATAACGGTCATGTAATAAACGAGGTCGGTCCTAATTTAAAAACGAGTGTGGTCAAGTAAAACGAGTATAAGGTATAACGGTCAAATATAACCAGGATCGGCCAAGTAAAAATCTTTGTACTTATTTGCCTGTGGGAAATAGCTTAGATCATGGATATGTCTAAAAAGAATGTTTCCACTTCATCTACAGCTGTTCATATCACCAAACTATAAGTCATTAACTATATGACCTCACTTATCAAATGCAGTCACTGTTTAGTCACAAAATTTAGTCCTCAAATTTCTAACACCCGCCCCCCAAGCTTATACATATGGCATGGTAAAGTAAAACGAGTATGGTAAAATCAAAAGAGGACGGTAAAGTAAAAGATGGTTGTAATGTAGAGTGATTTTCGTCTTCAAATCAGTGTGCAAAAAGCTGGTTATGTAGCTGTAGAAAAAATATTTTAACCATAATTTTTGTAGTAAACCTGAGCACATTAAAATGCATTGCTAAGATACCCTAGTTAAGGAAAAGAGCACTACTTAAAAATAATCTCAAGGTATTATATTTACCTAAAATATTTAATTCGTATAGGTTTTTAAAATAATTGTTAATTTTAAGTAAATTATTCTTATTCACAAATAAAATAACTTAAAAATTGTTTTATTTTGTTGTTCTTTGCTTAAACGGATTGGGTATTTTTTATTTATCCAATATAAATTGTTTTAAATTGTAAGTGTTATACATTGTAACATTATCATCAAAAACGTAATGGATGCTTTGCATTTGACTTTTACCATTTTGCACACTAACTGTAAACCTAGGTCAAGGAACAGCCAAGTGGACATTGCCGTTGTGCCAAGGTCATGCCTGCTTTGACTAATGACAAGTCTGCAGGTGTTACATTCCGATGAGCATTACCACATACAGAACCGTCAGAGCATACAGAACTCCATATAAAAATAAACTAATGTAGTAAGATTAAAATACCATAAATTCACCTTTAATAACAATCATTTATTCAATTATCAATCTTGTACAATCAGTAATATTTTTCTAATGTTTTATTTTAAAAAATATCTACAAAATCATAAAATTACACTAATCAACTATCACTAATCACTATTATAACTATAATTTCTTGGTACAAAATTACACTAAAATTACTAATTTTTTGTAAATATTAAAGATAGTTAAATAATATTTTGCATCAAATTTCTCGATGACAAAGTCTGTATACATTGCAAAATAAACGTTAATAGAAAAAAACTCAACAAAAAAATTAAATAAAAATTTAAACAAATCATTCGTTTAGTTTGTTCATTCAATATAGCAAAAAAAGTCAACTTAAAAAAGACTTTCAGAATGCAAATCTCTAGTTTTGTTATAGATGGAGAGCTATTTACATAATTGGATAATTTTAATCAAAGATTCTGGGTTAATCCTTCCAATCAGTTATTCAAATGTTCTTTTACTTAAAAGAGTTTAAGCATTGAGGGGTGTTGACAGCAGTTTTAAACAAAGTGTTGAGTATTTATTATTTACTGAAATATTTTTCCTGCAAGGTATATAAGAAATTCAAAAGTATTTTTCATCTCTTTCGAGTGGTAAAAAGGTTTTTAGTATTCATATTCATTTTCATCTGTGTGATATTAACAAGAAGAGCTTGCTCGTACGGCCCTCAACTAAGGCGGTGTTGAATGGGAAATTAGATGACTATTTGAAATGGTGGCTTACCTAGGTATTTAAGCCAATTATGAATGAGAAATAAGTGTAAGATGGTTGTGACACGATCTTGTAGTCTTGTTACGGACTAAGGCTGGCATGTTCCTTAGACAGAACTGTTAATTAATAGCCAAACAGTCAATGGTATATCTGAGGGGCCTACAATCAAACATGGGGTCCGAACCACTACCTCTGAATAACGAATTGGTCTAGTTATGGGAATGGTATTTGCATATTATCGTAGTATTCAATAGCGCGGACGTTAATCGACACAAGAGAACACCCATCGACAATCGCTCACAACTATCCACAATTCGTGACCTCCAAGTAGCTGGATTACAGGACACATCACCGTACCAGTCTTGAAAGGTAAGTGTGATGAATTTAACCTGGACCTGGAGACACGTGGCTTTATTGCTGACCTTTACTAGCTTAACTAGATAGACAGTATAGGGTTATTATCAAACAACGGCAGCTAGGTACAGTGTCGAGCCATCAAACATTTCAGGTTTAAACTCACTTCAATCTATTAAACGTTTAGGGCACTATAACAGAACGAGTAAAATTTTTTTCGGTTGCAATAGAACTATCCAAGAGAAGGTCAGAATATCACGATTGGCATGCTTTGTACATATAGAAAAGATATAAGACGACAGAGTGATCAACTCTGGGTGTACAAGAGTGGGGTTGGAAGCTCTGATTGCCATTAATTTATTGCTCCCCAAGATTTTATAATTAACAGCGGATTATAGTTTTTTTATTGGGTAGTGAGTTGCCAGAGTGATCGAGACGCTGTGCGCCAATTATATGGTGTTTACATCTCACCTGCGAACTGTGAGTTATTTGTGATACTGTATAACTAACTTTCTAGTTATCAGTGTCCACGAGGCTTATCACTATCCTTGGCCGTTGGCATATTTAAAAGCTGGTTGAGGGGGTACCAGGCGTTGGCGGTCGCCTAGCAACGCACCGTGCCTGCCAACCTTCACTGGCCGATACGAATTGCCCTGGTTGGACGGTGAACGTGAGTACCATCCATGCACGTCGTGCCACTACTGCCGTCAGAGAGGGCCGGTTATATTACTGCCACTCACTGCGCCTTCAATCTGGCAAACACTGCCGCGCTGTACATGTGTACTTGGGTTGCGTTGACGAGATCCAGGAACTTTCGACACTTGTGTAAAGTATCTAATTTGTCTTGTTGCTGTTGATAAGCATTTTTTTGTATAAGTCTTCTTAATCCTTCATGTTGTATGTACAATCTATTTAATTTCCTTATGTAAAAATGAAAAAAAAAATTAAATTAGGAAAGATTGGCCAAAGTGTGATTAGAGAAGAAAGAATATTAGATTAGATTAGATCGTTAAAATGGCAACCATACTATAATGTAGGTATTTTAAGCTAAGTATGAATGAGGATTGAGTATTGAGGATGATTGTGGTGCGATTTTGTAGTCTTGTTACTGACTAAGTCTAACATGTTCCTGAGACAGTTAATTAATAGCCCAACAACCAATTGCAACTAATGGACCTACAGTTTAACGTGGAATCCAAACCACGACCTCTGAATTACGAATTGGTCTAATTATAAGGATAAACTTTATGGATTAACGTAGTATTCAATAGTGCGGACGTTAATCAACACAAGAGAACACCACATCGATCGACCATCTCTCACAACTATCCACAATTCGTGACCTCCAAGTAGCTGGATTACAGGACGTCGCCACAATCCCAGTCCAGAAATGGACATATATAATAAAAGAAGACCTTACACTGAAAGGAAAATCTCTACAGCATGTGGAGGAAAAGGAGCTATACAGACAGAAGATGGTAAAGGCTTATCAGCACATCTTGGAGACTTAGAGGTGTTCAACCAGTGAGTTAGTAGTACCTACAGTATCAGACCGACCAAAGCATGTATAAAGATACAAATTATTTGTGATTGATTGTATTTTTGAGTAAAATGCACAGGTTTGACGTGCTCCTAAGTTTAAGATCTCAAAACGTACACCGTAGTGAACTACCCTTGTGATAATTCCTTAATAAAGAAGACAACTTACAATTTCATAAGTCCTCGGCTCGCCGTGCAGCTCCCCCAGAGAGGGTCTCTTCATCGCATCCTTGTTGTTCTTGTAGTAGTCCGCCCTGGGCAGCGCCTCCATGGTGAGGTGGCAGAAGCTGTGGGTCAGGTCCCCCTGGCTGCCGTACTCATCTCCGTCGGCCGGGTTGAGAGTGACCCCGGTGCCCATGTCCATCGCGGGGTTGTCGATACCGCCACCGCCTTTCTGCATGGCTTTGGCCACGTTGAATCGGCCCGACATCTGAAAACCATGGAGATTATGTTGCATGATGCAATTTTGCAGTAGCACAGATGGTTGAAGAGGGTTTTAATAAAATTATAGTGAGGTTATATCTGTCAGATTACCTCTGCATCCGGCTACTTAAACTAATTTTACGTTAATCAAAACAGCCGTATTGATTATTGTGCTGATTGATGACCCCATTATTCTTAATAAACTTCAATCTGTGTTTTTTGACATGGATATGTCTTAGCTCTGGGGGGGGGGGTGTTGGTGATTTTTAAGATGGAAAACATGTAACAGGTTTCCATAGAAACTACCAGAACTATTGTATTGAATTTAAAATATAAAAGAATAAGAACAGCTGTTTAAATGAACTTAAAACATTCTCTTTAGACCTATCCATGATCTAACCTATTTCCCACAGGGAAGTAAATACAAACATTTTTTACAAATATGATTTCCGATAAAAAATTTCCGAATGCTAAAAATATAATGTTGGTAAGTGAGCTATTTTATTTTCTCTTGATAAATGTCGATAACGTTTTTTATTCTCAAAATATTCAAATTTGGCCAATCTAAAAGAAAGAATCGGAGATCCATTTCCATTGTAACAAGATAGGCTGTAAATCATGTGGGCTGAAATACAGTAGATCATCAAAAATGTTGGCCGGTTCAAGTTTATTAGAAGGTATGAATAAAACCTTTTTTACGCAAGCAATTTATTAAAAAAGTGATATTTAGTGAAATTCATTGCCAAATGCAATTCTTTATACTATTTTAATTACAAAATCAATAAAATATAACGAATTTATACTTTAGGGACTGTACATACTGATTGTTCAATCAACATTTTTTGGTGTCACATTTTTCAACAATTTTCAAAACCTCGTAACACAGCGTTTGTTTTGTTTTCACGATTCTATAACGATTTTCACGGAAATGTTTGTAACCAGATCTAGAAATATCAGGTAACCACCGTTGTACTGATAACAAGCTACAAACACCTGGCGTTGTATCTACAGCTGATGATAACTACGGTTGCAGATAGCCAGTAATTGCTGTGTAATGATTCTTTTTCATCTAATAATGACTCACTACGGATTTGATTATTCCAGATACGTTAGGTCTAATATCAAATTCATCCCTCAACAAAAATGTAAAATAATTTATACTGATTTTAGGATGAAATTATATTGTACAGTTTTATTTTAGCTGTTTGCTTTTAACGGAATATTGTGATGCATGTGCTGTCTGTTTATTTCCAGTCTTTTTAAATTGCACTATATTGGCAAAAGAAAAGTTTGAAGTAACAAAAGAACCAGACCAGGGTGTGAACTATTCACCATCATTATAATGTTAGTTCAACTGAAATGAATAATACAAATGATAAACTTAGTTTGTAGTGTTTATAAATAAATAAGAATGCCTTTATTAAAAAAACTGTTTAGTTTAATGTGCCAATAACACACTTACACGCGGGTAGTAAAAAAAACATCAAAAGCTATGATGAAATTGGAATGTATAAGTTATATTACTTATATTGTTTATAAATTTTACATGAATATTGTTTAGTAAACTGTTAGTGTTGCAATACTGGGCGATTACAATTTTTTAATTGGCAATTTTGGGGTGTTGGAAATTTTTCAGACCAAAATTTGAAACACCGATATCATTTGGTTAGTGACGTCATAGTTTGGTTATATAAATATCTGTTTAGATTAACTGATAACATTAGTTATCAGTTCATCTACCTTTAGACGTATCCATGATCTTACCTATTTCCCACAGAGAAGTAAATACAAACATATTTTCTGCGGAATTTTTGTACAGCCAGAAGGGAAAGATAAGGATAGGAAAGATCATTTTAGAGAAGAAAAACAACCTCCAAAACTATATAGATCCAGAAGTAGGCTACGCAATACCATAATACGATTCGTAATACAACTCATAAATTCTCAAGTACTCAAGACAAGGAAAGGGTCTAAACAAGGAAGACCGATGTTAACGTGTATTTTACTTTTGAATCGAGAGTATCTGGCCAATAACAGTACATTTCTTGCCCGGGAAACCACGAGAGTACGCCAAGTAAGCTTCCCTTCTCCAGGGCTCCCTTCCTAGGTTAGCAGTAAGGGGGACACCACCCTCCAAGAATTCTGGACAGGCTGGGTGTTAATCAAGCTACTAGGAGAGATAATAAGGAACGAAGGTGACAGGAAAACCCATCATACTGGATAGCCAAAGAACTCACCATTAATTGGACTCGTTTTAATGTTAATAGTTTTTAATGTTTTAAAAAAAACAGTCAGAGAGCTCATTAGGACTAATGGTAGGACTAAGGTGTCTTAAGATAAGTGATAAAAATCCTTTAGAGCGTCTTTATTCCGTTTTCTTATATAACATATTTGACGTTCTATTCTTAGTTCACTCGTGCAAAAGACAACTTAGTTTCTAGGAAGAGAACCAAAAAATATTCGACTCGAGATTTATATTAATAAGGAAAACAATACACAGTGAAACTTACCAGAATGCAACACGTGAAAACACTGGTACTAGTTTAGAAGTAAAGCTAATTATATATGTAAGCATTAAAGGGAGAGTTTAGGTAAACGTTACATAAACCAAAAATATATCGTTGTTCACTCCCTTCAAATTACATATATATGTAAAATAAATAAAGTATAATACGTTGAAGTTCATTGTTTGAAATTCATTATTGGTGATATTGGATTTATGTTATTTAGATTATTTTAGTCAGTTGTTGAATCTCCGTCACGAGTGAATGTGTTATTTTTCTTATTTGTGAAATGGTTAGTAAATGGTTTGGTTGTAAGTTTCTTTACTACCTTAAACTTTTTTCCTCTTTATTCCGGCTTAGTCTGGATTATGTGTGTTAATTGTGTTATGTTTTGGATATTCGTTCGCCTTAGGACGGGACCAGATTCCAGATCCCGAAACGTCTTGAAACTTTGTTTTATATAAAATCGTGATAGAAAATGTCCGCAATAATATCTAAATGACTCGTTTAAGTTATTGCTTATTTATATTTACCCTAGGTTAAGGTACTAGTATTATTCATTAGACTGAAGATTTTTTTGGAATATAAACCTAAAATCTTTCTTTGTATTAGCTGCCTGTTGTAAAACTCAAGTGGAAAATACAACAAGTATAATGTTTATTTCTATAAAAACGAAAAAGCTAAATCTAATCACAATTCACATGGCAATTATCTAGAAAGTTCAAAAGAGAGCGAGGAGTGGCAGAAACAAACAATGAAGTTACCCTGAGTTTTGAAACTTTGTTATTTTTCGAAATTCAGAAAAAGCTTTTCTAAAAATGTAAGATATCTTCTATGCGATTTAGAAATGCTTTTGCTATTTCAGTTCAAATATAATTTTTACCAGCAATATTTTTGAGACTTGTTGTGAATAAAGTGTAATGTTTTATGCAGTATTCTAAAAATGTATAATTATACAATATTATATGTTTATTCATAAGATAATTCATGTAATTAAGAAAAGCTTAGAAATAACAGAATGTGTCTGGATTTTAAATTACAAAAATAATGCCAAACTTAACTGTACTGTAAAAAATATTTTCACAGTACAGTTAACTTAGTGTTCTGAAAACATTGTTTTTTTAAAAACATGAGATTAACTACTGGATGTACATATATTTTATAAACATTGTACATGCAATATACACCTGCAATACTTGATCAAATTCAAGATGATAGTATTAGACGAATAAAATTTTGTGAAGTTGACAATTGTTCTTCATGTAGAATGTTTCTGAAATAATTTTACAAAACCACCTTATTAATGTCTCATGTACTGTGACGAAATGACTCGGACGTAGTGGATTAGTTTTGAGGTTAACTGAGAAATCACTATGAACACTTTACTAAATATGTCATTGGTTACTTATGTGTGATAACTATGAAATAAATGTTGTCATATCGTTTTAGAAATCCAAGTATTATAACATATTTCCAACATTCTTCTTTATTTTCATTTGATACTTTTGAGGTTAAGTATTTTAAATAGCTACTTTAAATAGCAAATTGCGTTTAAGTAATTTTGAAACGTAAACGTATAATGACATAATTGTTTTTTAAGGGATATCATAATCGAAAGTCTGTTAAACCAAAGTTTTTTTGCTTACGGACAAGAAAGACATTTTTTAAGGTTAAAAGGCTTTAAGGTGATTTAAGGAGGATATAAGGATTTTTCATATTTTTAAATTTTTAAATATGTTGGTAAAGTTGTTGGTATGCATACAAAACGTGAATTTAAAAACACATTGCTTATAACACAAAGGATAACACGGTAAATACACGATAAGAAACCAATGACCTCATTCGCTACGGGTTTAAATTTAGACTTTTCCTTCCTGTTTGAACAGGATATAACGCTTTATGATTATTGTTATCAGACATCACGTAACGCAACATTAACAAGTAATTGTCATTTATAATTATTGCAGATAAGACTAGGCGTCATTCTTAGAACAAACCATAAAAATGATAATTTTTTAACATTTATTTTGTTTTAATTTGTACACCTGTCATGGTTTGATAGTGAACATAAAATTATTTCATTTTGCAATGGGTTTTACCTATGGTATTCGGCATATTTGCATTGAGAAATAAATTAAAAGTGTAGAGATAAACAGAAATAATATTATCTTAAATACCTATGTTTAAAAAAAACTTTGTGTAATTTTTTTCAATTTGTTTATTTCATTAATTACAAATACAATTTACACCAATTTTTTACCTCTACACCAGTACACCAGTAGCCATTTTTTTACCTCTCTAGCTAAAAGCTATTTGAGAGGAAAGCTCTAAACTATTGCATTATATTTATTGGTCAATTACCAATTTAGTTCCTAAAAAAAATAAATATTAATATTGATAATAACAGAAACTAATAATAATAATAACAATAATAATAATAATTTATTAATGAATTATTATTATTATTTATTTGTTATTAATGAATGAAGAATTCAACACGCCCATTATCTACTGAAATTCCTATCCAAGGTGTATCTATTTTTCCTTTTAAACAGTTATTCAATGACACAATATTACTAATTGTTTTTGAGGTAAAGATAATAGTTTAATAAAACACTTTCTTATAATAATGTATAGTACTCTTATTGTTATATTTTCAGGTATAATTCTTTTAGTTTAAGGATAAAAAATTACACCTTCGATTTTACTAAATGAGATGGAGAACATATCTCTTTGAATTCGCACTGACACTAGACTGTCATCTCCCCTCTCTTTTTCACTATACCCTTACACTTTCAATTCTCACCACTTCAATCTATATGCTCTACACTTACTCCCTACCACTCTCTATCCGCAGATTCCTCTTTATCTCTCTAACTGAAATCTTATTGTTGTAAAATAGTTATGAAAACAGATTTTTTTTATTTGTTTGCCTATCTTAGGTGAAGAGTAGACCTCATAAAAACGTTTATTGGTAATGGAAAGTGCATTTTGACACTGTCCTCCAACCACTCTTAACCTTCTTCTATCCACCAACTATCACCCCCTTCCATTTTATAATCTTTATCCACAACTTGTCTTCATTGTTACCGTCAACAGCCACACATGTTCAAAGTTTAAATTCTTGACTTGAAATTTACTTTTAAATCTAAAAAAAATACACTTCCAACTCTACCACCATACGTCTGCGACTTTAGTCACATGTTGAATTTGCACTGGCACAGTTGGTTAATGTTGGTATCACAAAAAGCTTCACGTCTTTTAGCTGAATTAGGATGATAACATTAAAAAAGACTATCGCCAAAGTCTTCGTGAATAGTTTCATATCGAGTGAGAATATTCTCGTGACGGAGAACTCCACTTTATTCACAAGACTTAAGGCCATGCCACACCGAGCTCGCTACCGCGGCGGACGCGAACTTTTAAAAATCGCTCACCATGTTATCAAATGGGCCAAGCCACACCGAGCTACCTCGCGCCTGCGGGATTGCGGTAGTGCCTGCTATTACCGCTTGCTGAGCGAATTTTTCAAACTACCGCTGCGGGCGTTTGGTCTTTTAGTTTCTGACCCTATTGCCCTTTGGCACGGCCTGTAGTTGGTATCATTTTTCTTAATATGATCTTCAACTAGTGACAACACTTCACTAAACTGTTCTGGGTTTAGCCTGAAGTAGGTTTGAACCTTTCTTCGTCTAGTTCCAAATCTGCCCCAAGGTAGTGGAACTCCCCATACGTCTCTCTCTTCTCATTTATGGGCCTGACAAACGACCGATATGGCACGGCCGATAGTGTAACACACAATTGGATATTCAATTGAGGTTTGGTTGCCAAAGGTAGTAGGAACACTGTACGTATAATGGATGTTTATGTACTGCTCATTTGTTATGAAAACTATGTTATACACGCAGAAGAGGGAGTTCACTTTGTTGCCAACTGCGTAACAGTAGGAATGGATACGGATAACTTAATAAGACAGGTTTACACGACATGTTGTGGCGTTTGATCAGCTAATGCGGCTATCTTGGTCAGCTGAGTGTTCAAGGCTGAGACCACCGTAAAATTAACTGGGCCCACACCAGGTGTTGAAACCAAGCCGCGGTCATAGACATTATAACGTTGACGAGTCTGATGTAATAATTAAGTGTGGTGCTGGGCTGATAAGAAGAAAATTCAAATGGGTAAGAAACAGTATGTAAGGAGTCACATCTGTTTTCAGGGGACTGACAAGAACTCCCAATTCTTATATTTGACCATCAATGGAATCCTAGAGGGTTAAAATATTTTTGAATACGTTTGGGTGGCAATTGATGTAGACTACGTGGTAAAATACGCACGAAGAAGCGTAATTGAGGAAATAATAATTGAGGAAATAATTTAGGAAAACTAAACCATACCAATCATCTCGTTTTGTTGATAATAGCTCTAACACATTTATGACTTATTGATTCAAATGGTCATATTCAAATTAGCTGAATTAAATATGTCAATGTGAGTGGTTCATGTTAGTGGAGGATCAATTTGCATTATAACTATAGAGAAATGTGATAAATTAACGGTCTGACAATGTTGTACATACTGACAATATTGCAACCAGATGAATAAATTTTATTAGCGAAATTGGATGTCGTATTATCATATATTTATTGTGATTAGGTTTTACGCAATATAATATTTTCTTTAGTTCATTATAAAATCACCATATTGTTAACAATGAATATAAATTTTACGTTCTCTTAAAGAAAAATGTTCCAGATAGAGTAGAAAGAAAAATGGAAATAAATAAACAATTTAAAACATTACACTTCATTGTGCGAAAATCACTCTTAAAGAGTAGAATATAAATATTTCGAACGAAACTTTGTTAATATGTTCATCATAAGGGGGAATTTATCCAAAGATTTTATCAGTAACAAAGTTTAATAAAAACCATCAAGCTGCACTAACCAAACTTTCTCTTAACTCATGCACTTTACGTTTCGGTGGTATCCGAATTATCAAATTTAAAATTGACAAAAATATTTTCCACAATAATACGATGGGAGTTATCTTGGTAAATATGAGCTGAAAATACCAATTAAATGGTAACTTTTATTTACAAAAAGGTTTTTAAGACATGGGAAGTATAGAATTTTCACTCATTCAAACTTAGCTCCCTCTCCACACCCCGCCACACACGCACGCGTCACAGCGTTTAACTACATTGGCAGTCCCTCGCGTTTCCTGTTCAGGATTATCCACCATAAACTTGCCTTATCACTTTGCTGATAACGTTTCCTGCGACCAAAACACTCATCCCTCTTGTGTGTTACTGCGTGAATCTTAATGAGTGTTTCACCTACTCGTTTATAGATAAACTAAACGCTCAAAGGTAAGCGTAATGCATTCTTTACTTCATCTTAAAAAATATATTTAAAAAAATAATACAAAATATATATCATCCTGGAATATTAAAAGTTTGGAAACCCCATTAATATGCTAATAAAAACATTTTGTAGTAATATTAGAAGGGCCTACGCATTTTAGATATTTCGGTTTAGTCAAAATTAGTTTATAAAAAATATTCAAACAAGTTTTTTTAAGAGGATGACAGCCTCTTTTGCATATAGTGTACATACTTTTTCCTGCCCACATAAACTACAGATCAGTGTGTGCCTTTAAAAAATAAATAGTGATAAGCCAAAATTATACAAGGTGGTAGTACTGTTAATAACTGATTGGTTACTCCGGGATCTAGACCAGGGCTATTGCTAACCAAGTGACCAAGGTTCGGAGTCGGTTACGCTAACAACTACGCCACCGGTTCACATTCACAGAAAATATACTTATTTGTTTTGCTTTGTGCTTGTGCCAGGTGGAGGGATTAAAGTCTTAGTGTGTAGGCCTCACTAACAAATATGATTTGGGGCTCTTTGGTTATACCTTTGTCTTATCCAGAATACTGGGGGGAGGGCCATCGAGATTCTCTTAATTGTTTTAGAGATAAATTTAAAATAAATATTAAAAGTTAAGAGTGACAACCTACTCTACACTTCCAATCCAACTCGCTCCGGATATTACTTGATGTATTGAAACAAAAACGAAGCAAACCTACAATAGAACCTAACAGAAAATTTGTTTCAATAGATTTTGGCAGAAACCTACACTTCATACTGAAAAATGAACTGAAAAATACATCCTGAAGTAACCAGAAGACAATCTTGAAGAACACTTGAAAATGGGAACATTGTTCCCGAAACTAGTTGTGTAAAAGGAACATTTAACCCTCCAAGTGCTATGACTATTTAAATTTTGTTATTTTTATGCAACTCTTCATAAAATACCAAAAATACACAAAAAAAACACAAAACATGCCCCCCCTTATAACCAGTAACCATAAAAGCAAAATAGGTGTCCACTGCAATCCCAATTAAGCCTACAAATGCCGTCAACTTCCACCCAAGCCGGTCACCGTTTATTTAAGGTGGGCCCTCCACTCCACTATAACCTTAATTGAAATGATATTTCACAGAACCTTTTACTAATTACGATTTATTTTGCGGATTTCATATGGACATAGGAAATAGAATAAATTAGTTTTTAATACTTATATTATACCTATTATTTATCATAGATATGAGCTCTCCATTGTTAAATCTAGGACAAGGGCCTAATTCTTTTGTGTATGGGGGGCACGATACGATTCTAATTTGTAGATATAAGCTAGAAAACTAGGCAAATCGGTCCATCCGAAGGGGGTATCTGAAAACTATGATGTGCTGCCTACGTTTTTTTCGAAAGGTAAAGTTTTTTATTTTCATTTTGCGAAAGAACATGAAGTTATGCATGTAAGTGTAGATAAAAATATTAATAGTTCTTTCACTAACGTGAAAATCAACATAATACGTGATTACGGGCTCGTGTCAGAACTCACCAAAATAATTGTATCCACATTTTACTAATTTATATGAGATTTGTCCTTTCTCATAATATATGAACGTTATGCCTATTTACAAGTTCCCAGATTAGAAGATATCTTCATCACTATAAAAGTATGTGACTTTCATCCAGAGAAATTAGACAGAGAAAAGAAAACAGAGCATACCAATATCTTTCTTTTCAAAACTGTCATAGTTATTGTTTTTTTGGAAAAACGTTCAGGGGTTTTGAAAACAAAACTGTGCAATTAGTGTTTCAACTGGTATGTATTTCATTGGTCTGCTATGAAAACTAGATAATCACAGCGAAATTATACTTACATTTGACTCAGCGGTAAGTATAATGTAATATAGGCCTACACTTTCTTTCGAAAACCAGGTTAAAATTCATACTTATTTTAAACAAGCATAGTATCAAATTAATAAGAAAAGAAAATAATTACCTTCAAAGAACAGGTACAATACATTTCCGGGCTATGTTTATGAGTGTTGATTGATAAACTGATATTGAAAACGTGTTTTTCTGTGATTAAAAATATTGTGAAACCTGCAGCCTCAGACACTCATTAATAATTTTGTATTAAAATTTTTTAATGCTGTTTTCTAAAGTTACTAAAAGTTAAAAGTTTTCTTTTTATCTCTAAAAGGGCCTTCTTTTATTGTTATGAACAATGATAAAACAATGGTAAATGATTCTGCACTGACCCTTTTAATGAGTATACGATTTATGTGGGATTTCTCACGTATAACCAATCAATGCATGCTCCCATTACTACTAATCCTGATGAATAGATTAGACCAAACAGCAGAACCCTTGGCCGAGACATGGTAACCTTTTAATTTGATGGTGTCAGAATAGTTGACTTGGGCCAAATACGCACAGCTGACAAGTTTGACGTCATAATCCCAGCAATGCTACCGGATATCACTAGCTCCGAACAATGCATACATTCCATTCAGACTTCCATTCAGTCGTGTTCCTAGACTAAGACTGTAATACAACAGCTGACTATGGGAAAAGATAATAAGTGAAATACTGCAAAAACTTTCTCTGTATTTTAGAAACTAAGGTGAATTCACTTGTTATTATTTAACGCAAACAAAATAAATTATTATTTTAATTTGTGAAATAAAACATATACGAAATTGTACATAAAAAATACTTATTGTTTAAAAAAAGTAATACTAATATTTCTGAGTTTCTTGGATATGATTTTTGTGAAAGTCTGTACTTTTTGAAAAGTAAAAAATCAATACTCCAATACATTTATATTCACAAAACCACTTGATTCCTTTCAGATTATAATGAATAAATATAAAATATTTTTAATACATATTTCTACTTGATTCATTTAATATTATAAATTTTAGGCCTTAATAGCTAAAATTAAAAGTCAGCTAAGTTCAGTTTTCCATAATCACTTTATGCCAAAACTACATCTAAATTTTAGTGCTGTGACTGGTCAATCCAAAAAAGAGAAGCCATTCTTCAGCCTCTATGGTGCTCCTCGCCATCTTTGAAAACCTATCTCTCCAGTACACCCCGTGCTCCTATGTTTCTTTTTCTTCCGATATACATTTCTAATTGTTGAAATGTGTTGATTCACTCAACTTAAATAATAAATTTCCTTATCCCTTGAATAAGTCTTTGCTTCTTTTAATAAATTAGGGCTTTTGTTTTTTAGCTATAAAATGAACAAATCTCCTTCCTAGACTTGCTGAGTTTAATAGATCTGCATCTTCAAAAATCGATTGCCACAACTTTATGTAAAACCCCTATTTATAAATTAGGCATTTGCGTTTATAAACCTTAATAGTAAATTAACTAATTGTGAACTACCTTGTTTTTATTTATTGGGCAGTACTGTACGTTTAACGTAAAGTTATTTAGCTGTTTCCTAAAAAAATCTTATATCCTAAATCAAGGCTACTACTTTAATAAAATTCACTTCTTTAGATAATTTTAACAAAATATAACACAATTGGTTCGTTCAACTTGAAGGAAAAATTAATAGTACTACAGATAATCATCTGCTATAAAATAAGTACTTTCAACTTGTTTACACGCGTACTGGACCTCATTGGCTCATTGAACACGCCCGTTTTATGCATATGCTTCTATTTTTTTATTTTCAATGTTGACCATATGGCAAGTATGAATGAACGTTCATGAACACTTTTGGTCCAGGCTACTACTTAAATAGTTTACATTTTTTCAGTAAAATTTGTAATCATATTAATTAATTTTACTATTATTTTACTATAACTATAACGTAGTTATCTCTTTGAAATTCCAGGAAAAATTAGCAGTACATCAACTGGTCATCAGATTTCAAGCAAGTGCGTTTTAACATATAAAAATAGTCTTTCCTTAGCTCATTGATTACGTTCGTCATATTTTATTTGCAATGCTGCAAACATGGCGTACGCAAAATTACTATGCAAAAGAAAAAAGTGAGATTCAGCTAATTTGCTTTCTTAAATTATAAAACATACATTGTACATTTTTGGGTAAATGTGAAAAAACATGAAAAACTATAGCTTTAGTATTAGCAATTAGCAATGATTTCTGACATCAGTAACACAAGGCTCAAACAATCTATCATTGTTGGCTATTGTAGTCATGAAATTGCTGAAATTAGAGGAAGACCCAAGTTGATACGAAAATAATTGTATTTTTTATTAGTAAATAAATTGAGCCTGATAAAAAATATTGCTCATAACTTCGGTCACAAAATTTAGCCAAAGCATTGACCTAAATTCCCTGTACTTGGCCTGGAAACAGTCACTTTCTATCTTAACAAATATACGTCTAATATTCTTGTAGTAATATAATTAAATATTAAACTGTTATTATTATACACAAAAAGCTTTGAAAGGAAATGTGCTGAGACCTATTATGCCAGCATGACTTACTAAACGTGTACAGCATCATAGATCTTATACGTTTTGCAGCGTACCATCCATTATTGAATTACAGCCATCTGGGTTGCATTAGGTGGTTGAACTGAAACCAGACTCTTAGCTCCTAGCTTTATGTATATCAAGTATAATATTCAAAATTTTTTGGTAAATTCTAAATGAATTAATAACTCTCACAGTTCTACATATGCGGAATATTAACGAAATATTATAATGTTGGTTACACAAAAAGTATAAAAGTATGATAAATTAAGATTTTTGTGTAATCTTTTTGTTAATTTATTTGTTACACACTCATATTTTAAAACACTGTTCATATTTTTATTAAAACTAATAAACGATTTTTATTAAAACTATCCAGAACGTTATTATTAAAAACAAATTATATTTCATATCGACATGGATGTCTTAGCTTTAGGGGGTGTTGGCAATTTGCGCGACCATAATTTGAAACATTGATATCCTGAGATAATCTGATACATTAATAGTGAAAAAGCCTTAATTTATATTATAACATAAAACAAAAAATTAAGCTATTTAACTAAATAAATCAAATTATACTATTGTACATTACAGAAATTTATTACAACTAATAGACAAAACATATTGCCAGAGACTACAGACGAAAGTTTTTGTGTCATTGAATTACGTATCGTACGTGTTCTACGTACGTGTAACGTATAATTAAAGTACAAGGTAGTAAATATGCAACAAGCATAGGGCTTTTCCTGTAAATATTCATCCCACTATAACCGCTGTAAAAAAATTCGTGTCCTCTATTTATTGTAAGCAATTAAACATCTATTTTAAAATTTTCTGCATTTTCTCACTTATCTATAAAATTATCAATAAAACGAAATCCTCTTCAAAATAATACCGTTAGTTTTGTAGGTTTTTACATCTTGTAAAATGTTTATACCATCGCTGGATTTTTTTATTTTACTGTAATTATTAGTTGGCCGAAATTTGAAAATATTAAAATTAGTTCATTCACACTTTTATCTTATTTAATCAAAAATGCTCACTTATTATCTACTCAACAAAGTTATTATCCTTAGAGTTAACCGTTATTTATAATTATTTTTGTAAAATGTAAAATGGCGTCTAGCGGCTGAACTAATAATTGTTGACACATATCTATGGGACATGTATTTTTTATCTCAAACCTAAATAAAACCTGTATAAGAGACCAACTTCTCTTGAAGATAGTTTAAGCTGAATACGAATGAAGTGTGAGTCACATGACTGTATCATATTTGAAAACTCATATAGCTTGACTGCTGACATAAACTAACAGATTTGTTTGTAAGACAATAAATTATTCTTTAAAACCCAATAAACAGGGTAGTTGGATTCAGTACTGAACCATAACGAAATTTAACTTGGATTTTTCTTACATTTGAACCGGATACCTTCAAGTTGAGAAGTAGATTTAGAATTTTGGAAAATACGAGCACATCACCTTTATTCAATGTGGGAGAGATACCGGTATGACATTAATCTTAATTCATCTATTAACGAACGTCTCTTAATATTTATGTAGAGTCACCCAATAGAGAGAAAGACAGAGAGAGAGAGAGAGAGAGAGAGAGAGAGAGAGAGAGAGAGAGAGAGAGAGAGAGAGAGAGAGAGAGAGAGAGAGAGAGAGAGAGAGAGAGAGAGAGAGAGAGAGAGAGAGAGAGAGAGAGAGAGAGAGAGACGACATGATGAACTAGTTCTAGTAAGTTAACAGACAGCAATCGTGCCATTGTGTGGATGTCAGAGCTGTAGTGAGAAGTAAACTAGCGATTGTTAGGTTAACATCTCCATAATGACAAACTTTATCTCTCCTTGACAGTACAATATGTGTCGTATATTTTCTTAAGCTCCACTTTCATAGACGAGTTTATCGTGGATTATAGGGTAAAGCAATATTCTAGAGTTTTGAAGAAGAAAATACTATTGTGAATTTAACGATTTGTATTACTAATTTAACAAATCAATATTGTGTTGAAACGTTGTCATCGTTACTTAATTTTTGAGTTGATTAAAAAACACATTAGGATACTTCAATATTTTTACTATATTTATTTATTATGTTCAACTCTTTAAAACTCATTTTTATTAGAAACATCATTACCTATTATCATTAGCTACTAGTATACGTTCTGCTATTATGGGTCAACATCAGTAATAAATTCATGATAGAGTTGTTTTTTATGTTTTGTTTATACTTAAAGCTATTTTAAACCAAACAATCATACTATATGTTTACGTAGAAACTCACGATGTTATTTTTTATTCATAATTTTCCATTGGTTGCAATATAGGTATGCCTATTATGATTTTTATATTATGATATATTTTTGAACATTTGTCACTACTATTTTCTGAGCCTCAATATTAACATTTATAGCAAAATATATATTTTTTAAATTCAATATAAGCATTGTAAAGTTTCTTAGTTAAAACAATGATCCGTCCGAATACTACTGAACCCCAAAGATTATTTAATATATGACATATTGATATATTTTATATTTATTCTTAGTCAGTATATTAGTTATATAATAGGAAATAGTATTAAAATAGAAATTACAAAAATATCTTCTACTGAATAAGACACTCAAAGTCTATCATTTTAAGTTACGTCTCAATGCTATGAAGAAGGAAAACACGATGCGCCTAATACCAAAATTATCGTAGAAACGCAGTAATTACGAGACGGCACGTTGGCAAGACTGGTTCCGGTTCCAGTAACTACATCGCTCACTCTAGTCTCCAGCACAGAGTCCGGTTGAATCCAGTTTCTGCAAACTGTCGGGGACAGTTTGCTTGGGTGAAATCAGCTGACCGGATGGAACTAGAAATTTCTGGTATTTTGCTTTGATATTCAGTTTCGCAAATGTGTACGAGGTCAGGTACAGCTCTGAAGGTGCTGATTCGCTTGTTTCGTAGCCTTAAGAAACTTTCTAAATCACACTTCACAGTATACTGGAGAAGTGCGTCTTTGGATATTTAGACCAAGAATTTTGATTTTGTTAATATTTACCTAAACCAACTTCAAAAAATATTTAACCTTTCTCCGTTCCATATTTGCAAGTTTCAAAGGACCTAGTATCGTTTATTAATTAATGAATAACTATTATGCTTTTTGTAAAATTAACGTTTATTTTATAATAAATATTTTAAAGTTAGTTTTTTATTATTTATAAATTGATTGCTGTCAGTTAACTATTTATAATTTATTAGTTATCTTGTTATTGCATTATTTATTATTGGCCATAACTCTCATGGCTTATGTTAAAAATGTTACAGTTGTCTAATGTATCAATTAATGTTTTATCTAACTCAATTGTTGTGAAGTAAACATCACATGGAATTTCCCAATACTTCCAAATGTACTGTTATATTAGATAGTTCTGCTTAAATTTCATTGGTGTAAACTCTACCAGAACAAGTAATTAATTACAATTATTAACTATTTTTTATGCTTTTGACTGGGTTCTATATCAAAATTTGCCATATTTAAGGATTTTAAAACCAGTGGCCATCAAAATAAAGAATTCAATAGCTCGTCAGTCAAGCATCTAGCTTAAATGCAAATAATATTTGCTTGGTTTTGTAAAGTTCAATGTGAAAGAGAAAATCAAAAGAGGTTTATATTAAATATTTTGGTATTATATAGACCTAAATAACAGAACGTATAAACTTGGTGAGGCTATGGATTTGTGAACTAATTAAATTAATTATAAATAATAAAAATAAACAAACGTTCTTGGGAAATTATCTTCGAGAGTCATTGGTTAGGGTTAAAGTTAGCGACATATTTTTGTTGAAATGTAACGGCCTAATTTAAAAGTCGTCAGGAAATCGTTACCCTGGGATTCCCTCTCCAGTCTCCACAGGGTGGTGCACAGCTGACAACCGCCACCAGCTGACAAACCATTGTTGTTAGTCACCGGCAGGCTGAGGATCCGTGTTTACACTTACGTAGTAGTCCAACAACACAACCTGGGGAGTTCCCGAACAAAGCAGAGGGAATCTAACTCCTGTTGTTCCACAGTACACCAAGGTCTTTCAATGACGATAATTTGCCAGTTGATCGCTATTATCATTATTTTCCTCTTGTATTTTTCACTCGAACAAATTTTGAAAAAGAGATTTAAAATAAACTATATAGGTAGGTCCTTAAAAATTCATTTAATTATGTATATGCAAGTTTTTTGATTTTTTACTTCCGAGCAAGCCATTATGGATGCTATACTTCTTTAGATTGATTCGATTTTGTCACATTTCGCAGCAGTTTGCATAAACAATGGCGCCATTCCATATCCCCCCACTTTTCGAATTATATTGTATTCAAATATTAATATTCCAAAATAAACTATTGATCCCCACCGATAAATTTTTTAACTTAATAGGTTTTACATTTTAATGGAAAATGCAATTAATAAATAAATAATAAGAGTATGGAGGCGATACATATTTGATTCATTATTCATAATATTTTCAAAGTCATTAGTTTTCAAATATTATCTATATGTAATAGCAAATTTATAGCTATGACATTTACTATTTATATCCAAAGTTTTTATTAGGGAATTCCGCATAAAATAATCTTTAATCAAGCGTAATATTTTGTTTATTTCTTTCCTTATTTGAATAAACTATTGCATAAATAAATCCACGTCATAAGCCTTTACAGCATTATACTATCTAGTAATAAATTTCCAAACACGTTGTGTTACATTATTTGCATGTTAGGTTAATATATATTGTGGTGTTAGTATGAGTAATATACTTTAATTACCAAGTTTAGTAATCTTTGTAAAAAAATACGTGAAATGTCCATTTATTAACGAAATAAAACCATTAGGATGAGGAAGGAGTGTATAAGTAAGTAAACAATCTATTCCGGTTAATTAGCCGTCTTAATTAAATTGTAAGAAAAACTGTTAAAGTTAAATCTGTTGTTAATGCAGTATTTTATCAAAAAACCGTAAAAAATATTATTAAAATTAAAGTTAATTACACGTGTTCAATTACTAGTATTTTATTTTTAATCACATAAGAAGAGGTCTCAATTATTTATATTCCCGCATAAGAACAATAATTCCAAAATTCTAAAATCAGAGTGTGTTTTAGTTAGTCATGACGTCACTTTATTTTCCGTTTCACACCGACCGTAAGCCCAAGCAAACTGCTGTCGTGAAGGGCAGAATAGGACCACAGGGGAATGAATCTCGTAAAAGTTAAAACTACCCCTTGAAAAATCCCGGAAGACAGGAATAAACCACGGCCCAATTTAGTGTATGTAGTTTAACCCTATATCTGGCCAGTGTTGGATTTCTGTGTAACAAGGATTTTTTGTGCACTGGGTAGTGATAACAAACTATTTGCCGTATTTAGTTTTTTTCTAAAAATAAGTTTATACATATGTATATATTCTGTTTAAGAAAATAAAGTAGAATAATATGACGTAGCAAGTTTTTTCTTTTAGAAATATATTTGGCCAATCAACAAATTTGTTAATATCTGGTTAATGAAAATCACAAATTTTGAAAGCAACCCTCAATAAAGCAAATTCAACAAAGCAATAAATGAATTCTGCAAATTTTATTCAAATATAAAAGTTGTGGTAAATTCAATTCCCTACGTAGAAATATCATTTGAAATGGTTAAAAAAATTATGAACATTTTTTCGAACCCATACATTTTTGAAATTTTCAACTTTCTATTTCGTTTATACAGAAAATACTAAACACATTACAGGAAAATGAATATGATCCATCCTGAAAGAAAATTAAATTGTGTTTCAGAGAATAAACAGTTTTAGGCCTTTACAGCTGTTAATTATGTTGATAAAATCATACCAATCAGTTCAATTTTAAAACTAAGTTTGGTTACTAAAATAACTAATTTAATTCAGACAAAATTAAATCTCAAGGTTTAAATACTTTATTTGAAGTTAATACAAAGTAGGCTTGTATTAGTTCATTTAAAACTCAAGCATTAAACATTTTTAGATTAATATAGGCTATAATATATCTTTTCTAACGAGACATGAATGAACCTTAAGTAGCATAAATGCATAAAATATTTATTAATTAACATCAAAGCTTGTTCTGTGGGTTTAAAAAAAATACTAACTCAGCGTGTTGTTATGATATAATACCAAATAAACGAAACAATACCTATTGCACTGTAAAGTTAATGTTACATGTACAATCACTTTGATTAAGGTGAAAGAAAAATTATTTTAAATGATATATTTTAATTAAAAATTATTCATATGTACGTTGACAAATGAACGGTTAAGTCGATATAAAAATGAAATATGTTGGTATATAAAAGACAATGAGAAAGAGCTTAAGTTGGTGGACAGCAACGATTTGACAATCTACAACTTAAACGTGGTTTGTTGAGTCACGTGACCCAAATCGTGACGTCATAACTTGCTACCTACTCAGCTGATAACGGCTATCAGCGTCGTAAACATTATCCTAGCAATTATCTCTCTAATTTAAACTGTCATTTTGGAAAAAACTGAATTCGTAGAATCATAGTTATTAAGGAACAAGGTAGCTTATAAGAATTAATATGCATCATTTTAATATAAACAATACAAGTTAAAGCAAAATTAAAACAAATTTACTGCCCAATGAAAACATTTATGTGGTTGAAATAAAACCGATTTAATACACCATAATTAATATAGCACTGAAAAAATATCGCCCCTGGTGGGAATAACTTATATTCTTAACACGCTACAACTCGGCTACGACGTTAGTCAATTGAGCGATGCCGTTTAATCTTTTAGCCAAATGAATTTACTGTTTAATTATCCATACCGTTATTATTAACCTGTGATCAACTGATTTTGTTATAAACGGAATGAGGATTGAAAAGCAAAAGAGAAATTTAATTTACATAAATTAATTGGTTTGTTACAGTGGCTTCAAGCAATACAACGAATACGTTTTCTATCAAAACACGGAAGATTTTGGAAATACTTTTTCTGCTTTTATTTCGCACAGCTATGTTATCCTTAAGTTTTTACAAATTGTTTAGTAACCTGATAATTTTGCATTTATTTAATTCATAAAATAAATATTAATGCATAACCTCTATATTGTTCCCCGCAGTCTTCAATCAAGAACTGTCAAACGGTTATAAACAGCTGTTTTGGTTTGATTGTTTACATTTTATTCTCCATAAGCGTAATGTTAAATTTTTAGATTTTAAACTTAATATTACAAGAAAACACGAATTTTCCTGGACATTAGACCTATCTAGAACTTATTTTCTACTCGGAAATTAGTTATTTCCAAAATTTAAAGAAATTCCTCGGTGCCGTTTTCGAGATCCGTGAGCAAATATATATATATTTATAAACCTTGCTCGTATTATAGTATTATATGATCAATTGTTTATATTCAACTATAAAAACAATACTTAAGAAAAACATACCAAAGAAATTTATAATCCAATACTTTAGATATTAAAATAATATTTTGTTGATATTATACAGTAGGAGTTTGCTATTTATCATGGAGGAATATGTAAAAATAAATTACGTCAAAGATATACTGGTTTTGGAATAAATATTTTTAAATTCATAAAAGAAAAATTATTTGCCGATTTGATGCGTAGTAAGCATTGGTACAACAATAGAAACCTCACTGTAAAACAATATATCTCAATAAATTTAATATTCATATTTAATATTCTCAAATAAATATTCATAGTGAATATACATGAATCAAGAGCCCTGTTTGATCAAAATAGTTTATCGTTATTTGTCAAAGAGTTCAAGTTCATTTTAAGATTAGATTTTCAGTGATAACTGTCAGTATGAAATCCAGTTGATTCATACAACAACAGACAATATGGAAATATCACAGAATAAATCAACAATGTATTAAGTCTCCAGTGGGAAGACAATATCGTAGTCGTTATTAAAAACAAATACTCCCACAAAACTGCGTAGGAACAGATCCCTCGTGAGGTCCACCTCTTACTCAAAAACTTAAAAGAATATATTTTTCATCGTTGTTACAGTTATAAATGAAATATTTTGAATTAATGTAACAATACTTGTTTTTTTGTTACATATCATCGTCTATAATACACATAATTAAGTACCCAGATACAATCAAGTATTTTTATTTTATGTGATTTTTATGTCAAAGTATAAAATATGGAATTTCACTTGGGAGTTTCATTGAGCACTTATTCTTTTATTAGGTTTACGTTGTATAATGTGCCATTTAGCCCAAACAAAGGTTACGTATTTAGTGAAATATTGGAATATTAATACTCAGAGTAAGAACCTTGATTTTCTAAATAAATTACCTAAAAATAGAGGTGAAAAAATAGAAGCTGAAATAATTATATGATCTTCACAAAAAAGGTTTTAGCTTTTTATACCGGTTTACCCTAGCAATGCGATCGTAAAATGAAGCTCCGAGTAATTTATTCTACAAAATTTTTTCTTATACTACCTTTCAACATTTAAACAAATTATTTATTGCTTGGTAAAACGCATTATTGCTTGGTTGTAATCGACGAAAAAGTGGTCATTTGCGTTAACTTGTTTCAACATTTTTTATGAAACGGGAAAAGCCCAAAATTGAAGCATTAATACAATGATTTCCTTTCCTCTACCGAAATTCCGTTTAAAGCTAAAATAATTTGCATGGCCAAAATTCGTTATTAAAGCACAAAACGTTTAATTTCCATATATCAATGATGTCTCACAGTGTCAAGACAGATATTACGTAGGTGTATATCACTAAATATTATACTTATCCGTTCGACGTTAGATAGTATCAAGACCGGGGGTTGGACTGTTCCCCATCAAAACGTTAAAAAATGCTTTGGCGTAGAAATACACAAATAAATAAAATTATAAACCAAGTTCCCGTATTTAGGGGGGGAAGGTTAGGAAATTCATTATTTAACCGACGACATGCATCCCCTTAAAAATATAAAACTAAAATAGGTATAGGTTTCCATCACCTAATTATACAACAAAACCTTTTACCCTTGGTATATTAATAGATTTTACGTTCCTTGATATACGTTTCTAAACAGAGTTTAAAAAGCTTATGAATCGACTCAACATTCCACCTTATCCATTAAATTATTAATGATTATGATAAGCAACACGATTGTAGTAATTTTATAGTCAAGATAAATACACGGTCTGCACTGTATTCGTAATGTAACACATAAGGTAACAGTGTATAAATACCCCTTCACTTTTGAAACGTGCTAGGTCATGTAAACCAGACCTAGCACAATATAAAGTGATGAAAACACTTAATTTCCAAATTTAATTACAACACTAAATCACCATCTCTTCCTACTAAGCCAAAAGACATCTAGTTTTCAGCTATATTTTGTATTAAGATCATCAAAATTATGTTTCACTCGATGAATATCACATTTTTTGATTGGGTGAAAATAATATTATTCAGAGAAAATTCTACCATTTCAATTACTACTAAAATTGGTTCACTTATTCAGAACCTATTCCGCCCTGAATATAACCTATATTAGAAACTGAGCATTATATTTATGTATTTGTATATTTATTGTATGCATTTGTGTGTTTAAACTTATTCTTAATTTGAATCGTGTTGTCTACAAATTTTCCTATCGGATATCATCACACTCTTGCACAAAATATAGTTCAAGAGCCACGTCGCGTCGCAAAGCTATAGTAATATTAGAAGGTCACGTGACACATGTGTGGTGACGTCATAATACCCGGACAGCTGATAGCGGGTATCTGCCTCGTCAAAGCCGGCTCTCCACTAATCTGACTAATTTGAGGGAAGTTTCACTAAATGGCTGTAGGACTTTTGGTCGTGGTTTGGTGCACTGTATAGATACATTTAGAAATATATGATATTTGAGAACCCGTATACTGGGTAATTACAACCAGTGTAAACATAAACTACACATTATACCAACGTTAAATATAAATGCATATTTAATTATTTTTTTAGTTTGTTATAAATACTTAGAAAACACACGTTTTACGCCATGTTAGCCACAAAAACTAAAACTGTAAACACCAGTAAAATAATTTTTAACTAGTTGCAAAACATCTGTTTTGCGTACATACAAAGCGGTAAAAGAGACGTATTTTCAGTCCCAGGACGAAAACAGCTTCTGTTTATGTCACCAGTAATGAATAAATCTGTATCAGATGTTCATTTTAAATAGCATGAAAAAGGTAGAAGCCGTTTAATGAGAAAGTATGCAAGATAATATAAGAGTTAACTTAATTTCGTTGTTGAATTGAGCTTAATATAATGCGCAGTAAGAATAAAAATATGCTTCGTCACTCCGACTAAGACTGTCCTTTTTCAACTTATTTTTTGAACTCGGTTAAACTTAGAAAAAGGTGACACTTTAGGTTATGGTGATGAATTATACTATTATTTGTGAAATTTCATAAGGGTTGATAATGTGCGCTGTCTTCATCAGATTCGGTAATAATATATTTTAACTTTAAATTAGAAATATTGCTTGTAATGCTTGGATTTAAAATATTTTCCAAAAATATACAGTTTCCTTTGTTGCAAAAACATTTGTGAAATGAAGTTAAAAAAATAATTTTAATGTAATTTTTACATAGATAAAGTCAAATAACTCTTTAACTTTTACAATTTTTTATCAGAATATACTTGTATTTTAAATAAAGTTTTATGTCTGTTTCCTTAATTACTTATGAAAAGAATAGTGTTTTCCAAATAATCTAATATGCGAATATTAAATAAAGTACTATGAAATAGGAATACCTAAAGGAATGAAATTCTCGTATTTTAGTCAACTTCAACAACATATAACACAAAGGCTAGGTGTAATATTAAAAAGTTGGAAACATCAAACAATGATTCGACGTCTCTCGTGGCGTCTCTGATTGTTGGCATTGATGATCGCGAATAAATCATGTAACCACGAGGGGTTTGGTTCACATACGATCCAAGTACCATTGTGATCTGGTCCACAAACATGTCGCCTTTCATACATGCTGATGTTTACAGGTTCTTTTATTTTAGTTAAGTGTTGTATTGTTTAAAGACAAGACTGTGTGTTTACATGGGGTAGAAATGCATTTTACATTCATGTATAGGTTTATATGTGAAGGTTTGCATTCATATATAGGTTGCGTGAATTGTAACTTTAATGTTCCAACCTCTCTAAACAAAATCAAACATAAAATCTCTTAAAACATTATTGTTGTTTCCTAGAAACGTGTCAGGCGTTGTCAGCTGCACATGTATATTTAATAATATAGTTTTTATACGGCGTAAAAACTATTATTTTTTAAAATATTATTAAAGACATTCCCAGAGATATTCTAGCGGCTACAATGGAAACGTTAATACTGTGATTCACCCACATGAAGCCCATACGACTGGGTGAGCTACTCACACACGTATGGATGGGGGAGGTAGGTTCAGTTCGGGTATGCAACGCTTAACAGTGTGAGTCCCATATAACCCTCGCAGGAGCGCGGTTACTCATAAAGAGTTACCACCTGCCAAAAATGTGCGTTACTCGGAGGTACCCAGTGATCAGGTGTGCTACCTAACAAAAGTTTTACTTTTTGTAGTAACACAATCTACATCAGAGTTCTCTATAAAAAGAAAAAAAATAGTAAAAAATTCTCAAATCATTTGTTGTTTACATATTTTCATGTTTTTGTGCAGAATATAAAGTTCTAATTCCTCAGAGTAACATGCTGAGACTCAATTACCTATCTAACTCCGTCTCAACGTTACGTATAAACTAGACTAAGTTTGGAACTTTCTCTATCAAAACGTAAACAATGCCTCTAGCGTTGATAAAATATAGAATAAAATGAAACAACAAACAGTGAACTTGTTCTACCTCTAGTAGTATTTTATAGCTAAGTCAAAACCCCTTGCATTGGTTCGTTAGGTTTACACCGGAGATTTATCCTTGTTTTCTCAAATTGCTTTCCACGTGTTGAATATTCATGAAGAAACACAGTTAATGAACTACAACAGCTTAAACACCAGCACGTGGAAAACACTCCACACTTGGTGCTGTTGTACAACTGCACATGTAGTACTATAATACTGCGCTACTCCGTAATACTACAAGTTACAGCCGTAATTAATTGCAATATCAGCCATATTTTTATACATTTGTATTTAACGATTCGTAATAGAATGTCACTTACAAACAAAACTATTAGTCAAATTACTGTGATATTTGTATATACTATATTATTTTGGTGTGGATAAACGTTTGCACAATTGAACACTCAGATATCAAGTCATCCGCAGATATCATTCTCATAATTAGGCCTGTTCGTAAATCAGAAGCAGTGGTTTGGACTCAAAGTTAAACTGTAAGTCCCATAGATTTGTCATTGCATGTTGGGCTATAAATTAACTGTTCTTTCTATGGAACATGTTAGCCTTAGTTAATGGCAAGACTACAAGATCGCACCCAATAATCGTACACTCATTTCTTATTTATTCCCGGCTTGAAATACTTGGTCTTAGAGAGGTTGCCAATTCAGTAACCAACTAAATAAAAATATATTTTTAAGAAAAGTAATATTAGAAGTAGTAATGAAGTGGTAAAAAGTATTCAATACTTGGTTACTTAGAACGTTATTACAAAGTATTCAATACTTGGTTACTTGGAACGTTATTAAAAAGTATTCAATAATTGGTTACTTGGAACGTTATTAAAAAGTATTCAATACTTAAATACTTGGAACGTTATTAAAAAGTATTTAATTGTAAAAACCTAAAGGCTCTAAACCGTCACTTCGTGTAATTTTTTATCGAGTAATTTTATACTTGTTATAATATTGACAATTTCAATATCAAATTTATTTCTTTTAAATCCAGGAATAAAAAGGTAATTGAAACATATAACAATGCTTTATACCTAAACACATAAATTACAAGTCACTTAAACTTAGTTTTTGTAATGAAATAATGCCTAAAATGTACTTGATATTTATTTATATTAAAATAAAATAAGACCTCATTTGTGAATTACTTACAACATACTTCAAGTTAAGCTACTCCCTTGTTTTAGCTTTCTATTTAACTTCCTATTTTATATTTTTTTACAACGTTACTCCTGAATTTCTATAATATAGACTAATAATAGGTTATAATACCTATGTCAGTAGAATGTATTCATTTTATAATCGTCAGGTGACTGGTTTCGGGATCATAAATTTCATTTTCAAGCCATTATTCTAGTTTTAAAAACACTTTATACAATACTGATAGTATAACGTGTATTGAACAGTTGTTAACTTAAAAATGGTTTGAAAATGGGTTTTCTGATCCCAAAACTTGTGGCCTGACGATTATAAAATAAATTAATTGAATTGAAGAAGGTGTTATAGCCTATTATTTGTTTATTTTTATTCATACCATTTTATTTAAGTTGACTTTTATTTGCGCTTGATAATAATAATAATAAAGAACAAAGGAATATGTAACGGTGGAACATAAACACGTACCGGCAGTACAATTGTATACTTAGGTGTTTTATGTTTTGCATATAATTACGTCAAAGCCCATGATAAAACAATATTTTTATGTTTTTTTAAATAAAATATTGTTTACGGTGTCACCTATGAACTTATATCAAATTTTTATTAATTTGTCAGAGTTAATTTAGTTCGTCACAGGGTATGATTGGCTACACGCTTTTAGCAGAGCGAGGTATACAACTCAATTAATTTGCTTGAGTGCTCATTCGAAGTACATGTGGAATGTTTCAGGTAATAAAACATGTATTTCATTTAAAATAACGCCAAAAGTACACTACAATTCAACAAAAACATAATATGTGAAAAAATGTTTATATTTAAATAAAATGGTAGAATAAGATGCAGCTACGTTTGTATCACCTGAAAGCATAAATAAGTGAAACGCACTTAATATTTTTATATTTATTCTACTAGTAACGCAAAACGTTGAGGTTTAATGGTTCTGAGGAATGTTGCCTGCAATTCTAACAACACACGCTAAAATGCTAAGTACAGTTTATAACTAATTTAAAATATATGCAAAATTAGATGTTACTAGGACACGATTGGAAAATAAAAAATTAAAATAAAATATATATAATTGCATTGCATGAATTAAAACAAACGTACATTTTTGATTATTTAGAACTAAATTATTTTTAAGTTTAGAATTAGATTAAATTTAGCGGAATGATAAGCTTAGTTTATATAAAAGGTAGTAATATTTGAAGGTTGTAAGAAATGTCTTATATTTATAAGCTCATGGGTTAGTAAGTAAAACACTGCTTGTTTAAAACCAGTAGCCGGTACATCTGTAAATTAGTGAGTGGTTACCTCTGGATAGCCGTCTACAATTCATCGTAAAGCCTTAAGCCCATGATGACGGGCAGTTGAGGCTTTTTTAAACTTAAGATTTGAAGTATTTTTACCTTGAACAGTTTCGGATATAATATGATGGTTTTAAATTGTATTTTTTTCTTTGTCAACTGCTGTTTTTCTAAAGTGCGACCAGGTTTCTATGTTTCATATCGACGTAGTCAGAACTCAGAAAATCTAAAATGTGTTGATGGTTAAGATATTATTATTTTCAAACGGACAAGTTCCACTAACACACAATGGCATAGCTCAGTACACATTCAATGTGTTCCTGGAAGAAGTTTTTAATACTTGTCAATCCAAGACACTCGCTCCCTTGAGTGTTTGACGAAGAATTTTCAAGAGTAGTTAATACAGAATTTTGTCTTCATTTTTAACTGTAGATTAACTCTCAGTATTTTTTGCAAATCACTCTGAATACTTCTAGTGATTATCATATTATATAAAAATATGAAACCAGTCTATATCACAAAACAATGTTTTTCTGCAGTTAATTGATGACTCATAACCACTAACAACCTTTTAACAGCGTTGAAGGATATGCTTTCCGTGTTCCGATAAGGCTTCATTAGAATTCGCCAGGTGATGGGCGTTATCTGGTTCAAGGCCGACCAGCCGCAATCGCCAAGGTCACGGAGTCGCTTCCAACGACACCTGACAGAGCGCGCCACCAGCGGCAAGCATATCCTGTCTGTAATCCAATATAACCACCACTAGAAGGAAACTGATATCCTAAAAAGGTTCTTGCATTTTTACTTAACCTATTTAAGTATTAAGCACTTAAATAGTTTTATTAAATGCGGCGTTTATTCTTTATGTTAATTAAAGTACTTAACTCATTTGTTTTTGCTTTCAGTAAAATTTTACACAATTTCTATTGATATTATTTCCTAATTTTCCCTGTGTCAGATCTCCAAATGTCTAACTTAAACAGGAGCCAATTTTTGCCCTAGGATAAAAAAAAATGATTTCAGACGATTTATGTTTTGAAAAATAGTGTTGGGAAGATATTTCACAAAAATTATTCCTTACGTTTGAAACTACAAATGAAATTAAATTTACATTAGGTTAGTGTAGGTATTCAGTAAGTGTAAAATATCTTTATCAGAGCTTAATTTAAATTGAATTTAGTGTACACATAAAATAGCGAAATTGCTGGATTTTTCTTGCGATATTTTATCCCGGAAGCACGTTAAGAATGCTTATGGCATTATCATATTAACTTAATTGCAGGAAAATACGGGATCATAATGCAGCTGATAAGGTAATTTGACGGCAATGTTGGAGCTATCTCGTTTGCACGGCTAGCTATAATGTGTCGTCTACCCAAACATTCACCCGAGAAACGGATTGACGTTTTGCTAGTGTTGGAACTGTATTCAAATAAGTTGTACTACAATTCCGTCGGCGCGGTTGGTCACTATTCACTCTAGATAGAAGATATGTGGTCGGTCTAATATTTGGACTGAGGAACTAAAGAGTCATAGGTACCTCGTGAAAAGATGATTAAATGCAAACAATTTGCATTGTTTTCCACTTTTTGATTGTTATAGCTTTAAGTAACTTATTTTACAAGCTTACAATAAATTAAACCCATGAAAATGGGGTGTGTAAATAGTTTCTAAAATAGGTATAAGAATATAAAAACAATGAGTCTGGTAATCCCGAATTTTGTATACATTAACTGTTATTGGAGTGAAAAAGGATTCATATACTTTTAGAATTTAAAAAATATAATGGCGAGAAAAATGCTTCATTACAGAAGATAATTTTCATATAAATTTTTTATGGTGAATCGTCGTTTGTCATTTTTAAATGCACACTGGAAGTAAAGTTATTTTAAAATCGTGAGGGAAGTTATCTTTGGAAAATTTCTCAGCTGTCATTTGTAGTTTTTCTAGCTATAAAATATTGTAATATAAAATATCGATGTCAGCTAGAGAACATACATATCACATATAACTTATCATAGAGATAGTTTTACTTTGATTCTATCCTGAGAGAAAACTCGTATGTCAAAAACTATTTGTATTTACTTCCTTGTGGGAAATAGGTTAGATCATGGATATGTCTAAAGGGATTGTTTTCAGTTCGTATAAACTGCTGTTCTTAATTATTTTGGATAAAAATTATATAAAATAGCTCTGGTAGTTTGAATGGAAACCAGTTGTATAATTTTCATCTTACAAGTCACCAACACCCCTCCCCCCCCAGAACTAAGACACACCCATGTCAACTAGAAAAATGAATGCATTAGTTCAGATCAAGTAGGCCAAACGTTTACGGTTCAAGTCCTGTCGGCTCATAAGCTAGCCTATGTTCCCAATGCCACTACATTACCTTGGTGTGTATAGTTTACTGCACAGACCATAAGCCCATGGTTATGGATATAGTTTTGATCTAAAATAAACCATCAAATAAGGGAAACGTTACAATGACGTGTTGTTAAATTAGGATAATACATAAAAACGTCAAAATGATAATAATAACGTGATTTGAGTTTATATAGATTCCCGATTTTATATTTCGTTATAAATAGTTTTAAGTTTAAATACGTTATATTTAATGGTGAGTCCGATAAGCTGTAGACTCTTTTTAAATATAAATAGAATGTAACGTTCTAAATTAGGCTATCATATAATCACAGTTACATCAGACACAGCTGAGCAGTGTTGGAGCAGTACATGTTGAAGTCGTAATTTGTCAAACTAGTAATATTGATAGCTTTTTTGAAATAATTGTTTCAATCTTTATATTAACTTCTTACCTCTACTTCTTTATACTAACTCCTTCTTTACATGATGTTATTATTTTTTATATTAAGTGTGAATCTTTATACTAATCGTCGGTTGTTTTGTCAAAGCTCATTTGAGAGACTGGAGCCTCTTGCACAATAATTTACCAACTAATAATAGTATTAAAATTGATATTATTGGATGTCACTTTTAGTTTTCTCTTACACAGTTATAAAAGTTTAGTTTACAGTTTATAAGTAAATCAAATAATAAAATTGGTAATTTTTACAAATTACAACCAATAATTTGGTAGATTCTCTTGCACATACGACAACCTTGGATTTACTAATTACAGTATTTGTGAAATAATATAATATTATTAGTAAAGGTTACAATATCCTATTGCGTATTATTCATTCATTTACTAATCTACTAGTGTTTACTAAGAATCTTTCTACTAGTCTAGAGAACGTAGTTTCATTTACTAGTGAGGTAAACCGTAAAAATTCACAATGCTAATTTTAAAAATCACAATCTTTCACTCAGAAAATGTCAGTAGCCCAAACAATTGTAGAAACTCAATATGAGTTGATTTAAAACAAAGAAAATACTATATTTGAAGCCTTGAAAAAAACTTCTAATAACAACAACAATTTTATAAAGTAATCATACATAAATTAGCTATTTTGATGTTATGTGTTGGAACCAATTTGTAAAATTCACTTGTAATTACTATGAAAATACTTGTAAATTCCAAATAATATTATTTAAGTTATTCTGCCCATGAAAGTACACTTTCTAAACGTGGTAAGAAAACATTTCTAAAATTAAGGTAAGAAAATATGCTATTCCCGCTACCGTACTGCATGGCCAAATTTCATAACGTTAACCTTCTGTGCAATTGTGGTGCACGGAAAGTACCCGGTATGGGATTTTGCGGTGGAGTCCGATCAGCTGTTGCATTATGGGCCTCGATATAAGGACGGAGACCCAGCATTATGAGTTAGGGTATTTTCTTGATACTAAGTTAAATAAACTATAATATTCATGTTGTTTACACATTTTTTTATATCGTAATGAAAAATAACATTTCATGCTCGTTTCGAAAGTGACATTGCAGGGCTCGATGGCTTTTTCCACGCTTCGAAATCGCCTCGGAAGTAAATGCCATCTTTCCCCGCAATAAGTTACTTTCGAGGCTGGTAATGAAAATTACTATAGTAGTTTGTTGTGCAAGGATATGTACTAGTACTAGTAAAATTTCTCCTTGTGGGAAATTGGTTAGATCATGGATATGTCTAAAGGGTATGTTTTTAGTTCATCTAAACATCTGTTCTGATAACCAAAATATTACAAATTCAATACAATACCACTAGTAGTGTCTAAGGAAACGGGATTTAAACAAACACTTCCGTTGCACTTTTTGTTGCGTTACACTGCAACACTAACACCCCCTTCCAGAGCTTAAATATATCAATGTAAAAAAATTTTAATTTAGTAGAAACTGGAAAATATTAGTGTTGCATTCATTAATTCATTAGTATTTGTAAATTTTTACTTGTAAAATTAAAAAATTACTGATATAATTATGAGTCAAATTGTATAAGTTTTGCCAGTGATGGAATTGTACTCAAATAAATTGTACTACTTGTCCGGTTGAACATGAGAAAAAGCCTCAGCACTACTGAAAACCCAATACCGAAGACAGTTTAATCTGCTTCCGAGGCTATATGAAATGAATAATCATTAGCAAAGGTAGATACGACGTACATTCGACCTTCAACCGATGAAACGAATGTATGGAAGAACATGTGAGATGATCAGTCGGAGAACAGCTGATAGTGCACAAACTGTGATCACCGGTTTACATGTTCAAAAGTAGGCAATAAAAACTAATCCTTCTGAAGGTGTCCAATTATTTTCACGTTTAATTTTTACGACGTATATTATGCTATTATTATTATTTTCTTACGTCAATGGAAATTGTTTGTAAATATATCATATGCTATATAAATACAAAAAGAAATCAGAAAGTATTTAAATAAAGATTTAAAAGTGTCACCTGTAACTGGGTATTATAACTTTATACAATAAGGGTGACGTAAAAGCTCCAAGTTACATTAATAAATATTAAACTCATACTACATATTAAAAAATGGCTCATCTTTTATAATGTAATTCTTAACTACTTTTAATATACACAAACCAATTAATTATATCAAAAATTGTCAAAAACCAACAGCTGTCAACATAAACACTTAACTTTAACTTTAAGAAATGAAAGTAAATTATCAAAATAGTTTTGCAATCTTTAAAAGACAAGTGAAATAATTTAAAAAAATCTTTTCGCTGAAAATTACTGTATGTTTATAACTTAATACGAGATGAAATAATGACATAAAATTGTATTGTACCCTAAAAAAAGAATGGTTTAGTTTTTATTTCTATAAAAATACTATTACTTAAAAAAAGAAAAATGTATGGAAAGTAAAAAATACATTGAATTACCAAGCAGGCGCTGCTTAAATTCTTCCAATTACGAAAATTAAGGGAAATATTATGAAATATTAAGTATTAAGTACTGTAGTATAAATGTAGAAGCAGTATATTAGTGCATTAACAGGTGTTTCTTATCTGTTTTAATTAGTTCAAGGTATATTAAAAGTTAGCATTATTACGATCGTTAAAATAGCGTTTAACACAATAATGTTCATTGATCAACATGTGCTTCTAACCGAAATTTATGGCGGTTGGTTGACTGACTCACCCTGACGGAGTTCTCACCGATCGTCGGATATCCTCAAGGACCGTCACACTCCCGTCCCGGCAAGACTACAGAGGAGACTGTCGCCGGCGCGGACTACGACGGGGGTCTTCGCCCGGCGGAGGGGGGGACTTCTTATCACCCCGGCTCCAGAGGCGTTCGGTTTCGACTGGATTGGCGTGTAGTTAGTTTTGATGAAGCTCAAGTAACATTTCAAGCAATACCGAGAACTTGTAATTCAATCTTCGTATGACCAAGGAGCATAATGAATTTATGAAAAATGAGCCATCTGTCCACGGCGTGAACAGTACAGGACATGAATAACTTCTTTGCCATAGCCTGTATGCTTTTACTTTACACTTTATACTTTTTAACTGAAATGGCAATACCTTAAAATATCTACTTAGATAGGTATTTTAAGCGAAGTATGAATGAGTAATTAGTGTAGGATGATTGTGGCGCGTAGTCTTGTACTGACTAAGGCTGACATGTTCCTTAGACAGGACTATTAATTAATAGCCAAACAGTCTGTGGTATATCTAAAGAACCTACAATTTAACGTGAAGTCCGAACCACTGGTCTCTGAATTACGAAGTTGTCTCATTATGAGGATGTTCTTGGCGGATTAGCATGTTATTCAATAGTGTGGATGTTAATCCACACAAGAGAATACATTACTACAGCCACCGACCATTGCTCTAAACCATCCACAGTTCGTGACGTCCAAGTAGCTGGATTATAGGATACGCAACGGTATGCTAAAATATGTTTTAACCGTAAAATCTGGGTGGAAATAAAATTCTGTATGTAACGATATGTGTTTGTATTCCTTTGAATTATGATATTTTTGTTGATTTTATGTTTAATAACTCAGAAAATTTAAAACGAGTCTTAGCTGAATTTCTGTCAACCTATTTTTTTATAACGCTAAACAATATATTTTTGAAACGAGTCTCTGTGAAAATGAGAGGAACTTGGAGAAGTTTTGGTTAGTTTTTTCATTAACCCACGCCCTATTCTAATAAAAAACGAGCTCTCAAATTCTAGTTTTAACGATATTAGTATCAAGTTTCTCTGCGTGTGCGAGCAAAGCGATTTGATAGAAAGAAATAACCAGCTATCAAAATAAAATCAATATTAGTTGCTTTATATTGGTCATTAATTTAAAACCTATTCTACCAAAACTAAACTATACTAAAAAATTACTTAACAAAGAAACATCACAAAAACTAGACATTCGCAAATATTATTTATGAAACGTTAATTTATCTGTATTTATACATTTATTAATGCAAATGACATTTAACAAACAGATGGTGACTGCTGTTTCCATCGTTTATGAAGGGAAATAATTCATATCCCGGGGAAATGTCACGTTCAGAGTAGAACTGAAAGATATGATGATGCTTTTGCAAATTATACTACTCATAAAATTAATATAAATTTGGTCAGATGTAATTTACGCAAAATATATTTGGTTTGAAGATAAACTATATTGCAAATATTGTTTATACATTGCAATGAAAATATCTTCAAATATTTGATACTGAATAGTATAGACAGCTAAAATTGTTTATATTTATCCTTTTAACGAAATTACTCCAGTAGTTTATTTATTTGAATATTGTATACAAACTACTTATGAATAATTTCAAAATATTTATAATTTAAGTTCATATAAACCAGCTATAAAAATAATTAACAACAACCAAGTTAAACGCTATAAAAATAGTATTTTTCATAACTAGGTCAAATAACTGGCGTTTTTGGTCCTAGCTTAACAGCCGATGCGTGCCAAGGCTATTAAATGTGCGAATATACATAAAAACCCCAATTTTGGGCCGTGTGATAAAATATTTATTTCGTCATACTGCAAATGAAATGAAACAAACTCGTAAAACATTATTACCTGATTTAGTGTCAATAGTTGTCAACCATTTTTTGTTGCTTTAGACTTATCAGCTGTTATGTTACCTACGCTGTATCAGTTCTTTCTTGATTCCTGATAGGTTGTTTAGGTTATCTCAGTGTTAGTTATTACTATCGATAATTCTATCTCATACACTATATAGTTCGATGACTAAATACCAATACCAAGTTCAACCCAAATACCAGTTTCACAATCTCGGATATCCGGGACGTCCAAAATACACAAAAAATTGAAAACGTTGTTGCAGTTACCGTTTAGATTAATCACAATCAATTGCTGTCCTCGAATCAAAAGTGTCATCAAAAATGATATTTGGCTAGGAATTAAAAAAAATCATAATAATAGGTTTAGTCCTAGGAAGAAAAAGAAAGTGCTTTTGTTCTTCAGAACTAATATCCAAAACAGCTCTTTTTTAAGTAGTATGACGAAAAGTTTTGATTTAAATACTTGAACTGAATTAAAACGGGATGAAACCAATCTAATTTTCATTTAATCATTTTAATAATAATCGATTAAATATAAATGAAAGAGTTGAAATTTGTATGCGAACTTTCAATAATTTGTTACCAAAAAAATAAATATTTTTTCCTGAGTTCGTAATAGCAGTAAGTCACAGCAGATACATTTTAAATTGTTATTCGATCGTAAAAAAGATAATTAGCAATACAATTTAAACTACAATAAAAACCCCGATGACTCATTTATTTAAACAATGAATAACAGTCAAAATTTTGAAGAATGCGTAACTCGAGAGCTTTGTATCAAGTGACCCTTTTCGGTTGGGTAATTGACCAATAAATAACCCCTTTTGAAGTGGTTCTTTTGTATGATCATGCCATTGTTATTTGATACCAGTAGAAGTATGTCCATAAACTTATAAAACCAATATGGTATATAAAGAAAGCTGCTACTAATTAACTTTTGTTTAAAGTATTTTTAAGATTTAAATTTCAATCGCGTTCTTATAAACGATATAAGGTCACAAAATGTATTTGTATAGTCTGTAAATAGTTGTTGTCTTCAATGGGACAATACACCACCAAGTTATAGGAATAAGTAATTCACATACTTTTACTTTCTCCCCATGAGCTCAAAAACTTTCGAATTTGCGTTCAGATTGGATGCACCCGTTTTGCAACTCTGTGATTCCAAAAAGAAGGGATTTTTGGTATGATTTCGGTCTGTCTATCTGTTCGACTGTTCAGACCCCGAGACCATCGACTAATCTCACGTACATTTATTAAGAAATTAGGTACGCGATTGCACTTTAGCTATATCTTTTCAGACTTTTCTTTAAAAAATATACGAAGTATACATTTATGATAATACACACTAATAATTTTGATTTTATTTTCAATATGATTATTATGACACCTAATATTATAATACCTCTCTGTCTGTATGTGGAACTAACCATTTAAAAGGTACCATTTAATGCTACATGTAGTCAATTTTGGTCTGATTATCGGGTGACCGGAAATTCAGTATTCAGCCAGGTATCAACTAAAGACAGGGTCAATGCCACAAACGAATGTATCCCAGTGATCATAAATCACATTAGTCCAGGTATATCGACCGACACTTCCACTCATTCCAGTATCTGCGTTCACAGATTATAAATTTTATACGGATATATATACATATAAATATATATGTATATTATATATGTATGTATGTGTGTGTGTGTGTGTGTGTGTGTGTGTGTGTGTGTGTGTGTGTGTGCTTATATAAGTGCTTACTAGTTTTGCACCAAAATAATGATATAATGGGACGATGTTTTCATCCATTTTCGTGGAATAATTTCAATACTATACAATGCGTGTGTTGAAAAGGAAGAGTAGTTTTCACAACCTATTTTTTTGTTTTTTCTGATAAAAAAAATTAAAATCAATATATTCAAAATTATATGGGTTTAGTAGCCTCTAAAGTCCAATTCCAACGATGTATGTATCAAACAGTTCATAAATGGAAGTTCAGTTCATGTTATGGAACTGTAATAGAATTAATAAGATTAATTATTACAAGTTTAATATAATAAAAAAAACTGGTAAAAAACTGATATAATGAAAGAAATTTTGAATTTCTGGGGCTATTTAAATTTTTTAGGACGTTCAACAGTGCCATTGCTGCCCCACAAAAATTAAAATTAAAATTATTAATATTATATGCACCTCGACTTACCTGATTTTAAATAGTTAGGCCTACTAATTACACTTCATACAATAAAAAATATTGGTGATCACAATATGTTTTCTAATCAAGAATATATGAAAATGAATTTCAATTGTATTTAAATGAACACTGAAGGATGTGATAGCTTAATTAAATGGTACATGAAGTTTTTGTTTACTCTACGGAAGAAGTATATGCCAGATTACTGATACTATTTATAAGACTACTAAATGAATATTAAAACCAAGTTCAAGTTTCAAAGTCAAGTTCCAAGAATATTGCAGGTATCCCAGACAGCACGACGGTCTCATCTCTCGTTGGCTATTACAGAACCCAGTTCAATATGCTTAGTCAATACTAAACTTCTATTACCACCCCTTCCCTACCTCTTGAATATAGTCAACCTAATCTTCATATTACCTCAAAAATTTATAATTAAAATAATACTAAACTGATAATATCACGAGCAGTCCTGTCAAACTAAACATATTTTAATGAAACTGCTGATGCATTGTCCTACCGTTTATGGTTTTTGGAAATGGTGCGGTATGGTTGGAATTTAAAAAAATACGATTTTGACATGTCGATATGACTAGCAACGCTTTTTTAAGGGGTCCTAATAATAAATTTTTGAACTTCCCAGATTTTTTTGTGTTGTAGAGTGTAATTTTACGAACATTTTGATACATAATATATGATAGTTTGTACAATATTTATATAAGTAATGAATACTGGGTTTAAGGCCCTACATGTGCAAATAAGCTGAATTGATAATCTGATTTCTTTCTTTTCCCCAAAACTCACTTTTTTAAACGTTGTACACATTTTTCTCAGGAACTAATAAAGATAATGAAATGAAATCTTCACCCACTGTTTCCACGGTTACTGAAGCAACATAGTATTTTTTTACAGTAATTTAAGGAAAATATAAAATAAAAAAATTACATGCTTAAAAAATTATAGCTCTATAAAAAAATTTAAAACTCCGTTAAAGTGTGCTTCAGGAATCAAGAAAAACCTGGTACAAAGCTCTATTTAATTATCTTTATTAGTTTCTGAGATAAGTGTGCGCCAAAATAGCAGATTTAACATGCGCAGTATAAGATTGATCAGGTCCCCTTAGAATAAATTTAAAAATTAATAAATGTAAATGTTTCCAAAATGAAGTATTTTAACTGTTCAAAAATGCGAATTTAATGCTCAAGACGGGATATCTCTTCTGTGATTCCAACGATTTTTATTGCAACGTAGTAATTGACATTGTACGTTCCCCTTAAAACAAAAATTGCATAATTAAGCTTAGATTCCACTAGAGAATGGTATAGATTAATCAGAACATAGATCCAATATTTTTTTATTTACAGCCCTGTGGGAAATATATTAGATAGTAGATACATCTGAAAGAAATGTTTTCAGTTCATCTAAACAGCTGTTCTTATAACCAAACTATGATGTCCCTAACCAAATTACGTCACTGTTTCAAATTTTGGTCTCGTGAAAAGCCAACAACCCCCCCAGAGCTAAGAAATGTTTATGTCAAAAATAAAATGTTCGTACCGTTACAAGCCTTTTAATAGGATTATTGTTCACTATTGTTTGTTAAGTGTGCTCCATATAAGTTAATCATCCTGTATGTTGTGCTATTATTCAGGGTAAATCATGAAACTACAGCTGTTACAGTAACCTCCAGCAGTTGTAACCCTCTGACTGTTTGAAGCCGGTTGTTTCCGGTTATAGCCGAATAGATAGCGCTCGCTATTCACCGCATGTCGCTCTTATGTCCTATCAGAACTGATCCCCTTCAATTGTACCCACAGTAAATATTTATGGAAATATCACTGAAGAATAATACCTCTTTAATCTTGAATAAGACACGGCACTTTGATCCGTCAAACGTGTATCTAAGCCCTTATCGTTACAGATTCTGTCCGTTAGTGATACTTAATCATAAAAAGTGCTCCATCAAAGTGAAAACTTATAAACATGAGGTTTTTTATAAAACAAAACTTGTACTTTTGTTTTTTGGTAATTTAAAAAGGGTGTCCATAAAAAACGTTTCAGGACATCAGTGAGTGATTAGGTACATTAAAAGGAAGAAAAAAGTTCCAATGGAGATATGGGCTAAAACGCTTATTTTCTCAGATATCCGCCATTTTGTATTTTTCACAAAATATTTATTATTTCAAACATTTTCAAACAGATTATTTTCAAATTTGGTATGTGTTTTACAATAGTAGAATACTATTATTAAAAAATAACTAGCATGATCCAAGGTTAAAATTCAAAATGGCGGTCATTTAAAATATTAAAACCAAAGTACTTTGAAAACGGTAAAAAATACAATGGCCGCTGTTATGGATTATGAGCTTGGATCATGCTAGCTATTTTTATGATAATAGTAGTCTAATAGTGTAAAACATATACTAGATTTGAAAATAATCTGTTAATAAATGTTTAAAATAAAAAATATTTTGTGAAAAAACAAAATGGGGGGTATCTGAAAAAATAAGTGTTCTAGGTCATACCTCCATTGGAACTTAATTCTCCCTTTTAATGTACCCAATCACTCACCTAAGTCCTGAAAAGTTTTTCATGGACACCCTGAGTATCGTTCACCATTATCTGGAGCAAACAATGGAAAATACACATTAGTCAGTCTATTTCTTTTCTGCTACTTTGTTTTCTTATTTGTATCTATTTTATTGAATTTATTGTTTGTTTCAAGACTATTGTATGGATCAAATAATTTTGTATTAGACAGACGCTGCAGGTTGATGAAGTTAGTTAATAATGGATCTGCTTTGGGTCCACCACTTCGATTGGTTCGGATGAAGTAATCTTATAACCTAGGACGAACTATACAGTTCAATAAGAGTTATAGTCAATATCCCTTGTATCAAAATCTTAGAATTGTCTCAGTATAGTAATTTTATAATCAGGCCCTATAGGACAATGGATTTTTAATATATAATCCTACTTTGGGTTAAGATTTCGACTAGTTAGGGGGAGTTTTAGTCAGACACTAATGAAGTAAATAGCTCTTTAACTGGCTTTAACTGCCCACCTGTTGGAAGTTGTTTAGGGTTTATTCAGTCAATTTAGGCTATAGGTATTATTGTATTCTGTTATTGGTGCCATAAAAGCATTAGGAATATTCGTTTTACAAATTCGAATGAAGAATTATTCTTAGTTAACCCTCAAAAATCTTTCCAATTCAAATCTCATCATAAAGTCTCTGTGACTAATGACTAATCTCTACGACTAAATGACTATCTCGTAGTCACAGGGTCACCGATTCAAAAAAGATCCAAAATAGAATAAAATAATCATGTTTCGTTATGAAGTAAAACAGCCTATGCGATAAATTTTATGAGTGGACCTCATTAAATGTAATAAACCGACTAGCATAAAAAATACACGTTTCTGTAGTTTATAACGTTCGAGCAACTATTAACGCATAGCCTTCACACCATATCATATCATGTGGCGTCATAGATGACATCTTGAGAAGATAAATTAAGAGGTTATAACAATAATTTTGAATCATGTTCTATAGTTTATTCGGTTTATAAGTCCTTAACACCCGGATCAGATGTGGTAGGATGATAGACGAAAATTGACACGTATCGCCAGCTGAGCGGGACTCGCTGTTCACCGCGTACTCCCGGCTCACCAGGTCAGAAATTAACTAAACTGTTACCGCGAATCAGTGTACCAACTATTTTCAAAACCAGTTTTAAATTATCGTTATTCAAGAAAAAATATCGTATCATAACAGTGTTCTTAAATTAGGCTAAAATTATAAATTGGATTTTAAATTCTAAATAAACAAATAGTTCAGTCATGTAGTTAAATACCTCAAATATTGTTACCGTACACAATTCTTTTACCTTTGAACAATTCAGTACTTTAGAACTCAAAAAACCTCTGTCCTAGTAGCAAAGAATGATCTCATGGACTTTTGGGAGCTCTATAGTATATTAACATTTCGAGAATATATGCACATTTTTGAAAGTTTTTAAAACGTTACTTGAATATTCAATGTTAAAATGATAACACATATTTAAATTGTTTCAACTGAGAAGCATGAGACTGTAGCTATTTATTGGTACCCAAGTTTAAAATAAAATTTTACAATGTACCTAATTTTTATAATATTAGTACTGTACAGTGTTGTTTCTTACATAATAATTAATGGTTATGTTTACATTCAGTTTAGTTTGTGTGTATCTTTTGGACCTATTTCTCTATAAGTAAATTAATGATTTATTATTAATATACTACTTAATATTAATATAGATAATAATAATTGTGTACATTGAATCATTTGAACTTCTATTTAATATATTTATAATTTTTATTTTTAATTTTTTTTTATCGGAGTGAGAAAGTAAAAGAGAGAAAAGAAGTAAAATATGAAATAGAATAAATAGTCCAGTGGAATTTCTTTTTATTTTTTTTTGTTATTTTTTTATATTTATTTTTTATTTTTAATATTTTTTTTTTTTTTTGTTTTTTATATTTTTTAAAAATTATTAATTTTTTGTTTTTTTTTTTTTTTGTTTTTAATATTTTTTTTAAATTATTTTTGATATTTTTCATAACTTTTTTTTATTTATTAATTTTTTAAATAATTTTAATTTTAATTTTTTAACATTTTATTTTTAATTGATTTAAAAATGGAGTTAATACGTTTTTATAAATAAAAATAATTTGTTAAATTTATTTTTTTTTTGAATGTTTTGTAATTTGTGTTTTTTGGTTTTTATTTGGTTTTATTTTAATATATTTGTCTGTTTGTTGTGTATATTATTGTTAAAAATAAGTAGAAGTGTAAAATTAATTAAAATATATTAAATTAAATTGTTGTTATATTAATTATTTATTTTTTTTAAAAAATTTAAAATTTTGTTTTGTTATATTTGTTTTGATTTGTAATTTTTTTAAATTTTTTTATTATAATTTTTTGTATTTTTGAAATTCTCTGTAAATGCGCAAAACGAGAGTAAGCACACTGATTAATGGTCGTAATAGATCTATGCGTATAGGACTAAATAAAACGTTAGATTTAAAGGGGTACGAACAGACTCGGTTGGCTTGTGGTGGTTGGCCAGTGTCACTTTATATAGTGCAAAACCGTTTGGTCGTCAGAGGATTCAGTTGGCCGTGTCGTGGTCATGACGTTTTAGGTTGTAGAACTCTCGTTCTCTTCTGGTTTAATTTTTTTTTGTTCAGGAAGGTAGCCTTCTCTAAGAATTCCAGGGATGAACATATTTTGGGGAACGTACCCTCATAAATCACCAAATGTAGTAATCTAGGAAAATAGGGAGAGTAATTGGGGAACAGTATGAAACCAGGAGTGTCACCGGATTATTTAGGACATATAAAAAATTTCTAGTAGGATTTCTGTTTTCGGAATTATGTGTGCATCTCACAGAATTTACCAACAACCAAATATTGAAAATCATTGAAAGTTTGTTCAGTCATAGCTATATTGACAAGATAGGTTAGCCAGAATATTCAAATATTAGATTAAATATTCACGCTATCAAATCTGGTCAGGTTTTTGGTAGTGTGGCGACGATTCGTCTCTCGGTAACATTTCAGAAACCTTCCATACTCCATTGACTATTGACCATAGTACCATTTCAGCTTACCTTTAGTACCAATATCAATCTATCAATAATTCATACCCACACACAACACGCATGACCACCAAACGCATCATATCCCTTACAAATAACATCCAACATCCTTTCGTTACAGGATGGCTAAAATGTCTACGGGAAGGCCCCACCCTGGAGGTATCACTGTCTTCCTCCCAAACTACTTTTACTTTACACTCATGCACAAATCTCTAGGGATAAAAAGCTGAATATATTAAAAATTCATTCTTTGTAAAACATGTGGTAAGCGATTTTATATTAAATTTTAAAATAAATTACCATAAATGATTGAAATGACAAATTCTTTATTTAAACTGGCGAAGGTGATGTAAGTGATATTTGTTGGCTGCATGATATCTATTTACCATATGTTGGCTGGCGTGAAATTCCCACTCCAGGTTGCGCAATCGCTTCACAAATTGCACGACTTTAATATGTTAAACGTTTTTACAATATGGGTGATTATACTCGTGGTTCACATTTTGATTGGTAAGTTATTTGAATAGAATCAGGTTGGTGGTACACAGTTATTTTTACTATTTATTTTAATTAATTATATTTATTTGTTTACTATTTTGTGTTTTCCCGTAAAACATGTTTATATTTAATTCCTTGTGGGAAATAGGTTAGATCATGAGTATCTGGTAGTTTCCATAGAAAATTGTTACATATTTTCCATCTTACAAAATCGCCAATCCCCCCCAGAGCTAAAACATATCGATGTCAAAAGAACTAGCATCAAACTCAAATTATTCAAGCTATTTATTTGCCATATAGTATGTTGCATGTAAAGACAGAAAATTTGTTTTCCTCAAATGTTTATCTTAATTGAAGGTGGAAATATTCGTTTTGAGACTGCTACAATAAAAACAGTTTACAGACCAAAACCACCCAAAAAACCACTTGAATCAACATTTTTGAAAAACGGCTTCAATGATTGGATACAAAATGTATTTTCAATTATTATTTAAGTTCCGAATAACATGATTCCACCTGTACGAATACCTCGTACACCTTACAAACATGCCTCGTTTGTTTCTAAAAGTATCGATTGAAAAGTTATTGGCTTTACATGAAAAAAACTTCTTGGATTAGCCGGCAAATCAATAAATTTTCAAAACAATTTGAACATCACCATAATAAAGTTGTCTTAAGTATTATTTAAGAAATCTAAAAAATCTCTATAAAATTGAATGTATGTCTGTCTGTATGTCCTTTATGCGTTGCCAAACTACTCATCCGATCGCCATGAAATTTTAGGAAGTTGCTCTACATGTGTCCGGGAAGGTTTTAGTGAAAAAATATTTTAGAAAATCCCATGAGTTTCCATTTTATGACGTTTTAAATTTCTAATGTTAACCTTATGGAGAGTAAGTTTGTTTACAAAATGTCTACAATGAAAACATTTGATTTCTTAGCTACAGCTGATTGGTTTACTTTCCATTAGCTTTACTATCCAATGCCATCTGAATCATTCATTAATGTTAAACTATGAAGTAAATGTGTACTGTAAAAAATGAACAACTTTATTCACCACGTTAATAGTTTACGGTTTTGGGGGATTATGTATTTATATTTTTATTTTCTGTCTGATTAAAGTCACGTGTTTATATGATAATTACAATGTTTATAATATTACGTTTATTATAATAATCAGCTGTTGTATATCTTTCCTATAAAAGCCGTATTACAGTTAGGTTTCGTTTGGGTTTGGATTGGATTTGAAAATTGTGAATTAATCCACTCAGATTTATTTGTTTTATGGGAATGTTATTAATATGTTTTATCATTTCAGTATTTTTATTCACTATGCAGCGACCCAGAATATATAAAGTTTCACAATGAAGCTGTATTGCTATTCGACTTCAGAACATGGCCAATCTTAAAGTTAACATGTGTTTACTGTGAGGCGTTACGAAGTTCGCCGGGTCAGCTAGTATATATTAAAAGAAAATCGTCTATGACTTGCGGCTTCAGAAAAAATACTGCCAGTAGTAAATATATTTATAGATACATTTATAAATTAATTTATTCTTATTTTTTATTGATCTAATAGTACATTTATTGTACTCAGAGTTATAAAAACATGCTATGCTGTCTGACGAAAAAAATAATTATTCCTTTTTTCAAAATCCATTTACGCATTCAATTTGATGCAGCCTACGGTCACATCATCTTAAAACCCCCAAATAAAAATATTGATTACCAAATGTACCCAATAGTATTACTTAATAAACTAACATCTAAAGTGTTTGGTTATTCGGGGGGGAGGTGAGGAGACAAGATCAAAAGATTTTGGGATACGTCTATCCCAAAACCTCTTGATCTTGTAGTCAATTAAGGTGTGAAAGCATTATTTTAATCCCTAAAAAAGATTATAATGTTCTAATAATTATAATTATTTAAGAATAAATATTTTATTAATGTACCCATACCATTTCTTGAAGTTTACTTTTTAAGTGAAATGGAATGTAGAGCCTAATATGTTTTATCTAAAATGTTTCATACAAGGAAATATACACGGACATGTTCTGTTAGAAAAATAGTAAACAAATCCCCAGATAAATTCCTAACACCTATTCCAAACTCTAATTGCTTTAATCTGCATAGCAAAACGTTGCTCCATAGTTAACTCCATAGTTTACCCTTAGCTTTGGAAGGGTGACTCTAAAATCTGATACCGTAGAAAACTATTGAATGACAAAGTAGATTAGGCAGCTCTAATGGCCTTATTAATTTTATTAAGTGTTAAAGTCCTCACTTGAAAGACTGCACATAATATGGACTGAGTATAACAAGATTTTCTTTGTTAGAACAAAAACTGTTTGTCGTCCACCATACTTATCACTTGAAATCGAAATTTAAAATTCCTACATTATGATCATGGTTATGGTTATGATTCAACAATCTTTGACCTACTAGCCCAGAGTGTCCCTGAGCTATATTACCGGCTTCTTTAACTAGATATCTAGGTTGTGAGAGTGAAAACATTTTAGACATTAGGTATTTCTAATTATAAATGTTATTAATTTTTAATCACGTGTGTTTCAGTCCAGAGCAATCCAGTCTGCAATATGTGCGTTTGGAAACATTGCACGCCAAAGGAAGTAGGTGTGCCAAATTTCGATGTCGCAGACACCACTGATAAATTTATACGATTCGTAAGTAGGTCCACCAGAAAAGAAAGAGCAGATGCGTTAAACAATATTATATCTATGTTGACTTCACTCTCTGAGCTGCAGAGGCTAGAGTTGGACAAACGGATCAGAAGTAGGAGGGGAAAAAGTATGGTAGGTGTTTTGAGACAGTTGGGTCTACCTAATACCTGGTTTAGAAGACTGGTGATGTCTTTTGCCACGCCGTTGCCAGTTTATTTGGCAGAGACGCTGCGCACCGCTATTAAGAAGCAGGATAGGACGACGGTATTGGAGATCTACACAACGTTCCCCGGGTGTTTGACCAGTGACGTCAACGATGTTTACAAACAATGGGGCGATCCGAAGCAGGAAATCGCTGATGCATTCACAGATGATATTCATCTTCAAAAAGATAAAACTCTGACGTTGTACCGCCCCTCGGCGCTAATAGAGTTGATGACGAGTTTGACCGAGGGGCTAAGGGAGAGCTGTGTGGAAGTGCGCCAACCGGCAGCCAAGGAGAAGGCCGAACAAATGACGAAAGATATGGACAGCTTTAAAACAGGACTCAGCATTGAAGAAAAAAAATGGGAAAAAACTTTTAAGGAAGTTGCCATGAAAACATCAATGCCTCAACTGAAAGAGATTATTACCCAGTATGATGGCCTCAGGAAAAATGTTAATTCCTTTGAAAATGATATTGAACAAGTACATGGCTCTTCAAAAATCTTCTACAGGTTTATAGCAAACGTAGTGAGAAGGCAGCACGAATATTTTGCTGAAGAGTTGAATTCAGTTTTAAAAACACGGATTAAGCTCCCAAAGCACTTTCGACGGCTTATTTACATTATTCGCTCTCGGTATAACATTGATATGAAAACCATCATAGATAGTTATTATGATCTCTATCATGTCCGATTGAAGGAGGATATTTTAAAAAGTCGAATCATAGTTTTTGGAATCGATTCCTTCAAATCTTTGTTGTCAAAACTATCAACAGCATAAGCATTTTAGTAAGTTGTTTACAGAAATTGAAAAATCTAGCCAATATTATATCCAGACTATATTCTTGCTATTTTATTTACACCAGATGTAGATAAAATCAAATTGAATGTCATATAATAAATAAATAATTTGAATTACTAGCCAATCTTTAAGAAAAATAAAACCATCTTTCAGCTTAGATTTTTATCCTGTCACTTTCCAAATGATTGGGCTTCCAGAAACGTTAATTGAACCTTCTTACTTTACTATATTGAACTGACTAGGACAACCTTATTTTTTAATATTTAATTTAAAAAAGTCTAAGGGATTGAATTAATGAAAATGTAGCCTACATTTAGCTTTACTTCAGCAGTTATCACGTCCACAATATATACGTGAGGATAGTGTTATGTATTTAAAATCATAAGTTAGTATATTAAATGCGGAATATGTCATTTTACATTAAGCTATGAAAACAGTTTTGGAAAGGTGGTTAAATAAGTTTATTTGGATAGTATCTAAAAGAATCAAAGTTATCTAGATATGTTAGATGAATTGAGTAATTTCATCCAACTCATTGCATTGGCAGAACTAATTTAATTGAACATAAAGCAATCAACAAGTTATAGAGCTTTGATAAGCTGATCTTTTTTAGGTTTCCTTGAGGGAATAGCTCAGAGGGACACATGCTTACTTATTACAACGTAGATGAATTTTTTTACTGATATATTCACATTAAAGATCGATATTAATTATCACAGTTATCTTACCTACGTCAAAGGACACGCTTTTGTTGTATTATTCTTCTTTCCTTTATCTTTTATTTCATTCTATATTAATCCCTTTTAATTTAGAATTAATAATCTCAGAGTGACTCCGAATATTTTGACCCCAGGCAAGCTATAATTCATTTGTTCTATTTTCTGTGAATATTGCCAATAAAACATTGATCCATAAAAACATTTAAAAAAATATGAATCAAACCGAGTGCAAATAGACTGAATTTAAACAATATACTCTAATTTGTTTGCATAGTTAAAAACAAATATAACTTTAAAATTTCATTACAACTTTTTTTTATTTATGGGCCAATTTAAAAGTGGATAATACTGTTGATTTTCTGCTAGGTGTTTTTTTAATTCGTTTATCTTAAAATGATAACCAAACGAAATTTAATATGACGAGGAGAAAATAAGTGAAATAAACTGTGTAAAGCATAACATTGTTTAATGGGGTTTGAGACCCATTAGAGTGCCATGAAATTCTCTACGCAGGTATCAATAACAGTTAGGTTAGAATAACAAGAGGTTAAGGCATTGGAGTCAGAACCGTGGTGCCTGGATTTGTGTTAACTAAAATTTAAATGATCTAAGTTTTTTCTTTAATGTGAAATATCAAGACAAAATAAAAAAAACAACACTAATTTCTCGTTCTTACTCTGCTAAAAATGTCTACCTGAGTAGGTGGTCATATCAGTTAAAAGCATAAAGTATTTTAAGTACTTATTACATCATTGATATCTTGTCTGACAAGGACCCACTATAAAACACTGCGAGCTATCAACCCTAGCATTATTTATTTGAACATCTAAAGACGTCATACATAGTTTTATTCTAAAAAATCTTCATGAGAGGTCGATGATTTTGAGCCTCTTTTATGCTTTGCTTTATAAACAGGCGCAAAGCATAAAGTATTTTAAGTACTTATTACATCATTGATATCTTGTCTGACAAGGACCCACTATAAAACACTGCGAGCTATCAACCCTAGCATTATTTATTTGAACATCTAAAGACGTCATACATAGTTTTATTCTAAAAATCTTCATGACAGGTCGATGACTTTGAGCCTCTTTTATGCTTTGCTTTATAAACAGGCGCGGTGTGTCAAGTTACGTAAGCAGGGAACCTGAGTTCACTGTAAAAAGTTTCATCGTAAGATACACAAAAATAACCCATTACCTGCATTAGAGACGAAATAATTTCTGAATTACAATTTTGGGCATACCGACTTGGTGAGACAGGGGTTACACTCTTGCCTAGGAACTAGAAAGCTGTTGGATCAAAACCCATGGTCGGTGAGTCCTATCAGATCAAGAACAGATCCTCTGGCTTTCAAGACCAGACGTCGGGTCTAACATATGTGACCAACACAGCCTACTGTATCACCACCAGGCCAGCTTCTATGCTATTGCACATAACCTGACCGTCTTTAATAGGTTCATCGCAAAGATCCGCAGTCCATGGTGATGGACAGTTGGGGTTAAGAAAATAAAACAAAAAATATAATTTTTTATTAGAATTGACAAATAGTAATTTTACAGCGAGAGGTATTGATTAACTATCCACATTTTATTTTACATTATGGTTAATTTACACAGATGCTTAAGGTCTTGCCAACTGATATGTTTTCTTTTTAGTATTTATAATTATTTATATTTGCTTTTAAGGGTTCTTGCGAATTAGTTTTATTTTAGAATTAGAATTAGTTCTTGCGATAAACATAAAATATATAGTGTGATAAGAGTTAGAGGCCCCAGTGTGCATTTCATGTTGCTTTTATTTATACATTTGAATATATCCATTGAACTTTATTTATTTCCATAATTCATAATAATGAGACTCCATATTCATGATGAGCCACTCCCATATAATCCAATCAAACGGACGTTATAACTCCGAGAATCACTCATACACAACTCGGCTGACGTCCCTGTGGTCGACCCTAATCTCAGATAATCAAATAACAGCTGATATGCCATTCACTAGACAGCTGTCATATTCGAGGGGCTGATATCTGTTATCACTGCCAACTTACCAATTACTTACCAACAGATCTATTTCCAATTAAATCAAGAAAGCTGTTCACTAGAAGATGCCACTTATGTAAATTTCCCTACAGTGATACAATTTTACACTTAACAATGTTGTTTATTTTCTTAAATGTATGAATTTCTTTAGCTACAAAAATCAGCTAGTTAAGTTTCAAAAATTCGATTGTGCTCCAAAAACAGACGACTGTATTGGCAGTACAGAGGAAATGATTGATTACGTACACGTTGTTATTGAAAAATTGAAATTTATAAACAAAAAAAGGCCTATTGCCTTGCCTTTTTTTCAACATTGTGGAAACATAAAACAGATTTTTAATAAAAAATATCCCTTAAATTATTAATTATAGTTATTGCTGTTAGATGATTAGATACAACTTATAATTTGTACCTGCATTACTTGAAAAAATACTCTCAAAGTACAATAAACTACATCATACTTTTTCAACTGAACTTTCATCACCTACGTGTACTATAAATATGTGCGTTGGACCTACCAAGTAAGGCTATTGATGAACGGTAACATAACTATATGAAAGTATTCACAGTTTGAAGCACCAGTATTTGAACCAGCGTCATTACTGGCTCAGGACTAAATGTGACCCCATGTTACAAAATTGTAACAAAGATTTAACAAAACAAATTACAGTATGTTACCAATTTTACCAATGATATTCCGCTAAAAATCTATAATTAAATATATAATTTCATTAAAAATATATTTTGTTCATAACTGTCTGCTTATGTGTATAAATTCATGATTACTGCGGTAAGTTTTAAACAAAGCAAGGGCGAAACTCTGCTACATTACATTGACTCTGTAGTAATATTTTATTTATTTAATTTTTTAGAATATGTTATTATAGACTAGCTGACCCGGTGAACTTCGTAACGCCTAACAGTAAATACGTGTTAACTTTCAGATTGGCCATGTTCTGAAGTCGAATAGCGTTACGACTTCGTTGTGAAAAACTATGTATTCTGGGTTGCGGCATAGTTCATAACAATACCGAAACGATATGACATATTAATAACATTACCAAAAAAAAATAAATCTGATTGGATTGATTCACAATTTTTCTAATCCAACCTAAAACCAAACAAAACCTAACTGTAGTACGGCTTTTATAGGAAAGATATACAACAGCTGATTATTATAACAAACGTAATATGTATAAACACCGTAATTATTTTTTATTTAGCCGACATAATTATAAACATGTGGCTTATAATCAGACAGAAAATAAAAAATATAAATACATAATCCCCAAAAACCGTAACTATTAACGTGGTGAATAAACACATTTACTTCATAATTTTACATTATTGAATGATTCAAATGACATTGGATAGTAAAGCATATTGCTAATGGAAAGTGAAACAACAGCTGTAGCTTAAGAAATCAACACACATACAGAACATTTGTAAGCAAACTTAGTCCCATAAGGTTAACTGGAAATTTAAAACGCTATAAAATGGAAACTAATTGAATTTATGGAAACTGCATATGCCTAAAGCATGACCGGAGCAGAGACGAATTCGAAAAATCAAAGATCATTACAATCGGTCCAGCCGTTCTTAAGTTATAATGAGCGTAACCAGCACGACTCTGTTTTATATATTTAGATTTCAATCCTAAATCAATATAACTGTATTGTACTTTCATTGGTTACTTCTTTAATTTTCTTTATGCACTGATCTGTTTCCCTTAAATGCAGCACTCGAAGAGCATTTGTCTATACTGTCTGATTATCCAGCATAACATACTTATGCGTTACCTCCTTCTATGTCATTATTGAGAAAACCCATAAACTGATAATTTATTTGATCCCTATATTTTTTCATTTAAAATATACGTTATTGCACGTAGAATGAATGACAGATTTAATTTCAAATTTCCACAAAGATTAGATTTTTTCGTTTTTCTTTTAAACTAACATAAACTTTTTTCCTTCCCAAAAAGAAAAATAAATAAATAAACTAATTGACAAAACTTACGGAAATAAAAGACAGTAATAATTTAAGATACTTTTAGTAAATGTAATTTTTGTATTACTTATTAATGTATGTATGTATTAATATATATTACTTTTATTAATGGATTTAATGTCATAATGGCTATAATAGTTTCCAAAGATTTAAGAGTTACCCGTTATATAATAAAACGTAAATTATGTTTTTGAAAACTGACAATGCTATAATCAAGAAATATTGAAACAACGAATCGGACAAAACTACCCGATAACTGTTTATATGGCCCTCTGAAACCCACAATGTTTAGGGAGCTATTTCCACTAATGTATCTATCACACTGTATTGGTATGGTAGTAGGTTTAGTTACCTCTAAGTGCATGGCATACACGTATACTGCTTAAGTTCGATGGGCGGTCAATATAGCTAGTGCATTAAGCCACTGTCTAGTAGACAATAGCCACGCAATATTGGTTTACAAGATTGTCTCAAAGATTACACGGTTATTTTTAAAAAATATAAAATATTGTTTAGGAACATTAGGCTACTAAATACTACTAATTTTACATAAATATTTTAAGATAGGTTTATATTTTACCTAAACATTATACTCGTTTTGACGTCACAATCAAATAAATAAGGGAGAGGTGACGACGATTCATGAGAATAACTTACTGTACAATACTACTGAAATACTATTCTAGCCAGCTTTTATGGGGTCTCATAAACTTGCACAATCTACCTTTAACACGTTAATCAGGATATAATGTTTTATTTTATTTCAAAAAAAAGTTTCTTGATAAGGTTTTCCATACTACTGGTTTGATTGGGCTCCCTCACCTATTTTTTTTTTAATTGCGACTGGATCTCGTCAAACAAACAACACACTACACACACAAACAAACACATAATTGATGTAGTCACTACTTTCCAACGTTTCGTAGAACCGAAACATCAACTAACACCCCACGTCTTCATATATTTTTTTAACTTTGCCTTTAACGCACGAGGGTTGATCGCCTAAGCACTGTGTGACTGATGTTCTTGTTTCATGTCACCAAACGTATTTAAATGTGTTTTAATGTGTGTTTTATTTACTGCATGTGCAGTAAATAATTTCCATCGAACCGTATAGATGTCTGCAATGGTGAATATTGGGCGGAAGGTGGGTTCTGTCTAGTGGGAGGTCCTGCAAGATGAGTAAGTCCGAGGTGGACTATTTTATCGGACCCTTTTACGACATAACTAAGGACCCTCAGATCCCGGGGGGAATATGAGATACCACTCTACTGATATACTTATATCACTCAGTTCATGTGATGCACTGTTTCGTGCTTTCATTGTAAGTACGCTTGGAATTCAAGAGCAGAACATTCAGCTGCGATAATCGGAAAGATCGTGTATAAAGTAAAATACAGCGTAATGTATGTACTTCCCTTTTAGGAAATAGCTCATATCATGGATGTGTTTAGTTTCTCTAAGCTGCTGCCCTTATAACCATATGACGTTACTTCCGTTTCAAATTTAGGTCTATCAGATAGCAAATACCCCCTCCCTCAGACCCAAGATACATCCACGGCAACGAGCGTATCAAATCCCTGTGTTAAATAGCTTAGATAATGGATATGTTATAAGGAATGTTTTCAGTAACTCTAAACAGCTGTTCTCATAACAATATGTCATCACTTTCGTTACACTTTTATGCCTTAAAAATTACTTTCCCACCTAGCCTAAAAATATTCAAGTTTAAATTGACATCGAGCTAATGTACGCGTATGCCAGACACTCCCAGCCACATTGCTCTCTACATATTACGAGAGTATAGCTTGTTTATAGTTTATTTACTGCCTTTTATAATATGGCAATAACGATTTATTCATTGTCAATTGAGTTGTGTCAATTAAGTGAATGTTTATATTTTTACTTTACCAATAAGTAAATGTTCAGTTGGCCCATATTTTATTATTACCTAGTTATTGGATATAACAACATCTAATTCTAATTAACATAACATACTAAATATTATTACAGAAAATTGTTAAAGCTATCACCCCCTCATTCTTGAGATTAGAAGGGGTCAACGATTATTTTTTTATTTTAAACTAAACATGATAAGGGAATATAAAAGAGACGTTACAATTTTGAGTTGTCAAGTCACGTTGTTGGTCGGGACGGGAATATTTAACATGGTTCACAGCTGGGTTAGATACCATTAATTGGTTCAAGATAACGTTTACCTTCGTCATACATCGGTCCCTGACGTCACTGAGTGCTATCTCAGACGATCAGCTGCCAACTGATTAAACAGCTGTGAGTCTGTGCGACAAACCTGACAACTTCGAACTCAAAGAGGCTGATAACGCTATCTCTTACTTCTCTAGAATACTTATAGGTCGATAAGTAATTATGTCAAGATGCTCGTCAGGGAGAGGAACCACTTGGGAATATCTTTGTATTTACTAACATACCTGAGAGTTCTCTAATGAATGATACGGTTAAGAATAGAATAATCGATGATTCACATAAAATAGGACAAAACATTATTTCTGTAGCTATTAACAAACCCAGACTCTTAAAGGGGGGATACAGACGATTGATCTGAAACCAAGCCGGTCACTCCAACGGATTCATTCACGGATTACGAGGTTATAACGTTATCTCTGAGATACACCAATCATTTAATGATGAATAACAATAAAAAAAGATTAATGTATTACAGTCACAAAGTTGTCACTATTTTATCTGTTTTAACAAGCCTAGACATACTGTATAACATATGGTTAAAGATCACAATAATAAACAATTAAAATCTAGGAGTATGTATATGACAGTGTTTTTTAGATTTAAAATGCCATTTTAGAAAGTGCCATTGTCTTTTATAACAAAATTATAGTAAAAGAAGATAATAAATAAAAATATTCCCCTAGGAATTAAAAACAAAAATATATTATTGTTGAGTTTATTGTTATGGAATATTGTGCATAGGTTGTTTAGTATTCAAAGTTAACCATCGTAAAGAAAATACTGTTGTGGGGATTGTAATCAGCAACATTTATAGAATAAGTGTATAATATTTTTGTAATAATTAAATACTTAATGAATTACAGATAGCATTTACATTTTGGTACATCTGTTTATGGCTATGTTACAAACATCGGAGGATTTGAGGTGAAAATTAAACGAGGTTTATCGAACACACAACACGGTACAACAGCTATCGTGTAATACGATTGTATGCCTCCCTGATTCTGTGTCATTGCATCCTTTGTACAGCAAACTGTAGATTCCGAATCGGTTAAAACCTTTCCTATCAAGCAAATGAATGTATGGTTTAGGTTTTTGAGCAGGACAAATGAATTTAATATTTAAATAATTTAATATAGCTATCCAATCTCTACTACATTATCAAAAAAAGGATCTAAAATAATTTTTTTCGGAAAAGTGATTGATTTTAAATTTCGTATTAAAGTTTACGGTCTCCTACATAAAGAAAAGGGGATTTTCAAAGTTACGTCTGTCTGTGCGCGCGCAGGTCCGTGCGTTTTTGTGTGTTACGCGCTGGCGCATGTATTTGTAAGTGTTAAATATAAACAATACACGAATAGTATGATGTATAAAATTAAGGTGTTCAATGAAATAGAGAAAATTAAATTGAACAAATTTAAATAACAGTGAAACATTAGAGTAGTAAATAATAATGAAACCATTTTACTACTATATTATTTATACGTAATATTACTGTATTATTTAAAATTGTTGGTTAGTTGTCAAACAAATCGTCTACAATCATTGTATTTTAATAAACCCCGAAAAAAGTTTATTGGTCATTGCTTTTTGTGGACAAAATATTTCATTCAGAACTAATGGAAAAGAAATTACAGAGGCTTGGAAGTTAATCGTTCCTTCAACTGCTTTCATCTGAAATTCGTCTACTTGAGAACAGTTTAAATATTAAAATTTTCTTTAGTTTAGCCTTTACTTTTTATGCCTTTGACAGACGTTTTACACTTAGTAAAAACTATTTTATTTTTATCCGTCCCATTGTAGCGTCACTGCTACCTGTATTTTTCATAATTCTTTATTTAGTAACTTAAAATGTGAGTTTTTATGTAATATATAAAAAAAGGGTTTTTATCATAATAGAACTTACTTATTACACTAGTATATTATAACCACGAGTCGTATTGTGTTAAAACTTGAATAATTTAAGCTTATTACCGGAAATATGTGTTTTCTTCGTGTGTTTATTAAGGGTCTAGACATAGCTTTTTCCAGCTAGACCACTTTTCTATTTAATTGTGTTTATTTCTTTCAAGCGAATCATTTCAAGTAAAATTTAGTGTCAAATCTCAATCCTCCAGCTCTTGTTAGTATTTTTGATAAATATGTCAAATTTAATTTAGCTTTTACCAAAAGTATAAAGTTTTTGTCCTTTTGCTAACATCGATAACTAGTATTACAACGAATATGAAAAATAGTTTATTCAATTTTAATAAACTGTGAACAGACTTTAAAAAGAAAATATCAATAAAACATAATATGTCGCATGCATAATTGAAAGATCTTTGTGAGAACATTCTTAACGTATTTATATAGATTTTTTTCTCAGACAAATAAACAATATACTCTATGTTACCTATAAATAAAATCGTAAAACAACCAACGAAGGGGTTTTGACAACAAAGCAGAAATGTAATGTGATTTGTCATTTCACATCACTAATCGATTTATTTTGATGGCGGGTTGAGTGATTGGCTTAACACAAAACCAACCCTCATGTGGCTGAAACTGACCACCTATTGTTGACCCCTAATTTATAGCTTCTGCATCGGTGTGAGAACTATGGACAGTTAGTTGTCAGGTAAACTTGTAATGTTTCCCAAAAATCCCTTTTCTCAGTTCTATTAACTAAGTTTTTTAATATCCTTGAATTTAAATTGCAATTGCTACTAAATTAAACGAGAAATATCTGAATACGAGTCCTTTGATAGACCTGAGTGTTAGTGTGCAAACAAATAAATCGTAAAAGTGGCTTGAAATCTTTGTTTAAGAGTAGCTCATGTGAATAAATAATTATTATTATAAATTCTGCTATATACACAGGTAGTTTATTAAAGTCAGGGACAAACTTCAAGGGATGAGATTACACATCAAAATAAATTAAAAATGTCCTTTAAACATGTGTGGAAAGTCCTTCATTTAGCCTCTAGCCGCCATTTTGTATTTTTTACAAAAATGTTATAGCTCAAGAACTATTTAAGCTGCAGTAACAAAACTTTGCACACATATTTATTGGTCAAAGAGAAAAATATTCTCAAAGTATCATTTAGTTTAATTTTATATTGTCTAAATGGCAGTGGTTAAAAATCTTTTTATTTGTACAAAAAACTATAATTTAAAAAAAAATTTTGCGGGACATTAAAAGGATTGTAATTTTAATTTCAATTATAACGAGACTTTGTTGAACGAAATCCGTCAACTAATTAGCGAGAAAATGCACTTTTAACGCACTTTTTATGCACATCGCCACGCGGAAATGTTGCATGGGCTCTGTAAGCTAACATTTAAAGTGCATTATCTAGGTTATCCGTGGATTAATTTCGTTTAACAAACTCCCATTAGATTTGAAATTAAAATTACAATATTTTTATATCTTGTAAACATTTTATAAAGTTAATGGTTTTGTTGTTATTTAAATTAAAAGTTTTAACCGCCGCCATTTTGAAAATATATAAGCAAACCAAATTATACGTTATGAATATTATTTTTTGGCCAGTAAAATTGTGTGCAAAGTTTGGTTTTTGTAGTTTAAATAGCTCTTGAGACATAAGAATTTTTGTAATAAATACAAAATGGCGTCTAGCGGCTAAATGGAATATTTTCGACACATGTTTATAGGATATTTTTTGTTTATTTTTATGAGTACTATCATCCCTTGAAGTTTGTCCCCAACTTTAATGAACACCCTGTATATAGTACACATAGATATAAATATGAATTGGTTTACTCTTATCTTATTTGCATGGAATTGAAGAAATTAATTTTGCTGAAAAAAGTTGACGAAACATAATTCAAAACTACCGAAAATACTGTAAACTACCACCATTCCAACACTATTCAGAATTTCTCCTATTGTTATGGTTAGTTCAAAATAACCATAAACAACTTGCCAGTTTGTAACTAATATATAAGGACCAAAGCTGAAAATAAGTAGATGTCCGTGTTAAGTTTTAGTTCTGAAAACGAAAGAAGTGTTTTGCAACTCATCAATGACCAGCGCCTGGTAGAGGCATGTCGTGTGCTGGCCACACTTCTGACATGTGTGTCAATGAATGATAACAAGAGAGGTAATAGTGATAATAGACCTAGGTCACACGTCTTTCTGGTGGACTCAACATGTTTCCTTGAAAAACATTTCCAAGAAAACAGCACTACTTTGTTATTTTATTTTCCTACGTCTTTTTTAATTTTATATTTTTAGTTTTATTTTTGTGTATTTCTACGCCAGAGGCATTTTTTACGTTTTGATTAGGAACGGTCCAAACCCCGGTCTTGTTACTACCTAACGTCGACCTGTTGTTAGGAAGCATCATTAATTAATAGCCAATGACAAATGGCAACTGGGTCAGACTCGACCCTCGATCCGGCGAACTTCAGGTTGAAGACGGGTATTATAACCACTTATACTACTGTTTTACAGAAAATGGTACAAACCCAGTCTTTTTACTACGTACGTCAACCACCTACCTGGTCGACGGTGATACTTCCTAGGAAGAATCATTTATTAAAAACCTAATGGCAATATGATAACTGTGTATATGCCTAGATTTGATCCTTGACAGAACCAGTTTAGTGACTAGAAGTGTTACTATTAAAAAAGTTAAGGTTTAATTTTTTTATTTGAGGAAAAATAGCATACAATTTAATGTTGGTTTACGGAATTAATTATTATCATGATTGAATAGGCTTAAGATAAAAATAATCATATTAAATAATTATTTATATTATCCTAGTTTATAGTTTCTATTTATTTTCTTAGGTACAGGATTTTTTCGTATGCTGTGGTATTTTGTAGGTTTGGTTTAATTGAATTCGGTTAAATTAAATTGTTTTGGTTAGTTTTGCAGGCAGATATCGAAAACATAAAATATTCCCGTAGTAACAGCACTGAATTTTATGTGAATTATTTCCATTGATTAAGGATCAGTTTTGAAAATAAAACAAAGCTTTATCATAGGTTCTATTTATAATTTAAGGTAACTTACCTATTAGCCACAAGAACTATAGTAAAAAGTAATTAGGTTTTTTCCTTCGAGGATCAAAATGATTAAGATATATATTAACAAAAGTAGTTAATATTATGTAGATAAAGCTTTACACTGAGTTGTATCGCAATATTTTAAATAGTAAGGAATCAAGAACAACGTGGGGGAGGAGTGAGTAGGTTTTCTGCCACAAGGACAAGCTCGAATTTTGGAAACCATTGATCTTGACTATATGAAGCTGTCTATCACAAGATTTCAAATGATAAGTGAGATGACAATTTTTCATGTTCTTCCCGTAACATTAACCCTCCTCCCTTACCTCCATAATGATAAAAAAATTTGCCTTTTTTTGTATCTCATGTGCATAAATGTAGGTCTCTAATATATACGATTACATTTAAGAACTACTTGTTTTGGATTTCTTGTTACCTACAAAAATTATCAAAGTTTTCATCTTAAGTTTGACCATGCCACCTAAGAAAATAGATTTTCTCAGGAAAAATTCGTTAGTACATAAAAATGAAACCTTTATAGATTTATCTTCGTAAAGTTACGTATGATTACGAAGAGAAAGAAATAGATTTTTGACTGATAAAATATCAATACGATAACTATCAAATTAAAACATAAACATTCGCTAGATCTGAAATGTAAGAAGCCATTGTTGTCAAATAGAAATATATTTTTAAAATATTGAGTTTTTGTTCTACTACTGAATACTGAATACCTATGAATCAAATAACCTATTTGGATTATTCAAAACATAAATTTCAATAACTTCTTTCCCTTTGGAACAACGATTGTTAGAAATGATTGCGACTCAAATGAGATTTATTCACCAGAAAATTAATAACAATCGTTCTCTGTGTAGCAGCGTTCCACAGTCAAAACTGAAATCTTTTGTGTTTTAGCGTCATTTCACATTTAACGAGATGTTATTAAAGAATCGTAGATAGTTTCTCTTTACAATCCATTTTTATTAAAATCTTGGTTATGAATCCTTTTATAATTTACTTGGAATTTAATTTAAATAAACTCAAATAAAGCTACTGTTGGATATTTTATCATAGTTTTGGTCTAATATATGATAAAATATTATAAATATGCGGGAAATTGAAAACAGGGAAAATACACGAATAATTGTAGCAGTAAAATAGTAGTTGAAGCAGAATGCATAGCTTGAGGGAATAGTTCATTTGGGGCGACATTAATTTCCTTAAGAATAGAAATGCTTTTCCTGCGGGGCCAACAGATGCCCGCAGATCAGTCAAATGGCTTAGCCCACTCCGGCCGGAGTGAACATCCATCTTGGGGATTTCACGTCTTGTCTGATGATTACAATTAATAAAGTGAACTGTATCAATGATACTTATTCTCTCAAAAAGGAGCTAAAAATTAAATTACATTAATTTTAAACAAAACTATTGTAGGCCTACTCAACTTAAATTATATAATATTTTAACATTTACAACTGTTTCAAAATTAACTCTTTCTACACGTTTAAAGATTTTCTGGTGAAAATGGCTAAAGCGCACAACTATTAAAATTTTCATAAACGTCTGACCTTTGAAGGGTCTAAGCCTCAATAGACTATGAGATATACGTCAAAACATTCATTTTTAATACTTTTCTTTTGTAAAAGCAGGTATTTTTTTCTTTCAGACCAAAATCAAAAGTTCTCCTCTATTTAATGCTTTCTCCAAACCAATATTGAGTATTAGGCAAAATTAAAAGTACAATATTGATATAAGAAATGAAATAATGAGCTCACAAGATGATGTACAATATTTCAAAATAAATTTTATTTCACGTAAAAAAAACCGTTAAACTTTAGTTTTGATTATAGAATTGAACTGGTGGAATGATTAGTGAAAAATGATTATGGTGAATTAAGGAATAAGTTGCTAAGGTATTTGATGAGATAAGGAACACTAGATTTATTTGATAATACCATAATTTTTTCTTAGAAGAATATCCCAAGCAAAAGAGTCTAGTATTTAAAAATTACTTCTGGAATGAATACACTCATACATTAATGAACGATGAAAAAACTCTGAAAAAACACTGAAAAGTTGGATGATTTTTTACAAAAATGACAACAAACTTTGGTGTTTTTTTCTCGTAATAAAAAAATCATGATTTATAAAATAGCTGTTACAATAGTACATATAGTACAATAGTACAATAGTTTTAATAGTAAAACATAATTGACTATTATTAAAAAAAACTTTTATTCATTTGTATTCTTATACTAGAAAATTATGTTTTGTACATTAGTTTCCATCACACTTTATTTAAAATAACTGAGATTTCATAAAGTAATGACGATTCCACAGACATGGAGCAATAATAAACTGGACGAGTTTGTTTAATAGATATTTTAAATTTCATATGCAAGTACAACTAATTAATTAGTTATTAAGTTAGGGTTATCACTTGCAGCACTGCGATTTTTATAGCTCTGAATCAGCTGGAATTAGTTATTTTATTTATGAGAACAATTTGTAAGGAGGAACAATGTAACTGATTACATTGTTTGATCATATTTTGCTTTCTAAAAATAACTATTAGCTACATCGGTAAACTACGAAAATTTCCCCTCATTACTTGAAGTAAACAAGGTTTTTTTAGCTTATCTGACAAGGGTAAATGGATCCAAGGCTTTTTAGCCACAATCGACCTTTGGACCACTTTCGAAAACCGAAAGAGCTATTGCGGTCACAGCGGAACTCTTGCGCTCAGATGACATCTCGTACTAAAAAACGATCACGTACAGCAACCACTTTCACTCTGTTGTAATGAAACATGCAATTGTTGTAATGAAAATGCCACCTTCGCCGTTCAGCTGCTTCATAGAAGCAACTTCTTGTTCGAATTTTAAGAAAGGTTAACTTTAATATAGGCTTTTGGTTATAATATAAACCCTAAAACTTTATAATCGTTGTCTACAAATAATCTACAACAAAATAAACCAAAAGTTTCAATTCATATAGATGTTTTAATTTATTAATTTTCGGTTGAAGTGAATTAAATATGATTGCATTAATGATTAGATTCGTAGAGGTTGGAGGACCAGTTTATTTCAACTGTTCATACTCAAGTAGATATAAGTGTTGAGCCAATCACGTAAGTTAATTAAAGTGAAACATGTGACCTGAAAAAGTAATCAGTGATGAATGTTATAAATCAAAACTGTAGTATAAAGGCTTGTGAACATACAATCAAGTTGAAGCCTTACTATCCTTTGAAAATTTCAACTCACAAAGCCAAAAGTAATCTAATTGAAATAGTTGTATTTAAGTTATTCAACTTCCAATTCTTGTGTACGGCACTACGATTAATTTATTCGTAATATATTACTGTACATATTTAGGTTATTTATTTTATATCCACCATAATTATTAGTTCTTAAAGTACAAGTGAAATAATATAGCTAGTGGTAAAATAAATACATTTTTGTTTAACTTAGCAAAGTAGCCCAACAACGTATGTTGGCCAAGGGAAGATTTTATTTGACTAATATGGTGGATTTTACTAGGGTGTTGATTATGAATGCTAAACTTCTAGTTTGAGGTTAAAATATCTTAGAGCACTCAATATTACAACTAATTGGTTACAAAAGTCTCATCAGGGTGAATGGGGGACTGATATCATTCTTATTTGTATTACTGATACTACTATTTGTTTAAATACCATAACTATTCCCAAAAATCTTCTACGGTTAGATATAGGTGCTATTTTAGCGTCAAAACCATCAAAGTTACCTGGTAGATAAATATACCCATGTTTATAATCTTTGATGAAATCCAAGTTTGTATTATATATACTAGGTATATAAAATTTATTTAGGGCCTTTTTGGTCCTAAGTACTCCTAGGACTAGACACTATAAATAATTGGTCTTTGTCCATCAAGTAGTTTTTTTAAAAACTTAAAAATGTTACATAAAATAAAATCCGTATTTTGCCACATTTAGTCTTCAATCGCATTTAAATAAAGAAACACCCACCTATACTAACCAATGTCTATTGAGAGTTGTATTAAATAAATAAACAAACCGAAAAATATTATATTGAAAAACATTCCGCAGAGTATATTAAGTTTAAAATGTTTGAATATTATGGAAACTCAAAGAATCCCTAGCGAAATTCATAACAAACAAAAGTTTAGACCTAAGGAAAGAACACTTTTAAACATTTCCTACCGACAGAAAAATTACTCTTTGATATCAAGAATATGATAGCTTGATTAGGTCGATTTTCTTTAACAATTGGAAAACGTTTTATATTCTACAAATACATAAAGATGAAAAGTATTTAGGTACTTTAAATATGTTTTATGTCATTTTTATTGGAAAATATCTATTTCAAATCTTGCTGAAGGAGTAAATATTGTAAGTGCATATTAGCTTTAAGTATTTTCGGTGGATGCGTTTTAAGTAATTATAAAATTCTGATTTTGTTTGGTTTTTAAGTTTATGTTAGTTTAAATTTTATACTCCTTAGCTAGAAACACTACACCATCTATTGAAGCTTAAACTCTGATCAATTATACGTCAGTTGCTGTACACTGGACAATGTACTATAATTTCTTTACAAGTATAAGTTATTTATAAACTTATACTTTACTTTATGTATATATTACCTCGGTTTACTCTCACTGCTGTGACCTTCAACAGCTTCGTTGGTCGTCTTTGGCCTTACTAACAACGCCTCTTCATACTCTGTGCTCCACTTCATCATAACATTCTTCACCTCACAATTACAGCGCATTCTCGATCTCCCTAATGTTCTTCTACCCTCTGATTTTCCGTTTATAGCTTTGTTTTAACTTTTATTCCTAATATTTTACATGTAACCTTTACCTTTACCTTTACTGTAACCTTTTTACTCAGTTTGTCGATAGACAATATAGTTATCACAATCCACAATGCTGTAAATTTATTACGGTAAACCACTTTGCACAATTTATTTAGAGAAAGAGCATAAAATGATCTACACAAATCAGATAATGACACCTGAATAGATTAAAGCAAACTTTTTTAAAACGTTATGTTAATTTTTTTAATTTACTAATAATAAATACAAATTTTTATAACTAATAAACAAGTTTAATGAATAAATAATTCAACTAGGTACCTCCAAATACCTTATCCTTAGGTCAAATAGTCACTGCCCCTTTAATTGGTCAAAAATTGGATCAATCAGATTTTAAACTTATGTATTGTTTTTTCATAAATTTTAGGATTATAAAACTAATAATTTTCCCTAACGATATTAGCTCAGGGAACTCTTAAAGTTAACAATAACCAATACAACAGTTTAAAATATGTTATGTTTAATTCTTAGCGTTAGTTTTAAGTCTTCAATCTATGTTCGACAACCTGGATACATCACAGTATATGTTATCGACATGCTACACTGTGTGTGGAAAATTAATTTGGTTATTGATATTTAAAAAATCTTTAATAATATTATTAATGTATGAATAACCAACCCATACTAACCCCACCAAGGTCTGTTCGTCTAAACAATCTTAACAGTTATAATAGTACAAGAATAAAACTGAAGTTACGTTTTGGGGAGGGTTCGTTTGATAATTTTTATTTTTATGTTTTTTGTTTTTATTTTTTAAACAGCCGATTCTTCAAACGATCTTTCAACTAATATTTACACTTATTTGGAACGTAGAAATAATTAAGGAGGCAATTTCAGGAGAAATACGAATAATCAATATAATTTCATTTTACATTTTGAGTAATATTATTCGTGTTATACTATGTTAAATGTTATAAACCCCGTGAAATTATCTAATTAAATTATCTCCAGTTTATTGATTATGTCAAACGTTGATATAGTATTTAATATAAATTTTACTAGAGATCGTGAGAACTTGTGTTTACTGTCTTCTGTAAACCTAAATCTTTAAACCTAATAACATCTTTAACATATAAATAAAAATTAAATCAATCGAAATTAAATATTAAACATAAAATTTAAAAAACGTAAAAAGGTTCCCAAGGATAATCACGGTATTATACTTAGCTCTCACAAAATAATTACCTTCGAGAGACAATTAGTCAAACTAAAAATTTTAAAAAAATTTAAAAATTGTTATCACAAAAATATATCATCTATCCTCAAGCAAAGTAGTCTAGAATAGAATATCAAAGTATAATATCTGATTATATAATTTAGCAAACTCGTAAGTTAGCTGTTTGATCATGATATTCAAACGGTATAAGTTACATAGGAATACATGCACGATAAACAAGGTTGCTGAATAGTCAAAGGTACTGAGCTACACCAGCTCTAACCTTTACAAGCGACAAAAATCAAGAAATCAGCTGTTTGAAACAGTACTGTCAAACTATTTTGACGCACCATTAACAATTCTGACTGGAGTATTTCTTTCATTGAGGTCGAAATATTTCATTTAGAACTAATGGGAAATAAATTACTAGCGCTGCTAATCGCCCCGTCAAGTGCTTTCATCTGAGTCGCCAGGAACAGTTTAAATATGAAAATCGTTCGTTTGAGTCCTCGATTCTTTTGTCACTTTGATGAATGTTTTGACTGCACTGTTCCTTTGTGTTAACATGCATTTCAGTCGGTCTTGTTTTTCTGCTTTGTAAATAAAGACTATTCGTCTGTAAATGTTCTCTTCGTTATTGGCTATCAACATAGTTTAGTGATGAGAAACTAATTTTACTGTCTCCCCAAAGTATATGAGACTTTTTTCATTATTTTTTAAATTAAAGGTATGCATTCTGAAATTGGTCTGGGGGCAAAGGTTTGTATTTATACTGACCCCGAAGGATAAAATCATGGTTGTTGTTTATTGTTTATTAAGATGTATACATTGTACGATAAAAATATTAGCATCCGATTTATTTATAACTAAATATTTGTGTGGTTACTTCCTGGCGCAACTTCCAGCTTGTTTACAAAAATTCCAACCAACGCTCATGTTTTCATACAATCTTGACGCAGCTGCAAAATACACGATAACCATGTGCCTAAAAAGAATTTGATCAAGTATAAGCAAGGGAAAGAAATTCTCAGGAATTTTTTTTGTTCAATTATTTTCCTTCATCCAAGCAATAATCATCCGAGTAATTATATATTTAAATATAATTATTACCGAATATGTTTGGGGTCAAATTGTTCAGTAATATATAAATAAATAATATGAAGTAATTTAAAAACTACTCTATCTTAATGATTACTTCGTAATTGATAATAGGTGAAATACACGTGAAAATGTGCGAGTTACAGTAGAAAAATAACTTGAATGGGATGATAGACTAGGATTGTGTTTGTCATTAATAACATCATGTGACGCATGAAATAGATTAATATTTAAATTTAATTTAGACCTTTTATTGATGATGAATCATATTACTGAACAATATGATGATAAATGTTACATTGCTGTAAAACGAACAAGTAAAAAGAATAATTATTTACGATTTAAATTAAGTTAGCCAGTTATCTTCTCTTTGGCTTTCTTTTATAAACGACCACTTACATTTCTAGAGTCACGACTTAAATGAATTCCTGAAGATAAGCTTTATTTAAAAATTAAAAATAAGATTTTTGCAGAATGATTTAAAACTTTCCTAAATAAGTAGAATAAAATATTTTTTTGTATACCGAGTAGTATTAAATGGAATATAGTAAACACCGTTGGTAATATAGACTAACAACATTTCAATGTCTTTGATTTACATACTCCATTTTACAGCCTCGTAATACAAATAAAATTATCATAGAAGTGAAATAAAAGCTTGGTTTGAGCTGAGTTACAATAGATTATGAGTTAAAATACACAAAACCGTTCAAAGTAGCAAATTAAAATCATGATTTTTGATAGCTTTATTTGCTTATCAAGTTCAACATTAGTTTTAAGTCCTCATTCAAGTCTTCACAAGATTCTAAATCTAAAAGGTTTTTAAATAATTTAACTCAATGTTACATTGAAACGTACAGAGTACGCAAGTCAACAAACAAGCTTACTACATAATAAATAATACCATACACAGAAACTCATCAACACTGAAAAATATGTACGCATAGCACAGAAACACGTAATACAAACCGATTATCATAATTTTGTCCAGGGGATTTTCGTACGGTATCGTCATTCTATTATAGCTCCCACATACGAGAGTGGTTTTCAGACAGATATTTCATCATATTGTCCTAAAGTTTTCACAATAAACAAATATAATTTCAGTCTTTCAGGATTAATCTGAATGTAACTAGAATTATTTGGCTAGCACGTTATTTGTCTGTAAAAGTCGGTTTTGTGGACAGACGTCTTTTTCAATAATTATTAAACTTGCTTAAAAATAGCTACTTTGAGAAATATGTATTTCAATGAATTTTTAACATAGGCCTAGTAACTTCATTCGTATATTTTACTAGGTGGCTAAAATATCTAGCAGATTTTTTCAGTGGGAAAACTACTAAAAGGTAAGTTAATGCTAGTAAAAGAGAAAAATATATCCAGATAATTTTCCGACCACATCTTTAACAGCAATAGAAATTTTACCTACGGTACTTTAGACGATGTGAGGAAAATAATCTTTCTATATTATTGCTTAAAATAAAATTCGTTTTTATTTTGAAGAATTAAATTACAGTACTATAAATGGTATATTTATGGAATGTCTTGGAACGTTTGTATACATTATACATACATAAAATTATTCATTTTCGATTATAAAGCGGAAAGTGACCACAAAACCAAAAAAGTACTTTCATCACGTTCAAAAAATTCAACATTGATTTTGCAATGTTAAAATAAATATAAATAAAGGAGATGAGGGAACAAAAAGAAATACTCAGATATGGAAATACACACAAAGGCTATTATAATGGTTCTTTTGTTACTGGCATTGAAAAATTCAAACAATACCCTCAACATTCTTTACCGTATTAGCTGCGGCTGGCCTTCTAGAGAAGAATAACTGATTTAAGGAGACTCAATCTTAAAAATAAACCTTAAAGTATGATAATAAATCAACCCTCGTATTTATGATTAAATGCGAAATTTATGCATTAAAGAAGTAATTACTATTAAAATGTTTGAAAAATCCACAGTAGTTCGGTAATCTACCGAGAATGTGAAGTGAAATTTAATAAATTAATTGTTGAAGATTAAGTATAATTCCATTTAAACTTATACTATGTTATGGGTTAGTGCAACCATCGACTAAATACGTTTCTTGAGGAAGAAAGCCATACGATTTTTGTCATGGATATATTTAAGATCAGGTTATCAATTCCCGTCACGCGAAAAATGTAACGGAATTGACGGCATTTGGTTCTAAAGATAGTTGCTTAGAGAAACTGAAAACGAAATACATATAGAATAGTAACGTCACTCCTATAGCGTTCATTTTTTAAATCTGCATTTTTTGCAACATTTATACAAATTAAGACTAATGTTTTTTAATCATTGTAAAGACATGCTTTATTTAGTTACAAACGTTCTAAATTTTGTATTGAAATTGATTGGCTTGATTACTATAAGATGAAGATAAAATATACACAGGACGTCCATAAAAAACGTTTCAGTACTTCAGTGAGTGATTAGGTACATTAAAAGGAAAAAAAGTTACCGTGATGGTATGGCCTAAAACGCTTATTTTATCAGATATCCGCCATTCAACCATTTTCAAACGGATTATTTTCAAATTTTGAATGTGTTTTACACTAGTAACTACTATTATAAAAAAAAATAACTAGCAAGATCCTAGCTCAAAATTCAAAATGGCGACCGCTCTCAAAATACTTTAAAAACGGTAAAAAATACAATGGTTTTGGACTTATTTTTATTTATTTAATAATAGAAGTTTACTAGTGTAAAACACGTACCGGTACCAAATTTGAAAATAATCCGTTAGAAGATGTTTGAAATTATATATTGTGGAAAATACAAAATGGCGGAAAACTGAGAAAATAAGCGTTTTAGGCCACACCTCCATTGAAATTTTTTTCTTCCTTTTAATGTACCTAATCACTCACCGAAGTCCTGAAACGTTTTCCATGGACACCCTGTATATTTTCGAAAGAAACTTTTAGTAGATCTCGTCCTCAATCACCTCTACTTTCATTTTTAATTCTGTATTTATAATGATATTACTCTAGCTTGTAAAACTATAGTTCATTTATGTAACCTGGTATAGTACTATAACAAGTTTAAAAATATATGCAAATTTTCCAGCTTCGTAGTTCTACTGTGACGGAGCTATTTTAACCATCGTGATGTAACACTGTAATGGTATAAATTATTATTTGCCTCCTAGCAAGTGGACTTTGAATAAGAGAAAAATTAAATAATTTCAATACTGTAAATCCTTTTATGGATTGTAGTTTACAAAATAAAAACATCTATTGACCGTTTGACTAAAATTACAAAAATATCATGTGTATATTCTGTGTCATTTTTGGATGGTATTTATATATTCTTAAGATTTCATATTTGAGTGATTGTTGATAATCTAACAGTTTACGAGCGGAATAGAGGCAAATATAGAACTTGATTCTGGAAGATTAAAGCTGATAAGAGAAAGGTGCTATGTTCCCAAACTGCGATATCATATAGGATATTAATTTGGTTTGTGATACCACGATAACAACGCCGTGGTATAAACGGCTGGCAATGGTAATTAAATAATAACACCTGTTATGTGTTCTCTTATCAGTATAGACCTTCCTGCATCAAGTTATAGCTATATGCTTCTGTAGCTCGTAAACGGCAGGGTATATCAAACATTATTCGAGTAAAACTCCTAAAATGATATTTAGTCTTTGAAAATACTGTGAAGTATTGTGTGTTTTGGGAGAAAATTGTATTGGTACAAAAGCTACTTTTATCATATAATTTTACTATTTACAAAATTCCATATATTATATCTAGAGTAATTAGTATATAAGTATCTTAAAGTTCTATAGTCACCTTATTTACTGTATCGTAGCTCCTAACACCATCTGGTTCGTCTAATAGTCTTCGCTTCTCCATGTTGGGTTTGGTACAAAACACTGTTTAACAATTTGAAAGACTACTTTTTCAGCTATTTTAGTAACGTTTTCTAACACAATACATCTTCTATTCTTCAGTTTTCATCAACTTACAAGCTTCAAGTAAAAATGTTAACATCCTGCAACTTCTTTCCTGTGAAAAAATCGTTCGATTATTTGTAAAAATATGAGGTGGATTACCTGTAATGGAATCTTGGTGATATTTCTGCTTGTAGTTTGGATTAATGAACTGACAACTGGCTACACTTAAAAAGGACACACCACTTTCCAAAGTCAAGAGTGTGAAATAATCAATCCTTTAAATATTAGCATTTGATTGTATGTAATCCTAGTTTTAATCAAAATGTTTTGCGTACAAATATGCTCAGTGAAATTTTTAAAAAAAGGTTTTCCTCAGTAACAAAATTAAAGTACTCTAACGTTTTGAATTGCCTTTACATTAAGTTTCGCCTAAACCATTTTATAGGTCAAACCTCACATCAATTGTTTTGTACTAATTATGGTCATTATGTAAACGGTATGTATTATGTATTACGGTTATAGAATTCCAGTTAATTTGAATTGCAAAAGTTAATGAATGAGATGATATGACTATAAATTATTCTCTTTTTATTTTTTTGCATTTGAGACAGCAATGTACCTTTTTCGTATTTCTTGCAGGATTTTACCTGTAAGGGTGTACACAAAGTTTATTTTAAGGGTAATTTAAAAAATAGAACATACAGTATCTAACCTTATTAACATTTGACTTACACCTAGGTATATTTATGACGTTTTTATGAGCTATAACTATTATGTTATAACTATTTATTATGGGCTATAACTTTTCAATTCATACATTTTATGATCGTACCTGGTTAGTTTTATGGCAAACTTCACTTAGAGCTTTGTTTAGTATAACTTAGCTGTAGCTCCAAATACATCTCAATTCCATAGGCAATGTAAGAATGACTTTATGAATACTTATAATTAAAATACTGAATTAATGCAGCTAGTTTGTCGAATAGGATTAATCTCCTTAGTGCGAAAATACATTTTCTATCGAATTAGATAATTCTCTCAAGAGAGGATTTAACCAATTTAGTGTGTTGCTATGTCTACAGAACATATGAGTCAATGTAAAGGTTTACTGGTTTTTGGACGTTACGTCAGTTCTATCATTAAGCGTTTTCTAGTTAATCTCTGTGGAAATGCCATGATTTTATTTAATCAATTTACATTCCTCCAAATTGAAACTCCATGACATACAGCGTGATTGACGGCCATGAAAATTATCGAATTTAATTGAGTAAAGAACTCGTGAAAGACAATTCCAACTAACAATTATTTCAATGAAGATATCCAAATTTGATCCAACCTAAAATTTAAATTTTATTTTAATACACGTGAAATTTCAAAGGACCAATAATACTAGACTTGACAGTTTTCAAGTAAAAATTTTAACGTAATGCAAAATCAGAATTAGTGTGATCGCAGATCGAAAAAAGATATAACCGGAATATTTCAGAGTATGCAGAAAGACATGTGGATGCTTTACATTCAGTAAAAAAATTCAACCTCAGCAAATATATTTCTATGGTATTCAATTATTGTATATTAGAGGTCACAAATTGTGAATAGGTGTGAGTGATGGTTGGTGGATGTAGTGTTTTCTTGTGTGGGTTATTCTCCACACTATTGAATACTACGTTAATCCGCAAGTAACATCCTCATAATTAGACAAGTTCGTAATTTAGAGGCAGTGGTTCGGGTTCCACGTTAAACTGTAGGTCCCTTAGATATTCCATTGACTTTTGGGCTATCAATTAACAGGTCTGTCTAAGGAACACATCAGCCTTAGTCAGCAAAAAGACTCAAGATTGCACCACAATCATCCTACATTCATTTCTCATTCATACTTGGTACGATCTCCATTTCAATAATCTAACCTAATCTAATCTAATGAGATCTGGTTTGCCAATTAAAAAGTACAAACCTTTAATTTTGAAATTGGTCTATCATAAAATTCGTAACTACGTAGCTCAAAATAAGTCTGCGCAAATTATTATTAAGTGTAGTTGTATCAAACATTTGATTATATTATCAAATTATGATTAAAAATGTATTTACTAGATTCTCTTTAACATTATGTGATTGTGTATATTATTATGAAAGAACCTTAAATCCCGTATTATTTTGAAAAACCTTTCCTTATGTCAAGATTACTAATGACATCTACATTAACGAAGTGTCTTGGTTGGAGAGGATCCACTTTAGCAAAATGAGTGTAGGACGCCAGTCTTTGACCCGTTTCGAACTTATATAACGAGCACTAGTTAGAAAAATCACGGAAACCTACATTTAAACAAGCTATTTCAGTTAGAACTCCAATTAAAACTCAATCCTTATTGATGTCCCTTTAAATTTCAAACAATATTTTTAAAGAACGGGTAAGCAATAAGATCTGTAATTAGTGTTTTGATAGTTACAGTTCACAGGTAATATGAAGGTCACTAGATACATTCTGAGAGAATATTGAATTTCTGATATCTAAATTGAACTCAAGATACCTTCATTTGTTAACTTTTATGTTCCTGAAAAAATAAGCTAGTAATTTTGTCAGCAATCAAGTCTACTACACTCTCCACTAATAATATTCTTTAAACCCCATCAGGTTGTGTTGGTGTCTCATTTCAATGAAAAATTTGTCAATTTAATTAAAAAATAATAATTTTTTGAAATTTAAAACTGTAACTGTTAAAAGGTAGGACGGCAAAGTATTTTAAGCCACAATAATTAAGTAAAGCAGATCAAACTACATGAATTAAATGTTATTAAATACATAAACCTATAACAGTTTTTACACAATATGATTGAATTAATTTCTGTAGAAAATAAACTAAATAATACAAATAAGTAATATAATGTAACCGATAAATAATTATACTAATTTCATAAATAACAAACACATTTAACACTGTTACAAGGATAAAACAACCTTATATTAAAGTACTATTCTTCTTTTAAGATAAACTTAACGCCTGTTGATTTTAGTACGAAACAGGCTATGCGGTACTGAACTGCAAATAGTCAACTCACGTCGTACGGCACTGACACTCTGCTTGTATTATTTTACGATGGATTTTATTTACTTTCTTAGTATTGTTAGAACTCGTAGATAATTACAGTTGAATAATCTAAACTTCATTATCTAAACGTATCAGCTTTGTTAATCAATAAATATCTATTATTAGATACAATTATACTACTATCCAGTATGGTAACAAAATATGAATAGTTAGGATAAAAATAATGTGCCACCATTTCACAAAAAAATATTTTTTTTTAGATTTCTTTCCTTCATACCATAAAATAGCTACATAAAGTCACATTACAGGAAAATATTTTTGCACAAATATACAAGTCTTATATATACAAATATACAGTCTTGCTAAATAGAAATTAATATGTATTTTTAAAACATATTACTGATCTATTGGAACATGCAGAAAACAGATACAACAAATTAATTACGAAATAAAGAGGTTACAAGACCTGCAGTCTTCAATGCAATAGTTGTATGAATGCGACTAGTTTCGGGAAAAAGGTGTTCCCAATACCATGCATATATTTGTCCTTAAGTCACTTCAGAACATGTCTTTGAGTATTTAACATGTTCCTGTGTATTTAAATAACACGTTTTCATAATAAACACATAACAGATTGATTTAATATTTAAAATAATTGGCTGGCAACATAAAAAAAGTTTAAACACTTGACGACGCAGATGCCCAATGGCTCGACTAGCCGATACCAGTTTAAATAACTTAACCTTGGGGTGGGGGAAACAGCTGATTGTGTTTATTTGACGTTCCACTAACAATACCGTTAATCCTGTCAAATAGCAAGTTGGAGCCAAAATTTAATTTTTCACTGAGTACAATATCAGGAGACTATATATTTCGAACGAATTTTAAGCGTTCATCAAGGGGCCTTTCTTACATTCATGCGGGACGTGGATATTTTCACTGCAGCTGCTCACATTGTGGTTTATACTGATTAGATTTTCGGAAAATTTTCAACGTTAATTTTTCAATTTTGGTTTCAGCAGGTGTTCGATGAACCTTTTGTTGTAACACCGACCTGATTGCCCAATATATAATTTAGGACAATCGCTGCATGTTAATTGGTAAACTCCTGACTCGACTAGGTTATTTTTTGTGTGTATATTTTTGGTGGAGAGGTTTAAATGATTTTCTAATTCACTTGAAGCTTTGGCTGCTAAAGTAATGTTATGTTTGCTCAGTTCATATTTTAGTTTGAAGTGAAGGTTATTGCCAAAATCTATTGATACCAATTTCCTGTTAGGTTCCTTTGTAGTTTTGTATTGGCTTTTTTTGTTAACAACTTTATCAATGATGTTGCTTTAATAACCATTGGCGACATAAATGTATTTTAGGATCGTGTACTCATTGTTATAATTTTTAAGAGATATTGGAACTTTCAGGAATCTGTTGACAAAACTATGGTAAGCGGCCATTTTATGGGATTGTGAATGTTTGGATGACGCATGGATCGTGTGGTTAGTAGTGGTGGGTTTTCTATAAATACAGAAACTGAGGTTTTATTATATTTTGAGAGGGTAAAATGTAACTTTATTGAATTATCTTGTTAAACTTCTAAGGTAAATTTAAGATTATATTAGATACTGTCGATGTGTTTGTGTAATAGCTAAAGTTTTCGTGAGTTACCATTAAAAATAATGAAGCTGTCGTCGACTATTGGATTAAAGACGGCAGGTACTGTACATTATAATTTAGTCAATCTCAATCCTGAAGGCAAAAATTTTTAAAATTTATTACATCGGCTTAACACTGTAATTGTATGAATGTAAACGTGTCACTATTTTTTCTAAGAAAAAATACAGTTTATCATACCTGTCCTTTGATAAAACCCCAAGAATAATATTTAGAGAAAATTTCCATATCATTTTAGTAACCGACCATACAGGTACGTAGGAAGAATAAAATTACGGTATGACTTTGATAAATGAGAAGCTTTAAAATTCTATCCCTTAATCATACAAAAATTGTACAAAATTAATTTTGATTTTATATATTCTCATGAATATGTTATGTAAAATATATTACCTGATGGAATAAAAGAATAACTCATGGAACTAAATAGTCACATAAAAAATTATACAAATATTGCACGATAAAACAGTGGTTCATGAACAACTGCCATCAGTCTCCACTTATCTGAAGTACAAAGAACATAAAACGAAGTAAACTACACGGAAGTGAAACTGTCCACTGAAAGAACAAATGTCTTGTAAAACAATCTTATCATGTGTGTTGCGTTCGTCCACTCGATAAGACGACAATCCGTTTACTTTGCTACCGAAGTTCACATCATCAGTAAGATCTAGTTTTAACTCGATATACTAACCAAAACCAGTTCGGCACTACTATAAATTTTGCTTTAAATCTTGGGTGAAAAACTCATATAATCTATCGTAATAGTTTCTTTAAAATTGTTTAAAAACCGTAACTACTGTTATGCACTGCTAAAGAACATTTAACCCAATCTAGAATAACCAGGAGTTAGAGTTAACGCTATGGTAGGAATGAGTTGTAATACAACGGGACATTAACAAAATAGTGATCTATCATCGCTATTTGAATGTAATCAGAGATGAGTAACCATGACCTATAAAGAAGTAGTTGTGAATGGTAATGTCTGTGAGGAGGATAAAGGTGAATTATTATATGAAAGGAGTCATAGTTGAATGACAACTTAAAACGAGTCAGATAATTTTAATAATGCCCTGACTGGAGTTAGGGGAATTTAAAAAAGTAATTAAAGAAAATAGTAAAAGGAAAATGAAGACCTGAAAGGCGTCAGAGGTGAATCATAAGGCTGAGATCAGAGCAGAGATGCACTGTATAGCGATATCGGTTAGACGTTAAATAAGAATGTCTATCATATTAAAAGAGTCACTGGCCACAATATTACAATTCCATCAAATAGATAAATATTTAAATACGGAATTTATAATTTACAACCCTCCTAATATCTTTTTAAGAAAGCAATTTTTTTAATGTGAGTTTTTTATGTATCCCAAATAACCTAACACAAGCAATGAATAGATTACTAAATATAATCAAAATTATCAAAAATGTTAAACAATAAAACTAATAAAATAATAAAATCAAACTAAATAAAACTTAATTTATCTTTATTTTATTTGGCTGTAAAGACTATTGGCTTAGTTAATACCGTAATACGATCTTTTTAGTTATTTAAACTTAAACATTGTCTTTATAGTGATAGACTTTTGAATATATTTCTCTACAGAGTTTTCCTTTATAATTTATTACCATTAAGGAAACTATGGCACGCAAAGTTACAAATATTATATTCAAGCTTTATATTTAATTTATGATTAATTTTATAAAATAAACTATATTTGATAAAATATAGTTTATTTTACTAAATAATATTTTATTACTATAGTTTATTTTACTATATTTATTATACTAAATAATATTTGATAAAATTCATTGCTGTAATAACTGAAGTAAATTTGAAAACATTCTGAACAAATAAAGAAGTTGGGTTTATTAAAAAGCCTCTTCAAACTAAATAATTTGTATCAGTTACACATGGATATATTGGGTTTGGTTTGGAGTGATCAGTATACACCGTTATCAAGGGACAAGCAGTTCCAATATGTCAGTGCGCAAACTGTTCACTGGTAAACAGTCGGCTGTGGGACCAACTTGTGATAATGCATAAGTTATTGCCTGGTATTGAAAACAATAAATATACTACAATAGATTGTTACCTTGTTTAAACCTAACATATTAGTGGATTGCTCAGTACAATATATAATTATTCAAAGAAGGAGGTGGTGTTTTTTCAACTCTTTGTCCTATATAAACCCTTGTTAATCCCCCCTCTCTACTCATTGCCCATAACCCTAGTCTGAGGTAATTTTAGATATGTTTAAGAGAGTATTTTTATAGTAAAAACTCTTGGCAATTAATTATTTGATTATTGACGTTTATTATTTAATTTATAATTATCTCACATTATTTGGCGTACCAACTGGAAGTAATCTGGTTAAATAACATTTTTAAACATATTTTTACAAAGTACAGACTAAAAACTTAAAACATCTAGTTTGTAATAAGGGATTTGAACACATTTCCACTTTTTCCGCTGTTTTAAAATAAGAATAGTTGAAATCCTGAGGTTTTATAATTAAAAACCGATTTGGAATCGACAGAAGTACTTCTGTCTACACCAGACATGTTCAATGTTCAGCTACATTCAAAATAGTGGTTTCATAAAATACTGAAATACCTTTCCATTTTATTTAAAGATAGCCTATTTATTCTAGTACTGTCTAAGAATTACTGCCTTACATTCTAAGTACTGTTTTATCTAAGTACTGTTTTACAAGCTCCCACTTAAATGTTAAAATCTGCATACTCTCTAACCAAAAAATCTTAAATATTTGAAATATCTTTCAGAAAATAACACTTTTCTTCATCATAACAACAACTATAAAAAGCTTAACCAATCATTAAAATATTCAAATCGGACGAATTTGTGTTATTTAGATTTTTGATTTTGACATGTTCCATAATGAATTTTAAGTAAAACAACGTGTCACGACGTTCTGGGATCTGGAATCTGATCCCGTCCGCAGGCAAGCTAGTACCTAAAACATAACACAATTAGTACCTAAGCTGGTACAAAGATAAAAACTAAAAAGCTTAAATCAGTCAGTGACCTAGAAACTAACAAATACGCACATAAGAAACATAACATGTTCACTCGTCACGAAGATTCAACGACATAACAAAGTGTCCCCAAATATTATTAATACAGGAATAGCCTCTAATCACAGCAAAGTTTGCATTTTCAGAGTACACCAGTGTTCACTAAAGCAAAGTACATGAAATCGTTATACATAAGAAGATGTTTAATAACTACAAGTTTATCCATGAGTGACTGTGCATTCACAGAGAATATATCAGACAGATTAGGATTAAATCAGAGTTGTGGGCCTGGGGTTTTCTAAACAACGGGAACTGTATTCATTATGCCCGCCAGGACGAGGCTTAAACATCCTCATAAGAGCACCATTAGGCCACAGAGTAGGGTTGAGTGCACTCTTTATTTCTATCTCGGACACCTACCTTGAAAGGATTATAGGAATTATGTCTAGTGGGCCGCTTTTCAACAATGGGTTCACTGCCTAAGACGTCCCTTACAAAATTGTTAAGTGCATCTAACGTAACCTACAAGAGATACGAGAAACAAATAGCCTCCTTATTCTTGAAGTTGTTTTGTTATTGTAGATCAGGTTTGTTCCTATGATATGTTTCCAGTAAGGATTACTGTTTACTGAACGAGATCTATTTTTCCTTACACCTGATCAAACACAAGTTTTGGCAGAAACTTTTGATTTGTTCTCACAACCTGAGCTGTCTTTAATCAAATTAACTGGGAAACCCTCGGCGTAAGACGGAGCACTGTTTTTGTTTTTATTTGATTTAAGGTTATGTTTAATTTGTGAATCAGTACACGAACGGAACGGAACACTGTCATTCATTGCCAAAAAGGACTGAGACGGTTTTCCAGGCTGTTCAAGGACCACCAAATTATTAATTTTTTCAGTTTGATGAAAAGGAAACGTAATATTTTTGATATCAGACATCTTTGGTTCCGGATCAGAATCTCAAGTCTCAGATCCTTTTTTTACCTGACGGTACAGCCATTTTACTTTTAGAGGATTTAGCTGATTTGAAACTGGTTGTCATGGGACCAACTTCCGGCAGCCTGTCATATTTTCCCTTCCACAAGTTGTGTTGAAGGTTAAAAACTTATCAAATTTGTCATTCAAGAAAAAATGGTCAGAAACTGTCAGAAGTGAACTTAGTTTAAAAAGGCCGTGGTGATCAAAAAATTTTGCGAAGATAAACTAATCTTTAAACACATGGACCACAAAGCCACCTAGATTTTACACTGAAAATGTCCAGAAAATCATATTCCTGATTTGTAACATTAACACACTCACAGTAATACCAAAAACTACTCTTCATATTATTTAAATCAAATGTATTTATTAAGACAAAAATAATCCAGTTCCGATGGTTATTTTTCAACTGAAATTGTATTAGCTAGTACATGAGGAAATAGCTTTGCAGGTATAAATAGGTACTTAAAACTGTTACCTGGGAAATTCTTTTTTTCCAACCCGACTTAAAAATGCTCTACCTTGGCGGCTTCTGGAAGCGATTGTGAACGAGATTAATTGCTAACTGCGGGCGTAATTTCTTTTCCATTAGGCCTGAAAGACAATATTTCATGATAAGAAAAAAATTAAAGAATGAATCATTATATTAAAGCAAAACAGATTCTTACCGTTATTAATTAATTGTTCGTTTCAGAAAATCTATGAATAAAAAGCAACGTTTTAAGATATAAAACATATCCAATTTATGGTTATCTGATAAGTATGTGGTTAGGTATGAATAATTTAAAGACAAATACAATTTAATTCAATATTTGAAAAGAAATATAATGAAGTAAGAATCTTTAATATCATCGTAATAATACAAATTAAAACAAATTTAAGAATCATTTAGTCTCAGTTGATAGTTTCTAAACCACAGGGTGGTGATAAATGCTTATGTAATACAAACATACGTACATACACACACATACACACACACACACACACACACACACACACACACACACACACACACACCCCTACAGAAAGACAACACTTTTTTGCATTTAGCGGACCCCAAAACGAATATATCCATTCTAAACTCAAATTCAAACATTTTAACGGAAACAATACTTTCTCCATAATAATATTGTATAAGTGGGAGAAAGTAGGAAGGCAGATGAATCCAGTATTGAACAATAATTTACAATTTTGAAATTATTTAATTTTACGTATTTAAGATTTTCAAATAATTTTTGAAACAGTATTGAAATAAGGGAATGATTTAAACAAACTTGACAACAAAAATATAGAGAAAATGTAAAGTACTACTTAATATCTCTGTTTCTTTATATTATATTACTTTTGTGACAGAAAACTATTTTCTGTTACAAAAATATTACTTATTGAATGAATATTAAATAAAAACATTATATTAATTGGGATTCCTATAATCCTTAACAGTGAAAAATTATTAGAGGGAAAAGTAACGCAGAAACGTAACTAAATATATAGTATTGTGTATTGAAACGATGTTTGAATCGTCACAGAAGTAAGAAAATAAGATCAGATTTCTTGAGGAGTGAGTAATTCGACTCATTGATAAATAAGACAAATCCAAGAAGACGTCCATTACTCAGCCAGGTTTAAACTCACTCAACTGATTACTACAATGTCTTTTGTGAAAAATATCCGTCTTGATTTTCCAACGATGAGCAAGACAAATATCCAGCTTCACTATGTTGATTAGTTTACATTTACAATAGGATTACGTACAGATTTATACTCTTTTTTACGTAAACTTTTTGAAAATTGTATTTTTCTTTAGCTTCAAAAAAGGCTTTAATGATACAGTTAAAGATTTATTTAATTTTCTAACGGTAATGCAAAAAACACAGCCGCAAAATCCATGTCCACTCTGCTTCCACAGTTCCTTATCCCTAACGACCGTTAGGCTACCTGTTCTTTTTTCATTATGTCTCTGTCCACGGCACCACTTTAATGGTCTCAGTACTGTCCACCTCTTTCTTTATCCCTCACTAGCCAAAGTACCCGTTCTTCGCACGGGTTAAAAAGGCTATGGGGTGTTGGCTCTTCTGATACATTTAAGTTATTGTTAATTAATTCTTCATTGTTTACAAAATGACAAAACTCGAGTGTCTACAACATGACAAAGTAATATCTGTCAAATATTGGGAGAGGATAAGGATTAACGTAATAGTCATCGGGAAAAAACTTAAAATCTACCATTGCACTATTTCGAACTAATTCACTAATTTCGATCCAGCAGTTTATCTGAAAAATCAACTTTATTTCTTCTTCTTCCCGAACTGTCAAAATATAGTGCAAACGGATGTTGTCATTAGAAAATGTAAACATTGAAACCTAGGACGGTCACGGTAGCTCTTCCTTCTTCTTCTTCCCGAATTGTCAAATTTTAGTGTTCACATCTGTTGACATTCAAGTAATTAAACATTAACATTAAGTAAACCACAACAAACCCACAAACAAACCCACAAACATACCCACAAACATACAGAAACCACCTCTTCTTTATAATATTATAGATTATCAATCAAATAAAATTTTAATTTAATTTTTCACATGAGTACAATTATTGATATCACTCGTTCTTCTTACATCTAAGTCCCGTGTCAAGTAAAAGTATCATTTTTTCGTATTATAAAACGCATACCATTGGCTTCATGTGCATGGAGTGTTGTGATTTCCGCGTATTATCTATGAAAGTGGTCACAAATATTGAGGAGAATACCTTGATGCCAAGAGAGTTTCCTGAAGTGCCAGCGTCAATCTTTGTCTGGGTCCAATTCGCCATTTTCCACCCACGTCTGTAATGGATTTTGTGAAAGTATATGTTTTGACGTACGATCAGTTTATTTCACAAACTAATTGCCCTTGTAGACTGTTCCTTAACTATGAATAGTTTCCATTCTCAATGAACCCAGCATAACCAGCACTTGGCCCTTCGAGCCGGTTACATTTCCCAGTTTTATGAGAATATATCCATTGCACATATCCGTCATTTGAATCCACTCCTGTCATTTTCTTTTTCGTATGTTGATCTTGACTCTTGCGCATACGCGCACATACCTGTCACAGCTCAGCCAAGCACTGTTAGGTCTAATACCCTCCGATCTTGCACTAGATTTTTTTATCATTTTATCAAACTGTGTCTTCTTTTCAGATCAACTGATTGTGAACTTTCATTATACTGTTTACATTTTGACAAAGAACTTTCACTTTCTAAGAGGCGGTGGCTAGTTTGACATTGTTTCTACTTTAAAGACTGGACAGATAAAATTACCTTAAAAAACCTTAATTGAATTTAATGTGTAAAAACGATTTTATTAATTATTTAATTAATAATTATAATTTGCTACGAAATAAAATTGAAGTGTCTCTGATAGAGGAATTTAAAATAAGAAGAAATATTTTGGTTGATAAAAATTTTTAAGTGATTTTCTTGAATTTCTCCTGAAAATAAGCTGATTCATTCATTGATTAATAAAAACTTCTTAATTTAAGTTTATAAATAATTAATTAATTCATGTGGATTACTTCTCATCTTCTTGTATTGTCATGTGTCTGTTTATTTTATGGTTTTATTTAATCAAGACTCAACCCTTGAGCTCTTACTGGAAGACCTTTAATTTGACAACTAAGACTTTTTAATTAGGACTGGTTCTTACCTATGAATAGTATTACTCCTAAATTAAAATAATAGCCTCATACCCAAAACTACCAAATTACAATGATAATGTACTATTTTATTCAAGAATTCTCCCATAGACAGGAATGAGGATATCGCAGAATTTTTATTTGATTTGATTCTATTAGTTTAAGTTGCCATAAGTTACATTTTGGTTCCGAACTATAAATATTTCATACTAAATCTTTCAGGATTGGCTAGTGCAACTCCGTTATTTGTAAAAATAATCTCTCTTAACCTATTTTGATATGAGGATCCTAAGACTATTTCAAGTAAATAATAATATCAAAGAACTATAGTAAATTTTTTTCTGGTTATTTACACACAGCTACTGACTATTTCAATTACGGTAACGATATGTTATGCAACATAATAATATGAATTACCAACATACAGCACTCAACGGTTTGTTTATGATAGGTTTATTAATAATATTATGATAGTATCAATAACCAACCTAACTTATCGACAAAGATGTATGTCTACTACGTCTATCAAGATGTTGTCTGAACTATTAATACAATAATTTTATCCTTCAAAACTGGCCAGCTTGCGTGGAATTATTGCGTATGACCAGTGTAAATTGGTTTAGAAAACAGATTAGGGGTTAGATGTGATTAAGTAAACATGAATTAATTGTGAAACAACAATTGAGTTCACACTTTCCTATATATTCATATCTTAGAAAAATTATCTTTTGTTTAGAAAAACCTATCATCATACAGAACCTCAAAAATGGATATATACTACTTTTCATAACAATTTCAGCATTTCGACACCAGGGTACGCAGTAAAACCTTTCAATGGCCCTCTATAGTTTAGTTGTTTATGTTATTATTGTTTTAGTAGTTTTTCGTTAGTTATTTTTACTTAACTATGAATTCAAATAAATGTAATTTTTAGTTAAGGCATGTCCATTGCACGTAATTATTTTCAATCTAGTTGAACAAGTGACTTATGACTTAAGACAGTACCTATCATTACTTCTTTCAGAATATCCATTTTCAAACTTTTCAATAGAACAAAGATCATTTTGTTGCCTAAATTAGCGTGGTAACACTGTTACTAAACAATAAAGTCAGTTTTGTTAAAATGACTGTATTGAAAAGAACAAAAAATGTTTTTATGACTATTATATTTCATCGTAATTTACTTAAAATTGAATAGATTTTTTTCATTCAATATTTAGTTAAAGTTGGTGTAATTGCATATTTAGTTAGGCAAAATATTTTTATCAGTATTGTTTCACTTTTACTGCCACACGAGCCTAGTAAACCTGTCTACCAAGCATCGCAGTATCAGCTGTTTGTACTTGTATAGTTCACGCTCTATCAGGTACACAAGATCATGAAGGACCATCAGCTGTTAAGCTAATCAGCCGTGATATGTATACCGATCAGCTGGGCCTCAGGGGAGGGCTCAGTCAAGCGTCGAGGTTCACTGATACGTCACGTGGTATCGACAATGTCGATGTCAGCTGATTAATAATGCAAACGTTTGTGGACAACTGGGATAGCAGTCTGTTTAACGATTTTTTTAAAGTTTTAAGATGGCATTTCTAAAATTGTCAATGTATTTTGATGGTTTAGCCACGTAATTATGTAGTTATAGATCGAATAAAATAAAAAAATAGCTCACAAACTCTATTGTACTTATTACTTGTAAAATATTCAAACTAAATATTTAACAGTTGTTCTTGACAAATAAAATATAAAGCCCATATAAGTTGCACGTTCAAAAGATCAATTCCGTTCTATAATTCTACTGCTATTTGATCCACTAGCTTAGATTAATCAACAAATGTAGAAAGAATATTAAAATTAAAATTGTGAATGTAAATCTCCAAGAGACGCTTGTCTGAATCTATTCTCAGTTGAATTATTACGATTATTTATTTAGAAAGGATCCACAACTCAATGTCATCAATATTGGATTTTTAATTTCCTAAAGCTTATCGTTTTGAAGCTATTAACTTCTACATGTTTTTATAATTGTAGATTGTATATATCTTTTTTGTCAATCATTGGCCTTTCCCTCTTTCAATTTTAGCTTGGTATGACTTAATATAATAATAATCTATTTAAATAATGTAAATAGTCATGGCTACCCCATATTTTCAAAACTTTAAATAATGTTTTAACTTTCGTATATTTTTAAGGTTTGTGATGTGCGATTAAAATATTTGAAATTTCTAGTAGTATAAGTATTATATTTTTATTTAATCAATTGAAATCTTTAACATTCAATAAAATGTGAAATATGTAAAGTATCCGTCCTATTTATAATAAGAAACAACACACAACAAGACACGGAAATATAAAATAATAATAAGTCGGGGCGATCCGAATGGCGGGAACGAACATTGACACGGATCAGTATGTTCACAACTGGCTAGGGTAATTTACCTCTGTCCCTAGGCCCTATATGACCACGGTCTGCCTTGTCTTGATCCAAAGCCACGTTGGTCACTCGCTTGTTGCCCGTAATAACCCCCACATGCTGAATAAGGCTGCCGTGACCATTGTAGTTATATTTTAAATGAACAAGGGGCTACTTATAGTTTATAGACTGCTTTGTTCTGCTGAAGGAAAACGCGTAAAATCCGACGAAGAGAGAGAACCAACATCAGCACCATACTCGTCACCTAAGCCAGACCCAGAGAAGTACCACTATACTGCAGTTGGGATGTTCAAAAAGCTCCCTAAAAATATACGGTATCATGGCCTAAAAGATTTTAAAAGGGTAGACCACCAAGTGTGGCTTACCTTCTGCTGGCACTCTACTCTTTTCTAGTGATTGTAGCACTAAACTAACATTGTCATCGTAATTGATCTATAATTCAAGTGTTTTCAAGACAAAAATGTAATTTTCATATTGTAAACCTGTGACATACGAATATGATAGAAGTTTTAGTTTCCTAAAATAATATATAAAAGATAAAAGTTACTACTAAAATGTAGTCAAAATTTTGGAGAGTGTCCGTAAAGTATCATTCCTTCGTGCTGGACGTTTCCAGGATATAAACTGATATCGTTTTCTATATCTTGAAATAGTAGCATAGCAATTACCTATTGGTAACCATGACCAATCAGTTACTCGTATTTTGAATACAGAATTTTATTTCTAGCGTTTTGAAAATTCCCTCCAACCTAATTAGTACTTTGTAAAGTTATTAATGTGTTGAGACTCTTGTATTGCCACTGCATCCTTTTTTTAATGGAATGATTGTGAATACAAGTAGAACTAACATTAAATATTGTAGGTACCGAAACATTAATAATCGTTGGGAATGGGTCTGCAATCGAGATACGAAACATGGCGGGGCAATACGACCGAGAGCAATACCGTTACACAACTAGCGCTGTCAAAGCGACGCTATGATTAAGCTTAATTAAATTTCCAGTTTTAGCGGAGATGAACAAGATTGTCCCTTTGAGATCAACTTCTGCTTTGCTCTGTACCGTTGATCATCTGTGATCCTTCCCTTGTACGACCAACTTGTTGTATGTTTTCTCTAATGTTGTCTGTTATGATTTTTCGACATCACTGGTCAAATGCTGATATAATCAGCATTTGATTAATCAAATATTGATAAATCAAATTGTATTTAATAGCCTCACTTTGGCCTTCGTAATATATTTTTTCATCTGCCAAAGCCCTTCTCCGTTCGTAAGAGTTGTATGACTTAAATACTTACCTACAACAAAAATGAGCATAATAATTAAAAAAATAATAAGAAAATAAAATTCAGTTTAATTGTATATCTTGATGTTAAGTGGGACTTGAAAAACAGGAAACGCATTGATTACTTTAGTACTGTATTGTCTAGTTCTTAAACTTTGAATATAAATGAAAGCCTAATACTCATAGGTCTAATATTCATTACGACATTTATCTGCTCAAATAAACGACATGAAAAAGGGAAAAGCTTTAAAACTATTTTTACAGTGACAAGTCTGTAATATATTAAGACGAATTGTCTTTTTAACCTTTAATGTTTTGAAACGTCAAAAAGATGAATTACCACAATAATAACAGACCAATAACAAAGTTAGGGAAAGATTATAAAACTATGACTTCTGCTACCTCTTTACATACAATTTATTTGAAATATCCATTCCACCCAATTTAGGATAAATTTATGGTTTATTCATATATTTCATTGAACTTTTAATGGAAAAATTATAAAAATTCACATTTGCAATTCCATGTTAAAACCTTTCTATTACAACTTGTTTTCAGCATTTATTCGTATATTAGTGTGCCTTGTACCATGTTGTTTTCAAATCGTAGCATCTGAAAATCTGCCTAATTCATCATTTGATTCGTAGAAAATTATTTTTACCCGAATAATATTTTTTTACAGAATAATTGACCAGAATCTTAAAACTTACATAATGTTCTTAAACCAATTAACGAGTATTAATTAATCAATTAAGCTATGATGAAATTTATAATATAATGAACCAGCTCTGCATTAATAGCTTGGTAAACAATTGAGCACAATTCTTCGGCATACGAGATGCAAATCATGTGTACCAGTAATACTTTTATAATAGTTACTATCATAAAAATAATGCACGATTAAATTTAAATGAAAAAATAACATTACTACCTAAGCTTTAATTACTGTCACATTGGCATTTGATATAATATATATCAAAGAGGCTATCACATGTGATATGTGATGTTATGCAACCTTTATAGTAATAATAATTGAGAGGGGTTCAGGATATTAGCTAGTCCTGGCACTGTACGTGGTGTCTGCTAGGCAAACGTGACTTGGTTACATTCTACAACTTAATTTTCATCACCGCTCTATATTTAAATTCGCAATAGGTTAATTAACAAGCATAAAATGTTTCCAGATAACCCTTCGTTTAATATTTAATGTTATTATGTCATTTAATTTATATTAAGAAAATTCAACAATATGGTCTTAATAAAACGATCTTCAATATTAAAAATTATTTTCTATTAAAGTTCGCATATTGAATTATAAGTGAAATAAAAACTTTACCTTAAGCTTTGGTGCTGAATTTTCATTTATTCAACCTTATAAAAAGCAATCTCTAATTCAACTTAACTATTTTATTGTACTTCTGAATTCATTATTCCTTTATGTGATTTTATTTATCTATATAATGCAATATTAAAAAATATAAAAGTTTAAAACAGTCAAAAAATGTCAAAAAAACTTTTATGTTTTCAGCTTTATACCGGTTTGGTCCGGATTATATGTTAATTAATTGTGCAATGTCTTAGATATTAGTTCACCTGAGGACGGGATCACATTCCAGATCCCGAAACGTCGTGAAACTTTGTTTTACATAAAATCGTTATGGAAAATGTCCGCAATAAAAATCTAAATAACATCAATTCACCATCACCAATAATGAGTTTCAAACAAAGAACTCTAGAGGTTATTTAATAAAGTTTTCAGATTTATTATCTCAATTTTTAAATGTAAAAAATAAAAAATTAATATTTTTACTAACGATGTTACTATTGATTTTGATGGGAACACATATTATAAAAGATTATACTAAGGAAAAATACCAGCGTGTAACAATAATAATAAATAAATAAACGTGTTTATTTAGCTAAATTGTGTTCACGTATGTTGATTAGTAGTTTAACAATAGTTCCCTGTAATAATGACACCACATTAAAATTACTTGTAGACGCTATATAAAAAATATCTTTATTGTAAATAGTTTTACTTGAGTTCTTACGAGAAAATTAAGGGGTTAACATTAGTAATCGTTAATTATATATAGGCTCAACTTCTAAAATGTTTTAAATCAAATTCCAACAGAAAGGTTGTAAAAACTCAACTTCAATAGAATTTCCATTAAAAATTTTATCCTTAACTTTCCATACGATAAATATTAACATCATGTTATGGCAATATTTTTAATCATTACATGTCACTTCCATTATTTTGATAAATTGTATGATCATTTGATTATTATTAAGGAATACCGATTAAAGCATTGTTATCAAAAACATTTCTAGTTCTTAAGCAGGTTGATTCTACTAATGCCTTAGCACCAGCCTCGCCAGGATTCTCCTGCGCTCCCCGTGAAATTACCTGGGTGAACTTGACCACGTCCAGTTTGTTGGTTTTCTAACGACGTGGCTCTCACCGAGATGCGTATACTATACAGTGCGTGTCGTTTATGTGAAAACGTATATACTGGTGGCCTGCTAGGTCAAAGAGGTGTTTCCGACACCCTAGTAAAAAGACAGGCTTGAGCTTATCACAAAGGGAAAATGTGATCCAGAGCAGCTATCGTCCCACAGATCTCTGTGTATGTTAGAAACGGCTGGAAAATTGTTTGAAAAATTGATTCGTTCCCGTCTGACTTCTGCTGTGGTAGCTGCTGGGGACCTGTCCCCTCGGCAATACGGTTTCAGAAAAGGTCGATCAACAATTATTGACGTGATCACCGAAGTTCAGAGAGCCGTCAAAAGGGACAAGAGTCACAACCATTTCTCCCTCCGAGTCGTGTTTCTTGTTACGTTTGATGTCAAGAATGCTTTCAAAATGGTGGGTCGATGTGGTCGTAGCACCTTCCGTATTCCATCATACCTGCTGAGGCTCATCGAAAAACTATATCCGCTCCAGACACCTGAGCTACGATACCCGTGAAGGAGCGCGGACAATGGAGGTCACCTCTGGTGCCGTGCAAGGTTCAAATCTCGGCTCGGATCTCTTGAACGTCCTTCTGAGATCCGAGATCCCAGAGGGAATCTCTTAGTTAGGACACCAATGACGTTGCGGCTCTTATCACCGCATTCAACGTTGTGTATGATCATTTGATTATTATTAAGGAATACCGATTAAAGCATTGTTATCAAAAACATTTCTAGTTCTTAAGCAGGTTGATTCTACTAATGCCTTAGCACCAGCCTCGCCAGGATTCTCCTGCGCTCCCCGTGAAATTACCTGGGTGAACTTGACCACGTCCAGTTTGTTGGTTTTCTAACGACGTGGCTCTCACCGAGATGCGTATACTATACAGTGCGTGTCGTTTATGTGAAAACGTATATACTGGTGGCCTGTTAGGTCAAAGAGGTGTTTCCGACACCCTAGTAAAAAGACAGGCTTGAGCTTATCACAAAGGGAAAATGTGATCCAGAGCAGCTATCGTCCCACAGATCTCTGTGTATGTTAGAAACGGCTGGAAAATTGTTTGAAAAATTGATTCGTTCCCGTCTGACTTCTGCTGTGGTAGCTGCTGGGGACCTGTCCCCTCGGCAATACGGTTTCAGAAAAGGTCGATCAACAATTATTGACGTGATCACCGAAGTTCAGAGAGCCGTCAAAAGGGACAAGAGTCACAACCATTTCTCCCTCCGAGTCGTGTTTCTTGTTACGTTTGATGTCAAGAATGCTTTCAAAATGGTGGGTCGATGTGGTCGTAGCACCTTCCGTATTCCATCATACCTGCTGAGGCTCATCGAAAAACTATATCCGCTCCAGACACCTGAGCTACGATACCCGTGAAGGAGCGCGGACAATGGAGGTCACCTCTGGTGCCGTGCAAGGTTCAAATCTCGGCCCGGATCTCTTGAACGTCCTTCTGAGATCCGAGATCCCAGAGGGAATCATCTTAGTTAGGACACCAATGACGTTGCGGCTCTTATCACCGCATTCAACGTTGAGCTGGCCTGCTAAAGTTGAACCAGGTCAGATGCTGGCCTGGCTGGCCGATCACGGTATTTCGCTTACTCTGAGCAAGACGGAGATCGCAATACTCACTAAAAAGATCAACACTATCGTCCAGCTGTGAGTGGGTAGAGAGGTGATCCAGACGATGGACTGCGCGACTCATAGAGTGGGTCCAACCGTGGGTTAAACGGCGGCATGGTGAAGTGGATTACTACCTCACTTAGTTTCTGACAGGTCACAGCTACTTCAAGTCGTACCTGTATCGGATGGGCAAAACTGGTTCACCGGATCGCACTTACTGCCCGGGCGTTCCCGACTATGCGGAGCACACTTTCACCCGCTGCCTCCGTTGGGAAAGAAAGGCCCCACCTGGTGGCTGCACGAAAACTACGTTTTTATGGATACGGTCTGCCAAAAGATCATTGACGACGTAGGAAACTGGGGTCGTTTGTTACAGTTCGTCCGGGGCATCCTTTTAGAAAAGAAAAGCGATCTAGACCGCGAAGAGGCCCAGATCCCCTAAACAAGTGCCTGGACATGGAGTGAGCCCTAGGGATGTGAGCTAAACTTAGGCCTAACCTATTGTAAAGTGACAATCGGTTCCAGGTGTGAATCCTAAAGAGAATAGGAGGTTTTTTAACGGGTAACCCCGCTTCTTAGGGGAGTCCCACACTAAATGCTGGCCACCTGTGTGCATAAAGCATTTATTCCTCCTCTCCCTAAAAAAAAGTTTTTAAGCAGGTTCTAAATAAAAATTTACACCTAACAGTAGCATAAACTTAAATTAGACTAAAGCCGTATTTAGAGAGTATTGAGTCTGAATTAACAACGTTTATGGTTAGTTTATTACACAAAGCCTGTTCGCTGAGACATATAAAACATCGGTTCGACTCATAGTTTATGCCTGTAAATTTGTTACCACATAAACCCAAATTGACTCAACAGCCGTGCTTTATTCAATAAAAGTTAACTTGTTCTCACGTAAGTTTGAAAAAATAATACTTTCTTTAGGATTTCTAATAACATGATTATTAATTACAGACAATTTTATATATTCTTTAAAACTGCTATTTTATAACGACACCCGTTTGGTTTAAATACATAGGTTTTTTAAATAGAGAATACTAGGATTTTCAAATGACATAGCCATAAAGAAAGCAATCAGGAAACTAAGAAGTTATTCGCCCCATTACCACTGTTGATTGTCGGACTTACTTTCTTGCTCAAACATTTATCTTTCGGACAAACCAATTAAGTAAACCATCGTTTTTTCTATTAAACTATCTGAATTTAAATATTTTATTACTTTAATTTCTGAATCTTCCAAATTACGAACCAGCTCAAATACTCTGGAAAACGCTATGCAGTGCCTTTTCTAGTACTATAAAAAATCAATAAAGTGTAATAAAATTATGTATAAAATTATTGTGAATATAACCGTCGTAGCTAAGTATTATTCCGGGGAGAAATAAAATATTAAATAAAATGTCGTGCATATCACGTTTTATGTTTTTATGTTTTAACATAAATTGATAAAAACAACGTTAAAAATCCAGTTTAATCATTTGTACTCTTTCTTTCAAAATTTTATGATAGGTACTGAAATATTCAAAGTAAAAATTAACTATTAAAATTAAGGTAGAGTCGTAATATTACCAAAAACATTTAAAACACTAAATATTTTTGCATTTAAAAAACAGTGCAAATGTAGATTAATGTTTATGATTGATGAATTATGTTATAGCAATAGTATCATAATTTAATTTATTATATTAAAAAAATGTAATTATATTCGTTTTTATAGCAAATTCTTTAAGTGTAAAACAATTGGTCAAAATATAATTTTATACTTAACTTTAAATTAAACATATACAACAAGTTGATGAATTAGGATCACTTATGGTTTTATAAAAGAGCAATCATTAGATTTTGAGTGTTAAAAAAATAGCATGTATATGTACAAAAACTGGCGTAACATTATTATTGGTACACTTCATAAATTTTATTAATTTAAGTTTGATAACGTGTATTTTATATGTAATAGACATAATTTTAATCTTTCTGCCAAGAAGAAGTGAGAAACTTGGTGTATTCATTCGAGTTTAAGGTCCTTTATCGCAGTTTAACCCCTTAACGGCCGCCATGTTGCAGTAATGAGCCCTTAGAGTCTGTTTAGAAAACTGTTTAGGGCTATTTAATTTGCATTTAGTTGTTAAAGTACCCGGTGTCAATAAACTTGTGTTTAACTTTCGTAAATAGTTTAGATACGTATATCAGACTCATTTTTGTGATTTTGACTCATAATTTCTCTGTTTAAAGCTTTCTGTTTTATGTATATTATTTACGAACAGATGTTTCAAAATGTTGTAGTATTCCAATAGCTATAACTATTACATTTAGATATATTCTATATTACTTATAAGGGTTGCATTTTGTATTAAAGAAAATGAATCCAACTCGTTAAAATCCTTTATTTAATTTTTTATGAAATAAAAAAATATATTTTACACCAAACATTTGATCTGAACAGAATATTATAACGACTTACATTTGTTTAAACATTTAATTAGTGTATTAGAATAAAATATACATTTAAAAATACGTAATAATAATTAATGCATAAATAAATTGAAATATTAACATAAGCTAATCAAGGAAATTTTGTGGCGTTTTAATGAGCTTGTAAATAAGGTTGTTTTACAGTAATTATTTGCGTATATAAATTAATTTCCTTTCGAAAAAATACAGAAAATCAATAAATGTGAAATAATATTGATAGGGATATTTGAAGCCTTCTTGTGTTTTAATATAAATAAAAAATAGATGGGTACTTAAACGTTTTTATGTGAATCTAATATAAGGTATTTAGCATTGTTTTAAAGTACTGTATATAGTTTGAAATAAATATGTTACAAATACTAAATATAGTAATAAATTTCAGTATACGAGCAATCTTTATGTTTGATTTTCGAAGATATCTTTACTTTAGGACCTCATATATATGTGACTTACATATGATTTACCATACTTCAATTAAAATTTGACTATTTCAGCTGAAAAAAATGAATAGTAATAAACTATTTATAAAGCTAAGCAACTTTTTTGTTGGAAAGAATATTTCAACAAAAGCAGATCTGAAAATTGAAAACGCACGTTATCCAGCGAACAACAAAGGGATCTCAGTCTGGAAAGGTAATAAGACTCAACGTTGTGTCTCTGCATGTCAATCGAGCCTTTGAACAAGTATCTGTTACATAAAACAGCTGCTTACCAGCTTTTTGTTCTGGGAATAGTAACAATTTTTTGTTCAAAATAAAATATTTATAGAGGGTATAAACTCATTGTTTTTGTAGCTACTAACTAGCATGTGGGTACACGTTAGAAATAAAATGGTTTTAAAATACCTTTTATTTTCAGGTGTTTCATGATTTGTAGTTAGTTGACTACAATGTTTTCAAACTTAAGATAATCTTAATGTTCGACCATATCAAACTACCTTACAAGCTACATATATGAAACTGCCATTCTCTATATATAGAAACAAATGTACTTTGGATTTTAAACATATTACTTGAAACCTAATAAAAACAAGAAATTAACTGACATTAAACGGAAAGCTTATTCATTTGAACCCAATGGACGTTATCTTCTGAAACAAAAACAACGGTCGACGTCTATTGTTAGATCATGACAGTTCACTTCTGGCTAGCCAATGGGACAGATGCCGTTAAGGTACCTTGCTGTCTTGACTCATCGTACAAGCCCCAGGAATGTGGAGATGAGTATTAAGGTTTAAAAATCCCTTATTTGGAAGATTTAATTTAATTTCTTAATAAGTTAACTTTGACTCTAGTAATAAAACATATTGGTCTATTGATAAGATATAAGTTATATGTATTGTTTCTTAATCTGCAAGAGAACAACGGTTTTGTGCAGTGAACTCTTTCATTTTGATATTCCTTTGCGTTAAAGCAGGAGAATAGCCGGAGTCGCACGTTGTTATTCCGAGTGGTTGAACATCCCCCTGCTACTGCAGCCCCACCTGCTGCTGATTTACAACCCCTAGCTTGCTGTCCGCTTTGCGCTTTCAACTAAACCGTGTGTTGAAATATTCAGGAATGACTACATCATTTTCGAACGGTTCATTAAAAAAGTCTTTAAATTTTTTTATTATTTATTGTTTGAGGAATGCCTTTAAATTATATCTTATGACCACTATCACTTCTAAGCACCTAATACAATATGAAATTAACTAATAAAAATGTTACTTCTGGTTATATTGAGTCACTTAAAAAAACTTTGTTATGTTTTTACTGGTGTTTTTTAATAAACTATAAAAAATTAGCTATAGAAGAGGATCTATGACTTTTTAACAAATCGTTTCAGAAGGTATAAGATGTATAGTTGTGTAATAAAATTATCTCAATAAGCTTTGATGATATATTAATAAGCTCATCTGTATCCATAATTTAATGTACATGATATTGATTGTGTTTACATTTTGTTGTTTACAAAAAAAGCGTAACAAGTATATAAAATAGTACCTAGTGACCGAGCTTTGCTCGTATAGAATAAGACATGTAGTATAAAAATTAATTAGAAAAATTAAAACACATTTATTACTCAATGAAAATATTTATGTGGTTGAAATAAAACCGATTTAATACACCATAATTAAAATAGCACTGAACAAAAGGTATCGCACCTGGTGGGGATGGAACTCGCGACCTCCAGTTCTTGAGGCCGACACGCCACCAATCGGCTACGGCGTCAGTCAAATGAGCAACGCCGTTTAACGTCTTTTAGCCAAAGCCGATCATTTACTGTTTAATTATCCATACAGTTATTATTAGCCTGTGATCAACTGATTTTGTTATAAACGGAATGAGGATTGAAAAGAAAAAGAGAAATTTAATTTACATCAATTAATTGGTTTGTGGCAGTGGCTTTGAGCAACACAACGAATACGTTTTCTATCAAAACACGGAAGATTTTGGAAATACTTTTTTCTGCTTTTATTTTGCACAGTTATGTTACCCTTAAGTTTTTACAAATTGTTTAGTAACCTGATAATTTTGCATTTATTACATACGAAAAAATAAATATATTTATGCATAGCCTCTATATTGTTCCCCGCCGTCTTCAATCAAGAACTGTCAAACGGTTATAAACAGCTGTTTTGGTTTGCATTGTTTACATTTTATTCTCCATAAGCGTAATGTTAAATTTTTAGATTTTAAACTTAATATTACAAGGAAACACGAATTTTCCTGGACATTAGACCTATCTAGAACTTATTTTCTACTCGGAAATTAGTTATTTCCAAAATTTAAAGAAATTCCTTAGTGCCATTTTCGAGATCCGTGTGCAAATATATATGTATATATATACAAACCTTGCTCGTATTATAGTATTGGATAAACGTTAAGGTACACAGACAACGAATCATAATTTATGGTTGTATATATTGCTGAGTAGAGACCGTAAGGTATTCATCATAAAGGTAACGTGAAAAAAGAATACTTCTTAAATTCTAACTTTAATTCTAACTTTAATTCTTATTTGAAATAGTTATTAATTATGATTACCCCAATATCTATATCATCCGAAAACACTCAATGAAACAAAATGTTTGTTTATAAAATATTCTTACAAATTATTACATATTTTGTACTCATGGTATATTTTCTAATTTCCCTTAGTTACAAATACAAACCTATCGAGCCTTACTTTGTACATAATGACAAGTTCAATAATTAGTGTGCATCTTTTTAAAATAATTCAGGTCTTTAAGTATATCATTATAGTCCCTAATAGGCGAGACCAAGATCCGGTTAAACCGCTTTAATCTGTTTTGAAGCGCTTCACCACAGAGTTCGTTCAGCAAACATTATTGAGCACAGAGTAAATACAAATGTGTTTGACGGTCCTTGTGTCGGAACAAGCTTTAGGGTTGGTAAACCTACCACCAATACGTGCATATCCGATCAACTCCTAAATAGCATACATTTAATGAAACCTTCATTTTCATTCAATTTTCAACCACTTTTAAGTCGTTAATAAGTTAACCCTATATTTGTATGGATTATAAGCATCATTGATGAATAAATAGTGTTTCGTCACTATAACCTCAAAGTGTCACTTTTTCATCCAAAGTCAAGTTTAACAACCGAGGAGTAGTCAAGGTCGAAAAATTAGAAAGAGTGAAAAACACTCTCTTGGTCGGAAAAACAAGTTCTTTGTTTACTGTTATACTGTGCATTAGATTAATCTCAAAAGAAAATTTTATAGATAATATTTTCTTTATTTTCTCATAAAATAGATTCTTCGTAAATATGTCTATTTCAAAGAAACAACTGATTCAGTTTTGTTTATTATTTTCTTATAATCTATTCACTGTCAATTTTGACTTTTTACTATAGGTTTAAGTTAAAAAACACACAATCTTATATTTCAAATTTAAAATGTTGGTGTAGTAGTCACGAAGGTATTCAAAATTGTAAACATAGAGTCTCATAATAATCTTAAGGATAATAACAAAAACCATTATTTCTCTTATTTACTTATATATTCTTCAAAATATTTATATGCAGGACCAGCTAGTGAAATTTTATTATACATCCATAAACTCCAAATTCATGGTTTCTTATAAAGCGAATCAACGTATTCATTCCCCATATAATTCTTATAGTTAAATTGATATAACCCGCTCAGTTATGGACATAATTTCACAACACGTGGTTCCAAAGGGCTGGTTTTCACCACAGAAGCCACGAGGTTTATGGTCATGGACTGTTATCTTTACAATAATTACATGTATTGCATTCCAGAGAACTCAGGTTTAAGTTATAAAATGTGATTTTAAATATAAATTGAATTTTACATAATACGATAACGAAAAGCTAATAATTATTAATTAAAAATAAAGCGATAATTTGTATTCTTGTATGCATTGTACATTGTACTGGGTGTCCCATATGTAAAAAGTGAAATTCTGTTCACTTGTTTACGGGTAAAAATAAATTGAAAAAATAATAACTTTTTTTAGAAAAACGCTTCGTTTACCAAAAATCCGCTATCTTATGTTTTTACAAAATAATCTATATCTGAAGAAACATTAGACCGATTGGGTTTATTTATACTTGGTATGATTCTAACTTTGGGCAAGATCTAATTAATAAAAAATAACTAGCTTAGTTTTATAATAAATATAAAATCTGCGGCCATTTTACAATTTTAAATAAACATTACTAGAAATCTGCAACTTTCACAAAAAATTACATGAATGCTTTATTGTAGCACTTTTCATTACAAATCGAATGGAGTAAATTTCAAAAGAATTGGACGACGACTACCACCAGAATTAATTAATAAGAAAAGATTTTTATTTGCCATCTCTCAATAGACCGAATTCCATGTTTTTCAAGCTACTGATCGATGCTGTGATGATATCTGCCAAGCGATTGTTTTTACAGTTACACCATTCGTTTTGTGAGGGATAATTTCTAATGTTTGTTTGTATTGTGATTAGACATTTTGTGAAGATTAATTAATTCATTTATTTATTAGTTCTGACACCTTGTTCTGCAAGGAAGACACAATTTAAGATGACAAAATTGGTTAAAATAAAAGTCATAATATTTTGGATAAACTATTGAATCAAATGGCATAAGTTCGTACGCTCATAAACGTTCAAAATCTAGGACGGCGTGCTATGAGGAAATGAGATTTGATCGCATTTGACCCCTTGGGTCTGTCGCCTTTGTGAATTTAGCGAAACTGTTCAAACTTTAGGGCACTTGAATCTGGTGTCACAGCCCATAAATAACGTACTTCAACCGTATGGTAAAGATTTGTATATATTTGTTTTATGATCAACACTGGACATCTGGTTAGCTAAATATAAACATCTAAATAGCTAACCATTGAGATAGTATAATCGAACAGCTAAACAAGTTGCATAGACAATGTATAGGAAATCAAAAATTTTAGTCAAAGCTACTAATAAGCACTTTCTATTCAGGGTCAGCTTTTCCTTTTTGGAAAATTAATTCTCTGTTAGATGTCCAATATTATGTTTTCTTAGTTCACAATAGTAAATAATTACTGTTAAATCTAATTTACCATGTTTTTTCTACACACAAACACTTTGGCCACTTTGGTGTCTTTTTGTGTGACACTGGGCTCTTTGACCAATAATGGAAAGTCAACGTGGCAATGTTATGTATCAATGTTATTACAGGCAAAGGTGGTTCGGATACCACGTTAAACTGTAAGTGCCATAGACCATAGTTTAGTTCCATAGTTTAGTGGTGTAGGCTTTAGATGCCATAGACTGTCGGTCTATTAAATTATACTGTTGGGCTGACATGTTCCTTAGACAGTTCTGTCTAAGGAACATGTCAGCCTTAGTTAGTAACTAGGCTATAAGATCACGCTACAACCATATTACACTTATTTCTCATGCATACTTGCCTTACAAGGTAATATTAATAGTAATAATAACTACTTCTTTCTGTACAAAAGTTTAAATACTTCCATTAAAATGTGCTTAAGCTGTGTTGTGTTTATGGAGTACGTCTGAAGTCGGTTGAGATTGATTTTCGTTCTAGATGCCATTGATCCAAATGATATATTGACAAGCATAAAAGTTATTTCTGTATGAACAAAATCAAAATACAACTGATTGATAGAATTGAATTACACTGTATTATACATTTTATAATTACAAAAATTGCTTGTTGACCATACAAGGAAAGGTATTGGATTTTTTTTCAAAACATAAATTTTATTCATGGCTTTGTTTCAATTTTAATTATAATTAAATATATGATATATGATTTTAGTTTGTTTGACATTTCACCGAACCAACATATTCAATTTACACTTAATTTGTGATGTAAGTACGAGATTCATGACTGAACAGAATAATTAATTTATTTTAGGGTGATTATATTTTGAATATAAGTACCTTTAAAATTACTATAATCTGTTTAAGCATTTGGAGGTAAATACGATGCTAGAGTTTTATATGAAAAATCTAAGGACCTGTAAATATATATTTCTTAAGCAATCAGTATACTAATTTCTTTATATTATTATTTAGATTTTGTATTCAATGGTATTGCAAGTACACAAAATTTCACAAAACCATCGAAATTTTTACAAGATTCTTGAGAGTGTAACATAGCTTTATGCCAATATTGACTTACTTTTAAATATTTGTTAGATTTAAGTACATATTTCTAAGTTTTTGGATTGGGGTTGATAAACAAACAAACCTATAAACATTTTAATTTATAATAATACTTGTATTTACCAGAATCTGTAATACGTGTAACCCATAAAATTCTAGTAGTATTATAACAAATACCACTTATAAAATTAGAAGATATCATCAAGTGGATTAAAGTTAAACTGTAACAGCTAGATACATTACATTAGTAGGATAGGGCGATAACTAGAGGTGATAAGCGCTGTGGGGGGGTGAAGCCCCGGTGGTGGGGAGGAGGGGGATACGACCAAGTAAAGGTGGTAACTGATGTGATTCTAACTTGACTACATTTCTCCATACATTGTCATGTGTAGGGGGTGAAATAGCTAATGCATTAACTCACAATTATCATAGTATCTATTTTATAGTTGAATTAATAATGAATACTGGATTAATTATGACCACGTTAAGATGAAGCAAAGATTTTACGTATATGCTATAAATGGCTTTATTGACAACATTATTTTGAAATACAGTAGAAAATTGATCCATACTTTTTTAACGGTAAATCTATGTTTTTCTCAGTTCTTCTCCTTTGAGTCACAACATTTAATAGAACTAAATATAATTTTTTGTTTATCTAAATATGCTTTAAATAATTATGATTTTTCAAACATGAAATTTTTTTATTAACAACAAGAGATTAAAAGTTTAAATAATTATTAGAAATTGTTGGGAGGCGTAACCAACACCCCCCTCTCAGGCGATAACAAACTTTTTTGAGTGTTTTTTGTGATGTGACTATACACTGTTTACCAAGATTTGTGGGGAACGGTTAAAAAATAAGGAAGAAAATGATTTTTTCCAATATTCTCGATAACAATAGCTTTGAGCACCCTCAGACAACATACTGCGTCTACCATAAACCGGAAACTTGAATCGTTCTAAAAAATAACTATTAAGAAAGAAAACATTTTACTTTTAAATGCTTTTTTGCTTTTAAAACCCTGAAACCCGATTTTTCAGAAATGCAGGTGGTGTAATTTTGTTTTCTTATAAAGGAAAATACATTATATAGTTCTAACCAAAATCAGAGCCGTTTTTGAGCTATTTTCATCCAACGTGTTTTTTGGGGGGTGGTTTAGGAGTAAAATACCCGAATCCAAAATTTTAAAAGTGTAAGATACTGTGTATTTTACCTATATACCAAATTGTATCAAATTTGGACTAATAGTCTCGTCTAAGCCTCTACACACACATGGACAGACACACAGACAGTTATAACTCTGAAAACCACTTAATTTGATTCCGGGACACTAAAATAGATATATTTACCAACAACTCGGGTTCGAAAAATCCGACAGTATTTTCTCCTTATACTAGCATATAAGGAGAGAAAGATAAAAAAATTAAAGGCTGACTATCGAATGAACAAGTACTATATTTTAGTAGTTTTTGGAGAAGCAGTAGGTCCAGATCAATATGCGCAAAGCTGTCTTGATTTATGGGCAGAGGTGTGGAGCATTCACATAGCAGCATTGACCCAGCCAGGGAGGGGCTGCACTGCCTGTATTGCCTGCACTCCTCATGTGATAAACGCTCCTCCTCTGTCAATAGGACCGTTTACATAAGTCATTGTGAGCAATAACTTTACCACTACCAGTTTATAGCTTCTTCGGGGTTTTGCTTTTATCTCTATAATTAAGTTTGAAATAAGGATAATCTTGTAATCATTTATCAAAACTGATCTAATTATGAGGATAGTCTTTGATGATTACGGTAGAATTCAATAGTATGGACTTTATTAACTTCAGAGAATATTGCATCCACCAACTATTGCTTGTAACTATCTACAATTCGTGACCTCGAAGTAGCTGGATTACAGAACAACTACATTACTTGAGTTAGGAGCAAAATATTTTAGTGTTGAATCATTTTGCATTAATTTTATTTACATATTTAAAAGCTTGCAGTTTTCTTTCAACAAATTACTAAAGAAAATACAACATGATTTTACATTATCGGTTTGTAATTTTAATAAAAGCTATTCTTTAACTAAACGTAATATGAACTATTCATATTTTAGTATATGCTAAAACGCTTTGCATTTATATTTCATCATGAATTGTTTAGTAAAATTTTAAAAATGGAGCGTGACTACATTTGGCTAATTGTAAAAAATTAAAAACATTACTAACTACAGGGTTAGAGATATGACTGGTAATTATGTAAAATAATGTCACTTCATTTTATGCGTGTTAGTTTGGGAAGTATTAATATTATGAAAAAATTTATAATTAATATCAAGTACGTGTTCATTTTCACCAAGCGTTAATTCTTTAATCATTTCTAGGTAATGTTCTAGGTACGTTAGGCTTAGAACATATTTAAATTTTTTTACTAATTCTGTATACTGAACTTTTTGGAATTTTTTAAGATATGCATTTTAATTTATTGTTACAGGTTCAAGTGTAAAAAGGGCGATATGGCCCTTTATTTTCCCGTTCAAATAAAACAGTTTTCATTGTTACCTGCTTGTTAGATTGAAACTGTTTCGCAGTAGATTCTCAATACAACGAGACTAATTCCACCTATTCAATCCTGTCTTGTATTACAATCAATGAATTCCACCTGGAAATCAAATTATAGTTTCTTAAGGCTATACCGACAGCGCTACTCAGAAGTGACGCTTCTCACATCAGACCAAGAGCGGCCAAGAGCCTAAGCGACTAAAGCTTCTACGTCATCTCGTTATTTATCGACGCTGCATAGTGACTTGCAGTTTTGGGCTTCTCACATCAGATCAAGAGAGGTCACTCTGGCTAGCCTAAGCTACTAAAGCTTCTACGTCATCTGGTTATTTATCGAAGCTGCATCTCAGAAGTGACGTGCAATGGCGGGCTTCTCACATCAGATCAAGAGCGGTTACTCTGGCTAGCCTAAGCGACTAAAGCTTCTACGTCATCTGGTTATTTACCAACGCTGAACCTCAGAAGTGAGGCGCAATGGCGGGCTTCTCACATAAGATCAAGAGCGGTCACTCTGGCTAGCCTAAGCGACTAAAGCTTCGTACGTCGATACGTCATCTCGTTATTTACCGACGCTTCATCTCAGAAATGACGCGCAGTTGTGGGCTTCTCACATCAAGATCTTCAAGCTTCTCACGTCAGATGAAGAGAAGTCATTTTGACTAGCCTAAGCGACTAAAGCTTCCACGTCATTTCGTTATTTATCGACGCTGCATATCAGAAATTACGTGCAGTGGTGAGCTTTTTACATGAAATCAATAGCGGTCACTCAGGCTGGATCTTAGTCTGATATTGATGTGAAAAGGGGTGTTATGCAATAAATAAATAAATACTGCATACAGCTATTTTATTTGAAAACCCTTAAAATACATTGTACAAAACGTATGAAAAGCTTACACATTATCATAATCACAAGGTAATAAAAATATAATGTGGGAAATTCTTTTGATAATATATTAGGCTTGGAAAATGGTCCCTCACTCAAGTCAATATAAGCTAGAATACATCAATACTGTACTTCCTCATTCATGTTTTCTGAATCTCAAGAAACGTTTTAAGAAACATAATTTTTGAAGTTAAAGAGTTATTAACCAACCTACACTTACAATTATTAATTATTTGTACTTCAAATTAAAAAAAACCTTATAGAACTGCACATAGTAGTATCATAAAACTAATAAGAAAAACGTCATAGAAAAGATACTCGTACAATTTCAAAGGGGTTCAACGATAGTTAGGTATTTATGGATGTATTGTTGGGATCAGAAATCACTAGAGAAGGTGGTGGATCAGCGGATCGTTTATTATGCAATCAACCGGCCAGCCACCAGACCCCAGGCCACGCCCATTTATCAACCCCTGAATCTGATTGGCTTTTAAGTCTATAAATTTGAACTTTCCATCCAATTGTTAGTAGGACTAAAAACTACCCCGACAAACTGGGTTTGCTTTGTTGCATGGTTAGCCTTATGTAATTTCTGAATGAACCTTTATATAGAGCTGTTTTACTGTTGTAATAGACCTTTGAAGTTTATTCTAGTGGGCCAGCTTCCAAAATGTAGAATAAATACTATACTGGCTTTACACCTAATTCTTAGGACACATTGGAATATTGTCTGTGATATTCTAAAGGTAAACGACAAAATCTTTCGGTATTGTGTTCAAATCCCAAAAAACGATCGATTGTTCTCCATGTGATAATGACATAGGGTACATTCTATATATGCCAATTGTTACTTATGAATAAAACAGACTGGGGTATGTCCCTTATAGTCCTGGAATTGAGTGGATTAAAAAAACGAGAAATAATTGGTACTCTACATGAAAAATCCCTAAAGTTAAAAAAACTCTATACATCTTTAAAAAATGTCTGGAGAAAAGTCATATTGGTGGAAATAAAAAAATCTACAATTATTCTCTAATTAAAAAATATGTTACATAAACCCTCAACATCCAAAAAAACATTTTGTTAAGTTTTATCATTAATTACATTTTTTCATCTAAGTTCGTTTGTAGCACAGGGCTATAAGAACTACCTTAAGAATTTTTGAAATATTTAAGTTATTGTTGAAATTCAGGTGAATAAATAATCTTCCCACATCATTGCCACTCCCTGTGTAATTTACAACATGACATACGTTTTACGGTGTCTCGGTTTTCTTACTGATGAGACTTCAGAAACAATGTAGTTTAATTAGTTCTAATTTGTGGTTAGTTTAATTATGTATGTATTAGATTTTGAGCTGATGTAAGCTGCATTAATTTAAGGTATACACATATTGAACCATAAGGCATGCCACAATTGGCCGTAGCTTACTATTCATGTCAAAGATCTGTCTTTTTTCGTTTACAATATAAAGTCAATTTGTGATAATGTAATGAGATATTAATCATGCATAACCCTCGCTCTTTAATGATAATGTACATCAAAATATGGTAATGTGGAAGTGAATTAGTATCGCTTGGATAATTCTAGTTAAATTTATACGTTTAGTGATTTTATAAAACCCGATATTTAAATTAATAGTAATTGATCAATTGATAAAATAAACATAAAAACAATTACTCACGTAAAAATAAGAGATACCGACGTGAGAGAATACCAGACTTAGGACGAGTGATGTTTTTCCAAGATACTCTATTTAAGTAGTTTTTCGTTTTTTTGTATAATTAAAACGACTGCATGACATAGATGAATTCAGAGGTATATACAGGGGCTGAAAATATTACTTACTTATTATTATATTAATTGGAAATAACTTGAACGTTAACTACTAATTATAATTGTTCTTTACAGATTATGATTGACAAAAAAATTGGAGTAAAAAATATCACCTGACTAAGAAATGACCTGGACCTGAGATTTTCTGTTTAATAAGTAGATTTCTTTATTTTGAGTGTGAGCACTGAGCAGTTGTTCCGTCCTTTGAAACGAACCCTTTTTAAAAGTGACGCGTTTCCTCTGCAGTTGAAGGATAAAAAACGATCCAACATTTAACAAATGTGACTTTTTAACTATCTAACTTGAAAAAGGACCAATGACGAAAATATTTTATCTTTGGATTTCTATTAATTACCTTAAATTCAGTGCTGCCAACTGCACGCAAATGAAAACAGCCGAGTTTATCTGCCGTTTCTATATTCTAACTGTATGCGTTTTTTATAAAGGTTAAGACGTGCGTTATGATGTGTTTTTCATTAACTGGCGTCTTTTGTAAATTACAATTAGTAAAAAGAGTGTAAAATACAACAACAATTCAAGATATTTCCGATTAAAAACTATCGGTTATTTTGTCACACCCCATGTATTTAAGAATGTATTACACATTATGAAAATATTTAGTATTTAAGATCCATGAATTTATTCCCGAATCGTAGTTACTATTTTGCGGTTGGTAAGAATGATTTCAATTTCACAACCTGGTTAACGTAAGTAAATAAAAGTTAAGGAGAAAATAAACCGGCTGTGTGAAGGTATACTCCATCTGTTGTTAACGGCTGGAAAACAGTGCCATAACACTAAGCCTTAGCAGCAACCAACAGCTGGTCAAGAATTATTGAAAGTCCTTTCTTAATCACAATATATCACTTATTTTTACCTTGAACTGCAAGAAGTATGTTTCCAATATTGCATAAAACGTTCATTACACGTTTTGTGTGGAGGATAGTTGTTAAATTTATTAACAAGTTATTAATTAATGGGTTGGAAGGACCAGGGAATTTTATATTAAGTAACGCCCAAAAATATGCGTTTAGAACGAATAGAGTTCATGAAATTTGGAAACAATTAAAAAAAAATTCACATAAATTATAAAATACAAAGTACTTTGTGAATAAATCCACTTTGAGTTAGTCTGAGGCGTCATACGATGGAATATTATCCACAAAGAGAGGCACAGTACGGGCTGATGTCCACAGAATTGATGTAGCACCGCGGAGACCCAACGATATTAACCTCTGTATCTCTCACACGATCAAATAGATTATGAAATAATATTTTCAATGTGACATTTTCATTAAAAATTAAGAGTTACAAAATAAATCGACCCTGTACTATATATTATTCAAATTATATTACAAATTAAATTGATTAAATTAATCCTTCTTCCTCGTCATAATTACATGTTTCTACATACAATTACACTAATTACATGTGTATTGACCAACACGATTTATACTTATATATATTGCGTAGAATAAAGAGGGTTTCAAGCACAAAACTAAATCGTATCTTATATGTATTCACTCAAAACTAAGTATTAATAAGGTCTTTTCTAATAAATCATGTATTTTATTGATATAAAACTGCTGTAAATCATGAATATATTTATATAGTTAAATAACAGCTGTTTTACTTAATTGTAACTCTTTTAAATTACTTTTTCGATACATTTGTATCATCACATAACCAATCCATCACATCACATCACATAAAGACATATAACCTATTTTCTCTCAAATATTTCATGGTATTTTTCTCTTAGCTAATAAGTTGAAAACCAGTTAGAAAGATAATTTTACTTACCGTCAAGCATTCCAAACACAGGTTAAATGTTTAGTTTTTAAGCTTCAAGGCAGATTTGTTATTAAATATAATTGTTTAGTGAAAATTATTAACTTTTAACATGTACATATTATGTGTAAAGATATTTATTATGTTTTGTTGTTTTAGATTTTTAAATAAATATTATAGGTTTGATTCTTATTGCTACACTCTTAAAATAAAGATTCTGTAAAGGTAGACAATATAACTTTCTTTAACAGGTTTAAAACGACCGTTTTACGACTTTACAAAGTAGAGAACAAAGTAAGTACACTCTGCCCGAGACGTAGTGACTACTTAGACAATTAAGGACACCCTTAAAAATCTAGTTTTACTGTTGATCACAAAGAAGTTAGGAAATAACTATACTTCTAATAAATAGCTAAACTTTTTTTGTTTTACTGAGAGTATTAAAATAAAGAAAACGCGTTGTAAATATTTTATACATATTTTTTAACCACTATATTAAGTTTTTAACTAATTTGATAAAACATATACAGCTGAGTTTTTAAAACATCTTCACAATAACAAGAAAAAAATTAAATATTAAGTATAACCATCCTCACCCAGTAAACGTAAATATGTATGTATAAATGTGTATGTATCATTCCCTGTAAAGATGTTTGCTCTCCAGTATACTTAAAGCTTGATACTATGGGTTATGAGCAGTTTATATATACTATAAACAGATACATATTTAATTTCGTTAAAATATTTAAACTCCCGTAGTTTTGCTGTAAATCAAAATAACGAAGTAATTCATTTACCCAAACTAAAATTCCTCTATAATATCAATTATGTAAAGCTATTAATAATATGATATTCAATAGTAATATAGAACTATTTTTAAACAGTTAAACGCATTAGTAAAGAAAATGAGAAGTAAGTGTTATTCACTTCAAGATGAAACAGTTGTTTACCTTTCAATCATGAAGTCATAAATGAAAGTAGAAAATTGCTCACTAAAATGACAGGAAATATGGACTTGAAGACATTTCCAAAATGAAACAATCATCCTGGAGCTGATCTGTTGTGATGGCCTGCCGGCAGTCACGCCACAAATGCATCACTCGTGATGAACCGTGTCATGAAATTCCTTGAATGACCTCGAAGGTCCTAACCATTTTGTAATGCTAATGTAATTACTTTTTTACTCCTCACTTTTATGCTACCCTTAGCTACAAATCGTACTAGAGTGCGTGTCCTCCATTTTTTTCAAATCTACATATTTGGATGTGTAAAAATATAATACATATTGCATATTTATTTTTAACTGTATACCATTGAAGCATGTGCATACCTAAATGATAGATTACATAACAAATAGTTTCTCTCATTTTGCTTGTACATTTTTTGTTTGTAAGGCACAGGTGAAGATGTAAAGTAGTAAAAACTAAAAGTTTATATTTAAAAAATGTTTGATACCAATACAAATTTTAAATTTTATTGATATTTTCGTTTTACCACGGAGTTTTATCGTGACTTTATATATGTATTCATTTTAAGTACGATAAATAAATTTTCTATGAGTGAACCTCATCAGTGTATTATCAAAATATATTTCTTTTAATAGAATACTAATAGTTTTATTTCAATATTAGATGTGGAATTTGAATTAGTTTTGGTCCAAATGAATTTATTTAATATTTGTCACAAAAGTTTCTATGCTGCGTCAGTTTTTAACCTACGTGATTTTCATAATAAATTTTTTCCTAATATACGAGTATATATATGTATAAGAGAGGAAGTTTATATACGTATATATGTATATTTGTATGTTTATAGAGAAGGTTTGTGTATCATCAATTATCTTGTAGTGCAATTGGTTTTCTCCCTAGAAGCCACAAAAGGAACCCATACTATGGAACCAGAAATTTGTTTACATTATGGCTATTTTATTTTCAACAGCTGATTGCTTTAATATATCTGTTAGTTAAAGATATACTCCACAGATTGAAGCACTTGCATTTGTTTGTTTTTAATTTTGGTTAATTACTTTGTTCACAAGTGAAACTAAAGTGATAATTTGTAATGAATAAAATGTTAATAAGAAAACTTGAGGTTAGATCCACGTATCTTAAATTATTGAACGTAAAATTGATAAAAACATATCCTACTTTATACTCAGAAAATTAGGTATAATATAAAATCGATCGAGAGCATGCACTATATTTGTTTACATTTAGGTACCAATCAAAATCACGAACGGTGTTCGACACTGAGCTGTGGTCTCATATCGGTTACACAGGTCAAGGGTTGTTTCCATTCCACCCACGTTATGTCCCTTCACGCTACGTGCCAGTTGTTACCTGATTCAACCTTCGAACGACCTTTGCACCATTGTTGTCAACGGATAATGGAGAGAAGTATTCACATTTAAAACTCGCTTCACTTACGTTTCAAAAACTAAAAAGTTCATCACGCAGGGTTTAACTATCAAATTTCTGTATTTCTAATATATTTTTAATTAAAAAATAATTGATACCTATGATTTTCAGTTTGTTTTAGATAGCTTGAATAGAAAATTTGTATGAGAATAGGATATTAATTATATTTTTGTTTATAAAACTGAGCATTTTTGATTTTTTAATATTTAATAAATTTTTTTTAATAAGTTTTTCTTGAGCTGTTTTTAAATGTAGTACGCAAGCTAACATGGACATTCCACTGATTTTGCACAATAAACATAAATAGTATCGTTAAATTATCTCGCTATTTGACAGAATAAACTTTCCATCTTTTGTTTATCTTTCAATTTATCAGTTATCACCTTCAAGTAAAACAGATTATATTTATATATATTTTATAACACAAAAATTCAATCTGTCCTTAAATATTTAATAGTATATTTAATAACCAGGTCTAAAAATAGGATTACGGTGTATAGATTGTGTTTGAATTTCAAGGCTAAATCAAATCTTGAAGTGATTGTCGTTGGGTAAGACGTTTGTGGTTGAGTTGCTAGGGTTGTTTTGACCATTCCATAATATTTAATAAATGGCCTTTAAACACGTGTGTAGCAGCATACATATGCTACTGATGTATTGAGATCTACAGGTCTCAACAAAAAAGGTAGATAGTTTTAATAAATTTAAAAAGCGTCGAGGCTAATATCTACAAATGTATTAAGTGGTTCAATCTGGCTTTATTTAAACAATGTTTTTGTAACACCACTTTTAACAACGAAATATTCACAAGACCGTTAAAACACCAAGTATAATTTCATGCTTCAAGTGACTAAACGATTTCTTTCACGTTTAACCTAGTTTCATGTTGGATGTTCTATTATAAATATTTCCAAACCAATCAAGCCTTGTACCGTTTCATGAGAAAGTTTTTAAGTTTTAACTTACTTGTTTCACTAGTTTTTATAAAACTGCAAAAAAATGTAAAAAAAACTATTTGTTCGAAAAAAACATAAATTCGATATTTATTACAAAATAATCGTTTCTTCAAAATGTTCTAACCGATCTTTATAAAACTTGGCAAGCATGTTTTATATAAAATACAACTACTGTATTAAAACGTTCCTTTTTTAAAAAAAGTTGAAAATTTTTAGAAGGCGGGCGAAAACCAAGCGTTTTTAGAAAAAATCTTGATTTTTCTTTATTTTGTCCCATGTAAGGGGTTTTTAGAGCTTGGTACTTTACTTACGGTGCAATCTGTATATTTTCATAATGTACAAAGTGAAAACTTAAATATCTTAGCTTAATTTTAATTAGGGTGATAGTGATGGGTAATTATAATTAATTGTCTTTACAGTTGGTACTATCCTAATGATCAATCTACGTAGACTGTCATTGTAATGGTAATGCGCTATAGAGCTTGAATGGCGGCCAATGTTCTCATTATGCGTTGCTTTCACACATCGAGATTGATAAATCACCAACTGACACGGCAACATGTACGTCTGAAACTGGGATCCATATCACACTTCACCTAATACTGTGTAGTCAAACATAGTTGCACATATTCAAAATATAATATTATAAATCACTGTATAAGCTTTAACTTTCAACTAAATCACATTGTTGGATTCGTTAGTTCTAACACTTCACTGGTAATCAATTGTATATTTATTACTAATTAATTAATTATTAAAACTATATGACCCTTATACTCTAGATTAATCATTCCATGATACGCGGGGGACTTCGGCGTGATAAGCAACCCGTCTACTGGTGGACTGAAGAGATTGCGGACCTCAGAAGAACATGCCTTAGAGTCAAGCGAGTTGCCACTTAGGGTGATAATTCCCATAGACAGAGTTAGTCGGAGGCCGACTAGGCTGCAAGGAAGACTCTCTGCCGGGTCATCAACAGGAGCAAGGCGAACAGCTGGAGGAAACTTCAGGACGACGTTGATTCCGACCGGTGGGAACTAGGTTACAAAGTCGTGAACAAAAACTCGGTGCCCGCTCTCCACCCTCCATCATGGAGGGCGCCACCATAGAGAGGATCGTCAATGCCCTGTTTACTAGACATCCGCAGCGTCCGCTGGTTAATTTTAGACTGAATTCCGCCCGTCGCTTTTTTTGTCTACGCCAGAGGTATTTTTTAACGTTTTGATAGGGAACTGTCCAAACACCCATCTATTGAGGAGTTGGTGACCTATGTTCTTTCCTTCAAGAGCAACAAAGCCCTGGCCTGGATGAGATTCCCTCAGTGGGGCTCGTGAGGTGGGTCGATATGTTGGATGCGCTTTGTATTGCATCATACCTGCTGAGGCTCATCGAAAACTATCCCCAATCCAGACACTTATTTACGACATCCGTGAAAGAGCGCGGACGATAGAGGTCACTTCTTGTGCCGCGCAAGGTTCAACACTCGGCCCGGATCTCTTGAAAGTCGCATACAACAGCCTTCTGAGATCCAAAGTGCTAGATGAACCTGTTTTAGTTGGGTACGCTGATGAATTTGCGGCTCACATCGCCACACTCAACATTGAGCTCGCCCAGCTAATGTTGAACCAGTTCATGTTTGTGGTTAACACCTGGATGGCCGATCATGGCCTTTTGTTTACTCTGATTAAGACGTAGGTCGTGATACTCACAAAGAAGTGGTTCAATACCATCGTCCAACTGCGAGTGGGGAGGGAATTGGTCCAGTCAACACGTGCCGCCATGTACCTTAGAGTAATGGTAGACAAAAAGCTAAGCCGAAGAGACCAGATCTTCCGTACGGCGGACAAAGCTTCTAAGGTGGTCTCTTACCTTAGTAAGCTGATAGCCAATGTTGGGGGCCCTCGGTCGAGCAAAAGACATCTCTTGATGTTTGCAGTCCAGTCCTTGCTCCTTTACAAGGCAGAGGTGTGGGCAGACGCTCTCACCAAGGACATCTACCGGTTGTGACTCGCCCGGGTTAAGTGTCAAGCTGCACTCCGGGTATTTTCTGCCTATCGGACAGTATCCGAGCCTGCCGTCCTGGTGGTGACTGGAGTCATTCCTGTCAAACTATTGGCAGGGGAGAGGAAGGCGATTTATCAGAGACAAGGCAAGATCATCAAGGATGCTGCAAGATCTGAATTGCAATTTTGGTACCTGCACAGTGGTTAGCGATAGCTTTTTATGGCCCACTAATAGTTTCTGATGTTAAATCACTAAGCTAGCTGTTAGTAGTTGGCTTATATCAGTGATATTTTTATTAAATATCAATTTAATAGTTGTAATATAAGGTCAATTTAATAATACAACACGTTATGTTGGAATGCCCCAGAGGCAACCGTTGGACTAGATGCTTAACTCCATAGAGGTATAGAGAGGTCCATAGAGAGTAGGAACTTAGTACACAGAGTTGTACATATAACATCATATATATATATATATATAACAATAGTAATACAATTGTTTCTATCTGAAAGTAACTGGTAAAATTTCCCCTTTAATAGTAAAATTTTTATAGTAAACTTATAATTATTAAAATAATTTTTAATAGTAAAACATTTTTCAGTTCATTTAACTTCAATATTAATTACTAATAAATATCTTAAAGTGTTGGTAATTCCTGCATATGTCGTGCAACACTTGATATAACGAGTAGATATTCGGAGAAACGTTCAGGCCAGTCAAGTTGTCAAATATCGACATGCATGGGATGATATTAAAAAGTATTATAATTGAATAAGGAAAAACCCATCAAAAATGACGATTAACGAGCATTAAAGAGATTAGCAAACAAATCTCCGGGAGTGACGCAACCAAGCATAAGTGTAAGTATAGATTATCTAATATGTTTAGTTTTGCTAAATGTACAAGTCAGTGTAATTTCTTTATTTATTCAAAATATTATTCTTAGAACCTTACTTACACATTTTTGAACCGAAACTAATTTCCATCGTAGCAACAGTTGGAATACCAAAATGCAGATATTTAATCAATATTAAAAAAATTAAACTATTCCATAAATTAAAAATGTTAGTATAGTTTTATTTCCTTATAGTATTTATGGAATGATGACCTAACAAGGTAGGTATTTTAAGCTAAGTATAAATGGCTAAAGGGTTTAATATGGTTGTGGCACAATCTTGTAGTCCGGTTACTGTGACTAAGGTTGATATGTTCCTTACACAGGACTGTTAATTAATAGCCCTACAGGCAAAAGCATCTAAGGGACCGACAGTTCAACATGATCCGAACTGAAACTTTGCCTCTGAAATACAAAATGGTGTAAATAGGACGATGTTCTGTGATGTGTATATAGTATTCGACAGTTCAAATAGAATATATAAAATAACATGTATTATAAAAATACTAGACAATGACAAACTGAAACGAAATAATAAGTAAACACTAATTTTTATCAGCTGCTAAACGATTAAGAGGAAAAATATTCCACTGTTATAACGAATTTATAATACTTTAAAACCGTCCTACCATCAAACCTTGCCATGAAATATAATTAAAAGGTAGAATTTAAAATGATTTAAACATAATGAATATAAAATTACTTTGGACATGTTTTTATTACAATTCATTCGGGGAAATGTATATTAAAAGAGTAGTTCCAATGAATTGCACGCTTCACAAACCACAAAACTATTGTAATGTCGAGAGTTATTTCATGCTCCAAGTCACCAACTAAAAGATTTCTCCTAGTTTCAAGACTAACCCAAATTTATTCCTTAGGGTTGGAAGAAATGTAAATTGTTATAAATTAGAGCATAATAAAGTAGTTTATATTTTGTTTCAAAACATTTTTAGTTGAAACACGATAGTCTTATAATTTTAATTTAGTGCTAAACATTGCTTGTATGAGCTAATGTTTCAGTCATGTTCCACAAATTTTTCGTAACAGTTTTCAGCCTTGGTAGAGTAAATTACCAGGACAGTTCTCATGATTTACAAAACATTAGTAAAGTAATTGCTTTTAGTTGGCAGTGATATTAATATTTAATTTGTAATATTGTACTTTGTTTATAGTAATTGATGTTTATAACAAACAAAACATTCGGCAAAAGAGCTTGAAAATATTAGTTTCTTAGATTTTATCTTATTGCCCACAGATCTTACATGTGTTGAGTTCACAGTAATGTTGATTGATTTATAAAATATCATTAATACAGATACATAACCAATACACTTATGTAACCTCAATCACTAACAAATAAATTACTTTAAAATGTAAATCGTGATGTAAGCTATATAGATGTATGTATATGGTGACCAAACGTTGATCGGTAAATGCGTGTCTCAATAAACTTGTACTAAATATTTCCAACGACAGAGTACTTTTAGGCTAAAAAATGAAAATATAGTTTTGTCTGCATACATTTTTTACAACAATAATAATTATGTTTTCTTTTTTCAATTGTATTTACGTTTATACACCATACAAGTCGAAATATGTCTTATCCTAACATCTGACTGTCTGTCTTTAATAGCAATCAAGGTTGTTTTGTCTTCCTCGTAAAAATGGAAGCAACCACGATGTTGAAACAAAAAGTGCTTGGTATGACTGGAAATTGAATGTGAAATGATTAATCCACAATTTTAATGAAATGTTGTAAATTAGTTTTTGAGATCTTTGTGCTCATACATGTATAAAAAAATAATCTTACTTGCATTATAGTATAGAATATGTAAACAAAAACATGAGATATTACTAAAAATTTTAAATAATATTTGAAAATCAATATTTATTTTGGAGCTTGGTCGTTTTAGTCACTATAATGAGCATTCTAAAATGGTACTATCGTAACTACAGCGATTAGGTACGAGTAATTTAAAAAAGCAATTAATACAATAGCAGATGGATTTCAATTTAACTGCTTGCTTTATTACTTTAAAAAAATGTACCAAACCTTTTTTATAAGGACCATCTTCGGAATTTGGTTATTCTATTATTTTGTTTCGCTTCTTTTAGCCATTTAAATGCAATAACGATAAAACAATGTACTAGATGTAAATTGTGAAACGTATAGATGATATTTCACCAATATTATTTGTGAGTACATCAAGATGCAAAAGGAAATGGTGATAATTCACGGTTTGGTGTTTTGTTGGAATATCATACAATCTTCTCATCTCTTTATTCAGAACGCCACGTCGCACGTTGTTGCGCCAAGCTGGTGACCATCTGTGTGCAGTGTGCAGCCCCAGATGCTGCTGATTTACAACCTTAGGCTTGCCGACCGAATTTTATAAGCGTGTGTGTTTATATTTTAGTTTAGAGTTTTCATTAAAAATAATGACGTGTATTTAATTTCATTATATTTAATTGATAATACTGTTTTATAATTGAAAAGAGGTAATATTTTTAAGTTCATAATGGCGTTGGTTAATAATTTATTCAATATGTTTTATTGAACTTTTCCAAAGCGCCTGTGTTTTAACTACACAAAGTTTCTGGAGGTGGAGAAACTCTCCCGTTTTCTAGTGATTACCTGTAGTTCACATTAAAAATTAAAAATTTTAGTTAAATATATTAGTTTTATCATGTAGTCAATAATTCTCTCAATTAAATATATTACATAATGAGGTAATATTTTGATTTTAATAATATAAAATAACTACATTTAAAGCTGTACGAAAATAATTTATAACTTTACTAATTATTTTTTGAAGTAAGTTTTAATTTGTAAATTAATGTTTTATGTATTGTATAGTACTGATGTCCATAATTTACTCTTCGTAATTATTCATTTCAGTTTAGATAGTCACAGGGTACGTATAAAAATATTATTACAATAAAAAAAAGCTAAATGGGTTTTCTCCTAGTTAAATTCATTTTTACCATTAGGAATGTTAGGGAGGAATAATCAAGTGATTGGATTAAACAGGCTCGAGACATATCTGGAGACACAGACCTCAATATTTCAAAGGCCTGGCAGGGCATATATCACAGATTTGTATAATCAGCTGACCAAGTGACCAAGCCCGCCCTCACCCACATGGACCATCCTTTTCTTTCCACCTCTTTCCTATTATGTCACACGAATTGAAGGCATGACGATAATGGAAGTGCTTCTATTCTTACTGTGGCTAGCAGAATAAACCTCCATTGACGCCTCCTTAGGAAATTCTCCTGTAGTATGGTTTCTATTAAATCTATATTTTTAAAAAGTCAAACTATTTACTGTCTATTATAAAGCCCAAAAAACACCAATAATAATTATCCTGCTATTGCAACCTTATTCAATGATCTATAATAAAATAAACTTCCCATTTTATGTGGTAGCTAGTCCAATTCTGAGAATAAGCTTTACAAGGATAAGTGGTGGTTATATACTGGACCCATATTGCCTTTAGGTATCAGACTATAAGTAATTCCAGTAAATGAATCAGGTTATCTTTGTCGATAACAAAGTTATATTCCACTAAACTCTTCACACTCAATCGTCATTGATATCGATCTTCTAAAGGCATTTATTTGGATAAATCTTAAAAATTAAATATTTAAGGCTTCATCCAATTCCTGTGAAGCCAAATTACCAATCCCTGATAAAGAAGGAAACACTGAGACTCTCCTACCTTTAACACAAAACGAACAAAGTGGCAAACCCTTACCCTTCTAATTTTAAAATTAGAAGGGTAAAAAAATTAACCCTTAAAATTTACCCTTCTGGTATAGCTATAACGACTTTTACTTCAATCTAAAGGAAATATTCATCACGCGGTATCATATAGAAATGCCTGCACCAGGTTTGAGGGGAAAATCGCCTTATTTAGTCTATCTGTACCCAACCTAACCTTAGCTAACCGCGGGGTGCAGCCGAACTAACCGAAATTAGCTCTGAATTATTTTTAGAGCTGGAAACTATCTTAAATGATAAATACAGAGCCTTAGACTTTATATGTATCCTGAATTACCAGATTTTTAATAATTTAAATTAAGCCTAACTGAATGCAGTGAGGTTTAAGCAAGACTACCCAAATGAGCCAAGTAACAAAATGAAGCTATTAAAAGAGTTGATTGAAAACTAACTAACTCATTGTTTTGGGCTGTGAATAAATTTTTATCCCTAAAGGAGATATATATTCTTTTAAAATGTTTTCTTTAACGACTGAAAAATCAATGCTAAAACCAACAAGGGTATAAGCTGTGCGGCTGGTGGGTCTGCTACCAATCATTGTAACCTATTCTGGTAATTCGAAGTTTCTTTTCTCTCTATTGCAGACAAACCGGCTTCCGGCATAATAACACAGGGGTAATGCTCTGGCCCAGTAGGTCAAAGGTGTTGGATCGAAACCAATGGCCGGTGACTCCTGTCAGATCACGAGCGGTCACCTCTGGCCAGTCCAAGTGACTAATGCTGTACGCCTCATCTGTACCTCACTGTCTTTAACACAGACCCATGGTGATGGCCAGTTGAGATCAGATAAACAAATCAGACGCCTTTGCTGGCAATGCACATTATTTGAAAGAAAGCTATACAGTTCTCTCGATAGGGCTAACATAGTATAATTCAATACGTTTAAAACATTTGATATTCTGAATACACCTAGAATAATGTTATTTAAACCATGTTGTTAGTTTTAAGCTGTATTTAACAGAAAAGTCCAATATCTTACTATAAGGAATGCCAAGGCATACTCTACGTAATTTGATGCATGGGTTAATTTATAATAAATTTAAACTGATAAGCTTATTTGCAATAAAATGTAGATATTATTTTCATAGCATTTAAATTATAGCTCGTTGTGTCTTAGTCCCAATAATAAATTTTAAAATGCCCTGTACCACAATTCTCTCTGCAGAAACCCTGATTTTTCTATTTTCAATCTTGTAAAACAGTTTGAGTAATCTGTCTTGTTTTATGCAGCTTTAATTATGTAACTTGGTATGGAGCCACAAAAAGATTGCTTAAGAAATGTGAGTCTACGCAGGTCTGCTGCAATGGAGGTAGTTTATATTTTCAACTAGTGATATACGAAACCCTTGAGATACAAGGACAGTGAAATACTGAAGTGGCGTTAGTCACAAAAGCTAGACAGGCGTGACTAAAAGTTCATCATTCGACAGGATTTGAACCCACACACTAAGATTGAATTCTATGATTCGATCGTTCACGCTTAAATTAAAACTGTTACGTTTGAACAGCGCCACCACGTGACTCTGAGCTAGCGCAAATTCACGTTATTTTTACCAAACTTTACTGTTATCTGAGAATACCTCTTAGACGAATTCATTTGGAAATCCAATCAAATGTTTCAATCTAAACTGTTGTTTTTGATGAATAAATATTGAGGTGTTCGCAAATACCTCTTTCAAGTTTATTTATTGCAAGACTTGTTGTTCAAATGGAAACGCGTTGTCAAAGACGCGATTGACATGCACAGCGTCAGTCGGTGCTGCGCCCTGACGGATGATAAGGTCCATTGTTATTCTGAGCGACGAGTGACGTGTCTTTTCAATTTCCAGATCTACCAAACAGCTAGAAGTTTTACTTTGAAACTTTAAAAGAAATGCTTTAAATTTTTTGGTTCTTTATGATCAATAATTTAGATTTTTTATAGACATAATGAAGTACTCGTACTGTAAAGCAAAGAGTTAAAATTATAAAATAATATTCTTTTTGCTTACAATTGGTTTTTAACACCCAACATTTTTGCAGCAAGATATATGTATATTAGTAACACAGGTAGAGTGGTTGTAAATTTAAATCTATGATGGTGTTTTTCGGGAATATATAGACCAATCCTTCCCATATTATGTGCTAAATTATTACCTGTTCGATGGTTGTAAAAGGAGGACCAGTTAAGATCAAAAATACAGTGTGACTACATTTAATATGTTAAGTAATATGATAATAATATCCAAAAACTAGAGTTACTGTTCAGTAAGCAGCACCAAACTAAGTTTAGTGGCAAACTATTTAGCTATGTTACTAATACTTTTGTAATCAATGACTTTTATAACAATAACTACCGTATATAAAGTATAGTTCTATAAAGTACTACTCTTGTGTACTGTACTGTGTTTTAGTACAGTAAGAAAAATAAAAATTTGTAAAGTTATAAGTTATACTAAACATTTTAACTTGTTACACAAGTAATTAAATTATTCGATAAGCGATAACTTCTAAACTTCAGGTCAAATGTAAAGTACAAATCGGTCTGATTATTGTTTATTTATATTTTATGCACATAATATATCTTGATGTGATAAAAAAACGCTTACTGTAAAGTTATTTCGTAGTCTCTTTACAAAGCTTTATGAAATAATCAACAATTTTAACACAACTCAACACAATGAGTTAACCTCAAATAAATATTTTTATAGATACTGAATATTTAAAAGCTATTACAGAATGTTAATACTGTTATTCCGAATTGATATTGTTGTAATAAATAATGCGAGTAATATTTTTACTGCATTGTATTTGATTAACGATAAATGATGCTACGATTACGAGTGGATGGTGGTAGGCTATAATATTTCACCAATGATGAGGCTATGCAGTTCTGTGTGTCAATTTTGACAGAATCAATTTCTACTGTCTATCAGAGCTCAGGTTTTCTTATTGCCTGTCACTCATAAGGCTACATGATAGATTGATCCCCTTTTCCTTTCATTCAAATAATAAAAGTAAAAGAAACCCCTTTTCAAAACGGGGTGAAATCTTTATAAATACAATGATAAAACTGGACTAATAGTTTATTTAATCCATACATGGAGGTTTTTATATCATTTGTAAATCATAAAATCAGTTCATCATAAAATACAATATGTTATAAAAGTTACACCAAAAATAATACTGTATACCATGTCTGGCTGGGTTTTAGATTGAAAATAGGTTAAAGAAATGCTTATTGTCACCAGGTAATTTGAAGTAAAATGCAAATTGAATAGACCTAAACAGTTTTCTAAACAGACTCTAAGGGCTCATTACTGCAGCATGGCGGCCGTTAAGGAGTTAAACTGCGATAAAAGACCTTAAACGGGAATGAAGTTGCTACTTGCTTCTTCTTTGGCTAAGTTTATTATATTTATAACAATTAATAAGCAAAAACCTCCAAAAATGTTTTCTATTAAGGTCTTAAACTCTTTTGTATTGTTACTATTTCGACAAGGTGTGTTGTTTCAAACATAAACTGTACAGATTGTTTAAGTAATTAAATTATAAGTTCATGAGTGGCGTTCTTGGTTATTAAACCGACCTAGAGACTCTGTTAAAATAGTTTAACCTTATTTTATGATTCAAAATCGCTTAATTTATTTCTCCTATCAACGGTAGTGTCACGTTATTTTATATCGTCTATATCATGCTGTCATGCTCAATAATAAAAACATAACGAATACAATTGTAGAATGTTTGATGGGATATAAGGCGCGGTAAGAGGAGAGGAGAGCCACTAAGGAAGCGTGTTTTAGATAAAACGTCCCCATTTGTCTTCCTTATCCTGGATTGTGTTTTGTTTTCTTATTTGATTATTGCTGGGAGTTTCAATTCAAAATTCTGTAAACTTAAGAAAGATTATGAAAGTTTACTAAATTTACAATGATACATTAATATAACTGTGTCTATTACCTGTAAAAGTTTTTTTTTCAAAATTGATTAATTCACTGATTGCTGCGTAATTATTTTTTCGTCATACTGGTTCAAAAAAAGGTTTTTTAGATACATGTTTTGAAGAGCAAAAGTCTTTTTTTATTCTCCTAGTACGAAACCTATTATTGTGATGATTCTTTTTGGATCCTAGGCTGAAAAATTATTATTGTTGAAGATACTTTTGATTCGAAGTTAGAATTCGATTGTAAATAATAGATAAAGTAATTATAACAGTCAATATCGATACTTTGTGTATTTTGGACGTTTCAGATACCAATTATTGTAAACTGGTAATTGTCTATTAAATCTAACTATCGAATGGTTGAGATTTAACTATCCATAATAATAACTTAAACTGACGTAACCTAAAGAACTAATCAGGTATCAAAAAAGCTGCAACAACGTAAGTAACATTAACAGCTGATTAGTCAACAATGATTAGTCAAAAGAAGCGACAACAATGGTCAACAACTATTACAATTCTAAATCAGGTAATAATTTATATTTTACGAGTTTGTTTCATTTTATTTGCTGTATGACGAAAAATATAGTTCATCACACGGCCCGAAATTGACTTTGTGATATATACTCGCACATTTAACAGTCTCGGCAAGCATCGGCTGTTACACTTGTGATCGTATCAAAAAAGCCCGTCTTTAATCCTTGTGATGAAATATACTATTTCAGTCGGAGATGAAATATGTGTATTACACTCAAAGTAACTTTGGTTATACCGGAACTATTTCCCTATTAGCCTAGTGTTATTGCATTCATATATTGTACTAAATACTACGTTAGTTATCATTGTGAATTGTGGAAAAAGGTTCTCAATACTGAAAAGTTCCTAAATATGTCTGTTTGGACAGAATCGATTTCCTCTGTCCATGTTCAGGTTCCTGATGACCTGTCAGTCTCTCAATGTCCTCTACTGACGGATATCTCTCGCTTGTCACATTTTCTCAAAGTGTCAAATAAATACGATGCTTTGTGTAGGACATGTCGCATGTTTTATCTAGAATAATAGTGATTCATAGTTAATTAAAGGATACTCGAGAACATTGTGTTTTATTTCGTTATATAATTTAGATCAAACCTAATAAATGATTTATAGTTGAAAGATTTTGTAACATGACGTTTAATAAAAATAAATATAGGGAAGGTTTAGAGAAAATAAATTTTATGTTGTAATGCATTTGAAAATGGCGTTTTAAAATAATGTGATTTTGGGCAAAAGTTGCCCCGTTTCCCTACTGGGAGGAAAACCACCAGTGATCCCTAGGGAGGAAATTGACTCAAATGTTGACTTCATTAGTTTTTAGTTTTAGAAACGTATGAAAACCTGAAGTTAACACTTCAATGTCATTAAGGAGTCAACTACTTTGATAATTGATAATGATAGGCATACAAATTATTATTATTGATTACACGTAATTTCGTTAATTTGATGCAATCATTTTTGTAAACCGTCTCGTTCTTGGAATCATCAGTTAAATTGATAAATATTCCTACATAATTTATACCCACAGATAACCAGCTAATTACTTTTAATTGCTAGATGGTAGGTCCAGATGGATCCAGGTAGATCATGTGAAACATGTGTTTTAAAAGTTGATAAATTGTAAAATGTTGTTAGATGTAGTTCGTTATTGGAATTGAGCAATTCAACGAGGAATATGGTTCATAACATATTTTAAACAGAATTATTTTCATATTTCAGTCGAAAGGTTTTTTTTATCACCCACTCCTTTAAGCTCAAAAATAAATTCTATATAATGATGTATTATATAATTTTACTCTTGAGAATGTACGACAGTGTGTCACTTTCATGTTTTGGGAAATTATAAAAAAATAAATTCCTTTCCCTTTTGTGTCATCCCATGACAAAGATTACGCCACAATCATCTAACATTCAAGTATAGTTCATACTTGGCTTAAAATACCTACCTTGTGGTATGATTGCCATTTCAATACTCTAATCTAATCTACGAGATCTCGAGAATCATCGAAGGGTTTGGTTTAGACATTATGTCAGAGTTATTCTAGATAAAAAAATAATTTGAAGAACAAGAAAATTATTAGTCTACATAGAAATTCATTCTGTGAAAGGGTGTGGATAACATTACTCCGTGCGGAGTGATTCGGATAACATAAAAAATATAAACAATTTGAAACAAAGTTTGTAGAGTGTAAAAAATTTCCAGTTTCACATCTCATTATTACAAACGTTTGAATCCTTCCAAAAAGGGAATTCAGTCTCAAGACTATACTACTTCATACCCTTGTTAAAATAAAAAATGTAATAAATAAGTAAAACTTAATTTGGTAACTAAATTTATTTTATAACTATTTGGAAATTTTTAGTACAAGGTTGATAAGCTATTTCCAAAAGCTTGAGAACGTCAATTTAAACGCTATTATGTATCAAATAATTTATGAAAAATCATTGTCATTGTATTAAATAAAACACGCTTTTGATATTATTACATCTTTCGATATTTTTTTTCGGAGCCGTAACCTTTTTTAATATCACCTATATAGTATTTATTTTATTTAGATTATTATTGCGAACATTTTCCGCCATTAAAAGAAAAAATTAGAGTCCATGTTATTTTATAAAAAGGTCTGTTCAATAAAATAACTGCAACAATCATGTTGGTTGATGAGGCGAATCGCTTCTTCAGACCTCAAATAAGGTTTGTAATTACTTCCAAAATTGTTGAGCAATTAATTGCTAAAGTTATTAGCATTACATAGGTCAATTTGCAGATCATGGTTAAACCAAAAGCTAATTTCGGTTATATTATTTTTGGTATTGTTTAAACATAGTAGCTCCCTAAAACTGTCATAAATTTTTCCACGCAGTACTCGTACAATCAAATTTACGATGTGACATTAAAATACACAATATCACAAAGTATGAGATAACTCTTAAATAAGAAAAATTATACCACTGAAAATAATGCTTACAGTACATTCATATTTACAGGAAAAATATATTTCTAAATATATATAGGGTGAATCACGTACGATGTTTGATATTAAATCCACACAAACCGTTGGTCCTGCAACGATGAAATAAAATTCTTTCCCACCAAACCAACACCAAACCATAACGTAGAACAATTTAATCTTTTTGGGTTTGAGATAGTATTGTAGTATATATACATGTATTTATTGAATGATTAAACCATATTTGTGAGATTTTTGTTGATTTGTAAAATATTTTAGATGTACATGAATGCTCCAAAAGAAAGGACAATAGACAACGAAAGTTGAGGTTTAACAGCTTTAAGGGCGTAAGCTCAGTCAAGATGTTTTATAATGAGTTTAATTTCATGGTACCAACCAAGGAAATGGTTTCCCGGGAACCTATTAACTTGTGCTGTGAATACACTATTACGGGTTTCTCTGCAATATGAACAGTACTTTGTTACTTCAATAGTGACTTTTAAATCCGTTTATCTATTTTTTTATTTACATTCAATAACTTAGGGTTTTATATTCGTAAAACCAAAATATTTATTTTGGTTTATTTATTTATATTTATATATTTATTTTACGCTAAAAGGGATCAAAGTATTTTATTCTTCTTTATCCTCTCCCAAAAATTATAGCCTGGGTTATAATTAAATTACATGTATAAAAATTGCATTTAACCTGTGCAAACAGGGGTTTTATACAGACAACAGAAAAGTTATGAGTAGGACCTAATACTTTATTTTTATAGTAAAACAGAATCTGATCATTCTAGTGATGTCCCACAGTTTTTATAAGCACTGAAACCGTGCTGTCTCGTGGTAAAAGCTGTCCATATCATAGCTTTCCACAAAATGCACACGTTTATAGTGTATTCAGGTGTAATTAAATGTGTAAGAGACTTTTAGATACTTAAAAAATAGTTTTGATAAATTTATAGCAAACATATTAATGGCATACTTTCCAAACCATAAATTTAATTCGGATGTACATTTTTTAAATATTACAAAATATACTAAGCAATATCCTTTACAAATCTATGAGTAATTCTTTTTCGTAATAAATCCAGGGTTTAATAAAACATTAAAAAGTCAATCTAATACATTCGAACTAGTTTTATTACAGGATTTAAATCAATATCTGTTATTGTAAGTTATTTTTTGTCAGGATAAAGTTATAGATCCAATATCCCTGAAACCACCCTCGTCAAACTTAGCATTGCATTGTCTGGAATACCATTACCGTAAGGTTAATGACTTTAACTTTTAAAACTCGTTTTTCTATCATTAACCCTAAATGTATACCAGAACTATGCCAAACAATGTTAGGGCGTGTGGGATTTCATATGACACATATACAGGTAATAAAATGGATAAATGAAATGGTTACTATTGCATGAACTGATAAGCATCGTATTATTGTGAAAAGTAATAATATTAAGTGACTGGGATGGTGGCGACATCCTGTAATCCAGCTACTTGGAGGTCACGAGTTGTGGATAGTTGTGAGGGATGGTCGGTGGATGTAGTGTGCTCTTGTGAGGATTAACGTCCGCACTATTGAATACTGCATTAATCCGCAAAGGCCATCCACATAATTAGACCAACTCGTAATTCAGAGGCAGTGGTTCGGATTCCACGTTAAACTGTAGGTCCCTTAGTTGCCATCGGCTGTTGGGCTATTAATTAACAGTCCTGTCTAAGGAACATGTCAGCCTTAGTCAGTAACAAGACTACAAGATCGCGCCACAATCATCCTACACTCAATTCTCATTCATACTTGGCTTAAAATACCTACCTCGTAGTATGGTCGCCATTTCAATAATCTAATCTAATCTAATCTAAAGTATACAATCAACCTACTAAATATATTTTTTCTACTAAAACAGTGTAAAATGTAATGGGGCAGTAATTTTACGTTGACAAGGCTAGGTCTTTTTTTATTTATTTTTCAAAATACTAAACTAAAATCGTTGTAATAAGCTATTATATGTAACAGTTTAATATTTTAGTCAGATCCACTTAAGTTTCATTACTGAATTCAATAGGTAACTGTGCATTTTGAACATCATAATTATTATTCAAACCTATTTATATTGTTGAATTCGGGTTAAGAAGCTTAGACAATGGGCAGGTTATATAGTATTTATTAACATTTTAATTACATCTGGTACCTGTTTAGTTGGGAGATTTCATTTTTTTCAATGTAAGGGAACTGAGAGTTTTAAAATATTAACTGAGTTTAATTTTTTATATATTTAAACCAAAATAGTAGTTTAAAACACTTTAAAATCAAATATAAAATTTTATTTACTTTGCATTTATGATTATACAGTATTTGAAGATCACACATAAACTATTGCTCACCGGAATTAGAAGGTAAAGACGAAGTTTCCTAATAAGATAAAAAATATTATTTTATCCATAACTTTCAAAACATGAGCTTTAAAAGTATGAGTTTAAGCAAATAAAACATAATTACGGTATAAATATTGTCATTGAAAATATTTATGACTAATACAAATTGTTCTTTTATTTTACGGTATCAATTGTAATATTTAAACTATGGTTGGTATTTAAAGATAAAGAAACATAAATTGAATTTTACAATTGCATTACAGTACCTTAAAAAATTAATATCGTTGAGTTTTGCGAATTTAATTTACAAGGCCTGGAAAAAGACTTAAGCAATTGAGAGATCGCGTTTTCTCACATGTGGTAAATATGTGCCAGTTACTGTAGATAGCAACAGTTACCCATAACTGTTAGTGTCAAGTGTCCGGAATAGGCTCCTACAGCACAAAAACGGCTGAGAACGGGGTCCAGATACGCCCCAAACTTGTTATTGCATCAATAACAGCCTTGTTACGTTTACTTTAGTATCGTTCTATACAATATAGATTATATTTATTAATTCATAATAACCATAAAGAAAAATTAAGGTTTTCATTACAATGTGTAGGCAAGATTCTTTGTTAAATATTAACTTAATAAGTTTCCATTTAAATAGGAGTGGTGGTTTAGGTACCTAAATCCTATCTTTAACTTTTAAGACAGTGTTTTTGACCAAACAGAGCTTACCATGAATGATACCAATATATTTAAACGTAACTTAGTTAATCGTTATTAATATTCTAGGAGTACGCTCAAAAGTATTCATGAACTCAGACGAAACACATTTTTTAAGTCAATGTTAGTTTGTGGCCTTATTACTTAATATATTATGTGGTCCTAAGGAAAAACTATATTGACTAGCAATTGTTTGGATAAATAACAATGTTTTATTAAAAAAAACTATTGTAAATATCCAAAAACTAGTGTATTATACCTGTTGCGACTGACCTGCGTCCTCGTTAAATTTAATTTAGTGAATGATAGTGAATTACAAATTTTATCGCAATAAGATTACAAACAAAGAAATGCTATAATATTATGAATATCTTGAAGGAATATCATGGGAATGAGTAACAAGGCTGGCTACCATGCAAAATATTAAAACTGTCATTTATATTTTTTGAATAATAAACTGTAAATTTTCAATAAATTTATATGGTGCAGGTAATAAATTAAGGGTTCCTGGATTACAGAGAGCCACAACACGGGATTATGGCAAAATGGGAACCCTTTCGAACACAATTGAGAACAGTAAAGGTACACTTAACAACCCTCCCCAGCAATAATATTACCCAGTGGGTGCACTGTGACGTAGGGTGGACGATATTTGTTATCTAAATATTCAATCGTATCTTTCGGTTGCGCACGTAAACTAAAGTTTGACAAAATTGGTACCAAACCTTATCGGAAATTTTGTTAATTTTTAAATTACAATTACTTAACAAGTAACAGTTGAAAACATTATCTAAAAGACACTAAAATATGTATATTTAAATATTTACAAAATCTGTAAACATCTTTCTGTCAAACATCGCTCACAAAATGATATTTGCGAGCGATAAATATATCGCTCGCTTATATTATAAAAGTTAAGAAATATCATACAACCGTATATATTCTTGGTGATATTTTACTAACAAAGTAACGTATGTTAGTGTCTACTACCTGTTAAAAATCAGTAATAAAAATGTTTGTATTTACTTCCCCGTGGGAAATAGGTTAGATCATGGATATGTCTAAAGGGAATGGGTTTAGTTTATCTTAACAGCTGTTCTGATTCTTCAGTACAAAAAACTCAATATAATAGCTCTGGTAGTTTCTATGGAAACCTGTTACATGTTTTCCATCTTCGCCAACACCCCCTCCCCCAGAGGTAAGACCTATCCACGTCAAAAAACCTCCCGAAAATACGTTTTTACTAATTTTGCCAAACTATAGTTCACGTGTTTGAGCGGAATATATCATTAGATATTTTTACCATATTTTAGTCTCACTATTCCGTAGCCTTTCCACAGTATTACGACAAGAAATATTTTTTTACCCACCATAATGTGGGGTATACTGAAGAAATAATGTGCTTTAAAATACCAATGGTCAAGATATTTTATTAATTTTTAAACTTGTTTCTATATTATAAACTAGAAACATTCTCTGATAGTAATACGAACAATTTTTGTTCACTAGTTTGTACACATTACATATTTCACTACACGAAGTTTAAATTAGGATAATTATATACAATTTTGATAATTATATATAATTTTATCAAATTAAAGTCAACATGTTTTAAGAAATGTGGTTCCATAAAATTATAGCAAAATTACTGGTTATTAAGATATTAATATCATTCGTAATGTTACACGATGGGCTGCTACCAAAATGTTTGCCCTAATTTACACACTTGTAAATTAATCAATCATTAAGTTAATTTATTTCATCAGCCACTTGATGGTTCAATAATCTATTTCAGAAATAGTTACGGGGAACCAATGTTAAATGTGATTTGTTTAGCCAGTAATAAAATAAGAAAACAATATTTTATCTATTTTAAAAATGACCAAAAATTTGGTGTTTAACAAAAATAACTGTTTAAGTAAACCTCGATAGTAACTTATTAAATTAGGTTTAGGTATGACCGAGATAGGAATTTTAATTTGCAAATGGTACATAAGGCATACATTAAGTTTTTCATCAAACTTCATGATGTGATTTATAGGGTCAAAATAATCAAAAAGAATACTTGTCAACATACCCTAAAATGCATACCTAGCCAGTTATCCATTACAATGTGTATTTTCTAATTATGTTATATCACAGTGAATTTCCAAAGAAGGTTTTAGAAACTACGCATGCGTCTTTAATAGTAGTTTGGAAAAAATGTCATGGCGGTGAAAGTTCTAGCTATAGAATGACGGTCATTTTATTTCTCGTATTAAACTAAATTAACAATTACTTAACACTTCTTACTACTTACACTCATTAAAAAAATATCTTACTCATAAAAGCTATGTAATACTTAATTTCCTATCCACCGAACCCCAAATGGTACAATTTAGTAGAGGAAAAACGGAGATTCGGTACTTTTCCCAGTATTAAGTGTGTACGAGTACTACTAACTACCATTGCCACTTAGCTACGTTTGGTCAGCTGAGGGCCCACCATTGTTGCAGCTGATAATCAGCTGATAGTACACGGTTAAACGTAATACTGATAAAAGTACTGAATAACCGTTGTGCATTGACCGATTTTCATCATTCTTTCACTGGATTTGTAATTAACATTTATCCTTACTAGTATTTAAAATAATAAACCATTTTTAAGCTATTTAAATTTTAAACATTTAAATGCCTATCATTTTGAAGCTAAACTTTAACTGCATTAATATTTTTATGTAAATTGGGTCTTAATCATTTAAAGAAACATGTCAAGTTTTAAACAGTCGATTGTTAAATGACTAAGATATAAAATATTTTGCCAAAAATACAAAATGGCAGATATCTGGCTAAGTATGGATTTTAGGACAAACCTCCATAGGTACCTTTATATCATTTATATTATAAATTTTTGTTTACTGAATCAATAGACACACTGTATGAAGCTTTAATTTTATAAAGATTCATCTCTGGTTGGTTTAAATTCAATTCACTCTAACTGCAATTAAACCTGAAACGTTCCATATTACTAATGTAGCATCAAGGAACCAAAATTTGAAAAAATAATGGACAAATTGTTATAGTATTTACTGCATTTAATTATTTCCTTTAACAAACGCACTTCTGCTAACACATCTCAAAAGTATGAGAGAAATTAATAGACCCAACAAATTAGGACAAAGAGAATGTATATATTTCTTATATTCTGTTGGTAATTTATTTTCATAACTCTCATGAATTTTTCTGTTAGTTTATGGGGTACAAAGTATCAAAATGTATATATCGTGATACCAAATGATGTAAACACATGTATCCTACGTCAGGTGATGATCAAGAGCCCTGTCAAAGACACATTAACATGTAATGGGCCAAACTTAGATCTACTTATAACATAATAAGTCAAAACTAAATATAGTGAATCGTTGAAAAATAAATTTTAATGATGAGAGCTGTAAGAGAGTTCAGAATGTTCAACCTTTTTTCCACAAGATGAATCACACCTCACATGTCCTGTCCCACAACAGATGACGTAACCTGATATATGTTCTCCCACTAGTGTCTTTTGGAGGGGAACGACTATATAACTAACAGGCCAGAACAAGGATATTTTTAAATTTCACACATGTGAGAATAAAATGGAGTTCACTCGTCAGCTCGTTAACAGCCAGAAGGATTCCCAGTGTTAGTGAAGCCCGAGAGATCCGCCGTTAGGGGTAGTAGGCCTCGACTCCAGTGACTCTACTCCACTTACTATACATTAATACTCTACTTGATATACATTAATAAACCCCCATTGTAGCGGACCTGCGTACTCAGCAAATTTTCATATTAATACTATGACAATAGTAACATAAGACAAGATCGAACAATATCTGTCAATAAATAAGAGAGTAAACAAGAGCCTAACCTCTGTAAGATTAACATAGGAATGAGTATGCAGATTTGGTGATGTGAGGAACTGTGAAAGTAGTAATTTATAGCATAAACTGTTTTTATTTTGACCAATCATTCCAAGATTCATTAGCATCTGTACATAAATAAAAGGGTATTCTCTATATGATTAACATGGGAAAAGAGCATGCAGGTTAGCTGCCATGATAAATATATTAACTATGATTTTAAGCTTAAATGGATGGATCCACATGAAGCTAAATACCAAGTTCCATCAAATTACTAATGTACAGCTAATATAGCATATTTAAAAATATTTAACGGTATATTACTAAGTCAAAATTTCTTATTTTATTCAAGGAAAGTTACATTAGATTTAAAAATAGTTAAACTTAGTACCCGCATACAAATTAAATTTGAGATAGATCAAAACATAATTGTACAGAAATACGAGAAAAAATAAGACTAGATTGAATTAAAGTCCCTAATACATAAATTTTGGTTCAAGATTTTATAGCCACGCCAAAGAGAATATAATAATTTCATGCTGCACTGGAATATTAGGAAGTTGTAGTAAAGGTTCCTTTGATTTTATTTTACTTGTTTTAAACATAAACGTCAAAGGTGATATAATTATATTGTAATACTTAGAAGAATAGTTATAAAAGAACAATAGTCGTACTTATTTAGCTTCATTTAGGCATATGACACTTTCCTTAATTATTACACGAAAATAAGCAAACTAATATTACTAATAAAAAATATCTCTGACTATTTTCCTAACATTTAATACATTTCATCAATGATTGTTATTTACATCTGCAATAAAATGATTTTTATAAAATACTTATCATACATTTTATCATTTAAATTAAAAGAAAAAAACATTTAATGTTCCAATTTTATTGCATTACCAATTCTATTAAAAGCTTAGGCGACACTGAGCGTTTAATAAAATTCTCCTTGTCTCAGATTGAAGGTTGCAAACACGGTAAAATATGTTTTATTTCTTTATTACCTTTGATATTTATTATTACATTCATTTTTATATAAAAAAAGAACGAGAATAATTTAATATATATTTACGATTACGTGAGCACGAATAATCCCAAAGAATTTAGCTTAAAACCATTTAAATCTGCAATTTTCCTTACTGTTAAAGGTTTTATCTACCTAAATAAAAACCTATTATTCTCCAAGCTTTCCTCAATTTAATCTGCGACCTGCTTAAAATTCTTCACATGAGAAGAGGACCAAAATGACTCGAGATGTCTTATTTGCAGGCTTAAAAGAAAAAAAAAACAAGCAGCAAAGGAAATACTGTCTTCGCGTCCATGCTTTAACCTTTACTTGGACAAAGACCTTTACTTGAACAAAATTTGGCTGGCCTTTCTGACAGTGAGGGTACAGTATCCAAAATAATTTAAAGCCTTTAACAATTATGGCAACTAATATAGCAAAATTGGTAGCTCTAAAATAGGACAGCATTAAGGTAATTTCAGGAGTGCTAGTGTAATGTTAAAATGACCGCTGGTTGATAATATCATCCATTAGTAGCCCATCAGTCTCAGACCCCTACAGGAACGAGATCCGTGTAAAAAATCCAAATATCCAAGATCTGGTAAAATAAGTAGTATTTGAAAAATATATTATGTAATGTACTTTTCTTGACATGTAATCAACAATTATCATGATAGAATTCAGATCACGTTAAACAACAGTAGGCCTATTTGGGGTTTTCATCAAAAGTAAATTCCGGTATGTAAGAGGATCTGAGATCCGTTTTGACCTTGAACCTGGCACACAAACGAATAAAATTCAACAGTCTTACCCTTAACCTGGCATCTACGGCAATATCTTATTTCCTTCAAGGGAAATTCACTAAAAGGGATAATTTCTGCATATTTACAGTAAGGATTAGACGGTTAACATTGGTCAGACTGGAAATTATTATACATTAGACCTATTATATGTACATTTTTGTCTTTATAACACTTAATATACGTATCTTATTACGCGCAAGTATAAAATAATCAACGGTGGCCAATATCAAACTCCTAAATTTAATTTTCAAGTTCTTTGAATTAATAACTAAAGATTGAATCACAGTAATAGACATTATTATATTTCGAAAAAATTTCTAAATTTGTTAGATAGCTCATTTTCAAACTGATCCATGAATATGGATAAGAACACATAACCATATCCAACCACATAATCATATACAAGTTACTGATATTTGGCAAAAATGTATAATATGAAATGTAAAAATACTGTAAACGAGTTATGATTATTTAAAACCGCCAACCTTTAATCACACGTTTCATGGCTGACATTTACGTCACTAAACAGCTGGATAACATATTTCCACTGACGTAAATTGCTAATATACTTCTCAGCTGATTTTTATAGTATTAAATTAAATGTAAATATTTTATAAAAGAAAGTTTTATTACTGTAATCGTATACATTACTACAATCTGTTTTATTAATATTTAATTTTCGCTTTTTAGCGAATTTTTACTATAGGAAATAGAGATATTACCGTAGTTTTCACAAACGTATTATATACCAAATGTCGGTACGGTGCACCATTATTTTTTGTTCTAATTTTGCACAGTAAAAGTCACATTAAATATCTACTTCCTTACCTAATATTTGTCCGACTTATTTTGCCTTCCACATTTTAGTTGTTGAACGACCAAACTCATGATACGTGAAGTCTACGGCTAAAGCTATAACAGACTACTTTAATCATTGCTTCCACAAAATTCCCAGTGCAAATTATTCATATACTATCAATCGATAACCAAATCTTACTAAAGTGGTACGATAACTTCACGGATGCAAATATGGCATCGCGGTAGCCGGAAACACATTATTGCCGTTATAGTCCGCCAGACTACAGTCCCCGACTAAAGTGATTACACAATCACTTTAGTCCAGATTAAAGAGTGTTTATCGAGTTCTTGAAGAAGATGAGTTTTATAATTTTAGGTAATAATGGGCCTATTGATGAAACTACAATAAACAATTAACTACAGTTGAAGTCCCAATCAATTTTTAATTCTATTATCAAAAACTTTGTGCAGCATAAAAACAACAGGTGACATTTGCCCAACGTTTCTCTATTTTTTATATGTTATATAAAATCATTAAATCTTTCCGACAAATCCATCCAATACTATCAGTGTTGTTGGTTACATTGTGTCAGACCGATTGTAAAAGTTTTCAATGTTTTAATGGTCTTAAGAGTTTCAATCTTTTGTGTTTTTTTTCAAATAATTAAGTACAACAGACGCCCGATTATCCGAGGTAATTAGGTCCGAGGTCACCTCGAATATTTTGGAGGTTAAACAATAAACAATGTCACCGACTAAACAGCTGTACCAGTACATAAAGCTGACGATGGTGTTTTAACACTGAAACATGAACTAAATGTTGAACTTTTTAGCTGTCTGACGGAATTTACCCATAAAGTACATATATTCAAACATTATTTCTAGTAGCTCATGGGCTAAAATAAGGATTTTATATATAAAAAATCCTTCTCAAACCCCCCTTCAAATTAAAAAAGGGTTTATGAACTCGGAATATTACTGTCATTTTGTCACACTAGACGTCAAAAGTATATGTTTTAAGTCTGATCTAAGTAAGATGGTGTAACTTAAGGTTAAAATTTATGTTGGCGTAAGAATGTATTTTTGACCACAAATTATTATTGATTGGAAACAATAAAATGTGAATGTTTCTTCCTGGCTAAATTATCACTTGAAAGAATTAATTAAATTTTATTGTAAATAATTGATAACTGATTTATTATTGAATACTTCAGATGAATATTGCCCCAAAGTAGGTCAGTTGTAAGAGAAGGGTCCAAGTTTCATGTTGTTATTCCAGATGAAAGCGCAGCCCGTAGCACCTTACGCTCATCTCAAACTCTCCATTTACTTTTTTTCGAATAATATATTTATTTTATTCGCATAAAATAATACAATAAGTGTTTGCAATAATTTGCAAAAGTGTTAAAATATGATATTTGAGGATGCTTTATAGTTGACTACAGACTTTAAAATATTTAAACATCTTATTGTTACTAGTATTCGTCATTGTACAGTTTTTCGCCATTTGATGCAAACGGCGCAAATCTCAGTCTTGATACTACCGACCGTTGACTTATTGTTAAGAAGCATCAATAAGTAATAATATAATGACAATCCGGCCACTGGTTACAGATCGAACCTTTCGGAATTGGATCCGGTGACGTCTATTTTTGAATGTGGGTACTATAACCACTCTGCCATCCAACCACATTTTTTTAAAGACGTTTGCTATCCAACACTTTGGAATTAATGTAAGTCATCATGTAGTTTTATAAAATAGAAAAACTATTCTATTTAAATTTTTTACCCTTATACATAGGTGGTATATGGTATATTTTTAAATTTGAGGTGAGAATGGATATATCTGTATTGAGGATCCATTAATCCAAAAAAGTGGTTTTCGAGCTTATGTCTGTCTGCCTGTCTATTTATACACCACGAGACCACACTGGTCTTCTTGAAGTTTGGTATACAGCTACACTTTGGTCATATCTCTAGACAATTTATATATTTTTTAATCGTTGACTTTTAATGGTTGTTTTGCCATAAAAACAGTCCACTGATACTGTTTATTTAATGTTGCCTTAGAAAAAGAGGACCGAGGTACCGACACGGCGGCAAACGTGCTGGCCCAGCATGTCAAGGTCACCTCTGGCTAACCCATGTGACTCACGTCGCTATGGCACCTATACACAACACAAGCCTACGATGATAGCTAGTTGAGTCTTTTAGTAACATGAAGGAGAAAAAATAAAAGACAGTGAAATAAATTTGAAGTATTCCCTAAAGAGACTATTCAATCTATACCATCCAGGACAGTACCATATGATCAACTATTATTAGCTATTTCACCTAGAAAAAGTTATTTCACCTAGATAGGGCATTCGGTGAAAATGTTGCATTGTCTGATTAAACGCTTTATAGCTCGAAGACGAAACTGCCCCACTCACGTCTCCAGGAACGACATCCATCCAAATCTGCTCGAAAACTAATTAACGAGGTCAAATCTTATAAGAAGGCTGTATCTTACCTTTTGCATCTATTGGGCTGGGGATGAAAAAAAATAGCTAACTTTCAGGTGGAATTGGTAGCATACGGATTGTTATACAGCTGACGGACAAGGCTGACCGGGAAGGCTTCCTGAACTTGAGAAGAGTTCTCTGTAATGTGGAGGGTCCTACCAAATACGCAGATTTTTTTATGGACTTATCCTCGTCATATTCTGTTCGTAACAATGGTTGTTTGCAGAAACCTGCAGGAATAAGGGAGGAAGAACGAACATTATGGTTCTAGTTCTAGATTATGTGAAATATTCAATAAAGTCTTGTAAAAACATGAAACGTTACATACTTTTATTAGTACAGTAGGGCCTGGTATCAAATAACCACATCTTCCTAAAACCAGTATATTATTTATAGGCTTTTAATAAAAATGTTTATTGTGTTTTATACCTTTGTACTCTATACTTCTCCCTCAGCCCCTCTAATTATTGATCAACAAACTGTTATCGACAACCGTTTTCAAACAATTAGTTTTACATTATATTATTATTTGGGACCTTAACATAAACCTTAAACTTAATATAACTAAATATAATCCTTTACATTCAAATAGATTGGATTTTATGAAATTGTATTTTATAAGGGTTTCAGGGGTAAACTACCCTTAAAAGTTAAAAAAATAAAACACATAAAAATTGTGAAGTAAAACTGTCTCCCTTTACTTATTTCATAAAAATTGTACGATCAGAGTGGACTCGGGGTCTATACACAGATAAAGAGACTGGCAGACAAAGGGACAGACGATAGCCTGACAACCACTTTTTGATTCAGGGTGCCTCAAAATGGATCAGCTTACATTTGAACAATTTTACGAATGAATTATTTGTACCATTATTAAATTAATTATATATTGTACCACTTACAATGGAAGAAGGTAAATACCTAAGAAATCTGCGGTAAGTAACACATATATATTAGATGTAACTTAATATTATTGACCGAGAATCAAAAATATGACTACTCATTGTATAAGATACTACAACATATACTTTTAAATAAAAAATAAAGGCAACAAAATTTCAAGGCTTTGGTAAGTTATCCGGCTCTCTCATTACAACAAAAACACCCTGTCAGGAGAGCAAGACGGATGGCAAAGGTTTGTTTCCACCAACTCTCAGCGCCACGCGATATTTCAGGTCTGCCTCCTCGCCCGGAGCTACGCGCCACAAACACGTTCTGTTACGATCTGCCAGAGTGCTCTGTACGATCATTTAGTTTTAAAAACATGGATATGTCTAAAGGGAATGATGCCAGGTCATCTAAAAAGCTGTTCTTATTGTTATATATTAAATGTTCAATACAATAGCTCTGGTAGTTTCTAAGGAAACGACCACTGCACTTTCTTTTGCAATTACAGAACAACACTATCACCCCTCCTGAGCTTAGACATATCCATGTCAATAATTCCTACTGTGTTGTCAATTTAACATTCTAATGCATGTCATAATGCCTCTCTCGTTAATCTTTTATGTTTCATAGTGCCTAGATCATATCGAAGCAATGTGCAAAAGAAACAAAATTTGATTGACATTGAGATTACATTTGTTCATTGAATTTTGAATCTGGCAAATGAATAGGCAAGTCATTGTGGGTTTAAAATTATCTATTTCTTCATAGATAACTCCTTGATTACACTCAATCTTCCCTCAAATTTCTTCTTGCCACTAAGGTGGGTCCAGGATATAAATAAAAAAAGCTACTAGTGGTTACAAATAGGTTTCAGCAGTGCTAATTAAATAAGTCAATATATTACATACGTTTCATAATTGTTGTTGCAAACACAAAGAAACTCAAGAGATATTTTCTTAAATTAGAGATAATTTATAATAAGTATTTTACACGGATTCAATAAATTATATAATCGCACATAGACAACTAGTGAGATACCAATATTACAACATTTTATTGTAATGTAAAGAGTAAATATTTTGAAATAAATCATAATAATATAAATGTAGTGATTCAATATTTATTGTTATTATTTTAATGTAATACAATATCTCATCCAATAATCAAAAATCCAATCATGTTAAGTCCAATAATGTCCAATGGAGGAAAATATCTGCATAAAAATCATTTGCAGTTAAAATATAATTGCCTAAATTTAAATTGCTTTATCCATATTCAAACAAACTAAATTGGATATTTAATTCTTTTAGATGAGTCTAGTTAATGTAATCAAATGGTCTTATAAATGACAAAGTCTAAAATAGGTTACTACTAGTATTTTCCACAAATATCAAAATATGCTAAAGAACATTATGCTTTAGGTAGATTTAACTGCTATAGAACCATAATAAAACTTTCTAAAAAAGATTTCGATCAGGGTGACCTCAAAATCATGTCCAAATCTCTGGTAATCTTTGTACACATTACACAAATTAATCTTTTTTATTTTATTATAAAAAAAGTATCAATATAGAGCATAAGTGTACAGCTATTTTTTTGTGTATTTTAGTAAGTCTTTGGTATCCATTTTTTTATTTTAACACAAGTAATTTCTTGTTTTTATAAAATGTTTAGTCTTCTGGTGGCAGGAAATATAACCCCTTTTTAACTAATTCCTCATTAAATTCAAATTCATCTTTTTTTAAGAGCTTGGTGAGTGCTATTTTTCTTTTCTGAAAAATAAATAACGGCGTTAAATTTAAAAATAATTTTACATCAGTTGTATGAATGAGGACTTAGAGTGTGAAGGAATCCAAAAATTACTTTTTACAGAAAAAAACATTGCCTATAAACTCAATCCATTATATATAAAAAATTATTATTTAATTCTAGGTTTTTAATTAAATTATGTGTTTCAATTGAAAAACTGTTGAAATAAAAATTTCATTAAATTACGAGATTATTTGTCAAGAATAAATGACTGCTATATAATTTATTTACCGACAAAAAATGTAGCTTCAGCGAATAAGTTTCTTGCACCATTTGTACTTTTTGTGGTCGAAAAGGTTGTGTTCTCTTCGTGTCTGTTTCTATTGTCAATTTATGATTAATGGAATATAACTCCTTCTGCCTAAAAAAAAGAAACGGATGTTTAATTAGAGTATTATAAATGTATTAATATGTATGGTTATTGAATTACCTAACATGCTGGATAGTACTTACAAATGATCCATTTTTTATTTGTGTACTAAAATATTACTACTAATGAAGTGAATTCGGATAAATAGTTAATTTCCATAGTTACAAGTGTTTTGATTGGTGGAGCTTGTTGTTAGGTACTGAATAAATTTCGATTTCTTTAGTTTCAAAAGAAATATTGAATTATGTAAAATATTTTTACGATTAGTCATTATATTTTATGACTTTCTAGATCGTCGTGCTTTACAATCAGTATGAACGAAAAATATTCATCTTCCATATACAAATCCTCCAAAAATCCTTTCCATATACATCTCGTTGAATTATTTCCCGTACGTTGTTTTCAATAAGTCGTATCACATTTAAACTACAGATTTAATTTAAGATATGCCGTCATTGTTTGTTGTTATGACGGTTGTCCTCCGATTGTAACGTTGTAAAATAAAGTTTGTGATCTTGTTCGACAGTTTCTTTGCTTTATTTAAAGTACCTAGATTCCTAATACTAGAAAATAGACATCTTGAAATTATAATATTTTTAGTTTTATTACGTTTTGACCACAGAAAGTTCAATTTTAAAAATCTCAATTTAGTCTGTTTCGCTATTAAAAGCATTTTGTACTCGTCTTCTCCGTGCAAGCTACACCGTAAATTTTATTAAACATCTTATTCTGAAAGGGTTCTACTTACTCTAAACTGGTCAAAATGAAGTAATGAGCTCTCAAATCTTATAATAAAAAATGTTTTCCAAGTTACACTATGCATATTATCTATGGAGTTATGTAACAGATACAAACAATCCTCTGTTAAATTAAAATCATTTCTAATTTGCTCACAGTTATGATTGCTTTTAAACCCATCTTACAAAATACTGCAAATAAATCGTTATCTAAACTTTTGCGTTAAAATAATACGCATACTAATTTGCCTAGGTAGTCCAATTTTCTAATTAAAAACTAACACTAAGTAGTTGAGTAAAAAATGTATTTTTTTTATAATGGTTACAACCTTTTGAACCTTTGTCGTGACATTAAGACTCCTTCTTCTTAACACTCAGTCATATAACGGAGGGGATTTTTCTTAGTTTAGTTTTTTAATAGATTTATTTTGTAACCACCCGAACTAAAATATGTTATCTAAGTTATATAGTTTTTGAGTGTTTGAGAACAAATAAATAAATTAACAAGTAAGAAGAAAGCAAACCTATGAAATTGTAATAATTACTATTTAATACCATAAATTTTAGATGACAGAAGATAAATTTTACATATAAAATTTCAAGGTTGAATCTTTATACGTCATTATAATAAAAACGTTATTATCAAAGTAAAGTAAAATAAATAAAGTAAGTTGTTATTAAAGTAAAGTATGTTTTTGTATATCCACACCATACATGATATAAAACAGTAGTCATATATTGTAAGGCAATGAAAAATAATCGCGGTACATGATTGAGCTAGTAAAAGACATGTGTACCTGTAATTCAATTGTGTAAGTCGGCCGAGAGTAAAATAGCCTAATGACGTCACAATATTGTCGAGGCCTCTTGGTAGTTTGCCTCTTGGGGCCGGACCGAGTATTGTACGCCGTAATCAGATCAGCAAAGTCTTGACAGTTTGATAACTCCTAGTTGCCTCTATACGATAGTATGAGGGAAAGTATTAGTATTAGAATTTAAGAGTTTCAGTTTCTGATAGATACAATATATCAATTTAAGTGCCCCTGTGTGTTTGGGGGGGATGTGCCTGGAGATGAGACTATTGGTCCAGTTTTAACGAAATTAGTTGAGTAGGTAGCAATCAATGGTATCTCAGACTCTTTTTTATTTTTTTTAATTTTCAATTGTTAATGGTGTTTTACCCAAAAAACACGTAAAATGGAAACTCCTCAAATAGCTCTAACAATTTTGATAAAAATTATTTTTTTTATGATCCTTTATAAGATAAACAAAATAAAACCAACTAATTTCTCAAAACATCGCTGTTTAAGCTATGGGCTTTTATAAGTAAAAACAAATATTGTTTTAAAAATAACCATTTCATGTCTTATCTTTACAACAAGAGAAACAAGTTAAAATAATTGTTATTATTTTTCGGGAACATATCTCCCATATTATTACTACTAAAAATATTTTAGTGGGGTTCGCGGGGTAATATCACCCTACACCGCATACCAAGATTCATGAAAAATGGTTGAAAAATAAGAAATTGATATTCTAGTATTATTTGTAAAAATATAATTGGTTGCTCTTAACCAAAGAACTGCGTTTACCACGGATAGTAAAAGTAACCTTTTCTTGGACCAGAAAACTCAAAAAATAATTTTACGACATTTAAAAGCAAACAGTATAACCTTTGAACCATGACTTTTATAGACTTATGGGAGGTGTCTTATTATTTGGGAGTAAAATAACAACTATAAACCATGAAATATCATATCATTAGAACAGTTTTACAGAAAGTTATATTTTGCCTATTTTAAGGAGGTTTAGGGGTAAAATAAAATCAGATTCAAATTAGTAGATTAACATTTAAGTCTAAACATGATAATATATTTTGTAACATAACATATGTTATGTTATGCTATGTATTATGTACATTATTATAATAAAATAGCTTGTCTAAAATGCCGTTTCTCTATACACTGTTTATCATATTTAATATTACTTTAAGGGGGGCACTGACGCCTATACTTCTTAATGTTAAAGAAATTACATTTTTATTATGAACTATACGTAATAAAGCTTTAAGGTTTTTTGTCACAAAGATTGGATTTTGAAACTTACTTTAACAAATGGATTTAAAAACATCATTACTCTAAGTATTTTCTTTTATTATTAAAAATACCTTTTGGAGGTTAAAAACAATTATAAAATTAGATATTAAATTTTTTATAAATCCTTGGGTTCGAGTATGCTCTAAAAATATATCTTACAGAAAAAAAATTGTTGTATCATGTGTAATTTTGAAAAAAAAATAGATTTCCCTATGATTAATTAATATAGGCGTCAATGCTTCCCCCAAGTAAAAGTAAATTATGAAACGTATTTAATAATAGTTTTGATTGCAATATATAATCGTAGTAATATGTTTCATTAGTGAAAACAGCAATATAAAAAATCCTTGATTATAGTTTTAGAGTTTTTTTGATTATTATCATATTTAAAAAAACATATTATGCTTTAAAACTATTTAAATGTCTAGTTTAATGTCTGCAAGGTATGATAGCCATAGCTATCATTCTATGCGTAAGTGTATGTAAGATATTCATTCGTGTTTGAATTGAACCCCGCAACAAAGTTAACTATATAGAATATTTAAAACTATTTTTGAGTTGAAATATTCCGCAACCAAACGTTGATCATACTGATGGTTTGGATCACAAGGCATTTTTAAATTAGCCTAGAATGTTGTACCCAAGAGTCGGAGAGATGTGTAATTCACTTGAAAGTTTCTGCAAGAGACATCCCCGTAATTGCTTCTATAATCAACTTGCTACAAGTTCTAATTCACCCTTGACATAAGTTAATTCCTCAAGATTAGTCGGTGTAGAGAAAATACGTTTATTTAAACAATTATTTTGATGGTATGTTTGTCCAAGGTTTGAAATTCAATATTTGGTACGTCAACTCCAGGGTGATAATGGTGCGAGTATAATGCCTTGTGTTCTAATATTTAAATATTTAACTGTTGAGGTGTTTTCTTCTATTTATAATTACAAAAATATAGCTTATACTGTGGTTTGAAAACGTAAACCTTAATAGAAAATAACAGAGGAGGTCAAGGGCTACGTTTATGTCAGAAGTAAGTTATTCTACTGATCAATAAAAAACCCATACAATGATATTTTTTAGTTTTTAATTTAAGACTATGAAATGTTTTGTATTCACTATTTACTAAGGGGACCGTGTAACCAGTATCCTTCCCATGTTATTTTGGTCAAATGTATAAAGGACCACAAGATGTGTTAAAAATAATGTATATTACTTAAAATTTGTTTTAATTCATTTAATTAGAAGGATTTTCGACACAGGAAATATACCAAAACTAACGGAAACTACTTATTTAAGTCCTATTTTAAAAAATGGGTCAAGGATAAATTAGGGTTGCTATAGACCAATAGGGTCAGTTTTATGTCATCACGAAAATCCTGAAATATTATATTATAGTATACAGTTACAACATTATCTGTATACATTTCATGTGATAAATGCGGCCCAATATGGATTTAACCCTAATAAATCAACAATACACCTGTTAGAAAAAATAGCTACTGGTATAAATTAATCATTGAATGAAAATATGTATGTGATTTCTGTGGCAACGGAATGTTGCTTAGTCCAAGTATTCTCTTTCCTACTCTTTTCAATAAATATGTGAACGATTTTGCTAGTTTAAAATTTAATCGTAAGATTTTACAATATTTTGATGATAATATACTAATTATAGTGCACAATGATATTTCAGAAGAATCATTTTTCCACTGGATATTAAAAGGATTATTTGTTCTTCTTTGGTACAGAGCATTTTCTATTATGGTATCACAATATACTGTTTAGTTCCTGATCATATAAAAATCCCGATTACCAACATCATAACTCGTAAATTTATCTCCCGTAAAGTATTATTTGGTGAAATCCCAATGAGCTTATTAGGAATTATGTCCTTTGTATCATTGGCAAAGTAAAAAGATATTTTAAGAAACTATTTTAAAGAGGAATATAGGCAAATTAAAGAAATTAATTATAATCTAAGACAACGGCAGTTTAGAGTGGAGAGAGGATACAATAGTTATGGAAAATATGTTCTTGAATATAGAATTTCATGTCTTTTGAACTCTCTACCACCTGTATCAAGACCACAAAAGTTAAAAAATGAAATTGTAAATAATCTAGAAACATATTTTATAAACCCAATCACTAGAATAATTAGAATCATTAGAATAAACCCAAAATAATGTTAATACTTATCCATAGCAGTTAGGATATGTTAGAATATTGGGTTAATTCAATGTAAGTAGATTAGTTTATTATATGCAATATTACACCAATGCACAATAATACAGTTGTTATAAATAAAATAAAACTTTAATAAATGTAAATGAGATTATGATATTCATTGGATAGTTTAGTTTGGTTTAATGCATTAAAAATATATATATCTATAGTGAGCTAAAGCTGCTTGTAGTATGATGTAAGATGCTTTTGAGGTTTTACTAATGTCAAGTAGAAAGTGTATGTTAGATAAGCTTGTGCATGCTTGTTCTAGTCCTACACAGAGAAATATAGTAAATGTGAAACAATGTTTTTATGTTACATATATGCATGTTGAATTAATTGAAGGTAGACTCAAGATTTATTCATATACTTCCTCTAATACATTAGAGGATAATTTTTTAACGATACATCGTTATTGTAGTTGCTATGTTTTTCCCGTTGCTGTTATGTATGCCACTGTATTTTCTTAATAATTTTTTTATCAAATTAGTGTTCCTATCGCAAGTAATTATATCTATTATTATTATTAACAGTTGTTTAACGTTAATATTACTATTTAATAATTAAGAAACAAATTTGAGATGCCTCTCAAATAGCCACTATAGCTAGAACTTTACGCTCGCGAAAAATAAATTAAATTGAATAATTATTATTATTTTACAAAATTATATTTAAAAATTATGAAACTTAAAACTAATAATTGCAGTTTTTTAACTTCTTTGGCTACAGGGTTCCTATTATTTTACATGGTATTGTTTAACGGTATCGTGATATTATTTAATAATACTGTGTAATCAATAAACTCCAAAACGACGTTAAACTTTCATAAAATAACTATATTACACGAACTTAGTAATGTGTTACAATCAATGCTAGTATCACAAGCAACACATTGAGATCTTTTTGCATAATTTAAACAAGACTATTGACCGACTCAATATGTTTTTTAAAGTAACTAAACAATTAGCCATAGTTCTTAAAAACTATATTTTTCAAATAAGTATATAATAAATCTAATGGTTCCAAAGCATTAATGGCATACAATGTAATTAGTATGTGAGTGTGAGAGTAGAAGAAGAGTAACGAAACAAAAGCTTTCCAAAGCTATACGAGTTTCGCATAACAACAAAAACTCGCTGTCATGAAGGCCAAGACAGATGGGCACGGAATTTAACCAGCACCCAGCCGGGCTGGGCTGTCTCAGGATTACCCTATCAAAAAAATAGATCCGCCTGTGATAATACTTACATGTTACGACTTATGAAATACAATACTTTTGAACTTCCAAATTAAAAACAGTAGCACAGATGCAGAGGTTTGTTGGTTTTTCATCATCGAAAATTTCATAAATAATTATTTTCCTATTATTGATTGAAACAATCTCAATTAAGAATACTGTACGTATTTTAGTGGAGATTTAGCTATTGCAGTTGAAATAAATACATATATATCTATATATAAATAGATAAAACAGATAGATAAAATAGATCATCTCTATTTTCTAAATGCTTGAAAACGTTTACATATTTATTAAACGAAAATTCGCATAACTTTTCATTTTCATTTTTCATTTATACTATCAAAAACCAGTTGAATAATTATATTAAGTCATTTGACACATTTCTACAAACATCAAGATATATATATATATATAAATAGCTATATACATTAATATAGAAAGCCAATGAATGGAGTTTGTATAGTCTTATTTTTTGAAATGACGAGAGAAACTAACTTGTAATACTTTGATATTGTATTTTCACATTTGTTTTAGGCTAGGTTATGCCAATGTATGCCTGCATAGTCACTGACATAACTAATACGTTGTTTATCCAGCTGGTGTGACTAATCCAATTATTAAAAACGTAGTGGAGTATTTTAAGTGGGAAATACAAAAATTATTGAAAATTCAAATAACTTGCAAAATGATGTTCAAAATGTTATAAAATAGGCTATTATATTCCAAAAACCCTGTCTATAACTATAAGTAAAATTAGGGGGCTATAAGTGTACTGCTTGGAACTATGATATTTTGTTTTTTCACATTTTATGCACTCAAAAATCTGAAATGATTCTTATTTTAACTTGTATCAGTTTCGCTAGAATCTTCCTCGTACTTAGTAAATGCTAAAGAAGGTATTTGTTCTCCAATCTCCTACGTAAAAACGAGAGATTCCACCTTGATGAAACGTATTTAAATTACTCAAAACCTTTCGGAGAAGGTTTTGTATACTTTAAACTAAATCTATTAAAATTAAGCAACGACTGATGCAAAACCAGTTTTATGCGATATTAGTCACCTAATGTTGACTGAATATGTGATATGTACAATTTTAAACTTCATATAGGAAATAAAGGATATAAAGGAAATAAAGTCCTAGAATAACAAGATTATGCCAAGCCTGAGCAAAAACAATGTACAATCTAAAGTGGAATTGCATTAGAAATGTCGACGTAATACGGAATTTAGATGCTTATATTTTTATTTCATACAACATTACTGAAAGATGCTTGTTAGGATTTTAATTTTGTTAAACTGTAATTGGTTTATAGCTTATGTTTTTTTTTAATCTTAATTTAGACAAACTTTACTGAAGTTTTTTCTCTATAAATTATGTTAAAACGTTATTTGGTTGATATATCCACGTTTATTAACATGCAAACAATATATATAGGTTTTAAATTAACATTAGTATTGATAGTTCAGTTAAGGAGGTGGGAGATTGTGTTTGTTTTCTTTATTCAAAGTACTGAGAATAAACTCTTTATTTAGTATTGGTCGTTGAAGCTCCATCTTCTTGCGTATGACTGTTTTGTACTATATCACTTATGTATATTATGTATAGTAATTCGGGTTTACTTCCTTTATACAAGGGAGCGAAATCAGGAAAAGATTTACAGACTCAGTGTGATTTTGAATCAATACCTAATCGTACAAGCCTAATCAATACAAGTGTTATGTTTTTCATTAGTTGGTATATTTTTGTTATTTATTATTCATCCCCATTTTTCATTAAATTGTTTATAATTTTTGGTGATTTTTTTTTAATTTTAGTACTCTCATCTTGAGTATTATGCCTTCGGAATCCACTGTCCACGATTATTCTAGTGTTTTATTGTACGTGAAGTGTTTTCACCTTATTTATAGTTAATTAAATTTTAATTACAGCGATACAGCATTATGATTAAAGTAGTTAAGAATATTTTTATCATATTTTAGATTATGTCATTTCTGGGGATACTGGGGATCATTTTTTTCGAAAAAAAATCTAGCTCATCGGTTATGAACTGCTGTATGGGAGCCTAGGATTTTGAAATCCTGTAAGATGTGTGCTTTGTAAATTTTTCATGAAAATGATGTTGTATAGTATTAGGTAAAGATTGGATATAAATAAGGGTCATCTTGAACTGAGCAAAACCAGATGTGCAAATATTGCTCACCATGTAAATATTATGGGAAAAACGTCCAAATTCAGTTGCTTAACCCGGGTATTGCCACTACATAAGTGTAAATATATTAAGTTGTGTTGTAAGACGTTAGTTTTACATCCTGTAGGTAAACCAACTCGTATAATTCTAATCAAAAGTTATTTCATAAAGGGGCGTCGTTTTAAAAAGGTGCGATCATTCTTTGAAGACTATGGATTCCCTTTAACTTCTTTTGATCTAATAATGATTGTTGCTGGATACTTGAACAAAATCGGCCGGTTGTTAGAAATATTAAAAATTATATGCCGTGTAATCGTGGGCTCAGTCTTTCCAAAAAAACTATATCCGAATTCGAACAGATCTTGGTTGGACTCAAATATAAAACTAAGTCGACCGTCAATTGACAAAAAAGGTTGTAGAGGAATATATAGCCAACTTGATCCGTGTGATTGTTAGCATACCCCTATAAAATATATTCCATTATGACGAGTCAAACTTACCGATGGGTGGAAGAAAAATATTGCCAAAACAGGATGAAAATATCCTGAAAGAATATGTAAGAGTAGCAAAACGAGCATCTTTATAATTATGTGTGGAAGTGCTGCTAATGATTTGTTCCATCCATACGTTGTGTAATTAATGCAATCAAGATCATTTTTGATATAGGCACTTTACACGATTCTTGAACTAAAAGATTTTAGGGGTTTGGCGTCACACATGAAAACAGTAATACACAACAGTAAATACAATGGTATTTTAGGGATAAGTAAGCATAGTTTAATGCAGTATTAATAATAAATTATTTTGTCCTCTCTTTTTATGTTATTTTAAGGTTTAGAAGTAAAGAAGAGTTTATGACTACGTGTAATAAAAGTATTTTAATCCTGGTCCTTAGTAATGGTTTTATATCGAAACATCATGGAGCAGAGTAAACACTTTACATTCATAGACTTTGCTCAAAATTAAAAAAAATAGAAAAACATGTATTATATTCAAATTTTGATTTAAAGAAAATATAAATAATCAAGGAATTACACATGGGAGTTTGAATAGCCTAAATGAATTTTAAAGCCATTTCAAGCTTAATGCTTAGCTTAGCTTGACTCGGTACTATTTTTATGTAAGTGCTGGGTTTAAATTTGAAATATTCTTAGATAAACCTAAATGGGTCCAGTTAGTATGGGTTTATTAAAACAATAATAGACGTGTGGTGGCAAGTCTGCCACATTTACATAGTAAACAACCGGTTCACTTTTCTATAAATCCGGTCATACTTTCTGCCTTAAGTCAATACAAACGACAATCTTAAATAAAACCATCATATTCTATTATATTTTTATTTAATAGTTTATTGTTTCAAATTTAATTATCAAATTTCTGAAAATAATAAGAGAAACAAAATTAAATTAATTGTTAGAATTTCATGGAGGCACTGATCCCCTCATAAAACCAAGCTTTTTGAGCGATTTTGTGGGGTGATGCGACCTTACGGTGCATCCTAAGTTTTATGGGAAAAAGGAAATACAGATTTTTAATATTCTCAATAGGAGTAACATTTCCTAATTTGGTAACTAACATGATATTAAATTTAAATCTTCTATGGAACCGTTAGCCATAGACTAATGATTCAAAATACAAATTTAATTAGTTTTTAAGCTTGTTTTAATGGTTTTAGTCAAATATACTTAACTTTTATTGTTTTCAGATAATAGCAAAAAATGAGTTTTTTAACATTTGAAAGCCCATAAATTTGACAGCGCATTGTTTAAAAAAATGAGGGTGATTTAATTGTGTTATCTCATAAAGGAATATAAAACATAAAATTTTCACCGAAATCGTTACAGCTATTTTTTAGAAACTTTACGTGTTTTTTGGGGGTTTTAGAGGTAATACACCCCTAAATCCTAATAAAAAATGTAAAAACATTCGGAGATACCGTAAATTTTTACTATTTACCGAATTTCATGAAAATCGGATCAATAGTCTTGACTAGAGGTTTCTGAACGTCCCCCCCACACAAACAGACATTACTCTTTTAACCAATTTTTTGATTCGAGGGGCACTAATATCTAGACTTCTGCACATCCCCACACTCACAAACACAGGCATTTGGACAGGCATCACTCTAAAACAGTGGTTTTTATTGAGGGGGCAGTATAATGGATACATACACCAGTTCGATAATATAACTCAAATTCGATAATGCTGACAAAAACAATACTTTCTCGTTATACTATCATATCCCCTACTATCCTTATACTATGCCCTTATACTATCGTATAAGGGGAGAAAGTAAAAATAAACACATAATTACCCTCCGACAGTTATTAGCTCTTTCATAGTTATATAGTATGGATTACTTAAAAATTAGCAATAAAACTTTAAGCCACCAAAGCTGCCATGGTTTCGGCTGTGGTGGAATATTTTCGAATATTGAAAAATAACAGCATCTTCTTCAATAACGGCAAATATTAGGTGAATTTAACTTCTCTCTTTAATTGTAAGTCACACACTTATAGTTGAAAAAGCTAATTAGTTTACTTTTTGAGCTGGTTCATGTAAACAGAATATGAGTTTACATGAACATAAAACTATCTTTTAATATTAAAAACTGTAACCCATAAACAATTAGTTTTATAGTCGTAAAGGAGTGTTATATATTTGGAACCTTAATAAATATGAAATCTTAATCGAAATCGTTCAAGCGGATTTTAAGAAATCTGTAATAACTTTCACATTTTAAAGGATTTAATTTTTTGTTATTTGAAGTACCATTAAAAATAAAAAATAAAAATAATAAAACATGTTATAGAGATACTAGGATATAAAAGGGAAAGTGTTTGTACTCTTTCTAAATTTTTTTATGTAAAACCATTAAAAAATTAAGAAAGAGTAACATGGAAAACCAAACTCAGCTTAAACTATTAGGAAATAAACAAATGAAAATACAGCCAACCATCTTTTTCTGGGTTTAGATCTTTAAAATTCACTTTTCTTTTAAATAAATACCTTTAAAATGATTTACCACTCAATGGGCCTTTATATTTAAATTACTGGTTGAGTTCCCATAATACCACCCCAATGTTGGGGTCCCGGGTAAAAATGTGATACTGACGTAAATGTACATTTTATATCTTATATACGTATACTGAGTTTCTTTTCTTGGTGTAACCAGTTAAAAAATATATTTATGTATCTACACGTTTGTTTCTCCCTGTATGAATAAGTTTAATCTAATCTTGCTCGTCAAGATGTTACCTGGACATTTTTTAAGCTACTTTGATATGATTTTTTTAAATTTAATATGTCTTAACACCAATGTTACCTTTAATACTTTGAACGAGTAATTGAAAGTCTTTATCTTATGATAGAAATACTAACCTTTATGTTTCGTCATATAATTTTTTTTATTTTATACCTCTTTGTTACCATACTGTTCACATAAATCTGATCATTCATTGTTGTACTCTTTCATCGTTCATCACTTCCCGCATCAGTATCGTTATATTCTCTCTTCCAAAATAAATTTTTTTTTAAATCCGCAAAGGTCCTCCGTTTTATTTATTTATTTATTTAATTAACATTCACGCAACATTTTGGTCATAACCGGACCGGATCATTGTTTTATACACTAACTATATCAGTGCGATATTACAGTCCTCTTTTTTAAATTCAATTGTCCCGGTTGTTCGTCACTTCAAACGAAGCCGTCAAGGACGCCATTACGTATCACGCCAACTCAATTCATTCATTCACTCCAATGTTCCTCGCCATTCCAATTCAAGCTCTCAAGCTAACATCGTATACTCCACTACTCAGGCTATGTCAATGTTTTAAGAAATTAGTCACATTGAATCAGAAGACATCGACGTAAGTTAATATTTATTTAACATCAGAAGAGAAGATCATTAATAAACTTGAAATTGAAGCCTGATTTTTTTACCTTTCCTCCCTATTATTTTCAACTATCATTGTAATGAAGTATTTTTCTTACTTTGTTTAATCAGTTACCTGTATTATTGTTAATAACCTAATAGTACAAAATGAGGTTTTCAACATGGGAGAGTAGTTGTAAAGTACAACTAAACAAATTGAATAAAATCAATGAACATGTTAAAACATTTGAAACTATTGACTTAACAACTGATCATGCAACCAAACTTAAAGTGTATTTATCTGAATCTAAAACAACCTTCTCTAAGTTTGAGAAAGATCTTGATAAACTCCTTAGCCTAGATGACTCTGACATTTTTTTCTGAAAATCAAGATACTATTTTTAAAATTCAAAATGAAATTACAGAACTTTCACTAGATATTGAAACTAAAATCTCTCTCCTGCTTAACTCATTGGATAGGCCTACTAATGATTCTGTGCATGAATCAACATTGAACCAAACCTCAACCTCGAGTGTAATTAAATTACCTAAGTTAGAGTTAAAGTCCTTCAATGGTGACACCAAAAACTGGATATCCTATATTAATCTATTTGATACTACAATACACAACAATATTAGGCTATCACCAGTTGAAAAGCACCAGTACTTGCTAAGCTCTCTTGAAGGTGAAGCACTGCACCTCATAAAGTCATTACCTATTTCTGATGGTAATTATACTGTAGCCTATAACGCTACAGATATCATTCAACTCGTAGGCTAATATCCTTTCACTTAAATAAAATTGTTGACCTTCCTAACATATCTGACAAATCTATCAAAAATCTAAGATCATTTTTAAATGACCAAGCCCTTAATGTTCTAAACTACATTGTTATGGAAAACAATTATTTGCCAAGCATGTTAATTTTACGTAAACTGAATTGTAACCTCTGTCAAAAATTTGAGTCGAAGCGTGTTATTTCCACTGAATTTCCTCAAGCAAATGAAATCATTACATTTCTTAACACAGAGCGTGAATATGTTATGTTTAAAATTGAAGGATGAAAATATTCTTGAATTTCAGGGTAAAGTAAATGTTTTATGCAGAGAGATGCAAAGTGACACTCTACCTAAGGGGTTGCCGTTTGCACATATAACTTTGCCGATTTACATTTCAGATAAAGTATACTGTAAATGGACCGTTTATTTGAAAAA